>CM060907.1:681116212-682366212 GCA_030737815.1 Allium fistulosum
AAATTGCACAAAAGACAACAATTTAGAGTGGTTCGGCGATTCGCCTACGTCCACTATGAAGTTTGATGATTTTATTGCTCGATACTTGGAGATTACAATTTCTTATAGCGTAGTACAACAGATTTTATGATTATAATCTGAATTTAAGGCAGCGACGGTGATCTGGAGTAAATCTGGCAGAATCTGGGCGCTCTTTAGCTCTTAAAATTGTCCGACCCCTTTTCTGAATGACCAGGGGCTCTTTTTATAGGTGTAGGAGGCTGATATTTCGCCTAAATTTTGGTAGACCACTTTTGGCACATGAGGGGGCCCACATGCCCGGCCTCAGGAAAGTTGGGCCCACTTCGGGATCGATTCGAAATCCATTCGAATTGATCAAAGAATCATCCAATCAAGCTGAAATTTGGTGTGGGCATTCTTCAATATGTTTGTAAGCTTCTGTGAAAATTTCATATTATTTTGACTTGTAGATCGTGAGATATCATCGATTCGAAATAGTATTTTCTGAACTGCTTGCCTCGTTCGAATCGATTCGTTCGAATCGATTGCTTCGAATCGATGGCGGAGCGTGCTTCTGTGATGACGTGGAGCGCGAACTTCGCATCGATTCGCTTTTTTCGCCAGTTTGATCGAGTCGTCCCGGAGACTTCGCCGCTATGACTCGATGGATTCGAAGGCTTTGACCACACCTGGATTCGAACAAGCTCTCGTTTGTATCGATCCTGTCTCGTTCTAGTGGATCGATACGAAATGACCATACTGGATGGATTCGAAGTGAGATGCTCTAGTGGATATGAACGTATCATTGTTTATGGAGTCAATGCATAGCTTTGTTCGTATCGATCTCGATGGTTTCCAGTTGATCGATACGAATAGGGGGTTGCAGAATGGATTTGAAGAGGAATACCTCTATGGATTCGAAGTACTTTCAAGCTTGATGGATACGAAGGCTGGGCCGATCTGATGGATACGAAAACGAGCCAGTTCCTTCCAATTTGAATCGATCATAACCCAAGCATACGAACTCGGATCGACTTGAAATTTGGAACGTTGGCTTTCCTGGCTTTGCCTGTCATGTCTTATTAATCGTGGCTCGATCCGGACTCGGACAAAATTCATCGATATCTCTGACAAGCGATACTTTGTTTTCAATCAGTTCCTTGATATCTCGGCCTTGCCAAAAGGCGGGATAACATTTGCCCCCCAAAGTATGTCTTGTGTGAACATGATGTGCTTTGAAAAGCTGCAGTCTTTCATGCTGAAAACTATAATCTCTGATCATTCCTTTAGATTCAAGGATTGTTAATTGTTAGGATGGTGTAATGTGTGTTGCCGTCACCGATTTGTTGTAATCTTCTTTTAAATAAATGTTCAATCAGTGTGCCTTGCTTCGATAGACACGAGAATCTTTAATGGATACGAAATCCTGATTCATATCGATGAGTTCTTGTTGTTGTGGGTCAAGCATTGACAAATTCGAATCGATGATCTCGAATCGATGGAGTAGTGTGCTTTCCGGACTATCTTTATTTTGCATTTCGTATCGATGAACTCAAAGCATACCGGATGGAGTCGAATCGATGGATACGAAAGGTGGTCTCAATCTGGTGGACGCCGACGTTTTCTTCGTTTCGATGGAGGCAAAAGTCGATGGATTCGAGCAGAACACTTCGAATCGATCTGGATTTTTACCTGTTGAGGACGGTCATATACATCGGGAGGCGAATCGCCACTTGAGTTACTATAAATACTGGGGTCCTGCTCATTTTTTACTTTTTACTTCTGCTCCATTTCCTTGTGCACTTCGAATCGACTCCAGATTTCAAGAATAAAGACGAACGAACTACTTTCTTCTTTGAATCGAACTAGCATCCAAGCCTTTCTAATCTAACTTCACATTTAGGTAGGTAATTCGACTACGTATTTGGAGTTACAAGATCTGAAATCCCTTCTATTTCCATTCGTGTTCGTATCGATCTTGATGGATTCGAAATCGGGAATGAAATCAATAGAGGATGTTTGGAGAAAAAGCAGGACCTTTCCTTCGTGTCGATCTGGAGTGTCGGTAGTCGAATCGATCTGGGAGATGATATTTCTCCAAGGCGTTCATATCGATCTGGTTATAAGAGTTAGAGGTTTGTGGGTTGAATCGATCATAGGTGGCAGAAAATTGTATCGATTCGTGGTGATCGTTACGTTGAGTTGCCCCCTGTTATCGTTTTGAAAAATCTTATGTAGGCGATCGATACGAGGCCTGGGTTTATTTGATGCGAAGTTCTTATCTTTTTAGATCGATGCGAACCTTCGACCGATGATGGATGCGATGCCCTTGCTTTCTGATGGTTTCGAACGCTCTGCTGCGATCGATACGAAGTGCATCGATTCATTCTGGATCGATACGAATGTTGGGCTTCTCCTGATCGATTCGAAACTAGACTCTTATTTTGATTTATTCGAATAAGCCTTTACGGATACGAAATTTTCACACATTTAACGGCATGATTCCGACGAGATTCATCTGTGCATATTTGGCATGAACTCTTATACTGCATACTTGACTGTCCTTCGAAGCTCGTCGATGGAACTGTACTTTGACAAATAAAACATGAATTAATTGTCATGAATTTCGGACAATATGGTCTGTGACGGTCAGCGATGACGGTCATTTTAAACAAACTTCATAATTTTCGAAGTTTTCATCCTATCTTCGGTTTTGCTGAATTCACTAAGTATTAGCTGCATTGCACTTCACATCACTTTCACACACCTCACACGGGGAAATGAACGGGTTTTCCATTTGCTTAACGTTACTTTCTGATGAGTTAGTCAGTGATGGAATCTTCGAGCTCTCAACAGCAGGAGATTCAGAGTTCTCCCCCTCCGGTCCTCGAAATCCCAGACATCCCAGCGGAGATAGTAGATCCGGCTCCTGACGAGCTGCAAGATGCTATATTTATTGAGGACCCTATGGACTCTGTTCAATCCAATATTTCTGAAAACTTGTTGGGCAGGATATGCACAAGGCACAACATTTCTTCGGACGATGCGCTATTGCCAGGATCTAGCGACAGACCTCACTGTCCGCCCGAAGGGTACACCACCTTCTATTGCCATGCTTGTGCGGCTGGAACACTCCCTCCATTTAGTCAATATATTAGGGAGATGTTATCATTTCTTGGAATTGCTCCCTCTCAATTACACCCCAACGGGAATGCGCTACTGAACAGTGCGTTCATCGTATTTATGGACCATCTCTTCCGTCCACCAAGGCCAACGGAAATCAGATATCTATTTAATTTCAAGAGTAGAGGTGATAGTCCATCCTTTACATTTTTGGAGGCAGTCAGGAACTGCCAGGTCATAACCGGAGCCTGGACCAGACTCAGCTACTTCAAGAATGAATGGTTTTATATCCGGTGTCCTCCAGGTTTTGCCAGGCGGTGGCTGTCTAGGCGTAAGTGTCGTAATCCATCGATGATTTCCTTGACTAATGGTTTTTCAAATCTGGTACTGACATCCTACTTTTCTTACAGCCATTATCTCCAGACCCGATGGCGGGTATTACAAGGGCATGGTTCGGAGCCTTCAAGAGGTCCCGAGCGATTTGAGGCACATCGACTTGGTGTTGACTAACTATAACTTAAAAGCTCTTGGCTTGATTGAAGTAAATCAAAGCATAGTCACTGAAGGGATGCTAAGGCCCGTTCCAAAGAAGAAGAAAAAGAAGAAGAAGAAAATGGCGAAGAAAACGCTCGGAGTCGTGATAACCGAAGTGAGCGACGAAGAACGGACTCACACAGACGTCGAGCCGATGGCTGATTTTTCAGGCAATTTTGAAGAATTGGGAGAGAGACGGAAAAGCAAGGCTGTCGTTTCCAAAAAACTTAAATCTAAGGTATGGAAGTCTGTAGATGTGTCTCCTCCCACTTCCGGAATCATAATTTCCGAGGCCGCCCCTTCTCAATCGAGAGATACCTTCGAAGGGCTTGGTGATATTCCCATCCTGGATTACATATCAATTCATCACAATCTCGGGTTGGAAGAATTCCGAGATGTTTTAAATATGAGCGAGCCCTTTCCTTTTAGTGCGGTCAACACTTCCGGTTGGTCAGGGGGTTTACACATTTACACACACTTCCACAGCACTACACGATTTCCGCATATTGGACATTTTTTTTATATGATGCTTAACTGCAGTTTCTTCTTATCGCAGGTGAGATGTCAGGTCGTGGATCCACACTAGATAGGCTCCGCAATGTTCGCCGATCTTCCTCATACCATGAGTCCCGTTGGACGGAATCAGATAGGGATCACGGGCGAGGCTATACCAGCCAGGAGCGTTATGATAAAGATCGAGATTACTGGCGTGGCCATTCCGGTCAAGAGCGTACTGATAGAGATAGAGGCCATCAATACCGATCACGATCTCGTTCTCCTCCGCCCCCTAGGGCCCCTAGAGATCCCCCTGAGTCTTCGCAGCAACAACAGCCTTCTCAATCTTCAAGGCCCAAAACTCAGCGGCAAAGAGTTGAACCACAGACAGCTGCCATTGTTGAACAGGCTCCGGCAGAACTGACGAGTGAAGGAGCCATCAAGCTTGCTCAGATGAAAAAGGATTTTCCAGAAATTTGTCTGGATGCATATGTCTTCCCTCCCCATCTCAAGAGGATTCCTCCGGATGCCGAGAATATCGCGCATGACTATATTCGTGACTTTTATGCTCAATACAAAGAGTGGTACAAGGCAGTTGTGAAAGCTTCAAAAGTAGCCTTTAATCGGGCAAAAATTATTGAGAAACGTGATGCTGACCTTGCTCAAAAAGATTGCATCATCCAGGTTCATCAATCAGAGACCGAGTAGTCCCGAAGTTCGGAAATTCAGGCGCTCAAAAAGGCTGAAGAGGTCGTGATGAAGATGGCAAGGATGCAACAGGCACATTGTGCCTTAGTAGAAGGGATGGGCCATCGCTATACCACCGTCTTAGCTGAACGGGACACCGCCGTTAAAGAGCTGAATGAGCTTAAAGCCAAATTTGCTGAAATGGTGAAAGAAAAAGATGATGCCAACACCGCTACTCAGGATGCATGCGATCAAGCTGTATCACTTCGAGCTGAACTTGATGCGGCGGTGGCAAAGGCTAAGTCCGTGGAAGTAGAAGCCGAGGAAAAAATTAAGGCGGAGCAGTGCAGGATGGAGGCTGACTTTGATGATCTCCTGGTCACATATAACGCCAACGTGTTGGAGCACAGAAATTTATCTTGGCTCGGAGCACAGAAAGCAGTGCGTCCGGATGAAGCACTGGATGATTTTGAACTTGAGACACGCTTGCTCACTGAGGAGGAGAGGAAGGTTCTCCACGAGGCGATGATTTCCGTGGAGAAGGAGAGGCTTGGTGTTCGGCAGATGGAGACCGGTGAGGGCTCGGGGGTCGAGCATCATGAAACAAGTGCTGAAGTTTTATTTCCGACAATGCCTGAAGCCACTGCCACAGTGGATCTCCAGCCTGTCCCCGCTTATAATCTGGATCAGCCGTAGTTGTCTCCCATCGGAGCATCTGTCTCTGCACCTGCCCACACTCCGGGTCATACTAAAAAAGGTATTTGAACGCCTCCCGTATATACTTAGTGCGGTGAATCCGAAGCAATACATTTAGCTAACAATCTTCACTTTTTTACATTCAGTGACCGAGGCTGTTATCTCTGTGCCTCCTGCATCTCAAGTCCATTATCAAACGCAGGAGGTCATTGTTACTGAGGCGATTATGACATCTACCGTGGTCGGCGAAGGGGGAGAAACGAGCATGTTATCTTTAGATGCTCAGATGATTGTGGAACTTCTTAGTCAACCCAACGATCCCTTCGCAGATCCATCTTTCGCCATGAGCAGGGCTACTCCAGCTATTAGCTCCTTCATGCCAGCCACCAGTACGTCCAGCGCAGCCCAAGCACCTCGTGAGGATGATATTCTTGCCGAGATCGATGCTGAGATGGCGGTTGTGACGGTAGGTAGTATTTCTGGGGGTGGCATGGCATCGTCTGGCCCGGCTCCATTGATGATGATATCGCCAGCTGGCACTGTGGTTATTGCAAGTGCTCCTGCTCCACTTCCTGTTACAGCTCCCATGCCTTCAATTCCTTCCTCCAAGAGAATTTCTGTCGCCTCAAGCTCCGAGGAGGATGTTGACATTATGCCGCAATCGGAGGACAAACGGAGAAGAGCAAAAGATTGCGGAGGAAGTCGGGTAGTGGATCCAGCGGGACTACCCCGAAAAAGAAACCGAGGAAGAAGAAAGATTGAGTGCTTCTTCAGTTTGCTCTGTCATATTCGGGGGTAGCATTTTGTTTTGTCTTTTTGGTTTTCTGTAGCCGTGTATAGATGCGGGCTCGGCCCCCGCTAGTAGGAATTTTTTGAATTAGCTTGGAATTGGATTCCTTTTGTTGAAAATTGAAATGAAAACATATTCTCTTTTGTCTTCAATTCAATATTTGCTTTGAATCTGCCCCCAGTTTTGGGGATAAGCCATAATAGGCGTTGTGCGAAATTATCCACGGTTTAGTGTTAACATCCATACTTCGGGGATTTTATAAAGTTTATACTCCATCTTGCACTCTGGGAGGACGGAGTTGATGTATGTTTATACTCCGTCTCGCACTCTGGGAGGACGGAGTTGAGCAAAGTTTATACTCCGTCTCGCACTCTGGGAATACGGAGTTAAGTAAAGTTTATACTCCGTCTCGCACTCTGGGAGTTCGGAGTTGTTTAATGTTTATACTCCGTCTCGCACTCTGGGAATACGGAGTTGATGTATGTTTATACTCCGTCTCGCACTCTGGGAGTACGGAGTTGTTTAATGTTTATACTCTGTCTCGCACTCTGGGAATACAGAGTTGATGTATGTTTATACTCCGTCTCGCACTCTGGGAGTACGGAGTTGTTTAATGTTTATACTCCGTCTCGCACTCTGGGAATACGGAGTTAAGTGAGGGATTGTCGTGTATCAGCCCATTTTTTGCCTTGATGTGATGGCTTGCCCCCGAGCTCGGGTTTCATTTAGTGAGTGGCCGGTCGTATCACAGCCACTCCCTACTTGAATAAATTCCACTGCGTGATGGAATTATCTCTCCGTGCATCGTGATGTTGTGCATTGTATTCAATGAATCACAGCTCCAGCTCGAAGAAATGGCATTTTATTGCTGTCATAGGAAAATATGGCAAAGTCAGTTGCCTTATTACAAGTTCTAATTTCTAAATGCAGAAACGAAATTGAAAAATGGAAAGATATAATAAAACAAATAAAGCTTGTCATGTGTAATAGCGACGGAGACTCTCGCTGTTCCAGGCCTTTGGCAAGTCAAGACCGTCAACTGTCGATAGTTTGAATGTGCCATCTCCGAGTCTTTGTGTGATCACGTATGGTCCTTCCCAATTTGGTTTCATGTGTGAAGGGACCGGATAGATTCTCTTGAGGACGAGATCGCCGAGTTCAAAGGTTCGAGGTCAAACTTTGGCATTGTACAACCGGGCGACTCGACTTCGATGTGCGGCCGCTCTCAAATCAGCCTCTTCCTATTTCTCATCCAGTAGGTCCAAAGATTCAGCAAGCAATATAGCGTTCGTTTTCGGATCATAGTAAGTTACGCGATGGGTAAACACCTCCATCTCGACTGGAATAACGGCTTCTGAGCCATAAGATAGGGAAAACGGGGTGTGTCCGGTCGCAGTCTTGTGAGTTGTCCGATAAGCCCATAAAGCCATAGGCAGTTCGTCAACCCATTTGCCCCCGGCCTTTTCCAGTCGTTTCTTTAGAATGGATTTTATGACTTTATTGACAGCTTCGACCTGGACGTTTGCCTGAGGATGCGCGACTGTTGAGAATTTTTTATGAATATGAAACCATTGACAGAAATTCTTGAATTCTGCACTACTGAATTGGGCTCCGTTATCGGTGATGATAGTATGCGGGAGTCCAAATCGACAGATAATGTTGCGAACTACGAAATTGATTACTTTCTTTGTCGTAATGGTTGCAAGGGGTTCCGCTTCAGCCCACTTGGTGAAGTAATCAACTACAACGATGGCATATCTTGCCCCACCTTTGGCTAGAGGTAGCGTGCCGATGATATCGATGCCCCACATTGCAAATGGCCAGGGACTAACCATTTGGGTTATCTCAGTAGGTGGGGCTCTTGGAATTCGGGCGTGTTTCTGGCACATATCTCATTTCCTGGCATAGTTCGCTGCATCTCGGTTTACAATCGGCCAGTAGTATCCGTATCGAAGTATCTTCTTAGCGAGAGCTTGTCCACCGGTGTGATCGCCACATTCTCCTTCGTGTACATTATGTAACACTCGTTTGATTTCATCGTGCGCGATACATCGAAGAAGGGGAACATAATACCCTCTTCTATACATGACTCCGTTCTGAATGACGAAACGTGAAGCTTTTCATAAAATTTGTCTTTTCTCATTTCTATGCTCTGGCAACGTCCGGTTCTCGATGTAATTTCGGTACGGAGTCATCCACGATTCTCTACTGGGAGCGATTTAAAACACAAAATTCGTTTCTATTTGATCAATGCTTGGGGAGGACAAAGTTTCGACGGGGACAAGTCCCATTTGTTGTGCTTCACCCGTACTTGCTAGCTTAGCTAATGAGTCAGCCTTCTGATTATGTTCTCGAGGTATATGGTAAATAGCATAGTAATCGAATTGATTTAGTGCTTCTTGAACTCGAGCTAGATAGGCAGCTAGTCGTCGATCCTTAGCCTGATATTCGCCCTGAACTTGATATACAACTAACTGGGAATCGCAGTAGATTTCCACAGCAACAATCTTCAGATCACAAGCAAGTTTTAAACCGGCAAGCAAAGCTTCATATTCGGCTTCATTGTTGGTTGCGCGAAATTCGAACCTCAGAGCGTAGCATATGGATCGGCCTTCGGGAGTTTCAAGTACTATTCCGGCACCCGAACACTGATCGTTCGATGCACCATTGGTGTGTAGCTTCCAAATATATTTAGGAGGTATAGTGGTTTCAGGCAGATCAGAAATAGTAAATTTGGCTATAAAATCCGCTAGGACTTGTCCTTGAATGGCTCTTCGCGGAGCATAAGTGATATCAAATTGACTCAGTTCAATGTTCCACTTGAGTAATCTACCAGACGTCTCAGGCCACGTGAGGACCTGTCGTAACGGCTGATCGGTGTACACAGTAAGGGAATGAGCTTGGAAATAAGGACGAAGCTTTCTTGAGGCAATGACCAGGCAATAAGCCAGTTTCTCTAGTCTTGGGTAATTTCTTTCAGCTCCTGTTAGCTGTTTACTAACATAGTAGACTGGTTTCTGCACTCGGTCTTCTTCCCGAACCAAAGCAGCGCTGATTGCATGCTCCGATACTGCCAGATAAAGGTACAATTGTTCGTGGTTAACTGGCTTTGATAGGATCGGTGGTGTGGAAAGATGTTGAACCAGCGATCGGAATGCGTCTTCACACTCCATGGTCCATTCAAAGTTTCGCTTTCCTTTCCGGATCAGATCGAAGAAAGGAATGCATTTATCGGTGGATTTTGAAATGAACCTGCTCAATTCTGCTACCTTCCCGTTGAGACTCTGGACTTGTTTTATGGTTCTTGGAGTTTGTAAGTTCCTTATCGCCCAGATCTTTTCGGGATTTGCTTCTATCCCTCGAGCGTTAACGATGAACCCGAGGAACTTTCCAGAGGCGACACCGAAGTGACACTTTAATGGATTGAGCTTCATTCCATATTCTCGAAGGATGCAGAACATCGAATCTAAATCTCTGACGTGATCTATGGAGAATCGAGACTTTACTAGCATGTCATCCACATAGACCTCCATGGTCTTCCTGATATGGTCGGCGAACATTCGGTTGACTAAGCGTTGATATGTTGCTCCGGCATTTTTTAAACCAAAAGGCATGACTCTGTAGCAGTAGAGTCCCAGATCAGTCACGAAACTGGTATGTTCTTGATCAGGCAAATGCATAGGTATTTGATTGTAGCCAGAATAAGCATCCATGAAAGATAATAATTCATGCCCAGTTGTTGAATCCACGAGCTGGTCAATTCGAGGAAGTGGAAAACTATCCTTTGGGCAAGCCTTGTTTAAGTCAGAGTAGTCAATGCAAGTTCTCCATTTCCCATTCGGTTTTCGAACCAATACGGGATTTGACACCCATTCTGGATACAAAGCATCTCGAATGAACCCATTTGATTGTAACTTATCAACCTCCTCTTTAAGGGCGGCAGATCTCTCTGGATCCATACCACGCCTTTTCTGCTTGATTGGGACATACCGCGGATCAATATTCAGGGAGTGACTTGCGATGTCCGGTGAGATCCCGCACATATCAGAGTGTGTCCAGGCGAAAACGTCGAAATTTGCCTGGAGAAATTCGACCAATTCCTGTTGTGTCTGTTTTCCCAGTTGAGATCCAACTTTTAGCATCCTCGAATCATCCCCCTCACTGATTGGGACGTCCATAGTCAGTTCGGCTGGGGAAGCATGATTCTCTTTAGATTCGTCTTTATCTTCGTTGTCTCTAGGGTCAAGGTCTTTATGGAATTGGTCGTGGTGCCCGGGCCGGGGCCCAGGCACTAATTGTCAATTATCAGCAAAACGGATGCAGAGAGATTCCTCTATGCCCTTTCCTTTCTCCTTTCGTTGTACTCCTCGTAGGTCAGCAACATAGCAGGCCCTCCCCGCTGCCTGATCTCCTTGAATGACTCCGACCCCGTGATCAGTGGGGAATTTCATAGTCAAGCACCATGGGGCAATGGCTGCCCTGAACTCAGCAAGGGCCGGTCGGCCCAAAAATGCATTATAAGGTGAATCAATGTCTAAAACGACAAACTGCAACATCCGGACTCTCCGGCGTTCTCCAACTCCCAACTTGTAACGACCCGGTATTTTGGACCATTCAAATCGACAATAATCCACACATGTCTGGCTTGAATAATTCAAAATAACAGATTGTAAATAAATTTGGAGCAAATGAAATCAAATACACAGAATCACAGACACAGAACATATCAGAATAACTCGCAGTGGAATATAAAAAAACCATAGTAGTTCATGAAGCTACTATAACAAACTCTCAAAACATAATACATAATATCTGCTTGAAAACATATACAATAGACATCTCAAATAAATAGAAGTTTATGAATACCAGAACTAAAATAGAACAACTGAACTGAAAGGAACAGATAACTAGACAAGCAGAATCTCCAGCGATTCCTAGCTCCAGAAAGAAATCCAAAGCTAAGCTGTAAATACTCAGGCTGACCCGAGCATAAAGTAAAACACAAAACACTCGAGTCAGGACAATATATACTTATATAATGTAAACCAACTCAAGTGAACTGTAGTAGAAATGCAAAATAACTCAAAGGATGCTTGGGATCGCCCATCCTTTAAGGATCAGTTAAACTATAAATTAAATACATCCCGTGGTTAAAATTTCAAAATGGTATTTTATACTTCGAAATCAAATATCATTTCAAAATTCAATATCCTTATAAAATCCATTTCAAAATATCATATTTCAAAATAATTTATATTTCGAAACAAATTACTTCATTTTAAATCATAAAAATGAAGTTAGTATATTTAATAATTAAAATTTTAAATTTCCAAAAATTTAACTTTTCAAAGTTCATTCGTTCACTTAAATTAATTAAAACAATGAAATTTCAACTTTCGCAGCATTTAGAAAATGCTATGGAAAGTCACATTTAAAATAGTTCAATTTAACAAAAGACAGCATTTAAAATTCTGTAATATGGTTACATTAGTTTCAAATAAACTTAGTTAAATTCAACCATTATAACATTTACAAAAATGCTATAATAGCCTTTAATTAAATTTAGCCATTTGGTTCATTATTATCAACTACAGCATTTACAAATGTTGTATTATCATTTACATTAGAATTTAATAGCATTTCAGAAATGCAGTTAACTAACTTCAAATATTCAGTATAATTTCACAAACAATTATATTTTTATATAAATCTTTTTTTTTACTTATAAAATCATATAATTTCACTTTTAAAACAATTATTCAAATACCCTTATATTCATGATTTTATAAAGTTAAAACTCCATTCAAAAATCAAAATTTAATAATAATTCACTTATTAAATTCCAATTTTAAATTATAAATTCATTAAATTAAATTAACTTAACACTTAATTTTAAAATTTCAAAATAACTTAATTCCATTTTTATTTACTTAACTTAAAGTTCACTCTTAAGCCAAATTCACAAATTTCCAATTTTAGTTATATTTCAAAATTTCAACTTAAATATTCATTCATTTCACATTTTAACTTTATTCAAAATCATTAATATAATATAAAAATCATTTAAATTCACTTTAATCCAAATTATCATGAAGTTATCACATTTCATATTTAATTTAAATTCCAATTATCACCCAATTAAAATTTCCCAAAATAACTTACATTTCAAATTTTCTAGTTTTACCAATAATTTATTTCACTTATAAATTTTCAAAAAATCAATAATGCTTACATAAATCATTTTTTTATTTAGTTTAAATCAAATATTATAATATTTATATTTCAAAAATATTTTTAAGATTTTTATAAAAACATATTTTAACAACGGGTCTGTATTTCATTTCTAGTCTAAGTAAAGTGATACGGGTAATATATCATTTCAACCCGTAATTTACAAAGAAAACCCGGGTTTGATCATTTCAAACCCGCAATCCCAAGTAAATGAAAATAATTGAAAATCATTCAGGCCTATCATTTCAGCCCATAACGATTTTCTCCTATTCTAAAGTCCGTTCGGGTATGTATCATTTCAACCCATAGTGATTCTAATCTAAAGGGAACTTGCAGTGTGATAAACTGATAAAAATAATAGAACATCATAATATAACAGTAACATATAATATAATAGGTGTTTAAGCATGGGTGAACATCATAAAATCATAACATAGCAGGTGTAACATGATAATGCATTTTACAGATTCAAAAGGGGTCAATTCACTAGTTATATATGTACATATTGTCTGGTGAGAATAACTCACTGGTTTGAGCTGGAGATACAACGACGAATACACAAATGAGATCCACACAAGCACAATAACACGACACAGAGATGAGTGGAAGATCCAAAGTATCAATTCCCTTGAATACAAGTCACAGAAAACAATCTAATATACATAAGTTTTTAATTCAAAACTACTAAACTAGGCTAGAAATAACTGCATAAATCAAAGCTGAAATGCTTTGCACTTGCTTCCAACACACTCTAGGTTCAGCCATAAGGTATACTACAGGTCTAAGGTAAGATTTGGATCAGGTTTTGGTTGGGTATGGTCGGCCTAACATGGTTTGTTGATGAAGCAAAGGTTTGTGTGCATGAAACTGCGCAACTATAAGGCACAAAACAACGTTTTCAAGGCAACAAAAGTGGTTTCCAAAGCAACAAAGGTCACGACCACAAGCAAGCATGGCACGGCCAGGTCTGTAGTGGACTGGAAGTGATGTGGCAGAGGGTTTCAGGTCTGGTAAGGGCTGGAGATGGTGGTGCAAGGGGCGGCCAAGGTGGTGGTTTGAGGTGATGAAGGCAAAGAAGCTAGGCTATGTACATATATGTAGGTTTTGCTCAATTTCTTGGTGGATCTGATCCACAAGGGTGCACGGATAGGCTTGGGTAGAGGGCTGGAGGTGGTGGAAACCTGATGTGGTGGTGTTGGAGGAGGGAGTGGCCGAGCAAATAGATGAAGGCAAGTGCAAGTTACATAAGAAAACAAGAAAAAAATGGAAAAAAAGAATGAAAGTTTACCAAGCTTTCCAAGGAGATGATGGCCGAAATTTTTTTGTGGTTGAGGAGTTTTTGATTGTACGTGAAAAATATGAGAATAGTCAGCTGAAAGAATGAGAAAAGAACGGCCAAAATTGAAGTGGTGTTGGTTGAAATGAAGAAGCAAGAATACAAAGAGACTAGGTATACAAAAGGACTCAAACTCTTCAAATTTCCCTAATTTCTTTTTGCATATTAAAACAAATGAAAATTCTGATAAATAAAGATAAAACTCAGAAAAAATATGAATTCATAAAATAAATAAATAAATTTTAATTAAATATAATTAAATAAGGAAAATAGCTTAAAAATGTAAACTAGGCTAAAAAAATGGAAACAAATTCTACAAGCTTTGGAAAAATTTTATTTAAATTTAACTACATGTAAAATGAATATAAATAAAGTAGAAACACAGCAAATACAAGTGAATGCATAAAATAAATAAATAAATTTTAAATCATATATAATTAAATTAAGAAAATAGCAAAGAAAATGGGAACTAGGTTTTAAAATTGAAAATAAATTCAATAAACTTTAGAAAAATTCTATCAACACTTTAAAAATATTTAAAAGACAAAATATATATAATATAGCATAAATATACAAATTAGAATAAGATATATCAAATAAAAATATCATTTATATAAATTAAAATAAATAATATTGTTAAATAAAATAGTTTACACTCAATATTGTAAAAAGCATAACTTTCACAATATAACTCCGATTTCAACGAAACGAAAAGCAGTATTCTAAAAATATAATCTATTTTCATAATAAAAGATAAAATTCAAAATTTCAAATATTTAAATTTAAAATTTAAAAGTCAAAGTTTGACCCAAATTGACCAAAAATCAATATTCAGGAAAATATTCAATTTATACCAGTTTGAAATTATAATTCACATAATAATCAACATTTATATTTAAAAATGAAATGTTTGAAAGAAAAAAAAATTACAATTACTTAAAATAAAATAAAGTCAAATTTAAATATATGCAGAAATCTAGGGTTGTTACACTCTCCCCTACTCAAATCTTTTCGTCCTCGAAAAGGAAGGAAGTGGAGGAACAACTAGAAAGAATAATAAGTTGGAAGACATCCCGAAAGAAGGTAGGGGAAAAATAGCTAGGAGGGAAAGGGAAAACAAGTTGAAAGACAAGAATGTACCATTATTTAAAATTGTTGGTTAAAGAGGTAAAATATTTAAAACACTTTAAAATCCTTTAAAAAAAGGAATAACTGATCAAAGTATCATTTATATAATATTTTATCAAAATACTTTTATAACTCGATGTCTTAACAAGTTTATCCTCGTTCCTGCAGACTCTGGCAGTGCGTTGATCAGGCGCAAAGCTAGAATTCTCCAGGTACTTAGTAGACTTGTTTCAACACCCAGTGAAAATACTTGAAAAACCTTTAAAACAGATATGGAAAGTACAATCCAAACAAAAACAAACAAAACCTTTGTCTAACCATGGTTCGCAGATACACAATGGTTACGCCTGGATCCCCCAGGAAACAATCCATATCCGTAAGCTTTCTCAGCCCTGCGAGTTACGCCATGATGACTAGTAGAATGCAGGATACACAATGGTTACGCCTGGATCCCCCAGGAAACAATCCGTACCCCCAGGCAAGACTTAGCCAAGCATTTGCGCTACTATTCGCGACCTACACAGATTGCAGGATACACAATGATTACGCCTGGATCCCCCAGGAAACAATCCGTACCCCTAGGCAAGACTCAGCCAGGCAGTTGCGCTATGCAGTCACGAGAGAACAATAAGACCATGGGTAACGCCATGGAATTCGAAGGACACTCGAGTATCATATCCGGAAAACCAAAAATCAGAGAGAATAATATCGATAGAATGAATCCAAGATGTGGCCACAAATCGGATATCAAGCAGAAGGCACTTTCCATATCTTTTACTTCGAAAATATGTATCACATAGTACCTTTTCAAATCACTTTCAAATATCGTACTTATATAAAATCCATTATATATAAGATTTAATTTTCAAATCGAATACTTTCCAAAATCAATAGTATATCAAATCATACTTATATAGACTTCAATTATATAAGATTTCACTTTCAAATTGAGTACCTTTTCAAATCTATAGTTTTCGAATCAATTTCATACTCATACAAATCAATTTTATATAAGTTCGACAACTCCCAAATCAAGTGTTTAGTAACATAAGGTTCTCAAATTTCAATTTGTTTCAATATCAGTTCAATTTCAAAATCATATACAATTTCACCAAATTATTTCTTCTCAAATTAATTATCTTTAGTTTCAAAGTTTCCAAAATAATAGATTTAGAAAATAAATCCAAATTTCCAAATCAATATAATTTAAGTCAACCAATTCATTTCCATAATCAAATGTTTTCAAAATCATCTTATACTTACGTAAGGTCTATCTTACATAAGGATCAAATTTTCAAAATAATTTCGCTGTATGAAGAGCCATATGGGATTGAATATCTTTGCTTTTATGGGTTATATATCTTTGTAATTTAAATTGGAAATTTTCTTTTAGTAAGCAAAGATATTCTAACTCGACGGCTTTCAATTTCAGCGTCAAAATATATCAAAGATATTAGAATATAAGATGTACATATGTCATCATTTCGCAAAGTCACATTCGATCGCTCGCTCGATCACACAAGTTCGCTTTCGAACTAGTATTGTCCATTCACTTCCCTAATGCAGATTTCGATATGGTTTCTCGACTAGAAGCCATCAGTCTCCTTGCATAGCCATATACTATGATAGAGAATTCTAGAATCGAGCCCAAAATCCATATCAAATATTCGTCATCAAGAATCGAATGAAAAATCCTAACACGAAATGGTGTAATTCACCTCGAACTTGTGTACTCAAACTTGGATCAAATTAATTATGCGAATAAAACAGCGTACGTACAACTTATATATTTATTCCAACTTGTTACCTATATAGTTTCATAAAGATGTTACTAAGTTAAAACACTTAAAATTTATTCAAAATATTTTGAAGAACAATTTCTTTTCAAAACATTTCAAATCTAAATTTCATATTAGAAAAAAAAATTAAATTGCCTTATTCATTTACTTAACAAAACAGTTTCAACTTATTTAAATCCGATTACTTCATACTTAAACATTCAAAACAAACTTATATACTTTATCAAAATACTTTTCAAATTTCTTAGCTTTGAAAAGTTAACCTTGATTTGGAAGTACTCGAACTTCGAAATAGTTGAAGAAATCATTTTCAAATTCAAGAGTTGGAAATTAGCAACAAATCAGTAAATCAATTTTAATAGATAGGGTTATATCAAATCCAAAACTCGAGGACTGAACACCGGTTCATTTCAAATCGTTTCAAATATATTTACATATATCTTTCGAATATCAAATCATACTTCGGAATTTGAAATCAAAAATGGTTTCACAAAATCACTCGCATAGCAAAGCTATTAAAGTGGCCTCTCCCTCACTCAGAAACTCGAAAATCAATGTCGATGATGCGTGCACTCATCACCGAAATTATTTTCCAGCGACACAAGTGAGTTCTGGACTTCCATTTACTTTGAAAACTTCTTTGAAATTCCTTTGAAATCATTAAAACCCATTAAAATCATTGAAACATTACTTATTCGGAAAAATAATTTCAAATCATATTATTTATTATTTCAAAATCCTAAAACCAGTTCCAAAATGCCGGAGTTCAATCACTTAAATTCAAATTCAAAACCTTCAGTTATAAATCATTTTATATGAAACCATTTCTTATAAAATTTTCACAATTTCAAATCCTTTCAAAACTTCAAATTCTCTTTTTTTTAAAAGGTATATAATCCTTATCAAAAACATTACATCTTTATATAAAAATATGGTCATCCTTATCAAAATAAAAACTACGATGAATACACAATTTTCAAAAGACAATCAACCACAAACTTTCCAAGGGACGATTCAAGGATGGATTTCAAAGCAAAACAGAGATTCAAATTTAGAAGGACTCTAATCAAATAGAATTCTAATTCAAAGATAGGCTCAAATGAAGATAAGATAATAAAATTACCAAATAGAAGATGGATAAGCCTATATGAATCGCGGGCGACCTTAACCGGTCAACCGTGACTTCAGGAATATAATCGATGCGAAAATCTAAGGCAAATCGACCTTCGATTGCCAGAGATAGAATCTAAATATAGAAGAAGATAGAAAACATTGTAAACCGAGGATATAGAAATATCCGATGAATCAATGCCAATTATAATCATTCAAAGATTGGCGGAATCGCCATCCTATAAAGGTCATACAAAGTGGAGTGATGCAATGCTCCAAAATCAAAAGAATACAATTATGGGAGACAGGAATGGATTTCAGAACAAGTGGGAGCGTTCCAAAATTCAAAGGAATCCTATTCGATAAGAATCCAAACGAAGAATAGAGATATATAACCTATATCGATACAGAAAAATTCCCATTCAAAATTTGGAATGACTCGAATTCATAACATACGAAAACAGAAGCATAAATATCTTTAGTTGGACAACTTTAGCTAAGCAAAAGATACAACAGAGTTTACTCAAAACAACCTAACAAACTACAGATTTTGCCATACTCAAAATAGATTCCTATCAACAATGGATCTAGATCAATCAAGAGAGAAGTTCAAAATTTTAGAGGATCCTAATCAAAGAAATTACTAACAAGGTGGATACAAAAGGAATGAAGTTTAGAAAATTTTACTTTCAAAGCAAGAAAATTTTATATCAAAATAATCTTTGAAAATTCTTTAAAAATCATTTGAAAATCATTTTATACTTCGAAAATACGTTCTCTCACAAAGAAATGATTCTGAGATAGATTTCACTCATTCTAGGGTATTTCTACCCTATCTCTAATGAGTTTTTGCTCCGCAGGCTAAGGTTTGCCTAAAACCAAAGCTCTGATACCAACTGTAACGACCCGGTATTTTGGACCATTCAAATCGACAATAATCCACACATGTCTGGCTTGAATAATTCAAAATAATAGATTGTAAATAAATTTGGAGCAAATGAAATCAAATACACAGAATCACAGACACAGAACATATCAGAATAACTCGCAGCGGAATATAAAAAAACCATAGTAGTTCATGAAGCTACTATAACAAACTCTCAAAACATAATACATAATATCTGCTTGAAAACATATACAATAGACATCTCAAATAAATAGAAGTTTATGAATACCAGAACTAAAATAGAACAACTGAACTGAAAGGAACAGATAACTAGACAAGCAGAATCTCCAGCGATTCCTAGCTCCAGAAAGAAATCCAAAGCTAAGCTGTAAATACTCAGGCTGACCCGAGCGTAAAGTAAAACACAAAACACTCGAGTCAGGACAATATATACTTATATAATGTAAACCAACTCAAGTGAACTGTAGTAGAAATGCAAAATAACTCAAAGGATGCTTGGGATCGCCCATCCTTTAAGGATCAGTTAAACTATAAATTAAATACATCCCGTGGTTAAAATTTCAAAATGGTATTTTATACTTCGAAATCAAATATCATTTCAAAATTCAATATCCTTATAAAATCCATTTCAAAATATCATATTTCAAAATAATTTATATTTCGAAACAAATTACTTCATTTTAAATCATAAAAATGAAGTTAGTATATTTAATAATTAAAATTTTAAATTTCCAAAAATTTAACTTTTCAAAGTTCATTCGTTCACTTAAATTAATTAAAACAATGAAATTTCAACTTTCGCAGCATTTAGAAAATGCTATGGAAAGTCACATTTAAAATAGTTCAATTTAACAAAAGACAGCATTTAAAATTCTGTAATATGGTTACATTAGTTTCAAATAAACTTAGTTAAATTCAACCATTATAACATTTACAAAAATGCTATAATAGCCTTTAATTAAATTTAGCCATTTGGTTCATTATTATCAACTACAGCATTTACAAATGTTGTATTATCATTTACATTAGAATTTAGTAGCATTTCAGAAATGCAGTTAACTAACTTCAAATATTCAGTATAATTTCACAAACAATTATATTTTTATATAAATCTTTTTTTTACTTATAAAATCATATAATTTCACTTTTAAAACAATTATTCAAATACCCTTATATTCATGATTTTATAAAGTTAAAACTCCATTCAAAAATCAAAATTTAATAATAATTCACTTATTAAATTCCAATTTTAAATTATAAATTCATTAAATTAAATTAACTTAACACTTAATTTTAAAATTTCAAAATAACTTAATTCCATTTTTATTTACTTAACTTAAAGTTCACTCTTAAGCCAAATTCACAAATTTCCAATTTTAGTTATATTTCAAAATTTCAACTTAAATATTCATTCATTTCACATTTTAACTTTATTCAAAATCATTAATATAACATAAAAATCATTTAAATTCACTTTAATCCAAATTATCATGAAGTTATCACATTTCATATTTAATTTAAATTCCAATTATCACCCAATTAAAATTTCCCAAAATAACTTACATTTCAAATTTTCTAGTTTTACCAATAATTTATTTCACTTATAAATTTTCAAAAAATCAATAATGCTTACATAAATCATTTTTTTATTTAGTTTAAATTAAATATTATAATATTTACATTTCAAAAATATTTTTAAGATTTTTATAAAAACATATTTTAACAACGGGTCTGTATTTCATTTCTAGTCTAAGTAAAGTGATACGGGTAATATATCATTTCAACCCGTAATTTACAAAGAAAACCCGGGTTTGATCATTTCAAACCCGCAATCCCAAGTAAATGAAAATAATTGAAAATCATTCAGGCCTATCATTTCAGCCCATAACGATTTTCTCCTATTCTAAAGTCCGTTCGGGTATGTATCATTTCAACCCATAGTGATTCTAATCTAAAGGGAACTTGCAGTGTGATAAACTGATAAAAATAATAGAACATCATAATATAACAGTAACATATAATATAATAGGTGTTTAAGCATGGGTGAACATCATAAAATCATAACATAGCAGGTGTAACATGATAATGCATTTTACAGATTCAAAAGGGGTCAATTCACTAGTTATATATGTACATATTGTCTGGTGAGAATAACTCACTGGTTTGAGCTGGAGATACAACGACGAATACACAAATGAGATCCACACAAGCACAATAACACGACACAGAGATGAGTGGAAGAGCCAAAGTATCAATTCCCTTGAATACAAGTCACAGAAAACAATCTAATATACATAAGTTTTTAATTCAAAACTACTAAACTAGGCTAGAAATAACTGCATAAATCAAAGCTGAAATGCTTTGCACTTGCTTCCAACACACTCTAGGTTCAGCCATAAGGTATACTGCAGGTCTAAGGTAAGATTTGGATCAGGTTTTGGTTGGGTATGGTCGGCCTAACATGGTTTGTTGATGAAGCAAAGGTTTGTGTGCATGAAACTGCGCAACTATAAGGCACAAAACAACGTTTTCAAGGCAACAAAAGTGGTTTCCAAAGCAACAAAGGTCACGACCACAAGCAAGCATGGCACGGCCAGGTCTGTAGTGGACTGGAAGTGATGTGGCAGAGGGTTTCAGGTCTGGTAAGGGCTGGAGATGGTGGTGCAAGGGGCGGCCAAGGTGGTGGTTTGAGGTGATGAAGGCAAAGAAGCTAGGCTATGTACATATATGTAGGTTTTGCTCAATTTCTTGGTGGATCTGATCCACAAGGGTGCACGGATAGGCTTGGGTAGAGGGCTGGAGGTGGTGGAAACCTGATGTGGTGGTGTTGGAGGAGGGAGTGGCCGAGCAAATAGATGAAGGCAAGTGCAAGTTACATAAGAAAACAAGAAAAAAATGGAAAAAAAGAATGAAAGTTTACCAAGCTTTCCAAGGAGATGATGGCCGAAATTTTTTTGTGGTTGAGGAGTTTTTGATTGTACGTGAAAAATATGAGAATAGTCAGCTGAAAGAATGAGAAAAGAACGGCCAAAATTGAAGTGGTGTTGGTTGAAATGAAGAAGCAAGAATACAAAGAGACTAGGTATACAAAAGGACTCAAACTCTTCAAATTTCCCTAATTTCTTTTTGCATATTAAAACAAATGAAAATTCTGATAAATAAAGATAAAACTCAGAAAAAATATGAATTCATAAAATAAATAAATAAATTTTAATTAAATATAATTAAATAAGGAAAATAGCTTAAAAATGTAAACTAGGCTAAAAAAATGGAAACAAATTCTACAAGCTTTGGAAAAATTTTATTTAAATTTAACTACATGTAAAATGAATATAAATAAAGTAGAAACACAGCAAATACAAGTGAATGCATAAAATAAATAAATAAATTTTAAATCATATATAATTAAATTAAGAAAATAGCAAAGAAAATGGGAACTATGTTTTAAAATTGAAAATAAATTCAATAAACTTTAGAAAAATTCTATCAACACTTTAAAAATATTTAAAAGACAAAATATATATAATATAGCATAAATATACAAATTAGAATAAGATATATCAAATAAAAATATCATTTATATAAATTAAAATAAATAATATTGTTAAATAAAATAGTTTACACTCAATATTGTAAAAAGCATAACTTTCACAATATAACTCCGATTTCAACGAAACGAAAAACAGTATTCTAAAAATATAATCTATTTTCATAATAAAAGATAAAATTCAAAATTTCAAATATTTAAATTTAAAATTTAAAAGTCAAAGTTTGACCCAAATTGACCAAAAATCAATATTCAGGAAAATATTCAATTTATACCAGTTTGAAATTATAATTCACATAATAATCAACATTTATATTTAAAAATGAAATGTTTGAAAGAAAAAAAAATTTACAATTACTTAAAATAAAATAAAGTCAAATTTAAATATATGCAGAAATCTAGGGTTGTTACACAACTCCACTGGTAGCTCCGTCACTTCAGTGGGTATTGTAGCACTTCCATTGAAGCCGTGGACTCGAGATAGGCAAGGTTTTAAGTCCTTCGCTTCCATTTTCATTAAATCATAAGCCCGTTTAAGTAAGATGTTTACGGAGCTCCCACTGTCAACCAAGATCCTCTTCATCCAAGCAGGACCTACCTGGGCAGATATGACCAGTGGGTCGATTGTGGGGGCTTTGACCTTATCAGCGTCTCGGCTTCTAAATATGATATCATCAAACATTGTCTTTTGTTGCTTGGTTGGAGCCCAATCTTCACAATTACTGCAGCATTCGAAGTCCGCATGCCTGATAGAGCTAGCATACGACTCCATTTCCCTCCAGCTTATGTTTGCTGGGTGGGGACCACCACTTATTGTGTTTATAACTAGCCTTCCGCCCGTACGACCGGGTTCTTCCTGTCTTTCTTGATTTTGCACACGGTTTTGATTTGAAGGGCCCGCACCACCAGACTGCGGCGCCCGCACAAACTGATCTAAATTTCTCTCCCTGATCAACTTCTCGATGAGGTCCTGCAAATGTCGACACTCATTGGTATTGTGGCCGTAACTCTCATGGAATCTACAAAACTTCCATGTTTGAACATGCCTCTCCAATGAGGGCTTCGGAGCAGGCTTCTTATATTGCACAGTGTTGCAAGTTTGTAGGTACACGTTTTCCAATGATGTATTCAATGGCGTGTAATTATCAAACATTGGAGCCCTACGTCGTGGGCCTCGGTTCTGATCTCTTTTCTTATCTTGACCGTTGTTGCCTCTCGGCTGGGTTTGTTTGTTCTGTATATTCAACTGAACTTTTCCGGAATTCTCACCGGACTGCTTAACTGCTACGTTACTTTGTATTCCTTCACTTCTGGGCCTCACATCGTCCTGCTTCCTAGACTATTTCGCGTCCTCTTGCCGTAAGAACTGAGCGGCTTTGGAGTAGAAACGGTCCAACGATGCGGGTGGTTTCCCAACTAACCAATTTCCAAACTCAGAATCAGGATCGATTCCTTTGGTTAATGCCATCAAGATCGAGTTATCGTTCGGATTACTAATCTCCACACATGCTGCATGGAATCTCTCTAAATAACGTTTGAGTGTATCTCCATGAGCTTGAGTGACACTAGACAGGGTGTTAACGTCTTTAGGTCTAGCAACATGCATACGAAACTGTTCAACAAATTTCTTGGCCAGTTGATCGAACGAAGAGATAGATCTAGGTGGCAACCTTGTAAACCACATTGTTGCGATTCCTCCTAGAGAGATGGGGAAACTTCGGCATTTCACTGCATCATCAGCCCTTGCAGCGCTCATTGACCATTCATATTTCAAAATATGTTGATTGGGGTCACTACTTCCTTCGTACATTGGGAGAGTTGGCATTCTGAATCGCCGAGGAGGATCAGCGTATAATATCTCATCTGTGAAAGGAGTATGACTACGGGAGATTCCCCAGTCATCATTGGTAAGCCCTTGACTTTCGCGAATCATTTGACGTATCATGGTGGAAATATCGGGCATCGTCGCATTCTGTGCATGCTGAGCTAAGGTGTGGTCGGGTTCCACAGTGCGAGTTTGAACCGGACGCTGTCGACG
Source organism: Allium fistulosum (assembly GCA_030737815.1). NCBI lineage: Eukaryota > Viridiplantae > Streptophyta > Magnoliopsida > Asparagales > Amaryllidaceae > Allium > Allium fistulosum. The sequence continues at coordinate 681,140,634 of CM060907.1, forward strand.
GTCCAAGTCTCGCCTCCTTGGCTCGGCATCTTCCAGGACGTATGGTTCAGGAGTACGCCCATGTTGCTGATTATTCGGATCTGACAGATTTCGTGTACCAACCCTTGTTTCTACCACGACAATTGTAGTGCGATTATCCGTGGTATACTGTGGAACAGTACCTCTTCATGATGAGGGCTCGGTCTGGAGGCTAGTCGACGGTCCAACCCTCAATTGTCCCACGGTCAAAGCAGGTTGATATCCGGTAGCTTGTGTGTGACTCACATCTAGTCAGGGATGGGTAGATCTGCCATGATAGTCAGATGAGGCGGAACTTTCCATGGACAAGTGGGAAGCATCATCCCTCCTGGTCCTCCTGCGCCTTCGGCGGTTTAATTGGTTAGTTAATTCAGCGTTAGCGCACAGCTGTTCAGTTAACTGTTGCTGACTTTGAGTCAGTTCTTGGAGCAACACTTGGAACTCTTGTCTGGAGACTGGTCCTGACGGATCTGAGTGAGCAGTGTTGTCTTGATTGGATGGGGGCTGTTGTGTAGGATTCTGTCTATCCCAACCTTCTTGATCAGCAGCCGTAGAGGCAGCTCTTGTGCTAACCATTTTGAGTGGTGGAGTCCTTGCCTAGACTTTACGCAATTCTGAATAGGATGGAAGGATTCCGAATTAGAGATCTGGATCTTCCTCTAGGATTTATGCAATCCGGTGTCGATGGTAGATCCAATGAGCAGGAGAAAAAACTGGTTTTTTCTCAATGAAAGCACCAAAGTGTTTGTACCAAAAATGGGCACAACACTCTTCGAAAGTGTTTGAAGAGATAAAAGTGAAGAATGAAAATTGAAAACGAGGATTATCTAACAAAAACTCCAAAGAACAGAAAGTAAATTGCACAGAAGACAACAATTTAGAGTGGTTCGGCGATTCGCCTACGTCCACTATGAAGTTTGATGATTTTATTGCTCGATACTTGGAGATTACAATTTCTTATAGCGTAGTACAACATATTTTATGATTATAATCTGCATTTAAGGCAACGACGGTGATCTGGAGTAAATCTGGCAGAATCTGGGCGCTCTTTAGCTCTTAAAATTGTCCGACCCCTTTTCTGAATGACCAGGGGCTCTATTTATAGGTGTAGGAGGCTGATATTTCACCTAAATTTCGGTAGACCACTTCTGGCATGTGAGGGGGCCTACATGCCCGGCCTCAGGAAAGTTGGGCCAACTTCGAGATTGATTCGAAATCCATTCGAATCGATCAAAGAATCATCCAATCAAGCTAAAATTTGGTGTGGACATTCTTCAATATGTTCGTAAGCTTCTATGAAAATTTCATATTATTTGGACTTGTAGATCGTGAGATGTCATCGATTCGAAATAGTATTTTCTGAACTGCTTGCCTCGTTCGAATCGATTCGTTCGAATTGATTGCTTCGAATCGATGGCGGAGCGTGCTTCTATGATGACGTGGAGCGCGAACTTCGCATCGATCCGCTTTTTTCGCTAGTTTGATCGAGTCGTCCCGGAGACTTCGCCGCTTTGACTCGATGGATTCGAAGGCTTCGACCACACCTAGATTCGAACAAGCTCTCGTTTGTATCGATCCTGTCTCGTTCCAGTGGATCGATACGAAATGACCATACTGGATGGATTCGAAGTGAGATACTCTAGTGGATACGAACGTATCATTGTTTATGGAGTCAATGCATAGCTTTGTTCGTATCGATCTCGATGGTTTCCAGTTGATCGATACGAATAGGGAGTTGCAGAATGGATTCGAAGAGGAATACCTCTATGGATTCGAAGTACTTCCAAGCTTGATGGATACGAAGGCTGGGCCGATCTGATTGATACGAAAACGAGCCAGTTCCTTCCAATTTGAATCGATCATAACCCAAGCATACAAACTCGGATCGACTTGAAATTTGGAATGTTTGCTTTCCTGGCTTGCCTGTCATGTCTTATTAATCGTGTCTCGATCCGGACTCGGACAAAATTCATTGATATCTCTGACAAGCGATACTTTGTTTTCAATCAGTTCCTTGATGTCTCGGCCTTGCCAAAAGGCGGGATAACAGCCCCCACAAGAATCCCTATTATGTTTATTTCATTCTGATTTTGTTGGATCTGAATCATATGACGTAATTCCTCAAGGAAGTGTAGATACACCGGAGTATTCTATTGGGATAAGTAGCTCTAAGCATAAATACAAATCTAGAAGAAAATCCAATAAGTTTGTTTGTAGGAGTGATAGGCATCTTCTTTCAGAATTAGCTCTGGAATTGACAACATCAGGTGATGTTCTACTAGGAAGTACATTTACTTCCATTGTTTTAAACACATTAACATGTAGTCAAGCTTACCATATCGCTAAGAATACAAGCTTTTTTTTATTACCAAAATAGTGTAAATTTTGAGACACTAAACATAAAGAACTTGAGAAGGCTAACAATGGTCATAGATGGAAGTGTTAAGTTGGAATGTAAGAGGATTAGAATTACCTTTAAAATGCTTCGGAATAAAAAGATTTCTTAAAGATAATTCGATAGGTATAACACTACTTCAAGAAACCAAAACAAAATATCCTAATTCTAGCTTCTTTGGATCACTCGAGGGGATACTCTAACTTAATCAGCGTTCGTCCCAACCATCGGTAACTCAGGATGGGGGTGGATTATGAATATGTTGTGAGAGGATAAATTTAAACTACTTCAAACAATATCTAACCACCATTCCCTACAAGTAATTCTTTAGAATTTATAGGACAACCAGATTATAAATATCACTAATGTATATGCGTCTAATAACATAGTTCTTAGACAGCTAACTGTGGCCGAATGTATTGACTCTAGAACCCCTCTTATGGTTCTAGGATCGTAGGTGGAGACTTTAATGTGCTCAGGCACATTAGGGAGTACTACCAAGAGAGGGAAAATATGTTGACATGGAAGAATTCAATGATGTCATTAATCTAAACAACTTTATCCAACTACCTCTCATAGGTAGAAGATTCACTTGGTCTAATGGTAGAGAGGACCATTCGATGACCTTATTTGATAGATTGTTTTGAGGATTGGGAAGATAAATTCCCTTATCCAAAACATATCTAGCCTTATTTTCGATCACTGCCCTATATTTCATAACTCTCATGATCAATTGCCTAAAGATAGACCTTTCAATTTCGAATAAATTGGTTTAAACATGGAAATCTCATAATCATGAAATGGAAATCCATGGACATCTGTGTCTTCAATAGCGCAATAAAAAAGTTTGGTTTTCAAACTTCAAGAGTTAAGAACGTACTTAAAATATTGGAACATTAACGTGTTCGGCAATATCTTTATTAAAACAATATGATATTGAATGAGATACTAGATTTATATATGACATGAGAATTAAGGAATCTAAATAATGAGGAGAAGGTAAAATTAGAAAATTTAGATATGGAATTGAATAAATTAACGGATCAAGAAGAAATTATGCGAAAACAAACTTCCGAGTTCAATGGATCAATAAAGGGGATAAAAATACTAAAGTTTTTCATCGCATGGCTAATGGTAGACGTTGAAAAAATACTATCAAATCAATTAAAGTAAATGAACACTACAAGAAAAAGTTTTTTAGTGGTATTTATTAGTAGCTTTTATTATCTAGTGCAACCAAAATGTTATTTAAACGCGACCGACCGAAAGTTTTATAAAATAGAAAATAAAAAACGTGCCCATGAAAAAATGGACGGAAAACAAATTTAACGCGGTGCTCAATCTTTTTCAGTAGCCGCACAAAATCTTTTTCCCCATTCGCTCTTTTTTCTTCCTCTTCTTAAAAAAACAATGAGCACCACACAAAATCAAAATTATAGCATGCCAGTCACAGCGTCACATCCCATTCCAGCATCTCCCATCATCACACGCACACAAGTGCCTATCGTTGCATCTCCAGCCGTGAAGGTCGCCACTTGCCAACATCGTTCGTTCACAGGTAGGTTGCTTCGCTAGTAAGCATGTCATTCTCCATTTTCGGCTTCAGTCTCCAGTCATATGAGTAGTTGTTTAAACCTGAAATTAAATCCAAACCGTAAATCCCCGATTACAAATCAATCCATTTATATGATGTATGTAACGATCCGCCTTTAAAGTTCGGGTGGAGTTTGAATTCAACATTGGTAATTTTCTTAAAGCTATTCAATTTAATTTTGGACGTGTTAATTAATCATGTGTTCTTTTGGATGAATTATATTTGGAAAACTATTTGTGGTGATTTTTGTTCATTGAGCTATTTCGATGGTATACCCATCTTCAAAATTACAATGCTCAATTTTATCTGTTATAGACGTTAGAATAGTTGGCTATTTGCTGTAAATTTTCTAATTCAATTATTGCAATTCTTAGTTCTAACAATATAGTTTGTTTGTTCTACAAAAACTGCTAGTATAAAGTAATTATGTATATGTTTGTTTGTTGTTGCCGGTATGATGATGAAGCCTCAAAATTAGTTCAACCTTATAACATTGTAAGAGTTTGATACTTCACATTGTTATTAAGATGATTTGTATACTTAAAACCTTTAGTATGGTTACTTAGCATATACATTATGTCCCTTAAGTATTCTTCTTTTCTATGTACTAGGTTAAAAGAGCCTGGACTTTGATTTTCAGTATCCATTGTTCCCATAAAAGCTATAATGTAACGACCCATAAATTTTAACGGTTTTTATAACGTAATTAACTGAAATTTTGTTTGAAATATAATTATAAAATTTAGCAATGAAAATTTGATATTGATTATGCGTCTACTCAAACATAGCAAATGGCAGATTATCGTTGCTAAATATGGAAGTTGGTTCTATTGTGAAATTTTCAATTTCAATTTAAATCAGTTAATTTGATGAAATTAAAATGTTTTCGAAATCTGAATATTTTTATACAATAAAAATGTAAACCATTTTCTGATTGAGACGTCATATTTCGTTTAGCCAAATTTGGACTGCTATAGCCCCGTTTATTTTATTTTCGGCGTTTTAGCAGCATTTCGGTACCGAATGTCGACTTCTGATAGAATGGTCATACCACTGATATTTGTGTACCATTTTGTTCGTCTCGTCGTGCTGATCTCCGCAGTATATACATTTGTTCATTTTGGTGTCTGGTACATGGAGGAATCTACAAAACGGTTTGCCGTATCGGTAACCGTTTTTAACCTTTTGTTTCCCTGTCCATTCAATTATCCACGGTGTAAACGAATAGTCCATACCCATAAATGTTTACCTGGATTCGTGCGTGGCTTTCACTATTCCTACCTGTTAATAATTATTAATGTCCACTCATTCTCTCTTGAAATTCTTCGGTTCATTTTAAAAATTTATAAAGCAAATAATATTCATGCGTTATTAGCTGTCATATTCTTTTGCCTGGAGATAAAATTATTCCTTCACCATTTCAAAATCCATGCTGTGTTGCTCATCTTTTTCCCACCTCCGCTGCTCCTTCCCCTCTCTCTCACTTGTGTCACCTCCCAGACCATCGCCTCCTCTTTTCCCCTCCCTGACACCTTGTTTCCCCCACGTGAACTACAGCCAAGCCCCTCCATTTCCCACTCGACCACAGCCACCGCCTACTACTCGTTCAACTTTTCACCGTCCAACCTCATAGCTACCCACGTGACCTCCACAACTGCCACGTCATCCGACCCGGAGCACCACCATCTTCTCACTCCGCCGTTCAATCTCCACCGCGGCACGTGTCAACCCAGCATGCTACTCCAAACTCACCGACTTCAACCTTGCTTCCCAACTACTTGTGTCGCACTCCAACCCTCCCTGCCGCCTGCTCTAGAAAATCCCCTCCGCCTTGTCATTCACTTCGCCCATCACCATAAACGAACACATCTATCGTTCGTTCCTCCAGATCCACCTCTATTGCCTCGACATCTGCCACTTACACCCGACCATCCCTCTCCATGCCTGCGCAACAGCGCCCTTACCCAGCCCTTGCCTCTGCATCTTCGACCTAGCACCCAGTATTCTTTGATATCGAGAGTAATATATTATATGTTAAGGTACACTTATAATATAGTGGCCTAGTTCGAATATATGATATGATATATGTATGTTTATTTTCTTTGTAATTTTATAGTACAGCAACTGCCGTATATAATCGGTAGTATATATATAAATATATAAGAGTTGTATATATAGATTTCTATAAGTTTTTATATGACCTGTCGAGTCACACACATATATATATATATATATTGATTTCAATAAAGTGTTGACTTTATAATAAAATAACTTGTTCATACTTTCGGTTGTTGATATATATATTACAACAAAGTAAGTTTATATTGATATTTTAAAATAATTATTGGTTTTAAAATATTATATGTATGTTCGTGTATATGATTTGCTTATATATATATATATAAATAAATGTTAACGTAAAATACATTTTAAGTACAATTTAAAAGTATATTCAGTTGTATAGTGTGTCTACATATATATATTTTTAGCCTGCATAGTATATTTAGTTGTAGTGGTATAGTGTGTATGCATATATATATTATTAGCCTGCATGCATTTCCTTCAGCTCAAAACAATGTCTGCCAATATATGTGTTTTAGTATATATTACATATATAGGTATTTTGATTTCAAAATGCCTATAGATTTTATATTATAATATATATATATATATGTATTTTGATTTTAATATATGTATATAGATTTTGGTTTTTATATGTATGCGTTTTAAAATTTATATTGATTTTCAATATATATATATATATATATATATATTTACATGTTCTGATTAAACATTGAGTTTACAAAAGAAAGTAATGAAATAATAATATAATATACTCTTCATTTCAGTTATATCAAGCTGATTATGATTTGTTTCATCAATTTGTTTTTATCAGCTTCGTCTGTCAAATCCGTGTTCAGCTTACTGCGCTTTGAGAATTGTTGTTTGGATTGGTCGATCATCAAGATCGTAATTCAAATCGTAGCTTGTCATGTTGTAAAATTTCTCTAGCCTCCAAAGGTGAGCAATCACTCACGATTAACATTCTTATATTTAGTAAATTTGATTTCACTTGAAACGACAATTGAAATATGCTGTTAAATTTGAATTGTTAATTATTTAATTATTATATATGATATGCCATTACCTATAACTATTCACCTGTGACATCTGACACCATAATCTGTTATTTATATTATAATTAAATTTGTTACTGATGATATATGCCTATTGTTGATATGTTATATTATTATCATATTTGTGTTCACTCTGCAAGTTCCCTGTTAATTTAGAAGTTCCCTATGGGTTGAAATGATACATACCCGAACGATCTTGTAGAATAGAAGAAAATCATTATGGGTTGAAATAATAAACCCAAGCGATTTCCATTGATTCTGAATTTTGGGATTGCGTGTCGAAATGATATATACCCGTAGATATTTAAATTACGGATTGAAATGATAAATATCCGTATCACTTGACCATAGGATAGAAAATTATATATGGACACCGTTGGTCTATATTTTGAAAATGATTTCCAAAGTTTTGAAAGGAAATATATGGTTTTTAATAAATATTGATTTTTAAAATATAATGTATATAAATGTTATTTTATATATGTCTAAATTTTTTATTTTTAAAATTATAGGTTTTGGAAATTTTAAATTTATAAGTTAATTTTGAAAATAAATTTTAAGATTTTACTTACAATTTTATTATTTTAAAAATATATAAAAATAGATTTAAAATAAAATAAATTTAATAATAATATTTAATTTAATAAAATTTAATTTAATTAGTATATAATATGTTTAAGTATTAATCTAAAATTATATTTTAAAAATAGATTTTGTAATAACTATAATAAAATAAGGTCGGGAAGATAAAATTGAAATTGATTTGAAATTGTGTTTGTTTAAGAATTATACTTAAATAAAAATTGACTTGAAACTTTTTGAATTTGAGATTTTAAAGATATGATTTTATAACTTGATCTCTGATTAAAGGCGATAAAATGAATATTTTCATATTTAAATAAATTGAAATGGGATTTAGTTTTATTTAAATTTGTAATTTGAGATTTTTATTGGATTGATTAAGTGAATGTTTCAAAACTAAATAATAATAATAATGTTGAATTTGAAGTGTAAATGAAATTTATCAAATGGAGTTATTGTAAATGTTTGAACATTTAAACTTTGAAATCTATTGAAATTGAAATGGTTTAATTTGTAGTTCAAATCTATAATTGAAACCGATATAAATTAAAATAGTTTATTGAGAAGTTGAATTGAATTGAAATTGATGAACCGGGATTGAATTAAATTGAATTTTTGGAATCCTAGTTGATTTGAATCGATTTGTGAAATTTGAGGAAACTACTTTTATTATATAAAGTATTTTTATTTTATATAAACTATTTTAATGTATAAATTATTTTAATATATAAACTATTTTAATTTATAACTATTTTAATATCTATGCTATTTTCAATATCTAAACTGTTTAAGTCGAAAGTGTTATGTTTTTCCAAAGTGTTATGATTTCAAAGTGTTATGGTTTCAAAAGTGTTATGATTTTGGAAGTGCTATGATTTCGAAAGTGTTATAAATTTGAAAGTATTACGAGTCTGGAAATGAATATTTTTAAGGTGAATAACGATATCGAATTTATATGGTTTTGAATTGAATATGATATATTGATATGAAGTATGAACTATTTGAAAATAAATGACCACGGTGTGAAATAAGCGTTTGGTTGTTAAAGAGACCGGGATCAGATATTGTCATACTCTCTGCCAATACCGAAAACCACTTTAAGAACTGTGTACGTGGTGGAGATTGCAGAATGAAGTAGGATGGTTTGGTGATGATTCTATATGGTATTTACATAGCCCTGACTCCCGTGAGTCAGCTTGATGTGGTTAAAACGGGAGCTATACCGGGCCAAGTGGGGTCATTCCCCCTATCGGTCACATTTCATCGATACCATTCTATTGCTTTTGTGATTTGATTGGGTGCACCTTTGATTTGGGAGTGTGTCATGAGGTGGGCGGTAGTAGCTGCTATGCGTTACCACCGGTCCGGGAGTGCAAATGGTATATCTACCCTGGCATTGCCTCGAGTGCCGTGTCACATGCCTTATCGCGCCTTCTACGAGTTTGGTTTGTACCGTACCTATGGAGTGCCCTTTGATAGCCCTCCAGTTTATGGAGGAATTACGGTACTGTATAGACTATGGGAATATATAAAAATGTGTTAAGGGGGATATGGGTAACGCCTTAACGCTATTTTAATAGTTTACTTTACTATAGACATATTATAATAGCGTATATTACTACATTGTAGATAGTGCCAAGGATCCTTAAAGGATGGAAATCCCAACTATCCTTTAAGTTACTTGTATTTCAGTTGGCATTTCACTTGAGTTGAATTTATTAATATAAGAATGTTAATCCTGACTCGAGTGTTTTGTATTTTGCTTTATGCTCGGGTCAGACTGAGTGTCACAGCATTTGAGACTCACCTTTGGAGATTGGAGCTTCACTTGGAGATCCATCTGTCTATCCAGCTTTTAGTTATTTCAGTCTATTCCAGTCTTTTATGTTCAGACTCGTCAGTTGCTTATGTATTAGAGATCCATTTGTATTTGAGATTCTGTTGTACTTTGTTTTAGACTTTGTTGTTTATATAGTAGCTTCATGAACTACTATTTTTTCTTCTATTCCGCTGCTTATTGTTATATTACTCTGTGTCTGTGATTCTGTGATTTATTTATTTACTTTATATGTTAAGTTTTGTCAAATATAAATTAACAATCCATTGTTTTGAACAATTCAAGTCTGACATGTGCGGATGCAAATGGTTCGAAATAATAGGTCGTTACAGTTGGTATCAGAGCTCTGGCTTAGGCAAAACTTAGCACATAGAGTAAATTTAATTATAGAATCACCTTCGTTCGAGCTTGAGTTTCTTCCTCTTTGACTCAAATTTTGGAACTTTTTCCCTTTGTTTTGGAATTCATTCTTGTCTCCTCCTGTCCGTGTTCTTCTTGATTCTAAGCATCCCATAGCTCCACTTCGATTGATCTCTATAATGAATTTGAGAACATCTTGCCACCTCAACTGGCAACTTCATTCTTTTATATGACTAATCCATCGGCGGTCCCACCAATCTTGTATGATCTGTTAAGGGGTGAAAGTCTTTTACAACAGGCATTGATTCACCGGAGACTTCTATATCCTCGGTTTCGATGTTGTTATTTCTTGCAAAGCCCGAACCGTCTCTAGTAGACGATCAGGGTAATTCCCTTGTAATCTTGACTCCACTCCGATAATCAGAGATTATCCTGATGTTGTGGTAAAGTCACTTCTCTTCCCTTCAAGCGGGAAATTGAATTTCCGCATCGATCTTATTCTTGGAATCTCGGTTGACCCGGTTAAGGTCGCCCTCGATTAATTAAGTCTATCAATCCTTTCTCTTTGTGACTTAATTATCTTCTCTCCCTTTCGAGCCTTTCTTAGTTAGAATTTTCTTCAATTTGAGTCCCTCTAAATTTGAATCTCTATCCATGTTCTAGGATCCATTCTTGAATCATCCTATGAGGGAGTGTATTTGTTATTAATATAAAATGTTTTATATTATGTTGTTTGAGTTGTTAAGTTTGAATTTTGGGTTTCGATCGATTCGTCTGGCCAACGCTATTTGTAGGAATTCCAAAACACTCGAACATAGAAAACTGACACAATATTGTTTTCAAATTTTGTAAATGAAATAATTTTGTGTATGATTATATTTATATATAAAAGAATAATTTTCTGAAAATTAGATTGGTTGTTAGGAATGATAATACTAGATTTTCATTTATTATTTTTGTCAACACTACTAAATCATTTTCTATTGATATAAATTATAAGGTGTTGAAATTTTATAAACATGATTTATTTGATTTGAAAATGAAAAAAAAATTAAGGATTTAAGAATTTAACTTCTGGCGCTTTACAAAATTTGGTTTTCATGATTTGGAAGAATATACTATTTGTAAGTATTTTCGAATATAAATTGTTTTCAAAGAATTTTAAAATAAAGTAAGTCAGTACTCTTCTCTTTTATCGCTGGAAAATAATTTCGGTAATGACAGGAGCATCATCGACATTCATTTTCGAGTCTCAAAGTGGAGAGACCACTTAGTAGCTTTGCTACACTTTTGTTTTGGAAAAGGGATTTGATTAAATTTCTCGAGTACAGTTTAATGTATATAAATATGTATCTGTATATATTTCAAAAATAGTTTGATGTGAAACCGGGAAATTTTAATTCTTAAACTCTGTGTTGAGTAATGGTTTTCAATTATTATAATGAAACTAAAATTTTGAATAATAGGAGTGTCTATAATGAGAATGGATCTAAACAACTTGAAACAGTTGAAATAGGGGAAAATTTATTGTATAATACTCCATTACATTCTAAAATATATAACTTACCTAAAATATTCAAAAAGTTAAAAAGTTAAGGTGAATATATAATTGAGGGTTATACAAGAGAAAAATGAAGTAATAAATTGTTCAAACTAAAATCTTGTTTAATAAAAATGTTGTGAATAAAAGATAAATTTGTATAGTATTCAATTACATTGGAATCATCCATAAAATTTACCTGAAAGGATTTGAATGTAATTGAATAATATACAATATAAATGTAAGAAATTGGATGTCCAAAAAATGAATTTTGATAATGGAATTTATAAATAGAATTTTGAGTGGTTAGAATAAATGTTAATACACTAAATTTATGTTATAGGAAATGTTAAGTGAAAAAAATTGGAATTATAAAAGAGAAATACTATTTAGGTAAATAAATATGAACTTAAGAATAACGAAGTTGAAATTTTAAGTGGAGCCAACTTAAATGAAGAAAAATGGATAAAATAAATAAGTTAAATAAAATAAAATAGGAAAATAGGCCCAAGGAAGAAGTTGCAAAAAAATTAGTCTCAGGGACAACAAGTTTGCATTTTAGTCTGAAGGACACATTTTAGTGTAAACAGAAAATGATAGTTACAACTATCATTCTGTGATTTACACTATAAAGTGTCCTTCAGCCTAAAAAGCAAACTTCTTGTCCCTAAAACTATTTTTTTCTTCAACTTTTTCCTTGAGCCTAAAAACCCCAAAATAAAATTTGTTTTAAAAGAATTTTTTTTTGTAATAAAGGTTAATAATGGAAGCCAAATCAATTGAATGAAAATATTGAACTGAAATCAATCAAAGGTGGATATAATGACTATTTATTGAATGAGTAAAATGGATTGAAACCAAATTTGCTGAATCTTAATCAATTTTGTAATAAATAAAATTTATATGGATTTAAAATTAAATGTTGTGTCTAATACTATATATTTCAAATGTGTCTTTTCTTCTGGTTGTTTCTATTCTCCTATCTCGTTCCTTTTCGGGGACGAAATGTTTTGAGTGGGGAAGAGTGTAACAACCCGTAAATTTTAACGGTTTTTATAACGGAATTAACTGAAATTTTGTTTGAAATTTAATTATAAAATTTAGCAATGAAAATTTGATATTTGTTATGCGTCTACTCAAACATAGCAAATGGCAGATTATCGTTGCTAAATATGGAAGTTGGTTCTATTGTGAAATTTTCAATTTCAATTTAAATCGGTTAATTTGATGAAATTAAAATGTTTTCAAATTCTGAATATTTTTATACAATAAAAATGTAAATCATTTTCTGAGTGAGACATCATATTTCATTTTGCCAAATTTGGACTGCTATAGCCCCGTTTATTTTATTTTCGGCGTTTTAGCAGCATTTCGGTACCAAATGTCGACTTCTGATAGGATGGTCGTACCACTGATATTTGTGTACCATTTTGTTCGTCTCGTCGTGCTGATCTCCGCAGTATATTCATTTGTGCATTTCGGTGTCCGGTACACGGTGGAATCTACAAAACGGTTTGTCGTATCGGTAACCGGTTTTAACCTTTTGTTTCCCTGTCCATTCAATTATCCACGGTGTAAACGAATAGTCCATACCCATAAATGTTTACCTGGATTAGTGTGTGGCTTTCACTATTCCTACCTGTTAATTGTAACAACCCGCATATTTATCGATTTTATATTTAAATATTTTATTTAAATATTTCATCGTTAATCGGATTGATGTCCGAAAAGCTACTTTTTGCAAACAGTCAAATTAGGACTCGATACCACTTCCATTGAGTTCAAAATGTCGTTTGCGATCTTTTTGAGTATAAGCTTCGATATGTTTGGAGCTAGTCAAAAATTTGACCATTTTCACTTTGGGATTTGGGTTTGGGTTCAGCCCACTAGCTAACTTATACTCAAATCTGAACCACTCCTCCCCATTCACTCTTACTTCCTCCTCTTTTCAGTTCTAAAGCAACAATGGTGGAAGAGAATGGGAAATAGAAATTCAAAACCCTAGTCTTCATTAGCAAATCCAACTTCTAGCTCCAAATTCAAAGAGAACCCATTGGTAAGCTTCATCTCCTTCTTCTCCAACACATTCTCTCTTTGATTTCAGAAAAATTCCTAAACCTAATTTGGGAAATGTTTCTCTTTTAGCTTAGATTCATGCTTCTTGTGTTGAGGTTGAAGTGTGGTTGATCTTCCCTTGTCTTCACGCTTCTCATTCATTGTTTTTGGGTTCAAAGGTGAGATTTTTATCTCACATCTTACCCTATAATTATCTTTGATTGTTAGGTATGAATTCCTAACACAATTTCATGTTCAATTGCTTTTGGTTTGAATTGCTTTGGCGAACCTTTCAATTTTTGATGTTTTGAAGTCAAAACTTTGCATCTCCTTGCTTTGAATTGTGAACATGTTTTTGGTTGTGAATCGGAGAGCCTATAGGGCCGAACCATCGATTGACAAAAGCCCCGAATTCCATTGCTCGACCGGGTGAAAGGAGTGGGAGATTGCCCTCCCACTTGGCTAAAAAACAGGTTCAGCTTGTCACCAGACGTCTGCAGGTAGGCTCAGACGTCTGGAGTCTGTTTCAAGAAGTTCCCGAAACTTGCTGCAGACGTCTGAGCATATACCCCAGACGTCTGGAGTCTGTGAACTGCTCTATTTTGCCTATTTTTGCCTATTCATCTCGAGATTTCAATTTCCATCGATTCAAGGTTATCCGATAGGTCGTACCGTTTTGGTCGGGGCGCTGCCCCCTGGACCCCCGCGACCTGACCGGGCAGGTCGAACACCCTAAGCAGGGGCGTTGCCCCCGCACCCCTACCTAGGGGGTTGCCACCCCCCTGGACCCCCCTCCGTAGGCGATCTCATCTGAAAAACATTCAATAGAACTTCCACGTTGATGCATTTTGAGCTGATTTCCTTGGATTTTGTTCACGTCTTCGAATGTGAATCTTTGTGATAGATCGTATCAACAATCGTTTTATGACTTGTCACTTTAAAGATATATGAAGGTTTCAATACTAGTAGTAAATATCAAAACTCTTTCATCAATGTGATTTCAACACTATTTTAAATATCAAAAGTTCGTTTTCTCAAACCGATTTCCAACCTACTAGTATATACAAGCCTTTACTTCACTCGGATGAGAAATCGACTTAAACGACTTAGTAAAACGAGTGGTATGAAACGCTTGCGTTCACTTCGTCGGTTAGCTCTTGGACTTGTTCGATTGAACCCTTTTTGTGACAATTTCCTAGTGAAGATCTACAGTTTGTTCGTAAATATTTAAGTTAAGCTAGTGGTTATGGGACATGAAGCTAAACTCTTACTAGCTTAGTGTAACTGACACTTCTTGATGATCATTACGATCATTTTTGTGATTTAGACTAGCAACTGTGCGATGTCTCTTTGTCTGCGAGGGAGACTAAACCCCATTTGTGTGATGTTCACCATCACATAGAAATGGGGTAGCGACCCATGGTCTTCGGGCCGTTCGTGTGTCAAAATTTAATGGATAGCTTCCATGAGATAGCGTCTCATCTTGTGTTACACGTGTTGGTGAGTTTTCATACTCCCGTCTTGTGATAGGCCTCCCCCTCCTTGTGATTTCTGGATTTCTTGTGATGATTTCTGGAATTTTGTGTTTCACCAATTTTCGTGATTTCCATTGATAAGTTTTATCAATTTTTGTGCATTGGTGAATTTGTGTGTCATTGACTTGTTATGAATACAAGTTTAGGGTATGATACCCTATTTTATCTTTGAGAAGATTCTTGTGATATTGATTAATCTCTTGTTGATTTTCAATTACATACTTATAGTAGTATGCCATTATGGTTATTACATGTTCATGCCATGTCTTTTACTTTATACCATATCATCTGATATTTATAGCTAGACTGATCCGTTTATTATTTTCTTATAAATAATACTCGGGTCAGACCGAGATGTTACAGGTGCTTTTGCTTGATTCCTCTTCCGAGATCTATTACTCCGACTTTTGGGCTAACTACTTAGATTAGTAATTTTTTTGTTGTACACATTTGAGATATTGACTCATTGATGTATTCTTTTGTATAGCATGTTGCTATTCTTTTTGTATTATCGTGGATCTTTCTGACCACTACTCTGATGTACACTTTCATGTGTTATATATATATATATTCATATCTTCTTCCGCCTTTGTGATATGGATGTCTGTGACTGATATATGTTATGATTATTTCTATGTTTGTTTCCGAAGATTATATATAGCCACTATGTGATAGCTTTGAGTTTGTATCGGTATGTCGGATTTCCTCCTTAAATGATATGCATTCTATTCTATCTGACATATCGGTGCTCGCACAAAGAAGTTACATGGATGGTCGCTCCTCAACAGCCTTATTCTCCGTGCTAGTCGACATCATTACACCGTAGTGTTCTTGGCTAGCGTGGGTATAGAGGTGGGGCGTCACATTAATAATTATTGTTGTCCACTCATTCTCTCTTGAAATTCTTCGGTTCATTTGAAAATTTATAAAGCAAATAATATTCATACGTTATTAGCTGTCATATTCTTTTGCCTGGAGATAAAATTCTTCCTCCACCATTTCAAAATCCATGTTGTGTTGCTCATCTTTTTCCCACCTCTGCTGCTCCTTCCCCTCTCTCTCACTTGTGTCACCGCCCAGACCATCGCCTCCTCTTTTCCCCTCCCTGACACCTTGTTTCCCCCACGTGAACTGCAGCCAAGCCCCTCCATTTCCCACTCGACCACAGCCACCGCCTGCTTCTCGTTCAACTTTTCACCATCCAACCTCGTAGCTACCCACGTGACCTCCGCAACTGCCACATCATCCGGCCCCGAGCACCTTGTCATTCACTTCGCCCATCACCATAAACAAATGCATCTGTCGTTCGTTCCTCCAGATCCGCCCCTATAGCCTCGACATCCGCCACTTACACCCGACCATCCCTCTCCGTGCCTGCGCAACAGCGCCCTTACCCAGCCCTTGCCTCTGCATCTTCGACCTGGCACCTAGTATTCTTTGATATCGAGAGTAATATATTATATGTTAAGGTACACTTATAATATAGTGGCCTGGTTCGAATATATGATATGATATATGTATGTTTATTTTCTCTGCAATTTTATAGTACAGCAACTGTCGTATATAATCAGCAGTATATATATAAATATATAAGAGTTGTATATATAGATTTCTATAAGTTTTTATATGACCTGTCGAGTCATATATATATATATATATTGATTTCAATAAAGTATTGACTTTATAATAAAATAACTTCTTCATACTTTCGGTTGTTGATATATATATATATATATATATATATATTACAACAAAGTAAGTTTATATTGATTTTTTATAATAATTATTGATTTTAAAATATTATATGTATGTTCTTGTATATGATTTGCTTATATATATATATGTTAACGTAAAATACATTTTAAGTACAATTTAAAAGTATATTCAGTTGTATAGTGTGTCTACATATATATATTTTTAGCCTGCATAGTATATTTAGTTGTAGTTGTATAGTGTGTATGCATATATATATATTATTAGCCGGCATGCATTTCCTTCAGCTCAATACAATGTCTGCCAATATATGTGTTTTAGTATATATTACATATATAGGTATTTTGATTTCAAAATGCCTATAGATTTTATATTATAATATATATATGTATTTTGATTTTAATATATGTATATAGATTTTGGTTTTTATATGTATGCGTTTTAAAATTTATATTGATTTTCAATATATATATATATATATTTTATTTTTTACATGTTTTGATTAAACATTGAGTTTACGAAAGAATGTAATGAAATAATAATATAATATACTCTTCATTTCAGTTATATCACGCTGATTCTGATTTGTTTCATCAATTCCTTTTTATCAGCTTCATCTGTCAAACCCGTGATCAGCTTACTGCGCTTTGAGAATTGTTGTTTGGATTGGTCGATCGTCTAGATCGGAATTCAAATCGTAGCTTGTCATGTTGTCAAATTTCTCTAGGCTCCAAAGGTGAGCAATCACTCACGATTAACATTCTTATATTTAGTAAATTTGATTTCACTTGAAACGACAATTGAAATATGCTATTAAATTTGAATTGTTAATTATTTAATTATTATATATGATATGCCATTACCTGTAACTATTCACCCGTAAACATCTGACACCATAATCTGTTATTTATATTATAATTAAATTTGTTACTGATGATATATGCCTATTGTTGATATGTTATATTATTATCATATTTGTGTTCACTCTGCAAGTTCCTTGTTAATTTAGAAGTTCCCTATGGGTTGAAATGATACATACCCGAACGATCTTGTAGAATAGAAGAAAATCATTATGGGTTGAAATAATAAACCCAAGCGATTTCCATTGATTCTGAATTTTGGGATTGCGTGTCGAAATGATATATACCCGTAGATATTTAAATTGCGGATTGAAATGATAAATATCCGTATCACTTGACCATAGGATAGAAAATTATATAAGGACACCGTTGGTCTATATTTTGAAAATGATTTCCATAGTTTTGAAAGGAAATATATAGTTCTTAATAAATATTGATTTTTAAAATATAATGTATATAAATGTTATTTTATATATGTCTAATTTTTTTTAAATTATAGGTTTTGGAAAATTTATAAGTTAATTTTGAAAATATAAATTTTAAGATTTTACTTATAATTTTATTATTTTAAAAATATATAAAAATAAATTTAATATAAAATAAATTTAATAATAAGATTTAATTTAATAAAATTTAATTTAATTAGTATATAATATGTTTAGGTATTTATCTAAAATTATATTTTAAAAATAGATTTTGTAATAACTATAATAAAATAAGGTCGGGAAGATAAAATTGAAATTGATTTGAAATTGTTTGTTTAAGAATTATACTTAAATAAAATTTGACTTGAAACTTATTGAATTTGAGATTTTAAAGATATGATTTTATAACTTGATGTTTGATTAAAGGCGATTAAATGAATATTTTCAAATTTAAATAAATTGAAATGGGATTTAGTTTTATTTAAATTTGTAATTTGAGATTATTATTGGATTGATTAAGTGAATGTTTCAAAACTAAATAATAATTATAATGTTGAATTTTAAGTATAAATGAAATTTATCAAATGGAGTTATTGTAAATGATTGAACATTTAAACTTTGAAATCTATTGAAATTGAAATGGTTTAATTTGTAGTTCAAATCTATAATTGAAACCGATATAAGTTAAAATAGTTTATTGAGAAGTTGAATTGAATTGAAATTGATGAACCGGGATTGAATTAAATTGAATTTTTGGAATTTGAGTTGATTTGAATCGATTTGTGAAATTTGAGGAAACTATTTTTATGACATAAAGTAATTTTATTTTATATAAACTATTTTAATGTATAAATTATTTTAATATATAAACTATTTTAATTTATAACTATTTTAATATTTATACTATTTTCAATATCTAAACTGTTTAATTCGAAAGTGTTATGTTTTTCCAAAGTGTTATGATTTCAAAAAGTGTTATAATTTCTAACTGTTATGGTTTCAAAAGTGTTATGATTACGGAAGTGCTATGATTTCGAAAGTGTTATAAATTTGAAAGTATTACGAGTTTGGAAATGAATATTTTTAAGGTGAATAGTGATATCGAATTTATATGGTTTTGAATTGAATATGATATATTGATATAAAGTATGAACTATTTGAAAAGAAATGACCACGGTGTGAAATAAGCGTTTGGTTGTTAAAAATACCGGGATCAGATATTGTCATACACTCTGCCAATACCGAAAACCACTTTAACAACTGTGTACGTGGTGGAGATTCCAGAATGAAGTAGGATGCACTACGCCATAGATGGCCTATTGCAACGAAAATACAAGATGTTGCTAGCTACAATGTAACGATAGCTATGCTGATTTTTTGTCTATTACAACATTAGCTTCAGGATGTTAGCATAGATATCAACACTATGTTGCAGTAGCTATAGACTTATAAAAATATTATAAAAAATGAGTGCGGGCTGAAAAAAAAGCGGGCTGAAATAATTTTTAACGCGGTAAGCAAAAACAAAGCGGCAAAAGTTAACAAAATATTGAAGGGTTTCACTCAAACACTTAACAAAATACGTACTCCGTCGCTTAAGCTCTCAAACACTCTGCGATTTCAATTAGGGCTAAAATGGCGACTCAATCTCATTCCTTTTTCGCTCTGAAATTAGGGCTTTGCCTTTGGTTCTCTCCAGTGAGTTTTGCTAGGGCTTCGGCCTTGTCTTCTTTCCTATGAGATTGGCTAGGGCTTCGGTCTTGTCTTTGCTCCTGTGAGATTTGATATGGCTTCGGCCTTTGTGAATTTAGGGCTTTGGCTATCGAAGAACCCGATTGATTTTTGATCGATTACGATTGATCTTCTGATTCGCTTTGGCAATCGATCTTCTCCTTGCTTTGATTACAGCTCCTTCGATTTGAGTTCAACTAAGAATACGGTATGTAATTAGCACTTTTGCTTTACTATTTTTTTTCTTGCTTTAACTCAATTTAATGATTTGAGTTGAATGATTATTGTTCTCTGTTTAGCTCAAACTCGAATGATTTTTTGTAGCCGAGGATGAATGGGTTAAATAGGAATCGAATTCCTTAATTTTCGTTCGTATATTTCATACGAATTCGTCTGATGATATTTCTCGGCCACTTGATTTTTCTTGAATGCTGATGATTTTTCTGACCTTTTCAATTCCTATATTTTCGTTGCTTTATTCTCACGGCTTTGATTTTGACTTGCTTGGCCACCACGGTGTTGATTTTTAACTGTTCGATTTCGTTGGTCATTACGGCTTCGATTCTCCTCTGGCACTTGATTTTGGTTCCACGAATATATCTTTGTGCTTGTTGACAGTGATAATCTTTGACTTCGGCACTGACTTGTTCATTCACGGCTTCGACTTGATTTTACTTCCTTGTGGTTTGGTTTCACTGTTTAGTTTCAATGCACTACATCTTAGCATTGGCTTGACTTGACTGCTTGACCATACGCATGCATTCATATAGTAGCTGGACTTGCTCGAGTTGCTTAATTCACTACAACCATATTATTACTGTATTTTTCTATTTCATGACTTGATAAATTCATGTTATATGTCACAGTTGCATTTACTTGTGTACATGGTAGTCTTGGTCGAGTCTGGTGCTTGAATTTTGTCTTGGTTCCTGTAAGACTGTAGTTGTCTTTGACTTGATGCTTGATCACTTGTAGTTGCCGTAGTGTTGCAGCCTTGTTTATGTTTGCTGATAATGCTCTGACTGTTGAGGCAGTGTCATTGATATTCGAGTTGTTGTGCATTGTATACATGTGTGTTCATATATGTGCTCCATTGTATATTTGTAATCTCTGAACACTTCAGTCGAGTCTGGTTGCTTCATATGCATTGATCTTGAGTTGTTTTCATGTTGCATTTGTTTATATGTATGCTTGATTTGTAACCTTGTCTCATTTGCATATGATGCTTAGTACTTTGATCCCTGCTTCATTCTTTAACCACCAAGTGTTGTGTCTGGTTTGAACTCACTTTTGTGACCTGCTTCTCTGGTCTGTTCCATTTCACTGGTTTGGTGATGCTGGTTTCTGGTCTCTCTCTTGAGCATGCCTGAACTACTTTGTTCATGTATTGCTTAGACTTTACTGATTTGAGGTTGCCTATGACCTTTGTACTACTGTACCACTTTACTTGTATCATATGCACTGTTGTACCTATTGCTTTTGTTGTTCCTTCTATTCTTTGATCTCATATTCATATATACTGACCTGAACTGATCATTGAAATGTATTGCCTTGCCTTTGTTGGTTTGTGTATTTGCTTGAGTATTGATTTGAGCTGTTTTGTTGGTTCTTGATCATTTCAGGTTGATTTTTGAAATTGTACTTGAGTTGAATCCAGTTTCAAAACACGGGTTTGACCTTGTGCTCGTGTCGTGACATTATTTTTATTGCACTTGAGTTGAACCCGGCTTTTGGATTTGACCTATGCTCACCTGTCCCTGTAATTGTATCAAGTGTATATTGGTGTGCATGGCCTTGTGGCATGTATAGTGATACACTGTGCATTTCACAAGCTGTTCGTGTATGATGAATTCAGAATTAAATGATGACGAACAACCCAAATAACTGAGGCAAATAATATTTTTAAAATTACATTTTATTTTATACTGCAAAAATATTTTATTTCCAATTTTACTGCGTCAGATAATATTTTTGCAGATTGCTCAGATGTTGGATTCAATCTGGAATAGAGTTGAAGATAAATACGAGTGTGAGTGAAATGTAGTGAGGACATTTGTAAATGAAAAATTATGATGTAATCAAGATTGTATTGTTATTGAAATTGTATATATATATAGTGAGAGCTTAAATTTGTACTATTCAAAATTGTAATAAAATATTTGTTTTGAATAAAATATCCGTCTGAATTTAAATTCTGTGTTATTTATTTTATTCAGCAAATATTTATTAATTATGTGAAAAATAAAATAGTACATTAACAAATACATTTAAATGAATATATATATATATATATATATGTTGGGGCCTAGATTGTAGGGCCCACTTTTTAGTAAATTTGGTACCTGTGGCAACAACAGAACCGATGTTGCCCTAGGGCCGCAAAGATGTTGCCTTTGACTCTAGGGCAACGCGGCAAAATGCATCACCGAGAAAGAGTTGCCTATGCCCTTTTTTAGCCTACAGCAACATTTTTTGGCACTTCCTGCATCACTTCTTGGGTGTTGCAGTATGCAATCTATGGCGTAGTGATGGTTTGGTGACGATTCTATATGATATTTACGTAGGCCTGACTCCCGTGAGTCAGCTTGATATGGCTAAAACAGGAGCTATACCGGGCTAAGTTGGGTCATTCCCCCTATCGGACACATTTCATCGATACCATTCTACTGCTTTTGTGATTTGATTGGGTGCACCTTTGATTTGGGAGTGTGTCACGAGGTGGACGGTAGTAGCTGTTATGCATTACCACCAGTCCAGGAGTGCAAATGGTATATCTACCTTGGCATTGCCTCGAGTGCCTTGTCACATGCCTTATCACGCCTTCTACGAATTTGGTTTGTACCATACCTATGGAGTGCCCTTTGATAGCCCTCCAGTTTATGGAGGAATTACGATACTGTATAGACTATGAGAATATATAAAAATGTGTTAAGGGGGATATGGGTAATGCCTTAATGCTATTTTAATAGTTTACTTAACTATAGACATATTATAATAGCGTATATTACTACATAGTAGATAGTTCCACGGATCCTTAAAGGATGGAAATCCCAACTATCCTTTAAGTTACTTATATTTCAGTTGACATTTCACTTGAGTTGAATTTATTAATATAAGAATCCTAATCCTGACTCGAGTGTTTTGTATTTTGCTTTATGCTCGGGTCAGACTGAGTGTCACAGCATTTGAGACTCACCTTTGGAGATTGGAGCTTCACTTGGAGATCCATTTGTCTATCCAGCTTTCAGTTATTTCAGTCTATTCCAGTCATTTATGTAACGACCCATAATTTCGCTACTTCAAAAATAAGAGATTTCGTTCGTTTTAAATTTTTAAGGAATTTAAATCTTAAATAAATGGGTTTAAATATTTATTTGATTAGTTAAATTTTATTTAAAACATCTAAAAAAGATGATAAAAATATGTTAATACTCGTTTTACAAAAATAACCAAAATTTGTCGTATTTTGTCAGTTTTACATACACTATAAAATTAAAGATTTTGATATTATTCAAATACGATTTTAAAATATGAATAGACATGTTTTAATTTATTTAAAGAAGGGAAAAAATCATTTTAAAGTTTGGTTTACTTCAATATATAGCTTAACAAAAACGTCAAATTTTGACTGTAAAATTTGTCAACAAAAAACACCATTTTCAACCAAAACAATTTGTCGTCAAGTGGTTGCAACTTGATACATTTTTTTACATATAAATACAAGTTTACAAACTTTTAAACACTTTACATTTAGCACTAAAAGACAAAAGGAGTTTACTTTTGAAAAGTTTAAATAAATATATAAAAAGTGAAAAGACATAATTTGACTAATTAAATTTTATTTTAAATCTTTATAAACAACATCATTACGTATATGTCATGTCTCATTAATGAGGTCTAATACTTATACATTGAAAAGGAGCAAAAATATATGATTTAACAACTACAAACCATAAGAAAGTGACACCTCTTCACTTCTTAACACACTCTTCCATTACCATCATTCCATACATTTAATACAACTCAAATCAAAGGCTAATCAAATGCAAAAGTAAACAAGGTTATTAATGTCATTTACCAGCAAAATCTCCACTTATAAATACAACCTCAAACCCCTCCATTTCCACTTCACTTTCATTCCACAAATTTCCAAAATCCTTCACGGCTTCCTACATTTCTCTTCTACCATCAAGCTACCACCTCCACATCACCATACCATCACCTTACACCCTCAAAACTCACGGCCAAACTCACCTACCCCTTCCAAAAACTCCAAGGCCGAGCCTTAAAGACCCAAACCCGAGCACCTATAAGCCAAGCCGAGCCAAACATCCACCTACCCACCTTCTACACCCACCTACCCTCGGCCATACCACCCACCCAAGCCCTTACACCCCACTACCAATGCCGTACCCCCTCTCTAGGCCACATACCCCTAGTCAAGTCACAAACCCTCCTCTCCAATAAAAAAACAAAAGAAAAAAAAGAAAAGAAAAGAAAACGAAAGGAAAACAAAAGCGGTTCGGAAAGAAAATAAGTTAAGGCGAGAATTCAAGACGTTCGGGAAAAACGCATTTGTTCGAAAAGCACGTTGCCTACGAAAAAGTTTGACGGAGTGGATATGAAGGTGAGAAATTCTCATCGCTTTTGAATTTATATTTTGGTTATGTTAAAACAATCATATTTATATCTGTATGACATATGAATGTTTACTTGATTGTTAATATGGATGATTTGATAGTTGGTTAGATAATTGAATTGTGATAATATTTCCCGTGATGGTATTAATAGTGAATGTTGGATTTGAAATCATATGTTATGTGATTTGTTGAATGGATGTTATGTTAGTAATGAACATGGATATTGGTTATGTTCATTTTTGATTTAATAATCCCCTTGTTAATAAGACCATATTTTAGTGATATGAGATATTTTAGAAAAATAAGTCTCTTTTCGATTAGAAGTGAAATTAAAGTAAAAATAAAAGAGGATTCGAAATTTGAAGTGAATCGGATTTAAAAAGGATAGTTAAATTGAAATTGAAATTGAAAAAAATAGTGAAATTGAAATCGATTTTGAAAATTGAAGTTTAGTTTGAGATAGAATTGAAGTTTAAATTGAAATTAGATTTGAAATCTAAGTTTTAAATATGTTTAATTTGAAGTTAGAATTGAAATTGAATTGAAATTGGAATTTAAAAATTTAATATAAAAATAATGTGAATATAATAATATTATAATATGGTAATAGTGAAAATATATTTTAAATACTTTAAAAAGTGAAAATATTGATTTATAATGATTTTATAAGTGATAGAATTCAATTTGAATAAATTATTTCAAATATTGAAAAATAAGTTAAAACAAGGTGCGTCGCGCAATGGTAGTTCGCGATTTCGCGTCGAAAAGTTCAAATGATCGTGTAGAGTGGAATATAGCTCGGAATTCTTCAAGATAAGAAAATTCCGGATTATTATATCCATATATTCTAAACGAAAAAAGAAAATAAAAATTTCGTTGAGTAGATTTTGAATTAAGTCCAAATCAATTTTCTAGAAAAATCGCGCTAGTGCAGTTAAGTGACCATAATAGGAAATCTGTTTAAATGAACGTTTTTAATATTGGAAAAATATGAAATAAATTTGATAAATCTATTTAAATAGTTTAAAAGAGATTTGGATTGGAAAATATGAATTATCGAATGTTTAAAAGTTGATTTAAACAAATAAGCTTATATAGCACTTTCCGTAGCACTTTTATGCTGCGAATGGTATAAGTTTTTGAAAATAAGTTTAAATGTAACGATTTTTCCCAGAATCAATTGTGGATGTTTTTAAAAGGAAAGTTAAGCATTTTAAAAGATAATTGGGAATCTTTATGATCAATTCCAAAATAAAGTTGATAACCGAGTATGCGGAAACGACTAGTACATTTGTCCCGCCTGTGAGATCTGGGAAGATATAACAAGGTGTTTAACTAAGGTTAGGGATGGAGCAACCAATGCCCTAAACTTACTTGGCCTATGTTTTCTTTTCTTAGGTGAGGGGTGGAATAGATTGAAAGGAAAGCCCGGATGCTCTAAGATAAAAAGATTGTATTAAGTTTTCCAAAATTAAAGAAGATTAGTATTATCAAATTTAAGCAATCTCCAAAATGAACAAACTACGACTTGGATTGCATAGAGATAATCTTCTTATACTTGGTATTGAAATCCGAAGAGGGAACTCGTCCTATTCGTGGAATTTAAAAGGTGATTTCACCGTTATTCCGCCCATAGCACTTGTTGAATACGGAAATTGATGTTGAGTAAAATTAGAATGATTTCTATGATCCTGTTTACTCAAAAATGTTTGCTAAGATTTATTTTAGGGTTTATCGTAAACGATGTCTTAAATAACATTGTTTTTGACCCGCCTAAAAGTTAAGTAATTTAGATCAAGAGTTAAGTAAGGAAATTTGAAAATATTATCCAAAGAAAAAGAATGAATTTCTTAGAATTATTCTAAGTCGAAAGAAAGAGATTTCGAAATCATCCGAAAAGAATTAAAGTGAAAAGAGACTTACTAAATCCTGTATACTCATATTCACTTTTTATCGATAATTGGATTTCGAAGGAACCAGGGTCGGATTTGGGTGATTCCTATCCAAAAACCACTTCAAACCAATGTATATGTTCGAATGTGAAGACATATTGAAGACGATGATTATTGAAGACCGTGGATCTTCATAGCGTGGAAACTGCTTGTTGAACATGCTCTGGTTGGCCCCTATTATAGAGTTATATATAGTAGTGGTCTCCTTGTGGTGGAGATTTTTCGGATTGCAAGGACTACTTGCTACTAGTGGTAGTAGGAGAGTGCCTTCGGTTTGTCCTGTTCCTGGACAATTTGTATGGACGTTTGTCTGACATTGCATTTCTAATGATTAAGAACATTGGTTTTTACAAACGTACATCTGTTTAGTGGCAGAGAAGGCAACTTCTCTTAGCTTAACACCCTTCCTTGAGACGTACGAGCTCAAGGGTTGTATTTTTATGGAAGGCAATTAGTAGTCAACGAAAATGGCAATTTGGCATTCAGAGATGTGATATGTGCTATGTGAAAAGGTAATCGTTGCCTCAAGCCTCATCAAACCAAAAATGACCGAAACAGGATTAGATGCGGCAAGGCTAAGTGGGTCATTCCCAAGTAAGGTATGATCATCCCCTTCTAGATATATTTCTTTCCGCTATGACGCTCAGGATGTAAATTAATGTGGTGTATGGAAACGAGCGCTCAGTTAAAGGTCGGTAACGACCGGGGGATGACATATTCGGTATTACCTAGTTAAAGAGGTAGGCCGGTCTTGTGTTGGTAGAGGACAGATGTTCTGTGCCTCGGGACATCCATCTAGAGGTGTACCCATTCGGAAGGTAGATCCTTCATCTGGTCATTTGTATGGAAATCCATTCTCCAATAAGAACCTACGGACTTGATTGTAAACCTATTATGCTGGAATTTAATCAATGTAACAATTTCGGCTAAGATTAATAAGTTTATTTGCAAATGTTTTCAAAGAGATGTCATTAGAAATAATATCAAATGTTTTGATATAAAAGTGCTTTAGTTATCATAAGGTAAAAATCCGTCTGTGTTTATGTGTGGGCGTGGTCTTATGAGATACTCTTTATTTTCAAAGGATTT
Organism: Allium fistulosum; assembly: GCA_030737815.1. Lineage (NCBI taxonomy): Eukaryota > Viridiplantae > Streptophyta > Magnoliopsida > Asparagales > Amaryllidaceae > Allium > Allium fistulosum. The sequence goes on from CM060907.1 coordinate 681,168,097, forward strand.
TATTTAAAGGCTGATATATGACACTGTCATTTATTATTGAGTTTTTCTCACGCTGGTTTATCAAGCCTGATCCGGGTATTTTCAATACTCGGGTCAGATCCGAGTAGTTTCAGGTTAGTCGAAGACGGTTGGAGTTTCCAGAGGAGAGCTGGAGATATTCATCTATGTATGGACATATTCTATTATCCGCTTTGCTTAGTTAGTTTCAGTTGATGTTTGTCAGCAATTATAAGGACAGATGTTTATAACTGTCCAAGCTGAATTTAGGTTAGACTCTGATATATGTATTTAAATGTTTTCCGCTGTAAAGATATTTATTCAATATTATATGTTATTCCATTCGTGTGAGATTCTGTTCTGCCTTATTTTCTTTATTACCCTTCATGTTCCGTATTTTCGTGCAATTTGGGTTGGACATGTGTGGTTTATTGTCGGTTCAAAGGGTACGAAAAATGGGCCTGGACAATTTATGTTCAGACTCGTCAGTTGCTTATGTATTAGAGATTCATTTGTATTTGAGATTCTGTTGTACTTTGTTTTAGACTTTGTTGTTTATATAGTAGCTTCATGAACTACTATTTTTTTTCTATTCCACTGGTATTGTTATATTACTCTGTGTCTGTAATTCTGTGATTTATTTATTTATTGTATATGTTAAGTTTTGCCAAATATAAATTAACAATCCATTGTTTTTAGCAATTCAAGTCTGACATGTGCCGATGCGAATGGTTCAAAATACCGGGTCGTTACAAATAATATCTTTTAATATTGGACAATATTTATAGTGATAACCAATAATTAAACTAGTATAAGAAGAACATCAAGTTAGGGAAATTTGATGTTGATGCTTAAGCAAAATATCCAACTGCAATTTTGATTGCTTATTGATCATCAAATTCGATTGCTAAAGATTGAGTTCAACGATGATATAAAGAAATAGAGATTAAGTTACTTTTCATATACTCTCTTCCTTCTCCACATAATCTTGAAATTAATAATAAAAATCACATTGTTTTTATTTAATTTGTTCTAGCTATACACTACATAAAATGCATATGTCCATCCTAGTATTAGAGTATACTCTTTGATGACGAGGAATCTCATTTGCCAGTATAATATTGATATATGGTATAATGAACATTCACACTACTCAACTGCTTTTTCTTGTTTTTTTAGCAATTTACCTCAAAGAACATGTTTGTCCAAGTCCCTTATTGAATTACTTCATTATGGAGGAGTTTCAAAAGATTTTTATGTTGATTTATTAGCATTACAGATCGATAGTGCTATGGACGCTCGGCTTAGTAGAAAATCTGCAGTGATATATTTTCAGAAAGTCTGCATTATTGATCTCTTATGCTATTAAATCTACAATGGACGCTCGGCTTACCAGTATTACATGGATAGGCTTTTAACTCTAACTATACGTGAAATGGAAAAACCATGCCTAGAGGAAAAAATCTGTAAGTTTTTTGTTTTTTTACAATTTTGACGGTATTGCTTCATTGCTTTTTCCTTTTACAATAGGAAATGAATCACTATGAGAATTTGGCACGCAAGTATCAAAATGAGATAGATGTCAAAGAAATTTATAGTTGAAATGCGCCTATACATGCATCGTTTTCCGGTTACTTGGTTTCATTCTTCTATCAATATCAAGAAACTAAATTTAACTCTATTTGATTGCTTGTAGTTTGGCAGTGATGCAATTATTCATTTTATTTGATTGCTTTGTTTAATTCATTAACAATGTGTTATATTATGTAGTAAGCACCCATGATAAGGATCAGGATGTCTTTGGTTTCTACCGGACAAAGACCATGTATTGGATTTGTAGAAGTTTTGGTTAGGTACAGAGAAACTGTTCAACGATTATGATTGAATGGTAAGTCTTATGCTAGAACTATATCCACTGTCATATTTCATAAAGAATTTCAGCTTTACTTTCTAATCCATTCTGATGCTTTCAAGGTATCCATATACTTGGTTACTTATAGAGACTATATACAGGTACTTCTTGGTTAATTTACATCTATTGTTAATCATTAGTATATTATCATGATTGGTTTTAACTCATAATTATTGCCGTATCATGATCGGTTATGGGTTGGAGCAAAGTTCTGATTACTAATTGATATTGACTATGAAAATATAAGGATGAATATTTTGTTTACGGATGTACAATAAGCTTAAAGTATGCAACTGTGTGGGTATGATTCCTTTTTCTTCGGGAAACAGCAGAAATACAATTAGCTAAAATATGTTTATAGAGGATTTTCATAGTATATGGTAGCTAATAAAAAGACTTTAAAGATTCACCTTTGAGTGTATACAATATTCTATCAAAAAGGGCCGTTGATTTATTTATTTCACTAACCATTAGAGCAGTCTAACATCTTCTTTAAAGATACATCGGGAGTTGTAGATACTAATTATTGATTTGTTTTAGTCTCTCTTTTTAAAATAAAAATAAAAAATCGGTTCAAAATTTTAGATGATCTAAATTGGGACCCGAACCAAAACCTTGAACATTTGGTTCAAGCTACATGTTATTCTTTCTATATCACTATTAACCAAAATACAAATAACCAAAGTTTAATGCGAAAATAGATTTTAATTATTTAAATTCGTTTTGCATTTGGCTTTAATATTTCTTTTACATATACATGCATCAAACTTCAATGCATAAAACTTCAATGCAACTGTGAGTGGGAATTTGCATACCTCTATTAGAACATTTGGTTATCAGATTTCAATGTTATCTATAAATCCAACTCTCTAAAATTAATTACATAAACCATAACATCTCAGAAAATATAATGTTATCTCAATTGTCATTAAGCACGGTTGACTTGAATAATACCATTTTTTTTCTAAATTAATTACAGTAAAGGAATTTGATGTTGCTGAATTTGTGAATCCAAAAGAATATGAAAAACCAATTCAACAACTCATTGTCGACCTTGCTGATTGTGGTGTTGACCGTAGCTTTGAGTGAATTGGAGACACGTCTGTGATGAGGGTAAAGCCTTGGAATGTTATCATAAGAGTTGGGGAACTGCTGTTAGTTGATTTAAAAGCCGCTCTCAGGTGCCATGGATTGTTGAGAAGTACATGAAAAAGGTATTGTTGTATCTTATCATACTTCAATGTCAAAAATATTTATGAAATAGTAGTTATTGGAAAATGCCTTGTTGGATTTTATTCCTCATTAGTCATTACGGGTTTGCATCCAAATAGTGGGAAATAGGAAGTCTTGCGCCTGAGAGTACGAATCACTTTAATTTGTGCATATATAATTTTCATTATTACCATTAGTCATTATACACTGAAAACCTGAGGTTTATTGTACATTTTATTTTCGTCAAAATTTCTGATTGGTGGCAAATTGAAATGTACAAGCTGTTAAAGTAGAAATATGGGTTTTAGTGATGGTTCTGGTATTCACGTAATCCTTGTTCATTGCAGAATGGTTCATTGGAAACAAGATGTTTTTTTTGCATATTCAACATCTTTAAACACGAGATTGCATATTGGTTTCTCAAAGCCACTTGGCAATGAACGAAAATAACACTTTTTAGTATATTTGTATGTATGAAATGTTGGAAATGCGAATTATGGATCTTAAGGAAGAATTAACACTAGAGGGGGCTGGATATTGTTTAATTAATTTTATGAATCTTTTTGACGTCTTTTCAAATTAGATTCAAACATATGCAATTCACAAACACAAAAACAATCACAGAATCAGACACAGATGCAAATAGTAAATAAAAGCAGAAAAGGAAAGAACACAACGGAATTTTATACTGGTTCGGAGTTACCCTACATCCAGTCCCACAAAATTTCTTGTGCAGATTTCTTTTCAAATATAATGTCGAAATTACAACCTCGATTTAAAGGCCGCGAGATACACCCTCTTGTCTTCGAGTCCAGGGCAAACTCTCTTGAGGCTATAAGATCACCTAATTGATTTACGGGCTACAATCACACCCAATTGATTTACAAGCCACAATCACACCGTTTCCAATCACACTTTGATAGAGAGAGACTTGATACACTTCAATCTTTCAATCTTTGATTACAAATGATCATATAACTTTTAATAGCACTGAGATCTTTGAGAGAGAGTGACAGAGAATCAAACTAGAGATGATCGAGTTTGATTCACTTAGGATTTCGGCAGAGTTTTGTTAAAGCATTTGAAATATAAGAGAATATTTGAGTGGAGAAGAAGGAGTGAAGAAATGAAGAAAAACTAACTTAAAATTCGTTGAAAACAACTGGTATTTATAGAAGAACAACAGTCATGTCCATTCGTGAAAAGTTATGACAAATAAACACTTCATTTGAAAATTTGAAATTTGAATTTCTACGGCTACCATGTCGACATGGGGGGATGGGGTATGTCAACATGCCTATGTATATTTTGAAAATTGATTTTTGTTTTTAAAAGAGATTTTCTTTCTAAAACTTGTCAAAACAATTTCTGAAGTTTATAAACCATTTTGAATATAGTTTAAACTTATAAAAGAGATTTAAAAAGTAATCTTAAAAATATATAATCTATAATATAAAAGTAATATTAAAAACTAAGTATAGGATATATTTTTGAGATTTAAAGCTTATAATATTAAAACTAGGAGATAGTTTAAAAACAAGAGATGATTTTGAAATCAAAATTTAAAAGATAATAAAAATAGTTTAAAGCTAAAATATTTAAACTAAGAGTGACGACTTTTAAAAAGTTTTTGGAAAAATATTTAAAATAAATAATTTTGAAAATTTCATGGATTCCATTCCACTAGACAAGGTCGTGGGTTCCATCCCACTAAATAGGTCGTGGGTTCCATCTCACTATTAAAGCGAGAAGGTGGATTCCATTCCACAATTAAAATCCGAATAAAGATTTTAGTGCTATTATGAAGTTTTAACATAAATCAAGACACTATTACTTATCTTGATATCTTGAACTCTTGATACTCATGAGTATTCAGTCTTGGTTTCTTCAATCTTGAATTCGTCAGTCTTGAATCTCTATACTCAGTCTTGAATCTTTATACTGTACAATCTTCATTCTTCAGTACATGCATATATATCTTGCATATACATATATATCTAGAAAAGAATATTAGTATTTATATTTTATAACAAGTCCTAAGGTTGTTGTCATCAAAACCATCATCTCAGGAACTAACAATCTCCCCCTTTTTGACGATGACAACCTTTGTTTATAAAATCTACTCCACAAAACTCTGATTTTGCTCTGACTCCCCCTAATTCCAACAACTCCCCATTAAACTACTAACTCCCCCTTAATCTAAGCCCATCTAACCTATTTTATAATTCTCCCCCTTTGTCATCAACAAAAACTAATCCTAAACTACATAACTCCCCCTTAAACTAATACTATGCAACTAAATGCTAATAACGAAGTATAATAAGCTAAACATAAATCTAATTTTATTATATATGTTGTTATATTACACATATAAACACAAATATATACAAATACACACAATATATAAAAACATTATCATAAAAACAATCTAAGGAGAGTCCTTGACAATTGGTGACTTGTGAATCGAACAATTAGGGTAATGGAGACAAAAGTTTCCACGTTGTTCGACCAACTTACCATCTTTATCAAAATAGACTTCTCCAATGCAAATAACTTTATCGTCTTCGTCAATTTGCGCTTCTTCTTCTTCTTCTTCGTCTTCCTCTAATGGATTATGAATATAAATGTTAGAGGAGTCATTTTCAATCACGATCGGGTCTGCATGATTATCCATTAGAAATTTTTGCAACTTTCTAAGGATTTTTCCATGTTTCTCTTGTTCCTTAGCCATCTTTATTTGCATGACTAGCAACTTAGTCATCATTTGCAGAGAGTCCTTCAAAGTTTCCTTTATCTACATGACTCGGGCTAGTGTAGTCCGTTGAAATGGACCAGCATTAGGAGAAGGGAAAGAAAAGGTCGCATTTTAGTTTGATTTGGAAGAGGAGGCCATTATTTTATATTTTCAGAAGTTTATTACAGAGAAAATGAAGAGAGAAGACAGAAGAATTCAAAATATTGTGGTTTATATAACCACTAAACTGATTTTAGAGGGAAAATCAAAATTCAAATTTTACCGTTGTATGTCGACATGGGGGTAGGGGTATGTCGACATCCTTATGGAAATTTTGACAATTTTATTTTTCTTTATTTTTTAAATATATATATTACTATATCTATATTCTATATCTCAGTTATATAGCAAATACCTAGTTCTCTTCTAAATTTAGTAAAGATTGATTGATTCAAGGGTTTGGTCAGAATATCAGCTATTTGATTCTCAGTGTTGATAAATTCAAGAGAAATAATCTCTTTACTTATATTATCTCTGAGAAAATGATGTCTGATATCAATATGTTTGGTTCTAGCATGATGAGTAGGATTTTTGGATAAATTTATTGCACTTGTATTGTCACAATAAATTGGTGATTTTGAAATATTTAATCCAAAATACTTTAGGGTCTGTTGCATATAAATAACTTGAGAACAAGCCAAAGCAGCAGAGATATATTCTGCTTCAGTTGTTGATAGTGAGAAAGTATTTTGCTTTTTACTAAACCGGGAAACCAGAGAACGTTCTAAAAAGTGACAATTTCCACTTGTACTTTTTCGGTCTGATTTACAACCGGCATAGTCAGCATCACAATATGAGATTAAATCAAATGAATCATTTTTAGGGTAAAATAGGACATAGTCTAAAGTGTGTTTAACATATCTTAGGATACGTTTAACAGCTTTTAAATGGGTCTCTTTGGGTTGAGATTGATACCTTGCACAGAGACAAACACTATGCATGATGTCAGGTCTACTCGCAGTTATATAGAGTAGCGATCCAATCATTCCCCTGTATAGTTTTTGGTCGATATCTTTTGACATGTCTTCTTTATTCAAGGCTTCATTGGTTGCTATAGGAGTGGGTTTTTGATGCAGCTCAGGCCAGGGATGAAGGTCTAAGTCGCACACGACTTAAGGAAGAAGCTATAGGTCATCCACGAACTAAGGAGTCACGTGAGGGGAAGCTGCGACTTAATTCCAACGGGTTGCGACTTAACAAAGCTCGGGAAAAAAAACTACGACCTAACAGATCAGATGAAAAGGAGTTACGACGTAACGAGAGCTTAAGTCGTTCGGGTTTGATAAGTCGCACACGATCTAACGGCACGGCTATAAGTCGTCCACGACTGTAACGACCCCAGATTTTAATTTAATTTAAATTAATAATTTATTGAATTTTTGAATTAAATTGAGTAATTTAATAATTTTTTGGATAAAAATTTGTTAATTTAATTAGAAAATTGGAGCGAGTTTCCCCGATCGAATATGAGTGAATTTGAAAATAAAAAATATATATAGATATATATATTTGACTTGAATTTAAAATCTTAAAATAAATGGTTTTGAAAATAAAATACATTTAAAGTATTGGCTTATAAAAGAAAACAAAATAAAATAAGTAAGATATGTATGTAGGCTGTAAACAATCAAGTATGAACACAAAGAAAATAAAAGAGATGAGTGTGCAGGCAAATGGAAAGTAAGTATAAAAACAAGTCAAAGTAAATAAATATCTATATAAGCACACAAAATCATCTTCTCAGCCGAAAACAAAAGGGAAGCATCTAGGCTGTAAACACAAGCAAAGCATTTAATGCAACATGCCTCTAGCCCATGCCTATATTGTATAAACAAATACAATCCCCTTGTACAAAGCTATATCATCATGCATAATACATACAGCCGAAAACAAGTTGTACATGAGGCATTAAATGCCATTACTCTTCATCATGTACAAGGTGTACATCAGCCACCACAAAAATCTGCATAGCCCCCAAACGAATATTTATCAGCCTCCAATTTGAGATAAAAATCTCTGGCCAAAGTATAAACAAAAGATTTCCAGTACATAACACATAATAACATCCTGTAAGCTTCTTTCCATATATCAACTTCTTCATTTTTCTTGGTTCGTCCATCACAACTAAGTAACTTCTGAAGTAAGGTTCAAACATAAACAAACAAATTCAGTTTAAAACAACAATCTACCCAAATCAAAACCGGAGTTCAAAAGAAGGAAGAAAGATGCCAGTTTTTCAAAAGCCTGTCACCAGACTTCATCTTCCAATTGTAACCTGGAATCAAGTTTGAGTTATCATCATCATATTCCAGTTAAACAATCAAATTTCAAAGCTAATGAAAGAAAAAATATATAAGTCTCTGAGTAGTATCATATAAACAGAAGCTTCAACTCAAACAAAAGATCAAAAGGGAGTCTTCATTTTGCAAATTTCAAGTCTGTTTCATCTCCTTTGGAAACAATACTGTGAGTAACTTTTAAAACTTAAATAAATATGGTTGCTTGGTAATCTCTGTTATAAATATATATAGGTGAGTATCTGTATATATATTTGTGGATATATTTCTGTGCATGCTGCTGTGTATCTGGGTTCTCCCAGCCTTTTGTTTCCAGGCCTAAGTTGTAAATCAAACTCATTATCTCATTTCTAGTCTAAGTTAGGATATTAGTTCTAAACAAAATTTGTTGTTTCTCAAAGATTTAAGTTATGAGAATTTATTCAAGATACCATAAACTTGAAATGGTTCTGGAAATAAAATAACAGAGTAAACTTGTATAAAGTGAAAATTTAAACATTCAAATTTATAACTTCAGGGTTGTGATCCGAAACCTTTCATTGAAACTTGATTTTTAAAACTAAAATTACAATTTTTAGTTTGAAATTGGAAGAGCATTTCTGGTTCATCTAGAAATGGTATTTTGGCATGTCGCGGTCAATCTAGCAGGTCGGGGTGGCCGTGGTTTTTCCTAGTGATGGAGTTTTGATCGTAGTGTATAGGAAAAATGGTAGTTGATGGACCGAAGCATTGAGGCAGTGGGAATTTGTGATTAAAGTATTTAACCCTAGTTTTTGTTCATCTGAGAAATTTGATCACCGCGTCTTCACTGGTGGATCGGGTTGTATGGGGTTTTGGGTAATGGAACCTTAAGCATGGACGAAGACGTGGCCGAAGATTCGTGATCTCTGGTGGTAGAGGCGGCGAGTACGAGGCGGTTTCCAGACTCGACATTGATTCCAGTTTCGAGCGCGATGCTCGATTTTGAATCGGGGTTCCTGCTACCGATGTGATGATCGGAATGGTGTTAGGGGAGGGTCGTTGACTTGCGAGGATGATCGCGAGGGGCCGGAGTTGATTGCCGTGGGGGTGCACGTGCACAAGATGGCTGGTATACTCGGGTTGCTGTATTGATTTGGAAAGAAATTGGTTTGGGGAAGAAGGCTTTATCTCGTGCCGAGTTCGAGTGTTCTTCGTGATAGGCTCGAAGCAGTTGAGGTAGGGGAAACTCGTGAGTTGTTCCATGTATTCTGGTGTTAGAACTCGGGTATTTGTTCGATTAACACTTGGCTTCCTCAGGTATAAATGGTTCTGTTTCAAGTGTTAAGTGTTAAGCAAAAAAAAAACAAAAAATGAGATTTTCTCGCGCGTGACTAGGAGCAGGTCTCGGGGTGACTAGGGGATTGGCCCGGGTTTGAGGATTTTGTGCAAAACAGTTTTAAATTCCAAAATAAATCAAGTTTTTATATCTAAATAAATCCAGTTTGAATTGTTTTGTTAAAGATAAATTTGAATTCATTTTTAAATCTTAAATTTTAAAGATGAAATTTGAAATAAATTTGGAAGTAAATTGTTTGGAATACTTTATTAATGATAATTAAATCATTAATATGAATGAAGTTTTATCTTAGAAATTAATTAGAATTTAATGATTTGTAAGTCATTAAATTTATAGGATAATTAAAAAGTAAGAATTAATCAAAATGATTTGTAATTAATTAATATTAATTAATCAGGATTAGAAATTTATTCATAAGAAATTAATCTGATTTGAATTAATCAGACAATTAATTGACCTTACTTATGAATGCTTGGATTATATTGGATGATTTGAATTATTTGATATCCCTGATATATGATGCTTTGTGATATACCCTGATTTATGTTGTGATTTGAAATTTCTATTTCTATGATATATTACCATGTGAATATGAAACCCTTGACCCGTAAACGACATTTGAATTTCGATGCGACAGGGAGTCGGATTCCAGTTGGTTATCCGAAACCCACATCGAATCGTAATAGTGAATCTCTGTGGCTGATAAATTTATTTTATCTATGAATCTGTGAATGAAGATAAGCGTTATGGGTTATACCGCTTATCGATATATCTGTGATGATTGATGTTGCACTATTGTGTAAAACCCCTGGACCACACTCTTACACACACAAATACGGATTTCACGTGGAAATCGGTTAAATCACAGATGGTGGAATTTGATGTTTTTGAAATTGAAATTTTAATTTCAATTGATTTTGAAATTGGAAATTTGGGTTTAATATGAAAAGCTTTTGAAAGGGAATTTCAAAGATAAAAGTTATTTCGAATAACTTGATCGAGTTTTGAAAATTTAAATAATTTGATTTAAATTTGAATTCAAGTTTGAAATTGAATTCTAGGATTTGAAACTAGGGATTAAAAATGTTGTACAAGTTATATATGGGTTAAACCATTTTAAAGGTATTGATTTGGGAATTTGAATTTAATTCAAGAGTTTTAACTCGTATAAATATAACTGGATTTTTCTGAAATGAAAACTACTTGTTTTCAAATAATAATAGCTTTCATTTTAAGAAAGGATTTCCAAATTGTGTTGAACGGTTTCAAGTTTGAAATGGAATTGAAATGTTTTGAAAAATATGAAATGAGTCTTTGATTTCAAAGACCGAATGAGTTAATCTAACTTGAAATGGAATTGATTTTGAAAGACTATGAATGAATCTTTGGAAACGAGTTTTGAAAGCTATAAGTTAAATCTTGATTTAAAGATTTAACGAGTAAACCTATTAAAATGGAAATTGTTTTGAAATCTATGAATGAATCTTTGTGAATGGGGTTAACTTTGTGAATTGAATCTTTTTGTTTAAAAGATTAAAAGTGTGGAAATTGTTTAAACCATTGAGGGTTTTTGAAATAAATCTTTTTGTTTAAAAGATTGGAAATGGTAATTTGTTTTAACCATTCGAATGAAAAGTTTTGGGCTTTAAGCTGTGATTTAACTGAGACCCCAGTATCCATATGATTTTTAAGTGCGCTCGTTATTCGGTTTAGCCGGGAGAGGACCTTTGTGTCATATATCCCATTCCGAATAGTGATACGACGATATGGATAGCATTTGAAGACCGGTGGTGAAGACTGGGTATTTGCGAGAGCGATAGGATGACCTATCGATTGTCTCTGCACTGAGTAGCTACAGTATAGAGATTCCCTAAGTGATGGGAAGTCCGATCAGGATTGTGAATACCCGGATTTGCAAGGGCTTCTTCGGAAGTGCCTTCGGTTCTGTTCGAACCCGGAACAGACTTGTAGGGATGTGTGTCTGACGTTACACTTTGAGATGTAAAGCTAGTTTCTATCAAGTACATTTCTGTTGGTGGCGGAGAATTTATTCTCTTAGCTTAACACCCTTCTCTGAGACGTACGAGCTCAGAGGTTATGTAGTTGATGGTTACTAGTGATACATTCCCAATTTGGTAATGTGGCATACGAAGTGCTGCTGATCATTGGTTGATCAAAGCGTGGCTTTGTGAAAAAGCGTGGCTTTGTGAAAAAGCGTAGTTTTGTGGACGAGACTTCGTCGAGCCTCACAACCCGGTAATGGTCGAAACAGGAATGTTGCGACAAAGGTTTGTAGGGGTAGCGCCCCTAGGGTATGTCATTTCCTTCTGGATAAAGGGTGGTATCATGGTATGGAGCCCAGATACTTAACTCGTGTGGACACTATACATTTATCACTTTGTGATGTTGCTTTATGATTGAGGTACCGCGGATAAAGGTCGGTAACGACCGGGGGATGACATGACTCGTGTGTTAGTTACCTAGTTACAGCTTACAGCGTGAGGTAGCGTCAGTGTGTTAGTTACCTAGTTACAGCTGTACAGCGTGAGGTAGCGTCGGCCTTTTGTTTGCAGAGATCCGGTTAGGATCCGAGGCGTCTTTCCAGAGGCGTTTCTATTTCGGAAAGGAAGTTCCTTAGCCTGATCATTTGTTGGAAATCCAAAGAAACAATACGAACCCTGTACGGTTTTAGTTGTATTACCTGCTATGAAATGTGGCGGTAACCTGCTATTGAACATGGTAGCTATAGTAGGCATACGATGAAATGTTGTATGCTGGCTAAGATTAATATTATATTTTCGAAATGTTTTCGACACTATGTACTAATGATAATAATATCGAATGATTTTGCGTAGTAAGCATTTTTGACTATCATAAGAAGAAATCTCCTCCAATTCTGCGATTGCATTGTGTGTGTGGTGGGAGGTCTTATGGTACTTTCATTTTCGAAAAACATTGCGGATTTCAATGTTAAAAGCCTTTGTTGCTTGTTTTACAGATAAACTGTTTTTGTTGCTCACACCAGTCCCATGACTGATCCGGAGTTTATTGTTCTCTTCCTAAACTCTGGGTGCCCACTATTTTCCACACGGGCAGTCTAGAGTTGGGTTTTTCAGATATTCAGGTTTAGTAGATTATCTGGAGTCAGTTCAGTTCTTGGAGTCCATGGACTGACGTTGCTTATCTTGGAGCATTCTATTGCGGATATTCTATCCGCTGCTGGTGTTATCGTTTTCTTTTCCGCTGCTATTTGTTGTATCATATCTCTGATGTATATTGATATTCATTGTATCATTCTGTTGTATCAGATATTGTATATCAATGTATTATTCATTTCTTCCGCTGTGTTATTTACTTAACTGTGTTATAAGCTTCGGCGACTCGGATTTGAACGCTCGAATCTACGACATTCGAGTACGATGTAAAGTATGGATGTCGATTTTCGAACGCGAAAATCTGGGACGTTACATTTGGTATCAGAGCTAAGGTTGAACTTTAGCTCAGGAGTATAACATGTTAAGTAGCTCATTAGAGATAGAGTGAAGTAAACTCTAGAATGAGTAATTCTCAGATATCCGTCTGAACGTCTCAGTAAATTCTCTTACTATCCACTGATAGTAGATATGAGTGCTAGAAGAAGACGAGATAGGGGACAGGGAAATACGACTATAAATGGTCAATACCCTGCGACAGTGGAAACAATCTTTCTCTATCAATTTTCTTTGATTCGTTTCCAAATTCTTTTGATTCCTTCGTATCAGCTACAAGAAGAAGTTTCGATGTGATGATGGCTCTACGAATCGTTGTAGAAATTCTTACCTCGTATCTTAATCGGTTTCTTATCAGCTTTTTGATTTTAACTTTAATGAATTTAAAATTGGAAATTTAAATTTGAGTTAAATTGATTAATAGAATATGAAGCCAAAATTGAATTGTATCGATAAAATGATTTCGTTTGAAACCAAAATTTGAAATTCTATTGTAATTTTCTTTTGAATACCGAAGTCCGAAGAGGGACAAATTGGTATGTATTCTGAGATATTCCGACTTGACTTCGGAATCTGTATCTTGTGTTCGAGTAATTATAGGAGATCGAATCTGTCTATCTCTGTCTTTGTTTCGTGCCTGCAAATTTCGAGGACGAAATTCTTTTAAGGGGGGAAGTTTGTAACGACCCCAGATTTTAATTTAATTTAAATTAATAATTTATTGAATTTTTGAATTAAATTGAGTAATTTAATAATTTTTTGGATAAAAATTTGTTAATTTAATTAGAAAATTGGAGCGAGTTTCCCCGATCGAATATGAGTGAATTTGAAAATAAAAAATATATATAGATATATATATTTGACTTGAATTTAAAATCTTAAAATAAATGGTTTTGAAAATAAAATACATTTAAAGTATTGGCTTATAAAAGAAAACAAAATAAAATAAGTAAGATATGTATGTAGGCTGTAAACAATCAAGTATGAACACAAAGAAAATAAAAGAGATGAGTGTGCAAGCAAATGGAAAGTAAGTATAAAAACAAGTCAAAGTAAATAAATATCTATATAAGCACACAAAATCATCTTCTCAGCCGAAAACAAAAGGGAAGCATCTAGGCTGTAAACACAAGCAAAGCATTTAATGCAACATGCCTCTAGCCCATGCCTATATTGTATAAACAAATACAATCCCCTTGTACAAAGCTATATCATCATGCATAATACATACAGCCGAAAACAAGTTGTACATGAGGCATTAAATGCCATTACTCTTCATCATGTACAAGGTGTACATCAGCCACCACAAAAATCTGCATAGCCCCCAAACGAATATATATCAGCCTCCAATTTGAGATAAAAATCTCTGGCCAAAGTATAAACAAAAGATTTCCAGTACATAACACATAATAACATCCTGTAAGCTTCTTTCCATATATCAACTTCTTCATTTTTCTTGGTTCGTCCATCACAACTAAGTAACTTCTGAAGTAAGGTTCAAACATAAACAAACAAATTCAGTTTAAAACAACAATCTACCCAAATCAAAACCGGAGATCAAAAGAAGGAAGAAAGATGCCAGTTTTTCAAAAGCCTGTCACCAGACTTCATCTTCCAATTGTAACCTGGAATCAAGTTTGAGTTATCATCATCATATTCCAGTTAAACAATCAAATTTCAAAGCTAATGAAAGAAAAAATATATAAGTCTCTGCCTAGTATCATATAAACAGAAGCTTCAACTCAAAAAAAAGATCAAAAGGGAGTCTTCATTTTGCAAATTTCAAGTCTATTTCATCTCCTTTGGAAACAATACTGTGAGTAACTTTTAAAACTTAAATAAATATGGTTGCTTGGTAATCTCTGTTATAAATATATATAGGTGAGTATCTGTATATATATTTGTGGATATATTTCTGTGCATGCTGCTGTGTATCTGGGTTCTCCCAGCCTTTTGTTTCCAGGCCTAAGTTGTAAATCAAACTCATTATCTCATTTCTAGTCTAAGTTAGGATATTAGTTCTAAACAAAATTTGTTGTTTCTCAAAGATTTAAGTTATGAGAATTTATTCAAGATACCATAAACTTGAAATGGTTCTGGAAATAAAATAACAGAGTAAACTTGTATAAAGTGAAAATTTAAACATTCAAATTTATAACTTCAGGGTTGTGATCCGAAACCTTTCATTGAAACTTGATTTTTAAAACTAAAATTACAATTTTTAGTTTGAAATTGGAAGAGCATTTCTGGTTCATCTAGAAATGGTATTTTGGCATGTCGCGGTCAATCTAGCAGGTCGGGGTGGCCGTGGTTTTTCCTAGTGATGGAGTTTTGATCGTAGTGTATAGGAAAAATGGTAGTTGATGGACCGAAGCATTGAGGCAGTGGGAATTTGTGATTAAAGTATTTAACCCTAGTTTTTGTTCATCTGAGAAATTTGATCACCGCGTCTTCACTGGTGGATCGGGTTGTATGGGGTTTTGGGTAATGGAACCTTAAGCATGGACGAAGACGTGGCCGAAGATTCGTGATCTCTGGTGGTAGAGGCGGCGAGTACGAGGCGGTTTCCAGACTCGACATTGATTCCAGTTTCGAGCGCGATGCTCGATTTTGAATCGGGGTTCCTGCTACCGATGTGATGATCGGAATGGTGTTAGGGGAGGGTCGTTGACTTGCGAGGATGATCGCGAGGGGCCGGAGTTGATTGCCGTGGGGGTGCACGTGCACGAGATGGCTGGTATACTCGGGTTGCTGTGTTGATTTGGAAAGAAATTGGTTTGGGGAAGAAGGCTTTATCTCGTGCCGAGTTCGAGTGTTCTTCGTGATAGGCTCGAAGCAGTTGAGGTAGGGGAAACTCGTGAGTTGTTCCATGTATTCTGGTGTTAGAACTCGGGTATTTGTTCGATTAACACTTGGCTTCCTCAGGTATAAATGGTTCTGTTTCAAGTGTTAAGTGTTAAGCAAAAAAAACAAAAAAATGAGATTTTCTCGCGCGTGACTAGGAGCAGGTCTCGGGGTGACTAGGGGATTGGCCCGGGTTTGAGGATTTTGTGCAAAATAGTTTTAAATTCCAAAATAAATCAAGTTTTTATATCTAAATAAATCCAGTTTGAATTGTTTTGTTAAAGATAAATTTGAATTCATTTTTAAATCTTAAATTTTAAAGATGAAATTTGAAATAAATTTGGAAGTAAATTGTTTGGAATACTTTATTAATGATAATTAAATCATTAATATGAATGAAGTTTTATCTTAGAAATTAATTAGAATTTAATGATTTGTAAGTCATTAAATTTATAGGATAATTAAAAAGTAAGAATTAATCAAAATGATTTGTAATTAATTAATATTAATTAATCAGGATTAGAAATTTATTCATAAGAAATTAATCTGATTTGAATTAATCAGACAATTAATTGACCTTACTTATGAATGCTTGGATTATATTGGATGATTTGAATTATTTGATATCCCTGATATATGATGCTTTGTGATATACCCTGATTTATGTTGTGATTTGAAATTTCTATTTCTATGATATATTACCATGTGAATATGAAACCCTTGACCCGTAAACGACATTTGAATTTCGATGCGACAGGGAGTCGGATTCCAGTTGGTTATCCGAAACCCACATCGAATCGTAATAGTGAATCTCTGTGGCTGATAAATTTATTTTATCTATGAATCTGTGAATGAAGATAAGTGTTATGGGTTATACCGCTTATCGATATATCTGTGATGATTGATGTTGCACTATTGTGTAAAACCCCTGGATCACACTCTTACACACACAAATATGGATTTCACGTGGAAATCGGTTAAATCACAGAATGTGGAATTTGATGTTTTTGAAATTGAAATTTCAATTGATTTTGAAATTGGAAATTTGGGTTTAATATGAAAAGCTTTTGAAAGGGAATTTCAAAGATAAAAGTTATTTCGAATAACTTGATCGAGTTTTGAAAATTTAAATAATTTGATTTAAATTTGAATTCAAGTTTGAAATTGAATTCTAGGATTTGAAACTAGGGATTAAAAATGTTGTACAAGTTATATATGGGTTAAACCATTTTAAAGGTATTGATTTGGGAATTTGAATTTAATTCAAGAGTTTTAACTCGTATAAATATAACTGGATTTTTCTGAAATGAAAACTACTTGTTTTCAAATAATAATAGCTTTCATTTTAAGAAAGGATTTCCAAATTGTGTTGAACGGTTTCAAGTTTGAAATGGAATTGAAATGTTTTGAAAAATATGAAATGAGTCTTTGATTTCAAAGACCGAATGAGTTAATCTAACTTGAAATGGAATTGATTTTGAAAGACTATGAATGAATCTTTGGAAACGAGTTTTGAAAGCTATAAGTTAAATCTTGATTTAAAGATTTAACGAGTAAACCTATTAAAATGGAAATTGTTTTGAAATCTATGAATGAATCTTTGTGAATGGGGTTAACTTTGTGAATTGAATCTTTTTGTTTAAAAGATTAAAAGTGTGGAAATTGTTTAAACCATTGAGGGTTTTTGAAATAAATCTTTTTGTTTAAAAGATTGGAAATGGTAATTTGTTTTAACCATTCGAATGAAAAGTTTTGGGCTTTAAGCTGTGATTTAACTGAGACCCCAGTATCCATATGATTTTTAAGTGCGCTCGTTATTCGGTTTAGCCGGGAGAGGACCTTTGTGTCATATATCCCATTCCGAATAGTGATACGACGATATGGATAGCATTTGAAGACCGGTGGTGAAGACTGGGTATTTGCGAGAGCGATAGGATGACCTATCGATTGTCTCTGCACTGAGTAGCTACAGTATAGAGATTCCCTAAGTGATGGGAAGTCCGATCAGGATTGTGAATACCCGGATTTGCAAGGGCTTCTTCGGAAATGCCTTCGGTTCTGTTCGAACCCGGAACAGACTTGTAGGGATGTGTGTCTGACGTTACACTTTGAGATGTAAAGCTGGTTTCTATCAAATACATTTCTGTTGGTGGCGGAGAATTTATTCTCTTAGCTTAACACCCTTCTCTGAGACGTACGAGCTCAGAGGTTATGTAGTTGATGGTTACTAGTGATACATTCCCAATTTGGTAATGTGGCATACGAAGTGCTGCTGATCATTGGTTGATCAAAGCGTGGCTTTGTGAAAAAGCATGGCTTTGTGAAAAAGCGTAGTTTTGTGGACGAGACTTCGTCGAGCCTCACAACCCGGTAATGGTCGAAACAAGAATGTTGCGACAAAGGTTTGTAGGGGTAGCGCCCCTAGGGTATGTCATTTCCTTCTGGATAAAGGGTGGTATCATGGTATGGAGCCCAGATACTTAACTCGTGTGGACACTATACATTTATCACTTTGTGATGTTGCTTTATGATTGAGGTACCGCGGATAAAGGTCGGTAACGACCGGGGGATGACATGACTCGTGTGTTAGTTACCTAGTTACAGCTTACAGCGTGAGGTAGCGTCAGTGTGTTAGTTACCTAGTTACAGCTGTACAGCATGAGGTAGCGTCGGCCTTTTGTTTGCAGAGATCCGGTTAGGATCCGAGGCGTCTTTCCAGAGGCGTTTCTATTTCGGAAAGGAAGTTCCTTAGCCTGATCATTTGTTGGAAATCCAAAGAAACAATACGAACCCTGTACGGTTTTAGTTGTATTACCTGCTATGGAATGTGGCGGTAACCTGCTATTGAACATGGTAGCTATAGTAGGCATACGATGAAATGTTGTATGCTGGCTAAGATTAATATTATATTTTCGAAATGTTTTCGACACTATGCACTAATGATAATAATATCGAATGATTTTGCGTAGTAAGCATTTTTGACTATCATAAGAAGAAATCTCCTCCAATTCTGCGATTGCATTGTGTGTGTGGTGGGAGGTCTTATGGTAGTTTCATTTTCGAAAAACATTGCGGATTTCAATGTTAAAAGCCTTTGTTGCTTGTTTTAAAGATAAACTATTTTTGTTGCTCACACCAGTCCCATGACTGATCCAGAGTTTATTGTTCTCTTCCTAAACTCTGGGTGCCCACTATTTTCCACACGGGCAGTCTAGAGTTGGGTTTTTCAGATATTCAGGTTTAGTAGATTATCTGGAGTCAGTTCAGTTCTTTGAGTCCATGGACTGACGTTGCTTATCTTGGAGCATTTTATTGGGGATATTTTATCCGCTGCTGGTGTTATCGTTTTCTTTTCCGCTGCTATTTGTTGTATCTATATTGATATTCATTGTATCATTCTGTTGTATCAGATATTGTATATCAATGTATTATTCATTTCTTCCGCTATGTTATTTACTTAATTGTGTTATAAGCTCCGGCGACTCGGATTTGAACGCTCGAATCTACGACATTCGAGTACGATGTAAAGTATGGATGTCGATTTTCGAACGCGAAAATCTAGGACGTTACAACGACTCAACAAGAAGCAGGAAGAAGAAGCGGGTTACAACTTAGTTGAGTCGTTGAATGCTAAGTCGTAAGTCGGGAAGTTGCATTCGCTTAAGTCGTTAGTCTTTCATTTCTTGAGTCGTGAGTCGTTAGGTCGTCTACGACCTAAGTGTTGTAATGAGTCTGTATTTCTTTAAGTCGTTCGTTTTCTTAAGTCGCTGAAAGGTTAAGTCGGTTGTTGTTTAGGTCGTAACTCGCATAGTGTTGAGTCGCCATGTACTAAGTCGTATACTTCTAATGTGTATTGTATTTTTTAGGTCGTACCAGGTTAGGTCGGCCATGTTTGTAAGTCGTTGTATGTTGTAACTAGATCGTTGCCGACCTAAGTTGAGTCGTAAGGCGTAAGTCGTTGGGTATGTTAGGTTGGTGCCGACTTAAGAGTTGTACAGTTTTTGTGTGTGATGAATTGTAACGCCTATAAATAGGCCGGTTGGGACATTTGTAACTTTAGTTGATTTGAATAAAATTCTTGTTTGTTAGCTTTGTGCTTTCAATTAAAATCGGTAGTTGAGTGTAATCTCCTATCTCCACCTTCGACATTCGAGTGCGCTCGAATCTTCGATCGTTAAAGCCAATTCGCAGAATCAAGTGCGCTTGATCAACGCTCGAAGGATTGTAGATCTCTCTTCACGGTATCGTGCGCGATCAACGTGTCAGAGATAGCTAGAATTCGGTATCTTCGGATCAACGAATTTGGGCCTTTCGGTATTCTTCATTCCATCGATCGTCACTTTCACCGTATCATCATTTTGTTATTTCCGCTGCTGCACCATTTGGTATCGGAGCTTGTTTTAGCCAATCATAGCTAAATCGAGTTTTGGAGCCGAGAATTTCGAGAGTGAAGTGTTAGCCGAGCTTGAAGTGTTGAGCCGAGCTAAGCAAGTGAAGGCCGTGTACATCATTTGGTATCATTTTGAAAGTCAAAGCCGAGAATTTAAGAGTTTGTAAAGTTTCAACCATGCCGCCGAGAAGAGCTAATCGTCACCAAAACGTAGAAGCTTTGTATAGAAGAGAAGAAGCTGATGAAATGGAGCAAAGAATAAACGAAAACTTTAGTGAGAAGCTTAATGAAGGGATTGGACGATTAGAGAAGATGATGTTAGAAATGAATCAAAATCGGAGAAGGGTTTCACTTGAATTTAACCATGGGGGAAGTAGAGTCTCACCACATTCCAATCGAGAAAGAAGTGTTGATGATGATCAAAGACGTGGGAGGAATGTGAATGATCGAGAATAGAGGAATGTAGATAGAAGGGATGTTGGTGGAGACGTGATGGTAGTAGGGATGTTGTTGGTCAGGATCGGCATCGATATACATCGGATTTTGAAGAAGAGTATGATGGAGGTAGTGTTCATGGACGAGGACGTGGACAAGGAAGAAATCAGTCGGAGTATGATCACAAGTGGGAATCTGGGATGAAGACTGAAATACCAGAGTTCAAAGGAGGTATGCAAGCCGAGGAGTTTCTTGATTGGATAGCTTATGTTGAGGAAATATTTGACTTCAAGGAGGTTCCGGAGGATCGTAAAGTGAAGTTGGTTGCTACTAGACTGAGGGGGAGAGCTATGGCATGGTGGCAGAAAACCAAGCTTACTAGAGAACGGATGGGGAAGTCTAAAATTATTGCTTGGGAAAAGATGAAGAAATTGATGAAGGCTACGTTCTTGCCCTATAATTACCAATCACTAATGTATCAGAGATTACAGAACTTGAGGCAAGGAACGAAGACGGTTGCTGATTATGCAGATGAGTTCTACCAGTTAATTGCTCGAAATGATATCATGGAAAGAGAAGAACAATTGACCGCGAGGTTTGTCGGTGGACTTAGAGCACAGATCCAAGATATGGTGAATATGTTCGACCCCAAATCTGTGGCCGAGGCACATCAAAAGGCGTTATCTTGGGAGAAACAAGGGAGACGTGGGGGAGGTGTGTTTCCAAGTTTTACGGGGCAGAACAAAGGAGCGGGTAGTAGTTCTAATCTTCCTAAAACATCGAATAAGCCAGTTGTTCATGAAGTGGCTAAACCTAAAGTCAATACCAATTTCAAATGCTATAATTTCCAGGAAGTGGGTCATAAGAGCAGCGAATGTCCAAAACCGAAGAAGAGAACTATGATTGTTGAAGTGGAGGATGAGGATGTCGAAGAAGATCTCAATTCACAACGTGATGAGGAAGAAGAAGTGTCGGGAGACGAAGGATGTAATCTGATGCTACGAAGATCTTGTTTAACCCCGAAGCAGGAGGAAGAGTTGAGTTGGTTGAGAAGTAACATTTTCCAGTCAACATGTACTATTTTGGGAAAGGTCTGTAAATTTGTCATCGATGCTGGGAGTTGCGATAATATCATTTCAACGGAAGCTGTGAGAAAGTTGAAATTGAAAACTGAGAAACATCCTAGTCCATATAAACTTGCTTGGTTGAGGAAAGGAGGAGAGGTAAAGGTAGAAAGGCGAGCTCATGTTCAATTTTCTATCGGAAAGAAATACAAGGATGAGATTTGGTGTGACGTAGTTGACATGGATGTTTGCCATTTGCTGTTGGGAAGGTCGTGGCAATACGATCGTGAAGTACAGCATAATGGTCGAACGAATAGTTACAGTTTCTTGTTCGAGGGCACGAAGATTACCTTAGTTCCGAAAAGGCGACAACAGAATGAGAACAAGCTAGAGGAGATCGAGGAATTGAAAACTTTGTTGACATTGAAAGAGTTCGTGGAAGAGATAGAAGAGAGTCCTGAAGTTTTTATGTTGATTGGGCATGAAAGCAGTGAAGTTGCTGAAGTTCCAGAGGAAGTGAAACCAGTTTTGGAGGAATTCAATGATGTGTTTCCAGAGGAGTTACCGAAGGAGTTACCACCGCTTAGAGACATACAGCATCAGATTGACTTGGTGCCAGGTGCTGCATTGCCTCATAGACCACACTATCGGATGAGTCCCAGGGAACACGAAGAGTTAAGGAGACAGGTGGAGGAATTACTAGAACAAGGGCGAGTTCAGGAGAGTTTGAGTCCTTGTGCAGTGCCAGCTTTGTTGGTACCCAAGAAGGATGGAACATGGAGGATGTGCACAGATAGTAGAGCATTGAACAAGATAACAGTCAGATACAGATTTCCGATGCCGAGGCTTGATGATCTGTTAGATCAAATTAGTGGGTCTGTGATCTTTTCTAAGATTGACTTGAAGAGCGGTTATCATCAGATACGAATTAGACCAGGGGACGAATGGAAGACAACATTCAAGACGAGGGAAGGATTGTACGAATGGGTGGTCATGCCGTTTGGTTTATCGAATGCACCAAGTACATTCATGCGGGTGATGAACCAAATTTTCAGGCCGTACATTGGGAAATTTGTGGTAGTTTACTTTGATGATATTCTGATCTACAGTGCTAGTACAGAGGAGCATGTTCAGCATTTCAGGAAAGTGTTAATTATCCTTCGTGAAGAACAATTCTACGCTGCTACGAAGAAGTGTGTTTTTATGGCAAGGAGTGTTTTATTTCTAAGGTATGTTGTATCGAAAGAAGGAATACAGGTGGACCAAAGTAAAGTTGAAGCTATCAGAGATTGGCCGCAACCCAAGACGATAACGGAAGTTCGTAGTTTTCACGAGTTGGCTTCATTTTATCGGAGGTTTATTCCACACTTTAGTAGTGTGATGGCGCCTGTGACTGATTGTATGAAGGGTAAACAGTTTGCATGGACGGAGGAAGCAGGGGTTGCTTTTGAACGAATCAAAGAACTTTTGACGTCAGCGCCAATTTTAGCATTACCAGATTTTCAGTTATTGTTTGAACTACATACTGATGCATCCAAGGTTGGCATTGGAGGGGTGTTGAGTCAGAGGGGACGTCCTATTGCATATTTCAGTGAGAAGTTATCAGGAGAAAAGATGAGATATAGTACATATGATATGGAGTTTTATGCTATCATGCAAGCCGTGAAACACTGGAGACATTACTTGTTTCACAAAGAATTTGTTTTATATACTGATCATGAAGCATTGAAGCATATGCAAGGATAGGACAAGATTTCAGCGAGACATGCATCGTGGATTGCGTACCTGCAACAATTTACATTTGTGGTGAAGCATAAATCGGGAATTACGAATCGGGTAGCAGATGCATTAAGTCGAAGGAATCATCTGTTGACTACAATGAAGGTTGAAGTGATAGGGTTTGATGTGTTGCCAGAATTATTTTCCAATGATCCTTACTTTGCAAAGTTTGTTGATAAAGTCAAGGTGGGAGAAACGGATGAGTTTATGATGGCAGATGGTTTTCTGTTTAAGGGAAATCGATTATGTATTCCAGAGAGCAGTTTGAGAATGAAGATTATAAAGGAGCTACATGAAGAAGGGCATGTGGGTAGAGATCGTACCCTGTATTTGATTTCTCAGTCTTACTTTTGGCCATCAATGAGGAAAGAAGTGGAAAGGTTTGTGGAGCGATGTCATATCTGTCAGGTGTCGAAAGGAACTGCGACCAATGCTGGATTATATATGCCGTTACCTGTACCAAATAAGCCTTGGGTTGATGTGAGTATGGATTTTGTTTTGGGGTTACCGCGAACTCAAAGGGGAAACGATTCCATTTATGTGGTGGTTGACCGATTTTCGAAAATGGCACATTTTATTGCTTGCAAGAAGACGGCGGATGCTGTTCATGTTGCTCAGTTATTTTTCAAAGAAATATATCAACTTCATGGATTGCCAGAATCTATTGTGTCAGATAGGGATACTCGTTTTCTGAGTCATTTTTGGCTAAGTTGTGGAAGATGGTTGGAACGAAGTTGAATTTTAGTAGCGCTTACCATCCACAAACTGATGGGCAAACGGAGGTGGTTAACAGATCGCTGGGAAATTTATTGCGATGTCTGGTAAAAGATAATCTGAAGAGTTGGGATATGAAGTTATGTCAAGCAGAGTTTGCACACAATCATACAATAAACCAGAGTACTTGATTCAGCCCATTCCAGATTGTATATTCTAGTTTGCCGAAGGGGCCGTTGGATTTAACGGTAATACCACAACCAAAGGGGACAGTCAACCGAGCTGCTGATTTTGTTGAAGGGTTGACTGAATGTCATAAAATCGTTCAGGAGCGATTAGAGAAGGCGAATGAGAAGTATAAAAGGTCCGCAGATTTGAAGCGAAGGAGTGTGAACTTCGAGGAAGGTGAATTGGTTTATGCAGTGTTGACAAAAGATCGTTTTCCGGTGGGAACGTACAACAAATTGAAGGCGCGAAAGATTGGTCCTGTAGAAGTTGTGAAATGGATTAATGAAAATGCTTATAAGTTGAAGCTGCCGGAGGATGTGTACACTTCTGACGTGTTCAATGTTAAGCATCTCGTACCATATTATGGGAATGAACAATCTGATTTGGAAGAGTTTACAAATTCGAGGACGATTTTTTCTCAACCTGGGGAGGATGATGCAGCTCAGGCCAGGGATGAAGGTCTAAGTCGCACACGACTTAAGGAAGAAGCTATAGGTCGTCCACGAACTAAGGAGTCACGTGAGGGGAAGCTGCGACTTAATTCCAACGGGTTGCGACTTAACAAAGCTCGGGAAAAAAAACTACGACCTAACATATCAGATGAAAAGGAGTTACGACGTAACGAGAGCTTAAGTCGTTCGGGTTTGATAAGTCGCACACGATCTAACGGCACGGCTATAAGTCATCCACGACTCAACAAGAAGCAGGAAGAAGAAGCGGGTTACAACTTAGTTGAGTCGTTGAATGCTAAGTCGTAAGTCGGGAAGTTGCATTCGCTTAAGTCGTTAGTCTTTCGTTTCTTGAGTCGTGAGTCGTTAGGTCGTCTACGACCTAAGTGTTGTAATGAGTCTGTATTTCTTTAAGTCGTTCGTTTTCTTAAGTCGCTGAAAGGTTAAGTCGGTTGTTGTTTAGGTCGTAACTCGCGTAGTGTTGAGTCGCCATGTACTAAGTCGTATACTTCTAATGTGTATTGTATTTTTTAGGTCGTACCAGGTTAGGTCGGCCATGTTTGTAAGTCGTTGTATGTTGTAACTAGGTCGTTGCCGACCTAAGTTGAGTCGTAAGGCGTAAGTCGTTGGGTATGTTAGGTCGGTGTCGACTTAAGAGTTGTATAGTTTTTGTGTGTGATGAATTGTAACGCCTATAAATAGGCCGGTTGGGACATTTGTAACTTTAGTTGATTTGAATAAAATTCTTGTTTGTTAGCTTTGTGCTTTCAATTAAAATCGGTAGTTGAGTGTAATCTCCTATCTCCACCTTCGACATTCGAGTGCGCTCGAATCTTCGATCGTTGAAGCCAATTCGCGGAATCAAGTGCGCTTGATCAACGCTCGAAGAATTGTAGATCTCTCTTCACGGTATCGTGCGCGATCAACGTGTCAGAGATAGCTAGAATTTGGTATCTTCGGATCAACGAATTTGGGCCTTTCGGTATTCTTCATTCCATCGATCGTCACTTTCACCGTATCATCATTTTGTTATTTCCGCTGCTGCACCAGTTTTCCACTCGTAGTGGTCGTACCAAACTTATTAATTAGATCCCTAGCATACTTTTCTTGACTAATGAAAATACCACTATCTAATTGTTTTATTTGAAATCCTAAAAATAAAGTAAGTTCACCCATATGACTCATCTCAAACTCTTTTGTCATTATTTCAGAAAATTCTTTGTTCATTTCATTGTTTGTTGATCAAAAAATTATATCATCTACATATATCTGTACTAATTGAATATCATTTTTGTTTCTTTTAATAAAAAGAGTATTATCTACATTACCAATTTCAAAATTTTATTGTAATAGGTAAGATCTTAGTCTATCATACCAGGCTCTAGGAGCTTGTTTCAGACCATATAAAGCTTTCTTTAATTTGTAAACATGATTTGGAAACTTTTCTTCTTCGGTAATAGCCCGCGAATCCGAGAAAGCTATGAATTTCTGTCACACTCTCCGGTCTCTTCCAATTTTGAATCGCTTAATCTTTGAAGGATCCATGGAAATTCCGGATTCAGAAATAATATGCCCCAAAAATTTCACACGAGATTGCCAAAAGTGGCATTTAGAAAATTTTGCTTTCAATTGGTTGCTCCTAAGAGTTTCGAATGCAATCCGAAGATGATTTTCATGCTTCTCCTCGGTTTTAGAATAAACAAGAATATCATCGATAAAGATGAGAACAAATCAATCGAGGAAGTCTTTGAAAACTCGATTCATAAGGTCAACGAAATAAGCTGGAGCATTCGTTAAACCAAATGGCATAACAAGCCATTCATAAGATCCATAACGAGTACGGAATGATGTCAAAGGAATGTTATCCTCTGCAATACGGAGATGATGAAAACTGGTTGCTAAGTC
Source organism: Allium fistulosum (assembly GCA_030737815.1). Lineage (NCBI taxonomy): Eukaryota > Viridiplantae > Streptophyta > Magnoliopsida > Asparagales > Amaryllidaceae > Allium > Allium fistulosum. The sequence goes on from CM060907.1 coordinate 681,194,923, forward strand.
TAACTGTGAAAAGAATTTAGCACCACTAAGTTGATCGAATAAATCATCAATCTGAGGCAAGGGATATTTATTCTTAATGGTGAGATCGTTAAGCTTGCGGTAGTCAACGCAAAGCCTAAGTGTACCATCAGATTTCTTCACAAAAATAGCTGAAGCTCCCCATGGAGAGGAACTAGATTGAATAAACTGCTTCGCTTCCAATTCGGATAATTGTTTGCGCATCTCCTCATTTTCTTTATTGGACATACGATAAGGAGGACGAGTAATAGGTAGAGCTCTAGGGATTAGATTAATTCTGAACTCAATTGCTCGCTTAGGTGGTAATCCTAGAACGGGCTCAAATATGTCGGGAAATTAACGAACAATGTGAATGAGGGAAATGACATCTTCCTCATCATCGTTATCGTCATCATGAGGATTTAGTGAATACAAGGACGCTTTCGAATTGGAATCTGAATCTTTCAGAACAAGAGAAATCTGCTTAACAGATTGAGGATGAAGAAGATATATAGTCCGCTCAGGACATAGGATATGGGCTTCATAACGGTTAAGCCAATCCATTTCCAAAATCATTCTGAAGCCTAAGTAACGCATAACATGCAAATCGGCATGGAAAGAGTAATCACATAAAATAATTTCGACATCTTTACAAAGTAAACTGAGTGTTGCTGATCCACCAACTGGATTCGCAATTCTCAATGAAGTCATCATCAAGCCAATAACATTCAAAGACAAAGCATCAACAAGTTGTTTTAATATAAAAGAGTGAGATGCACCCTTATCAAAAAGAACTCGAATAGGAAGATCACGAAATATAATAATTCCATCAAGGATAGAATGAGAAATACATTGACCATGAGAAGTGTTAGCAGGGACTTGTACAACATTTAGCTTTCCCTCCTTCTTGCCTTGAAGTTTGGGACACAAAGATATAGTATGACCCGAACTCTTGCAATAGCGGCAAGAAAGAGACTTCAGACACTTGTTTGCATAATGGTCCTTAGAACCACAATTGTAACATTCTCCACGACGAGAGTTAGGAGTATTTGCTACCGAAGTTGTTTGCTTCCCCTTTTTGTTGGGATTAGGCTTGAATTTAAAAGGTCTCTTTTTGTTGATGTTTTATTTAACCTTAACATCACTTTCTTTATCGGCCTCTTCGAGTCGAAGAGCGATATCAACTAGCCGATCAAAAGAAACTTCCAATTTCAGAAGTAATGGCTTTTTGAGGTTCTTGTTCAACCCATAAACAAATCTCTTATTTTTCTTCAATGGGGTATTAATATACTCGACCCCATATTTAGAGAGAGATTCGAAAGAAGCGACGTAATCCGTCACAGAAGATTCACCTTGAACAAGGTCAATAAATCGTCAAGCTAAAGATACTTTCTCAGCTTCCGGCACAATTTCAACTCGAACCTTTCCCGGAATTGCTCCCTAGTAAGGCCTGCTTCAATAATCTCAGAGATCAAAAACTCGTACCAGTCTAATGCTCTTTCTTGGAGCATACTAGAAGCCACTTGGACTCGATGAAGATCAATAAGATTCATGCGAGAAAAGATGCGGTCGCATGTTCGAAGCCAAGCCTGGACTTCTATAACGCTCTCGGAACCTTTGAATGGCTTTCCACCCAAGTTGGTGTAATCACTGCACAAGCGTGCAAACCCAGATTTAGGATGAGTGGGCTCTGGAATGGGTCCGTTAGTTTGAGCATTTCTCACAAGATCTAGAAGTTGCTGAGCAGACATAAATACTCCATCCTGAGGAGTAGCACTGGATTGACCGGCGCTGGGACGGCCTGGTCTAACCATTTCTCTTCCTTAAGAAAGAAAGAAAAGAAGAAAAAGGTTATTCACAAAATGAATATCAAACAAACTTGATTGATAAAACAAGGCATCATAAAAAGAAATAGGATAGAACGGTACGAAGACTCGAATTAAATCCTATGGCACGATTCCTAAGAAAGACTTAGGACAATGATCCTTGCTAGATTATTCTATATTGTTCCAAAGTTTTGCTCTGATACCAAGCTGTGACGCCCCACCTCTATACTCACGCTAGCCAAGGACACTATGGAATAATGCCGTCAACTAGCGCGAAGAATAAGGCTGTTGAGGAGCGACAATCCGTGTAATTGCTTTGTGCAAGCACCGATGTGTCAGATAGTATAACATGTAATTCATTTCAAGAGAAAATCCGACATACCGATACAAACTCAAAGCTACCACACGGTGGCTATGTGGCCTTCGGAAACAAATATAGAAATAAGCATAACATAAATCAGTCACAGATGTTCATATCTCAAAGGCGGAAACATATATGAATATAACATATAAAGTGTACATCAGAGTAGTGGTCAAACAAGATCCACAATATCACAAAAGAATAGATACAAGTGCTAGATAAAAGAATACGTATACATCAAGGAGTCTCTATCTCAAATGTATAACAACAAAAACTACCAATCTAATGTAGTTAGACAAAAGTCAGAAGATGATCCCAGATAAGGAGTCAAGCACAAGCACCTTTAACATCTCGGTCTGACCCGAGTATTATTTAATAAGAAAATAATAAACGGATCAGTCTAGCTATAATTATCATTAAAGAAATGAGATATAAGTAGAGATATAATAAAAACGTATGATAACAATAATGTCATACTAGGACAAGTATGATTTAAACAACAACAAAATCATACAATATCTCAAGAATCTCAAAGCACCAAAAAGAATATCATATTCTTTATTTTATTCACCAAACCACAAATATTGACAAACATATTAATGCCAATCGCAAAAGTTGGTGAAACACAAATTCTAGAAATCATCAATTAGAAATCCAGAAATCACAAAGGGGGAGGCCTATCACAAACGGGAGCATGAAAACTCACCAACATATGTATCACAAACGGAACGCTATTCCATGGTCGCTAACCATAAATTTTGAGCCGAAGCTCCACAAACGGCCCGAAGACCACGAGTCGCTACCCCGCCAAATTGAACCAAAGTTCCACAAACAGGGATTGTAATCCCCACACAAATAAATAGACATCGCACATCGCTAGTCTAAATCACAAAATGATCATCATCGATCAATAAAAAGTGTCCATTACACTAAGCTAGTAAATATATGAGTTTAGCTTCATGTCCCATAACCACTAGCTTAACTTAAATATTTACGAACAAATTGTAGATTTCCACTCGAAAATTGTCACAAGAATTTCAATCGAACAAGTCCAAAAATTAACCGATGAAGTAAACGCAAGCGTTTCATACCACTTGTTTTGCTAAGCCGTTTAATTAGATTTTCTCATACGAATGAGGTAAAGGTTTGTATATACTAACAGATTAGAAAACGGTTTTATAAACGAGCTTTGTATTGAAAATAGAGTTGAAATCATCTTTGTAAAAGAGTTTGAATATTTACTACTAGTATAGAAACCTTTGTATTTAGAAGTGACAAATCACAAAAATGATTGTAGAAACAATCAATCACCAAAGATTCACACCCGAAGATGTGAATCAAAACCATAGAAATAGATATCAAATCCATCAAAATGGATATTCCCAAAAATCCAAAGAAAGAAGTCATCAAAGTCGATAGTAAGTGATAACAACTATCCGGATTAACTAAAATCGATTAAAATTGGAAACCCACATAAAATAGGCAAATTGGGCCGAGACAAGCAAATTCAGACGTCTGAATTGGATATTTCAGACGTCTGAACCTGAAGCTCTGGGCAATATCTTGCCTAGGCCAATGATGGCCAAATCATATCGGAAGCGATCGGATGAGTGACAATTGCTAGAGGTTGACGCCAAACGACTACCAAACCCTAAAGACTCACCAAAACTCTCCGACCAACATGTCCAAACGTCATATAAGGATTTTCATATATTTTGATTTCAAAACACCTAAATTGGAATATTCATCAAACCAATTCAATTCAAAAGCAAATGGACAAGAAATAGATGTTAGGAATTAATACCTAACACTATAAAAGATATAGACGTAGATTTGAGTTCAAAAACTCATCTTTTAAACCCAAAAACACAAGAGAGAAGCTATAGAGCAAGGCAAGAACAATCACTCTTCAATGTTAACCCAAGAAGCTTCAATCTAAGCTCAAATAGAAAAACATTTCCTAAGTTAGGGTTTAGGAATTCTGAAATTGAAGAGAAGAAGAGATGGAGAAGATGAAGAGGGAGCTTACCTAAGCTTCTCTTTGATGTTAGAGCTAGAACTTGAATTTGCAAAGAAGATTAGGGCTTAGGAATTCTAATTCTTTTTCTCTTCCCCCATTTTTCTAAAAGCTTGAGTGTTAGGAAAATAATATGAAGGAGTGAAGAGGAGTGGACTGGAGTTAGGATATAAGATGAGTTGGGTTAGTGGGCTGAAACCCAAACCCAAAGCCCTAAGTGAAAATCTCGAAATTTTTCCCAACTCAAAACATATCGATGTTTATACTCAAAAAAGCCGCAAACACCATTTTGAACTCAATAGAAGTGGTCTCGAGTCCAAATTGTTGAATCTCAATTTCAATCTTCATTTAGACGTCTGAATCTGGAAAACCAGATGTTGTCTAGTACAATATTCAGACGTCTGACTCGGGGATTTCAGACGTCTGAAAATGGCTATTTTAGCCTATTTCCTTTCTGGATTGACTCGAACAATTTCAAACGTCTGAACGATTGATTTCAGACGTCTGAATTTCTATTTGAAGGTGTTTTCAAATAGGCACTTCCAAATAGCACGATCCGCATAGACTTTTCGCTAATTCGACTGTTCTTCTACGAATAGTGACTTTTTTGGACTAAAATCCGACTAACGATGCTATATTTAAATTAAACATTTAAATATACGAATCGTAAAATATGCGGGTTGTTACATTCATCAAAAGATACATGGATTGTTTCTTCAATGGTATTAGTTTTTAAATTAAAAACTCTGTATGCTTTACTTCTATTAGAATATCTGATAAAGATTCCTTTGTCGGATTTAGGATCAAATTTATCCAAATTGTCCTTTGTATTTAAAATGAAACATTTACTTCCAAAAACCTTAAAATAAGATACCTTTGGTTTCTTATTGAAAAGAAGTTCATATGGTGTTTTACTGGTTAAAGGTCTAATTAAAATCCTATTCAAAATGTAACAAGCTGTAGCGACTGCTTCAGCCCAAAAATTTCTTGGTAATTTGCTATCTGAAAGCATAGTTCTTGACATTCTTGAATCATCCTATTTTTATGCTCTACCACTCCGTTTTGTTGTGGAGTTCTTGGAAAGGAAAAATTATGAGTTATTCCTTTTTTATTACAGAAATTCTTAAAATTTTCATTTTTAAATTCTCCACCGTGATCACTACGAATAATTTTGATTTTTAAAGAAAGTTGTTTTTGAATTCTTTTTGCAAAAGTTTTAAATAAATCAAAAGCATCACTTTTAAGTTTCAGAAAAATTGTCCATGTAAATTTAGAATAATCATCTATAATTACAAAAACATATTTACTGTGATTTATTGACTGGATTTGAGATGGACCAAACAGATCTAAATAAAGTAACTCAAGAAGTTTTGAATTTGAAATCATATCTTTCAATTTAAACGAACTCTTTCTAAGTTTTCCTAATTGACAAGCATCACATATACTATCTACTTTAAAATCCATTTTAGGGAGACCTCTTACTAGATTAAGTTTTGAAATTCTGGATAAGTGTTTGAAATTCAAATGCCTAAAGCTTTTATGCCAAATCCAAGGGTCACTTGTATTAGCCAAAATACATAGGTTATCATTTGAGTTTTTCATACTGAGAATATAAATATTTTTCTTCCTAATTCCTTGATAGATAATATTTAATTTATTATCTTTGATGTGACACTTATTCTTTTCTAATTTAATTTTGTAGCCCTTATCACAGAGTTGACTTATGCTAAGTAAATTGTGTTTTAGATTCCTAACTAACAAAATATCATAAATAATAGGAGTTTTAGAGTTACCGACATTACCGATGCCAATAACATATCCTTTTGAGTTGTCTCCAAAGTTGACCAGTCCTCCATCTTCATAAATTATGTCATTCAGTATCTCCGGATTGCCAGTCATGTGTCTCGAACATCCACTATCAAGTATCCATTTTTTTTCTTGATTTGCACCATTTGTCCATTGAGTGTTGATTCATCAAAAGCCATGTGACACATCTATTCCTGCGCAACACACCAATTCGGTAGATAACTTGATTTTCTATAATAACAATATGCAAACTTATGAGACAATGATGATTTAGATAGTTTTGAACTAGTTTTAACAGAATTTTCAAAAATTGCCATTTTAAACTTTTTCAAAATTCAGATTATGATAACTTTGAAAACCAATGCTCTGATACCAAATGTTGGAAATGCGGATTACGAATCTTAAGGCAGAATTAACACTAGAGGAGGGGTGAATAGTGTTAATTAATTTTATGAATCTTTTTGAAATCTTTTCAAATTAAATCCAAACAGATGCAATTCACAAACACATAAACAATCATATAATCAGACACAGATGCAAATAGTAAATAAAAACAGTAAAGGAAAGAACACACCGGAATTTTATACTGGTTCAGTGTTACCCTACATCTAGTCCCACACAATTTCTTGTGCAGATTTCTTTTCAAATATAATGTCGATATTACAATCTCAGTTTCAAGGCCATGAGATATACCCTCCGGTCTTCGAGTCCAGGGTAAACTCTCTTGATTTAACCAAGCTACAAGGTCACTTAATTGATTTATGGGCTATAATCACACCCAATTGATTTACAGGCCACAATCACACCATTTCCAATCACACTTTGATAGAGAGAGACTCGATACACTTCGATCTTTCGATCTTTGATTATAAATGATCCTATAACTTTGAATAGCTCTGAGATCTTTGAGAGAGAGTGACAGAGAATCAAACTAGAGATGATCGAGTTTGATTCACTTAGGATTTTGGAAGAGTTTTGTTAAAGCATTTGAAATATAAGAGAATATTTGAGTGGAGAAGAAGGAGTAAAGAAATGAATAAAAACTAACTTAAAATTCGTTGAAAACAACTGGTATTTATAGAAGAACAACAGTCATGTCCATTCGTGAAAGTTATGATGAATAGAAACTTCATTTGAAAATTTGAAATTTGAAATTCTACGGCTACCATGTCGACATGGAGGGATGGGGTATGTTGACATGCCTATGTATATTTTGAAAATTGATTTTTGTTTTTAAAAGAGATTTTCTTTCTAGAACTTGTCAAAACAATTTCTGAAGTTTATAAACCATTTTGAATATAGTTTAAACTTATAAAAGAGATTTAAAAAGTAATCTTTAAATATAATATATAATAAAAAAGTAATATTAAAAACTAAGTATAAAATATATTTTTTAGATTTAAAGCTTATAATATTAAAACCAGGAGATAGTTTAAAAACAAGGGATGATTTTCAAATCAAAATATAAAAGATAATAAAAAATTTTAATGCTAAAATATTTAAACTATGAGAAATGACTTTTAAAAAGTTTTTGGAAAAATATTTAAAATTTATCATTTTGAAAATTTCGTGGATTCCATTCAACTAGAGATGGTCATGGGTTTCATCCCACTAAATAGGTCGTGGGTTCCATCCCACTATTAAAGTGAGAAGGTGGAGTCCATTCCACAATTAAAATCCGAATAAAGATTTTAGTGCTATTATGAAGTTTTAACATAAATCTAGACACTATTACTTATCTTGATATCTTGAACTATTGAACTCTTGAAATCTTGAACTCTTGATACTCATGAGTCTTCAGCCTTGGTTTCTTTAATCTTGAATTCGTCAGTCTTGAATCTCTATACTCAGTCTTGAATCTTTATACTGTATAGTCTTCATTCTTCAGTACCTTTATATATATCCTGTATATACATATATATCTAGACAAGAATATTAGTATTTATATTTTATAACAAGTCCTAAAGTTGTTGTCATCAAAACCATCATCTTAGGAACTAACATGAAATAAGGCATTAAACCTATTGGTGTGTAAGTAAGAAATAGTAATAAATTAATAATAATAATAAATTAACCAAGCTAATAAAAATTAACTATTTTTTTTAAAATTAAATAACTTTTATAAAATTAACTAAGTTTAAGTTAACTAAAATTTATAAATAACAATAATATAACTAATTTAACATAGTTTTATAAATAATGATGATGATGATGAATTAACTAAGTTTATAAAAATTAACAAAGTTTATAATTATAATAATATAACTAAGTTTATGTTAACTAAATTTTATAAATAATAATACTATAACTAATTTTACAAAGTTTTATAAATAATAATAATGACAACGATGATGAATTAACTAAGTTTATAAAATTAACCAAGTTTATATTAATAATAATAATAATAATACAATTAAATTAACCTTGTTTTTTTAATAATAATAATATTATTAATATTTGTTATCCCGCCTTTTGGTAAGGCCGTGACACCAAAGAATTGACTAGTAACCAACGACGGCCCGTCCTAGAAATCAGTTATACACGGGATCACTATGGATATCGACGAATTTTGTCTGAGTCCGGATCGAGCCAAAATTGGTAGGACATGACAAGCTAAGCCATGAGAGCCAACGTTCCAAATCTCAAGTGAATCCGAGTTCGTATGCTCAAGTTATGAACGATACAAAATTGGATGAAAACCAATCACCGGTCGACTCGCTCCCTTCAACTCGCTCCACATCCCTCAGAAGCGACAACTTCGACTCGCTTCACTCAGAGGCCAACTTCGAGTCATTCAGGTTCGACTCGCTTCACAGCCATCAGAAGTACCTACTTCGACTCGCTTCGCTCAGATGCCCTCTTCGACTCGCTCCATTCGAACCACTGAGCGACTCCATCAACTTCGACTCCCTTGGCGAAGCCACTGCTCAAACCTCTCCGGACGCTCCATTTCGACTTGCTCGATCTGGACACACTTCGACTCGCTCAATCGGTGAACATTTCGACTCGCTCGAAACAACATCAAGGGCAGAGTGAGATTCAGGTGCCACGTCACCGAGTCGAATGGAAGCGAGTCGAAACAGAAGCAAGTCGAAGGAAATAGCCTACCGAAAACCTCATTTCGTATCGATCATATCTCCCAGTCTACAAGTCCAAATGCTATGAAATTTTCACAGAAAACTACGTGCATGCTAAAGAATGTCCACGCCAAATTTCGACTCCATTGGATGAAATCTCGATCGATACGAAATCTGTTCGTGTCGATCACGGATCAGACCGAAACTTCACGGGCTTCGGCGTGCGGGCCTGGTCACATGCCAGAGAGGGTCTCCCGAGATCTGAGCAAAATACCAGCCTCCTACACCTATAAATAGACCCCCAAAGCCAACAGAAAAGGGGTTCTTCTTCCTCTTTGAGATATCCAACGCCCGGACTCCGCCAGATCCAGATCTGAACTCCATTGCTGCTGCTACCAACGAATTTCACTACTGCAAATCATTGTTATTCGTTGTAATTTGCTGAAATCAATTGTAAACATCAAAGAAAGATCAATAAAGCAAACAACTTCATAGTGGACGTAGGCAATACGCCGAACCACTCTAAATTCTTATGCCTCCCTGCATTTTAATTATTCTCATTTCTGAAATTTGGAGTTTTTGTTAGATAATTCCTCTTTTTCCATTTAATTTCTTCACTTTATCTCTTCAAAGACTTCCGAAGAGTGTTGTGCCCAATTTTGGTACAAACACTTTGGTGCTTTCACTGAGAACAAACCCAATTTTTCTCCTGCTCTTTGGATCTCCTATCTATATTGGATTGCATAAATCTAAGAAGAAGATCTAGGTCTAAAACTTTGAAGCCCTTCCATTCTATTCAGATTTGCAATCAGATCTAGGAAAGGACTTCATCAATTCATTATGGTGAGCACGCGTACCACTTCTACAACTGCTGATCAAGGAGCACGGGATCAACAGAATCCCGTGCAATCACCTCCATCCAACCAAAATGCTGCAGGACCTTCAGATCCATCAGGTCCAATCACTAGACAAGAATTCCAGACATTGCTTCAAGAGTTGACCCAAAGTCGACAGCAGCTAACTGAACAACTGCGTGCCAATACAGAGTTGACTAACCAGCTAAATCGCCAAAGGCGAAGAAGATCCAGAAGAGACCAAGGTTCTTATTCTTCCACGGAGAGTTCAGCCTCCTATGATGGCCAAACCAGATCCACACGCCCACGGCTAGGTGTAAGCTATACCCAAGCCACGGGACTCCAACCTGCTTCAAATCTTGGGCAGCCTAGAACTGGACCATCCACTAGTCTCCGTACAGAACCTTCGTCTCGGGGAGGTGCTGCTCCTTACCATGTCACCGGCAACATTGCTACTACCACCACTGCCGGACGAGGAGGTGATGCTAGAAACCAAGCTGATCCTCAGCGTAACCAACGAGAGTAGACTCCTGAGCCTTATGTCCCTGAGGATGTTGAACCAAGGAGGCGAGGCACGGAGCGTCGACCGTGTCCGGTCCAGACTCGCGCTATGGAACCCGACCACACCTTGGCACAGCATGCTCCCAGCATCCGAACGCCGGATATACCAACGATGATTCGTCAAATGATCCGTGAAAGTCAGGGTCTCAGTAATGACGACTGGGGAATCTCCCGGAGTCATACCCCTTTCACCGATGACGTATTATATGCTGAACCACCTCGGCACTTCAGGATGCCAGCTTTGCCAGTTTATGAAGGAAGTTCTGATCCCAATCAACACGTCCTAAAATACGAATGGCCGATGGATGCTGCGAGAGCTGATGACGCAGTGAAGTGCCGTAGTTTCCCCATTTCCCTAGGGGGCATCGCTACCATGTGGTTCACTCGTTTGCCACCACGATCCATCTCTAACTTTGACCAGATGGCCACCAAGTTTGTCGAGCAATTCCGTATGCACATGGCGAGGCCTAAGGACGTTAACACTTTGTCTAGTGTTACACAAGCCCCCGGAGAAACACTTAGACGTTACTTGGAGCGGTTCCATGCTGCGTGTGCATAAATAAGCAATCCCAATAATAACTCTATCCTGATGGCATTGACTAAGGGGATTGATGCTGATTCCGAGTTCGGGAATTGGTTAGCTGGAAAACCACCTGCGTCATTGGACCGTTTCTATTCCAAGGCAGTCCAATTCCTGAGAAGGGAGGATGCGAAATAGTCTATGAAGCAGGATGATGCAGGGCCCAACATCGAAGGAATACAAAGTAACATCGCTGTTAAACAATCCGGAGATAGTTCTGGGAAAATTCAGTTGAACGTACAAAATAAACAGAATCAGCAGAGAGACAATGGAAGTCAGAACAAAAAACGCAATCAGAATCGTGGTCCACGGTGTAGGGCTTCCATGTACGATAATTACACTCCGTTGAACACGTCATTGGAAAATGTGTATTTGCAGACCTGCAATACCATGCAATACAAGAAACCTGCCCCAAAACCGCCAACTGAGAGACAAATCCAAACAGAAAAATTCTGTAGATTCCATGAGAGTTATGGCCACAACACCAATGAGTGTCATCACTTACAAGACCTCATTGAAAAACTGATACGTGAGCGGAAGCTGGATCAGTATGTGCGGGCGCCGCAGTCTAGTGGTGCGGGCCCATCAAATCAGAATCGTGCGCCGAATCAGGAAAGACAGGAGGAACCCGCTCGTACAGGCGGGAGGTTAGTTATCAATACGATAAGTGGTGGTCCTCACCTAGCAGATCGAAGCTGGAAGGAAATGGAGTCGTATGCCAGTTCCATCAGGCATGCGGACTTCGAATGTTGCAGTAACTTTGATGAAGGAGCTCCGGCCAAGCAACAGAAGACGATGACGGATGACATCGTGTTCAGGAACAGAGACACTGATAAAGTCGAAGCCCCCACTATTGATCCACTGGTCATCTCGGCACAAGTAGGTCCTGCTTGGATGAAGAGGATCTTAGTTGACAGTGGGAGCTCTGTGAATATTTTGTTCAAGCGAGTTTATGATCAAATGAAAATGGAAGCCACGGACTTGAAGCCTTGTCAATCTCGAGTCCATGGTTTCAACGGAAGTGCTACTATACCCACCGGAATGGTGAATTGCCAGTAGAGTTAGGAGTCGGAGAACGTCAGAGAGTACGGATGTTGCAGTTCATTGTTTTGGACATAGACTCCCCTTAAAATGTTTTCTTGGGTCGACCGACCCTCGCTGAATTCAGGGTAGCCATCGCCCCATGGTGTTTGACTTTAAAGTTTCCCACTGATCATGGAATAGGAATCATTCATGGAGATGAGGCTGCTGCTAGAGCCTGCTATGTTGCTGAGCTGCGGGAGGCGCAGCGAAAGAAAAAAGGAAAGGGCATGGAGGAATCTCTCTGCGTCCATTTTAGCGATAATTGACAATTAACGCCCGGGCCCAGGCCCGAGCACCCCAGCCAATTCCTTAAGGATCTTGACCCGAGAGAAACTGAAGACGAAGGAGAATCTAAAGAAAGTCAAGCATCCCCGGCCGAACTGACGATTGATGTCCCAATTGACAATAACGATGATTCAAAAATGATAAAGATTGGATCTCAGCTAAGCCAGCAAACTCAGGAGGAATTGGTTGAATTTCTGAGGGCAAATCTTGACGTATTTGCCTGGACACATTCCGATATGTGTGTGATCTCGCCGGACATCGCGAGCCACACTCTGAACATTGACCCGCGGCATGTCCCGGTCAAACAGAAAAGTCGTGGCATGGATCCAGAGAGATCTGCCGCCCTTAAAGAAGAAGTACAAAAGCTTGAAGTAAATGGATTCATTCGAGATGCGCTATATCCTGAATGGGTGTCGAATCCCGTGCTCGTCCGAAAGCCAAACGGAAAGTGGAGAACGTGTGTCGATTATTCCGATCTGAATAAAGCATGTCCCAAAGACAGCTTCCCGCTTCCTAGAATTGATCAGCTAGTAGATTCGACAGCTGGGCATGAACTTTTATCCTTCATGGACGCGTATTCTGGCTACAATCAGATACCGATGCATTTACCCGATCAAGAACATACCAGCTTCGTAACCAATCTAGGACTTTACTTGTAACAACCCGGTAATTTGTACCGATTTAACTATCATCTTTTGACGATTTCTTTTCCTGGTTAATCGTTGTTTGGAATTTTTGCACTTGTATATGAACGAGCTTTAACAATCTGTTAAGTGTCATGAACGTTGTAGGTTACAACCTCTTTCCCTATTTGTTCAGTTAAAATTATTAAACCCTAATTAAAATAGCCCGATCCCCTGAGAAAATTATCGGCCCGTTCCTTTTATCTTTGCTCTGAAGAAAATAAATGGCGGCTTTGTTCTTCGTTTCTTCGATCTGAAAATTAGGGCTTTGATGTTTTCTTGTCGTCTGATGCTTAGTCGAGCTCGATTGCCTTGAGATAGTTTCGTTCTCTTCTTCGCTTGCTCCTTGGGACTCTGTTACCAATTGAAGCTTCTGCTTCGATCTTTGATTTGAAAAGTAGAGCTTGGCCTCGTTCGTTCAGTTCACTGGAAAGATATGGTCTTTGATGTGACTTCAACGTCGCGGTTGCTAATTTGCTTGCGATCTCGAATTGAAGGTGAGTGATCTTCATTTTCGCTCACATCTAATTCATGTTCATGTGTATTAGGCTTTTAAAATTCGTTGGTTTTCGTTGTATTCAAGTTGTTGAGTTGGTCGATTCCTTTTGCTTTGCGAATCCAAATTGGGTTTTTACTGTTGGGTGAATTTCGATTTCATCCACCTCTACTTCAAAGTGCTGTTTATTCATGTGTTTCGAGACCTTGACTTTCAGTTTGATTTCGGGGTAATGTTGTAACCATCTGGTAATTGATTTTTGGTGATAACCTTTTCACCACTTCGCTGACTTGTTGTCCCATGATTTCGGCTATACTGTGAATTCTGTTATTTGTCAAACTACTTGAGAAATTGACTTCGGTCTCTTGTTATGTGGTTTCATTTCCATGCTCTCAGAAGTGTTTCTGCACTTCTGGTCTCTTTGATGCACTTTGTTGTACCTGGTCTGTATGCATGTGTTCACTGATGCACTTGATCATATTGACACTCTTGACTTCGAACATTATGTAGTTTGCAGTTGTTCTTGTTTGTAACTGCAGTTTCATTGAAATTTTTATACTTGTTCGATTACTGTATTGATCTTGGATTTGTTTGAACTTGATGCATTTGGAGTTGAGCATACTTGAGTCTAGTTGTCACGAGCACACTCTTGCCTACACTTCAGTTCACTGTCTAGAACTTCTGGCCAGATTCAGTTTGCAAATAGTTGTATAACTTGAACCTTTGCTTGAATTGGCCTCGGCCTTGATTTGAAAACTGTTTAGTCGACTTCAATTACTTTGATTATGTGATACTTTTTGATGTTCTTCATTTGATCACTGTTACATTGTGAAGCATTTGAGTCTGGTTTGATTACTGCTCGAGTTCTTTTGGTTAGTGCATTTTGATGTCTAGTAGTTTCTGGTCTTTACTTGGACTTGATACACTTCACTGTCTTGACTTCACCTGACTTTGATCTTTGACTTTGATCATCATAGCCTGATATTTCTTTGATCTGGCCTTTGTACACTTGAGTCATGTTTGTTGATTCATCTTGAGCACTGTTTTCATGTTGATACTTCTGTCTTGTTGAACATTTGGTCTGACTATAGTTCCATCACTGTTTCACTTGTACTTTGCGAAGCAGTGTTGTATTTCTTGAAGTCTTCATTGCATATTGATCTGATCTAATGCCATTTGCATATGACTCTTGTACCTGTGCATATTTGTAGCAGTTTCACTCAACCTCATACACGACCTGTTTCACTTGTTACCTGCAGTGTTGACATATTGCATTGCCTTCGGTTCCCTGTCTTGATTCATGTTGATTTGATATTTGTCTGCTGAGCAGTAGCATTGATAGTGAGGCTTGTATTATGATGTTCATATGTACTGCCCTTGTACATGCTTCACTGCATCATCTTCTACATGTTGCACTTGCAATGATGTTCTCCTTTTCATGTTCGAATTCATACTTGTCTGCACTGATGTTCATCTGTTCTTGCTGGCAATTGATTACTGATACAGTTTGTAAATGTTTATTCTCGAGTCGTCCATCTCAGCTGAACTGCACTTGGTTCTGCTTCACGATGTACTCGAATTCGTGTCTATTGCTGCGTATGCTTGAACTGTTGATGACTTTTCTGCAGTTTAGTTGCAGCCTGTCTTCGTCCTTATACCTGATTGCCACTGCTGTTTCATGGGGGTGGTGACTTTATATTCGGTGGTGGCGAGGCAGTGCACGCGTGCGTGCACTGCAGCCACCCAGAATTGACAGATTTTAATCGATATTTCCTTTATCCTTAATTCATCGACCTGTTGCGTAATTCGTAGGCTGTATTGGCGAGGCAGTACACGTTAGCGTGTACTGCAGCCAATTAGCATTGATATTTTTAAATTGACATTTCAATTGCTTAAACTGCTTTGGATTTCTGTTTTGTGGATTAACACTATTTAGTGTTATTTCTGCCGTTATCCAATTCTCGTATCGAGAGTTGGATATACGAGATTTCTGTGACTGTCATCTATATTGAGATTGATTATTATTGCTTCTATGCTCTAATAACTGATTTTGAATTAGACTGATCCGAGTATTATTTTCTTTTGAATGTAATACTCGGGTCAGACCGAGTATTTACAGGTTGTAGATTTTTAGCTTTGGGTTGCTGCTAGAGCCATGAAGATTTTTTATATCATTTGAAGTGGTCTTCGTCTTGTTGTAGAAGTCAGTGTGTCTGTTTTAAGATGATAATGTATTCATGTATATTAGTCGATAATGTACTTGTATATATAACTTCTTGAGTCGACAGTTGTAGTTGTATCATTTGTATTGTGTCAAATGTATTGTAACTGATATCAGTTATTGTATATATGAGACTTTTCGTTCCATCTTTATTCCGCATTTATGTTATCTGTGTTATCTTTATATTTATTGTCCTAAACTATTATAGCCACTGTGTAGTAGCTTTGAGTTTGTAACGGTATGTCGGATTTCCTCTAAAAGATGAAATGCATGTTATTCTATCTGACATATCGGTGCTCGCACAAGGCAATTACATGGATGGTCGCTCCTCAACAGCCTTATTCTCCGTGCTAGTTGACAGCACTACTCCGTAGTGTTCTTGGCTAGCGTGGGTATAGAGGTGGGGCGTCACAGCTTGGTATCAGAGCCTGGGGTTTAGGACAATTATAAAACATAACTTAGATGGAGCATGTGTTACAACTATTTGTCGATGTTTTATCTCTCATCTTTACATATGATTATTTTTGACTGTTAGGTATGAATTCCTAACGCTTATTCTTGTGTTTTCGGCTTTGAATTGATTTAGCCGATATTGATTTTGTTTTAATTTGGCAAATTAAAGCCATTTTGACTTTTGGACTTTGTTCCACTTTTGTCTATGCTATGAGTGTCATTGTGTACCTGTTACCCTGTGATGAAAAATAGCTGGACCAGTTGCAAATTTATTGATTTTGATAACTTCTATTTCTGGAATTTTTGGTATTCCTACTTTGATGAATTTGGAATCGAATTCTTTGGATTTTATTCACGTCTTCGAATGTGAAATTTTAGTAAACTGACTTGGTTTCCTAATTTAATCGATTCTTGATCATTTCCCCGATTTGTTGCTATCATTTATTAGCAACTTTGATGACATTTTCTTCGGGATTTTTGTGAACATACTTTCTGATGGATTCAGTATCGATTTCTCTGGATTCCATTCACATCTTCGTATGTGAATTCTTGTGATTGATTGTTTCTACAATCATTTTTGTGATTTGTCACTTTAAAAATATAAAGGTTTACTATACTAGTAGTAAATATTAAAATCCTTTTTTTCCAAACGATTTCAAAACTATTTTACTACAAAGCTCTTTTTCTTAAATCGTTTTCCAATCTATTAGTATATACAAGCCTTTATTTCACTCGTATGAGAAATTGAATTAAACGGCCTAGTAAAACAAGTGGTATGAAACGCTTGCGTTTACTTCGTCGGTTAACTCCTGGACTTGTTCGATTGAACCTTTTGTGACAATTTTCTAGTGTAGATTTACAGTTTGTTCGTAAATATTTAAGTTAAGCAAGTGGTTATGGGACATGAAGCTAAACTTTTATATTTACTAGCTTAGTGTAATTGACACTTCTCGCTGATCATGATGATCATTTTATGATTTAGACTAGCAATTGTGCGATGTCTCTTTGTTTGCAAGGTAAGGCTAGACCGCAGTAGTGTGATTTCGACTCACACACATCTCTTTGTCCGCAAGGTTAGTCTAGGCCGCAGTAGTGTGATTCCGACTCACACAAATCTTTTTTTTGTTTGCGAGGTTAGACTAGACACCACTTGTGTGATTCCATTCACACATACCTTTTTGCTTTTTGGTTAGTCTGAACCTTAATTAGTGTGATTCCGACTCACACATATCTTTTTGTTTGCAAGGTTAGACTAGACACCACTTGTGTGATTCCATTCACACATACCTTTTTGCTTTTTGGTTAGTCTGGACCTTAATTAGTGTGATTCCGACTCACACATATCTTTTTGTTTGCAAGGTTAGACTAGACACCACTTGTGTGATTCCATTCACACATACCTTTTTGCTTTTTGGTTAGTCTGGACCTTAATTTGTGTGATTCCACTCACCCATGTCTTTTTCTCTGCGAGGTTAGCCTAGACCTCAATCTGTGTGATTCCGACTCACACGCGTGGGATAGCGACCCACGGTCTTCGGACCATTCCCGTGCGAAACTTTAATGGATGGCTTCCATGAGATAGCTTCTCGTCTTGTGATACCGGTATTTTGGAATTTTCATGCTCCCATTTTGTGATAGGCATTTCCCTTTTCCTTTTTATGGTTTAGACTAGCAAATGTGCGATGTCTCTTTCTCTGCGAGGTTAGCCTAGACCTCAATCTGTGTGATTCCGACTCACACGCGTGGGATAGCGACCCACGGTCTTCGGACCATTCCTGTGCGAAACTTTAATGGTTAGCCACCATGAGATAGCTTCTCGTCTTGTGAAACCGGTGTTTTGGAGTTTTCATACTCCCGTTTTCTGATAGGCTTTTTCCCCCTCTTTGTGATTTCTGGATTTCTTGTGATGATTTCTAGAATTTGTGCTTCACCAATTTTCGTGATTTCTATTGACAAGTTTTGTCAATTTTTGTGTATTGGTGAATTCATGTGTTATTAACTTGTTATGAATACAAGTTTAGGGTATGATATCCCTTTCTATCTTTGAGAAGATTCTTGTGACATTTTGATGAATGAAAATTCATTTGGTATTATATTTTGATGCCAGTTATTTTAATGAGACTTTGACGTGTTAACTTCGGTAACCGTCAATTTTGAAATGGATTTACAAGCGGTTCTCCCGCAACACTGATATTGCTAATTTAATCACGCGTTTTCAAAATTCTTTATTTTTAAAAAGTTGTTTCAAAAATATAAATTAAAATTGTTTTCAAAATTTTTACAGCTTACATTTTCAAAAGAACGAGGAAGCGATTTAAACCTTTCAGAAAAATCGAGGACTATGACCCCTTTCTTTTACTGATTCGCTTAATTCCGGACTTGTCCGTTTGAGAATGTGAAATGTTATTTTTAAAAACACACAATTCTGCACTTTCAAGAAAACGATAAAGAGATTTAAACGATTTAGCAAAAGTAAGGAGTATGGAACCATACTTTTACTACTTCGGTTAATTCCGGACTCGTTAATTGAATATTTATGACTTCTGATTATCGTTTTTGATAATTAGATGTTTGTGCTTCTGATTATCGTTTTTGATAATCAGATATTTATAAAATTTGATTATCTTTTGAGATAATTAAATATTTTTCGATTTGATAATCGAATCTTTGTGCTTCTGATTATCATTTTTGATAATCAGATATTTGTGAAATTTGATTATCGTCTGAGATAATTAAATATTTTTCGATTTGATAATCGAATCTTTGTGTTTCTGATTATCGTTTTTGATAATCAGATATTTGTGAAATTTGATTATCATTTGTGATAATTAAATATTTTCCAATTTAATTATCGTCTGAGATAATTAAATATTTTTCGATTTGATAATCGAATCTTTGTGCTTCTGATTATCGTTTTTGATAATCAGATATTTGTGAAATTTGATTATCATTTGTGATAATTAAATATTTTCCAATTTAATTATCGTCTGAGATAATTAAATATTTTTCGATTTGATAATCGAATCTTTGTGCTTCTGATTATCGTTTTTGATAATCAGATATTTGTGAAATTTGATTATCGTCTGAGATAATTAAATATTTTTCGATTTGATAATCGAATCTTTGTGTTTCTGATTATCGTTTTGATAATCAGATATTTGTGAAATTTGATTATCATTTGTGATAATTAAATATTTTCCAATTTAATTATCGTCTGAGATAATTAAATATTTTTCGATTTGATAATCGAATCTTTGTGTTTCTGATTATCGTTTTTGATAATCAGATATTTGTGAAATTTGATTATCGTTTGAGATAATTAAATATTTTTCGATTTGATTAATCGAATATTTGTGTTTCTGATTATCTTTTTTGATAATCAAATATTTGTAAAATTTGATTATCGTTTGAGATAATCAGATATTTGATTTGTTTTCTGACTATCGTCTGAGATAAGTAAATATTTGCGATTTGAAAATTCAATTATCGTTATTGATGATTGAATATTTGCGATTTTTGAGATTTGAGCTTCGTCTTTTTCTCTGACGATTCAGGTGAGTAATTTGATTTACTCACATTCAATTCGTGCAGTACGTGATTTCTGCTCTGATTCCTTTTCTTTCAATTGCCGGAACTCGATTGATTCTTGCTTTTGATAGTCGTCTGATTTTGATTCCTTGATCCCCTCGATGTTGATTCTTGTGATTTTAAGCCATCGAACCTTTTTGATTCTATGTCTGATACTTCCATAATTCCTATACTTCCCTGTTGATCTTTGCTTTGCTTATGCATTCGACATTGTTAAGTTCTTATGGTTGTTACCTCTTTCCCACTTATTCCTTAAGATTGCGAGGACGCAATTTCCTTAAGGAGGGGAGTCTGTAACAACCCGGTAATTTGTACCGATTTAACTATCATCTTTTGACGATTTCTTTTCCTGGTTAATCGTTGTTTGGAATTTTTGCACTTGTATATGAACGAGCTTTAACAATCTGTTAAGTGTCATGAACGTTGTAGGTTACAACCTCTTTCCCTATTTGTTCAGTTAAAATTATTAAACCCTAATTAAAATAGCCCGATCCCCTGAGAAAATTATCGGCCCGTTCCTTTTATCTTTGCTCTGAAGAAAATAAATGGCGGCTTTGTTCTTCGTTTCTTCGATCTGAAAATTAGGGCTTTGATGTTTTCTTGTCGTCTGATGCTTAGTCGAGCTCGATTGCCTTGAGATAGTTTCGTTCTCTTCTTCGCTTGCTCCTTGGGACTCTGTTACCAATTGAAGCTTCTGCTTCGATCTTTGATTTGAAAAGTAGAGCTTGGCCTCGTTCGTTCAGTTCACTGGAAAGATATGGTCTTTGATGTGACTTCAACGTCGCGGTTGCTAATTTGCTTGCGATCTCGAATTGAAGGTGAGTGATCTTCATTTTCGCTCACATCTAATTCATGTTCATGTGTATTAGGCTTTTAAAATTCGTTGGTTTTCGTTGTATTCAAGTTGTTGAGTTGGTCGATTCCTTTTGCTTTGCGAATCCAAATTGGGTTTTTACTGTTGGGTGAATTTCGATTTCATCCACCTCTACTTCAAAGTGCTGTTTATTCATGTGTTTCGAGACCTTGACTTTCAGTTTGATTTCGGGGTAATGTTGTAACCATCTGGTAATTGATTTTTGGTGATAACCTTTTCACCACTTCGCTGACTTGTTGTCCCATGATTTCGGCTATACTGTGAATTCTGTTATTTGTCAAACTACTTGAGAAATTGACTTCGGTCTCTTGTTATGTGGTTTCATTTCCATGCTCTCAGAAGTGTTTCTGCACTTCTGGTCTCTTTGATGCACTTTGTTGTACCTGGTCTGTATGCATGTGTTCACTGATGCACTTGATCATATTGACACTCTTGACTTCGAACATTATGTAGTTTGCAGTTGTTCTTGTTTGTAACTGCAGTTTCATTGAAATTTTTATACTTGTTCGATTACTGTATTGATCTTGGATTTGTTTGAACTTGATGCATTTGGAGTTGAGCATACTTGAGTCTAGTTGTCACGAGCACACTCTTGCCTACACTTCAGTTCACTGTCTAGAACTTCTGGCCAGATTCAGTTTGCAAATAGTTGTATAACTTGAACCTTTGCTTGAATTGGCCTCGGCCTTGATTTGAAAACTGTTTAGTCGACTTCAATTACTTTGATTATGTGATACTTTTTGATGTTCTTCATTTGATCACTGTTACATTGTGAAGCATTTGAGTCTGGTTTGATTACTGCTCGAGTTCTTTTGGTTAGTGCATTTTGATGTCTAGTAGTTTCTGGTCTTTACTTGGACTTGATACACTTCACTGTCTTGACTTCACCTGACTTTGATCTTTGACTTTGATCATCATAGCCTGATATTTCTTTGATCTGGCCTTTGTACACTTGAGTCATGTTTGTTGATTCATCTTGAGCACTGTTTTCATGTTGATACTTCTGTCTTGTTGAACATTTGGTCTGACTATAGTTCCATCACTGTTTCACTTGTACTTTGCGAAGCAGTGTTGTATTTCTTGAAGTCTTCATTGCATATTGATCTGATCTAATGCCATTTGCATATGACTCTTGTACCTGTGCATATTTGTAGCAGTTTCACTCAACCTCATACACGACCTGTTTCACTTGTTACCTGCAGTGTTGACATATTGCATTGCCTTCGGTTCCCTGTCTTGATTCATGTTGATTTGATATTTGTCTGCTGAGCAGTAGCATTGATAGTGAGGCTTGTATTATGATGTTCATATGTACTGCCCTTGTACATGCTTCACTGCATCATCTTCTACATGTTGCACTTGCAATGATGTTCTCCTTTTCATGTTCGAATTCATACTTGTCTGCACTGATGTTCATCTGTTCTTGCTGGCAATTGATTACTGATACAGTTTGTAAATGTTTATTCTCGAGTCGTCCATCTCAGCTGAACTGCACTTGGTTCTGCTTCACGATGTACTCGAATTCGTGTCTATTGCTGCGTATGCTTGAACTGTTGATGACTTTTCTGCAGTTTAGTTGCAGCCTGTCTTCGTCCTTATACCTGATTGCCACTGCTGTTTCATGGGGGTGGTGACTTTATATTCGGTGGTGGCGAGGCAGTGCACGCGTGCGTGCACTGCAGCCACCCAGAATTGACAGATTTTAATCGATATTTCCTTTATCCTTAATTCATCGACCTGTTGCGTAATTCGTAGGCTGTATTGGCGAGGCAGTACACGTTAGCGTGTACTGCAGCCAATTAGCATTGATATTTTTAAATTGACATTTCAATTGCTTAAACTGCTTTGGATTTCTGTTTTGTGGATTAACACTATTTAGTGTTATTTCTGCCGTTATCCAATTCTCGTATCGAGAGTTGGATATACGAGATTTCTGTGACTGTCATCTATATTGAGATTGATTATTATTGCTTCTATGCTCTAATAACTGATTTTGAATTAGACTGATCCGAGTATTATTTTCTTTTGAATGTAATACTCGGGTCAGACCGAGTATTTACAGGTTGTAGATTTTTAGCTTTGGGTTGCTGCTAGAGCCATGAAGATTTTTTATATCATTTGAAGTGGTCTTCGTCTTGTTGTAGAAGTCAGTGTGTCTGTTTTAAGATGATAATGTATTCATGTATATTAGTCGATAATGTACTTGTATATATAACTTCTTGAGTCGACAGTTGTAGTTGTATCATTTGTATTGTGTCAAATGTATTGTAACTGATATCAGTTATTGTATATATGAGACTTTTCGTTCCATCTTTATTCCGCATTTATGTTATCTGTGTTATCTTTATATTTATTGTCCTAAACTATTATAGCCACTGTGTAGTAGCTTTGAGTTTGTAACGGTATGTCGGATTTCCTCTAAAAGATGAAATGCATGTTATTCTATCTGACATATCGGTGCTCGCACAAGGCAATTACATGGATGGTCGCTCCTCAACAGCCTTATTCTCCGTGCTAGTTGACAGCACTACTCCGTAGTGTTCTTGGCTAGCGTGGGTATAGAGGTGGGGCGTCACATTACTGTTAGAAGGTAATGCCATTCGGACTCAAGAATGCCGGGGCTACCTATCAACGATTGGTCAATCGGATGTTTGCCAATCAAATCGGGAAAACAATGGAAGTATATGTAGACGACATGCTTGTGAAGTCACGACTCTCCACCGACCATGTTAAAGACCTGGAAACTATGTTCAACATACTTCGAGAATACAAAATGAAGCTCAACCCACTGAAATGTCACTTTGGAGTTGCATCCGGAAAGTTCCTTGGGTTCATCGTTAACGCTCGGGGAATCGAAGCTAATCCTGAAAAGATTTGGGCAATCAGAAATCTTGAAACTCCCAAGACTATAAAGCAAGTCCAGAGTCTCAACGAAAAGGTAGCGACATTGAGCAGGTTCATTTCAAAGTCCACTGACAAATGCATTCCCTTCTTCGATCTGATCCGAAAAGGGAAACGAAACTTTGAATGGACCACGGAATGTGAGGGCGCTTTCCAAGCACTAGTTCAACATCTATCCACACCTCCAATACTGTCAAAGCCTATTGATCATGAGAAGTTGTATACATACTTGGCGATATCCGAAAACGCTATCAGCGCTGCCTTGGTTCGAGAAGAAGACGGGATACAGAAGCCAGTATACTACGTCAGCAAACGATTGACTGGGGCTGAAAGGAACTATCTGAAGCTAGAAAAGTTGGCCTACTGCCTTGTAATTGCATCAAGAAAACTCCGACCGTATTTCCAGGCACACCCCATTGTTGTTTACACCGACCAGCCGTTACGACAGGTCCTTTCGTGGCCTGAGACGTCTGGTAGGTTACTCAAGTGGAACATCGAACTGAGTCAGTTTGATATTACTTACACTCCAAGACAAACAATCCAGGGACAAGTCCTCGCTGATTTCATAGCTGAATTCACCGTTCTAGAGGACTTGCCCGAAACCAGTAAATCCCCCAAATATGTATGGAAGCTGTACACCGATGGTGCATCGAACGACCGGTGTTCGGGCGCCGGCGTTGTGCTTGAAACCCCCGAAGGTCGATCTATATGCTACGCCTTGAAGTTTGACTTTCATGCAACCAATAATGAAGCTGAATACGAAGCCCACTTAGCTGGCTTGAAACTCTCCAGAGATCTGAAAATCATCGCTATGGAAGTTTATTGTGATTCACAATTGGTTGTGTGTCAAGTACGAGGAGAGTATCAGGCAAGAGATCGAAGGTTGGTTGCTTACTTAGCTCGAGTTCAGGAAGTGCTGAATAAGTTCGATTACTACGCCATCTATTGTATACCTCGGGAGCACAACCAAAAGGCCGATTCATTGGCAAAGCTAGCCAGCACAGGTGAAGCTCAACAAATGGGACTCGTTCCCGTAGAAACGCTATCTTCCCCAAGTATCGACCGGGCAGAAGTAAATCGGGTATGCAGAACCATTCCCGAAAAGGATTCATGGATGACCCCACTCAAAAATTACATTGAGCACGGAACCCTGCCGGAGCGTAGGAGTGAAAAGAGACAAGTCCTTCGGAAGGCCTCAAGATTCACCATCCAGAATGGACTCATGTACAGAAGGGGGTACTCAGTTCCCCTACTCCGGTGTATCGCTCAAGATGAAATTAAACAAGTATTGCGCGATGTGCACGAGGGAGAATGTGGCGATCACACCGGGGGGAAAACACTTGCCAAGAAAATACTTCGCTACAGATATTACTGGCCTACCATGAATCGTGATGCGTTGGACTATGCAAAGAAATGTGATAAGTGCTAGAAATATGCTCGAATTCCTAGAGCTCCTCCCACCGAGATAACGCAGATCGTCAGCCCATGGTCGTTCGCAATGTGGGGCATCGACATCATCGGGGCTCTACCCCTGGCAAAAGGTGGTGCGAAGTACGCCATCGTCGTAGTTGACTACTTTACAAAGTGAGCTGAGGCCGAAGCTCTCGCTACCATTACGACGAAGAAATTAATTAACTTTGTGGTTTGTAACATCATCTGTCGATTCGGTCCCTCGCACACCATTATTACGGACAATGGAACCCAATTCGACAGTGTTGAATTTAAAGATTTCTGCAAACGATTCCACATCCAAAAGAAATTCTCCACAGTTGTACACCCTCAGGCAAACGGATAGGTCGAAGCAGTTAATAAAGTTATAAAGTCCATCCTGAAGAAACGACTGGAAAAGGTCGAGGGAAAGTGGGTCGATGAACTTCCTATGGCTCTATGGGCTTACCGAACAACCCACAAGACCGCGACTGGTCACACTCTGTTCTCTCTTTCTTACGGTTCAGAGGCCGTTATTCCAGTCGAGCTAGAAGTACCTTCTCATCGTGTGACATACTATGATCAAAAGACAAATGCTATATTACTTGCTGAATCTCTCAATCTACTGGATGAGAAGCGTGAAGAGGCTGATTTGAGGGCAGCTGCGCATCGAAGTCGAGTCGCCCGATTGTACAACGCCAAGGTCCATCCACGAACCTTCGAACTAGGCGATCTCATCTTAAAAAGAATCTATCTGGTTCCTTCACATATGAAGCCAACATGGGAAGGACCGAATGTTATTGAACGAAGGCTCGGAGATGGCACATTCAAGTTATCGACCGTCGACGGTCTTACCCTGCCAAGAGCTTGGAATAGCGAGAGCCTTCGCCGCTATTACACCTGACAGGCTATCTTTATCCATTTAGTTTACTTTCCTTTTCTGCAATTTGTTTCTGCATTTCGAAATTAGAACTTGTAATAAGGCAACTGACTTTGCCATGCTTTCTTATTTCAGCAATAAAATGCAATCTCTTCGAGCCAGAGCTGTGATTTACTTGAAATGCTTCATATGACCATCACTATGCACGGAGAGATAAGTTTCACCATACGGTGGAATTTATTCAAATAGAGAGTGACTGCGGTGCAACCAATCACTTGCTAAGTGAAACCCGAGCTCGGGGACAAGCCATCACATCAAAGTCAAAAAAGGATTGATACACGACAATCCTTCATTAACTTCGTACTCCCAGAGCGCGAGTCAGAGTATAAACATCAACTCCGTATTCCCAGAGTGCGAAGCGGAGTATAAACATCAACTCCGAGTTCCTTGAGTGCGAGCCGGAGTATAAACATCAACTCAATATTCCCAAAGTGCGAAGCAGAGTATAAACATCAACTCCAAGTTCCCAGAGTGCGAGCCGGAGTATAAACATCAACTCCGTATTCCCAGAGTGTGAAGCGGAGTATAAACATCAACTCTGTATTCCCAGATTGCGAAGTGGAGTATAAACATCAACTTCGAGTTCCCAGAGTGCGAAGCGGAGTATAAACATCAACTCCGAGTTCCCAAAGTGCGAGCCGGAGTATAAACATCAACTCCGAGTTCCCAGAGTGCGAGCCGGAGTATAAACATCAACTCTGTATTCCCAGAGTGCGAAGCGAAGTATAAACATCAACTCCGAGTTCCTAGAGTGCGAGCCGGAGTATAAACATCAACTCCGAGTTCCCAGAGTGCGAGCCGGAGTATAAACATCAACTCCGTATTCCCAGAGTGCAAAGCGGAGTATAAACATCAACTCCGTATTCCCAGAGTGCGAAGCGGAGTATAAACATCAACTCCGAGTTCCCAGAGTGCGAAGCGGAGTATAAACTTCAACTCTGTATTCCCAGAGTGCGAAGCGAAGTATAAACATCAACTCCGAGTTCCCAAAGTGCGAGCCGGAGTATAAACATCAACTCTGTATTCCCAGAGTGTGAAGCGGAGTATAAACATCAACTCCAAGTTCCCAGAGCGCGAGCCGGAGTATAAACATCAACTCTGTATTCCCAGAGTGCGAAGCGGAGTATAAGCATCAACTCCGAGTTCCCAGATTGCGAACCGGAGTATAAACATCATCTCCGAACTCCCAGAGTGCGAGTCGGAGTACAAATGCCAATTCCAAGTCCCCAGATAGCGAACATATGATTAAAACTCAAGCCGGCGTGACCAACCGCCAGTAAACGAATAAGGATCTCCGGAGTGTGGATATGATCATCGACAATCAAACAAGCATGGATGCATTACTCAATCTCCGCTTGCCTCAGACGTCCGTTCGATGACACTAGACTCAACATGTTATAAGTAAAAAGCAATCATCGACTGATGGTCTACAACTCAACCCCAAGACTGGGGGCAGGACTTAAGCATCAACCATTGATTAAAGTGATGCGACGTCAGAATTCAACTCGCTTCCTGGTCGCAAGTCATGTCCACAGTTTCCGAACTTGGCAAACAAAAACAAACTTCATTCGGAGGCCAAAACTTCACAAGTGAATTTCATATATTGAAACACTTAGGCAAATACACAATGACAGAAAAGAAGCCAAAAAAGAGAAGTTTCATTTCTATTCTTTATAAAAGAAGTTCATGTACAAGTTTCCAAAAATTCCTACTAGCAGGGGCCGAACCCACATCTATACACGGCCAACAAAATGAAAGTCAAAATACACCGGGGAAGCATGTTTAATCTTTCTTCTTCCTTGGCTTCCTCCTCGGTGTAGACCCGCTGGAACCACCGCTAATCTTCCTCTTCGAGCCTTTGCTTTTCGGCGGTGGGTCTTCAGGCGAAGGAATTATATCAACATCCTCCTCCGAACTCGAGTGGATAGGAATGCTCTCTACAGGCGGAGTCGGAGGAGCGGAATCAGGTGCAGAAGGTGGAATGGGCACGCTGCTAAGGAAAACAGTACCACCAGGAGATATCGTTCTGAGTGGAACAGGCCCCGGTGCTGCCATCCCACCTCCAAAACTGCCACCATGGGCCGCTGCTGCCATTTCAGCGTCAATTTGAGCAAACATCTCCTCTTCGGTTACTGCTCGAGCCCCTCTGAGAGCATCATCGGTCGGCATCGAAGAACTTGCAGCAGGATCAGTTCCACTCATGACAGATGGCAGGTCAGCAAGAGGATCGCCATGACGACGAAAGAGTTCATTCATTAGCTGCTCGTCAAACACAATTGTACCTCCCTGTAGATCGTTAAGCGGGGCAGCTGTACTCATGGTGATTGCTTCGGTCGCAATAGCCTCCTGCGTTTGATATGGTTCTTGAGTAGCAGGAGGCATGGCCGGTGCGGCATCGATCACTGGACAAGGAATGAAAAAACTGTTAGAACTTAACTCGATCGAAGATTTCGACTTAAGAAAGATATGTGGAATGTTCAGAATACCTTCCTCGGTTTGACTCGTAGGCGGCAGAGCGGCATCAGTGACTTGCGCTGCAGCTGCAGACATTTGCGGTTGATCTGGATTATAAGCAGGAACAGCCTGGGGATCGACCGCAGACAAGGATTCGGGCTAGGTTGATGCGGGAACTTCAAGACTTGCTTCATGGTGGTCAACTCCAGAGCCCTCTCCCACTTCAAAGTGCTGGGCGCCAAGTCTTTCCTTCTCACGCAGAATCATCGACTCGTGGAGAATCTTCTTTTCATCCTGAGTCAGAATGCGATTCTCGAGTTCGAATTCATCCACGGACTCGCCCTGATGCGCCTCCTTCTCCTCCTCGATTAGTCGGCCCCAGGCATTATAGAGATGCGTCGAAAAATCATCGAGCCAGGCTAGACCCCTGTGCCTTAGCACGTTAGCATTGTAAACAATAAGAAGGTCTTTAATGTCAGCCTCTAGCCTGGACTCGGCCAACTTCACTTTTTCCTCCACCTCAGCCTCCACCTTGTGGACTTTAGCCACGGCCGCATCCCGTTCACCCCTAAGCAGAACCGCCTGCTCGCACGCCTCCTTGGCTGCGGTGTTCACGTCATCTTTTTCCTTGGCCATGTCAGCAAATTTGGCCTTGAGTTCATTAAGCTACTTGACCGCCGCATCCCGCTCGGTAGTGACTTTGGTGTTCCGGTGGCCCATCTCCTCCACCAGGGCAACGTGTGTCTGCGCTAACCTCTCCATTGCCTCCTTCGCTTCGTCGGCTCTTTTGGTGGCCTCAATTTCCGATTTCCGAGAAGACTCGGCCTCAGCAGTGAGCACTTGAATGATCCGGTCCCTTTGAGCAAGGTCGGATTCCATTTTCTCGAGTGCTTTGGCTCGCTCAGTAGCCACCTTAGAAGCCTTCTCCGCAGCCTTTACCCACTCTTTGTACTGAGTGTAGATGTCATGAATGTACTCATGCATCGTGTTTTCCACTCCAAACGGAATTCTTTTCAAGTGTGGTGGGAAGACATAGCCATCGAAGCAGATGTTCGGAAATTCCTTCCGCATCTGAGCCAGTTTAAGGGCCCCTTTCTCCTGTGGGCTCGGTAGGGACCTGCTCTGTAATCATCGAGGCCGTAGTCTCGACTCTCTAAAGATGAGTCTCAGATCTAGAAGTATGGGAAAATGGCCTGTGACGAGGAGGCTCTGGCGGGTGTGGAACGGTAACAGGGGGTGGAGATGGAAGTCTAGGAGGAGGAGAGCGCGATCTAGACCGATGTCTGTACTCCCTATCCCTATCACGCCCGTACCTATCTTGGTGGGAGTACTCGCGGTCGCGATCTCTATCCAAGTCCCTCCTGCGGGAGTCATAATAAGAAGAAGATTTTCGGGCTGAACGGAGATTGCCGAGCATCGATCCTCTTCCAGACATAGTACCTGAAAATGAGAAACGAGGAAAGAGTTAGTGACTTCTTAAGTTGAACGATTTATAGTTGTGAATCATGTAGTGTAGTGGAGTGTATGCATGTGCAATCTCCCGACCAACCGGAAATGTCAGCCGCACTCGTAGCAAGCGACCCGCTCAGTCCAAGAGCACTGTCAAGCTCCTCCATCCCAGCGTCGTGTTGAGACGACACAAAATCCGGAATCGGAACATCGGCAAGGCCTTAAAAAAGACTCTCTACCGGTGGGGAAGAAGCCTCCGAAATTCTAATCCCCGGAACGGGCAAGGACACAACCACGGATTTAAACCTTTCAGATTTAGAGTGTTTGTGAGCAGCAGCTTTGCCTTTTCTTTTTCCTTCGGAATCTAGGACATCGGAAGAAGGCCCGGCCGAGAGCTCGGGATCGGAAGGCGTTCTCTTCGGATCAACTTCCTCGGTTATCACGACTGTGGGCGCTTTGCGCTTCACCCGTCTCTTCGGGACCACTCTATGTGTCCCTTCCAGATGTATGCTCTGCCTCCGTTCTATCAGCCCGATAGTCCTCAAATTTCTGTCAGACAAAACCAAGTCGATATGCCTCTCTTCGCCCGGAAACGCTTGAAGAATCCGAAAAAGCTCTCTGATGTATGCGCCGTCGGGACGAGAGATGGCGACTATAAAAAAGGAAGAGTATATCAGTTTTGAAGTCAGTTACTAGTATCTCAATGATTCAAGAGAGAAATGGCAACACTTACGTCTATCCAACCACCGCCTAGCGAATCCAGGGGGACACCGTACGTAGAAACATTCAGTTTTATAATAACTTAGCCTTCCCCAGGAGCCCAGTACAATGTGGCAGTTTCTGACCGCTTCCAAAAAGGTGAAAGAAAGGTTGTCTCCACGGCTCTTGATGTTGAATAAATATCTGATTTCGATCGGCTTCGGCGGCCGAAAGAGGATCTCCATAAACAGGACGAAGGTGCTGTTCAACAAGGAATACCCGTTGGGGTGTAGCTGAGATGGAGCTATGCCAAGAAACGATAACATCTCCCTTATATATTGGTTGAAGGGAGGGAGTGTCCCCACTATGCAAGCGTGATGGTTGAAAGCAGTAAACCCCTCCGGGGGATCGTGCGGCCTGTCATTTGGCCCAGGAAGCAACACGTCGTCAAGCGACAGACCATGCCTTAAGCAAATCCGTCCTAGCATATCTTCGGAGATACCCGACGGCACAGAATCTATTGGATTGAGAATAAACCGAGCACCCGGACGCTCGTCCGGAGCTGGCTCTATAACTTCGGCTTCGATAACCGGTATCTCTATGGTTGGAGGAATAGAACTTAGGAGTTTCGGCTGTTGAGAACTTGAAGGGTCCATGACTAGCTAGCTTATAAAAAATCATTGTTAAACTGACAAATAACACTCGTGCATCCCCTAGTGTAAAGTGTGTGAGTGTGTGCTGTGCGGTGCAGTACCGTATATCATTTGGCGAAGATCTACAGGATTAAGGAAAGCATGTAAATGACGAGACTTCAAAATTCAGTCGGAAGGACCGTCATCTCTGACCGTCACAATCATGCCATTAGCTATCAGTCTGAGTTAAAATGTGTTATTATTTTAGTAAGTTCCAGTTTCATCGACAAACTTCAATAGGCAATCAGGTGTGTGGTGAAACAACTAAGTCTAGTTAAGCAAGTCTGAAGCTCGTCGAAGTTAAGTGGTCAAAGGCACTAGAATTTTCGGTATCATTGAAATTAAATCAATGGTCAATCATCAAAAGTTCAAGTTCAAGACAATCACTCAGGTTCAAGTTCAAATCGTTCGCTAAGGCTCGAGTTCGAATCGATTGTTCGGGGTTGTGCAGTTCAACTCGATCCAAGACCACGTCCTTCGACTCGGTCCGAAGCCACGCGCTTCGACTAGCTTCGAAGCCTCTACTTCGACTCGATCCCAAACCATGCACTTCGACTCGATCCAAAGCCTCTGCTTCGACTCAATCAAAAACTACGCAGTTCGACTCGGTCCTAAACTTTCAGTTCGACTCGATCTCAAGGCACTCCACTTCGAACCGTTCCAAGGCCACTATTTCGACTCGATCAAAAGACATACTTTTTGACTCGATCCAGGGCCATTGTTTTGAGTCCATCAGACATAGCCCCTTCGTATCGATCCACATATTCAAAGCATTCGACTCAATGCGAAGCTCCACCATCGATCGATACGAAGGCCTCCGCCTCATCATCTCGAAACCCCTACTCCAGATCGACACGAAGCTAAGGCCAAGGAAGTTTAGATCGATCACGACTCTGATCGATTTGGTGTTAAGAATCGAGTCTCCTCGTTTACGTAATGGTTTCGCTCAATGAATTACCTAAAATTTGTCAATTGGTTCAAATAATCGAAGGTATGAATCAGTTCGAAGGCAAGAGTGTTTTTCTTCTTTGTTTTCTCGAGTCTCAGAGTGATACGAAGGCAAGGCAGGATAACGAAAAGTAAAAAGTGAAAAAACGGCTAAGTACGAAGTATTTATATGGACCGAAAGCAAAGGGAATAAATGTTTCCTATCCCGGTGGATTCGAACACACGTTTCGACTCCGTTTCCAGTACATCGATGCAAAGCTCCCCCTTCGTATCGCTTAACTTCGACTCGCTCCATTTTGACTCGCTCAGTTCACAGCCATCAGGGAAATTTGCTTCGACTCGCTCCACTTCGACTCGTTCAGGTCGCGTCCATCATCGAGCTGAACAAGCACTACATATCCATCGAACCCTGCGTCCATCGATGCAAAATTCTTGTTCGTATCCATAGTTTCCAACTCCTTCCCTAGAGCATCGATACGAACAGTCAGTTCGAATCCATCAAATCATGGCTTCCAGAGGCCAACTCCATCAACTTGACATACTTACTTCGCATCCATAAATCCAGTGAAAATCATCTTCGTTGTTTCAACCCTTCACATCGATTCAGGAGAGGATCGTTACGAAGGAACATTCAAAAGCAACCATCGAGCGTTGTTGCAGTGAATTTCACATCGGTTCAGGAGAGGATCGATATGTAATACAAAAGTAGAATAAACTGACAACGACTCGTGGACGTACAAACGTCGATGAGAGTCAGGTTAACATATATGCATGAATGTTGGGCAAATATTCAATATTCCAGGTTTACAGAAAACAGAAACTCGTCTAATAACGATTACAACAGCGAATAGCTAATCGCTAGCATGCAACGGTTAGTTACAACAATACAGGGTACAGTAGTTAACAGTCAACAGTTTACATTGTCAAGAAAAATAGTCGAAGATTACAGCTTTCATCGAAAAGACGATAATTATTCAGAATGAAGACTGCAACACTTCAAAGCACATCATGTTCTCACAAGATGTACTTTGGGGGGCAAATGTTATCCCGCCTTTTGGTAAGGCTGTGACACCAAAGAATTGACTTGTAACCAACGATGGCCCGTCCTAGAAATCAGTTATACACATGCTCACTATGGATATCGACGAATTTTGTCCGAGTCCGGATCGAGCCAAAATTGTTAGGACATGACAAGCTAAGCCGTAAGAGTCAACGTTCCAAATATCAATTCAATCCGAGTTCGTATACTCAAGTTATGAACGATACAAAATTGGATGAAAACCAATCACCGGTCGACTCGCTCCCTTCGACTCGCTCCCTTCGACTCGCTCCCTTCGACTCGCTACCTTCGAATCGCTCCCTTCGACTCGCTCCACATCCCTCAGAAGTGACAACTTCGACTCGCTTCGCTTAAAGGCCAACTTCGAGTCGTTCAGGTTCGACTCGCTTCACAGCCATCAGAAGTACCTACTTCGACTCGCTTCGCTCAGATGCCCTCTTCGACTCGCTCTATTCGAACCACTGAGCGACTCCATCGACTTCGACTCCATTGGCGAAGCCACTGCTCAAACCTCTCAGGACGCTCCATTTCGACTCGCTCGACCAGTGCATACTTCGACTCGCTCGATCTGGGCACACTTTGACTCACTCAATCAGTGAACATTTCGACTCGCTCGAAACAACATCAAGGGCAGAGTGAGATTCAGGCGCCACGTCACCGAGTTGAATGGAAGCGAGTCGAAACAGAAGCGAGTCAAGGAAACAGCATACCGAAAACCTCATTTCGTATCAATCATATCTCCTAGTCTACAAGTCCAAATGCTATGAAATTTTCACAGAAGACTACGTGCATGCTAAAGAATGTCCACGCCGAATTTCGACTCCATTGGATGAAATCTCGATCGATATGAAATCTGTTCGTGTCGATCACAGATCGGACCGAAACTTCACGGGCTTGGGCGTGCGGGCCTGGTCACGTGCCAAAGAGGGTCTCCCGAGATCTGAGCAAAATACCAGCCTCCTACACCTATAAATAGATCCCCAAAGCCAACAGAAAAGGGGTTCTTCTTCCTCTTTGAGATCTCCAACGCCCGGACTCCGCCAAATCCAGATCTGAACTCCATTGCTGCTGCTACCAATGAATTTCACTACTGCAAATCATCGTTATTCGTTGTAATTTGCTGAAATCAATTGTAAACATCAAAGAAAGATCAATAAAGCAAACAACTTCATAGTGGACGTAGGAAATACGCCGAACCACTCTAAATTCTTGTGTCTCCCTGCATTTTAATTATTCTCATTTCTGAAATTTGGAGTTTTTGTTAGATAATTCCTCTTTTTCCATTTAATTTCTTCACTTTATCTCTTCAAAGACTTCCGAAGAGTGTTGTGCCCAATTTTGGTACAAACAATATTAATAATAAATTAACTAAGTTTACAAATAAATGTTAATGTCTGGTTCAGTTGGGTATTTGTTTCAAGAAAAATAAATGTTGGAGTTGTTCTAATGTGCATGTATATATAGGTATACGACAGCGGCTATGCTGCTCTTCCTGTATCTTTGCCTCTATCATGTTGTTTAGGACTTCTTGCATCCCTTACAGCAAGTACAATGGGTGTGCATCATTTGTATTTTCGGGTTTATATAGTTCTTCAGATTGAACATTTATCTGTTTCCTACTTATGGTAAATATCAGTTACATATGGATTTTGTAGTGATAGGGAAATACATTTGGGTATATGCTTCAATTCAATTTGTGCTGGTTGTTTTCTTTTCTCATCTTTTCTACGGAGAGGTTAGTTATGAGGTCTTCCTGCGTATTCTGTTTGAATTGTGAAGTTATTAACAAAAGGTTTTGAATCATTCATATTCATATGAAGGTCATGATGTCGATAATCATTGCAGCATTTGCTGAATTTGGAGTTACAAAATTCAACATAAATCATAGTATGATGGATTGAAAGAGAGAAACAACGAGTATTCAGATACAAACTTATGCGTGGTCTTAGAGGGAGTAATCGTGATGGCAAGTGGTTACTAGAGTGTGGCAAATGGAGCAGTTCAGGGAGTTTAGGGAGAATAGGCAAATGGAGTGTTATGATGGTCGCGGATGGGTTCGTGGATATGTTTGATAGTTGAGTGGTGGAAGATGTTGTTGTGAGGCAGAGGCAGGTGGCTGTTGAAGCTTGAATTGCTGCTGTGATGGTCGAAGCAAGGTAGAGTTAGTGGTGGTGGTTCTGGCGATACGACAGAAGGTTGAAATAAAAGTAGATGATGGAAGTAGATGAAGTGGAGGTGGCAACAATGTTGGAAGTGGCAGGGGATCAGTTTGGTCGATGGTTGATCCTACAGCAGTTTGGTGATCTGTGAAGGTGAGTGAGAAGAAGTAAGTTGTATGATTTGTTTGGAGGGGGAGATTTGTGTCAGTGATCTGTAGCAGCAGTTGATGGTGGATGATGGAGCAAAGGTATGTATGTATGGAAGAGGTTTTTTTTTGGTATGGAGGGGCTGTGATATGTATGAGGCAGTTGGAGGGGATGGTTTGCCGTAGAAGTAATGCAAGTGTGGTGGTCAGAGATTGATATGTTGTTGACTTTGTGTTGTTTGGTTGGAAATGTTGTAGAGAGGCAGTTAGATGGTGGAAGTGTGGCAGGGGCTTGTAGGGTTGACAGCAGTTAGTATTAGGTATGGTAGTAATGAATGTTAGTGGCTCGAAGAAGATATGACAATGGTCAAGGCTGGAATAGGCTGGAATAGGAAGTTTGTATGATTTTTGAATGTTGATTGGTGAGTGGTTTTTTGGTTTGTATTGGAAGTGGAGAAGTGAAGCTGATGTGTGCTTGTGGCAGTGGAATGATGTAAGTGTGAAGTGGTAGATGTCGTGGAGTATGTTGCGATTGTACGAATGTAGTTGATTGTTAATAATAATAATAATAATATAACTAAGTTTATGTTAACTAAATTTTATAAATAATAATACTATAACTAATTTAACAAAGTTTTATAAATAATAATGATGACAACGATGATGAATTAACTAAGTTTGTAAAATTAACCAAGTTTATATTAATAATAATAATACTAATAATAATAATACAATTAAATTAACCTTGTTTTTTAATAATAATAATAATAATAATAATAAATTAACTAAGTTAACCAAGTTAATAAAAATTAACTAAGTTTTGTTAAAATTAAATAAGTTTTATAAAATTAGTTAAGTTTAAGCTAACTAAATTTTATAAATAATAATATAACTAATTTAACAAAGTTTTATAAATAATAACAATGATTATGATGATGATGAATTAACCATGTTTATAAAAATAAACTAAGTTTATAATAATAATAATAATATAAATAAATTAACCTAGTTTTAGTAATAATAATAATAAATTAACTAAGTTAACCAAGTTAATAAAAATTAACTAAGTTTTGTTAAAATTAACTAAGTTTAAGTTAACTTAATTTTATAAATAATAATAATATAAATATTTAACAAAGATTTATAAATAACGATGATGATGATAAATTAACTTAGTTTATAAATTTTAACTAAGTTTATAATAATAATAATAATAATAATAATAATAATATAATTAAGTTAATTGAGTTTGAATAATAATAATAACAAATTAAGTTAACCAAGTTAATAAAAATTAACTAGGCTTTGTTAAATTAAACAAGTTTTATAAAATTAACTAAGTTTAAGTTAACTAAATTTTATAAATAATAATAATATAACTAATTTAACAACATTTTATATATAACTATAAGATTGGACTTTATTTATTTCATTTCATTTATAACTTTGATTATTTATATGACATTATTTATAATATGATATACTCGTACAATGTTGTAGATGTTTGATATTAGATTTGAAGTCCTACGAATTAACATTAATATTTGACTATATGTTGTGCTTTCACTTGTGCAGGCATTGGATTTCCGAAGAGAGCAAGGTTGGACTTTTATAGTGCTAGCTTTCACTTGTGCATGCAATAAAGAATTATGGGTAATCAAGCGTTTTGTTAGCACCAGTTTGGTATAACATTTTATTAGTACTAGGTGTGTAAATTTGTATACGAATGGTTATTGTATGTGAATTTGGTCATTTTATCAAAAAACCATTGTATTGGACTGGTTATGGATATCTTATTTGATTATATGATTAATATGTTTTTTTAATTGTTTGAATATGATGATTATGTGAGTGATTGTTGATTGATATAGTAGAAACAAAATAGACCATCAATATGAAATAATAGCATGAGAAAATGGTGCAAAATGATCAACAACTTTTAGTAGCGTTTCAAAAATGCTATACATATAGTGGTGTTGAGTAAACGCAACCGTAAAGCAGGGGTAAAGTTGGAACCTCTATCGGTAGCATAAAAAGCCTTTTGGTGGCGATTTTAAAACGCTACAAAAAGATTTATGGTGGCGTTTGAGAAACACTACAATAAAAGGATTTTTGAATGTTGATTGGTGAGTGGTTTTTTGGTTTGTATTGGAAGTGGGGAAGTGAAGCTGCTGTGTGCTTGTGGCAGTGGAATGATGTAAGTGTGAAGTGTATAGATTGAAGTGGTAGATGTCGTGGAGTATGTTGCGATTGTATGAATGTAGTTGAATGTTAATAATAATAATAATATAACTAAGTTTTTGTTAACTAAATTTTATAAATAATAATACTATAACTAATTTAACAAAGTTTTATAAATAATAATGATGACAACAATGATGAATTAACTAAGTTTGTAAAATTAACCAAGTTTATATTAATAATAATAATACTAATAATAATAATACAATTAAATTAACCTGGTTTTTTAATAATAATAATAATAATAATAATAATAAATTAACTAAGTTAACCAAGTTAATAAAAATTAACTAAGTTTTGTTAAAATTAAACAAGTTTTATAAAATTAGTTAAGTTTAAGCTAACTAAATTTTATAAATAATAATATAACTAATTTAACAAAGTTTTATAAATAATAACAATGATTATGATGATGATGAATTAACCATGTTTATAAAAATTAACTAAGTTTATAATAATAATAATAATATAATTAAATTAACCTAGTTTTAGTAATAATAATAATAAATTAACTAAGTTAACCAAGTTAATAAAAATTAACTAAGTTTTGTTAAAATTAACTAAGTTTAAGTTAACTAAATTTTATAAATAATAAGAATACAAATATTTAACAAAGATTTATAAATAACGATGATGATGATAAATTAACTTAATTTAAAAAATTTAACTAAGTTTATAATAATAATAATAATAATAATAATAATATAATTAAGTTAACTGAGTTTGAATAATAATAATAACAAATTAAGTTAACCAAGTTAATAAAAATTAACTAGGCTTTGTTAAATTAAACAAGTTTTATAAAATTAACTAAGTTTAAGTTAACTAAATTTTATAAATAATAATAATATAACTAATTTAACAACATTTTATATATAACTGTAAGATTGGACTTTATTTATTTCATTTCGTTTATAACTTTGATTATTTATATGACATTATTTATAATATGATATACTCGTACAATGTTGTAAATGTTTGATATTAGATTTGAAGTCCTATGAATTAACATTAATATTTGACTATATGTTGTGCTTTCACTTGTGCAGGCATTGGATTTCCGAAGAGAGCAAGGTTGGACTTTTATAGTGCTAGCTTTCACTTGTGCATGCAACAAAGAATTATGGGTAATCAAGCGTTTTGTTAGCACCAGTTTGGTATAATATTTTATTAGTACTAGGTGTGTAAATTTGTATATGAATGGTTATTGTATGTGAGTTTGGTCATTTTATCAAAAAACCATTGTATTAGAATGGTTATGGATATGTTATTTGATTATATGATTAATATGTTTTTTTAATTGTTTGAATATGATGATTATGTGAGTAATTGTTGATTGATATAGTAGAAACAAAATAGACCATCAACAGGAAATAATAGCATGAGAAAATGGTGCAAAATGATCAACAACTTTTAGTAGCGTTTCAAAAATGCTATATATATAGTGGCGTTGAGTAAACGCAACCGTAAAGCAGGGGTAAAGTTGGAACCTCTATCGGTAGCATAAAAAGCCTTTTGGTGGCGATTTTAAAATGCTACAAAAAGATTTATGGTGGCGTTTGAGAAACACTACAATAAAAGGATTTATAGTGGCGTTGAAATAAATGCAACTAAAAATCATGGATTTTTAGTTGTGGGCTTTATCACGGCGTTTATCAAAACGCTACCATAAGTTTTGGTAGCATTTTTTGTACGCCACCAAAAATAAAATTTCTTGTAGTGGAAATAGAGATTAAAGAACAGGTTGAATTAAACAACATTTTCACCCATCGCTATATGGAAATATATTGTAACAAATGTGGATGGTAGAATTCCAGTGGATTGTTCATCTTTATACCCAAACCTAGACCCCACTCTCTATTAATTAGACTTGTGATTCATGGAAGAGGATATCTGGTTGGCTATAAATGGTTTAGCTAGTGAAAATCCAAGGTGTCGATGGTTTCTCAATGATTTTTTCTACCAAAATATTTGGCACACTATCAAACATGGTATAATGAAATTATTTGATGAAATTTACACCAGTAAGCTTCGGGTGGGTAGGTTTAATTTTTTTGTTGTTATTCTTATCCTTGAAAAAATTTGAAATAGCTTACAAATTTTAAATCAATCTCTCTAACTAACTATTCAATTGAAATAATCTCCAAAGTTCTAGCTAATGGGTGGATGAATAAAATGGATAAAGTAATTGAGAAATCCCAAATGACATTTATTCAAGGCAGGTATACTGTGGATGGTGTTGCTACCGTTCAAGAATTTATTGATTATTATCATAAAGAAAATATCACTTGTGCTCTCCTTAAGTTGGACTTCACTAAGGCTTTTAACTTGACTGGGGCTTTCTATTGGACACTTTAAGAGCCAGGGAAAGTGGATCTCCTAGATTGATTTTATCTTGAAATCTAACATGTCATCCATTTTAGTATATGG
Source organism: Allium fistulosum (assembly GCA_030737815.1). Taxonomy (NCBI): domain Eukaryota; kingdom Viridiplantae; phylum Streptophyta; class Magnoliopsida; order Asparagales; family Amaryllidaceae; genus Allium; species Allium fistulosum. The sequence goes on from CM060907.1 coordinate 681,235,232, forward strand.
GATTAAGGGTAACAAAATCGAATTGAAAAGAGGTCTCGATGAGGTAACCCCATCTCCCTGATACTATTTAATATACATCTTTAATAAAATAATTAAACCAACACTGAATAATAACATCTTACCTAAAATGGGGAGGAATATTACTTCCAATGGATTTTCTACTCTTTAATATGCAGATGACACACTGTTATTCTCCTCCCACCTTCGTCATCATATTGTATTACTTAAACAAAATTTATATAACTTTGAATTGCTCTCAGGCCTTAAAATTAACTTCCACAAAATCTTGGTGATAATCATCAACGACATTGCAAACAATATAAGTGAGGTGGCTAATACATTAAATTACAAAACTGCAAATTGTCCTATTAGCTACTTAGTTATACTTATCAGATAAATGGTACTAAAAAGGGAAGGCTGGAACATTGTCATTGGTATATAAGGAAAAGATTGTGGTATTGGAAAACCAACTGTCTTTCAGGTGTGGGGAGCATTGTTCTCATTAACTCGATTTTGTCTACAATATTGATTTATGGCTGCCCTATTACCATTTCCCGAACTTGGTTGATTAACAAAATTAATAATAGCAGAATAAATTATTTCTGAAAAGGGAGTACGAAATGCTCTAATTCAAATTTCCTCATTAAGTGGGATCTCATGTGCAAACCCATAACCCAAGGTGGACTATGTATTACAAATCTAAAAACTCTAAATATCTCCCTTCTATGTAAACGAATTTGGAAATTTCCAGACATGGATATAAAATGTGGAAAGATATAATCATGTAACGACCACCGTACTCCCCCGGTACCCAAATAAACTATAGAGCGTGCTACAATGGTACTCGACCGATGTAAAGTGATAATCAGGGTAAAATAACACCAATTAAAAGCAGAACGTGTCGTATATCTCACAATACATAGGGTAAAATATAATAACCAACATAGATGTAAAACATGCAAGTCAATAACATGACTAGATGAATCAAAACCAGACAGAGTGCATAAGATACATTACAGTTATACAAAACAAGTAGAATAAGATTTATATGTCAAAGAAAATAAACTCCAAATAAAATCTTACTCTAATAGATAAATAGTACTTGTTGTACCTCCAAAGTACTTCACAGTGAAAAAATAATAATAGCTCAAAATTTATGTATATGAAAGTGCTAGCCACCTGCTTGTCCTCCACACAGCTTCATGCACCATCTAATACTCGCTTTCTCTAATATAGTCATTTAAGAGTACGAGATGATAAGAAGCAAAGAAAATAACCTCGGGTCAGAAAATAGTCTGATATAAGCGATCTATAACCTCAAAATACTATAAAAGTTGACATAATAAATAGGAATATAAGGTATGGAGAATCATACCTTGCTCGTCCCTCAATCTAATAAGTTAGCACATAACATCGATATATGATAGTCTGCTATCATCATCATATGTGTGTACTAATACTTAAAGTGTATCATGTGGTGTCTAGGTATATAACTATATATACACAACTCGATAATACCTACATCGTATAACATCCTAATCAATCAGAAAAAATGTTTGGCAAGCAAAGCAAGTACTTTAACCATCAAGCTACCTTATATTTCTCAATCTAGTGTGGTTGGATAAAAGATAACTCGTATGATCATCTTGTATCATCAGGGACTACTCAACATCTCGGTTCTATAAATGCTCAAACCCTAACCACATTATAAAGTCAGGAATTGGATCACATCACACATTCTATGGTAAAAGGATCACATCACATAATCTAGAGTAAACAAATCACATTGCATAATCACATACCCCCTTTATTATGAGCACATGCAGCGAAACTTCCGAGTTATCAATGTTCCCTTTGCACATGTCCTAATAGAAGCACTCCTTGTTCCTTCCACTTCACAAGTTCACCTCATTCGAACTTGCCTACTTGGACCATCACTTCATGCTACAAACACCTTCCTTCTTAAGCGTTCGATTCAAACAACTTACATTACTCCAAAAGCTCCCTACGTTGGCTCACAAAAGTCTTAGTTCACCCTTGCATCAATCTCAAAGTAGTCCCATGCCAAGCCCAAAGCAATCATTGTACATCTTGCTCGTGCTTTACTCCAAGTGCCCAGATCGATCAGTGGTTGCCACATTTTTCGAACCATGCATCCACTCGACTTGCAATCGATCGTTAATGCTCCCCAAGACACACTTCAAACACCCAAAAGTGGTACTGATCGGTACCGACCCATCTTGCAACTATATTTAGACAAAAATGGCTACATACTTAAGTGTTGCAACTTCCCTAAGCCATCCAGAAATTAGCTCTATCCAGACGCCTTTAAAACCCAAAATCTCCACCACGCCAATCTTGAAGTAGCCCAAGACCTCCCCCACATCTTCCCTTAACAAGAACATTGCACTTTCCACCTTCACTACTGATTCGTCAATGTCGATTGATATGCCTTAGCCAAATTTTTGGCTAAGTCCTTTCCTGACTTCCTACATCAATTGTCTTTTAGAACCTAACTTTATTTTGCATGCGATCTCCATTTTTGATTGATACTCCATCTGCAACTCTAAAACCAATCCATACAAAATTTGCTCTATCTCTTTGGATATTCATCATTTATGAAACATCTTGAATGATTTGTCCCCTTGATCACTTTTATGCACTAGATCCATCATAGAACAATATTAACTCTATTTTGTCATCAATAGGCATTTCTCACAAAATACAACCACATAAAATAACACATCCATACAACAACACATCCATATGAAGTAAAATCGCATCTATACAATATGATCCAAATAACTAGCAAATCCTAATAAAGTAAGTATTTCATCATTCAAATCAAAGATCTAAGGATAAAAACCAACTAAAAACCTTTTAAATTCGTCCATAAACCATATTAAATTTAGACCCGATCAAAACTCACATTTTTACATCGAAATACATTTTAAAAACAAGTCTAAAAATATATCATCGTAAGGTAGTAAATTAAGAGAATAGAATCACTCATCTAGAGGTGTAGACTCGAGCAAAATTACCAAAACAAGCGTAGATCTGATTCAAATTGCAACAACACACTTCCTAAGGCACAAATTTTGAAATTCCCAAAGCCCTTTATTAATCTCAGTAATAGTTGCTAAAAAATTAACCGATTGAGGCTAGTTTAGTTAAGAAAATGATGAAGTTTTATTAGGGGAAGGTCCAGTGGAGGTTAAGAGATGTTTACAAAAGACAGAAAAGTGACTAGTGGATGTTATAGATGCTGAAATTAACTGTAATCCTGAAATAAATAGCATGCTTAATTATGGGTTGGTTTAATCACCCATTAATCTGCCTAAGAACTATCCATACTTCAAATTTCCATATCTTTGAGACCGTAAGTCCAAAAATCTATTATGACTACTCTACCGAAAGAGAAACTATCAAATCCTTCGTTTGAAAGTGGTTTCAGACCTCAATTCACCTTCTACCTAATGTTATAGGACTTATATGATTTTATGGTCAAAATAGTTTAATATTTATTCTAGGGGTCTAAAATACCAATACTCAACCTTCCCCAAATTTATATTTAATTTGGACCAGATTTGCTCATAAAAATAATTTTTTTATGATCCACTAATACATAAAAATGTGGGTCCCTTCAATCTCCCCTTTTAGGAATTTCCGCCTCAAAATTCCATCCAATCAAAACATAACCAAACAATATAGATACTAAGCATGTTTAACAATCTAGCAGGCATAGAAGATGCCCATATAGCAGACAATAAAACATATGCAAACCCTAGCATACAAGGAACTAACCTAAACAAAATAAACTACCAAATGTGAAAGCTAATAAAAAAAATGGAACTTTACCAAGTAAAGAGCTCAAATTAAACAGACCTCATGCTCTCCTCAGTCTTCCAAGTACCATGCCTTCGTTTTCACCCCCACTAAATCTCTACAACTTCAATGTCTTCCTCCTAAGCTACTTCATACTATAATCAACTATACGAATAGGCCTATGAGTATTGATGCTTTCGGTCCAACTTCAATTTCATCCAGTTGAGCTGATGTAACTGGCACACCCAAGTCATGCCTAAACTTTCTAAGATGAGAATCATGAAGAATGTTATGCACACCAACCATTTTCTAAGGTGAGTAGACTATGCATGTTAGGTTCCTAATCCTCTCCAGTATTAGAAAAGGACCCATGAATCTCGATGCGAACTTTCCCTTTTTACCAAATCAAACTGTATTCTTCAATGGAGAGATATTGACAAATACCATATCGCTAACAGAGAATTCCAAACCTCGACGTCATTTGTCAGCATAGCTCTTTTATATGTCTTGTTTAGTTTTCATTCGTTATTGAATAATCTCAATCTTCTCTGAAGTCCCTCTAACCATATCTAGCTCCATTATTAGTTTCTCAACCTCTTCCCACCAATATGAAAGGGCTTTATATGGTTGTCGATATAATGCTTTGAATGGTGTCATAAAATTGCTTGACTGATAATTATTATTGTATGCAAACTCTGAAAAATGCAAGCGATCATCCTATAAGCCTCCAAAATCAAGTATGCAAGCCCACAAAAGATCCTTATAACATCCTCCATTTGGAGGCCCAAAACTAACTACTACGGATGCTGCAGTCATCCGTTGTTATTAATTCTGGGTAACCAAATGCAGTAATGTTAGATACATTGATATACCAAAAACACGTGAATATGAAAAAATTTAAAACTCAATTTAAAACAAATTTCTCATTTCATGACAAATAGCATTTCAGATTTATTACATTACTCCATACGTAAGCCACATTCATAGAAATTATAATTCATTACAAAATACGCCAAAAGTGACATATGAAAATGCCCCTTTGGTTGAACAAAGTCTAAATATAGGCACTAAATAACTTTGCCAATGCATCCAATAACACAGCAGAATAAAAAAGAAAGAACTCCTAATAGCTAGCTTGCCTCCTGCACGTCTCCAGAAGCTTATTCGTCTAGAGGAGAACCTGAAAACATTAACTCTCAAACTACCCAAAATCAATTGAGCACCCGAGAGTTTAAGGGGAAAACATAAACTTCGAGTTAGACAAAACGTCTGGTGTGATTAATAACCAACCATCTCGAACCATATAGATATATAGTGAGACCAGGCCACTTAGCGGAACGGGTTTTCCCCTCACTAGTATCTTAACCCAATTTATAATAAACATATACTGTGCACCTGCATCCACAATGATTAAGACATAACATAATAAAATGTATCATGATGATATGAAAACATGCAATATGCTCTGGATTTCCCATCCCCATTCACCTGACTTTCTGTCTCAATTTATATTTCCAAGGTTACTATTAACCTATTAGTTTTCATGAGCTAACTAATAACCTGTTCCAAGTTTATGGACTATCTATCTAGTTTCATAGTTTTTATGTGATCATTAAGAACCAATTGGTGTCTACCAATAAAATCATCCAATCATAGTTTTCATGGGGTCACTATGAACCTACTGGATTCTCCAATAACATCTCTCATGCCATAATGTTCACGGGCAGACTATGAACCTATTAATCTCTATCAATAACTTGTTCCAGACATAGTTTCCATAGGATCACTAAGAACCTATTGGCCTCTACCAATAACAATTTTTATAACATAGTTTTTATGAGCTTACTAAGAACCTTTCTAAACCAATAATCTTTTGATCAGTCTTGGGCATCCTATATTCTGGTATGTCTGACCTCCTGGATGAAATTTTACTCACATAGGAGTTAATTCAGTGTATATTCACTACTGGGTCAACCTAGCCTGTTATTCTGCCCTTAATACCGCAAAATGCAGTTATGGGTTAATAATGAAGTGAATATGATTACACAAGTATACATTATAACTGATCAATTAACACAACAACACAAACATCCATGGTTTAATTCCTTATAATCATTTTCTAATGAAATATGGTTAATACCTTTAACCCACTATCTTCAGCAAGGAAAGCTTCCTCTAAAATTTCAAAGTTAAATGCCATTTCTAAACTCTTTTACATTGCCATGTATTTACTTTAAAAATGAGATTGGATTCTCAAATTTGAAAACTAAGGCTTTCGACTATATCCTTTGGATCATTGTGACATCATGAGTTACCATTTGTCACTCCCCCTTCGACTTCCTAGAGCAAACAAGACCTCCTTCACTCTCCCTTTTTGAAATCATTTCTTAAAATCTTAGACATTCTCTTTCAAAACCATCCAACGTACCTTTCGAACATTCGGAAACATTCCTTTCGAAACACTCAAAAACATACCTTTCGAAACAATTAAAAACATACCTTTCGAAACACTTAAAAACACATCTTTCGAAAGCATTGGGTTCAAGTAAGAATTTATTGAAGCATTGCTTAGAAACAAACTAAAAGTATCACTTTCGAAATCATTGATTGAAAACAAAACAAACTTCAAAGTATAAAAAGAGGATACATTCGAAAGCTACCCTTTTGAAACCACTGCCTCTGAAACTATTTGCAAAGTGGCGAAATCAATCCTTTCGAAAACATTGAGGAAGGCGGCTTCAATGGTAGTGGAGGGATATTGGTTCGAAATCTACCTTCCGCACTCATTGACCTAGGGTTATAAAAGTGGCTTCTAACTAAGGTAGAAGTATTGGTGCAGCAGCATGGGTATCGAAGGGGTTCAAAAGTGGCAATCCTATCGAAAACTTACTTTTAGAACAAGGATGGGTCAATGGGTTCGAAAGCAAATAAAAGCGGCCTCAACCCATCGAAAACATGCCTTTGACAACATTCTTTCCTTCCGCCTTTCTCCAATACACTACGTACCAAATGCTTGATACACATGTGCATTGGTTTTGGAATGGATGTGAAAGGTTATAAATGGGAGTATGGTAGCGAAACCAAACATGGTAAATGGCGAAGTTGTAATTCGCTATAAAACTGATTTTATGCTTTTTTAAATAATTTCTATTTTCCTAACCCCTTATTTTGTCAATTTTCTATTGGATAACAAAACCTTTGTAAAATTCTTTTCAAAACTTGATGCCGCATGTGATCCCGAATGCTCCAGTATTTAATTAAAATTATTAACTAACCTCTTGTAGTTAATTAATCATTAAATACTAATCTTTCTAATAGAATCCAAAAATCACCCAAATCTCTTGAGAAAAATCTCAGAAATTCACATAAATTCCAAAATTAAAATATGTTTATCATATAAAGTTTTCAGCCTAAAAGTAATTAATTCCTCAAATTAATTAAAACCCGAAATATACCTTTCTTTCACTCAAAAATTCATAATAAATTATCCATAGCTTGGAACATTATGAAATTTAAAACCCATCTCCAAAATAATGTTTTACATAACATATTCAAAAATCATGGCATTTAGAAATAATTTTGCACGATTTTAGCCTTAATACCGAACTTTATTGTTCCAAAAAATCCTTGTTTAAATTATAACATGGCATTTAAATCAAAACATATCATCATTCATCCAATCATACAGTTTTAAACCTCAAACCCAAATTTAAAAGTTCAAGATGACTTATATGAGATGGTTTTGATCATCATTCACCTTGCTTGGATAAGGAACTTGAGATTTGTTTTTGCTTTAATCTTCCTAGCTTGAATCTTAGCCTCTAGATGGATTTTGTGCTTCTCTTCTTCTTAAGGTTATGGTCAGCCTTCAACTCTCTTTGTTTATGTTTTTGATTTATGAAAATGTGAATGAGTTAAGGGATTAGGGGTTATGGTATACGGCGATTCCCATTTTGCCCTTGCCTTATTCCCTTAAGTTTATAATTAATAAATCACACTTATAATTTTGTTAGAAAAGGCACGACCCTAAATAGTTTCCAAATCTCAATTCCTTTATCACTCTAACCTCTACATTATTCTATTTAATTTATCTAATTAAATTTTTTGAATAATGTTATTTAGAATTAGGAGTGTTACAGGCTCCCTTCCTTAAAGAATTTCATCCTTGAAATTCAGCAAGGACTAAATACTAAGCATAGCAATCATCTGTAACATCTCCTAACTACCACACTAGCCTACCTGACTAGCAAATAGTCTATATATATAACAGACATAGAACATACCCTTATACTAGATCAGGATAAGTATCTGTAATCCTATCATTTGTCCAAGTACAGTCCTTCTCATTGTCGCTCCATTGAACTTTCACCAACTTGACCATCTTGTTTCTTAACCTCTTCTCATCTCTCGCTACAACCCGAACTGATTGCCTAACAATTTTCAGATCCGGTTCTACTATTAAGTCTTCGAATGTAGTCGGAGGGATAGTAGCCTCTGGATCTTGCACGTACTTACGATGATGAGACACATGAAACACATTATAGACACCTGCCAAACTGCACGATAACTCTACTCTGTATGTGAGCATTTCGATCCTCTCTATAACTGGGAACGGTTCAACATATCTCGGTGCCAGTTTTCCAAACTTCCCGAATCGTACCACACCCTTCATTGGAGATACTTTAATGAAAACCCTATCTCCAACTGAGAACTCTAGATCCTTATGCCTTTTATCTGCATAACTCTTTTGTCTAGACTGAGCTTCCTTCATCCTACCTCGGATCATCTCAATCTTCTATGTTGCCTCTCTTACCAGATATGGACCAAAGACTAATTTGTCTCTAGTTTCCAACCAACATGTCGGTGACTTGCATGGCCTTCCATACAAAGTTTTGAAAGGCGCCATTCCTATACTAGAGTGATAATGGTTATTATAGGAAAACTAAACTAAGTGTAGGTGATCTTCCCATGATCCACCAAAATCTAACACACAAGCTCTTAAAAAATCCTCTAAGGCTTTGTTATCTCTCTCCGTTTTACCATCTGTCTGCGGGTGGGAAGAGGTACTTATACTGAGCTTGGTACCTAAAGTATCCAGCAGACTCTTCCAGAACTCGCTAGTGAATAAGGAATCTCTATCACTTACTATACTAGGAATTCCATGCAGTCTAACTATATTCCTCATGAATAACTTAGCTAAATTCGGTGTTGTCCTGGTCGAATTAACTGGAATGAAATGGGCATTTTTGGTCAACCTGTCCACTATGACCCATACGCTGTCATTTCCTCAATTAGACCTTGGCAACCCATCTATAAAATCCATGGATATCGAATCCCATTTCCAAACTGGTATCTCCAAAGGTTGAAGCAACCCACTCGGCTTCTGATGTTCGGCCTTCACTTATTGACACACACACCGCTTTACCCACAAACCAACATCCCTCTTCATACCTTCCTAGTAGAAACTCCTCTTCATATCCTGATACATCTTGATCCCCTCACGATTAATTGTAAACTTCGATCGATGACATTCTCTAAGGACCTCCTTCCTTAGGTTATCTACATCCGATACACATAACCGTCCCTTCTTCCTCAACCATCCCCTGGTCAAGACAAAAATCTTTTAGATCATCAATCTCTGATTCAACCTCAAGCCTTCTATTCTTCTCGACCAATAATGGATCCTCTTTCTACATAGAAGCAGTCCTTTCGATCGGAACTTGTAACGACCCGTATTTTACATATTGAATGATGGTAAAATAATTCTATTTAATTCATTTTTGGTCGTATTATTCTAATATTTTGGGATATGCTTCTTTGGGATGTTATACAGATCTATGATTTTTCCCGAATCTTTATGTTACCATTTTGCCTTGAAAATCATATTTCGGCCATAACTTTTGATAGGAGATGATTAGATGTTCTAACCTATTTCATTGCTTCGGAATGGTGGTTTCTCATTCCGTGGAGTGGTCATACAGAAAAATCAGATAACTGGTTAGGAACTTATAGTAGTTTTAAATTCTAAAATCCACTGACCAGAATTAGAAAGGAAATTAATGGGCTGAATTAGCAAGCCCATTAGTCTAATCAGGTTTGGCTATAAATATGAGGTGAGAGAGACCATTTGAAAGTTTTCATCTCATTTGATATCAGCCCTAAACCCAAACTCCTCTCTAATTCTCCATTCATCTTATTGGATTTCATCTACAATCGTCCCTAATTGCAAATTAGAGGCTTGATCCTTAATGAGAAGGTTGATTTCATCATTTTGATTGCATCTTTATCTGATTTGTCGCTGTTCGGATCGGATCTTCATCATATTTCATAGGTTTGGTAGATTTCGTGAGTGGTTATGATATCTCGCTAGTCTATGATGGATTATATGTTGTAATTAGGTGATTATAAGTTAGGATTGTCAAATTAAACTATAAATTGATTAGACATAGGTAATTTCAAATTTACAAACCCTAGATCGACCTAACTTAATGTGTAATATGGATTAGATTATTGGCTAGTGTCATTTCATATATGGCTATGTAATTCTATGATTTAGATCAAATCTATGCTTATTTATGATCATTGATTGAATTGGATGACTTGAATGTTTATTATTGGACGTAATTGAAAGATTTGCTATGTTTGATTCATTGTTGTATTTGAAATTGCTTGCTATGCTTGATTCGTTTGTTAGTGTTGTGTATGTTTTAGGACTTAGATTGGTGATCGGAGCATATCAACAACAAAGTTCGTCGGATTCGCACGAAACTTGGAGGATAGATTAAGCTTCGGAGCATGCAAGGAAGACGCCCTTAAAATTTCATGATGATTGGAGCAAGGTATTTGGATTGATACTGATCCAATCGGATCGGTGCCGATCCAAATTTTGTGCACCAATCGAAGTGAAATCTAGGGGGTGGCAGAGCATGGGTTCCGGTGATGCTTTATGAAGTTGGATTAGCGGATAGTACAAGTGTTGAAGATATGATGGATCATCTATTTTGGATCGGCTATGAAGCATAAATGGAAGGACCAAGAGGCTAAGAGGGAAAGGTAGGGGTCTATGGCATCTAGAGAAGTATACTAAAGGCCGGAAGTGAAAGGGAGCCAAAGGATCGATACCAATCTGATCAAATTGGATCAGTACCGAACCAAATTATGGATTCCAAAGTTGATGAGATCCGAGGGAAGGCTCTGGGATGGTTATATATCATGCTGGAAGTTGTGGCTTGCTGATTGCTTCTATGGTTTGGTAGTCATGGCATGATGAAGTTTTAGCTCTTCGGTTGGAAATTCGGATAAGGAGTGGGATCGAAGATGTAGATTGACAGCTCGGGATGGAATGAGGCGATAAGATAATGGACTGGGTTGAGTAGTAGGCTCGTGCCCTGAAATGGATTGGAGTTGTGGAAAGCTCTGAAGATTTTGGAGTGCCAAGGAACCATTGATGACTCGGAGTGTTCTGGTTGTGCTTAAAGCAAGGGTACTATATGCAGAGGCACCCGAGGGCTGGTAGCGCCAATCGTGTACTCTGGGCCGGTAGGGTCTAGGTTAGGTGGTACAGAGGTATCATAAGAGAAAACCGTGCGGGGTTTCTAACTGGTGAGTACGGTGAACACAATCGAGAACCGAGATTTCCATTAGTCTTTGGCAAAGCAAGGACGAGGCCATACGAGTTATCATATGATCAAGGCTTTAGAAGATGATAGCTATATTTTGGGTTCTATGGTTGTTATGATTGCTATGTCTGCTTTTGGGTAGGCTATCATCTATAGGAATGCTGGAGAAGGGATTGGGGATAGGGCCAGTGGAGGAGGCTGCTTCGATTCTTCTATCCTATTCTGTTATAGTATCCCATTGTTGTTTATTTTGAGTAGAATATTATATCTTATTATTATGTGCTAACTCTTTGGTTGCAGGGACATGTCAGGTATGGTTTTGTGTACCTGCTTAGTACCATATTTTATAGTATAGTTTTTGATAGTCATTTACCGCTCACACCAGACTGTTGTCTGACCCAAGGTTTTATGTTTTACTTCTTATCATCTTGGGTGATCTTAAATAAGAAGACTAGATGGTAGGTTGGTGATGTCGCTGCTGTATGGGGATGAGCTTGGAGGAGCTATCGCATATTACTCTATATTTCTAGTTTCCCTTGTTTGTTGTTATATATTCTGATTGATGTAGTGAGGAAATGCTGTACAAAGATATTATGACATTTGTACCATAACTCATGATGTTCTAGTGGAGATGTTATCTTTCATTTGTTATAGCTCATTATATTTCTGTGGTACATTTTCTATATTATATTTTATCCATGCGCTGTGAGATATGTAACATGTTTTCTACTTTAAATCTCAACCTTGATGATTATTCCGTATTAACCTGGCATGGTCACAGCGCTCTTTTAGGTCATTGATGTGCGGATGGTATAGGGAGGTCATCACATTTGGTATCAGAGCTTTGGTTATGAGTTAACCAAAGCAAGTTGAGAGTATACGCTAAAGGGGGAGCATACTTGTTAATAAAGATATTATGCTATATAGTAATATTATATAGTATAGTATGCACTTGAGTACCACTACAGCCTTTTTTGGAATGAGTCTAATCATTCTTATTATTGATAAGAATGAATCGGAACACAAGGAGTGCTACTAGGAATAACTCCACTTCAGGAGTGGAGGAGGAAGCATGATTGGGAGCTGCTACACCTGATTTTCAAGCCACAATTGATGCAATGTTGGCTTCGCAGATGAGGAGAGCCAAAACTTCTCTTGGTGTGGCTTTAGATGGTGGTGCTCCTGTGCAAGTGTCTAGGATTGACTTCGTCGAGCTTTGTAAGGATTATTCTACTCTTGGAGGGAAACCATTCTTAGGAACATAATCAGCTATTAAAGTGCAAGATTGGATAGATACTTGTGAGCGCATTTTCAAGGATATGAATGTGGAAGATGCTATGAAGAGGAAGCTTATTTCAAGACCACTGCAAGGTCGAGCTACGAAGTAGTGGGATGCTATTACCATTACTACTCTGGAAGATCAGATTTCTTAGGATCAGTTCAAAGCTAGATCTAAAATGAAGTTTATTCCAACGGCTCAGAAATTGGTGCTTTTCAAGAAGTTTGTTGAGTTGAAGCAAGCATAGATGTCTATTTCTGAGTATATGGTGGAGTTTTATGCTTTGTCGAAGTATGGGATGTCTTTTATTAATACACCACTGAAGAAGAATAAGAAGTTCATTACTGGATTGGATGACCACTTGGGAGAGAAGCTAGTGGACCACATCGAGGTATCTTTTAAAAAGCTTTTTGAAAAGGCCCTTAGACATGAGAGTTTGTACCTGAAGAATAAGACTGCTACTGTAGCTGTTGCTAAAAAGGAGGAACCAAAACCGCAATAGGACATTAGGGGTAAGAAGAAACAAAATGGAAAGATGAAGCAACAATAACAGCAGCATCAAGGAAAATGGAGCCAGAAGAAGAGCAAGAGTGAGTTTGTCGCAATAGTAGTGAGAAAGGTCACTATGCTAATGAATGTAAGGCGGTTAAAAAGTGCTTCAACTGTGATAAGCCTGGGCATATGAAGAGGAATTGTCCAGAATTGCCCATGGATAAGCAGATTGTGAAGACATATGCTTTGGATGTTGTCCCGACTTCATCTTGTGCTCCTACTGCTAAGGATAAGAGGAAAGGAGTCGTGGTGCAAGGTATGCTTTCCATCCGAGATGTTTCTGTTAGAGTTCTTTTTTATACTGGAGTTTCGCATTCTTTTATCTATTGTGAGCTAGCATGCAGATTAGGTTTGGAACCCGAGATAGTAGACCGACCCTTGATTGTGTCCAACCCTGTTGGAGGATCTACTAGTCTTTGTATGATTTGTCAAGGCTTAGAGTTATCGAGTAATGGATGTTCTTTTGTTTGTGATTTCTTTGTTCTTAATTTTGCTGGGTTCAGAATTATTTTGGGAATGGACTGGCTCAAGAGGTATGCGGTTGTAGTGGATTGCGAGAAGCTAGAGGTGACAATTGGGAATGTGAAAGGGCAAACGGTAGTGATACACTGCTTAACAGAGGATGGGGTATTAGTCAGCTTTCTTTATTCCCTTGAGATTCTACGGGAAGGGTTGTCATCTGTGCCCATCGCTAGAGAGTATCCTGATGTTTTCGAGGAAGTGACAGGATTGCCGCCACATAGAGAGATCGAGTGTCAGATCGACTTAGTGGATGGAGCCAGACCCATAGTGATGCCTTTGAGGCGTATGGCACCTGGAGAGCAGAAAGAGTTAGAAGTGCAAGAGGATGGTTTGTTAGAGAAAGGATTCATTCGGAGAAGAATATCCGAATGGGGTGCACCTATTGTATTCGCAACGAAGGCGGATGGTTCTCTGAGGCTATATGTGAATTATTGCAAGCTGAACAAGGTTACGAAGAAGAATAAGTATTCGCTTCCACGGATTGATGACCTATTTGATTAGCTGCACGGGGAAAAGGTGTTTCCTCAGATGAATTTGGCAATGGGATTTCATCAGTTGAGAGTGGCTAAAGAAAGTGTGCTTCTTACTGCATTTCGAACACCGTCAAGTTACCACGAGTGGTTGGTGAAGCCTTTTAGATTGACCAATGCTCCGGCATACTTTGTGGACCTTACGAATAGAGTCTTCAGAGATCAGTTGAACAAGTTCGTGCTTGTGTTCGTGGATGACATTTTGATTTACTTCAAAACTGAGGAAGAGCACAAGACGCACTTGAGGATTGTGCTTGAGATTTTGAGGAGGCACAACTTGAGAGCTAAGTTCTCTAAGTGTCACTTTTGAAAGGAAGAAGTGAGAATCTTGGGACATGTCGTGTTAGGACAAGGAGTTCTAGTGGATCCCGCAAAGATTGCAGCGATCCAGGATTGGAATGTGCACAAGAATGCTATGGATGTGAGAAGTTTCCTTAGATTGGCAGGATATTATAGGCACTTCATAAAGGACTTCTCAAAGTTTGCTAAGCTAGTAAAGATCATGGAAAATATTGAAATGGGAGTAGAATCTGAAGATTTGAAGTAGTATGAGATCGACCGAGATGGTTGGCTTCGTAAGGATAAGAGACAATTTGTTCCGAATGTCGATGGATTATGAGATGAAGTGTTAAGAGAATGCCATCATTCTATATTAACCATTCATCCTGGTTGTAACAAGATGTATAGGGATATGAAGAGGACTTACTATTGGGAAGGAATGAAGAAGGATGTTGGAAGTTTCATCTCAAGTGTTTGAATTGTCAATTACTGAAGGCTGAGCAGAAGAAGCCTAGTGTATTGCTACAACCATTAGATATTCCCGAATGAATATAGGAACAAGTGTCTATGGATTTTATAGATGAACTGCTAAGGACTAGAGCAGGATATGATAGTATTTGGGTAGTGGTAGATCGTCTAACCATAAGTGCAAGATTCATACCTGTCAAGTCTACCAGAACGGCATCCAAGTTAGCAGAATTATATGTTAAGTGGATTGTTCGATTCCATGGTGTGCCAAAGAGTATTGTAAGCGATAGAGACCCATTGTTTACTAGTGGATTCTGGAAGAGCTTATAAGAGAATTTGGGAACCGAGCTGCATTTGAGTACAGCTTATCACCCATAGACGGATGGTCAGACCGAGAGAGTGAATCGGATTTTGGAAGATCTTCTTCGAGCGTGCATTATAGATTTTAGAGGGTCTTGGGATGATCACATGCATTTAGTGGAGTTTCCTATAACAACAGTTATCAATCAAGTATTGGCATGGCACCATACGAAGCATTATATAGACGACCTTGTAATTTGCCTTCATGTTGGTAGGAAGAAAGTGAGAAACCGATACCTAGTCTAGATATGATTAGAGAGACTTCTGAGAAGGTAGAGATCATTCAGCAACGAATGAAAACTGCTCAAGATCGTCAGAAGATCTATGCAGAAAAGAGAAGAAGAGATTTGGAATTCTCGGTTGGAGACATGGTATTTGTTAAGATTTCTCCTCTAAAGAATGTTGTTTTGTTTGGTAGGAAGGGAAAATTAGCACCCAGATTTGTTGGATATTTTCCAATTATCGAGAGAATTGGGAAATTAGCTTATAAGGTGGATCTACTTCCGAAGATGACGGGTGTGCACAATGCTTTTCATATTTCCTATCTACAGAAATTTTCGCATGACTCGGGTATTGTGGTAGCACCGGATCAGCTAGAAGAGATAGAGGTTGAGCTAGAAGTTTCAAGACCTCGTAATCCACTTCGAGTCATTGGGAATGACATGAAACAACTTAGAAGGAAGATAGTTAAGCAAGTTAAGGTGCGATGGAGTGAGGACGATAGTGATTGTACATGGGAGACCGAGTAGAGTATGAAGACGACCTATCTAGAACTCTTCGAGTGGTAAGACCCATATGTCATATCTACTTACACTATTGTATCTTATACAATTAGAATTTTGCATGCTAGGATAGGTTTTGCTTGCTATTGTTAATTTGGCTGCTTAGTTGGATTGTTAGATGGTTGTAATGGATGGTAGGCATGCGGTATAACCTTGGTTGCTTGTGTTTGTTCAGGTATTTTGGGGGTGAAATTTCTAGTGGGGGGAGAATGTAGAAACCCGTATTATACGTATCGAAGGATCGTAAATAATTCTATTTGATTCATTTGTGGTCATATCATTTTAATATTTTAGGATATGCTTCCTAGGGATGTTTTACAAATCTATGATTTTTCTCGAATCTCCATGTGATGATTTTGCCCTCGAGAATCTTATTACAGGCATAACTTTTGATAGGAGCCAAATTAAATGTTCTAATCTATTTCATTGCTTCGGGATGGTAGTTTCCCATTCCGTAAAGTGGTTATGTAGGAAAATCGGATAAGTGGTTAGGAAGTTACAGCAGTTTTAAGTTTTGAAATCTACTGACCAGAATTAGAAAGGGAATTAATGGGCTGAATTAGCAAGCCCATTAGTCTAATCAGGTTTGGCTATAAATATGAGGTGAGAGAGACCATTTGAAAGTTTCCCTCTCATTTGATATGAGCCCTAAACCCTAACTCCTCTCTAATTCTCCATTCATCTTATTGGATTTCATCTCAAATCGTCCCTAATTGCAAATTAGAGGTTTGATCTTCAACGAGGAGCTTGATTTCATCATTTGGATTGCATCTTTATCCGATTTTTCGCTCTTCGGATCAAATCTTCATCATATTTCATAGGTTTGGTAGAGTTGGTGAGTAGTTGTGATCTCTCACTAGTCTATGATGGATTATATATTGTAATTAGGTGATTATAAGTTAGGATTGTCAAATTAAACTATAAATTGAGTAGACATAGGTAATTTCAAATTTAGAAAACCTAGAGCAACCTAATTAAACATGTAATGGATTAGATCATTGGCTAGTGTCATTTTTGCATATATGGCTATGTAATTCTATGATTTAGATTAGATCTATGCTTGTTTATGATCATTGATTGAATTGGATGACTTAAATGTTTATGATTGGATGTAACTGAATGATTTGCTATGTTTGATTCATTGTTGTGTTTCAAATTGCTTTCTATGCTTGATTCATTTGCTGGTGCTGTGTATGTTTTATGACTTAGATTGGTGATCGGAGCATATCGGTAGCAAAGTTCGTCGGATTCTCATGAAACTTGGAGGGTAGGCTCTGGAGTACGCAAGGAAGACGCCTTGAAAATTTCACGACAATTGGAGCAAAGTATTTGGATCGATACTAATCCGATCCAATCGGATCGGTACCGATCCGAATTTTATGCACCAATTGAAGTGAAATATTAGGGGATGGTAGAGCATGGGTTCCAATGATGCTCTATGAAGTTGGATCGGAGGATAGGCTAAGTGTTGAAGGTATGATGAATCATCTATGTTGGATCGACTATAAATCATAGAGGGAAGGACCAAGAGGCTAAGAGGGAAAGCTAGGGGTCTATGGCATCTAGAGGAAGTGTACTAGAGGCTGAAAGTGAGAGGGTGCCAAAATTTGCTAAGTGTTTGGATTGATACCGATCTGATCCAATTGGATCGGTGCCAATCCAAATTATAGGCTCCAAAGTCGATGAGATCCGGAGGGAAGACTCTGGGATGGCTATGGATCATGATGGAAGTTGTGGCTTGCTGATTGCTTCTACAGTTTGGTAGTTATGGCATGATGAAGTTTTATCTCTTTGGTTGGAAACTTGGATGACGAGTGGGATCAAAGGTGTAGATTGATAGATCGGGATGGAACGAGGCTGTAAGATAATGGACTGGGATGAGTAGTAGGCTCATGCCTGGAAATGGATGTGAGTTGTGGAAAGCTCTAAAGATTTGGGAGTGCCAAGGAATCGTTGATGACTCGGAGTGTTCTGGTTGTGCTTAAAGCAAGGTTACTATATGCAAAGGCACCCGAGGGTTGGTAGCGCCAGTCGTGTACTCTGGCCCGGCAGGGTATCACAAGATAAAACCATGCGAGGTTTCTAACCGATGAGTATGGTGAACACAATCGAGAATCAAGGTTTCCATTAGTCTTTAGGCAAAGCAAGGACGAGGCCACACGAGTTATCATATGATCAAGGCTTTAGAAGATGACAACTATGTTTTGGATTCTATGGTTGTTATGATTGCTATGTCTGCTTTTGGGTAGGCTATCATCTATAGGAATGCTGGAGAAGGGATTGGGGATAGGGCCAATGGAGGAGGCTGCTTCGATTCTTCTATCCCGTTCTGTTATATTATCCTATTGTTGTTTATTTTCAGTAGCATATTATATCTTATTATTATGTGCTAACTCTTTGGTTGCAGGGACATGTCAGGTATGGTTTTGTGTACCTATCTAGTTCCATATTTCCAGTATAGCTTTTGATAGTCATTTACCACTCACACCAGATTGTTGTCTGACCCAATGTTTTATGTTTTGCTTCTTATCATCTTTGGTGCACTTAAATGAACAGACCAGATGACAGGTTGGTGATGTCGCTGCTATACAGGGATGAGCTTGGAGGAGCTATGGCGTATTATTCTATATTTCTAGTTTTCACTGTTTGTTGTTTATACTATGAGGGATGTAGTGAGGAAATGGTGTACTGAGATATTATGTCATTTGTACCATAACTTATGATGTTCTAGTATAGATGTTATCTTTCATTTGTTATGGTTCACTATATTTCTGTTGTATATTTTCTATATTATATCTTATCCATGCACTGTGAGATATGCAACAGGTTTTCTGGTTTAAATCTCAACCTTGATGATCATTCCATATCAGCCTGACATGTTACAATGCTCTTTTAGGTCACTGATGTGCAGGTGGTATCGGGTGGTCGTCATAGAACTGGTCGGGCTTCCAAGCAGGATAACATGGCTGTGCTCTGATTAGATCTTGCAGTCGGTCTTAACTGCACACTACAAGTAGTCAAAGCCTCCATGTCCTTTCACTTTGCTAACATAGCTAACACCACATTTTGAAGTTTTTTGTTAAGAGCATCTACTACTTTATTTCCTTTTCCGAACGTACACTTTATACCAAAATCATATGCTGCTAAAAACTTCAGCCACCTCTGCTATCTCATATTTAACTCATTTTGATAGAATAAGTACCTTAAGGACCTATAACATGTATATAACTCAAATCTCTCCCATAAGAGATAATGTCTCCATACTTTCAATGCGATGATCACTATTGTCAACTCTAGATCATGAGTAGGATATCTCACTTCATGTGGTCTAAGCTTTCGTGAAGCGTAGGCAATAACTTTACCTTTCTGCCTCAATACGCTCCCAATTCGGTTCCACATGCATCTGTATACACCACTAATTCATGATTCACATCTGGAATTACTAACACAGGTGCGTTGGTCATTAAGTGCTTTAACTTATGAATGCTTCCTTGCATTTTTCAGACCAAAATAAACTTTATGTCCTTCCTAGTAAGCTTAGTCAAAGGTACCGCTATCCGTGAGAAATCCTTAATAAACCTCAGGTAGTAACCAGCAAACCCAAGAAAACTTCTGATCTCAGTCACCATCTCTGGTCTCGTCTAGTTATTAGTAGCCATGATCTTATCTAGATCAACTGACAAACCCTTCTCTGAAACCATATGACCAATAAACATAACTTCTTTCCTCCGGAAATGACACTTTAAAAACTTCGCTTTCAGTTGATGCTACCTTAACGTCTCAAGCACCACTCTAAGATGAACTCCATGATCTCTTTCATCCTTAGAGTTTATTAAGATGTCATATATGAATACCAAAACGAACCTATCCAAGGGCTCTCGGTAAACCCGTTCATCAAATCCAAGAAGTAAGCTAGCGCATTCGTTAAACCGAATAGCTTCGTTAACCACTCGTATGAGCCATATCTAGTCCGAAAGGCCGTCAACGGAATACTGTCCTTGGCCACTCTTAGCTGATGGAAACCTATAGCCAAATCCAATTGGAAGAATACTCTAGCTCCACTCAACTGATCAAATAAATCATCGATTCTCGGCAAAGGATACCTATTCTTGATTGTTTTCTCATTCAACTTACGATAGTCGATACACATCCTTAATGACACATTCAGTTTCTTCACGAACACCGCGGCCACTCCCCAAGGTGAATTGCTTGGTCTAATAAAATTCTTTCCTTCTAAATCCACTAGATGCACCTTAAATTCCTTCGTCTCAGTAGGTGTCATCCTATTAGGTGGTCTACTTATAGGTTCCGCTCCTGGCACAAGATCTATCTGAATCTCAATAGCTCGCTTCGGTGGTAGTCCTATGACTGGCTGAAAAACATCTACAAACTCTCTTGCTACCAACACCTGATCTAATTCTTCTTCCGCTTCCATTGCATTCAGAAAAGCACATGCACTTAAGTCTGACTTCTCTACCGATTATATAATTTGATTATGAATATTAGGGTGTCTTAAAGATATTTCTCTATCTTGGCAAAATATCCTAGCATCATACCTATCTAACTAATCCATACCCAAAATGATCCCCAAGCCTACAAAATCAAAAACATACAAACTACATGCAAACTTATGACCTAAAAAATCAAGTTCTAACTGGTCACTTCTCATCCCCATAATCTACTGGCGTGTTTCCAGCACCTACATTGGCATTTGCTTTTGGATTAACATTTGCTTGTCAACCCAGATTCCTCCAAGTATTGGGTCGCCATTTCCATTAGTTGTGGTGCTTCCTCTACCTAGATTTCCCTTTCCGTTTCCTGCCTCCATATCTTCCTTTCTCGTATATATGCATACAAGAATTAGTAAGATATAGAAGAATGGTCTAAGAGAGAGGGGAATACGTACTTATATATATATATATTTAACAAATGCAAGTACGTTACTATAGCGTTAACCCAAACCCGGTCTCATTTTCTGATTTATTGGGTTATATTTTGAAAATCTTTCAGGATCAAATTTGTTTTAAATTTACATAAACCTATGCTCTGATACCAACTTGTAAAACCCTCATTTGGAGGCCCAAAACTAGCTACTATGGATGCTGCAGTCATCTATAGTAATTAATTCTCGGTGACCAAATGCGGTAATGTTAGATAATTGATATACCAGAAACACATGAATATGGAAAATTTTAAAACATAATTTAAAACAAATTTCTCATTTCATGACAAAAGGCATTTCAGATTCATTACATAACCCCATACATAAGCCACGTTTAAAGAAATTACAATTTATTACAAAATACGCCAAGAGCGACATATGAAGATGCACCCTTGATTGAACTGAGTCTAAATATAGACACTAAACAACTTTTCCATTGCATTCAATAACACCGTAGAATAAAATAGAAAGAACTCCTAATAGCAAGCTTGCCTCTTGCACGTCTCCGAAAGCTTATTCGTCTAAAGGAGAACCTGAAAACCTTAACTCTCAAACTACTCAAAATCAATTGAGCACCCAAGAGTTTAAGGGAAAAACATAAACTTCAAGTCAGACAATAAGTCTGGTATGAATAATAACATACCATCTCGAACCATACCGATATCTAGTGAGACCACGCCGCTTAGCGAAAGGGGTTTCCCCTCACTAGTATCTTAACCCAATTTATAATAACCATATACCATGCACTTGCATGCACAATGGTTAAGACATAACATAATAAAATGTATCATGATGATATGCAAACATGGAATATGCTTTGGATTTCCCACCCCATTCACCTGACTTTCTGTCTCAAGTTATAGTTTCTAGAGTCACTATTATCCTATTAGTTTTCATAGGCTAACAAATAACTTGTTCCAAGCTTAAGGACCATATAACTGGTTTCATAGTTTTTATTGGACCATTAAGAACTTATTGGTATCTACCAATAACAACATCCAATTATAGTTTTCATGGGATCACTATGAACCTATTGGATTCTCCAATAAAATCCCTCATGTCATAGTTTTCATGGATTGACTATGAACCTATTGATCTCTATCAATAAGCTGTTCCGGACATAGTTTTCATGGGATCACTAAGAACCTATTGGACCCTACCAATAACAATTTCCATAACATATTTTTTATAGGCTTACTAAGAACCTGTGTAAACCAATAATCTTTTGATCAGTCTTGGGCATCCTGTATTCTGGTCTGTCTGACCTCCTAGATGCAATTCTACTCACGCAGGAGCTAATTCAATGTATATTAACACTGGGTCAACCTAGCCTGTTATTCTGCCCTTAACACCCCAAAATGCAGTTATGGGTTAATAATGAAGTGAATATGGTTACAAAAGTATACATGATAACTGGTCAATTAATACAACAATATAAACACCTATGGTTTAATTCCTTATAATCATTTTCTAATGAAATATGGTTAATACCCTTAATCCACTATCTTTAGCAAGGAAAGCTTCCTCTAAAATTTCAATGTTAAATTCCATTTCAGAACTCTTTTACATTGCCATGTATTTACTTTAAAAATGAAATTGGGTTCTCAAAATTGAAAACTAAGTCTTTCGACTATATCCTTTTGATCATTGTGACATCATGAGTTACCCTCCGCCACTTTCCCTTTTGACTTCCGAGACAAAACAAGCCCTCCATCACTCTTCCTTTTGAAATCATTACTTAAAACCTTAGACATTTTCTTTCAAAACCATCCAACATGCCTTTCGAATACTCAGAAACATACCTTTCGAAACACTCAAAAACATACATTTCAAAACACTCAAAACATACCTTTCGAAACACTTAAAACATACTTTCAAAACACTTAAAAACATACCTTTCGAAACACTTAAAAACATACCTTTCGAAACACTTTAAAACATACCTTTCGAAAGCATTGGGTTTAAGTAAGAATTTATGGAAGCATAGCTTAGAAACCAACTAAAAGTATAACTTTCAAAACCATTAATTAAAAATAAAACAAACATCAAAGTATAAAATGGGGATACATTTGAAAGCTACCCTTTTGAAAACAACTGCCTTCAAAACTACTTGTAAAGTTGCTAAATCAATGCTTTCGAAAACATTGGGGAAGGCGGCTTCAATGGTAGCGGAGGGGTATTGGTTCGAAACCTATCTTTCGCACTTATTGACCTAGGGTTACAAAAGCAGCTTCTAACTAAGGTAGAACTATTGGTGTGGCGGCATATGTATCGAAGGGGTTCAAAAGTGGCAACCCTTTCGAAAGCTTACTTTTAGAATAAGGGCGGGTCAATAGGTCTGAAAGAAAATAAAAGCGGCTTCAACCCTTTCACAAGCATGCCTTCAACACCATTCTTTCATTCTGCCTTTCTCCGATACACCACGTGCCAAATGCTTGATACCATGTGCATTGGTTTCGAATGGATGCAAATGGTCATAAATGGGAGTATGGCGGCGAAAGCAAGCATGGTAAGTGGCGAAGTTGTACTTCGCTATAAAACTAATTTTATGCCTTTTTAAGTAATTGTTTTTTGCCTAACCCCCTTATTTTGTCAATTTTCTATTTGATAACAAAACCTTCATGAAGTTCTTTTCAAAACTTGTTGCCGCATGTAATCCCTAATGCTCCAATATTTAATTAAAATTATTAACTAATCCCTTGTAGTTAATTAATCATTAAATACTAATCTTTCTAATTAAATCCAAAACTCACCCAAATCTCTTGAGAAATATCTCGAAAATTCACATAAATTCCAAAATGATAATATTTTTATCATATAAAGTTTTCAACCTAAAAGTAATTAATTAATTCCTCAAATTAATTAAAACCTAAAAAGGTAATATACCTTTCTTTCACTAAAAAATTCATAATAAATTATTCATAGCTTGGAAATTATGAAATTTAAAACCCATCTCCATAATAATGTTTTACATAACATATCCAAAAATTATGGCATTTGAAAATCATTTTGCACAGTTTTAGCCTTAAAACCGAACTATATTATTCCATAAAATCCTTGTTTAAATTATAACATGGCATTTAAATCAAAACATATCATCATTTATCCCATCATACGGTTTTAAACCTCAAACCCAAATATAAAAATTCAAGATGATTTATATGAGATGGTTTAGATCATTATTCACCTTGTTTGGATAAGGAAATTGAGATTTGTTCTCGCTTTAATCTTCCTAGCTTGAATGTTAGCCTCTAAATTGATTTGTGCTCCTCTTCTTCTTTGGGATATGTCCGGCCTTCAACTCTCTTTGTTTATGTTTTTGATATATGAAAATGTGAATGAGGTAAGGGGGTTATGGTATATGGCTATTCCTATTTTGCCCTGGCCTTATTCTCTTAAGTTTATAATTTATAAATCACACTTATAATTCATTTGTTAAGGCACGACCCTAATTAGTTTCCAAATCTCAATTCCCTTATCATTCTAACCTCTACATTATTCTAATTAATTTATCTAATTAAATCTCATGAATAATATTATTTAAAATTAGGCATGTTACATAGATCAAGTATACCATGCCAAGCGTCAAGTAATCATCGTGTAGCCCCGCATCATACTTGTGCCTTACTCCAAGTGCGCAGATTAAATGATTGTAGCCACATCTTTTAAACCATGCATCCATTCGGATTATGATCAATTGTGCTCACTCCCCAAAACCTCGTATCCAAATGCACAAAAGTGGCATCGATTGGTACTCACCCATTTGGGTTGGTACGGACCCATCCTTCAACTGTACTTAGCCAAAATGGCTAGGTACTTTAGTGTTGCAACCTCCTATAGCCATCCCGATGTTAGCTTCATGTAGATGCTTTCAAAGTCGAAGTATCCTCATGTCAAACTCGAAGTGGCCTAAGACCTCCTCCGCTTCTTCACTTAAATGGAACTTTGCACTTTACAACTCCACTATCAGTCGATATGACTTAGCCAAAAATTTTGCTAAGTTGTTCCCCAACTTCATGCATCGATTTTCTTTTGGAATCCGACTCCTTTTTGCATGCAATCTCCATTTCTATAGATACTCCATCTACAACTACAGAATCAATTCATACAAACTTTGCTCTATCTATTTGGACCTTCATTGTTTATAGAACCATCTTGAATGATCTGTGTATCAGCCCAAATTTTTATTAACATTTTTCAAGAGATTTTATTAGACTAATTAAATAGAATGATATGATGCATAGTGTGATAAGAGAATTGAGATTTTATACTTAATAAGGTCAAGCCTTAACTAACTAATTGATAAGATTGTTTTAATAACTTAAAACATAAAAGAATACATATATGAGAAGGGTTAAAGTAGGAATAGATAAACGTTTCATTTCTTAAACCCTCCCTTTCCATATCAGTCACATTTTCAACAAAAACAATCAATGACAAATAGAAAACCAAGGCTGGCCATAGACAAGAAGAAAAGAGGAAGGAAACTTAGGAAATAAAACTAAAGCTAAAAGGAATCGAATCAACACACTCAAGTGTCAAATCTCATTATCAAACTAAGGTGAATAATAATAGACCGTCTCATTTTTACATTCATTTGCACTTGAGTCTTTGTTGGATTGATTCATTTATGATGATATGTTATGCCATGTTTATTGTATCATTATTTGGATATAACAATGGTTTTTGAGAATTTTATGGAATTATTTTAATGGGATTTTGGATGCAAATGTGAGTTTTTAATCTCTAAATAATTTGATTTTTGGATATGTTATGTAAAACATAATTTTGGAGATGAGTTTTAAATCTCATGATTTTACAAATTTATAGGAATATTTTATGGATTTTCTAAAGATGAATAGGCATTTATTTCGGGTTTTAATTATTAAAAATAATTAAATAATTATTTTGGCCCTGATATTTTTATATGACAGAAAATATGTTATTTCTGATTTTTGGTTAATTTATGGGATTTTTCCCAAGGTTTTTCGATTTATTGTGAATTTTATAAGCTAGAAAAGCTTATGATAATCTTTAATTAAATAATAAGTAATTAAGGGTCGTTAAGTATTTTTGGTCAAAGAAAATGTTCTTACTGCTGCAAAACTAAAAATAAAAATTGTAAGCCAATAAGATTTTGACAAAAACTATAGGAGTTGGTAAAAAGTATGTGCTTTATATAGCAATAAAACTGTTTTTACGTTAATTGCTAAACTACCATGTCATCACTAGCCCATACCGGCATTCGTCAATGTCGCTGTATTTAGTGGCACCACATCCATGGAGACGTCGATGAGGAGGGAAACACATGATAACTACTTAGGTAGTTGTGGAGTGATTCCAACCACGTTGGAGTCAAACTACGCGGTAATCCATCATTGACAACATCACATCCTCGTATTTCATTTAAGTATTTAAAGCATGACGAAGAGGTCATTGACGTTGCACCTCTTTACCTATGTTTTAAACTGTGTCACATGTAATCCTTTTCGCATGTAGTCCTTGCCACATGTAATCCTTGTCGTATGTAGTCCTTGTCGCATTTGTTTCAATCGATGGATAACCTATAGGGTATGTTAGTCAACACCAACATTTTCGACAAGAGTTTTAATACTTAAAAGGATTTAAGTTTTTGATCTTTGACCTTGGACAGAGGTCGACAATAGTTTTAACGCCATGTGTTTTATGATTACCTTACTAAAGGCAAAGAACCTTAAGCCTCTTTGTCGACATTGTATTGATGTCGAACTGATCTACATTAGCCTAGGTGGCAACCACATACCATTTTTAAACATAAACATGGCAATACAAAAAGTGATTTATAAAATGGCATAAGACTTTGGTAATATAACAAGCTATATGTTTCTTTGTGTTAAATATGAATTAAGGTGATTAATCATATATCATTATGAAAATGGTTTCAAGGAATTTAGCAATGCACTAGCCCAAGTTTTGAGTTAAGAATTGCCAAGGAGAATATTACTTAAGATTAAGTAATTATGAGACCTAAAAGATTATGGTTGAACATATTTGAATAATGGATGCTATATGTTCTTCTATTTAATGATTAGTTATTATGCATATTAGTTATTGTCATACTCACAAAATTTATGACCCATAACTGTATTTTAGAGTATTAAGGGCAAAATAAATAGTTAGGTTGACCCAATAGTGAGTATAAATCGACTTAACTCCTGAGTGAGTAGAATTGCATCTAGGAGATCAAGTAGATCAGAAGTAATCGTTGCCCAGGACTGATAAAAAGGGTTATTGGCTTAGACAGGTTATTGGAAGGGTCCAATAGGTTCATACTCATCCCATGAAAACTATGTCATGAGAAATGTTATTGGAGGATATCCAATAAGTTCTTAGTGATCCTAAAAGAACTATGAATTGAGAGATGTTATTGGAGAATCCAATAGGTTCATAGTTAGTCCATGAAAACTATGATTGAAAACTGTTATCGGTTGAAACCAATAGGTTCTTCTTGATCCCATGTAAACTATGATGGAGAGTAGATTGTCCCTAAGGTCTGAAACAAGTTATTGGTCAACCCATGAAAATTAATAGATTAATGGTGACCCTAGAAAAACTATAAATTGAGACAGATTGTTAGATAATTGGGATGGGTAATCTAGGGTATATAGCATGCTTGCATTTCATCATATATTATTATGTCTTAACCATTATGGATGCAGGAGCATGGTATATGGTTAATGTATTTTGGTCCAGATACTAGTGAGGGGAAAATCCGTTCTGCATAGTGGCGTGGTCTCACTGGATATCTATTTGGTTCGAGATGGTAGATTATTATTCACACCAGACTTTTTGTCTAACCCGATGTTTTTGTTTTTTCCCTTCAACTCTCGGATGCTCTTTTGAGTAGGTTGGAGGTAAGGGATTTCAGGTTATCTAGTTAGACGAATAAGCTTTCGGAGACGTGTAGGAGGCAATCTAGCTATTTAGAAACTCTTATCTTATATGCTATGTTGTTTTAGATGTAATGGCAAAGTTATATAAGCCAAGTGATAGACTCTGATCAACCAACTGGGCGTCTTCATATGTCGCTCATGGAGTATTTTGTAATAATTGTATTTCCGTTGAATGCGGGTTTACAAATGGGATTATGTAATGAATATGAAATCATATCTTAAAATGGAATGCAAAATTTGTTTCTGAATTATGGTTCAAATAATTTCATAATCATGTGCTTCTGATTATTAATATGATTAACATAGCAACTTTTTGTCATCGAGAATTAATAACCATGGATGACTGCAGCAACTATAGCGGTTAGTTTCAGACCTCAAAATAGGGGATGTTACAAGTTGGTATCGACACATAGGTTTGATTAAAAGGATATTAAACCTAAAGAGTTTTTGAAAACATAATCCTAATAAATTAGAGAATAAGATTGGCTTGGGATAACGCTATAGTAACATACTTGTATTTGCTATAAATAAGTATGTATTCTCCCCTCTCTCTTAGTTTGTTCTTCTATATCTTACTAAGGCTATGTAGATTATGAGAATAAAGCATATGAAGCAGGAAACGGAAGAGTGAATCTAGGTGGAGGAAGCACCACGACTAATGGAAATGCTCGATCTAATACTTGAAGGAACCCGTGTCGATAGGAAAATGCTAATCAAAATGCAAATGCCAGTGTAGGTGTTAGAACCCCCACCAATAGATATGGGGACTATGTATCAGTTCTTCATTAATATATTGCAAGTTGGAGCAGCTGTAGCAGTAGTTAGGGGAAATGTTGCTAAAGCGGGAGGAGTTAATCCCGTGGCACCTGTTGGCAATAACTATGCCAAGCTGAGTCAATACTATACCAGTCTAGGTGGGAAGCCTTTTCTAGGAACTAAAGATGCTATTAAAGTGGATAACTGGATGTTACATTATGAGAGAATTTTTGCTGATTTCAGTTTGGATAACGAACATAAAAGGAGATTAGATTCAAGGCAGTTGTAAGGGGCTGCACTGTATTGATGAAACTGAGTAATTGTTGGTGTGCCAGAAGAGGAATTGACTTGAGCAGAATTTCGAAGAAGATTTGAGAAAGATTTTTATCTGAGGTAGCTAAGTCCACCTTGCACAGGAAGTTTATGGAACTGGAGTAGGAGGAAATGTCGGTGTTGGAATACTCTTCTAAGTTTGATGACCTGTCCAAGTATGGATATACCACCATTGACAATGTGATTAAAAGGAATGAGAAGTTTATCCAGGGGTTAAGACCAAAGATTGCTAAGACAACCATGCCACATCTAAGGGATTCATCAAGTATAGTGGTGGAAATGGCTATCAGGAATGAGGAGATGTTGGCGACTTTTGGGAAAGAGAAGTCTTTGGAGAACCAGAATTTTTAGAATAAGAAAAGGAAGTTCTTTAAGAAGAAGGGAACTCAAAAGGATAAAGCCACTAAGAAAGGGAAGACTGATATTTTCTACTTTAAGTGTGACAAGAAGGGACATTTTGTTCATAAGTGCTGAACCAGCAAGGGGAAGAAGGTTGCAGAGAAGGAAGGTGTGAAGTGTTTCAACTGGGACCAGATAGAGCACTACAAGAATCTTTATCTAGAGCCGGTCAAAGCTGATAAAGGAAATTTTTTTGCTTTGGAACCATCATCTTCTAAATAGACTGCTATTAAGAAAGGAAATTTAGTGATGGAAGATACACTTTTGATTCATAGCATACAAGTTAGAGCATTGTTAGATACAGGAGCATTGCATTCTTTTATATCTCGTTGTTTGGTACATAAGCTTAACCTAAAACGATCATACTTTATTACTTCCTTAAGGGTTGCGAATCTAATCGGAGGGTATGAAACTCTAGGGATGAGATGCGACCGGTTAGAACTTGAATTGTCAGGTCATGCTTTTGCCTATAGTTTAAATGTGTTTGATTATGTGGGCTTTGAGACTATTTTGGGTATAGACTGGTTAAGTAAATACGATGTTAGGACATTTTACCAAGATAGGGAAATATCACTAAGGCACCCTAATAGTAGTGATCGAATTCTATACTCGATGGATAACTCGAGTGGAGATATTTGTACTTTGTTGGGAGTAATGAAGTAGAAGACGAAGTGAATCGGTAGTTTAGGTTACAAGGGAATTTGTAGATGTTTTTGAACCGGTTACAGGACTACAACCGAAATGAGCTATTGAGTTTCAAATAGACCTTGTACTAGGAGCTAAACCCATAAGTAGACCACCTAGCAGGATGACACCTACCGTGATGAAGGAACTAAAGGTACAACTAGTGGACTTAGAAGGAACAGGTTTTATTAGACTAAGCAATTCTCCTTGGGGAGCGGCCACGACGTTCGTGAAGAAGTCGGACATGTTGTTGAGATTATGTATTGATTATTGTCAGCTGGATGAGAAGACGATAAAGAATAGGTATCCTTTTCTGAGAATCGATGATTTGTTCGATCAGTTGAGTGGAGCCAAACTGTTTTCTCAGTTAGATTTGGCGACACGGTTCCATCATTTGACAGTGGTAGAGGACAATATTCCTTTGACAGCGTTTCGAACGAGGTATGATTCATATGAGTGGTTAGTAATGCCATTCGGATTAACTAATGTGCCTGCTTTCTTTGTAGACTATATAAACCAGATCTTTCAAGAACATTTGAATAAATTCATATTAGTATTTATAGACGATAATTTGATATAGTCTAAGGGTGTAAGAGACCATGAAATTCATCTTAGAATAGTGCTTGAGACATTGAGGCGGCATCAACTTAAAGTGAAGTTTTTGAAATGTCATTTCTGGAAAAGGGAAGTGAAGTTTCTTGGTCACATAGTTTTAGAGAAAGGGTTGTCATAGATCCAGCTAAGATCGAAGTTGTTAATAGTTGGAAGAGACCCGAGATGGTGATCAAGATAAGGATTTTTCTTGGACTAGTTGGTATTACCGGAGATTTATTAAAGATTTCTCGCTGATAGCAGTGTCTTTGACTAGATTAATTAGGAAGGATGTGAAGTCTATTTGGTCCGACAAATGTGAGGAAGCATTCCATAAGTTAAAGCATTTATTGACCAATGCGCCCATGTTAGTTGTTCCAGATGGGAATTAGGATTTAGTGGTGTATATAGATGCATGTGGAACTAGATTAGGAGCCGTGTTAATGTAGAAGGGGTAAAGTAATTGCTTATGCTTCTCGACAGCTCAGACTGCATAAAGTTAGGTATCCGACTCATGATTTGGAGTTGGCGGCGGTGATTTTTGCATTGAAAGTGTGGAGACACTACCTCTTAGGAGAAAGATTCAAGTTTTATACGAATCATAAATCTTTGAGGTATCTATTCTCTTAGAAAGAGTTGAATATGAGACAGCAGAGGTAGCTGGAGTTTTTAGCTACTTATGATTTTGGTATTGAGTACACACCAGGGAAAGGAAATAAAGTTGCGAATGTCCTTAGCAGAAAACATTAGAATGTGATGTTAGCTATATTGGTAGAATGGAAGGATCTAGAGGCATTGACTAATTGTAGTGTGCGGTTCAGATCGATTACTAGTTCTAGTTAGAGTACAACTATGTTACCTTACTTGGAAATTCAACTAGTATTGATCGAAAGGATTGCTTGTAACACCCCTAATTTTTGATAATATTATTCAGGAGATTTAATTAGATAAATTAAATAGAATAATTTAAGAAATAAAAATGATAAGGAGGTTGAGATTTGAAAATAAAATTTAAGGTCGTGCTTAATAGTTATAAATGGGCTTAGATGGACTAATATGTTATTAATTTACATAAAGGCCTATTAAGGAATAACCGCCTTCATTTCTATAACCCACCTATTCACGTATCCTTTCATTTTCTCACGTTCATTTTATTTCCCATAAACAAAACAAATGTAAACCTAAGAAAGCTGGCCATTACAAGGAAGACAAGAGGGGAAGATTAAATCAAGCCAAGGAATTAAAGCACCACTACAAGAAAAACTATTTTTAGTTGCATTAATTGGTGGCGTTTTAAATTTTGTGCAACTATTAGTAATTTTACAGTATAAAAATAAACAAAGAAACGCGACTAATTCTCCCGCTAGTACTTCGTGGAATTTTTCGCTAAAGTTTTTTGTGGCCGCTCAAATTTCCTTTACCACTTTTTCCTCTCTCAAACTACTCCAGTGAAAAAAAAATATTCGTCTCTTCCGATTTACTCCACAAGCCCTAACTGTCCTGATTCAAAAACTACGACCGAACTAAAACAAAGCAAACGCGATTTTAAAAGCAGAATTCCAAGTTTCGCGAATCAATAGACCAGGGCTTGGATTCCAATTCCTATTCTTTGGCTTTGGAATCGCTCAAAGAGGTAACAAACTCGGTTTGCACTGATTTTTTGTTCAGTGATCTTCTTCATTTGTTTGTTTTAGTTCGTTGCCGTGATTGCTTTTGTGTTTAAGTCAAATGGTGGGGATTTGACTATGAACTTTGCTTTTTCCTTTTCTATTGATCTTAACTGTGTCTGAATTTATAGCTTTCTATTTTGAGAAATTGGGATTTCTGTCATTATCGTTATTTGATAACTGCTTATGGCCGGAAATAAGTATTTTGAGTTTTCTGTGGGTTTTTATACTGTAATTATGTTGTAAGTTTTATGTCATAGAAAGTACAAAATTGATTTTATAGTGGAATCACTGTAGTAGTTTTGGTTAAGAGTTATTGTCTATAGTGGATATTTGATGTTTTAACAACTTCGATTAATCAGGTATTGAAACAGGGAATCTGGAGATTCAAGAGTTAACTTACACTATAGGTGAAAATGGCTCTTTAGTTGCAGTGCAATTGACCATGGATCTCAAGCCTAATCTTCCTAGTATGTATTTCTCCGCTGCAATTCAAGCCTAATTCTATTAATGCCTAGTTGTAACTGCAATATCCCAACTTGCTATGCTTTTAGTAACTAGCAAACATATTATCTGAATAGTGTGATCATGTTCATTAGTTTAGTTTATTTATCTTAGCGAATTTGGATGAATAAAAAATAGTTACAGTTTTTTTGTTTATATTCATGTGTAGAGGAGGAAGAGAAAATCAATCAAAGTAATGGAAATGGTTAGAAAAGTTGAGTGCTCTTGAATCAAAGTAATTTATATTCATGCATAATGATTGACAGGTACGTGATCTTGAATCACCAATAACTCTTAGAATACCTTTTGCCATGAGCATAATGATTGGTTGGGAAAAAAGGATTGACTGTAATGAAATTTCTTTGCTTTATCATAGGCTATACTCCCATTAGTAATATAGCTGGAATTTATTTAGTTAAACATGAATAAGAAATTTCTTTGCTTTCTTACTAGAAATGTTGATGGGTAAAATGACTACAGTTAGTGAAAAAAATATTAAGCTTGAGGTTGTTTGGACTGCAAGAAACATAATAACAAATTAACAATATCATTCTTTCCCTTTCTTGTTGTGCAAAATATTCACAAACCAATATCGAGACAATAAAAAATTGCAGACAAGTTTAAAGTAATTAATCGGTTGAGATATCCATAACTGTACTTTATAAATGTTGTCACAAGATTTTTTATAATTATTTTATTTCCCTATAATCAACTGTGTACCTAATTTCTAGAATCTTGGTGGCAAAAAAGGTTAAATGGAAATAATGTACCAAACTGTTTGAGACTTTTTAACCCCTAGATATTATGAAAGGAATAAACAAATGAACAGGCAAAATAATGCAGGAAGTCTGCTATCAGAGATAAGTTTTAAATAAACATGTGCATAATATAAAATTAGAATGAAATAATGAAAATAAAAAAGTAACACAAGCCATCGATGTACCTTTCAAAGTTTATTTATTGATATTTTCTATGCATTTTGTAACCATTATGACTTACCTGTAGTTCTCAACTTCAGCAAGTGTTTATACCCAGCAATAGTATTATGCGTCTAAGACATGGATACTTTCATGTTGGATAGTAAAGAAGTACAACTAAATGATTTACTGCCCCACTTGCATGCTCTTACAGAGAACGAGGATAGTAGATGGTTTTAGTCCACAAAGTCAATTAAATAATTATTTGACTATTACAGATCTAATAATAAGTAGTAGTTGTCTAAGTGAACAATATTGAAGTTATTATACATGTAACCTTATTTTTATTGCATTCCAGAAAGTAGATACTTATGCTACTCTTCTTTTGAATTTTGTTACAGTTAAAAATTTAAGAGGTTGAGCTAACTATAAAGTATAGTAATATATTGCTGCTAATTATAGTTTGAAAGAGTCTATGTATTATGTTTGGCAGATGGAATGCCTTCATTTTCTTCCAGATTTGTATAACTGTTGCATTAGTTATAAGGATTTGCAATATTGCAATTTGTATGCAACTCTTTGAATTTTTTTTTAAAAAAAGGGCAGTAATGGATTTGTGTCACTCTGCATTCTACGTTTTAGGAACTCCTCACTGTAATTGCAATGGATTAGTTCGCCTTCATGGTCACCTTCATGAAACGAGCGGTGCATCTCTACCTCTTTTGAATAAATGCATAAGGTGGTTAAACGTACCTTTTAACTATAAATGAATCATGTAGTTATTATTATATCAATTTTATGGTTGAGCTTGTCATGAATTACCTAATTAGGACTAAGCTGCTGTGGCCGCTGTCGTGGTTGTCTATGGTTCTTACATCCCTGTACCGATCTTCTTTCGTAGTTAAAAAGAATAGGTTAGAGAAACTGAATATGCAAACATGGGCTATACCCCGATACAACTTTCAAGTAAGCCACTAATATACTCGTATTTAAATTTTGATAAACGTAGACAAACTAAAATTAACATTTTACATGATGTTCTCGTTGCAGTATCGATTTTCATGGATGAGGAAAGGAATCAACGGAATGATCGAGAACGCGGTACTAGAAGCTGATAAAATGGGGGTCAAAGTCCTTAGTTTAGGATTGCTGAACCAGGTATATGTGTAAACAAATTTCAAATATCAAATTCAAATACCTTGGCTTGAGCTACTTATATGAAACTGTTATTACAGGCAGCTGAAATCAATGAAGGTGGAAAACAGTACATAGAAAAATACCCAAACTTGAAGGTGAAAATTGCAGATGGAAGTACATTAGCAGCTGCTGTGGTGCTCAACAATGTTCCTGCAGGAACAAAAGAAGTTCTTCTTTGTCGACAACTTTGTAAAGTGGCTTATGCAGTAGCTAAAAAGTTGTGCCAAGAAAGGAATCAAGGTATATACACCGAAACTGTTTTCCAGGAAAAAGTTTGAATCTTAAATTATGCTGAAGTTAACAGAAAGTGGTATGGAATCAAGTTGCAATGACAAATAAGCAAAACTATAATTTGCTCAAGGCTTCATTGTCGAGTACCGAAGATAGATACTTGTCCTTCTCTAAAAACTATGAAACCAAGGTAATCAAAATGTCATCATATTTGTAAGTTGTAACATTACAATTTTTACAAATTAACATCAATAAATATAAAACTACATACGATGTACAGGTGTGGCTTGTAGGAGACAAATTGGAGGACAGTGAACAAAGGCGTGCACCTAAAGGAGCGCATATCATACCATATTCACAGTTTCCTCCTAAACAAATACGCAAGGATTGCCTGTATTACATTACTCCTGCAATGAAAATACCACAAGCATTGGAAAATATGCATTACTGTGAGGTAAAAAAGCAAGAGTTCACTTTGTTACTAAACTAGTTGTAAACAATGTACTTGTAAAATTTACCATGTGACAATTTTGACTATGAATTGCAGAATTGGCTGCCAAGGAGGGTACACCATTCTATCAAAGGAGGGTTCGTAAGTGTGCAAAATTGATTCCTACTATTTAAGCTCAAGAAAGGACTTTATTTCATTTTTTTATAACTTTGATAATTTATATGACATAATTTATAGTAGGATATACTTGTATAATGTTGTAGATGTTTGATCTCATATTTGAAGTCCTACGAGTTAACGTAATTGTTTAACTATCTGTTGTGCTTTCACTTGTGTAGGCATCGGACTTTTGAAGAGAGCAAATTTGGATTTGATGATGCTAGCTTTCACTTGTGTATGCAACAAAGAATTATGGGTAATCAAACGTTTTGTTAGCACTAGTTAGATATAACATTTATTAGTACCCGATGTGTAAATTTGTATACAAATGATTATTGTATGTGAGTTAGGTCATTTTGTCGAAAAACTATTGTATTGGAATGGTTATGGATATTTTATTTGATTATATGGTTAATGTGTTTTTTAACTTATTTGAATATGATGATTATGTGGGTGATTGTTGATTGATATAATTGAACCAAAATAGACCATTAACAGGAAATAATAGCATGAAAAAATGGTGTAAAATAATAAATAACTTTTAGTAGCGTTTCAAAAACGCTACCGAAATATATATAGTGGCGTTGTGTAAATGCAACCGTAAAACAGGGGTAAAGTTGGAAATTCTATTAGTAGCGCCAAAAAATCTTTTGGTGGCGTTTTTTAAACGCTACAAAAAGATTTATGGTGGCGTTTGAAAAACGCTGCCAAAAATGCATTTATAGTGGCGTTAAAATAAATGCAACAAAAAATCATGGATTTTTAGTGGCATGTTTTCTCGTAACGATTATCAAAACGCCACCAAAAGTTTTTGTAGCGTTTTTTGAGCGCTACAAAAAATAAAATTTCTTGTAGTGCACGGGGATTAATCTTAAATCAAATCTCAAAGCTCTTATCATATTTAAGGTGAATACTAATTCATTCCATCTCCATTTTGTTTTTATAATCATATGTTTTCAGATTTAAGGTTCAATTCATTTTTATGATGTTTTGGATGATGATATGCTTGAATTATAATATGTTAGATTTAAACCAATTCATTTACATATGAATTTGCACGGTTTTTGGAAAAACCAATTGTTATTGAATTTAAAATGCCATGGAAAAATTATATGTTAGGTAAAACATGATTTTAGAGATGTGTTTCAATTTTCATAATTTTCCAAGCTATGGAAAACATATTATGAATTTCTAAAGGAAAATATGATATATTTGGGTTTAAAATTTATTTCGATTATTTCAGGAAGAGATTGGATTTGAAATTTTAATATGTTAAATAACATGATGAAATGGAATGTCTATGATTTTTGGGGATTTTTCCTAATTGATTTGCTATGGAAATAAATTATTTCAAAAGTAAGGCTTATTTGCAATATTAGTTTTGCTTAATGGAAGGGCTTAAACGTTAATTTTTCCATTGATTTAGATATGATAAACGTGGCAGTTATTTTGTAAAGTATTTGAAAAGTTTTAAGGCAACCAATTAAAGGATTACACATAGGCAGGTTAGTTAAAGCAATTACTAAAAATGAGCATGATTTCAGCCTTTAATCAGAAAAGAGTGTTTCGTCTCCTTTTGTAATACCTTTCGACTCCATTGCTTCCGCTCCAACAAAGTCGAGACAGCCGAAACCTACCTAGTCG
Organism: Allium fistulosum; assembly: GCA_030737815.1. Taxonomy (NCBI): domain Eukaryota; kingdom Viridiplantae; phylum Streptophyta; class Magnoliopsida; order Asparagales; family Amaryllidaceae; genus Allium; species Allium fistulosum. Next base: position 681,272,855 of record CM060907.1, read on the forward strand.
AAACCAATACACAATATATCACTTAGATGGTACGCAGCGCATTTGAAGAAAGGCTTCTTATTGCTTGCACACATGTCTAATAAAATATTCCTAGGTTCTCACCATTTTTCTTTACACCCTACGGAGATTCATTATTACTACTCCATGAGTAATTATTGCTATCTTCTTCATAGCCTTAGCCTTCATCCCATCTTACCTAGGCACTCATTCCTATCTACTCGATATTTAAAATTTTGGTTTGTTCTTGGCCATTTTTCAAAAATTAAAAACTTCAAATTTTTTGAAATTTTCAATCCAGAAACTCTGTCTTTAAAAGGATAACTTAGGACCTTTTATTAAATTCAAAAATACTTGGTGTCTTAACATTTTAAAACTATAATTTAAATTTTTTGAATTTAACTTATTCATTGAATCTTAGAAGAAAATGTTAGCAAATTTAATTTTTAAAAAGTTTCTTTCCGTTTCATTCCAAATAAGCTTTTTCTGAAAGGCCCTTTCAATTTTTACCTCTTAAAAATAGGGATTTTTGGTTCAAACTATTTATTAATTTTTTCTTTTAAAAACTTATTTATTACACCAAACCATTTCTTTGCATTTTACAGTATTTCTAAAACATCTTTATAATTTTTAACAATAAAAACTGGAGTAGATAAGAACTCTCACTCTAACATTTTCTAAAAGATATATGCCATTATTGCACTTACTATGAAGACTATCAAAATTTTCTTTTTAATCTCCTATATTTGATTACTAGCATTATTTCATATAGATTCATAATATTGTTTTTATATTTGCAATAATATTACTATTCAACTTTCCACTACAGAAACTACACTAATTCCAATTATCTTTCTCTTAATTTACTGTCTTCTTAGTTGAACCACTGTATTGCGTTCGCCTACCGCTTTGTTTTAGTGTTTTAAATCTTCATTCCCATACTATTTACCCTATTTGAAACTTGTACCACTTTGTCTTGTCCGCCCCTAAAAAAATTTTACAACTTAAAATTTTTTATTACATAGTAACCTACGAGTTATATTGCTCTACCCTTTTTCTTTCAAAAGAAATAGCTTTTTACAAAATTTCCATTACTGAAATTTTGAATTTCCACAAATTTCAATTTCTATTAGAATTCATATTTACACTTTTCTTTCTTTACAAATAAACTAGAGAACTATATATGCTTTATAATTTTTCAACCATCGACTTCTGTAAAACTCATTTATGAAAAACAAATTTCATTTTAACAAAATATTCATCTTCATATATACTTTTTAAAATCCAATATTTGCTTACTTTTTCAAATATATTAGTTATATATTTTTCTCAACTTTTAAAACAACTTTCTATTGGGTTGGACTCAAAGTGGATTTCTATTTGTCCTTTCAGTAGAACCTCTGCTCTTCAACAGACTTACTGTAACAATCCGGAATTTAATTACTATCTAAACGAATATTTAATTATATTTTAAATAATTAATAAATGGATTTTTATTAACAAATAAAACTTTTTTTAAATAATAACTAATGATAATAAAATCATTTACCAAAAGATATAGTTCATAGAAAAATAGAAATGTGACCGAAAGTTATTTTTCAAATATCGATTTTTCATTCGTTAAAAGTTGTTTTAAAAGTCATAACACTATGTAAAACACACATGCACACATTACAAACTATCTTAAACATGTTGGTACATGTACATATGCATGTACATGTTTCCTCTTTAAGCATATAAATATATAAGAATAAAAGAAATTATTTTATAAAGGAAAGTGTGTGTATACACACACACACACATATAAAAACACACATTTTTCAACCCAAGTACTCCTGGAATGGCATGAATAGTGGAAAGTAAATGGGGATGTAGTGGAAGAATTTGAGGGGAGGGAGAAAGTATGGATGTGCAAGCATATGTATATTTAAATATAAAACACTTATTACTATTTTAATTAAATCCTAAGCCTATGTATGCCCCTTTATCTTCATGTTTTCATTTTTGCAACCCTCTTCTTTCTTTCAAATTCCTAAGAGCTTAAGTAATATTAGTCATGGCTTACTCTTCATAATTTCCAAAGTGAGAAAAATAACTCCTTTTTGTTCAAATCCCATCTTTAGTTCACAAAGTCATTCCTACAAACCATTCAACATCTCCTCTTCCAAAATACAACACTCCACCACCCAAAACCACAAGGACCGAGCCCAAACCTCCCAAGGCCGAGCCCAAGGTCGAGCCAAAAAACCACTTGGCTGAGCCTAATTCAAGTGTTCGAGGGTCCAAAAGTTTCAAATTTGCAACATCCTTACGCATTTTCGAGTTCCCGCAAAAGTTTGATTTGATTTAGAAAAAAATTTGGTGAGTAAATCTTTTGTTTTGGAAAAGAAATTAACTTGATTTTTGATGGACTATATGTTGTGAAATATGGTGATTGTTTTGTGTTTAATGGCGGAATTTCTATCGAATTAGAAAACCGTCGATAAATTTCAAATTAAAATTTAAACCGCAAGCGCACGGTGTACGATTGTTGAACGTATGCGAGTACGGGTCGATCCATGGGGAATTGTTAAGATTTTGAAATTCTATTCAATCAAATTAAACCAAAGTCGAGGGATTGTTAACTAACTAAAAGAAAGTAAAAAAACCAAAACTAACGAGAATAAAAATATGAGATTAAAGAGCAATTTAGAGGCAAATCCCCTCATGATCACATAAATCAACATAATGAAATTATGGTCTCTTTTTGGTCATTTGTGAGTTTAGTTGATGCATTTATCATAAGCATGGCCTAATTGTGTTATTAATTAACACACTTAAACCATCAAACTTTAATGCACCCTCTAACCCACTTACTAACTTTAATGAAAATGATATGAAATTAAAAGTAGAATCTATTTTAAGCATGGCTTATTAACTATTGAATTAGAAACATAAACCATCAAATTTTGATTTTAAATCCACTTCCATTACCATGATCATATGTAGATGAAGAGGTAATTAGTGATTCATTTGACTAAGCATAGCCTATTTGTTCTGAACAACATAAGATGTCAAACTCAATATTAAACACAAAATCACACAAACATCTAACTTTCCAATAAGCACAAAAGAGACATAAATGAAAAATTATGTTGCATCTACATGATTCAAGAGTGCTTCATTACCCCTAAATTGTAGGGATTAGCCTCTCATATTTGTTATTAAATCAACAAATGTAGAAAACAACATGAAATAAACAAGAGGAAAAAGAGAGCAAAATGAAAATAAAAGATAAGTAAAAAGAAATGAACACTAAGCTATTAACAAAATAAGAAAGAGAGCATGTAAATGTAAAAGAACATTAACTAACATTGCATAGAAAGAAAGATTACATGAAATTAAAAATGGCTAAGTAGCCATAAAAAGGAGAAAGAGAGCTTGTGTTTTATTTTGAGCCTAAAACTAACTAAGAGAGAGAGGGTTACATGAAGATATGGGTTATTTATATAAGTTAGAAACCCTAATTCATTTTTTGGGGAATGCCCAAAATACCCTTAAGGTAGTGTGACCACCAAGTAATCATTAGCATGTCTTAATCCCCCACTTAAATGTACAAGAAGCTTTAATGGCCTTTTAGCATGTGCATTAGCTCTTAATTGAAAATCAAGGTAAGTGGGTAGGTGGGGTCCTCCATGTTCATGAGTTTGAATTATTTTCATCTTCATTTGCTTTGTTTCCTTTTGTGCATGCATATCTTCATGAAGCCACTTGTATTTGAATTTAAATTCCTACAAAACAACATAGAAATTTTCAATTAAATTTTAGAAAATTAATATTTGCACAAAAATGACCATTTTGCCCTTGGATGAAGATGAATATGCGACGATTTGAAATAATTTGAATTTTTGGTTTAAACAAGTTAAAATACCCAATATGATCATTTATTTAATTTAAATAGATTAAATATGGTGGTAAAAATATGCACATTTACGTGCACATCAAATACCCCCCACACTTTTCTTTTTGTTCGTCCTCGAATAAAGAAGAAGAAAAAACTAAGATAAATCTATTTTCGTAGGGAGCATGATTGCATTTAGCGTATGCAACAAGCCGTTAAACCTTTGGGTGTCTCCAATAGGACGAGTGTTGTCTCGTGAGGGTTTTCAGCGGATACTACCCACAAAATCCAAATGCAGGATGAAAATATTTACAAAATGCAAGATTTATTTACAAAGAGATGAATGCAAGTTTTTGGAAATATTTACAAATGAAAGATTTGCTTTTAAATTAACACACATAATTTAAATATAGGTTTTGGTTATTATCAAGATTTAAGACCTTTTACTTGTCAAAATTTCAAATAAAAATCAAGTTATCATAACAAATAGACAATAGTTTAACTCGTTGTTTCGGTTGATAACAAAGTGTAACTATGAAATAGATCCTTAGTTGATTATCAAAGTTTATCAAAGTGGTATAATCATTTCTTTCAATAACAAGTCAAATCAAATAAGTTAAAGTAGTGCTTGGATTTTAATTGCTTACTCTCTCTATTTTTTTTGAAAATTTTATTTATATTTAAAATATTTACATATTCTTAACTCAGGTAAACTGAGGCCAGATATATTACCCGTGCACTGCCTTGCTGACTGATGTGAGGGGAATACAGAGCGTGGAGAGTGAACACACAAGTGTGAACACTTATCGACTATAGGCGTTGTAACATCCCACCTTTTTGTACGCTTTAAGCAGACACACGTGCCGACTCAAACCATACAGAAGGGCGAATTGTTATTTGGGGTGAATAAGAAAAGAGAAAGAAATAAAAAAAAACAAAACAGAAACTCACAGCGGAATGACAAAATATAATAATCAAATAACAGTTCATGAAGCTGTATACAAAACATTTGATTATACTTATCCAATACAAAAATCAGAGTTACTCATATCAGAGATAAATACATAACATTGCAGTGGAACAGTATGTTACAGTGGAATAATATAGTAAATAATAATAATACAATCTTCGTCTTCATCCTCCGAAAATAAGATCTTCAAATCCTAAAATGCTCAGGCTGACCCGAGCGAATTGAAAAGACAAAACACTCGAGTCGGATTTAAAAGATCTTATGTGTGTTAAATTGATGCAGCAGCGGATAACAAAAATGGATGAAACTGTGAAAGTAGCAATCGATGGAATAGAAGATACTGAATGGCCCAAATCCGTTGATCAAAAGATGTCGGATTCTAGTTATCTTCGTCACGTTGATCACGCACGATACCGTGAAAGAAGATCTGCAATTCTTCAGACGTTGAACAAGCGCACTTGATACCGTGAATTGGCTTCTACGATCGTTGATTCGAGCGCACTCGAATGCCGAAAGAGGAGATAGGAGCCAATTCACGGTATCAAGTGCGCTTGATCAACGTCTGAAGAATTGCAGATCTTCTTTCACGGTATCGTGCGCGATCAACGTGATGAAGATAGCTAGAATCCGGCATCTTTTGATCAACGGATTTGGGCCATTCAGTATCTTCTATTCCATCGATTGCTACTTTCACAGTTTCATCCATTTTTGTTATCCGCTGCTGCATCATTTGGTATCAGAGCTAGACTTATCCAATCATAGCTAAGCCGAGTCTTGGTGCCAATTTTATTTGAAGTGTTGAAGATTGGATTTGCATTTTTGAAAAGAATAGTGTTCATCGTGTTCATCATAAATTACAACAAGTTTGAAGATTTCGATCCATCTCATTTTGGATCTAAGGAGGAAAAGTGTTTGAATTTTGCGCGGGAAGTTGTTTGCGCGCCAAAAGGTATTTTGAATTGTGGGTGCGAGCTATTGAAGGGTTGTGCCGAGCTTGAGTTAGGTCGTTCCTAGGCCAAACCGAGCCAGAATTGAATTTTTTGAAGTTTGTGTGTTGAATTTGTAAAGTTTCGACAATGCCACCAAGGAGAGCCAATCGTCATCAAAATATTGAAGCTTTTTATAGAAGAGAAGAAGCTGATGAGATGAAGCAAAGAATTAATGAAAACTTTAGTGAGAAGCTTAATGAAGGGATTGGTCGATTAGAGAAGATGATGTTGGAGATGAATCAAAATCGGAGAAGGGTTTCACCTGAATCTAACCATGGGGGAAGTAGAGTTTCACCACATTCCAATCGAGAGAGAAGTGTTGATAATGATCATAGAAGTGTGAGTCGAGATTGTTATAGAAATGATGATGATCGAAGTCATGATAGGAATGTGAATAATCGTGATCGGAGGAATGCAGATCGAAGGAATGTTGGTGGAAGAAACGATGGTAGTAGAGATGTTGGTGGTCAGGATCGACATCGATATACATCAGATTTCGAGGAGGAGTTTGATGGTGGTAGTGTTTATGGACGAGGACGAGGACAAGGAAGGAATCAGTCGGAGTATGATCACAAGTGGAAGTCTGGGATGAAAACTGAAATACCGGAATTCAAGGGAGGTATGCAAGCCGAGGAATTTCTTGATTGGTTAGCTTATGTTGAGGAAATATTTGACTTCAAGGAGGTTCCGGAGGATCGTAAAGTGAAGTTGGTTGCTACTAGGTTGAGGGGGAGAGCTATGGCATGGTGGCAGCAAACCAAACTTACTAGAGAATGGATGGGGAAGTCAAGGATTATTGCTTGGGAAAAGATGAAGAAATTGATGAAGGCTACTTTCTTACCCTACAATTACCAATCATTAATGTATCAGAGATTACAAAACCTGAGGCAAGGGACGAAAGCGGTTACTGATTATGCAGATGAGTTCTACCAGTTGATTGCTCGAAATGACATTATGGAGACAGAAGAACAACTGACCGCTAGGTTTGTTGGTGGACTTAGAACACAGATCCAGGATATGGTGAACATGTTCGACCCTAGATCTGTGGCAGAAGCACATCAAAAGGCGTTGGCTTGGGAGAAACAAGGAAGACGTGGGGGAGGTGTGTTTCCAAGTTTTACGGGGCCAAACAAAGGAGCGGGTAGTAGTTCTAATGTTCCTAAAGCATCGAATAAGCCGGTTGTTCATGAAGTGGCTAAACCAAAAGTCAACACCAATTTCAAATGCTATAATTGTCAAGAAGTGGGTCACAAGAGCAGCAAATGTCCAAAACCGAAGAAGAGAACTATGATCGCTGAGGCAGAGGAAGATGAAGTAGAAGCTGACTATTCTAATTCACTACATGATGAGGAGGAAGAAAATGTGTCGGGAGATGAAGGGTATTCATTGATGATGAAGAGGTCGTGCTTGACACCAAAACAGGAGGAGGAAACTAGCTGGTTGAGAAGTAACATCTTTCAGTCAACATGCACTATCTTGGGAAGGGTTTGCAAGTTCGTTATTGATGCAGGGAGTTGCAACAATATTATTTCTACAGAAGCTGTGAAGAAGTTAGCATTGAAAACAGAGAAGCATCCGAAACCTTACAAGTTGGCTTGGTTGAGGAAAGGTGGGGAAGTGAATGTTGGACGAAGAGCTTGTGTTAATTTTTCGATTGGGAAGAAATACAAGGATGAAATTTGGTGTGATGTTGTGGACATGGACGTATGTCATTTGTTGCTGGGGAGACCGTGGCAGTATGATAAGGCTGTGCAACATGATGGACGTACTAACAGTTACAGTTTTATGTTTGAAGGAACCAAAATCACTTTGATTCCTAAGAAGCGACAATAAGAAGAAAACAAGTTGGAGGAGATTGAAGAGTTGAAAACTTTGTTATCTTTGCAGGAGTTTGTTAAGGAGGTAGAAGAGGAGCCTGAAGTATTCTTGTTGATTGGACGTGAGAATCATGAAGTGGTTGAGATTCCTGAAGAAGTAAAACCAGTACTGGAAGAATTTGACGATGTATTTCCTGAGGAGCTACCAACGGAGTTACCACCATTGAGAGACATTCAGCATCAAATTGATCTTGTTCCAGGAACTGTGTTACCTCATAGACCACACTACAGAATGAGTCCAAAAGAACATGAGGAGTTGAGAAGGCAAGTGGAAGAATTGCTTGAACAGGGGCGTGTGCAGGAAAGTTTAAGTCCTTGTGCGATGCCAGCTTTGTTAGTACCAAAGAAGGATGGAACGTGGAGGATGTGCACTGATAGTCGAGCACTGAATAAGATTACTGTGAGATACAGATTTCCAATGCCGAGACTTGATGATTTGTTGGATCAGTTGAGCGGGGCTACTATCTTTTCGAAGATTGATTTGAAAAGTGGTTATCATCAAATTCGTATAAGACCAGGGGATGAGTGGAAGACAGCGTTCAAGACGAGAGAAGGATTATATGAATGGCTGGTCATGCCGTTTGGTCTTTCGAATGCACCGAGTACATTTATGCGGGTGATGAATCAGATGTTTAGACCATTCATTGGGAAGTTTGTGGTGGTGTATTTTGATGATATACTGATATATAGTGGAAGTCCAGAAGAACACTTGCAACATCTGAGAGAAGTGTTGATGGTACTGCGATAGGAACAATTTTATGCTGCAACGAAGAAATGCGTGTTCATGATGCATAGTGTTTTATTTTTGGGATATGTCATATCGGGAGGAGATATACAGGTGGATCAGAATAAAGTTGAAGCAATCAGAAATTGGCCACAACCCAGGACGATAACCGAAGTTAGAAGTTTTCATGGTTTAGCGTCATTCTACCGGAGTTTCATTCCACACTTCAGTAGCGTGATGGCACCAGTTACTGATTGTATGAAAGGGAAGCAATTTTCATGGTTGGAGGAAGCAGGATTTGCCTTTGAGAGAATCAAGGAACTATTGACGACAGCACCGATTCTAGTGTTGTCGGATTTTCAGTTGTTGTTTTAATTACATACTGATGCATCGAAGGTTGGAATTGGAGGGGTGTTAAGTCAGAAGGGACGTCCTATTGCATATTTCAGTGAGAAGTTATCAGGAGCAAATATGAGATATAATACTTACGATGTGGAATTTTATGCTATTGTGCAAGCTGTGAAACATTGGAGGCATTACTTGTTTCATAAAGAATTTGTTTTATATACTGATCATGAGGCGTTGAAGCAAATGCAGGGACAGGACAAGATTGCAGCAAGGCATGCTTCGTGGATTGTGTACTTACAACAATTTACATTTGTGGTGAAGCATAAATCGGGAATTACGAATAGAGTAGCAGATGCATTAAGTCGAAAGAATCATGTGTTGACTACAATGAAGATAGAGGTGACAGGGTTTGATGTGTTGCCAGATTTGTTTGTTAATGATCCTTACTTTGCTAAGATCATGGATGAAGTCAATGAAGGAAAGACGGATGAGTATGTGTTAGTGGATTGTTTTCTATTCAAGGGTAACCGATTATGTATACCAGAAGGCAGTCTACGAATGAAGATTGTGAAAGATTTACATGAGGAAGGTAATGTAGGGAGAGACCGTACCTTACAGTTGATTTCGCAATCATATTTTTGGCCTACTATAAGAAAGGAAGTTGAACGATTTGTGGAGAGATGTCATATTTGTCAAGTTTCCAAAGGGACAGCGACGAATGCGGATTATATATGCCATTACCTGTGCCTATTAAACCGTGGGTTGATATCAGCATGGATTTTGTTTTGGGTTTGCCTAGAACTCAGCGAGGAAATGATTCTATATTTGTTGTGGTAGATAGATTTTCCAAGATGGCACATTTTATCGCTTGCAAGAAGACAGCTGATGCCGTCCGTGTTGCTCAGTTATTCTTTAAAGAGGTGTATCGATTACATGGGTTACCTGAATCTATCGTTTCAGATCGAGATACCAGATTTCTAAGCCATTTTTGGTTAAGTTTGTGGAAGATGGTTCGAACGAAGCTGAATTTTAGTAGCGCTTATCATCCGCAAACAGATGGGCAAACGGAAGTGGTAAACAGATCATTGGGAAATTTGTTGCGATGTCTTGTGCAGGATAACTTGAAGAGTTGGGATATGAAATTATGTCAGGCAGAGTTTGCACATAATCACGCTGTTAACCGTAGTACGGGTTTCAGTCCGTTTCAAGTTGTATACTCAGCAAGTCCAAAGGGTCCATTGGATTTGACGACAGTGCCATATCAGAAGGGAGTTGTTAAGCGGGCTAGTGAATTTGTGACTGAGTTGCAAGAATGCCACAAAACTGTTCATGAACGATTGCTTACATCAAACAAGAAGTATAAACAACTGGCGGATAAGAAGCGAAGGAATGTGAATTTTAGAGAAGGTGATTTGGTTTACACCGTGTTGACAAAAGATTGTTTTTCAGTGGGAACGTACAATAAGTTGAAAGCTCGAAAAATCGGTCCAGTGCAATTTTTGAAGAAAATCAATGAGAATGCATATCAGTTGAGATTTCCGGATGATGTTCATACTTCTGATGTTTTCAATGTCAAATATTTGATTCTGTATCATGGAGATGAGATTGTTGTGGAAGAGGAAAGTGCAAATTCGAGGTCGAATTTTTGTCAACAGGGGGAGGATGATGCAGCGCGATCTGCTAACTGTTCAGATTTGAGTCGTTCTAGGATTTTAGGTCGCTCACGACCTAGTGAAGTTTTAGGTCGCTCACGACCTAGTGAAGGTCGCTTCCGAGCTAATGAGATCAGTGTTAAGGAAGGCAAGCAACTAAACGAGCTAAGTGAACAAGCATTAGGCCGCTCCGATCTTTCAAGTATGGACTGGAATGAGATAGGACCTATGCTAGGTCGCGAAGATGGGTTACGACCTAAGTTAGGTCACGAGGAGAACGAACGACCTAACGAAGCTCTCATTCCTTTAGGTCGCTCCGATATTTCGAGTGAAGACTGTCTCGAGCTACGACCTAAGTTAGGTCACATGAACTCGTTACGACCTAAGTTAGGTCGCCAGGAGAATTAGGTCGTGTGAAGAATCCCAGAAGCTAACTTGTTAGGTCGCGTACGAAGCCTATGCCGCCTGAATACCTTGAGTCGCATTGTTTTAGGTCGCATGTGTTACTAGGTCGTATGTCGTGATACTATGTTGTAATGTGTTTGTATTTTCTTTAAGTCGTAGGTCGCGTGAGTTGTATTGTTAGGTCGCGGTCGACCTATGTGTTGTGTTGTAAATAAGTGATATCTTGTGATGTACTGCAGGTGTTGTAATGTTGTTAGGTCGCTGCCGACCTAAGTTAGGTCGTAGGTCGCGTAACGACCTAGTGTTCTGGGTGTTGTAAAATGCTATAAATAGTGGGTGAGTTGTAACTTTGAGGGTAAGTTGATTTTGAATAAAACTTTTGTTTGTTAGCTTTGTGCTTTCATTAAATTGGTAGTTGAGTGTGATCTCCTATCTCCTCTTTCGGCATTCGAGTGCGCTCGAATCAACGATCGTAGAAGCCAATTCACGGTATCAAGTGCGCTTGATCAACGTCTGAAGAATTGCAGATCTTCTTTCACGGTATCGTGCGCGATCAACGTGACGAAGATAGCTAGAATCCGGCATCTTTTGATCAACGGATTTGGGCCATTCAGTATCTTCTATTATATCGATTGCTACTTTCACAGTTTCATCCATTTTTGTTATCCGCTGCTGCATCATAAATCATCGGTAGATAAATATGAGTGTAAACGGCGTCGTAGATGTTTACAGGGTTTGACATCTCTTATCCAGTGTCTAAAGTGAGTGCAGTAACTCAAGAGATGCTCGGGATTCACATCTCCTAAGGATCCGTTAAAATATCTACTATGTAGTAATATACGCTATTATAATAATGTCTAAAGTAAAGTAAATTATTAAAATAGCGTTAAGGCATTACCCATATCCCCCTTAACACATTTTATATATTCCCATAGTCTATACAGTACCGTAATCTCCCACGTAATGGGCGTCGTCAGAGGGCACTCCATAGGTATGGTACAAACAAACTCGTAGAAGGCGCGCTAGGGTAGGTGACACGGCACAACTAGGCAATGCCAGGTTAGATATACCAATTACGCATCCGTACTGTTGGTAACGCATAGCCGCAACTAACGCCCAACTCGAAACACACACCCAAGTAAAAATCGAAGGGTGGCCACTAAATAAATCAAAAGTCAGAATATAGTATCGATGGAATGTGTCTGATCGGAGGAATGACCTCACTTGGCCCGAGATTCGCTCCTGTTTTAGCCACCTTAAGCCAACTCATGGGAGTCGGGTCCACGTATATACCTCATATAGGATCGTCGCCACCATCCTACTTCATTCTGGAATCTCCACCGCATACACAGTTGTCAAAGTGGTTTTCGGTATTAGCAGAGAGTATGACAATATCCGATCCCGGTCTCTTTAACAACCAATCGCTTATTACACACCGGATGGTTCTTTTACATTTCCAAAATCATTTCATAATTGATATCAAAATATCATATTCGATTCAAACCATATCACTTTTGAAATCATTACTTACTTTCGAAATCATATTCACTTTTGAAATCATATCACATTTGAAATCATAATTCGATAATTATATTTCCTTTCAAAGTCAAATTCACAATTTATACCAAATTATCATATTCTCAAAACTACACCACTTTTAAATCATATCGTTTCAAAATCATAATTTCTTCCAAAAATCATATTCCCAAAACAAGTTAAGTCCTTGCTTCAAAATCATCATTTCAATTTATTATAACATTCAAAATTCCAACTTAGGTTATAACATCATTTGGCCTTATTTTCTTTTTAAAAACAATGAATTGAATTTAAACACTCTCACTTTACTTGGTTTGGAAATTTCGGAATGGTTTAAATAATTATAAATAGTTAAAATACTCCAAAATAGTTTTAATTCTCGGTAAAGTACCTTTAAATTGATTTAAGATAGTTAAATAGATTTAATTTAGATTAAATATAATTAAAATAGATTAAATAGCTTTAAAATTGATTAATTAGATTTAAAATAAATTAAAATGGTTTAATTAGTTTAAAATAAATTAAATTGGTTTAAAATAGATCAAAATAATTTATATAGTTAATATTAGTTAAATAGTTTAATAAATTTGAAAATCTTAATAATTAGAAAATTTAAAATAATATTTTTTTAAACAGTTTACTTAAAATATGAGTTTGAAATTAATACCAATTTAAACTATTCATTTCAACATATTTGGACCATTTCAAATTTCCAAATCGACAAACCAAATTTCAATAAACTATCGAATTTCATATCGTTTAAAATCCATGTTCAAAATATCAATACGGATTACTCCCACTTCAAAATATTTCAAAGTTATTTTCAAACAAATTCAATAACTCAATTTCGATAGAATTTCATTTATACTTAAAAGTTTAACTTAAACTTCCGATTAAATTTTCTTAAAGCAATTCCTTTTTAAACCAATTCGCATTTCAACACAAACTTAATTTCTCAATAATACTTCAATTTACATAAATCAAATTTTATTTCAAAACATCAATTGATTAAATTCAAAAATTTAAGGATTTTAAAATCATTTAATTTAACCAATCCGGTGTCCGTATATAATTTTCTACCCTAGGGTCAAGTGATATAGATATTTATCATTTCAATCCGCAATTTAAACATATTACGGTTGTATATCATTTCAAACCGCAATCCCGAAATAAATAAAAATCCATAATGAACTTGCAGTTTATAACGGTATAAAATACAACATCCATTCAACCAACATCAACAATCAACGTCCATCACAATCATCAGCCAAATCAATCAATAAATATCAATATAGAACTGATAATCAATAACGGGTATTAAACTGGCAATTTATATTCAATAATAAATTAGATAACGATTTTATTCAAATAAATTCAAATTAACTGGGATGATAATTCAAAATATACCAAACAGTCATAAATAAATTCCTAATCACATCATAAATGAAATTTAACAAACATAAGAAATTTTAGAAGTTGTGAGCGGGTTGAAACACTCATCCTTGAATTTAAATCGAATTTAAATCCAATTTAAACCCAAAATTCAAACAGTCTCGGAATTCGTCCTAACCAGCAACAAAATGTCCGGAATTTTGATACGATCCCAGCGGATCAAATCGCGCGTGAATCAGACCTTGTATGTAAAAGATATGCGTGTTAGAACATTATACGATTTGAATTTAAAATAATAAAATAATTAAATTAGGAGTACACGTCACCGAAGCTTCTCTCGTTCACGCGATGTTGAAGCCGCCTGAAACCCATCTTCGATTCGACAAAACCTAGAAGTCGCCGCCACTAGATACGATCGCGACTCCCCTACTGCCTTGCCGCGACCTCGCCTAGGCCTCCCATCCAACCACGACGCGTCACATCGTCGATCGGCGACGAAAAACTGCCCAGCCGCCGCCTCCCAGTCGAACCCTAGATGAATTAATTCGATCGATCCAACCACTAAAATGAAGAACAAGTCATGCCGATGGACAGCGCACGACCCTCTCCACATGATGGTATCATTAATTTGACGATCCATCGGCGTTGATCGGAACCTTATGGACGGCCGAGAATAGTCTAGCCAATTTCGGCCACACAGCAACCCAGATTGAGAAACGAATCACATAGTTGTCTTGCACTTGTCGAGAGCTTCAGATTGATATATAATTCGATATAGTTTGTGGAGTTTGAATTTTGAAGTTGAATTTGAAATTGAATTTGAAATTTGTGAATTAGGTTTTGTTTGTCATTGAAAAGAGGAGGAGCTAATGGGATTGTACGTACAGAAATGAGGAATAAGAAATGACCTACGGTTTATAACGATATATATATATATATATATATGTAGAACAAACTAGAAGGGAATGGGCTCGATTGGTTTGGAATGTTGAACGATAAACGACCCGAAAAACCCGTTTCGACTCCAGAACGAAAATGGGTCAACCCATATATCAAAATAGATGTTTTCAGTAATTTTAAAATCAATGGAATAGGTTTCAAGTTCAAATTCCATCGTATGAAGAAGTTATGGTAAAATCAATTTATTTCAAATTGATTTCAATTAAATTGATTTCTATACGTTTCAAGCCCGTACGATCAGTCCGATCGTTACGAAACTTAAAATCCTACAATAATTCACTGTTACGGATCCGATGAAACTGGTTTCATCGAAATCCGAGCCAGTGGCCAAAATGGCTATATTTCGGTTAATTAAATAAATTAATATTAAATTAATTAAATCACATTTTCAGTTTCAATTTTAATAATTTACAACTTCTATCATTTTTGATTTCCTAATCACTTACAATAATTTAAACAAATTTAGATGTCAATTTAAAGTTGATTAATCCATCAATTTCAGTGTTTAATTTCAATTTCATTAAATTCAGAAATTATAAATTAAATTTTCAATAATTCCATTTAATTGACCTTTCATCCTATTATTCAATCCATTATTATCAAATGGATGAAATTAACATTGGTTCATGTTCTATTACATTAATATTCTCAAATTTCATCTTAATCTCCATTAACGTAATATTTAAATATTTAATTTCATTTATTTGCAATTAATCCAATTATTATAATTTGAATTCCAATAAATTAATAAATCTTGATTTCCATTCTTTTATTCAACCAATTATCATATTATAAATAAAATTAACATTATTTCCAAATGTTAACTTAATTTACATTAACATAATATTTAATACATTTATTGAAATTTATTTTCAATTTAAATTAACAGGCTAAATAGATAGGTAATATACAATAGTTTGCCACAGTTAACCATTAGTCACATTAATAAGCTATTATTACTTACAAATCAATGTTACCATTTATTTTCACAATACTAATTTCATTCAATTTCCATTAACTATCTATTATTTCCTTGGTTAATCCAATATTTCATTTATTCACTTATATTCAACTTATAACCAAGTATAGCATTTTTATTATTTCAATCAATTGGGATATCATTCAATCTATCAAAATTTACTTTAATTAACATTGTAACATTTCATTTTAGTATTCATTTCATTATTACATTACAACTTTTTATTTCTTCGAATATTAAATTACCAAAATCTCTCTAAATTAACAAATTTAATTATCGAAAATTACAGGTCGTTACAGGCATTATTAAAAAGAATTTTAGATATACATACACCTAACTCGGATAAACTGAGGCCAGATATACCGATCGTGCACTACCTTTCGGGCTTATGTGAGAAGGGTACAGAGCATGGCGAGTGAACACATGACTTTAGGTGTTTATTAAGAAAAATACATACATATATAAAAGATTTTTTTTTGTTTTTTTTGAAGAGAGAGTTTTGCAAAATCATCTTAGCACCTGTTTCCTGGAGATTTGACCAGGCAACTGAGTACTCGGCGTACAGGACGACTCGGTGTCAACTAGTGATCTGCATCTCATAGTACTCGGCGTAGTGCTCAGCATCTCATAGTACTCGGCATCCATGGTACCCGTCATCAAGGAGTACTCGGCGTAGTACTCGGCGTAGTACTCGGCATCCAGTGGTACTCGGTGTTAGAAGACGTTCGGCGTATATAACTACTCTACATGGCAGCATCGTTCGGCCAAAGGATCGTTCGGCTAAGAAGCATCGTTCGGCCAAAGGATCGTTCGGCTAAGAAGCATCGTTCGGCCAAAGCATCGTTCGGCTAAGAAGCATCGTTCGGCCAAAGGATCGTTCGGCTAAGAAGCATCGTTCGGCCAAAGGATCGTTCGGCTTCGACTGACAACTGTTCTGCACTTCCCACCCATCAAACGTACCGTTCGGCATTGAGAAGGTGGTTCGGCGTCAACGTGTTCGGTCTACTTGGTTCGGCATACAGCGACCACTACACTTGGGCTAGAGTGTTCGGCCACCAAGCCCACCTGGGAAGTCCATCCCATATTTGTCTATAAATAGAGGGGCAGGGTCACAGTGAAAAAGGACCTTTTTTGGGATAACAATGGGGAGACTCTGCCATTTTTTATACTCTCCTCTTTTTAACTCAAACTTGTATTCAAGTCATTAATATATGGATTGTATCTGTATTCAACTACTTATGAAAGAAATAAAGATCAAAACTCAAAGTGGATGTAGGCAGTTACGCTGAACCACTATAAATCCGGTGTTCTTACTTTCTGCATTTAAATTAGCATATTCTTCCTTGTTTAATTTAACTTCATCATTTACATCTCTACACAATCTTTTTCAACGAGGTTAGTGACCAATTTTGGTGCTAACACTTTGGTGCTTTCACTGAGAATTGAATTCTCAGACCTCAAGGATCTGCTTTGAAGCTACTGGATTGAATAAATCCCCCAAAGAAGATCCGACTCACTGATAGGACATCCGTTGATTCTACTCAGAGTTCATACCGATAACTCTACAATGGCAGGACCACGTACCAGGTCAGCTTCTCATAATGCGGATGCCCGCGAGACAGCTAGCGTGCAACAAGACTGAAGCTGCTGACAGCTCTACTTCCTCTGATGAACCTCCCAGGCGCAGACGCCGCAAGACTGAAGCTGCTGTTCAAACAACTGGAGTCCGTGACCAAGCAAGAGCTGGAAACTTCAGGACAGGAGTACAAATGGAGGCTGGAGGCCCAGACCATCAGAACGCTCCAGAAAAGGCGTATGCCGAACGCTCCAGAAAAGGCGTATGCCGAACGCTCCAGAAAAGGCGTAGGCCGAACGCTCTTCCAGGCCGAACGTACCTCTACACCGAACGCCCTAATGCCGAACGGTATTGTATGCCGAACGACTCGGTTGTGCCAAACAGTGTGGATGCCGAACAGCTTTGGCCGAACCACTTCTGGACGATTCACTTTGGACAAACAGCCTTGGCCGAACAGCTTTGGCCGAACCACTCCAGGCCGACCCACTTTGGCCGAACAGCTTTGGCCGAACCACTCCAGGCCGACCCACTTTAGCCGAACAGCTTTGGCCGAACCACTCCAGGCCGACCCACTTTGGCCGAACAGCTTTGGCTGAACCATTCCAGGCCGACCATACCTCTAGGCCGAACGATCTTCCAGGCCGATCCATACCTCTATGCCGAACACCTCTGTAATGCCGAACGGTATTGTATGCCGAACGCTCATCAATGCCGAACGGTATTGTATGCCGAGCACCTCTGGAATTAAGTTACACCGGTCACCTATACAACCCCTATTTTTCTAAAAAAAAATATTTTCGGGTACGACCCAAATTTCCAAAAGTGCCCCTCGAACCCTAGCCGCAGCGCAGTGCCTCCGGATAATGAGTTCAAAACTCAACTTAGTAAAGGAACATTCTATCCACTTCCCTGACATCCCATGATCGACCAGGGCATAGAGGATCTAGCGGCAGCTTATGAACGGCATCAAGGGAACAGACAAGCGACCGCTATTCAAACGGTACTCCCAAAGGTTGGAGAACATAGATGATATGACTCTAGCAAATGCCAAGATGGCTCCAAGCGCCATTCTTCGCTGACCCAGCACTTCGAATTTAATGACCCCAAGCAAACCAATGCTCTAAACAATTTATTCCAAATACTAACAAGGGTATCATACTGATCGCGTTTGAGGAAAGTCGACCTCCAGATATATTTTGGCGGCTAGTTAGCTAAAGAGCCTCCTACGACTATGGATCGTTTCTTCTACAAAATGAATCAGAACTAAAGTGAGGAGGAGTGGAGCAGACTAAGAAAAATAACAATGAAGGCCCATTGGCTAAGGATGTAGATCCCAGTAGCCGAAACAAGACTTCAGAATTCAGCTCATATGCTCTTTGAAAGATTCAATTGACAACCTCTACTTGAAGACTCACGACTCGGAGTGGTACTGGAAACCAACCTCGAGAGAATACACCAAAGTCTAAAGAAAATCAGGGGAATGTTGTATATTCCCAGATGCTCACTGATCCTAACATGGGCGATTACAAACACCTCCGAGGGGTGATCGAAAAGATGACCTGGAAAGGAAAGCTTCAATAGTATGTACAAGTCCTGCAGAATGGAGGGAAGCGAATATCTGATGCCTATTAATAAAGGGCTATGATTATCAATTGGACGGTTGACGGTCGACATCCCTTTGAAAGGAGCCAAGGGCGGAGTCGAATAGCGAGCACACGATGCTGCTTCACATATCAATGAGATTTACCATAATCTTCTTTGAATTATTTCCATTTCCATCTCTATTTCAATTGTTCTATGAACTACGACTAGCTTGAACTAAACTACTTTCAAAACGATGCAGGTGACCAGGTACTCAGATTTGGTTGCCAACCAATCTACGCAGACCATGATCGGACGTGTGGAGTTACATCTGGACGAGCATAATTCTATCGCTCATCATCAACCATATGCCTTTGATATGGGGCTATGGGTTAAATACAATGTACAACATCATGATGCACGGAGAGCTGAATTCCATCCTGCAAGTGGAATTTATTCAAGTAGAGAGCGGTCGCGATACGGCCGGCCACTCGCTAAGTGAAACTCGAGCTCGGGGGCAAGCCATCACATCATGGCTAAAAATTGGTTGATACACGACGATCCTTCGCACAACTCCATACTCCCAAAGTGCGAGATGGAGTATAAACATCTACACAACTCCGTACTCCCAGAGTGCGAGACGGAGTATAAACATTCATCAACTCCGTACTCCCAGAGTGCGAGATGGAGTATAAACATACATCAACTCCATACTCATCCCCAAAACTGGGGGCAGAACCAAAGCAAAGCATGCTAGTTGAACATTTGTCTAAAAGAGGATTGCAACGAAACGATTAAGAGACGACTGTCAAGCAATCAACTGAACGGAAATATTCAGCATGTAAGACTGCGGTTTTTCAAAGCACGTCATGTTTACACAAGACGTCCTTTGGGGGGCAAAAAAATGTTATCCCGCCTTTTGGCAAATCCGTGACACCAAGAACTTGATTAGAAACCAGTGACAGTTCGTCTTGGAGATCGGTTACACAAAGGCTCACAATGGATATCGATGGATTTTGTCCGAGTCTGGATCGAGCCACGATTAACAAGACATAACAATCAAAGCCAGGGAAGCCAATGTTCCAAGTTTCAAGACGATCCGAGTTCGTATGCTCAACTTATGATCGATTCGAACAACCGACCATCCATCCATCAACCTCCACATTTGACTTGGAGACCTAAACTGCTTGGAATGAATATGGCCCGATCATCCACTCCAATCGAGTCATAGAACAAAGTTCGACAAAATACCCCTCATGAAGCTCAGTGACGTCGGGATCCGTCTAAAGTGGACGTGATTTTATCATCTACCGATCAAATCCTACCCTGAACACGAAAGGTTGTTCGAAAGCCCAACTTGAAGTAGCTATGGTAGACTGTGTACTCACTAACCATCGCTGTCAATATATGGACACGACTGCACCTTGGAACATATGCAACTTACTTTGTCTACTCAACAATCTATTATCCTTATTTTCTAGAAGGAGATACGGAGCAAATTGTAAGAGATTTGGCTATCTAACCCAACATGGATGTGATTCAACCATCTATCATATACCTCCTTATTTGACTTGATTGGAAGAGCTATAATCACCAAGAGGACGAGAATCGATCGTCCATTTTTCAAATTCCGTCCCTCATCCTGGGGGCAGAATCCCATTCTGTGAGCAAACGTGGTTCGATTGTTCATTCGACGACATTAGCCTCGATACAGTAGATGAATACAAATTAAAGAGTGGAAATACGACTACTCTCAACTTAAACCTCCAAGTCCCCAGAGTGCGGACTAGAGTACTCTAAGTCCCCAGAGCGCGGACTAGAGTATAAATGACTAAAACCTCCAAGTCCCCAGAGTGCGGACTGGAGTACTCTAAGTCCCCAGAGCGCGGACTAGAGTATAAACGACTTAAACCTCCAAGTCCCCAGAGCGCGGACAGGAGTACTCTAAGTCCCCAGAGCGCGGACTAGAATATAAATGACTTAAACCTCCAAGTCCCCAGAGTGCGGACTGGAGTACTCTAAGTCCCCAGAGCGCGGACTAGAGTATAAACGACTTAAACCTCCAAGTCCCCAGAGTGCGGACTGGAGTACTCTAAGTCCCCAGAGCGCGGACTAGAGTATAAACGACTTAAACCTCCAAGTCCCCAGAGCGCGGACTGGAGTACTCTAAGTCCCCAGAGCGTGGACTAGAGTATAAACGACTTAAACCTCCAAGTCCCCAGAGCGCGGACAGGAGTACTCTAAGTCCCCAGAGCACGGACTAGAGTATAAATGACTTAAACCTCCAAGTCCCCAGAGCGTGGACAGGAGTACTCTAAGTCCCCAGAGCGCGGACTAGAATATAAATGACTTAAACCTCCAAGTCCCCAGAGTGCGGACTGGAGTACTCTAAGTCCCCAGAGCGCGGACTAGAGTATAAACGACTTAAACCTCCAAGTCCCCAGAGTGCGGACTGGAGTACTCTAAGTCCCCAGAGCGCGGACTAGAGTATAAACGACTTAAACCTCCAAGTCCCCAGAGTGCGGACTGGAGTACTCTAAGTCCCCAGAGCGCGGACTAGAGTATAAACGACTTAAACCTCCAAGTCCCCAGAGCGCGGACTGGAGTACTCTAAGTCCCCAGAGCGTGGACTAGAGTATAAACGACTTAAACCTCCAAGTCCCCAGAGTGCGAACTGGAGTACTCTAAGTCCCCAGAGCGCGGACTAGAGTATAAACGACTTAAACCTCCAAGTCCCCAGAGCGCGGACAGGAGTACTCTAAGTCCCTAGAGCACGGACTAGAGTATAAATGACTTAAACCTCCAAGTCCCCAGAGCGCGGACAGGAGTACTCTAAGTCCCCAGAGCGCGGACTAGAATATAAATGACTTAAACCTCCAAGTCCCCAGAGTGCGGACTGGAGTACTCTAAGTCCCCAGAGCGCGGACTAGAGTATAAACGACTTAAACCTCCAAGTCCCCAGAGTGCGGACTGGAGTACTCTAAGTCCCCAGAGCGCGGACTAGAGTATAAACGACTTAAACCTCCAAGTCCCCAGAGTGTGGACTGGAGTACTCTAAGTCCCCAGAGCGCGGACTAGAGTATAAACGACTTAAACCTCCAAGTCCCCAGAGTGTGGACTGGAGTACTCTAAGTCCCCAGAGCGTGGACTAGAGTATAAACGACTAAAACCTCCAAGTCCCCAGAGTGCGGACTGGAGTACTCTAAGTCCCCAGAGCGCGGACTAGAGTATAAACGACTAAAACCTCCAAGTCCCCAGAGTGCGGACTGGAGTACTCTAAGTCCCCAGAGTGCGGACTAGAGTATAAACGACTTAAACCTCCAAGTCCCCAGAGTGCGGACTGGAGTACTCTAAGTCCCCAGAGCGCGGACTAGAGTATAAATGACTTAAACCTCCAAGTCCCCAGAATGCGGACTGGAGTACTCTAACTCCCCAAAGTGCGGACTGGAGTACTCTCGGTCCCCAGAGCATGGACTAGGTTATAGACGACTTTAGAAAAATCTCTAAATCCCAGAAGCGGACCAGATTACTCTAAGTTCCCAGAGTGCGAACTAGAGTATAAACGAGTTGACGAAAATCTCTACGTCTCGAACTGTGGACTAAAGCGTAAACCGTTTGACAAATCTCTAAGTCCCCGGAGCGTGGACCGAAGCATGAACACAAATTGGGCGCGAGTCAACCGGGGGGAGAATAACACTAAGTCACCAGAATGCAGAGTGGTATATAAACATCGATAAATAGACGAGTGGATTCCGACCATTTTCTATTCCGCAAACTTCGACCTGGAACCGACAGGAGGATTATTAACCCGCCGAGGATGGAGTTCGACCATCCAACCAGTGACCTGGCCAAATCATTACTGGGGGCAGGGGTACAAAACACTAAAAAGTTGAATACGATAGCTTATTGTAGCTCTAGCGTGGCGTTCTTTATAACTTGAGGCAGCAACTGCAGGGAGGCCTCAATACAGAGCCAATCGAAACGGCGTCCAAAGCTACGAGCAACCTACTACATCATACCTCAGACCAAGGGTCAATGCCAATCCGCACCAACCACATACGAATGTGACTCGGATGTTTTTTGAAAAACTATGACCCCCAGAGTATGGAAAATAGGGTAAACCACGAATACTTGGTCAAAAATTCTCCAGCACCCTCATTCGATTCGTCAGGAGGAGTATGAAACTGGATGAGCATAACCCAACTGCATTTGTAGCCAACTTTACCCTGAGATCTGATTACAGAGCATGAACCAAAGTGGACGTGGATGACCATCCACTATCCAAATTACGCCCTGAAACTTACGTGGCATCGAAGTATTCCTCTTGGAATGAAAAACCACGATAAAATCCAAGATAGGCGAGACCTAGTCTCCTATCGACTGACATGATCCCACGATTCAATGGGAAAGAGAGTAAAGCTAAAGTGGGCATGGCTGGCCTTCCTACTTATCGGTATATGCCCCAGACCTGGGGGCACGAGCGAGAAGCAAGATGAATGTGAACCGACTATTCACCAATCACCTCTATGTCTTTGGAGTCTAGGTGAAAACATAAACATAGCTAGGACAAGACTCAACCTTCCATGCAGTACATTTATCAACCCGAGACTGGGAGAAGACGCATGGTCATCCAAAAACTGGCCACAATAGCTCAGTATTAAAACTTATATATAGTGCTTACAGCTACTCAAGGCAACGACCGAAAGGATGCCTAGAGATAGAATCGTTAAATAGATACCTTAGCTCATGGGCAATTGACTTTCACTCCAACCCGAAGGACGGGTAAAGAATCATGAATGCATTAAATAGAAAGTGCGTTACTCGAATGCACAAACAAATTCAAACTCATAGCAAGATCCAGCCATACAGTTGCGTGCCACTCGAGGCTGACCCCCACTCGACATTTCCTTTAATGCGCTTTTTAGCCTGATTTTTGGCCATTTGCTGATAATCTATTAGAGCATTTAGAGCCCTTTGCTATTAGGCTCAATAACTCATGACAAGACTCTAGGATTCGACTAGAGTAACCATCAACATTGGCCGTCCCAACCATATTTCACATTGAATGTTATGATAGTTACACCTTTACTCAAAGAATCTGGGATGGCACCTGCTAATCTGACGGTCGACATTACAACCAGCCATGGCGACCCTTTCCGGGCGCTGAATATCGGATCACAGCTCAGTGCAGTGATGATAAAAGAATTAGTTGAATTTTTCTGAATAAATGATGATATCTTCCCTTGGACCCATTCTGACATGCATATGTGATTTCATTAACTATCGCGAGCCATGCATTGGATATCAACCCGAAGCTACAAAAGCTAGCACAATCTCTATTGATTTCATCATGAAAGATCCACTCTTACTTTTAGGCTCACCCCATCAACGTCTACGCCTACCAGCCGTTGCGACAGGGCACACAATGACCTGAGACGTCTGAAAGACTACTTAAATAGAATATCGAACTAAGCTAATTCAATATCACTTATTTCCCACGAAGGGCTATCCAAGGACGGAAATTAGCAGACCTCACACCCAAATTCACTACCTCAGATGACTATTTGAAGAGTAGCAGAGAACCGACCATAAGATGGAAAATGTACGAGGATGGAGCATCCAATGATCAGTGTTATGGCTTGATAATGACTCCCGAGGAACGATCAATCTGCCACGTCCTAAAACTCGATTTACCTGTAACAAACGACGATGCTTAGTATGAAGCCTTGACTGTCAGCCTCAAACTTGCTAGAGGATTTGAAGTGAAAACTTTACATATCTTTTGTGATTCTTGATTGGTAGTATACAAATTTAAGGAAGTTGATCTTGCTAGAGGGCATTCTCTTGCTCCTTATCTCGGCCAAGTCCAAGAGCTACTAACCGACTTCACATATTACATCATTACACACATACTCAGCGAACAAAATGAAAAGGTGTCATGGTTGACTCCTATCAAAGACTATCTACAATGAGGAATTCTTACTGAACGGAGGAATGGAAAACGACAGATCCTCCTCAAAGCTTCACGCCAAATCATCTAAGAATAATTCGTGTGTCAAAAGGAGTTTATCCATCCCCATGCTTCGGCATATCGCCCATAATGATATCTTGAGCAAAGTCTATGAAGTAGAATGCGGTAATAACATCAGGAGGAAAACCATGATAAAGAAGATACTCTGCTACAGGTATTACTGGCCAACTATCAACCCATATGCGGTTGATCATGCTAGACAATGTGACGAGTGCAAGATGTTTGCAAAAAATCCGGGAACCCCACCGATGGAAATTATTCAAATGGCTAGTTCATAGCCGTTTGCCACTTGGGGGCACTGAAATCATCTTCTTGTCGATCCTAAAGGTGGTGCGAAATACACCATCATAGCAGTTGATTACGTCACCAAATGGGCAGATGAAGAACTCTTAACCACGACCAAGATGAAGAAAATAATCAACTTCTTTATCCGTAACGTCATCTGTCCTTATGACCTTCCATGATCCATTATAACTGCAAATGGACAGGTTGAAGCTGTGAACCAAATCATAGAGTCAGTACTAAAGAGAGGTTTGGAAAACTCCTCAAGTGGCTGATTGCAACCCTTATTTCACAGAAAATACAAACAAGGAATCACGATTGAATTGCAATTAAACTAGATGGAGTTGGTGACGACTTATGAGCATATAAAACGCATCCGAGAGCCAATGGCAAGAACATGTACCCGAACGTGCATGTGTACATCCTTAAAAGTTCGACTTCTTGAAATCAACAGAAATTGAATTCTCACTAAGGGTTATTAAGAAAAGACTAGATCAGATAGCCGAAGCTTATTAGCTCTGCAGAATCAGTCATGTATGGCCACTAATGAACCACAACCCTGGATTTATAATATTGGGAATCGACCAAGCATCACGATGACCTTAGAAGGATACAACACCTTGGGAGGATAATGATTAGTCAAGAAACATGGTGGATTTCTTTCTGAAGACAAGGAATACTCGCTGATTCAAAGCGTGTTGTGTTGCTTCACACGACACACTTTGGGGGGCAAGTGTTTCCTGGAGATTTGACCAGGCAACTGAGTACTCGGCGTACATGACGACTCGGTGTCAACTAGTGATCGGCATCTCATAGTACTCGGCGTAGTGCTCAGCATCTCATAGTACTCGGCATCCATGGTACCCGTCATCAAGGAGTACTCGGCGTAGTACTCGGCATCCAGTGGTACTCGGCGTTAGAAGACGTTCGGCGTATATAACTACTCTACATGGCAGCATCGTTCGGCCAAAGGATCGTTCGGCTAAGAAGCATCGTTCGGCCAAAGGATCGTTCGGCTAAGAAGCATCGTTCGGCCAAAGCATCGTTCGGCTAAGAAGCATCGTTCGGCCAAAGGATCGTTCGGCTAAGAAGCATCGTTCGGCCAAAGGATCGTTCGGCTTCGACTGACAACTGTTCTGCACTTCCCACCCATCAAACGTACCGTTCGGCATTGAGAAGGTGGTTCGGCGTCAACGTGTTCGGTCTACTTGGTTCGGCATACAGCGACCACTACACTTGGGCTAGAGTGTTCGGCCACCAAGCCCACCTGGGAAGTCCATCCCATATTTGTCTATAAATAGAGGGGCAGGGTCACAGTGAAAAAGGACCTTTTTTGGGATAATAATGGGGAGACTCTGCCATTTTTTATACTCTCCTCTTTTTAACTCAAACTTGTATTCAAGTCATTAATATATGGATTGTATCTGTATTCAACTACTTATGAAAGAAATAAAGATCAAAACTCAAAGTGGATGTAGGCAGTTACGCTGAACCACTATAAATCCGGTGTTCTTACTTTCTGCATTTAAATTAGCATATTCTTCCTTGTTTAATTTAACTTCATCATTTACAACTCTACACAATCTTTTTCAACGAGGTTAGTGACCAATTTTGGTGCTAACAGCACCATTTAACTTAGAAGACAAAAAAAATGTTATATCCTTTTCTTTGAATTAACCCCTTTTTAAAACAAAGATTTTCAATAAGGATATTTCATCATTAACACGTATGAATCGTCATATGTACAAGTTAAACCATAGTTATTTGTAATCAAACTTCATTTTTATTTTTATTGAGACAAATAAAGTTTAAAAAATTTCAATTTAATAAACTAAAACCATATATTTATCCTAGTGTTTCTTCAAAAGTAATTAAAAAAGAAAATTTCAAAATTAATAAAAAATCAAAATGAGACTCCCTCCACACTTGATTTTGACTGTGTCCCCACAGTCAACCCAAGTGGAAGGAGAAAAATAATACAAAAACAAATTAAAAGGATGACCTATATTTAAAAATGAACGGTAT
Source organism: Allium fistulosum (assembly GCA_030737815.1). Classification (NCBI taxonomy): domain Eukaryota; kingdom Viridiplantae; phylum Streptophyta; class Magnoliopsida; order Asparagales; family Amaryllidaceae; genus Allium; species Allium fistulosum. The sequence continues at coordinate 681,300,059 of CM060907.1, forward strand.
TTACACGAGATCAGAAAGTATATCGTCAAAAAGTAAATGAAACGGTCTTCCAAAGACCAATTCATTTGTCTCGTCGAGTATGTGAGACATAGCTTAAGCTCGAAAAACCAAACCATAAAAGATTTCAAAGTTGAATGTTGATTTGGAAAAACGAATATCGTTTTATTAAAAATCGTACGAGTTGTTTTGTTTTCGATAATTTTTGGGGTAGATATAACGATTGGTTGAAGTTCACGTTTATTTTCACCAAATTGATATTCAAACTCATTATTGATAAATTTTTCGAAATTATCAATTTCAAAATCAAAATGGTGTTTTAAATCTTCCCCTTCAGAATTCAACAACTCGTTTTCAAAAAGTCCAAAGAAATCGTGTTTATTGAATTCGTCTTCCTTTATTGAATTATCAACAACTGTATTAAATGTGTCAAGTTCAAAATCTAAAGTTGTTGTGTTCAAAATTTCAAAATAGGGAAAAGGAAGATCGAACCTTAAATCGAGTTTCTCACCCTCAAAAGAATTGAAATCCAACTCAATTACCGAATTTCAACAACTTCATTAAGATTCTCATTTTCAGTTTCAAAAGTTGTTGTTTGAAAATCGTCGATTTGGGTAAAAGATGGATTATCATTTTACTCGTCACATGTTGGGATTTGGTTTTGTTTCTCACATTGTTTCATATATGTTTCGAACAACAAATCCAGGTGATCATTGTAGATTTCGTCCATTTGTTCAAAAAAATCCAATTTATAGTTATTAACTTGATAGTTTTCGATTTGGATTTGTTGAGAACAAAAAATTTCACTCGTATCCTAGTCGAGCTTATTACCATTGCCAAAATTATTTGAAAAGTGGATCACATTTTTGTTTTGATTTTGAAATTCATTTTGGAGTTCAAAATTGAAATGGCATGGGTTATGCTCGAAGTCATTTGAATTTTGAAGTGAATTCAAATTTTGATTATTTTGAAAATTTTGACTTGAGTTATCGCACAAATAAGAATTACACAAATCATTTATCATTTGATTTTGTTATGTAGAGATTTCAAGTAGAGATGAAATGCTATTTTCGAGATTCGAGGGTTGTTCGTCATTTTGAAAATTTTGTGGTTCAAAACTCGAATCGTTTAAACAATAGTTGTTGTTGAAATATCCATAACAATTTGAAGTGAAATTATATGGATTATATTGATTTTCACAACTATCGTAATATTCATGTGAATAGGGAAATTCAGACATTTTCAAGAATTATTATTATTATTTGTGTAAAGGAAAAGTATTCACAAAGAATTTATTTTAAAAAAAATTTATAAAGGAAAAATATTTACAAATAGAATTTATTTTTTTCAAAATGGAAAATTGATTTTTGTTTCGTATTTTGGTTTTTCAATTTTTTTAGTTTTTGAAAAGGTTTTAATTTTTTTTTTAGATTTTTTATATCTAAATTTTTTTGGATTTTTGAAATTTCAAAGGAAAAGGATTTAAAAATTTCAAAGAAAAAAAAGGGGAATATTTACAATTTTTTTTAAAAAAAATTTTGGATTTTGGAATTTTTTTTTTTTATATATGCATGAACTAATGCAACTAAATGAATGCAAGGTTATAATTACAGATTATTTATCCTAAGTTAACCCAAAATTGTATAATCACACTTTATCTTAAATCAACAAGATAGTTCTCAGCCAGGTAACGGGCATGAGTTATCGGTGCACCACGAATCACCGTAGCAATACAGCCGAAGGTTTAAGTACCTTCAAAGGAACAACCATTATAATATTTACGAAACACCGTAATATTTATAAATGGTTATTACTCTACCGTAGCCTAGACACCAAGAAATTAAATTGTTCAAAGAAGACAACTTGTCAATATTCAATTAAGTGTTATCGATTTCTAAATGTTATTATTAATCGAAACTCTAAGATGAAATGCAAAGCAGATATTAAACTTGTATTAACAATGCAACTATGAATGGATTTTTATTTTTGTTTTCTGTTTTTTATTTTTATTTTTGTTAATGCAAGCAAACAACAATGCAAATTAAAACTAGATATGAAAGCAAGATACCAGAGCATGCAATATTATTTGCAAATTATTTTAAAGCAGCAAATTATTTTATAGCAAGCAAGCAAAGCAGTTTATTTTTAGCAAGCGGCTCCTTCCTTTATCTGCTTTGACAACCTGAAATTATAAACAAGATATATACATGTTCTCTTTTTTATATATATAAATATCAATGAAGATATTAAATCAAAACAAAACAAAACAATTGAACATAAAAAAAAATTGAAAATAAAACAAATTGAAACTTGTTCTTTTTTGTTTTCTCTTTTTTTTTGACAAATTAATTTGCTAAACAAAACAAAATAAAAATAAAAACAACCAAAAACAAAACTCACTACCCAAGAGCCCAAAAAGAATTTATAATTAACCCCTTTTTTCAATAATTTTTTTTTGCATTTTTTTTAAAGCTAAAAGAAAATTCAAAATAAGCAAATTTAAATTTCTTTTTTTTGGATGGGCCTCAGCCCATACCTAAACACAAAACAACTCTAAATTACACTGCCTCCCCTCGTTCTCTCTTCAAAAGTAAAAATAGAAATTAAAAGAGCCGAACTTCAGGAAAAAAAATTATGAAATCGCAATTTGTTTGATGTTGGAGGAGGCAATTCGATGTTTCTGGTAGCGTGGAGAGGAAAGCGACGTTGTCGCGGTTAGTGGATATGGTCGATTTGTTGGTGATGGTTGTTGGAGTTCGTGGTTTGAGTCGAGGTTCAGTAGTTCGATTCGTGATTCGTGGCATTCAGATTGAAGAGGAAGGAAGAGGGACGTGTTTCAGGTGATTGTCGAATTGATTGGGTTGAAGGAAGATGTGGCGTTTGAGGTGGTTTGAGGAGTGGCGCTTCGATGTTTCTAGTTGCGAGTTGATTTTGGTCGCGTGGTAGCAGTGAGAAGTTGCGCGTTTCTGATGATTCGTGGAGGCAATTTCAGGTGGATTGGGGGTTCGTGGAGAGATGTTGTGGCAGGAAGAAATTGACAGAGGAGGTGCAACAGTTGTATGCTGGTCAGAGGTGACTGATGAAAGAGTTGAAATAGGGAATGAATGTTTTGTAGTAGGTACGAAGATTATGTATGTATGCTGTATGAATGAACAGCAGCGGCAGGATGGATGAACTGTTGATTTGAGTGTTGAGAGAGGGGGGTAGTAATGGATGATTGTGTAACTAGAGTGATATGTTGGTTTGGGTATATGACTATGGGGGAATGCACTGTTGTAGAGGGGACAAATGTATAAGTTGTATAAAGGTTGAAGGTTGCTAATGGTTGAAGTGAGATGTAGGTGGGGATAGGCTGTGTAGAAATTGTATTGGCAGATTTTTTTAATGGGAAAAGGAATGAGGCAGAGAATGGAAGTAATGGTTACATGTGAACTTGCACAGTTGGTTTGTGGAGTGATGGGAATGTGGTACAGGGTGATGAACTGTGGCAGCCAAATGTATGCACAGATGTATGTGCACTGGTTGATGGGGAAGTGTGTTGATAGTAAATGAAGAACTGTGGGGGTATGTAGTTTGCGATGGAACAGTTTGATGTGTATATGAGTGTGATTGTCGACAGTGGGGCAGTGGATTGGAAATTATAGAAGTGGTTTGAAGGCGGTATGTATGGCAGAGAAGTTTTAGGATGGTGGATGAGATGATATGTCGGTGGTGGATGGTTGCAAGTCGAGTAAGTGTGTTTGATCTCAGTTTGCAAGTGTGTGCACACTTTTGTGCACAGTTTTGGGGCACAGTGGTGATATGGCCAGAGGGAATGGTGAAAAGGATGTGGGCAGTTTGCTTATGTTGGCTGCAGTTGTGATGGAAAATGTATGAGAAGTGAAATTTTGCGGTAGGCAGTAATTGTATGTAGTAGTCAAATGGAAGAGAGTTTGGAGTGAATGGAAATGTACAGGGTATGGTAGCAGAGGGGAGGGGACTGGTGATGCAATTTGAGCGGAAGTGCACAGAAATGTGTAGAGTTGTTCACCCTTTCTTTTTCTTTTTTTAGAAATGTAAACAAAAAAGTAAATGCAAAGATATGTAAGTGTAATTTGAAATGAAATGAAATAAATTTTTTTTTTTTTGAAATGGGTATGCTTCTTTTTTTTAGAAATGCAAATGGAAAATGAGACTAGAAAATAAGAAATGCATACAAACAAATGCAAACAAAGATCACACAAACACATACAAATATTTGTTTTAAAAAAAAATACAAATGAACACACAAAACAAACACACAATAAAATCAAATGAAAAATAATTCGAAGAATTGAAAATTAAAATCGAATGAACTCCCCGGCAACGGCGCCAAAAACTTGTTTAACGGCGGAATTTCTATCGAATTAGAAAACCGTCGATAAATTTCAAATTAAAATTTAAATAGCAAGCGCACGGTGTACGATTGTAGCACGTATGCGAGTATGGGTCGATCCATAGGGAATTGTTAAGATTTTGAAATTCTATTCAATCAAATTAAACCAAAGTCGATGGATTGTTAACTAACTAAAAGAAAGTAAAAAAACCAAAACTAACGAGAATAAAAATATGAGATTAAAGAGAAATTTAGAGGCAAATCCCCTCTCATGATCACATAAATCAACATAATGAAATTATGGTCTCTTTTTGGTCATCTGTGAGTTTAGTTGATGCATTTAGCGTAAGCATGTCCTAATTGTGTTATTAATTAACACACTTAAACCATCAAACTTTAATGCACCTCTAACCCACTTACTAACTTTAATGAAAATGATATGAAATTAAAAGTAGAATCTATTTTAAGCATGACTTATTAACTATTGAATTAGAAACATAAACCATCAAATTTTGATTTTAAATCCACTTCCATTACCATGATCATATGTAGATGAAGAGGTAATTAGTGATTCATATGACTAAGCATAGCCTATTTGTTTTGAACAACATAAGATGCCAAACTCAATATTAAACACAAAATCACACAAACATCTAACTTTCCATTAAGCACAAAAGAGACATAAATGAAAAATTATGTTGCATCTACATGATCCAAGAGAGCTTCATTACCCCTAAATTGTAGGGATTAGCCTCTCATATTTGTTATTAAATCAACAAATGTAGAAAACAACATGAAATAAACAAGAGGAAAAGGAGAGCAAAATGAAAATAAAAGACAAGTAAAAAGAAATGAATACTAAGCTATTAACAAAAAAAAGAAAGAGAGCATGTAAATGTAAAAGAACATTAACTAACATTGCATAGAAAGAAGGATTACATGAAATAAAAAATGGCTAAGTAGCCATAAAAAGGAGAAAGAGAGCTTGTGTTTTATTTTGAGCATAAAACTAACTAAGAGAGAGAGAGTTACATGAAGATACGGGGTATTTATACAAGTTAGAAACCCTAATTCATTTTTTAGGAAATGCCCAAAATACCCTTGAGGTAGTGTGGCCACCAAGTAATCATTAGCATGTCTTAATCCCCCACTTAAATGTACATGAAGCTTTAATGGCCTTTTAGCATTTGCATTAGCTCTAAATTGAAAATCAAGGTAAGTGGGTAGGTGGGGTCCTCCATGTTCATGAGTTTGAATTATTTTCATCTTCATTTGCTTTGTTTCCTTTTGTGCATGCATATCTTCATGAAGCCACTTGTATTTGAATTTAAATTCCTATAAAACAACATAGAAATTTTCAATTAAATTTTAGAAAATTAATATATGCACAAAAATGACCATTTTGCCCTTGGATGAAGATGAATATGTGACCATTTGAAATAATTTGAATTTTTGGTTTAAAAAAGTTAAAATACCCAATATGATCATTTATTTAATTTAAATAGATTAAATATGGTGGTAAAAATATGCATATTTACGTGCACATCATTATGTTTACCATGTCGTATTGATGGCATATGATGATATGTTTATATTTGAACTTGGATTTGGTGATTGGTTGATATGTTGATATGTTTGGATAATTATATGGATATGGATATGTGATATTGGGTATGACATTATGGTAGAATGTGTATGAAATAAAACCATGTGTATATGACGTAAATGTTGAGAAGTTTGCACCTTGAAAGGTCACAACGGACTTAAGATCCGATTCGAAAACGAAATCTATTTTCTAACTTTGGATTTTTGAAAATGTTTTTCCAAGTTTTTACTTTTGTTTTTAAGTTTTCATAACTTTTACATTTGTGTTTCAAATATGTTATAGCTAGAGTTAAGTGAGATTTTCATCTAGAAATCAATTCTAGGAAATTACGCTCATTGCGATAATCGCTATGGATGTAGTTCGGGAAATTTCACGATTTCAAGTTTTAAAGTGATTTATTTTGAATTGTTTTGAAAACTTATTTCAAACTTAATTATGTAAGTCAAAATTTTAAGTTTTAATTATTTAATAATTTATTTAATTAATTTATTAATTAGGGTAATTATTATTTAATTAATTTATTAATTAGGTCAAGTAATTAGAGTTTAAGAACTTATTTATCAAATTAATTATTTTTAATTAGGTAAATTTTAGATAATGTTTAATTAAGATAAAATGGAATTAATTTTTATTTAATCAAGTTTATTTATTTTAATTAATTATTTAATTAGAGTTAATTATTTAGTTAATTATTATTTAAGAAAAAGTTAATCAACCAATTAATTAAAGTTTAATTTCTCAAATAAGTGTTATTTAATTAAAGTATAATTAAGGTTTAATTATAGGTAAAATTAGGATTATTAATGATTTAATATTGAGCTTTAAACTTATGATTTAATTAAAGTTTATTTATTTTAAAATTTCTCCTAAAACTCTATTAGTTATTTATTTTAAACCTACTTTCTTGTTTAAGCAAATTGTTTTGAAAAACCTAAAGGATCTCTTGTCTATGCTATTAAGTAGCTAAATGAATTAAAGTAGTTGTAGTAAAACGTTGACACGTTGTATTGAAAGTAAGTCGACTTGTACTTATCACGATATACCACACTTCGGAAAACGTGATGAATACAAGAGGGTTAATTTCGATAAGTGGGTCATGATAATCTAAGTATATGGAACGTACGTCCATATGTAAATCTTTACACCCTGATAGTGGAATAGGCCACTATAAACAACTTGATCCTATAAAATTATTGAATGTTGGTTTGGAGAGACCGGGATCGGATATTAGTTGTTATCCGAAAACCACTTCGAACCAACGTAAACGTTCGAATTGGAAATAGTAAAGGCAAGGTCCAAGATAAAGACTTTGAAGTGCAAGGGTTGTTTGCTACTAACCCTAGAGTGATTCCAAAATGGGTGTAGTGGAAATAGTGCCTTCGGTTCGTTTATCTCCTGAATGACTTGTATGGATGAATGCTGACATTGTGTCAACATCTGGAAGGTGATGTAGCATTCTATGTGGCAGTGCTCTAGAAAAGGTAAGTGTAGCCTCATGCCTCATCAACCGGAAATGACCCTTGTTTTTTGTATGCTCCTGTACGATTGTTGATCCCAACCGTGGTGGTGATGTATTCGGTACTACTAGTCAAGTGGTAGGTCGGTTCTATGTAGCAGAGGTACAAGATGTTCTTGTCAAAACCCAGTGTATTTTATCTAAAGGTCCATCTTCGGAAGGTAGTTCCTTACCTGGTCGTGTATGGAATCCATTCTCCAATAAGTGTTGTAGGGAATTAGTTGTGCCCAAATATGCTAAAATGTGAGATGCAAACATTTTAGATATGTTCTATTTTACTTGAAAACCCTAGACATTATTATAATATCATTGGATTTCTATATAAAGTGTTTTGGTTATCGTAAGGTAAAAACAATTCTGTGTTTATATGCGGCGTGGTCTTAGGAGATATCTTTGATTTTCAAATTGTTTTATAAAAGTAAGAATAATGTTGTTTAAGTTTACTCACACCAGACCCATGTCTGACCTAGAGTTTTCTTTTCTTTTCCTAAAACTCTTAGGTACTTAAATTTGTATGAGTAGCCAAGTGTTCCAGGTTTCTTACAGAATCATTTTGAAGGACCTGGAGCAGGTGGCTTCACCATAGCTAATTATATTTTATTTACACTATGCTTATGTATGATCTACGTATTTTGTGATGGATAGATAGTTATAACTATCTAGTTGAGATTGTAATGTAATGAACTCTGATGTGTTAAATATTATGGAAATGACTATGTAATATCCTATGTTATCTATTATATGATGTTCTGATCATGGTGAGATTTTGTGATTGTGTAGTTTATTCTTATCTTTCTTTTTCTTCTACCCTTAATGGTTTGTCTTTCGGTACAAGAAAGGCGGTCGTTCCAATGTGGTATCAGAGCCCAGGTTAAGCGAATACTTAGGCTTTGGGTTAGGGTCAATGTCGAGAGTGCGTATTTGTAATTTTATTTCATATATGTATATATATGTATCTCTGATAGATAGATCAGTTTGACAGGTTTGGTTAGTACCCTTATTTCAAGATTTATCTCGTCCAAGTATTCTAAAAATTATCTTACTATGTACAGGTAGTAAGACTTAAGCAACTAAGGTAGACGAGGTAGGGAAGTAGGGAGTACTACAACTACAAATGGTCGAACACCAAATCCTGGAGGAGTTCGGATTACTGAAGAAGTAGCACAGGAGCAGCCAAGAGTGAACTTTGCAACCTTATGCAAGTATTACACTAACCTCGGAGGAAAACCATTTAAGGGGACCGAGTCTATCATGGAAGTGAAAGCTTGGTTGCGATCTTGAGAAATGATTTTCAAAGGTCTTGGTTCATCCGACTAACAGAATAATTTTTTAGCAGCATGGCAACTGCAAGAGAGAGTGGTTGCATGGTGTGACTCCCTTACTGCAAATGTTCCTGAGGAAGAATTCTTGTGGGTTTGATTTAAAGAAGAGGACAAATTCTTGCCGACAGCGGGATGGACCCGGATGTACCGCAACTTTATGGATTTGAAGCAGGGGGATCTATCGTAGCAGAGTATGAGACAATATTCAATGAGCTCTCTTGTTTTGGACCAGAATTGATCGATGCCCCATTAAAGAAGAATGAGATGTTTGTCTTAGGCATGAGGGAATAATACCATGAGAAAATGGATGCTCATGTTAAAGGTACTTTTGTGGATCTAGTTGACATGGCTCTGAGGTACGAGACCTTGGAAAAGAAGAAGCCTACCCTAGTAGCACCTAGTGTAAATACCGGTGGAAATGGTTCTAACAAGAGGAAGTTCAATCCAAATTGGAAGAACCAAAGAAAGGGAAAGCCTGGCAGTGGAGCTCAAGGAAGTCGTTTTAAGGATTTTGTTTGCCACAAGTGTCAACAGAAGGGCCACATCGCAAAGTTTTGTAAGAATTCTGGAATTTAGCAGCAGCAGCAGCAAAGTGCACCTATCTCTCCGATTGTCCAGAAGACTCTTTGTTTAATTGCCATCAACCCGAGCATAGGGTAAAGGACTGCCCACTTATGAAAAAGGTTCAGCAGCCCAAAGTTTATGCCATTAAGAATGAACCATCGACTTTAACGGATGTGAAGGGGAAAGGCGTCTTTGAAGGTACCTTATTGATTAATGGTACTTTTTTTCAAGCATTATTTGATACTGGTGCCTCCCATAGTTCTATCTCTTGTGAGTCAATAGATAAGTTTCATCTTATTCCTAGTATTATAGAAAACCCTATGTGTGTGTGTCTAACCCCATAGGTGGTGTAACCAATTTGAGTATGGTCTGTAAGATTGTTCCAATTTCCTACCTTTCTCATCACTTTTCTTGTGACCCGTATGTCTTAGTCTATAACGGATTTAACATTATTCTTGGTATGGATTGATTATCGAAATGTGGAGCTGCCTTAAAATGTAATAAGAGAACTGTATCTTTAATGACTGATATAGGAAGGAAAGCTAAAATATCATGTAAGGAACCCGGTATTCATATGTGTAGTTTCTTGTATGGCCTGGAAGCAGCCAAGGAGAGTTTGGGTTCTATTGAAGTTGTTAAGGATTTTCCCAATGTTTTCGAAGAGGTTAAAAGTTTACCCTCGCACCGAGAGATAGAGTTCCATATTGATTTGGTCCTTGGTGCAAGACCTGTAGTTCAACCTAAACGAAGGATGGCTCCGAGGGAGAGAGAGGAGTTGGTAAATCCAACCCAGGACCTTTTAAGGAGAGGATTGATTGGACCTAGTCGTTCGAGTTGGGGGTCTGCTGTGGTGTTTGCTGCTAAGTTTGATGGATCTTTAAGGTTGTTCATGGATTATAGGGAGTTGAATAAGCTGACCATTAGGAACAAGTATCCCTTACCCCGCATCGATGATCTTTTTGATCAACTTCATAGAGATACGGTATTTTCTTAGATGGATCTAGCTACTGGATTCCATCAATTGAAGGTTGCTGAAGATAGTATACCCTTTACTGCTTTTAGAGGCCCTGACTATTTCTTTGAGTGGTTGGTTATGACTTTCGGGCTAACCGATGCACCTGCATATTTTGTAGATCTCATGAACCATGTTTTCCTAGATATTCTTAATAAGTTTGTGTTAGTTTTCATCGATGACATTCTTATTTACTCCAAATCTGAGGAGGAGCATAAACAACATTTGGAAGTGGTGTTGGAGACATTAAGGAGACATGTCCTGAAGGCAAAATTTTCTAAGTAACATTTTTGGAAATCAAAGGTAAGATTGTTAGGACATATCGTGACAGAAGAAGGTATTTCAGTGGATCCAGTGAAGGTGGAAGCTTTTCAGGAATGGAAACAATTGCGGATTCCTACCAAGGTTCGTAGTTTCTTAGCTTTGGCTAGCTACTATAGGAGGTTTATTCAAGATTATTCCAAGATTTCTTCCCATTTGACTAAGCTGGCTAAAAAGGAGGAGAAATTTATATGGACCCCTAAGTGTAAAGAGGCGGCATTTCTAGAGTTGAAGAAGAGATTAACCAGTGCAGCGGTTTTGGCTGTTCCAGATGGGAATAGTGGGTTCACGGTTTACACTGATGCATGTGGAGTGGGACTTGGTGCTGTTCTGATGCAGCATGGTAAGGTGATTGCATATGCAAGCAGGCAGTTGAAGCCTCATGAGGAGAACTATGCTAAGCATGACCTGGAGTAGCTAACTGTTGACTTTTCATTGAAAATGTGGAGACACTACTTGCTGGGTAAGGATCCTTCTATTCCTATTAGTTTCTTTCTAATCTTTAGATATTTTAGGAGTAAGTTTTCTTTCTTTAATTAGGAAATTCGAGCTCTTCACGGATCATAAATCCCTAAAGTATCTTTTTACTTAAAAGGATCTGAACCTAAGGCAATAGAGATGGTTAGAGTTTCTGGCGGCGTATGACTTGGATATTCTTTATATGTCAGGAAAGGCTAATATGGTGGCGGATGCCTTGAGTAGGAATGATGTTTTGACTCTCTTGGAGGTTACCTCGACTCTTCAAGAAAGGATTATGAGAAATCAAAGGAAGGATGAGATACTGGAAGGATTAATTCAAGAAGTCAAAGGAGGTAAATGTTCGAATTTCAAGATGGATAGTCGAGGTGCTTTAAGGATGAACGGACGATTGTGTGTCCCAGATGTGGATGGGCTGAGGCAAGAGGTTTTGTTAGAATGCCACAAGTCTAAGTTAAGTATTCATTTAGGAGTTCATAAGATGTACAAGGATATGAAAAGAGTATTTTGGTGGCCGAGAATGAAGAAAGAATTTTTCGTTTATGTTAGCAGGTGTTCGTGCTGTCAGCAACTCAAAGGAGATCATCAGAAGGCAGCTGGATTATTGCAGCCCTTAGAAATCTAATTGGAAATGGGAAATGATATCAATAGATTTTATCGACGGTTAGCCTTCAACCAGAAAAGGAAATAAAGGGGTGTGGGTTATCCGGGATCGGCTAATGAAGAGCGCACATTTATTTCAGTGAAACTAATAAGGATCGTTGTTTCTTTAGCGGAAATTTTTATGAGGGAGACAGTTAGGTTGCATGGAGTTCCTGTGAGTATTGTAAGTGATCGGGACCCTATATTTACTAGTCATTTTTGGGAAGCATTGCAAATAACCCTTTGAACAAGGTTAAGCATAAGCACATCATATCACCCCCAAAACGATGGACTGACAGAGCGGGTGAATCGAATTCTAGAGGATCTCTTGAGGGCTTGTATTTTTGATTTTGGTGGATCATGGAAGGATCATTTTCATTTGGTTGAGTTATCCTACAATAATAGTTTCCAAGAAAGTATCGAAATGGCACCGTATGAAGCCCTATATGGAAGACCGTGCAAGTCACCAGCATGCTAGGTTGAGACAGGAGATAGATTAGTTATTGGACCGGACATGATCAGAGAGGCTACAGAGAATGTTATAGTGATTACATAAAGAATGAAGGAGGTCCAAGGTCGCTAAAAGAGTTATGTGAATAGGAAGCGAAGAGATTAGAAATTTGTGGTTGAAGACTTGGTGTTTGTAAAGATTTCACCAATAAAAGGGGCTATTAGATTTGGAAAATTTGGGAAGTTAGCTCCAAGGTATGTTGGACCCTTCCGTATTCTTGAGAGGATCAGACCACTTTCTTATAGGATCGAGTTGCCAGAAAGGTTGGCTGGTGTTCATAATGTGTTCCACATGTCACATTTGAGGAAATACGTTCATGACCCATTTTTAATTGTAGAGCCATCAGTTCAAGAGGTATTGGAAATAGAATCGAATATGACAGTTGTTAGACATCCAGTTTATGTGGTGGATCAGGATGAAAAGAGGTTGCGTAATGAGGTGGTACGACTAGTTAAGATTTAGTGGATCGAGGATCCTAGAGACTGGACTTGGGAGACGGTGGATCGTTTGAGAGAAGCCTATCCCGAGTTAATATTAGGATAGTTAGTTGATTGTCTGTTGTACATATAATGTATGTTTGTTTGCTATAGATGCATAGTACATGTATTTATATGTGTTTATGATATGAATATATAGTTTTTGAGTGGTTTAGATTATCTCCTTGATTGCTAATTTTCGAGACGAAATTCTTAAGGGGGGAGAGTGTAACGACCCAGGATTTAACCGCTATTTAAACGAATATTTATTTATGTTTTAAACAATTAATAAATTGATTTTTATTAACAAATAAAACTATTTTAAAATAATAACTAATGATGATAAAATCATTTTCAAAATTCGTTTACCAAAATATACAGTTCATAGGAAAATAGAAAATGTGACCATAAGTTATTTTCCGAAATATCGATTTTTCATTCGTTAAAAGTTATTTTAAATGTCATAACACTATGGTAAACACACATGCACACATTACAAACTATCCTAAACATGTTGTGTACATGTACATATGCATGTACATGTTTCCTCCTTAAGCATATAAATATATATAAGAGTAAAAGAAATTATTTTATAAAGGAAAGTGTGTGTATATACATATAAAAACACACATTTTTCAACCCAAATACTCATGGTACGGTATGAATAGTGGAAAGTAAAGGGGGATGTAGAGGACAGATTTGAGGGAAGGGAGGAAGTATGGATGTGCATGCATATGTGTATTTAAATATAAAACACTTATTATTATTTTAGTTAAATCCTAAGCCTATATATACCCCTTTATTTTCATGTTTTCATTTTTGCAACCCTCTTCTTCCTTTCAAATTCCTAAGAGCTTAAGTATTATTAGTTATGGTTTCCTCTTCATAATTTCCTAAGTGAGACAAACAACTTCTTTTTGCTAATATCCCTTCTTTAGTTCACAAAGTCATTTCTACAAACCATTCAACATCTCCTCTTCCACAATACAACACTCCACCACCCAAAATCACAAGGGCCGAGCCCAAACCTCCCAAGGCTGAGCCCAAACACTACTTGGTCTAGCCCAATTCAAGTGTTCGAGGGTCCAAAAGTTTCAAATTTGCAACATTCTTAAGGGTTTTCGAGTTCTGACAAAAGTTTGCTTTGATTTAGAAAATTTTTTGGTGAGTAAATCTTTTGTTTTGGAAAAGAAAGTAACTTGATTTTTGATGGACTATATGTTGTGAAAATATGGTGGTTGTTATGTTGAATTATCATGTCGTGTTAATGGCATATAATGATACGTTTATATTTGAACTTGGATTTGGTGATTGGTTGATATGTTGATATGTTTGGATATGTATCTGGATATAGATATGTGATATTGGGTATGATATTATGGTAGAATGTTTATAAAACAAAACCATGTGTATATGATGTAAATGTTGAGAAGTTTGCACCTTGAAAGGTTGCAATGGACTTGAGATCCGATTTGAAAACGAAAGCTATTTTCTAGCTTTGGGTTTTTGAAAATGTTTTTCCAAGTTTTTTACTTTTGTTTTTAAGTTTTCAAAACTTTTACATTTATGTTTCAAATAGGTATAGCTAGAGTTAGCTGAGATTTTCACCTAGAATCAATTCTAGCAAACTGCGCTCATAGCGATAGTCGCTATGGATACAATTCGGGAAATTTCACGATTTCAAGTTTTAAAGTGATTTCTTTTGTATTGTTTTGAAAACTTATTTCAAACTTAATTATGTAAGTTAAAATTTTAAGTTTTAATTATTTAGTAATTTATTTATTAATTAGGGTAACTTTTAATTAATTAATTAATTAATTAGGTTAAGTAATTAGAGTTTAAGAAATTATTTATCAAATTAACTATTTTTAATTAAGTAAGTTTTAGATAATGTTTAATTAAGATAATAGGGAATTAATTTTTGTTTAATTAAGTTTATTTATTTTAATCAATTATTTAATTAGAGTTAATTATTTAGTTAATTATCCAATTAATTAAAGGTTTAATTTCTTAAATAAATGTTATTTAATTAAATTATAATTGAGGTTTAATTATAGATAAAATTAATATTATTAATGATTTAATTTTGATTTAATTAAGATTAATTAAGGTTTAATTGAGCTTTAAACTTATGATTTAATTAAAGTTTGTTTATTTTAAAGTTTCTCTTAAAACTCTATCGGTTATTTATTTTAAACCAACTTTCTTGTTTAAGCAAATTGTTTTGAAAGACCAAATGATATTTTGTCCATGCTATTAAGTAGCCAAATGAATTAAAGTAGTTGTATTAAAATGTTGACAAGTTTTATTGAAAGTAAGTCGACTTGTACTTATCACAATATACCACACTTTGGAAAACACGATGAATACAAAAGGGTTAATTTCGATAAGCGTGTCATAATAATCTAAGCATATGGAACATATGTCCATATGTAAATCTTTACACCCTGATAGTGGAATTGTCCGCTACAAACAACTTGACTCTTTAAAATTATCGAATGTTGGTCTGGAGAAACCAGGATCGGATATTAGTTTTTATCTGAAAACCACTTCGAACCAATATAAACGTTCGAATTGGAAATAGTAAAGGCAAGGTCCAAGATAAAGACTTTGAAGTGCAAGGGCTGTTTGCTACTAACCCTGAGGGTTATTCCAAAACGGGTGTAGTGGAAATAGTGCCTTCGGTTCGTTTATCTCCTGAATGACTTGTATGAATGAATGCTGACATTGTGTCAACATCTGGAAGGCGACGTAGCATTCTAAGTGGCAATGCTCTAGAAAAGGTAAATGTAGCCTCAGGCCTCATCAACTGGAAATGACCAAAACTTGGTATGCAGCAGGGCTTTGTGGGTCGCTCACATAAGGGTATGTCACCACCGTATCCAGAATCGATATTTGACCTTTTTTTTGTATGCTCTGGTACAGTTGCTGATCCCAACCGTGGTGGTGATGTATTCGGTACCACCAGTCAAGTGGTAGGCCAGTTCTGTGTAGTAGGGGTACAAGATGTTCTTGTCAGACCCCAGGTGTATTTTATCTAGAGGTGCATCTTCGGAAGGTAGTTCCTTACCTGGTCATGTATAGAATCCATTCTCCAATAAGTGTCATACGGAATTAGTTGTGCCCAAATATATTGAAATGTGAGCTGCAAGCATTTTGGCTATGTTCTATTTTACTTGAAAACCCTAGACATTATTATAATATCATTGGATTTATATATAAAGTGTTTTGGTTATCGGAAGGTAAAAACTCGTCCGCGTTTATGTTCGACATCGTCTTACGAGATACCTTTGATTTTCAAATTGTTTTGTAAAAGTAAGAATTAAGTTGTTTGAGTTTACTCACACCCGACCCTTGTCTGACCCGAAGTTTTATTTTCTTTTCCTAAAAATCTTGGATACTCAAATTTGTATGAGTAGCCAAGTGATCCAGGTTTCTTACGGAAGCATTTTGAAGAAGTTGGAGTAGGTGGCTTCACCGTTGCTAATTATATTTTATTTCCGCTGTGTTTATATATGATCTACGTATTTTGTGATGGACATGTAGTTATAACTATCAAGTTGAGATTGTAATGTAATGAACTATGATGTATTAAATATTATGGAAATGACTATGTAATATCCTATGTTATCTATTTTATATTGTTCTGATGATGGTGAGATTCTGTGATTATGTAGTTTCTTCTTGACTTTCTTTTTCTTCTACCCTAAATGGCTTGCCTTTCGGTGCAAGAAAGGTGGTCGTTACACTTACTCATCTTCTTTTCTAGTATTAGAAATCCAGCTATTAACTTGGAGTGACTACTTCACACCTTCCTTCTGGAAACCAATGTATGGATTCTTACTTTCCCCTTATCTGGACCTACTGTACATCATCATTTGGCAATCATAATGGGATCTACAACCATTGGTCTACTGAGGCTCGGCTAGAGAGTCATGTACTATCCAGCTTCAAGGACCTTCCATATGTGACTACTCTATAGTTGAAATTCTTAGGATTTGACGTATAATATATTTATATTTAGGAAAAATACAAATATGTTTACTCAAAGTTCCCTAATTTTTCAAGACTTACTAACCTAAGCTCTGATACCAAATGTAACAACTCGCATCCCAGTGGGCCTGAATTTTCATTAAATCGAAAACCCAAGTCCACTAAAGTACGGATCGTCGGTTTGGTATCCTGCAAATAAAAAGAATGCATATCGAAGCACTAATGACATAACTCGTAATGGAATAACAAAATATAAAAACTAACATAGCTAGAATTGACACTTCCAACGTCTAGTGTCCTCGTCGGCACCAATATGCCAAGTACCGGTACATGTCCATCAATATATATTGTGGGTTGTGATGAGGAGGAGGTCTAAACGATGTTTTGGTGATTGGTAAATTATACACTTCGTACATAGCACTAGTTTATGTCGATTGCCTTCTATCTCTTGTTATGTCTGTTTCCATTTTAATTAGTCATCTCGAATCCACATTTGTGTACAATTCATTCTCATCTACCCTCTATAGAATCATAGCTACGTACATAAACATGTAAATATAAGTACCACGGCTCCCTAATGGAACTAGATACTATCCCCACTAGTATCTCTCAATCAGCACCCCATCGGGATCCATCGCCCTCACCGCTTCACGATCTCATCATCGTATAACTCTAGGGACTCCCGTAGTGTCTAATGACGGCTTATCAAAATATCATGCCAAACTCTATCCCGCTTTAGGGATTTACTACTTTGTCTACTTCCTATTGTGGACTCAGTTCCACGGACCACCCCAACCATTTTGATAGAACTCTCTTTGGGTTAACTAGTCCCTGAACGAACAAACTAGCAAACAACTATGGCGGTGCATAATCCAACTAGATCTACCTTGGTAGGAGGTGGAGACCGGTTAGGTGTAACCTTTCTTTTTGATTGACCGCAAAGAAATGATGACGTTCTTGCTCTATGCAGCCCAGCCCTTGACTTTTGTTACGATGATGCATATTTCCCGATCCCACTCACCATCCCGTTTAGATTGCCTAGTGCAATCATGGCAATACACCCCTCAATATCATATTTGAAGTAGATTACTATATCTATTGGGGGTATTCCTTTATCTGTACGCAAATGTGTATACTCCATGGGTCCTATGGTTGGATATGTCTCATATCAATATAATGTTACACAACTGCCAGTAGCCCCTTGCGGTGAGCAGACTTCTATTGTGTAACACTACTGACCTCGTATTCTAACCTACTTTAATGACCAAATGTCATATTATTTTTTATCTATACTTTAACTATGATAGTTCACACCCATCATAAATGCATACTAAATGCAATGTATATATATTTCATATATATATATATATATGCTTACTTAATTACCTTGCCTCTATAGTTTACTATTGAGCCTAGGTCTTTATTTCATTATTGGTTTATCCTTTCTTACTTTATGTTTATTTATCAGGTTCATAATATCATTTCTCCATTCTTCTTATCTATTTTCCCATTTTCTATCTCTATTCCTATTTTATTTTTTATTTCTTCTTGCCTATCCTTCTCATTTCCTTTTTATTTACTTTCCATTTTTATTGATATTTCGCATTTTATCTTTTTAGGATATGCTTATCACATTCATTTCTTCATATTTAACTCTTTGGGTTTACTACATTTTAATGCGTTGGAACTACATTTCTATCATAAAAATATTAACACCATAAATTCACATATCTTATCCAAAAACAGAGATTTGTGTGGTGTTTGTAATTACAAGGAACTACCTTTTTATTATTTGAAATAGATGGTACAAAATATGGTAAATATTGTTATTTTGTACATCTCTTTCTTTTTTGGTATATTTCTTGTCATTTCAAACATTACACTTTTATATGTTTAAATTTAAAAATACATAGAAATCTATTTGCAACATCCCAAATTCCAACTAATTAAAATATCACTTAAACCCTTAAAATCTTAATAAAATTTCTTTATTTTGCATTCTTATCCTTCGTTCAAATACCAATTTATTATTATTATATCACAACAAGTTCATAATTCCATATTTCTCAATAATAAAGTTAAGAACTGCTTACATCCTACACATTTTCGAGGTTTACATTCATATAATACATAAATTTAATAAGTTATTGATACGGTATATGTAGGCAAGTTTTTCAATTTCATCAAATCTATTCCATAATCAGTATGCATATACAATTTATTATCGAATTCCTTATTTATCATTCTAATCAATACATGTATCCAACTAAAATTTTTTAAACCGAGATTTATGTCTATTCCTTTCAATTTACAGTGAAATATCCAAAAAAAATTAAACATGGATGAAATAGATTTCAATGATATAAATCTAATCTTGTTACAAAACGTTTAATTTTCCACTCACCTTGCTTTAGCTTTCCAATTCTGCAGATCTGGATGCATTCCATTTTTATTTGACTTCCTCTTACTTTAAATCCAAAATAATACAAAGGGTTTACATCTATTAAAACTAAAAATCTGGGAAAAGGATTGAATAAATTTTAAATTAAAGTTTCTAATTTATGAATTTACCTTTGTTTTCATTCTAAAGTATTTCTACCATTCTCCTCTTATTTCCAAATTTTCTCCGCTTATATACATATATAATGTAATATTTTACTACTTTTAGAATCCTAGAAATTGTAGAGAAAAGAGAATGGCAGAGCTCCATTCCATGACCTAGAAAATATGAGAAGAGAAGTAAGAACTAGGCTTGTATTTATAGGGGTTGGAGTTAATATGAGCGTTAGATTTACCTTAGGAAATCCTTTAATTTCATCATGTACGTCTCTTAATTTCTTAATGCGCAAGTAAAATATTATAGTACATCACAGTCATCCATCTGCAATTTAAAATCCAATATTTTACACCAACAAGGGTCGAACGCTCATGCACTAGGGTCAACCGCTACCGATCGACCTGGTGTATTTTTGGGTCGACCTCTTGCTTTTTTAATGCGTTAATTTACTAAAGTCTTAATTTGGTTATTTATTCTTTATTTAATCCACTGATAAAATTTTCTTCCCATTATAACTTTCTTAACATTTAAGCTAACATTAACTGTCCGTTAACTTTAACTGATAGATATTAATGTTAGTTAATTATTGTTATTTTCTTAAATACATATATAATTATTTCTGACTTAAAAACTTTAAATGCTAATAACTTTTTCATTTTAACTTTGATCGGAAAACTTTATATATGCTAGAGGATCAGAAATCTCCACGAACCCAATGGTATAAATTTTTAGCCAAATTCTTAAGTTTGCGAAAATTCTATTTTCAACATTATGATTTATTTCTTAAATTCTTTTAAATTAATTAGCATTGAAATTACGTAGTGTTACAGAGATGCTCGAGAAATGGGGAACTGAACTTAATGATGATGGGTGAATTTTATGATTCACATGGAAAAATATGAGGGAATTTTTTTTTTGATTTCGCCAAAGAAGATTGGGCTTTAGTACTGAAGAATGGACATTATTTTTTCTTTATGTATGACTCTTCTTCTAATATAATGCAAAAAAGGAGACAGATATGTCTTTATTTATTAAATGCCTTTGCTCTTTTATCCTTACTATTACGGTAAGATTTTGAGGAGGGAATACACTTAGTTTTGCTTTTTTTAAGGAATAAATTTTCAAATATATGTATATTTTCATACACATACATTTATTCATACCATTAATTGTTAGTAGAAAATTGTTTTCTTATTTGCATTATTTTTTATCTTTTATTTTTGTTGTCTGTAATGTAATTTTTTTTAAATATTATTGTTGTATGTTCAACTGAAAATAATAAAAACCGATAGTGTCTTGTTTTATAAAAAGTATAGAATAACAATCGGTTATTCCATTGTGCATAGTTGTAATTGTTATATTATTTAGGACAACGGTATCGCATACGATTCAAAATCAACAAACTAAAATCTACTGATTTAAACTAGAAGATAAATTACAATTAAAAGCTCTTTCTTAATCAAATTGAACTAAGAAGGTTCGCAAAACTTAAAAAAAGAGCATAACCACATGGCCTATTCAGTCCAAATTTTGGACTGAACTAACTGTTATGCACTTAGATGAGGTTTGTTCACTTCACCAAATCTAGTGGAATTCTTCTCCATGGCTAGTAAAGTGAACAAGCAGATTGGTTGATGTTAATCAATTTTTCAACCAATCGAATTTCAATTGGAATTAGAAGGTCAAGAAGAGGACGAAACAACTCAAGAACTTGGAAATATGCTTAGAAGGGTTAGAAGATGGAACTCTAAAAGTTTCAAGTAGAATGGGGCAATTTGGACCTCTTTGGTATCGAGAGCAATTTATTCTGCTTTGGACCCCTAAACTCCTTATACTTGATGCACAGCCTCTAGTAATTGTCAGTAAGTGTTTTCTCAAAGAATAGATGAACAACTTCAAGGATCTACAAGAAGAAAGCGAAGAAAGCAGGATAAGACAAGCAGAATCATGGAAATCATTAAGGACGACTCAACCTTTATGGAAAAGAGTTTAGAAAGCAACCCAGCAAGAAATAGGAAGGCAAAACAAGAAAAAGAGAAGGGTTTTCACCAATAAGTGCCTTCTTGATACCGAGAGGTACCTCTCGGTACTGGGAGGTTTATGTTGGATATTTGGTCGGCATGCTCTCCTCTACACCTTTAGACTTTCATATAGACTTGCCTAGGGATCTGCCGAGCAATTTCCCTTATAAATGTTAACCCTATAGCAACTAAACAAGGATGTTCTTACCCCACTTTTGGCACTTCTCCTTCTTCATCCCCTATCTCTCCTCACAATGTCACCAAGGCAGACATTATTGGCAGTTCTAGGCATAAGAACTTGTCAATTCTTTACACTTGTGATTTCAATCTCTTTAAAGTCTCTAATAAAAAAAATATAAAGTGGACGTAGGATGGAGATTGCCGAACTACTATAAAAATCTTGGTGTTCTTACTGCTTTACATTTATTTTCTGCTAGATCTCAATATTTCTATAGGTTTTTGGGTTTAGTGCCATTTTTGGCATCAACATTTTGATGCTTTCACAGAGAAAGAGCTAATTTCATAACCTAAAGCTTGTCTCTGAAGTATGGACAAAATGAAGAGGCCTAAAACCAAATCTAGGATTGGAGGGAGTCAATCAGAGCATGAGGGCAGCATGAAAGTGTACCCAAATTCCAATCATTCAATATATGTAAGCAGAGAGGAGATGAAGAGAATGATGAAAGAAATGCAAGATGGAATAATGGATTCACAACAGGAGATTTTTCTAAAGGTTACGACAGCAAGGAATAGCTAGAGCTGTTGGAATTCAAAACCAAGATCAGGAACTAATGCAGTAGCACTAGGAATTGATGAAGAGAAAACCAAAATAATGCCTCATGACCAGGACCACTCGGTACCAACCTTAATCCTCTCAGTACTGAGAGGAATCAACTCATGAGCAATGTCGGTTTAGGCTTGGAACGAGCTGGAATGCCATAAGCGGATGCAACTAGAGCGAGAGATGTGAATTAGGGCGCAAATGCACAACGAGTGGAGGAGTATGTACGAAAGTTTCCTCGTAGGAATGGGGGGGTAGAATGAAACAAGAGGTGCGGGTCAGAATGCAAGCGCATAGCAAGAGGAGTTTGAGCCGGAGTTCCTCCATAGGAGCGGAGGGTAGATTGCAATAATTAATCGAAGACCTTTATTGGACGGTAATAGCTAAATATTTGAGTTGGACAGAAGAATAGTGAGAGGTGGCCACCAGACTAGAGCCTAGAGGACGTAAACTGGAATCTATTTACCCCTAACATCTGAAATGCGATGAATCTTCTCAATTTCAAGCTTCCAACGTTGGAAATGTATGATGGGTAGGTGGTTCAACAATTCATCTAATTTGATACATCTGGCATATAGAGGTGTCGGGCGCTTCTGAGGAGGTTATGGGATGGTGCTTCTCGTTATATCTATTAGATTTAGCAGTGATGTGGTTCAAATAGGTGGAGAATGTGTCCGTAAGCACATGGACCGAGTTAGTATATAGGTTCTTGAGATAGTTCAGAGTTATTATCTCTTGACCAAAGAATGTGAAGACACTTTCAAGTGTAAAGAAAAGGCCCGAAGTGTAACGACCCGTAAAATTTCAACTGTTGATAACGCAATTAGTTGAAATTTTGTGAAATTTTAAACGATAAAATTTAAAAAAAAAAAAAATTGATATTTGGAATACGTCTAGTTAAACATAGCGACTGGTAAATTTTCGTCCGAAAATACGAAAGTTTATTTCGCGCGTAAATTCACTTCAATTTAATCAGTTAAAAAGCGTTGTAAATAAAACGTTTTCAAAACCAAAATATTTTTACATAGAAAAATTCTAAACCATCTTCTGAGCAAAATATCAGTTCGTCATTTTTCCAAATTCGGACATCTATTGCTCCGTCGTTCTTATTCTCTGCAAAATAGCAGCATTCTGGTACCGATATCGATTTTTATCGGATGATCGTACCACTGATATCTGTATACCGTTTTGATCGTCTCGTCGTGCTGATCTCCACAGTATATTCAATTCCGTCATTTGAAGTCCGGGACACAGCGGAACCTGTGAAATGGTTAACCGTATCGGTACCCGATTTTACCCGTTTTGGTTTTCTTGCCCATTCTTTTTCCCACCGTATTATACCAATAGTCTCTAACCTTTTATATTCCCCAAATTTACTTTCCCAAAGTGCTGCTAGCTAATATAATTTGTATCGGTTGATTTTCCCCAGCACATTTATTCTCTTCTTCTACTTTATTCCTCTGAGATCTATAATCTTCCACAACCGCTCCTCCTTTGACTATTCATTTTCTTGAAACTTTGATAAATTATAAAACAATGCTGCTCGTTCTCACCATTTCACGCGAGAAGGCCCTCAAATCTGCATGCTTTCCTACAGATAGTACGCAACTACCTTCCCATCTGTCTCCTCATCACCAATCTTCCAATCACACCTTTCCCACGTCTTTCCCATGGGAGCCGACCACCCATGCAACCCCGCTCCTACATCATCCACCTGACCCGCCTACCAACGCCGCCGCGAACAGCCTGACAATCTCCGCCTGCCTCGTCTTGCATCGTCGGCAACTCCAGTGACCAATCATCGGCTGCTTCCCTCTCCCTACCGAACAAACATCCCCACCTCCATTCTACTGCACAGCCGAAACCCATCAGCTCGGCCTCACCCTCATCTCCAGCCCGCTTCTCCGCCCTGGCCTAGCGCCGTAAGCCATCTGCTCGCGTGTGCGTAGTTATAAGGTTTGAGCCTATATAAATCTTATATATATATCTTCGATTATAAGCATGTATATATAAATTATGTATGAATATATGTGGCTATTTATAAGAGATAAAATCTGTTTATGCAAGTTGTTATATAAGTGTTTATAACATATAAGTATATAAGTATGTATGTTTTAAAGGAAGTATTTTGTTTACAGTCAATATATATAGTGGATGAAGATTTGTGGTAGGAAACAGTTTTAATAATAAGATGCAGTATGTATAAAGTTGTTTATATGGTTTCGTTTATTACAGTTTATTGTTTACCGTTTGTAATATTTCAAAGTTTGGTTTGTTTATAAATTTTATATTTCGGTTGTTGTTTACAGATAAAATTGTTTAAAGCACAAAAGTATAATAGGTTAGTTGATAATATTTATACGGTAGTAGATATTATGTGTATTCTAGCTAAGTGTATATATTAATAAGTAAGTTGTATGTGACAGGTTAGTAAATATATATACTTTACAAAGCAAGTTCTGGTGATTTTAAATATGGACTCTCTAGATATAACATGGTTCAAATATTTACTTTAATGTTGCGAATATCTTTAAAATAAAGTTATATATATTATAATATTAGGTTACAGTATATATATATAGTGTTCTATGTATATTTTAGCCTTTATATATAGGGTCTGTAGTATATACAGTTATAAAAGCATATTAGTTACTGTGAGATTTTATAAAGAATATACATGTTAGTTTATAATATTTATACAGTAGTAGGAATAAGATTTTATTACATTATCAATTATCTTATTGACTAGTGAAATGACATAGATTTTGTTTTATGTGCATTAAAGTTAAATTAGTAATTTGAAAATAGTCATTTATATATATATATGTAAGCTCACTGATACCAATTGTCTTCATCGATCCAATTCTGACTTGATTTCGTCCAATTCGATTTAACAGCTTTATTCTTTGAATTCGTGCCAACCTAGCTTTGCCTTGAAATTCGTGTTCGGATGTGTAACTCGATTTCAGTGTTACCCTCTCTAGCCTCGAAAGGTGAGCACTCACTCACGATTAACGTTCTTTTATTTATTAAATTTGATTTCAATTGAAACGACAATTGAAATATTGTTGTTGTTTGATATTTACACTGTTATTACCTGTATCAGTTCACCTGTGACATTTGACACCATTATCTGTTATATATGCAATGATAATCCAGTTTGGTTGTCAATTGATTGATTGTTGATGTTGATATTGGACGTTAAAATGTTAATGTAAATTGATAGATAATATGCAATTGAACTCTATATAGAATAGTTAAATGTTTAAAAATTGATTAGTTAAATTTGTATAATTTGACCCCTTTAACTGTTGAATTTATTTACACGTAGGAATTGTTTAATTACATTTTAAACCACTGAATGTATATTGTTAAATTGATGATGTATGAAATTGTAATTAGATGACAAGTGAAAAACCGTAATGTAATAATCTTTAATCTACATGAAATGATAGTGTAGATTCTAGAAATAATTATATTAATTCGTACAAATAACAATGCGAATTAATACGGTTATTTCGGGATTATTTAAATTGATTATTGGATTGTTATTGTTTGTTGTTATTGCTTGTTTATTTACTTTGACACCATCCCAGTTATCACACTGCAAGTTCCCTTTGATATGTTTTGATTTTGAATTGAATTGGAATCGGGTTGAAATGATAAATACCCAAATTGAACTTTGACCTTGGATATAGAAAATTAAATAAAAACCCGATTGGTCAATAATTTGATTTGAAATAATTGAAGATTTTATTTGAACAAATAATATGGTTTTGAAATGAAGTTAAAATTTGAATTTTAATGAAAGGAAAATGTTAATATTTAATAATCTGAAACAAAATGTTAACAATGAAATTGATGGAAGAATGATGTTTAATTTGAGAAATGATTGAATTAACTTTGAAATGATTTAATAATTAAGTTTGAAATTATAACTAAGTTTGAAATTGTTAAACTTTGAAATGATTTAATAATTAAGGTTTGAAATTATAATTAAGTTGAAATTATTAAACTTTGAAATTATTTAATAATTAAGTTTTGAATTATTTAATAATTAAATAAGATTGAATTTTTAATGATTAAATTGAATTGGATTTCTTTAATAAGAAAATTGAACTTGTGAATAAGTAAATATTTACTTCGTAAATAAATGAAATTGAGTTTCTTTATTAATTAAGTTTTGGAAAATTATTTAGGTAAGTAAATAAGTGAAATGGAATTTCTTTAACAAGAAATGAAAATGTGATATTTTGGAATTAACGTAAGACTTGAAATGTAAAGAATTTGATTTGATGAATTTAATTTAATCAAAATTGTAAGTTTTGATTTAATGAAGTTGAACTTAAGAAATTGATTTATTGATTTGGAAATTTAATAGAAATTGTTGAACGATATATTATTGAATGAAATCGGTAAATGAATTTAAATTGATTTGAATGTTAAAATAAATTGATTTAAATGATTTCGGGATGAAACTTATATACGAACTTGAATCAATATTTGAATTGTTTTAAATAAAGATTGCAATTGAATTATAAGATTTTGAAATGGAAATTTGGAAGTTTTGAAACGTAAAGTATGGAAACTGTTTTGATAGACAAATGGAATGTTGATTTACGAATTCTATTTGAAATTGAAATTGATTTGGTTTTTGAAATATATAAACGACCAATCGGTGTAATAATTACGGAAGTTATTAAAGAGACCGGAATTCGGTTATGGATATACTCTCTATCTAAACCGGAAACCACTTTAATAACTACACGCGGAGTGATGATCCAGAATGAAGTGGTTGGAATGATGTACGTGATGACTGAAGAAAGAGAACGATAATGGATAGCCTTGACACTTGTGTCAAATTGGAAATGACTAAAACAGGAGCTGTGCCGGGCCAATGGAGGATTGATACCTCAAGTGGACACACTTCTTCGAACTACTTATACTTATTGTCGATTGGTGCACCCTTGATTTTGGGAGTGTTGTTTCACGGTGTTGCGGGCGCTGCGGCGTTGCGTTCTCACCAGTCCGGATCAGGCGAACGGTAGTATCACTACCTTGGGTATAGCCTCATGTGCCTTGTCATACTTGTATTCCATTTATGCGCGACCACTACGAATTTGTTTTGTACCTTGAGTATATGGATTGCCCTCTGGTGACTTCCGGTTTTGGGGAAACTACGGTCTTGTATATACTTGTGGGAATAAAAATGTGTTAAGGGTGGAATGGGCCATGACTTAACGCTATTTTGATATCTTCTTATATTACTGATAGACATTATCTACTTATCGTACATTACTACATAGTAGATAGTTTAACGGATCCTTAAGGATGGTTATTCCAAACATCCTTTGAGTTACTTGTATTTCAATTGCTATTTCACTTGAGTTGGATTTATTAATATAAGAATGTTAATCCTGACTCGAGTGTCTTGTGTTTTTGCTTTACGCTCGGGTCAGACTGAGTGGTTCAGCTTTCGAGACTCACCTTTGGAGTTGGAGCTTTGCTTGAAGATCCAGCCATCTATTCTGCTTTCAGTATCCGATGATTCCAGTGATGCATTCTGATTGTATCTGATGTATCGTGTTACTCTTCCGTTGTATCTGGTTTAACTCTGATGTATCGTATTACTCTTCTGTTGTACACTCTGATGTATTTCATATATTCATATAGTAGCTTCATGAACTACTATCTCTTTTATTTCCGCTGCACTTATTACTCTGTGTCTGTGTTCTGTGATTATATCTATTTACTGTATATGTTCAGTTTTGCCAAATTTAAATTAACAACGCGGTATTTTGAGCAATTCAACTACGGCATGAGTGTCTACCTATGCACTTATAATGGACGCGAATGGTCCAAAATGGCGGGTCGTTACAGTTGGTATCAGAGCTTTGGTAGCTCTAGGCAAAACTCAACATATAGCGTAAATGCATTTACAGAATCACTCTCATTCGAGTTTCAATCTCTTCCTTTGACTCAATTCCTTTAAATTTTGGAACGTTCTCCTCGGTTCCGAAATTCATTCGTGTCCTTCACTATTCGTCTTCTTTCAAATTCTGGAGCACCCCATAACTCCATTCTGAATGTTTTCTATAATAGATCGGCGGTCTCGCCAATATTCGAATGATTCGTAAAGGAGCAAAACTCCTTTATAATAGGCATTGATTCACCGGAGATTTCTGTATCCTCAGTTTACGATGCTATCTATTCCCTGCTATACCTGAATTCCATCTCTTGAGATCGAGTGTTGATTTACCTCGGAATTCAGCAATCGATCTTACTCTTGAAGTTACGGACGACCTGGTTAAGGTTGCCCGTGAATTAAATAAACTTATCCATCTTCCTATTTCGTTATTTAATCATCTTATCCTTGTTTCGAACCTATCTTCGAATCAAAATTCTCTTTGATTTGAGTCATCAAATTTGAATCTATACCCTTGCTTTGAAATCCATTCTTGTATCATCAAGCGAGGAAGTGTATTCGTAAATTAATATTTTAAAATGTTTAATATACATTGTGTTGTTTGAATTGTTGATGTTGATTTGGGTTTCCGATCGATTCGTCTGATCAACGCTATCGATAGGATTTTCAAAACACTTGAACAGAGCAAACTGACACAATATTATTTTCAAATTTGGAAATTGAAATAACTTTGTTTGATTATATTGTGAAAATATAAGTAAAATTTCTGGAATTTAATAGGTAAATTAAATTGGTTGTTTGAAATGATAATATTTGATTATCATTTATTGTTCTAAATAAATTTATAAATATGGTTTATAAATTGATTTGGAATTTGAAATGAATTTAATTTAGAAATTTAAGAATTTAGTTTCCGGTGATTTCGAACTTTGATTTTATAAATTTTAAAGTATATATTATTGGAAGTATTTTCAAATAAAAACCGTTTTCAAAGAATTTTAAAATGTTGAAATCAGTGCTCTTCTCTTTGTCGCTGGAAAATAATTTCGGTGATGGCGGCCGCATCAACGACATTCATTTTCGAGTTTCGAAGTGGAGATACTATTCTGTAGCTTTGCTACGGTTTTGTGTTGAAAATATTTTGATTTGAATTTCTTCAGTATAATTTGATTCACATATATATATGTATCTTATTTTAAAACTTAATGTAATTTGATATAAATATATTATATATATCTCTAAACTGTTTAAGTTAATCGGAAATATAATTCTTAAATTTTGATAAAAGATGATTTTAATTATAAATAAAACCAAAATTTAGAATAAATATTTAAACTTGAATAATTGAATTGGGAAAATTTTATTTGTATATTGTTCAACTGCATTCTAATACAACTTACCTAAATCATTCAGAAGTTGAATATGTGATTGGATAATATATAAGATAAATTGAATTTATAAATAAAATTTGAGTGTTGTAATAAATGTTATACACTAAATTTTGATTATAAAGATGTTAATAGAGTTAGATAGGATAATAAGTAAACTCAGTTAATAATGAAATGAATTTGTTTTGAAAGAATTAATAATTTGTTTTGAAAGAATTAATAAATTGAAATTTGATCAACATATGAAAATACCTTAAATTTAAAAGAAATTAATAGATGTAAATTAATTTAAATTGAAACTTTTATGTTTTAAATTAATTTATATGGGTTAAATATATGTGAGTAGGTATATTAAGTGGAATAAATTTAACAATAATTAGGAATAAGAAGAATTTAAATTGTTGAAAATAAAATATGATTATAATAAAAGATTATTCAAATTTATAGTTTTAGAAATTGTAAATTTAAGATAATTGGATAATAAGATAATGAATTTAGAAATAGTTGAGATTGATTTTAGTGAAATCAAATGGATTAAATCAATTATTGAATATCAATTAATTTAAATTTGAATTTATATGGGTTAAATTATTGTTATTTTGTATTTCAAATCTGTTTTCTTTCTGGTTATTTCCATTCTTCTACCTCGTTCCTTTTCGGGGACGAAAAGTTTTGAGTGGGGGAGAATGTAACGACCCGTAAAATTTCAACTGTTGATAACGCAATTAGTTGAAATTTTGTGAAATTTTAAACGATAAAATTTAAAAAAAAATAAATTGATATTTGGAATATGTCTAGTTAAACATAGCGACTGGTAAATTTTCGTCCGAAAATACGAAAGTTTATTTCGCGCGTAAATTCACTTCAATTTAATCAGTTAAAAAGCGTTGTAAATAAAACGTTTTCAAAACCAAAATATTTTTACATAGAAAAATTCTAAACCATCTTCTGAGCAAAATATCAGTTCGTCATTTTTCCAAATTCGGACATCTATTGCTCCGTCGTTCTTATTCTCTGCAAAATAGCAGCATTCTGGTACCGATATCGATTTTTATCGGATGATCGTACCACTGATATCTGTATACCGTTTTGATCGTCTCGTCGTGCTGATCTCCACGGTATATTCAATTCCGTCATTTGAAGTCCGGGACACAGCGGAACCTGTGAAATGGTTAACCGTATCGGTACCCGATTTTACCCGTTTTGGTTTTCTTGCCCATTCTTTTTCCCACCGTATTATACCAATAGTCTCTAACCTTTTATATTCCCCAAATTTACTTTCCCAAAGTGCTGCTAGCTAATATAATTTGTATCGGTTGATTTTCCCCAGCACATTTATTCTCTTCTTCTACTTTATTCCTCTGAGATCTATAATCTTCCACAACCGCTCCTCCTTTGACTATTCATTTTCTTGAAACTTTGATAAATTATAAAACAATGCTGCTCGTTCTCACCATTTCACGCGAGAAGGCCCTCAAATCTACATGCTTTCCTACAGATAGTACGCAACTACCTTCCCATCTGTCGCCTCATCACCGATCTTCCAATCACACCTTTCCCACGTCTTTCCCATGGGAGCCGACCACCCATGCAACCCCGCTCCTACATCATCCACCTGACCCGCCTACCAACGCCGCCGCGAACAGCCTGACAATCTCCGCCCGCCTCGTCTTGCATCGTCGGCAACTCCAGTGACCAATCATCGGCTGCGTCCCTCTCCCTACCGAACAAACATCCCCACCTCCATTCTACTGCACAGCCGAAACCCATCAGCTCGGCCTCACCCTCATCTCCAGCCCGCTTCTCCGCCCTGGCCTAGCGCCGTAAGCCATCTGCTCGTGTGTGCGTACTTATAAGGTTTGAGCCTATATAAATCTTATATATATATCTTCGGTTATAAGCATGTATATATAAATTATGTATGAATATATGTGGCTATTTATAAGAGATAAAATCTGTTTATGCAAGTTGTTATATAAGTGTTTATAACATATAAGTATATAAGTATGTATGTTTTAAAGGAAGTATTTTGTTTACAGTCAATATATATAGTGGCTGAAGATTTGTGGTAGGAAACAGTTTTAATAATAAGATGCAGTATGTATAAAGTTGTTTATATGGTTTCGTTTATTACAGTTTATTGTTTACCGTTTGTAATATTTCAAAGTTTGGT
Organism: Allium fistulosum; assembly: GCA_030737815.1. Lineage (NCBI taxonomy): Eukaryota > Viridiplantae > Streptophyta > Magnoliopsida > Asparagales > Amaryllidaceae > Allium > Allium fistulosum. Next base: position 681,331,696 of record CM060907.1, read on the forward strand.
TTGTTTATAAATTTTATATTTCGGTTGTTGTTTACAGATAAAATTGTTTAAAGCACAAAAGTATAATAGGTTAGTTGATAATATTTATACGGTAGTAGATATTATGTGTATTCTAGCTAAGTGTATATATTAATAAGTAAGTTGTATGTGACAGGTTAGTAAATATATATACTTTACAAAGCAAGTTCTGGTGATTTTAAATATGGACTCTCTAGATATAACATGGTTCAAATATTTACTTTAATGTTGCGAATATCTTTAAAATAAAGTTATATATATTATAATATTAGGTTACAGTATATATATATAGTGTTCTATGTATATTTTAGCCTTTATATATAGGGTCTGTAGTATATACAGTTATAAAAGCATATTAGTTACTGTGAGATTTTATAAAGAATATACATGTTAGTTTATAATATTTATACAGTAGTAGGAATAAGATTTTATTACATTATCAATTATCTTATTGACTAGTGAAATGACATAGATTTTGTTTTATGTGCATTAAAGTTAAATTAGTAATTTGAAAATAGTCATTTATATATATATATATATGTAAGCTCACTGATACCAATTGTCTTCATCGATCCAATTCTGACTTGATTTCGTCCAATTCGATTTAACAGCTTTATTCGTTGAATTCGTGCCAACCTAGCTTTGCCTTGAAATTCGTGTTCGGATGTGTAACTCGATTTCAGTGTTACCCTCTCTAGCCTCGAAAGGTGAGCACTCACTCACGATTAACGTTCTTTTATTTATTAAATTTGATTTCAATTGAAACGACAATTGAAATATTGTTGTTGTTTGATATTTACACTGTTATTACCTGTATCAGTTCACCTGTGACATTTGACACCATTATCTGTTATATATGCAATGATAATCCAGTTTGGTTGTCAATTGATTGATTGTTGATGTTGATATTGGACGTTAAAATGTTAATGTAAATTGATAGATAATATGCAATTGAACTCTATATAGAATAGTTAAATGTTTAAAAATTGATTAGTTAAATTTGTATAATTTGACCCCTTTAACTGTTGAATTTATTTACACGTAGGAATTGTTTAATTACATTTTGAACCACTGAATGTATATTGTTAAATTGATGATGTATGAAATTGTAATTAGATGACAAGTGAAAAACCGTAATGTAATAATCTTTAATCTACATGAAATGATAGTGTAGATTCTAGAAATAATTATATTAATTCGTACAAATAACAATGCGAATTAATACGGTTATTTCGGGATTATTTAAATTGATTATTGGATTGTTATTGTTTGTTGTTATTGCTTGTTTATTTACTTTGACACCATCCCAGTTATCACACTGCAAGTTCCCTTTGATATGTTTTGATTTTGAATTGAATTGGAATCGGGTTGAAATGATAAATACCCAAATTGAACTTTGACCTTGGATATAGAAAATTAAATAAAAACCCGATTGGTCAATAATTTGATTTGAAATAATTGAAGATTTTATTTGAACAAATAATATGGTTTTGAAATGAAGTTAAAATTTGAATTTTAATGAAAGGAAAATGTTAATATTTAATAATCTGAAACAAAATGTTAACAATGAAATTGATGGAAGAATGATGTTTAATTTGAGAAATGATTGAATTAACTTTGAAATGATTTAATAATTAAGTTTGAAATTATAACTAAGTTTGAAATTGTTAAACTTTGAAATGATTTAATAATTAAGGTTTGAAATTATAATTAAGTTGAAATTATTAAACTTTGAAATTATTTAATAATTAAGTTTTGAATTATTTAATAATTAAATAAGATTGAATTTTTAATGATTAAATTGAATTGGATTTCTTTAATAAGAAAATTGAACTTGTGAATAAGTAAATATTTACTTCGTAAATAAATGAAATTGAGTTTCTTTATTAATTAAGTTTTGGAAAATTATTTAGGTAAGTAAATAAGTGAAATGGAATTTCTTTAACAAGAAATGAAAATGTGATATTTTGGAATTAACGTAAGACTTGAAATGTAAAGAATTTGATTTGATGAATTTAATTTAATCAAAATTGTAAGTTTTGATTTAATGAAGTTGAACTTAAGAAATTGATTTATTGATTTGGAAATTTAATAGAAATTGTTGAACGATATATTATTGAATGAAATCGGTAAATGAATTTAAATTGATTTGAATGTTAAAATAAATTGATTTAAATGATTTCGGGATGAAACTTATATACGAACTTGAATCAATATTTGAATTGTTTTAAATAAAGATTGCAATTGAATTATAAGATTTTGAAATGGAAATTTGGAAGTTTTGAAACGTAAAGTATGGAAACTGTTTTGATAGACAAATGGAATGTTGATTTACGAATTCTATTTGAAATTGAAATTGATTTGGTTTTTGAAATATATAAACGACCAATCGGTGTAATAATTACGGAAGTTATTAAAGAGACCGGAATTCGGTTATGGATATACTCTCTATCTAAACCGGAAACCACTTTAATAACTACACGCGGAGTGATGATCCAGAATGAAGTGGTTGGAATGATGTACGTGATGACTGAAGAAAGAGAACGATAATGGATAGCCTTGACACTTGTGTCAAATTGGAAATGACTAAAACAGGAGCTGTGCCGGGCCAATGGAGGATTGATACCTCAAGTGGACACACTTCTTCGAACTACTTATACTTATTGTCGATTGGTGCACCCTTGATTTTGGGAGTGTTGTTTCACGGTGTTGCGGGCGCTGCGGCGTTGCGTTCTCACCAGTCCGGATCAGGCGAACGGTAGTATCACTACCTTGGGTATAGCCTCATGTGCCTTGTCATACTTGTATTCCATTTATGCGCGACCACTACGAATTTGTTTTGTACCTTGAGTATATGGATTGCCCTCTGGTGACTTCCGGTTTTGGGGAAACTACGGTCTTGTATATACTTGTGGGAATAAAAATGTGTTAAGGGTGGAATGGGCCATGACTTAACGCTATTTTGATATCTTCTTATATTACTGATAGACATTATCTACTTATCGTACATTACTACATAGTAGATAGTTTAACGGATCCTTAAGGATGGTTATTCCAAACATCCTTTGAGTTACTTGTATTTCAATTGCTATTTCACTTGAGTTGGATTTATTAATATAAGAATGTTAATCCTGACTCGAGTGTCTTGTGTTTTTGCTTTACGCTCGGGTCAGACTGAGTGGTTCAGCTTTTGAGACTCACCTTTGGAGTTGGAGCTTTGCTTGAAGATCCAGCCATCTATTCTGCTTTCAGTATCCGATGATTCCAGTGATGCATTCTGATTGTATCTGATGTATCGTGTTACTCTTCCGTTGTATCTGGTTTAACTCTGATGTATCGTATTACTCTTCTGTTGTACACTCTGATGTATTTTATATATTCATATAGTAGCTTCATGAACTACTATCTCTTTTATTTCCGCTGCACTTATTACTCTGTGTCTGTGTTCTGTGATTATATCTATTTACTGTATATGTTCAGTTTTGCAAAATTTAAATTAACAACGCGGTATTTTGAGCAATTCAACTCCGGCATGAGTGTCTACCTATGCACTTATAATGGACGCGAATGGTCCAAAATGGCGGGTCGTTACACGAAGAGACCTTAAGAAGCAATCTGATGTGATTTAACACGGCAGCCGCCATTTTTGGTAAGCTGGATCCGTCGATAATCCTAATGACGGCAGTATCTGGAGTCGCAAGAAAGACTGACTTCAAAATTGCATTGGAAAGAGATCTATTGATGGATCTCGTGGAGTTTTGTCATGAAGATGAGAGGTATCTACGTTAAGAGAATGCTGAGGTTGATAATGCTAATGTTAATGCTGTGGATGATGAAGGACTGTCCAAAGAAGGATATGGAAAAGATAAGGGGAAGCGAAAAGCTGATAATGACTTCGAAGGACCAAAACAACAAAGGAGGGAATCAAAGTTCTCTTCTCATATTAACCTAACTGAAATCCCAAAGGTTAGATATACCTAAATACTAGGGCAAATATCTTACGTTGGAGGCAAGCTAAGAAGGTATCAATGGATCAGGAGAAAAGGTCTGGAAATTTTTGCTTATTCTATGAGCTCGATGGATATGAAACAGACAAGTAAAGACACCTTTGTGACTTGATAGAAGAATTGGTTCAGAGTAACCAACTACAACCATAAGTAAGGAATTGAGCTATGATGGTATGGCCGGAGCAACCATCATCTATAGCAAATACATCAAGACACGACCAGGGACCAAGGTCGAGACTAGTGATCTCATGATCAGGATGGATAAGAGATAAGTTTGTTTCCCATGCTTTACTTTCCATTTTGAATAGTTAAAATGATAATAACCTCGGACTACTTACACATGTATGAGACCTTGACTGGTCTCTAGGCAACTATGAGTTGGACATCTAAGATGAATATTTACAATGTTTGCTTGCTTCCTTTGATTTGAATTTTTTATTTTTGAAATCCACTTGAACGTGATGACTAATATTGATCATGGTAGTCCCATCCGAAGAGATGAGGCAGTGATCATAGGAAGTAAGTCCCCTTTACTGAAGAGTAAGTTGATGGACTTGCTTTTCGTTGAGCCCCCTCGTTAGAGAGCGAGCAGATTGGGTTCAACAAGGATCCGAAGAGATCAAAAGTAAGTCCCTTCATCATAGAGTGAGCAGATAGACTTGCTTATCATTGAGTCCCCTCACCAAAGAGCGACAGGATTGGACTCGGCAAAGATCCGATAAGATCAAACCCTAGATTGTATTTTAAACTATCCATAGAGATCGAACCCTAGATTGGATGATGGATGATAAAAGATCCGGAGAGATCGAACCATAGTTTGGATGATAAAAAAATCAAGTGAGATCGAACCCTGGAATGGATATTGACTGAATATAATGATTTGAACGCCTTATTATTAGAGCAAAAAAGATAAATCCTAGGCGAGTGGGGGATTATACTGATATACAATATGATACCTCTAGATAAAGACATGCTGATCATGATTCGTGGTCTGCACTAAAGCAAGGGCTGGAGTCCTTAGCTATAATGGGTCTGGAGCGCCCCTTGGTTTGCATCAGAATTCAAAGGAATCAGATGATTCACCACAACTTGAGTCATTGGATAGTTGGAGAGCTTGACCGCCGAAAATTGACTACTGGTAGAACTTGTTCTTGAGCAAAGAATGTCTTACATTCACAAGGCATACTTTGGGGGGCAAGTGTTAACCGGTTTTTTAACCATGCAGATTTCAATTGGAATTGGGAGGTCAAGACAAGGGCGAAACAACTCAAGAACTTGAAAACATACTTAGAAGGTTCAGACGATGGAACTTAAGATTTTTCAAGTAGAATGGGGCAATCTGGACCTCCCAGTACTAAAAGGACCTCTCGGTACCGAGAGTAATTTATTCCACTTTTGAAACAAAACATAAATTGTACGTTATTCGTTAATTAGTTAATTAAGCTCCAAAAATGGAATTTTTACAAACAATGGAATGTGACCACGAAACTTGCACCATTGCATTCATAGCGAAATTCTGAGCAACTTTCACATTTGGAGTTTTACGATCGGAGTCCAAACAAAGAAGGTACAGACGAAAAACGAATTCGGAATAGAAATAATTAGGTTAGAAAATTAAAGTTCGTATAATAATTACCGAGACCCAATGGTCGACCCCCTTTATTAGGCAAGTCGACCAGTAATGGTCGACCACTTTGAAGGGAGCAGTTGACCGATCAACCATAGGCGGGTAGGGTTCGTCTTGGCCAAACAGACTGGATTTTATATATTTTAATCTAACGGGTATGGTTGATTTGAGTGCCTATAAATTAAAGTCTAACCCTCTCTTCTCTTCAATTATTTTTCTGAAAGCAGCAGTGAAGCTCTACCATTTTCTCTTCTCCACTATTTTCTAAACTATAAAATATCATATTTACATTTGTATATATACAAGTTGGGGAAGAATAGATCTCAAATAAGAGAAGAAGAGAAGCGAATCAACACTACGTGATAATGGGATTATATATATATATATATCTGTGTGTGTGTGTGTGTGTTTATATTTATATTTCCCAACCCCAAATCTCTTCTCAGATCTATAATTCTAATATATGTATGTACCCTTTTTATACATATTTCTTGGAATAAGAAGAAAACGGAGTTGAATCAAAGGTTTTACTTCAGATCTGGAGATTTGAAACGATTTTAGAAGGTGAGTGGGAAATTTGTATATTGTTTATGATTTTGAATATATTATATTGGCAACGTTTGATTTTTATGCCTAAATGACAACATATGTGAATTGTAGGCTAAAATTGAATGTAATAAACACCGCTTACATATTCTTTAGAGATTTGATTGGAAATATTATTACACCCTGATCTGAAGATCGGTCCCAAAAGTTATATATAGTAATATTGATTAGATATGAAATTTATTCTAGATCTGAGATTTAGGTTGTATGTTATTAGTATGATTTTGATTATTACCCTGATTATGTTGAATTGGAGATTTTCCATAATTTAATTTGTGAGAAGAACGTACGTTTCATTTTTATAATTTTGTTTGCGTTACCAAATTGCATAGAAAATGCAGTGTTTGATTCAACAGGGAATATATGCAAATAAAAAGGAAGAGATATGTAGAGTACAGATTTATTCTCCATAGTTTACACTGTCTATTCCAATAAAACGAAAATAATCATTCCTTATAATTTCAAACGAGGCAAATCTTTTCTTTTATTCTTGATTTTTTGTTTTAAACTAATTTATGGAAATCATAATGGAGAATCTTCCTAAGAAAGGTAATTTCAGCAAATTAAATATGGAAAAAATATTCTAGTTGAAGATTTGTGACTAGAATATATTTGGTAGAAGTAGGTATTTATACGTATTTATACATGCTAATAAATATGACGATTTATGTGTAACGCTCGCTTAGGATATTAGTTATACGTATGTAGTAATAACATTGATTTGCGGATATTAATTAGGAAGGAAAGTGGGGAAAGGTTGTAACTCCAATTAATGGGTAGTGATTGCGAAATTAATTTAGGAGTTATAAATCATTAATAAGGTAAATGGATTAATGGGACTGATAAAAAAAGAAGTTAGGTTAATAACAATGAAATAGTTGGGAAAGGTATAAATATCTTAGGATATGTCCGTTAGGATGATATTCTTTATCATGGACAAATTGATATGTATGGAAGAAGCAAATAAAGATGATTTATGGGTGGTTCAATATTTAAGGTAAATTATATAGCCTTAAATAAGTAAAAGGAGATTAGTAAACTAAGTCCAATATCTAATTTAGGATGATAAAGCTTAGTAATAGTAAAGCCTAGGATAATATGGTTTAAGTTAGTAAAGCCTAGAATAATTAATTGGAGTAGGTTGGGATGTGAGTTTAGTAGAGTTACACAACAGAAGTCTACCCTTTACTTTGAGGCTAATATCAATTGTGTACACTTCCTACTGATGCGAGACATCTTTAACTGTAGGACCCATAGAATAATTGGGATGCGAGGTCAGTAAAGTGACACAACGAAAGTCTGCCCTTCACTCAGAGGCTACCCGCAGTTGTATACACTTATTACTAATGTGGGACATCGCCAATGATAGGACCCAAAGGAAACGATTACGGATGATAGGATCTGCTTAGGGGTTAGAGGTATTAAGTGGTTGTTTGAATGCCCGCCTCTTTCCTAATTAAAAAGTATTAAATGATCCAAGTTATCGATTAGGAGCGGTATTAGATATCTCGGGAAGGGTCCGCTTCAGGTTTAACGTATTAAGTAACTGATCTAGGGTCTGCCTCTCACCCATAAAGAATTAAGTGACTCAGTGAGATTCCAAGCAATGTAAGCTAGATAGTACTGGTAAGGACTCCGCCTTAGGGTTAGGTATTAAATAACAAAGGCCTACCTAGGATATAGGTATTAAATGGGCAGTGATCTACTTAGTCCTTATAAGGTATTAAGTGGCTTGGGTATTGTCTCTCAAATGGCTAAGACTTTAATGATGATAGATGCATTAGTATTATGGCTATTATGTATTATAAAGCCATAAATAGTGGTTAATGGTCTCGGTAGCTAGTACCTATAAGCCAGCGATGATGATGCTAGGAGCCCTCTTCGTATTTGGAAGTATTAAGTGGATGATAGACTTACATCAGTATTTTGTACCTTGGGAAGGGTAGGTAGATGAATTGTGCTAGGTAGGAATAACATGTGTGCAATATTAGGTTAATCTAGTTAACCTTAGAATAGTAGACATAATAATTAAATGGAAACCAATCGGTATAAATTTATGTTATGAACACTGTATAGATTTTCCAATCACCAGAACATTGTTCTAACCCCCTCCTCATTACAACTCACATGATAGATTTAAATGAACAGTTCACTAGAGCTGGACGTGATTGGTTGTTTGAAAATTCTTCTTTTCTCTCATGCTTAATGCTGATGTGGCAATTTGATATCCACGGAATACCATTGATTCTTAGGTAGTAGCCATAGTCAATATTTATATCCTATCCATTGTGAGTCTAGATTTTATCAATCTCTGATAATGCTCATGCTTATTTACAGGTACCAAATCCAAAGACTTGTGCTTTGATGGACTTGGATTTTGATTCCCGTCGAAATTTGGGCCCATTAAAGTGCGGTTGTTACAACTTTGGACCCCCAAACTCCTTATACTTGATGCACAACCTCTAGTAATCGTTGTGAAGTGTTTTTCTTGGCGAAAAGATAAACAACTTTAAGGATCTATAAGAAGAAGGCAATGAAAGAGGGATAAGGCAAGCAGAATCATGGAAATTGTCATGGACGACTCAACCTTCATGGAAAAAAGTTTAGAAAACAATGAAACAGGAATAGGAAGGAAAAACAAGCAAGAGAAGGGATTTCACCAAGAAGAGACCACTCGATACCAAGAGGTTATATTGGGGATTGGGCCAGCATGCTCTCCTCTGGACCTATAGACTTTTGTCTGGACCTTGCCAATGGATCTGCAAAGAAATTTCCCCCATAAATATCAACTCCATGGCAACTAAATGAGGATTTTCTTTCTCCACTTTTGGCACTTTTCCTTCTTCATCCCCTTTCTCTCTTCATGATAGTCACAAAGGTAAACATTACTGGCAGTTCAAGGCATAAGAACCTGTCAATTCTTTGCACTTGTGATTTCAATCCCTCTAAAATATCTAATAAATAAAATATAAAGTGGACGTAGGCCATAGATTGCCGAAGCACTATAAAAAACTTTGTGTTCTTACTGGTTTACATTTATTTTCTGCTAGATCTCGATATTTCTATAGGTTTTTGGGTGTTGTTCCATTTTTGGCGTCAACGGTTGATAAAACGACAAAGAGTTTGCAATTTTAATATAAACGGTAAAGTTTTTGTCGGTTTCATAAAACTGGAAACACTTTGCCATTTTATTATTAAACGATAAAGTCTTTTGCATTTCAATCTACCGATCAACGGTTGTGACAACTACTACTTTCTCCCCACTACTATAAATTATATCATAACCCTTTCATCCACCACAATAGCATTTTTTCTGCTACTACTTAAATTCACCAAATACAATACCATATCATCATCTAGTAAAAAATATAGAAGCAACAAAAGTAAAGTTAAAAGAAACATTTTGCCTCTCCAAACTTCAACAATGGTACTATCATACCATTCCACTTAGCATTGAGATGTTCATCCTCTTAGACAAAAACAATTCCTTTCACTATACCATGAATATGGCGTTCGTATTTTATTAAAACGTCCATTATTCTCAACCTTATCCTCGCAAAGGTTTACCTAACATATCTCATCGCAACTATATTATCATTTTATTGTGCCATAATAGCACTACAACTAATCAGCGCCTCTTCAACTTGGTGTTCACCACTATACGAAGGCCATCATCATTTATATCGTTGATGACACAAGGTGATCAACAACAATATCATTAACTTAGCACTGCATAATTAAATTCTCACAATCGAGATGTTACTCGAAACCTCATAAGAGAGTTCTTTTATGCATGTAATGTCCGAAGCACTTATTGTTGATGTCGAAGAAAAAATATGCTGATGGAGAATAAAAGATGCAGAAATAGAAGGAGTTGGAGCGGACGAAGACAATGATAAAGAGGACAACGGAGAAGGAGTGGAAGAAATTCAATTACCCTAAAGCTCCGATTATAACAAAAAGAGAAAAGTGGAAATTTTTAAGTAGTATGCTTGGAGGACTTCACAATAAGAATATTTTTGGTGAAGGTGCAACTTTCACCAAATTTGAAGGCATTAAAGAAGTCGAGATTGGTAAAGATAAAATGGAACAGACCGAAGTGAGGAAAAAGCAAGTGAAGTTTACTTTCAAACAGTATGTAACATCGGCAAAAGCTTGGATTAGAATTTCCAACAATAATATTATATTGAATAACATGAAAGACAAAAGGTTATTACAAAAAGTTACAAGCTTCTACAATTGGTTGGAAAAAGTGCCAAGGACTTGTGCATCATTGAAAGGAGGTTATCGAGTCATGAACCCCACTTGCCAAAATTATTGGTAATATTGTCTAGATTAGAATAAAGGCAAAGGAATGGTGCTTACCCTTTCGACATTATAAGTGCGCTTAACATTTTCATCTAAAGTTACGAATGTGCATAGTTTATTCGTCCATTTTTGTTATATTACATATAGAAGAGGTTCGTAAGGCTTACCATCTTCAGTACGGGAACCTACTCTAGTTTTAGGAGTGTTTTGAACTGCTTACATCTCTTCTAAAGTGGAAGAATCCAAACAATTTCATCCATGAGCAAAAAAAAGGCTAGGAAAATGAACTAGTTCTAGTTGAAGTAGTGAGCCTAGCTCCTAGGAAAGATCACTACTATTTGGAAGCGTAGATGGTCGTCCATTTGGTAGAAATAAGTCTTTTCAAATGGAGAAAAAAAATAGAGTGTGTAAGATTCATGGAGGCATGTGGTAAGTTTATCTTGAAAATCAGAGAAAGAATGCAACTTTGATGAAAAGTTGACTTCTATCAAGGAATGAATTTCAACAAATACTTATACAAGTTTGTGCAATGAAGGAAGTAGCATAACAATGAAAGGAGGCTATGCATATCGAGAAGAACATGATTAAACTTATCACCTGCAACTTCGGCAAGATATCTCCTTTGTAGTACGAATTGTTTAGTGGAGAACTAAAATTTTATTAGAGAGAAAGAGGAAGTGGAAGTGGTCATTCTAGAGATAGTCATTGAAGATTAGTTTTTTAATTTATTGCCCATTAGCATTTGTTTGGTCTTTGTTATATTTACATGGTATATCGATGTTCGTACTCTTATTTTGAACAATATCATATTTGTGCTTTTATTTTTGTTCAAGTTATATTTTTCACTCTTAATTATGAACTATTGTTTAACAAAAAAAATTCATAAGTGGCAAACAAGTATACAACTCCACATATTACCATCCATAAAACATTACAAAAAAGGGTAACTAACAACTTACTCTGAATTTACTCAACATGTTACTACTATGTCTTCTCATCATTCCTCACTTTGTGCGCCTATATGTGGTCAACTAATTGAACGTGTAACGTAAAATGTCCATCTTGATCCTCGATATGCTTTACTATTTCGATTTACTCCTCCATTGAGTTGAGGTTCGGATGAGGTCTTGATGTTGAGCCTTTGAACATGTTGGGGTAAATATTTCTTAAGTTTTTATACCTACCTCTTTCAGCAACCACAATCATGTTATAAATAAATATGCGCATATACACATTCTTGGAATGAACTCAAGCATCATGAAATTGGGCAGGATTTTGGAAAATCGGCAACTTTGTTAGCAAAACCTTATAGCGCCCACCTTTTACAATGCATTGAATTTATGCTAATCACATATATATTGAAAGTACTATAGTGGACATATCATCAGGTAAATTTAAACAAAAGCAAACTCTAAATCCTAGCATAACCTTTGTGCATAACTCATAGTGGAAAGAATAATATATAATATGACAAACATATAATAGTGCATGAACATACGACCAATGCACAAAGGCATGATTGTCCAATGCTCATAGGCATGATAGATATCAAACATAAATAATGGATATGATACGTATATCAAATTGATATAATCATAACAGGAATAAATAAGTCAACGAAAACTCCATATATATGGAGTTCCAAATAGATACATCAAGTATAATACATAACCTCATACGTGAATAGAATATCTGATACATATAGTCATATATGGACAAATCATAAATAAATAAGCAATGTCTCCATATACCAAAATTCTAGATCTCCAACTAGCTCCAAAAATAGTTTTATCACCCAAACTACTTTAATGGAAGCATTCATCAGTTCCAAATAGGAAATAAAATAGAGAAAATGAGGACCAGACAGAAATCTAGTGAAGGGAACTAGCCTTGTAATGTTTGTAGTTAAATATAGATATTCACCCTAGCATGCAGTGGGTCTATATGGAAATATCATAAAGTAAAACATGTCCTAACTATATAGGGCATCAATAACTTGAATAAACGAGTGCAGGATAATACCGCACTCCATGGTCAAAGGTGTCATAGATTGCAAAGCTCAATTGAATCCGAAATGTAAAGCAAATATAACAATTTAGCAATAATATACAATTGTTATCCAGTATTTTATCCAAGTGATATTTTGATCAGTTTGGATTATGAAAGGATGAAGGAATAGATTCTAAACTCAAAGATGAACAACATTGAAGAGCAAAGAAGGGGCTAAAATTGGCTAAGTCCATGCATCGGTACCAATTCATGAATGGATCGGTATTAACCCACTAATAAGTCCAATAAGGCCATAAATCTCTAGTATTATAGATCTATCATGTTTGAAGAAAAAGAAGGTTTTTTCACATAAGGGATGGATCAATACCGATCCATTAAAGAGAACATTTTCCCCCTGGAACTCTAAAGCATTGAAGACTAAGGCATTTAAGAGCAGAACAAGGCCACAAATTAGTACCGATCCATGGAGAGATCATTAATGATCCATCAAGCCTTGAGATTTGGTCCAGATTTGGTCTTGTCTCTTTCTTGATATGTCGCGTCTAATTGATTGACTCTTTCCAAACGAGAGCTTTGAACATCCTTATTCAACTATATATATGCCATCATCTCCAATTAGAAGAGAACTTTTGACCTTTTAGGAACTTAAGCTTGGGAGAACTTTGCCATTTTTGTACCTTGAGATAATACATCGACAAATCATTAAAAGCTTAGTAGATCTAGAAAAATCAATTAATAAAATAATAAAGTGGGCGTGGGTAGCGGTTTATCGAAACTATAAAAATATTGTATCTTGTCTCTTTGCTTTCTCTTGAATTCTTTCTATTTTTTGTTTATTTTTTGCTTTTCTATCGATTTGGGTTATTAGCCCAAAATTAATTCTAGAACTTTTTGGTATTAAGATTTGAAAAAAAATCTCAATTGACTACTACGATTTGAAAAAAATCCTCAAAGGGATCCAATATAAGATGGGACAAAAGAAAAGTAAGATGGTTATTGAAGAGAAATCCATTGAAGAAAGCACTGAGTGGAATGATGGATCTACCTAATCTACACTGGAATTTGTGACCAAACAAAAGTTGTATATGCTAATAATAGTGAGCCATTTTGGTGGAACTGCAAAAGAAATTTGCACCAATAAAGAAACCTCTACAAGGACAAGGATCCTGATCTATGGATTACCAAGGTAAAGGAAGTTCTATCTAATTCAGATAATGGAAGTTTCGATGATGAACACAGACTAAGAAGGAATCAGCGGGTGATGGAAGAAAACAGAAGAGACGAGATGGAATCGAAAAAAATCCATATGGACCGGTATCGATCCATTATGCATCGAGCCCAATCCATTTGGAGAGAGAAAGAGGAGGTGAAGTGCTAGTGGTGTCGGTGATGATACTGATCGAGCTATAAGTCCAACTGGTGGAATGATCGAAGAAATTTTAAGAGACATGCTCATAGAGGATGCAGCCCGGATCGTAGGAGAAATGAACGAATGGACTGCCTAAAGCCAGGTAGATATAAGCATTGTGATAACCTCCATGACCTTTCAGACAGTGGCCATAATGATATGTAACACCCATAATTTTTGATAGCATTATTCAAGAGATTAAGTAGATAAATTAAATAGAATAATGATGATGAGGGGATTGAGATTTGAATAAAACTTTAAGAAGGTCATGCTTAATTTACCTTAAATGGGCTTAAAATGGCTTTTAAATTATTAATTAAAACATGGGCATATTAGTAAATATAGCCGCAACTTATTATTCATGGCCATACACTTTTATTTGCACATTCACGTTCATTTTCTCAAAATCTCAAAAAATGCAAATTTAACCTAAGAAGAGCAGCCATTAACAAGGAAGAAGAGGAAGAGAAATTCAATCAAGCTAAGGGACTAATTTCAAATCAAATTTCAAATCTATTATCATATTTAAGGTGAATAATAACTCATTCCATCTCTATTTTGTTTTATAATCTTATGTTTGCGGATTTAAGATTAAATTCGTTTTTATGATGTTTTGGATGATGATATGCTTGAATTATTACAAGTTTGATTTAAACCAATTCATTTAAATTTGAATTTGCATGGTTTTAGGGCAAAACCGATTGTTATTGAATTTAGAATGCCATGGAAAAATTATATGTTAGGTAAAACATGATTTTAGAGATGGGTTTCAATTTTCATAATTTTCCAACCTATGGAAAATTTATTATAAATTTCTAAAGGAAAATATGATATATTTGGGTTTAAAATTTATTTTGATTATTTCAGGAAGAAATTAGGTCTGAAATTTTAATATGTTAGATAACATGATGAAATTGAATTTCTGTGATTTTTGGGGATTTTTCCTAATTGATTTGCTATGGAAAATAAATTATTATAAAAGGACTTATTTGCAATATTGGTTTTGCTTAATGGAAGGGCTTAAACGTTAATTTTCCTTTGATTTCGATCTGATAAATGCAGCATTTATTTTGTAAGGTATTTGAAGATTTTTAAGGCAACCAATTAAAAGATTACACATAGGCAGGTTAGTTAAAGCAATTACAAAAAAAATGAGAATGATGGTACATAGTGGATTGGAGGAAAAACGGAAGCTATGGTATCAAAAGCCACGCTTCCGATGGGGTTGAAACCTTAGTTCTGTTTTCAAATGTTAAGTGCCTACCTTGTTTTACCTAAATATTTTTATGTAGTCGAAACCTATGTTTTCGAAAAGGGTTTTCTAAATAGCTTTTTAAGTTGGTTGCCATATCATGTTTAAGTAGAAGCTTTCAAATGTTGGAGGAGCTAATCTTGTAGCTCCAGGTGGGAATAATTATGCTAGGCTGAGCAGGGACTACACCAGTCTTAGTGGAAAGCCATTCATGGGGACAGAGAATACTATTGAGGTTGAGAATTGGTTGTTGCATTGTGAGCGTATATTTGCTGATTTGGGTTTAGATGATGCACAAAAGAGAAGGTTGGCCTCTAGACAGTTGCAAGGGTCAGCAATTTACTGGTGGAATTGTGTTACTGTCGGAGTTTCGGAAGAACAGTTGACTTGGGTTGAGTTCAGAAAGGGATTTGAGCAAAAGTTTGTGTTTGAGTTTGCTAAGTCAGAGCTGATGAGGAAGTTTATGGATCTGGATCAGGGAGATATGTCGGTCATTGAGTATGCCACTAAGTTTGAGGAGTTATCCCGTTATGGACATAATACTATAGATACACTCATCAGAAGGAACGAGAAGTTTATTAGGGGACTGAGGCCCGGGATTGCTAGGGCGACCCTACCACATCTTCGTGGTCCTAGTAATTTAGTTGTGGAGATGGCAATTCGCCATAAGGAGATGCTTGCTAGTTGTGCTAGAGAGAAGCTAGTGGAAATTCAAGGTTCTCAGGGGAAGAAGAGAAAGTTCATTAAAAATAAGGGAGCCCAGAAGGGAGATACTGCCTAGAAGACGAAGGGTGAGTTAGTTTGCTTTAAGTGTGACAATAAGGGTCATTATGCGAATGAGTGCTGGTCAGGTAATGGGAAGAAGGCTGCAAATAAGAAGAATGTGAAGTGCTTCAACTGTGATCAAGTTGGGCATTACAAGAATCAGTGTCCAGAGCCAGTTAGGGAGGACAAAGGAAAGGTTTTTGCTATTGGACAAGCTAGGCCTACTGCAGCTGATAAAGGGAAGACTGTGATGGAAGGTACGTTTTGGATTCAAAGTATACCAGTTAGAATACTTTTTGATACCGGTGCATCACATTCATTTATATCTCAGTGTTTGGTTGATAGATTATGCTTAGAACCCACCTACCTTGTTACTTCCTTAAGGGTTGTGAATCCAATAGAAGGGTATGCAACTCTAGGGTTGAGGTGTGACCAGTTAGAACTGAATTTGTTAGGTAATAAGTTTACATGTAGTGTGTATGTTTTCAATTTCGTAGATTTCGAAATCATCTTGGGTATGGATTGGTTGGGTAGGTATGAGGCTAGTATATTTTGCAAGGATATGGAGATATCACTGAGACATCTTGATAGCCATAACTGAGTAATACACTCAGTGGAGAATTCTGACCGGAGTGTTAGTACTTTGCTTAATGCTATGGAGATAGGAGATGAGTTAAGTCAGGTTCGGGTAGCAAGAGAGTTTGCAGATGTCTTTGAGCCAGTCACAGGACTACCACCGAAACAAGCAGTTGAGTTTCATATAGATCTTGTGCCCGGAGCTGAACCTGTTAGTAGACCACCTAGCAGAATGACACCTACAGAGATGAAGGAATTGAAGGTGCATCTAGTGGATCTTGAAGGAAGGAATTTTATCAGGCCAAGAAGTTTGCCTTAGGGAGTGGCCGCAGTGTTCGTAAAGAAACTAGATGGGTCATTGAGGATGTGTATCAACTATCGTAAGTTGAACGAAAGGACAATTAAGAATAAGTATCCTTAGCCAAGAATAGACGATCTGTTCGATCAATTGAGTGGAGCCATAGTGTTTTCCTTGTTGGATTTGGCGATAGGTTTCCATCAGTTAAGAGCGGCAGAGGACAGTATTCCTTTGACAGCATTTCATACTAGGTATGGTTCATATGAGTGGTTAATGATGCCATTTGGATTGACAAAAGCACCTGCTTTCTTCGTAGATTTGATGAACCGAGTCTTCCGAGAGTACTTGGATAGGTTTATGCTGGTGTCTATATATGGCATTTTAGTATACTCTAAGGATGATAGAGAGCATGAAGTTCATCTTAGAGTGGTACTGGAGACACTGAGACAGAATCAGCTAAAGGCGAAGTTTACCAAGTGTCATTGTTGGAAGAAAGAGGTTAAGCTTCTTAGTCACGTGGTTTCAGATAAAGGCTTGTCAGTCGATCCAAATAAGATCAAAGCTGTGAATAATTGGAAGAGACCAGAGATGGTAATTGAGACTAGAAGTTTTCTTGGACTTGCTGGCTACTACCGGAGATTCATCAAGGATTTCTCGCGGATAGCAGCACCTTTGACTAAATTAACCAGGAAGGAGGTAAAGTTTATCCGGTCTGACAAATGTGAGGAAGCATTCCTTAAGTTAAAGCATTTGTTGACCAATGCACAAGATTTAGTAGTTCCAGACGGAAACCAGGGGTTGGTCGTGTATACTGAGGAATGCGGAACTGGATTAGGAGCAGTATTGATGCAGAAGGGTAAAGTTATTACCTACGCATCCAGACAGCTTAGACCGCATGAACTGAGGTATCTACACATGATTTGGAGTTGGCTGTGGTGATCTTTGCACTGAAGATTTGGAGACATTATCTCTTAGGGGAGAGTTTTGAGCTTTACACTGAACATAAGTCTTTTAGATACTTATTCTCTCAGAAGGAGTTGAATATGAGACAACAGAGGTGGTTGGAGTTTTTGTCTGCTTATAATTTTGGTATAGAGTATACACCAGGAAAAGGTAATAAGGTAGCAGATGATCTTAGCCGAAGACATCAGAATATGGTATTAGCTATGTTGGCGGAGTGGAAAGATTTAGAAGCTTTGGCTAGTTGTGGTGTATAGTTAAGATCGACTACTAGTTCTAGTCAGAGTACCGCTATGTTGTCCTGTTTAGAAGTTCGACAAGTGTTGATTGAAATGATTGCTTCTAAGCAAAAAGAGGATCCAGTGTTAGCCAAGAGAATTAAAAGGCTCGAGATTGGAGATGAGATCGATGATCTAAAAGACTTTAGTCTTGACCAAAGAGGGTGGTTGAGAAAGAAGGGAAGGTTGGGTGTTCCGAATGTGGAGGACATGAGGAAAGAAGTTTATGGAAAATGTCATCGGTCCAAGTTTACGATTCATCTTGAAGGAACCAAGATGTATCAGGATATGAAGAGGAGCTTCTATTGGGAAGGTATGAAGAAGGATGTTGGCTTATGGGTTAGGCAGTGTGCAAAGTGTCAACAAGTGAAGGTCAAACATCAGAAGCCGAGTGGATTGCTTCAACCTCTAGAGATTCTAGTTTGGAAATGGGATTCGATATCCATGGATTTCATATATGGGTTGCCAAGGTCAAATAGAGGAAACGAAAGTATATGGGTTATAATGGATAGACTGACCAAGAGTGTCCATTTCATTCCAGTTAAGTCAACTAGGATGGCACCTGGTTTAGCTAAGTTGTTCATGAAGAACATAATTAGACTACATGGAGTTCCTAGTAGTATAGTGAGTGAAAGAGATGCCTTGTTCACTAGTGAATTCTGGAAAAGTCTACAGGAAGTATTGGGTACCAAGCTTAATATGAGTACTGTATATCACCCTCAGACGGATGGGTAGACAGAGAGAGTCAATAAGGTACTCGAGGATTTACTAAGAGCATGTATCTTAGACTTTGGTGAATCTTGGGATGATCACCTGCATTAAGTTGAGTTTTCCTATAATAATAGTTACTAGACAAGTATAAGAATAGCGCCTCTGGAAGCTTTGTATGGAAGGCCATGCAAATCACCAGCATGTTGGTTGGAGACAGGAGACAGATTAGTCTTAGGTCCAGATTTGGTTAGGAAGGCGTTAGAGAAGATCGAGTTAATCCGAGAAAGGATAAAGGAAGATCAATCCAGACAGAAGAGTTACGCAGATAAGAGGCGTAAAGACCTAGAGTTCTCAGTTGGAGATAAGGTTTTTATTAAGGTGTCACCGATGAAGGGTATGGTACGATTTTGAAAGTCAGGGAAGTTAGCCCCGAGATATGTTGGACCATTCCAAATTATAGATAGGATGAGGAAGCTTGCATACAGAGTAGAGTTGCCCAGCAGTATGGCAAGTGTCCATAATGTATTTCATGTGTCTCATCTTCGCAAGTATGTGCATGATCCAAAGACTACTATTTCTCTGATAGGGTTGGTAGACTTGATAGTAGAGCTTAATTTGACTTTTGATAGACAACCAGTTCGATTTATAGCGAGAGATGAGAAAAAATTGAGGAATAAGACAGTCAGGTTGGTGAAAGTTCAGTGAAGCGACAACGAGAAGGACTGTACTTAAGAGATAGAAGCCAGGATTAGAGATACTTATCCTGATCTACTGTGAGGGTATGACTATATTAGATTTATATAGATAGTTGCTAGTCAGATAGGCTAGTATGGATGTTAGGAGTTGTTGCAGATGATTGCTATGTTTAGTATTTAGTCCTTACTGAATTTCGAGGATGATTTTCTTTAAGGGGGGAGCTTGTAACATCCCTAATTTTTTATAACATTATGCAAGAGATTTAGAATAATAATGATAAAGGGATTGAGATTTGAATAAAACTATAAGAAGGCCCTGCTTAATTTACCTTAAATGGGCTTAAGATGGCTTTTAAATTATTAATTAAAACACGAGCATATTAGTAAATATAGCTGCACCTTATTATTCATGGTCGTACACTTTTATTCGCCCATTCATGTTTATTTTCTCAAAAAATGCAAATTTAACCTAAGAAGAGCCGGCCATTAACAAGGAAGAAGAGGAAGAGAAATTCAATCAAGCTAGGGGATTGATTTCAAATCAAATCTCAAAGCTCTTATCATATTTAAGGTGAATAATAATTCATTCCATCTCTATTTTGTTTTTATAATAATATGTTTTTGGATTTAAGATTAAATTCATTTTTATGATGTTTTGGATGATGATATGCTTTAATTATTATATGTTTGATTTAAACAAATTCATTCACATATGAATTTGCACAGTTTTAGGGAAAAACCGATTGTTATTGAATTAAGAATGCCATGGAAAAATTATACGTTAGGTAAAACATGATTTTAGAGCTGGGTTTCAATTTTCATAATTTTCCAAGCTATGGAAAATTTATTATGAATTTCTAAAGGAAAATATGATATATTTGGGTTTAAAATTTATTTCGATTATTTCAGGAAGAAATTGGGTCTAAAATTTTAATATGTTAGATAACATGATGAAAATGAATTTCTGTGATTTTTGGGGATTTTTGCTAATTGATTTGTTATGGAAAATAAATTATTTTAAAAGAAGGACTTATTTGCAATATTGGTTTTGCTTAATGGAAGTGCTTAAATGTTAATTTCCCTTTGATTTAGATCTGATAAATGCGGCAGTTATTTTGTAAAGTATTTGAAAAGTTTTAAGGCAACCAATTAAAAGATTACACATAGGCAGGTTAGTTAAAACAATTACAAAAAAAATGAGCATGATTTTAGCCTTTAATTAGAAAAGAATGTTCCGCCTCCTTTAGTAATACCTTTCAACTCCATTGCTTTCGCTTCAACTCAGTCGAAACCAACCCAGCCAAACCCCACCTAGTCGAAACCAATACACAAGGTATCACTTAGATGGAACGCAGTGGATTGGAGAAAAGGCGGAAACATGGTGTCGAAAGCAATGCATCCGATGGGGTCAAAACCTTAGTTCTGTTTTCAAATGTTAAGCGCCTGCTTTGTTTTACCTAAAGATTTTGATGTAGTCGAAACCTATGTTTTCGAATGGGGTTTTTCTAAATAGCTTTTTAAGTAGGTTGCCATATCATGTTTTAAGTAGAATCTTTAAAATGGGTTCCTTTGTTTTTATATAATGCTTTCGATAGAAGTGGTTCCGACCTGGTCGAAACCCAGACGTTGTTCTTTTACCTTTCAGATGTATTGCAGCCATCAATGCTTTCGAAGGGTTTTCTTTGTTCTAACATTAAGCTATCTCACTTCCTAAATGCTTTTGAAGGGGTTCAAGGGTTTCGAAGGCAATGGTATCAAAGGGGGTTACGTGCTATCCTTCAAAGTTTTACTCCAAGGTTTTGAGCTTTCGAATAGATGGTTCCGACACCATCAATTTTTCCCCTAAAAATATTTTATTAAAGGTTTCAAAAGAGATACTATCGTGTATAACCACTTTGACCCAAAAGATGTTTTTAAAGAGTAAAATCTATTGTTTTCGAAAGGGGTACTTTCATTGGTTTCAAAGCTATATTTCTAAATATTATTTAGCAATGTTTTAACACATTCGTAAGGTATGATTTGGTTTCGAAAGGATTGATTATAGAGCTTCGAACGATATATACTTAGAGTTTTGAAAAGTGGTTTTCTATGCCTTCGATGGAGGCCATTCAGTGGTTTCAGAAGTGATGTTTTAAGGTTTCAAAACAAATAACCCATTCTAATTTTAAAGGAAATACCGTGGCATAAATAAAGATTTTTGAGAGTATTACTTCTTCATATATTTATTCACATTGTAATTAACCCATAACGGTACTTTGGGGAAGGGCAGAATAACCAGCTAGGTTGACCCCATGGTGAATATAACTTAAGAAATGTTAAAATCTTGATTAAAGATATTGGCAGGGGCCAATAGGTTCACAGTAAGCCCATGAAAACTGTGTAAAGGGAAAGATATTGGCAGGGGCCAATAGGTTCATAGTCAGCCCATGAAAACTTTGATTTTATATTGGTAGGGGCCAATAGGTTTATAGTTAGCCCATGAAAAGTATATCCAGATTAAGATATTAACAGTTAGTCAATAGGTTCCTAGTCAGCCCATGAAAACTAGGATAAGAGAAAAGATATTGGAGTTACCAACGGACAGGTAGTCCATAAACATTTAACCGGTTATTAGTGAGCCCATGAAAACTAATAGGTTAATAGTAATCCTAGAAACTATAATTGAGATAGATAGTCAGAATGAATGGGGATGGGTAATCCAGAATTAACTTACTTTTTTACATATCATAATATTACTTTGAATTGTTTTAACCATTGTGGATGCAGGAGCACGGTATATGGTTTTATAAAGGTTTTAAGATACTAGTGAGGGGAAAACCCATTCCGCTAAGCGGCGTGGTCTCACTAAATATCTAAATGGTTTGAGATGGTGGATTATTATTCACACCAGGCTTTATGTCTTACTCGAAGTTTTTGTGTTCCCCTTAAACTCTTGGGTACTCAATTGATTTTGAGTAGTTTGAGGTTTAGGGTTTTCAGGTGTTCTTTTAGACGAATAAAGCTTCTAGTGACGTGCAAGAGGCATGTTAGCTACTTAGAGTTCTTTTATTTCCGCTATGTTTGGTTATAAAGTTACAACTTGTTTTATTGCCATATTATATACTCTAATCATCCAAGAGGGCATCTTCATATGTCGCTCTTGGCATTATGTAATAAGTATATTTTTCCTAAACGTGGTTTGCGCTCTGGGATTATGTAATGAATTTGAAATATTTTGAAATGGAATGTGGACTTTGTTTGCTGTTTTAAAATTTTCCATATTCATGTGTATCAATGTATCTAACATTTCCATATTTGGTCGCCAAGTATTAATAACTATGGATAAGTTCAGCAGTCGTAGCCGTTAGTTTTGGGCCTCCAAGTAGGGGGATGCTACATGATAGCTTGTGGAACTAAATAGACGGTGATGTACGTGATGATCGTCGTTCAGGGAGAAAGGAAGATAACAATGAAATGATTACCGAAGCAATCCAAGATTGCATCATTAGGATAAGAGGGAAGATAGTTGGGAGACCTCCTCTAGTCTAAATCTGTTTATAGCAGGGAATAAGGAGGTAGAATATCCATAGAAGTTTGTAATGCCGTCGGTGCTAAGTTACAATGGGTTGACGAATCCTGTGTAGCATCTGTTGAAGTATGATTGCCATGTGGATGGTCCTCGAGTGAATGACAATGTGAAGTGCAGTTGTTTCCAACTGTATTTGGAAGGCTTAGCGATGATGTGGTTCTATGATTGGAACTGTTATCCATGTCATCATACGATCAACTAGCAAATAAGTTCTTGAACCAATACAGAGTTCACTCTATATAGCCAAAAGATGCAATGTCATTGACAAACATCCACTAATGGAATGGAAAGCCATTGAAAAGTTACTTGAAACGGTTTAATTCTATGGTGAGAGATGTAAAGAATCTAAAGGATGAAGTGGTGCTAATGGCAATAATTGGCAGAGTGGACAAGGAAACCAATTTTGGAAGATAATTGACATTGAAAAAGACACTATTATAGAAAGGATAACCAATTTCTATACTTGGAAGAGGGAAGAACGGAGAAGAGCTTAAGCGTTGGTGGTCAAATTGGGCTAAGTAGCATGATCAAGAGTACTAAGGCCTTTAAGTAGGATGGTAATAGCAATAATTAAATGAAAATAAACAAAAAAACAATAATGTTGCGGGTTGAGGCAGGACACCAAGAAACAGTTTTGAATTAGTAAGGATGGAAAGTATACAGAATTGAACGATTCCATGGAGAATATGTACCAAGCCACTTAAGTTATGGATAGATAAAGAAAGCCTGCTCTGAGAAAGGATATATTTAAAAAGTGCTTCACTAAATATTGTATATTCCATAAGACACATGGGCACAATTAAAAAAAGAGTGCCAACATTTAAGAGATGTGATTGAAAAGTTGATATAGAAGTAGTTCCAATGGTATATTAGGAATCCATAGGAAGGTGGACAAGGAAATAACCAATCACCGAGGCAATCACCATGATGGAATATGTAAGGGACCAATGGAGAGATTCCAAGATCGCCAAGGCGTGAATTGGTGATCAATACAATATGTAGAGATTTGCGTCCCATTGAAAGAAGTAGAAATGAAATGGAACACTACGAGAGTTCCCTGAAGCATGCTCCATAGGAAATGTGTTATGCTATCAAGGATGGCACTCATCTAAGATAAAAGGAGGATCAATGATGATGTCATCTTTAGAAATAAGGATGCTGCCAAGGTTGAAGCAACTATGTTTGACTCGGTGGCTATTATAACCATGATTATAACATCTTGGAAAATATAAATAACTTATATTCAAAACTATGGATTATTTAAATATTCGAGTTGTGAATTAAATATTAATTAAATGGATTTAGTAGCTTTATTCAACTTCTTTTAATTAATAAATAATGGTGAACTCATTTTGTAAATTTATTTACAATAATAAGTAGTTCGAATAAATACTAAGAAAATCAATTGTTAATAAAACGACTTGATTTTTAATGATGTAATTTTTTAAAATTTTATAGGATTTTTCAATAATTTTTAATTTGGAAAATATTTAGACTATCGTTTGACGTATTTTCAACAAACGATGGTATTTTTGAAGTTTCATAGAATAAGATAAACAGTGCATATTATTATTATTTTGGAATAGTGTCATATTGTTGTGTGCAATCGTATTTTTATTTCAGTCGTTCGCAGTTCGTATACGAACGAAATTATATATAGCATATATCGAAAATTGTAAAATAAACAATCCAAAACACTAAGGCTATTCTCCCTTTTCCTCGTTCCCTCTTACTTTTCTTCTTTCCATCATTTCCCTCCCAGTAAAAAAAAGAAAGCAAACTTCCATCTTTAAAAATCAAAACCAAGAGATTCACTTATCGAAAAATTATGAAATTAGTTGTAAAACCCTATATTTTTATAACATAATTTAGAATAATTAATTGGGTAAATTAAATAAAATAAGGTGGAGATTAATAAGTGGAGATTTGTTATAGCTAAGGGTAGTCGTGCCATGTTAGCACGTTAATAAAAATAAGATAACCTAAACAAAGGTGTTAGGAAATGACAAGGGCAAAATGGGAAAATAGGAGGGGATTATACCCTAAACCCTTAGGAATGAAACTCACGTTCATTTTCATTTTACCCAAACTGAAATTTCCTAAGGTCGGCCACCATTTTTATTCTCAAAGAATAGACTAAAGCTAGGATTCAAGAGAAGGAGGATAATCAACTAAATCAACATCAAATCTCACACCTATAATCTCAAAGCTAAGGTGAATAATTACTACATCCCAATTTCTCTTAGTTTTCAGTTTTTAAGATTAGATCCGAAATGATTTTGCAAGTATATGCCATGTTTTGATGATTAAAATTATATATATATATATATATGATGTTGATGGATTATATATGTTCATGTTAGTTTTATGATATGTTTGACAGGAAAACCCTATTTAATGACATCCAAATCCCTTAAAATTTAAATATAGGTCAGAAATGATATTTTAGAGATGGGTTTTGATTTTCATAATTTTCTAAATTAATATGAATTTTATATTAATTTTCTAGTGAAAAAATTGTTTATTAGGTTATAAATTATTTACGGCTAAAATAATGATTATTTGGATTAGAAATTTTTATATGTTGGAAAACATATTAAAATAGATTCTGGACTTTTCCAGATTTTTCCTAAGTGTTTTGATGAATATATAAAATTATTTAAGGTATGGGACTTAAATGTTTTATATATTTAATTAAGGAGAAAGGGGCATTTTGTAAAATAAAATGATTATTTAATTTTAAAAATAGTGGTAGCACATTTCTGAAAAGTAATTGTTAACCAATGAGAATTTGACAAACAAAGGCAAGTTAGTTGAAAAGATTTCCTTTTTAAGTTAAAAACAAAGAAATCACATTTTTTACATGTTTCAGCCTTTATGGCAGTAAACCTTCCGACCCAGATCTTGCGACAAGGTCGAGAGGTTCAAAGCTTTTGACAAGGTCAAACCAATGCATATGGTATCAAGCTACTTGGTACATAATGAATTGGACAGAGTCGAAGGGTTTTAAGTTGAAGGGTTGATGGCTAAAGAGGTTGGGGTATGTTTGTTTTATAAACCAAAAGCTTTTACCTGCTTTGCTTTCGAATAAGAGCTTTCAACTTGGTTGCTTTCGACCAGGTCAAATGTTTAAAGTAAGGATTTTAAACCTTTCAGCACGGTCGAAAGGTTAATGCTGTTTTAACACTATTCTGTTTTGAAACCTTTCGACATAGTCGAAGGGTTACTGCCGCTTTATAAATGTTTTGTTTTGAACCTTTCGACAAAGATGAATGGTTTACTTGTTTTAAAAACTAGCCGCTTCTCCATGCTTTCGAAAGGAAGCTTTCGACTTAGGTGATTCACCCTTGTTTTATAAATTTAAGTAAAACCCAAAGCTTTCAAAAGAGTTGTTTTAAAGGATATGTTTAAAGCTTTCGAAGCAGAACTTTCGACAAATTCGAAAGGTTGCTTCCAATGATTTCGAAAGGTTTTAGTTGAATGATTTCGAAAGGTTTTAGTTGAATGGTTTCGAAAGGTTTAGTTTAATGGTTTCGAAAGGTTTATTGAATGGTTTTGAAAGGTTTTAATTGAATGATTTCGAAAAGTTTAGTTCTGTGGTTTCGAAAGGTTTATTGAATGGTTTCAAAAAGTTTTAGTTGAATGATTTCAAAAGGTTTTAGTTGAATGATTTCGAAAGGTTTAATTCAATGGATTCGAAAGGTTTAAATGGAAGTTTTTCTAAGGCAATGTTTTAAAGTGGTTTTAAAGAAGGATGTTCAAAGTTTTATAGCTTTCGAAAAGTTTGCTTTTCAATGGGCCCGAAAGGTTTGGAGAATGGTTTTGAAAGGTTAGATGTATGATTTCGAAAGGTTTGAGGAATGATTTTGAAAGGTTTGATATTGGTTTTGAAAGAGATGATTTCAAAGGTATAGAAAGAGGTTCTTTTAAATGGTTAAATGTTTTCATCAACTAAATTTTGAGTAAAGAATATATATATATATATATATGACATGGTGATATGATTTTGAGTAAAGTATAAAGATTATATACTTTTCCATATTTAAGTTTGATTTAATGGTTTTAAATCACTTTAAAAAATGTTTTCAAGGAAAATTATGAGAGGGGATCATTAAGTAAAAATGACTCAGATATTAGAATACTAGATGTGACTAGTATGGGGTCGCACCCTATACATTAGCTAATAGCCCCAGCTAATTGTTTGTCCAAAATTTCAGTGTGTAAGGCTTTGTCATAGGTAGACTAAAATTATGATTGCACACTGAAAGGAATATATGTTTGTATACATATAGGTTATTGGTGAGCCCGAAAAACCATTAGGATCGGGAAGACATGGGAGATGATTAAGTTAGAGACAGACCGTCCAGAAGTGAAGTATTTAATAGATAGTTAAGGACTGACCGTCCAGATGGGAAATGTTTAACAGATAGTCAAGGATGGATAATCCAAAAGAAGAATATCTAACAGGTGTTAGGTTAATTTTGATTATATTGTCTGGTAGGCCCGAGTCAGCCAAATGTTAAAAGTTATCCAAACAAAACTTGTGTGTTTGAACAAATAGTTCATTATTACCCGATATTTATGTATGTTTACATAATGATTGCTTTATAGTATTTAACCATTGTGGATGTAGGAGCATAGTATATGGTTTTATGAAAGGTTTTGAAAAGATATGTTTTAAAAGGACGTTAGTGAGGGGAAACCCGTTCCGCTAAGCGACGTGGTCTCACTTAACATAATTATTCAGGCATGTATAATATTATTCACACCAGGCTTTATGTCTGACTCAAAGTTTATGTTTTCCCCTTAAACTCTCGGGTGCTCAAAATTAATTTCAGTAGGTTGAGGGATTAAGGCCTTTTTTAGGTTTTAGTAAAATGATGAATAAGGTACCGAAGGCATGCAGGATGCAAACGGATAGCTATTCAGGAGTTGCAGTTCTTGTTATATTTTGATGGATTTTCCGCTGTGTTGTTTTGTATTAGGTCTATTATGACCATATGACTATGATCAACCAAGGGGGTATCTTCATATACCGCTCTTGACGTATTTTGTAATAATTATATTTGATATGTGCCTGGGAAAGATTTGGGATTATGTGTTGTGAATGTGAAACAATTGGTTTTGAAATGTAATGATGTAAAAGTTGTTTTTGAAATCTATGTTTTGTTTCATATTCAAGTGCTTTTGATATTATTGATACCATTAACGTAGCCGTATTTAGTCACCGGAAGCTAATACTATAGATGACTGCAGTATCTGTAGCGCTTAGTTTTGGGCATCTAGATAGGGGATGTTACATTAGTTCTGTTGAGTTTGTATTGGCGAGATCTTCTAATCTATAGGTTTAAATGGAGTTGCAACGTTATTTGGGTGGAAGTAGATGTTACAGCCGGAATTAGGGTTCCATCTAGTCGGCGATTAGAGCGAAGATAGGCGATGTTAATGGCACCATTGAATTTCTCTTCGCGAAGCGCATCTCCTCCCAAATTTGTAGCATGGCCGATAAACCCTAGAAAATCACAACTTTGCATTATCACATTGTTTTCCCGCCTTTTGACCAGGTAGTGTGCGGACAAACTCGATAAGTCAAACTTCAAGGTTATTGAGGCAAGAGGCCTGGAGAGATGACTACAAAGCTCAATACTCAAGTACAATCAATACTGCAAAGTGGAGGCA
Organism: Allium fistulosum; assembly: GCA_030737815.1. Classification (NCBI taxonomy): domain Eukaryota; kingdom Viridiplantae; phylum Streptophyta; class Magnoliopsida; order Asparagales; family Amaryllidaceae; genus Allium; species Allium fistulosum. The sequence goes on from CM060907.1 coordinate 681,360,462, forward strand.
AACCATCCAAAAAAATTCCAAAGTCAGAAAATCACTAAGTTTGGGATAGGTACCGATCCCACATAAAGGGGGTACCGATCCCATATGTTGAATTTGACTAAGTGTGCGATAGGTATCGATCCCTCACCAAGGGAGTACCGGTCCCACATGCTGAATTTGACTAAGTGTGGGATAGGTACCGATCCCTTACTAGGGAGTACCAATCTCACATGCCTGAATTCACTAAGTGCTTCACCTTACATAGGGGATCGATACCGATCCCTAAGGGTACATATAGAGTAGCCCCCACTTCTATGACACTCTTCTCTAGCTACATGGAGCCTGATTCAAGTGTTGTACTATAATTTTTATGCATCGTATTGGCAATCTCCATATACAGCCTAAAGCAGCAGTTCAACCTTCTGTAGATCCATCGCTTAGGCCCAAAAAACACCTAGGCAACTATGCAAAACAACATTGGAAACATGAAGCCAACATCAAGGTGAACCAACATGGAAAGTTGCTAAGTGTCCCTGCCTATATACAGGGATCGGTGCAGATCCCCTCTCCTAATGGGGTCGGTACCGGTCACCAACCATAGAGGATATGAAGTTGAGATTTTTGGGTTACTTGGTCCTGGTGATGAGATTCTGCAGGAGAAGTTTCAACGAGATATTTTATCGTTTACCTCTATAAATAAAGAAGGCATGGTTCATTCAAGGGATCTTCTTTCTCTTCTTCCCTGCCTACGCTCTGCCATTTTTTCATAACTTAACAAATTTATACAAATCCAAGAAAATTGTACTTGTAATCTACAGTATAAATAAACAAAATCTTTAGAGTTGACGTAGGCCGGAGTACACCGAACCACTATAAAACCTTGTATTCGTTTCCTTTTTGTTTTTAATTTGTTTTTTCACATTTTATTCTATTCTGCTTTCTATTGGGTGTTTGTGCCATCTTTTGTTCAAATATTTTGGTACTTTCACTGAGAAATACTTGAACCCACTAATCAAAGATTTGAAAAGGATTCTAGATGGCTAAATAATGAACTAGGAGGGTTGTTGCTGCTGGAAATTGACAAGGGGGGCAACCAGGAGGCGTCCTCAGGAGCTAACCCCCCATCAATCTACATAACCAGGGATGAGATGGAGACAATGATGAATGGTATGCAGGCTAAGATGATTACCCGTTAGAAGGAGATGATGGAAAAGTTTTTCAGAAGAATGGGTCAAGTAGGAACAGCTGGAGTAGCTGCAAATCTAAATCGATGACAAGAAGTAGGAGCGTAGGTAGCTGTAACTTAGGAACAAAGGTAAGTAATAGAAGCAAATGTGCCAAGAGTCGGAGTGGAGCAACCGGGGCTAACCCCGAGCCAATATTAGAGGTTGGTACCGACCTCTAATGGTTCGATACCAATCCCCCATAGCCTGGGAGCATGGCTCAGGTCACCCCTAGTGGAGATGCTGTGTGTTGAAGGAATGACGCTAGGCATACCAACGCAAATCAGAATATACTGGCACAACAAGAGGAGTACGTGCCAGAAGTCCATCACCGAGTCGGGGGGCAGTTGAGAATGCAAATTGGAGATTACCTTTAGATGACCATGATAGATTTGCTGAGATGATAAGGCCAGCTATGAAGGCGGATTGTCTAACCGAAGCTCGGGAGACGTAAACAGGAGTCCATTTACTTTGAACATCTGGTACGCTAGGAATCCGCTAGAATTTAAACTACCAGCATTGGAGACATACGATGGAAAGTCAGACCCTATAGTTTATTTAATGAGATACATCTGGCACATGGAAGTGTTGAGGGCATCTAAGGAAGTAATGGGACGGTGTTTCCCACTATATCTGATAGATTTGGCTACGCTATGGTTCAAGAAATTGGAGAACGGTTCCATAAGCTCGTGGAATGGGTTAGTTGACGGTTTATGAGACAGTTTTTGGTCCACATCTCGCGACCCAAGAATGTGATGACTTTATCGACTATGAAATAGAGGGTTGGGGAATCCCGTAGAAATTTTCTAACAAGATTCAACGCGGTGCTTGCCTTAGTGGGTAGACCAGATCCATCGGTGGTTTGATAGAGGCCGTTTCTGGAATTGCGGATAAGATAGATTTTAAAGTTGCATTGAAGCTGGATCCACCAATGGATCTCGTGGAGGTTTACCATAAAGCTGAAAGGTTTCTACTGTAGGAGGATGCTGAAGCCGATAAGGATGAGGTGAATGCTGTAAAAAGTGAAGGAGTGCCTAGAGAAGGATCCAGCAAGGACAAAGGAAAGTGGAGGATGGATGATGGATATGATGGCTCGAAGTGGTAGAGGAAAGAACCAAAATTCTCTTCTTACACTGATCTGAATGAGAACCCAGAATGGATCTACTTGGATATTATAGGGCAACTCCCCAAACAAAAGCCAGCAAGGCAAGAACCCACAGAGTGTTAATTGACATCTGGAAAGTACTACCTATTCCATGAACTAGATAGGCATAAGACAAACGATTGCAGAAACCTACAGGATTTGATAGAGGAACATGTTAGAGATAACCGGTTACAGCAATACACAAGAAATTGAACTACAGTGACAGAATGGGAGTAGCCATTATCCATGAAAAATGGAAATGCCTTAGATCAAAGCCGAGGATGGTCATATCTTGATCGGGATGACAGGAAATCAGGTCCGGCTCTCGAGCTCCATTTTCCCTTTTTTATTATACCATGCAATAATACAGTCTAGACACTTATTCATGTACGGGATCCCGAACAATCCCTAGACACACTCTGGTCTGGATGCTAGACTGCAGTGTCCGGCAAGGCTGTTACCTTGATGTTTGGCTTTATATTGTTTCTAATATTTGAATTTGATTATTGAAATCCACATTTAATACGATGACTGATATTGACTACTTTAATGTCCCGTTCTGAAGGACGAGACCGGTGTGCAAGGTGCAAGTCCTCTTGTCAGAGCACGAGCGAATGTGCTTGTATGATACTAATCGCTATAAATTCCTATCCGGAGGAAGGGACTAGAGTGCAAGAAGTAAATCCCCTCACAGAACGTGAGCGGATGGGTTTACCTGTCATCGAGTCCCCTTATTGGAGAGCGAGCAGATTGGGCTCGGCATGGTTTGGAGAGACTATGGATTTGATCTCGTTATGTTCCATCTGGAAAGACGGAACCGGAGTGCAAGGAGTAAGTCACCTAATCGAAGTGCGAGTGGACGGGCATACTTGTCCTTGAGTCCTTTTGTCGGAGAGCGAGAGGATTGGGCTCAACAAGAATCGTGTGATGTCCCAACCGAAGTGCAAGGAGTAGGTCATTTCATTGAAAAGTGACTAGATAGGCTTTCTCGTCGTTAAGTCCTGTCATAGAAGAGCAAGTGGATTGGGCTTAGCAAGAGCTCAGAGAGGCCATAGATTGGTCCAGAGAGTCCATAAACCTGATTATCGACCCCGAATGGTTGTCACCCCTGAACGGCTATGGATTTGATTATCGGTCTCGGATGACCAAGGATTTGATTATTGATCCCAAACTACCATAAGTTTGATTACCAACCTCGAATGGCAATGGATTTAACTATTGACCTTGAATGGTCACGAATTCAATAAATGATCCAAAGAGATCGAACTTGAAAATGAAAACAAATTTTATTTTGATAAAAAAGGATTTGAACGCCTTATAATTGGAATGGAATTGACAAATCCCTGATGAACATAGGATTATTCTGATGTGTAATAACTCAGAATGAAATTGAAATGATGATGTATAGATTATACTTAGACATAGCATAGAGTCTTAGGCTGTAACGAGTTTGGAATGGCCTATGATTGACAAGGGAATTCGAAGGAACTGAATGATTCACCAGGATTGAAGTAGCCAGAGAGCTCAACTGTCGAAAATTGGAATTACCTATGTTCTTGAGCAAACCACACCTTCCATTCACAAGGCGTGCTTTGGGGGGAAAATGTTATCCCGCCTTTTGAACAGGTATTATACGGACAAACCAAAAAAGTTAGACTTCGAGGTTATCGAGGCAAGCAGCTCGGAGAGATGACTACAAAGCTCAAAACTCAAGTACAATCAAGATCGCAAAGTGGAGGTAAATCATCCCAAAACATTTCCAAAGTCTAAAAATCACTAAGTGTAGGAAAGGTACCGATCCCTCACCTAGGGGGTACCAATCCCATATACTGAATTTTACTAAGTGTGGGATAGGTACCGATCCCTCCCCTAGGGAGTACCAATCCCACATGCTAGAATTCACTAAGTGCTTCACCCTACATAGGGAACCGGTATCGATCCTTAAGGGTACATCCAGAGTGGCCTTCACTTCTATGACACTCTTCTCTAGCTACATGGAGCCTGATTTAAGTGTTGTTCTAGAGTTTCTATGCATCGTATTAGCAATCTTCATAAACAGTCTAAATCAGCAGTTCAACCTGCTGTAGATCCATCGTTTGGGTTAAAAACACCTTGGTGACTATGCAAAGCAACCTTTGAAACATGAAGCCAACATCAAGGCGAGCCAACACGAAAATTTGCTAGGTATTCCTGCCAATATATGGAGATCGGTACCGATCCCCCTATAGGGGTCGGTACCAATCCCCAACCCTAGTGGATAAGAAGTTGAGATTTTTTGGGCGACTTGGTCTTGGAGGTGAGATTCTGCAATAGAAGTTTCAATGAGATATTTGGTCGTCTACCCTTATAAATAAAGAAGGCATGGTTCATTCAAGGGATCTTCTTTCTCTTCGTCCCTGCCTACGCTCTGTCATTTTTTCCTAAATTCGTGGATTTATACAAATCCAAGCAAATTATACTTGTAATATATAGTATAAACAAACAAAATCTGTGGAATGGACATAGGTTGGAGTACACTGAACCACTATAAAACCTTGTGTGTTCATTTCCTTCTTGTTTTTAATTTGTTTTCTTCACTTTTTATTCTCTTCTACTTTCTATTGGGTGTTTGTGCAATTTTTGGTTCAAACATCTTAGTGCTTTCACTGAGAAACATTTGAACCCGTTGATCAAAGATTTGAAAAGGATTCTAAATGGCTAGACAATCAACTAGGAGGGCTATTACTGCTAGAAATCAACAAGGGGGCAACCGGGAGGCATCCTCAGGAGCATACCCCTCATTAATCTATATAACTAGGGATAAGATGGAGACTATGATGAACGAGATGCAAGCTAGGATGATTGCCCTTCAGGAGGAGATGATGGAAAAATTTTTTAGAAGAATGGGCCAAGTATGAATAGTTGGAGTAGCTAAAAATCTGAATTAAGGACAAGAAGCAGAAGCACATGTAGCTATAACTCAGGAACATATGAAAATGTGCTAAAAGACGGAGTGGGGCAACCGGGGCCAAACCCTGAGCCAACACTAGGGGTCGATATTGACCCCGAACGGTTCGGTATCGATGCCCCATGGCCTAGGGTCATGGCTCAGGTCACCCCTGGTGGAGATGTTGCATGTCCAAGGAACAACGCCGAGCATACCAATGCAAATTAGAATAAGGAGGCACAGCCAGAGGAGTATGTGCTAAAATTCCCTCACATAGTCGAGGGCCAGGCCGAGAATGCAAACTGGAGATTATCTCTGGATTGCAATGATAGATTTGCTTAGATGATAAGGTGAGCTATAGGAGATGGATTGTATAATCGAAGCTTGGGAGACATAAATAAGAGTCCATTTGCTCCGAACATCCGGTATGCTCGGAATCCACTAGAATTTCAACACTAGCACTAGAGACATACGATGGAAAGTCAAACCCTACATTTCATTTAATGAGATACATTCGGCACATGGAAGTGTTGGGGGCATCTGAGGAAGTTATGGAATGGTGTTTCCCTCTATATTTGACAAATATGGCAGCGCTATGGTTCAGACAGTTGGAAAACGGTTCCATAAGCATGTGGAATGAGTTAATTGACGGGTTTATGAGACAGTTTCGCGTCCACATCTCGTGACCCAAGAATTTGATGACTTTATTGATTGTGAAACAGAGGGTCGTGGAATCCCTCAAGAATTTTCAGACAAGATTCAACATGGCTAATGCCTTAGTGGATAGGTCGGATCTATAAGTGGTTTTGATGGCGGTAGTTTATGGAATTACAGATAAGATGGATTTTAAAGTTGCATTAGAATGGGTCCACTAATAGACCTCGTGGAGTTTGACCATGAAGCTGAAAAGTTTCTATGGCAGGAGGATGGTGAAGCCTATAAAGAAGAGGTGAATGTTGTAAAAAGCGAAGAACGGCCTAGAGAGGGATCCAACGAGGACAAAGGAAAGCGGAGGATGGATGATGGATATGATGGCTTGAAGGGACAGAGGAGAAAACCAAAATTATCTTCTTACACTTATCTGAATGAGACCCTGGAACATATCTACTTGGATACTAGGGGGAACTCCTCTATCGAAAGCCAGCAAGACAAGAACCCACAGAGGTTGAAAGGACATTTGGAAAGTTCTTCCTTTTCCATGAACTTGATGGGCATAACAGAAACTATTGCAGGCACCTACGGGATCTAATAGAGGAACGTGTCAGAGATAACCGGTTACAGCAATGTGCAAGAGATCGAACTGTGGTGATGGAACGGGAGCAGCCGTGTGGCGATTGGAAATGGCCTTGGATCAAGGCCGAGGATGGTCATCTCTTAATCAGGATGATAGGAAATCAGGTCTAGTTTTCGAGCTCCATTTCCCTTTTTAATAAACCATACAATAATACAGTCTATATAATTCATGTATGGGATCCCGAACGTTCCCTAGGAACGCTTTAGGTTGGATGCGAGACTGTAGTGCTCAACAAGGCAGTTACCTTGATGTTAGGCTTTATATTGTTTCTAATATTTGAATTTGAATATTGAAATCCACATTTAATGTGATGACTGATATTGATCGCTTTAATGTTCTGTCTAGAAGGACGAGATCAGTGTGCAAGGTGCAAGTCCATCATCGAAGCATGAGTGCTTAGGCTTGTAAATCACTGTAAAGTCTCGTTCAGAGGGATGGGACCGAAGTGCAAGAAGTAAATACCTTCACTAGAACTTGAGTGGATGGGTTCACTTGTCGTCGAGTCCCTTACTGGAGAGCGAGTGGATTAGGCTTCGCAAGGGTTCGGAGAGACCTTGGGTTTGATTGCGTTATGTTTCGTCTGGACAGACGGAACCAAAATGCAAGGAGTAAGTTACCTCGCCGGAGTGCGAGTTAATGGGTTTACTTGGCGTTGAGTACCCTCGTCAGAGAGTGAGCAGAATAGGCTCTGCAAGGATTGCATTATGTCCCAACAGAGTGCCGGACCGAAGTGTAGGGAGTAGGTCACTTCACCGAATAATGATTGGATGGGCTTGCTCATCTTTAAGTCCTCTCGTCGAAGGGTGAGTGGATTGGGCTTAGCAAGGGCCGGAGAGGCCATAGATCAGCATGGAGAGATCATGAACTTGATTATCGACCCCGAACGGTCATCAGCCCCGAACGGCTATGGATATGATTATCGGTCTGAACGATCAAGGATTTGATTATCGGTCCCGAATGAGTGCAGATTTGATTACCAGCCTCGAACAGCAATGGATTTAACTATTGACCTCGAACGGTCGGGAATTCAATAAACGATCCGAAGAGATCGAACTTGAAAATGAAAACAAAATTGATTTTGATAAAAATAGGATTTGAATGACTTATAATTTGAATGGAATTGACAAATCCTGGATGAACACGGGATAATTTTGATATGTCGTAACTTCGAATGAAAACAAAATGATGATGATGTATAGATTATACTTAAACATAGCTTAGAGTCTTAGGCTGTAATGGGTTTGGAACGACCTATGATTGACAAGAGAATCCAAAGGAATTAAATGATTCAACGGGATAGAAGTATCTAGAGAGCTCAACCGTCGAAGATTAGCACTACATTTGTTCTTGAGCAAAGCACACCATCCATTCGCGAGACGTGCTTTGGGGGGCAAATGTTATCCCGCCTTTTGACTAGGCAGTATACGGACAAACCCAACAAGTCAGACTTCGAGGTTATTGAGGCAAGAAGCCCGAAGAGATGACTACAAAGATCAAAACTCAAATACAATCAAGACAGTAAAGTAGAGGCAAACAATCCCAAAAATTCCAAAGACAGAAAATCACTAAGTGTGGGATAGGTACCGATCCCTCAACTAGGGGGTACCGATCCCAAATGCTAAATTTGACTAAATGTGGGACTGGTACCAATCCCTCACCTAGGGAGTATCGATCACACATGCTCAATTTGACTAAGTGTAAGATATGTACCAATCCCTCACCTAGGGAGTACCAATCCCACATGCTAGAACTCACTAAGTGCTTCACCCTATAAAGAGGATCGGTACCGATCCCTAAGGGTACATCCAAAGTGGCCCTCACTTCTATGACACTCTTCTCTAGCTACATGGAGCCTGATTCAAGTATTGTTCCAGAGTTTCTATGCATTGTATTGGCAATCCCCATATATAGTCTAAAATAGCAGTTCAACCTTTGTAGATCCATCGCTTGGGCCAAAAAAAAACCTAGGCAACTATGCAAAACAACCTTGGAATCATGAAGCCAACATCAAGGTGAGCCAACAAGAAAAGTTGGTAAGTGTCGCTGCCTATATATAGGGATCGGTACCGATCCCACTATAGGGATCGGTATTGATCCCCAACACTAGGGGATATGAACTTGAGCTTTTTTGGGCGACTTAGTCTTGCGGCGAGATTCTGCAAGAAAATTTTTAGCGAAATATTTGGTCGTCTACTCCCTGTAAATAAAGAAGGCATGGTTCATTCAAGGGATCTTCTTCCGTGCCTACGCTTTGCCATTTTTTCATAACTTCATGGATTTATACAAGTTCGAGCAAATTGTACTTGTAATCTACATTATAAATAAACAAAATCTTTTGGAGTGGACGTAGGTCGGAGTACCCCGACCACTATAACCTTATGTGTTCATTTCCTTCTTGTTTTTAATTTGTTTTCTTCACTTTTATTCTCTTCTACTTTCTATTGGTTGTTTGTGCCATTTTTGGTTCAAACACACATATAGGGCTGTCGGGTCGTATCTTCTTGGAGGCGATCGAGTGTTGAATGGTGGTGATGGATGCAGAGATGACGAAAGGAGGACCGCGTCACGATTGACGAGAGTTGATTTCATTGAGTGTAGCTCGTGATCATAAAGAGGGTAGTTGTGCATGTGTGTCTCTGTACATGTCATGTACAAGCATTAAAAATTAGGGAAGATGTTAAGGTGTGATTATTAAAGGTGATTAGTAATTAATTATATTAAGTAGTTAAATTTTAAATCCAAATCTTGTAAACTCAATAACTTTTCTATATGAGGTCAGATTTGGACACGGTATTTTACGTCAAACTCGTATCGATGTTATCTACGAATTGGAGATAGATTTGTTGAATTTGGACCTAGTGGAATTTTAATCTAAAATCAAACTAAAACGTGAAAGAGTCAATTGGAATTTTGGTGAGTTAACTCACCTCTAAATAAACTATATGATATTTGTGTTGCTATAAATTATTGTTCATTGCTTGGATGATGGTTTATATATTTTTGTTTGATGGTTTATATTGATTTGATTCCTGCTTGGAAGCGGATGGCATAAATAACTATTGTTTTGCAGCGAACAAAAGAAAGTGGAAGTCGAGGTTTATATGTAGCGAATAGGTAGCTACGGAACACTTCGAAATACACACAAATATATATTGATTTACAGGGGAATTTTGTAGAGAGACCCTAAGAGTGTTTCTGGTCAATATTGATTTACTTATATTCTTATGTTGCTTATATTGATGTTTAGTTGAAATATTTGTCACTTACCTTTTGATTTGAGTAAGTGTCGTTATAGCAATTATCGCTATAACTTCACTTATGAAATATTATCTCCTTAAATCCTTATATATGTTGAACTTGTGCTTGATTTTTACAAAATAAATGTTTGGTCACGTTTTTGCACTTTGAAAGTTGTTTATACCATATTTTTAAGTATTTTTGAGAATTTTAAAATAAAGGGTAAGGATTGTTTAAATTTTATAAAAAGATTATAAATTTGATTTATTGTCTTATGAGATAATAAATATTGTTCTAAATTTATAAAAGATTTTAAATTTGATTAATTATCTTTCAGGACAATTAATGTTGTTTTAAATTTATAATAAGAATATAAATTTGATTAGTTACCTTTTGGGATAACTAATGTTGTTTTACATTTATAAAAAGATTATAAATTTGATTTATTATCTTTCGTGATAGTTAATGTTGTTTTAGATTTATAAAGGATTATAAATTTGATTTATTATCTTTAGGATAATTAATATTGTTTTAAATTTATGAAAATATTATAAATTTGATTAATTATCATTTCAGATGATTAACATTATTTTAAATTTATAAAGATGTTTTAAATTGATTTATTATCTTTCGGGCTAATAATTGTTGTTTTAAAGTTATAAATGATAGATTATAAATAAGAAATTCTTTAAAAAGGAATGTTTAAAAATAAAGCTAAGTGTAAATTATTTTGGGTCTATAGTAAACGATGTTTTAATGACATTTTTTTTTACCCTTCTTTTCAATACACTTAGAAATATAATTAGCTCTTTAAAATGAATATTTAAAGAGTGTTTTGAAAGTGTTTTTCAAATATTTGTGATGTGACAATCAAGCAGAAGTGTGGGTCAAATGTTTTAAAAAGTTTGATTCGTTTATTGAAAATACTTAGTCTTATACTTAACACTAAACGTTGAAGGAACTCTTGCTATTCTTAAAGTTAAGAATGCCGTCTAGTCAAGATAAGAAGTAACGCTGCCCTAACTTATCTGGCTTCATTGTTTTCCCTTGGGTAGTGCTAGTTCGAGATCGACAAGTTATGGTAAGTGTAAGAGATTTAATTTTCATATACGATCTTTTTTTCATTCCTAATGGTTGATTTATTGACTATTGATTCTGCTATCTTCTTTGAGTTTTGTCAAATTAAGACGTTGCTCATTTGAGCATTGATATCCTTCATTGGAAATGACTAAAACCAATGGGCGAGTGGACGTTAAGCTATATGGGGTTGCTCCCATTAGGGTATCTTCACATCTACTCTAGATTGGGTTCGGTTGTAGGCGCATGAAGATGTGAAATACGTGGATTCTTGGTAAGGTTGGTGGGTCCAACTTCTACATTCCCGAGAGAGTCCTAGAGTAAATGACCCCCTCAAGTATATTGTCTAGAGGTATACTTTCGGTGGGGGCGCACTCTACTAGTCATTATTGGAAAATTTCTCTTTTCTTATTTGATTCAAATCTTAAAGTTGTTTTTTTAATTGCATCGAGAATTGTCTGGTGCTCTTCTCGATGTTTAATTAATTGTGTCCATTCTTTAAGTTTAGATTTTGATCTTATCTGTATTCATCCTTTCTTGTTTGGATTTTTGTTCTAACTTGTTTCGCTCTTTCTTATATGGATGTTATTCCTGTTAGGTACAACTCATTTCGTGTTTAGCGATGTGGTCTCATGGATTATTATATGCTCATCGTATTTCTAAATTTTCTCATGGTAATTTTCCAGACTGATCCAGGTGTTATTTTATTATAATGCTCGGGTAAGACCAAGTACTTTTATAGGTTGTCGTTGGTTAGACATGGAGCTCATGGAGAGAGCTGGAAGTTCACCTGCCGTAGTATTTTTATTTTTCGCTGTATTATTATGTATACCCATCAGTAATTGTAAGTTCGGGAAGTTATAACTGTTCGGGCTAATGAGGTTTGTTTTTAACTCTGATATACTATGTATCTTAGAGTGATAGTTCGTTATCCTTGTTATATCATATATTGTCATTCTTATGTAAGATTTAATTCTCCCTGATTTTTTCTTTTTACTCTAACAATCTGCCTTTCCGACACTTGGATGCTCGGCATTCTAATATCATGGATGTATTAAGTGTCGACTTTCGAGAGTCAAAAAGGTAGGTCATTACAATTGGTATCAGAGCCGAAAGTTTAGCGAGAACCTTGGCTCTGGTGGGGTAAACAAATTTGAGATAGGGAAAGTGACACCCTAGAATGAGTTTTAGTGTGTATATATACAAGAGTGTATTTTTCTTTACTGTAAAAACATATCATGTTAATTGGTCTTTTAAGTTTGAATTTTGAATTCTGGTCGAGATATGGGACACCATGGTGTCGACAGGGATTTCAAAACATTTGAATAAGGAAAACAAACACAATATTGATTTTGAAAATTATGGTAAATGAAATATTTTACCTAGGATTATACAACATATATATATAGAGGAATAGTTTTCAAATTTATATATTTGTTTATGGTGTTCATTTGTTAATGATAATATTTCTTATTATCATTGTTGTTTGATTTGTCATGCTCAGATAGTTTAGGAGAATTGACTATTGTTTGTTGATTGTAGATTTATGCTTGACGAGTTTATGGGCATTTATTGTTTTGATAATTGTGAGTATATTAAAACGAATACCTTGTGAATTGAGTTTCACAATTTGACTATAGGGTGTTCGGAGAAAATGATAAGTTAAAAGTCATCTCTTAATAAAGTTGTTTAATATAATCAAAATAGGAAGATAAGACATTTAGCGGATATATATTTATGAAATGTTTATTATAATAAAGGGAAGTTATAATAATATAAGATGATTTCAAAAGGCACATTTAATATGAGTATGGTACATAAAATGATTTATACTATTTAAAAAAGTGTGTTTTATAAGTAAAAAAGAATTTCTTTGAGAATTTAAATCCCAATATTGCTTGAATTGATTTCAAAATGATTTTGAGAAATATTACTTAGAAGTATTTATGAGAATAAATATTTAAAAGAGAATTTTAAAGAAAGATACATGTTCTTTGGATAGTTCGGGGAAAACATCTTGATTCGTTTTGTGGTAATCTGAATAATCTTCTAAGTGACGATCAAATGTTGCTTAGGCGAATGTTGCAGTGCACTTAGTAAATTATTCTCTTTATCATTGTGTGATCAAAATGAGTTCGAATTCGAACAAACCCAAAATGAGTGTTAGTGAATAAATTTTTAAAGTTATTTTATATAGGGTATGTAGTATGATTTCAAAAGAGATTTCAAAATAAAAATCAAGTATTTAGTTCTTAAGCTTCATTAAAAGAGACTGATTTATTGAATATGCTAGTATATGATTTTTGTTTGATGATAATATATATATATATATATATATATTCATTTAAATTTATTTGTTATTGTACTATTTTATTGTTCACATAATTAAAGAAATATTTATTGAATAAAATAAATAACACAGAATTTAAATTCAAACAAATATTTTATTCAAATAAATATTTTATTACAATTTTGAATAGTACAAATTTGAGCTCTCACTATATATACACAATTTCAATTACATTAAAATTTTGATTACATCAAAAATTTCAATTTACAATGTTCACCTCACTGCATATCACTCCTTCACTCGTATTTATCTTCAACTATATTCCAGATTGAATCCAGCATCTGAATTATCTGCAAAATAAACACTGGCACAATAAAATTTAAAAAGATATATTTTTGCAGTGTAAAATAAAATGTGTGTTTTTGAAAATATTATTTGCCTCAGTTATTTGGGTGGTTCGTCATCATATTTATTTTTAATTCATCTTACACGAACAACTTGTGACATGCACAGTGTATCACTGTACATGCCACAAGGCCGTGCACACCGATATACACTTGATAAAACTGCAAGGACAAGTGACCACAAGGTCAAACCCGAGCCGAGACTGGATTCAACTCAGGTGCAATATAAATAAAATCACGACATGAGCACAAGAGCCTGCATATACACATGTGTACACGTACACATGTGCATTGCCTCAACATCTCAAATTTCAGCCAAGAGGAGTCATGTATACCAAAACAACTCGGCAGTGAGTTAGCAAAGAAGTTGCATGAAAAGATAATGACCAGCATACATGCATGAACACACATATATCAGTTCAACCAGACCAGACCAAAATAAACCGGTAATGCAACATGAAGATGAACACACATGAAAGGTTAACAAAGACATGGTCAGAGCTATCACCAGACATGTATATGTCCAACCAAAAAGGCCTCAAAATAATATACTTGTGAAGATCAAAACAAAATGTTCAAGCAACTCAACATAGCATGGTCAGGTGCAGGCACAAGTCAAGGCAGGAAGCAAATGCAACCAAACCAGAGCATAGTACATATGGTCGGAGAACAAAATGAACTGTTTGAAACAGAAAGTAAACATATCAAGTATTCGGGTATGAACTTGACTACAAGTGCAGCCTCAACCAAAAGGACCAAAAGTATTCAGTGATGCAATATTGATACCAAAGACTACAATACCACAACAAATGCATTCAAACTTAAATGAGACAAACTGGAAATACTCATGAAAGAGGATAAAGCAACTGGACATTTATGCAACCATACATGAACAACAATAAATCAGAACTCCATGAACCAGACTACAATTACTTATGCAACGGAGTCTCACCAAAATAACATGTCCAGATAAATGCAACAAGCCACAAGATCACATGTCAAGCAGAATTCAACTCAAAGCAAAGAGGCCAGAACAATGCAATAGAGGTGACAACAGAGACCAGTGTCATATACATATGTATACATATATGAATATATATATGTATACATGTATATAGTTTCAGAAACTCACACGTGAAAAGCTTTAACAAACAAACTAGTCATCACCAATATGAAACAAGACACACACATAAGTGGTTATGGCAACACATATGACTCCAAATGAACTCAACAAGCCAGTGGAACCAAACTACAAGCAGTTCAACAGACTTAAGTGAACATGCAACAAAATTGAAGTACACAGCATACATGGATGCATGTGTAACGACCCGTAAATTTAACTGGTTTTAATAACGTTATTAATTGAAATTTTGCGAAATTTTAAAACGATAAAATTTTGAAATATAAATTTGATATTTGGAATGCGTCTAGTTAAACATAGCAACTGGTAAATTTTCGTCCGAAAATACGAAAGTTTATTTCGCGCGTAAATTTACTTCAATTTAATCAGTTAAAAAGCGATGAAAATAAAATGTTTTCGGAACTTGAATATTTTTACATAGAAAAATTCTAAAACATCTTTCGAGCGAGACGCCGTTTTCCGTTTTTCAAAATTGGGACATCTTTAGCTCTGTCGATCTTATTTTTCTGTGATTTTTATGCATTTTCCACTAGTAGAAAATTTGAATTTTTATAATTCAATCGGGCCACTGATAATTTTATACCGTTTTGATCGTCTCATCACCTTGATCTCTGTGGTATATTCATATGTGTGTTTCGGACTTTGTAACGCGACGAAGTCGGTGAACCGATTTGGCGTATCGGTTGTATATTTGGGCCAGTGACTACTCATTTTTCTCGGAAACAACCAATAGGCGCGGGCTATTAATGATTCTTGAATTAACGTCTAAAATTTTGCTCCAACTTTTGATATTACCTATGTGTTGATTTATTATTGCTCGGTTCATTTTTTTGAAATGAAGAAAAAAAATGAAATCAAATAGATTTGGCTGAACGTCATATCTTCCTTGCCCACAACTTCTTCCATTTTCATTTTGCCTGCACGTTCTCTCCTCTTTCTTCATTTTTCTCAAAAGCCATGCTAGCTACATTCTCCCCACCATCTCCGTCCTCCCACCAAACCGAGCTACTGCCGCCCAAACCCAACACCAGTGCCGTAACCCGCCTCAAGAAGCCACGGCCTCCGCCTTCACCTTCTCGGCCGCCACTCCTCCAGCCTCGGCCCAATCTCTTCCAACCTCCACGATTCCCACTTTCCCCTCACCCACTGCCTTTCCTTCGACCAAACCGACACCATCCCCACCCAGATCCCCTTTTGCCGCAGCAAATCCCGACCCCTTCATCCGCTCTCTCTTTCCTCCGCCCGCACTTTTCTCCGCCCTCGCTTCCCTGCTAGACAATCACCTGGCCGTACGTTTTTTTTTTGCCGAGTATCATGTGTATATTTTGTGAGGTAAATCATTTTGTATATTTTCAAGTTGATGTATACACATCAGTTATGGGTTTAAAATTTATATGCTAGATATGTTTCTATGCTTAAATTTCTAAAAGGAACCTGCTCATCCTTTGTATTTTACCTTACCTGCTTTGCCATCCTTGATGCTTTGAAGCCTGTCATTGTTTCTTTCTATTCTTCTTGTTCTTTTGTATATTTTATTTTATTATAAAGGTATATATTACATTATTAAGATATATATAAAAGAGTTGTTATATATTATATAGCCATATTCTTTTGTTTTGTTTATATGTTTTACAGTAAAAGGTAATATTAGGTTGTTGCTACATACATAGTGTTAGATTAGTTATATATACTATGTTCATTTTAGCAATATATTTTGTTTAAAGTGTTATTCTATAAGGGTTGTTATATATATCTTACATAAATCTATTTTATGTATACAATAGGTCAGTACGTTTACATAATAGTTTGTTTCTAGTTTTGGTATATAGGTTATGATTGTAAGCATATGTCACGTCAGTTGTATATATAATGTAAAGTAAAAGCATGTCAGATAGTATATGTCTGTGCATATATTTATATATACATATGTTATGTGATATGTCAGATATGATTTACAAGTTGATGGTTTCAAATGTATAAATATATGATATCTATTATATATTGTCTATATATATTTGCATAACTCAGATTTCCAATCTTATCATAGAAAGTTGCAACCAAACTGATTTTGCACTTGTTTGCATGTTTGTTTATTTTTTTTATTTCTGAACAGCAGTTAGACTTCATGTTCACGATATCATATCTCACTCATGTTTTATCGGAATGGGTTGATTCTATTTTTAAAAAAGAGTCGAAGTTACCTAGTTTATGCCTGTCAAATTTCAGTAAAATCCGACATCGTTTGATTAGTGGTCGAGGATTTGGAAGTTAGACCCAAGCAGCTGTTCTTTTGTACTTGAAATTATTTTACACTGCTGCAAACACGACCTGAGTTCATGTTTGACGCATCGTATCTCTTCTGTCTTACGTCGGAATACAGTGATTCCCTTTTTGTTTAAAAGATAAAGTTTTCTACTTTCTGTATATAAAATTTTAGCTTCATACGAGGTGGTTCAGTCCTCTGTTTCTTACCTGAAAGTCAGACCCAGAGGGGTTTTCAGACCTGAACATTTGACAGTCGCAACATGGCCTGAGTCTATGTTCGTGACATCGTAACTTTTCTCGTCTCTTGTCCAAATCAAGTGATTCTTTTGCAGTTTGAAATACAAGTTTTGATCTTTATTCATACCAAATTTCAGACCATTTCGATCTCGGTAGCACATAGAATTATATTGTTAAACTTTGACGCAGGACATGTTTTGTAATTGTTGCTATGTTGAATGTTTTGATTTGATTTCGGCAATTCCTATTTAACTGCTTTGCTCGACGATTCGTGTCAATCTAGTTTATTTCGGAAGTTGTGCTTGCGATCCGTGACTCGACTTCGTTGTCTATTCATCTCTCTAGCCTCAAAAGGTGAGCAATCACTCACGATTAACGTTCTTTTATTTATTAAATTTGATTTCAATTGAAACGACAATTGAAATATGCTGCTGTTAGTTAATTACACTGTTATACATGCTATTACCTGTATCAGTTCACCTGTGACATCTGACACCATTATCTATTATTTATACAATGATAATCCAGTTTGGTTGATAAATGATTGTTTGTTTGATGTTGACATTTGACGTTAAATTGTTAATGTTGTAAGTAATAAATAATATGAAATTGAAATTGACGTAGGATAGTTAGATTTGATATATGTGATAAATTTGATTTGATGACATCTGCATAATATGACATCTTTAAATGTTAAAAAAATTGACACATAGAAATGGTGTTAACTATACCTTGAACCATTGAATGTATGTTGTATAAGTTGATATAGTATGAAATTGAATAGTGGATATCAAGTGAAAAACCGTATAAATATTGTGTAATAATCTTTAATCTACATGAAATGATAGTGTAGATTCTAGAAATGATTATATTAATTTGCACAAACAACAATGTGAATTAATACGATTATTTCGGGATTATTTGAATTGATTATTGGATTGATATTGATTGTTGTTATTGCTTGTTTATTTACTTTGACACCATCCCAGTTATCACACTGCAAATGCTTTGATTTTGAATTGAATTGGAATCGGGTTGAAATGATAAATACCCAAATTGAACTTTGACCTAGGATAGAGAATTAAATAAAAACCGATTGGTCAATACTTTGATTTAAAAATAAAATGAAGATTTTATTTGAATAAATAAAAATGGTTTTGAAACGAAGTTGGAATTTGAATTTTAATGAAAGGAAATGTTAATATTTAATAATCTGAATCAAAATATTAACATAGTAGATGATGAATGAATGTTGTTTTAAAATTAATTATTTAATAATTAAATTTGGAATTATTAATAATTAAGTTTTGGAATTAGTTAATAATTAAGTTTTGGAATTATTCAATAAATTAAATAAGGTTGAATTATTTAATAATTAAATAAAATTGAATTCTTTATTATGTAAAATTGAACTTCTTAAATAAGTGAAATTGAATTTCTTTAACAAGAAATAAAATGTGATTTATTGAAATTAATGTAAGACTTGTAATTTAAAGAATTGATTTAACGAATTTAATTTAATCCAATTTGTAAGATTTGATATAATAAAGTTGAACTTAAGTAATTGATTAAATGAATTGGAAATTTAATAGAAATTGTTTGAATGACAAATTTATTTAACGAATTTAATGAAATCGATCAATGAAGTTAAATTGATTTGAATGTTAAATTTAATTAATTTAAATGATTCCGGAATGAAATTTATTTACGAGCTTGAATCAATATTTGAATTGTTTTAAACAAAGATTGAAATTGAATTATAAGATTTTGAAATGATAATTTGGAAGTTTTGAAACGTAAATTATGGAAATTGATTTAGAAAGACTAACGAAATGTTGATTTACAAATTTTATTTGAAATTAAATTTGATTTGGTTTTGAAATATATTAAACGACCAATCGGTGTAATAATTACGAAAGTTATTAAAGAAACTGGAATCGGTTATGGACATACTCTCTGTTTAAACCGAAAACCACTTTAATAACTACACGCGGAGTGTGATCCAGAATGAAGTGGTTGGAATGATGTACGTGATGACTGAAGAAAGAGAACGATAATGGATAGCCTTGACACTTGTGTCAAATTGGAAATGACTAAAACAGGAGCCGTGCCGGGCCAAATGTGGGTTAGCTGCCTCGAGCGAACACACTTCTTCGAAAACTACTCATTACTTATTGTCGATTGGTGCACCCTTGATTTGGGAGTGTTGTTTCGCGGTGTTGCGATCGCTGCGGCGATGCGTTCTCACCAGTTCGGATCAGGCGAACGGTAGTTTCACTACCTTGGGTATTGCCTCATGTGCCTTGTCATACTTGGATCCCTATATACGCGACCACTACGATTTGTTTTGTGTTATACCTATGGAGTACTCCCTGATAGCCCACCAGTTTATGGTGGAGTTTACAGTGTTGTATAGACTATAACGCTTATATAAAATGTGTTAAGGGGGATAATGGTAACGCCTTATCACTATTTTGATATCTTATATTACTGATAGGCATTATCTACTTATCATACACTACTACATAGTAGATAGTTTAACGGATCCTTAAAGGATGGTTATTCGAAACATCCTTTGAGTTACTTGTATTTCAATTGCTATTTCACTTGAGTTGGATTTATTGATATAAGAATGTAAATCCTGACTCGAGTGTTTGTGTTTTGCTTTACGCTCGGGTCAAACTGAGTGTACCAGTATTCGAGACTCGCCTTTGGAGTTGGAGCTTTGATTGAAGATCCAGCCATCTATTCTGCTTTCAGTATTCGATGATTCCAGTGATGTATTCTGATTTGTATCTGATGTATCGTGTTACTCTTCCATTGTATCTGGTTTAACTCTGATGTAACTTATATATTTATATAGTAGCTTCATGAACTACTATCTCTTTTATTTCCGCTGCATTTATTACTCTGTGTCTGTGATATGTGATTATTTATTTACTGTATATGTTCAGTTTTGCCAAATTTATATTAACAACGCGGTATTTTGAATTATTCAAGTCCGACATGTGCGGATGCGAATGGTGCAAAATAGCGGGTCGTTACAGCATGTGTGAGTGAACACACACACACACACACATATATATATATATATATCAATGTGTGTGTGTAGTGACAACCATGTGAAGATTGAATCGGTGATCAAGTGAAACTATGAACACATACACATCGAACCAGTAAATACAAGCAACTGGACATGAAAGGGATGCAACCTAGACCAGACTACACAAATGCACAACTAACCAAGGTCAGTCCAGAAGCAAGAACCTCACAGCAAGGACAAATCATAACATTCACACATAAAAGTGTCAACAGTACATGAACAAGTTTAGCATCAGATTGTACACATATATACATACATATATGTATGTATGTATATACATGAATACACAGCAAAAACAATGGAGCGGCATCGTAACTATTAGTTACAGTTTTAACAAAGTCAAGGCCGAGATAAAATTCAATCAGAGGTCATATGGAACAGCGATATTCACAAGTCGTTGGCAGTAAAGAACGGAGGAATTCAAATGTGTTTAAGCAAATCCAAATATATAGGAAACATATTCAACCGGTGATAAATTGAACCAGTCAGAATAAATCAACATCGTCCAAGCACAAAGCAACGCAACAGATAAATTCATTAAGAATTCAAAGCAAATTATACGAACGAATATTTAGGGATTTAATCCCTATAAAACCCAGTTACATCATCAGCAATTATGTGTATTCGAGTTCAAGCAAAAAAAAATCACAGAGCCAAGTTTCAAATTAAATCCCAAATCAATAACTCGAATCGAGTTTGAACCAAAGTAATCAATAGAGGAATTAAAACGACAAAAATCATTTCACAGGTTCGAAGTCAATAATTGAAGCAACCGTACATGCGCTCAAATCACTAGTCGATTGACGAAGAAAATCACTTCCGTATCTTATCTTCAATTCAGCAAAGCCCTAATTCTGAAAGAGGGGAACAAGATCGGCCGAAGCTTTTGTGCTCAGAGAAAATATTTTCATGAAATAAAAGAAAAGGGAAGTCACCCTTTTTTGTTTATTACTTAAGTGGGCCGGTTGTTATTTTGTGGGCTTAGGGTTTTTGTTTTATGTGTTTATTTTCAAATTGGAATTTTCTTTTAAAATTTTCAAATTCTAGTTGTGTGACTAGGTTACGAACTACGATGGTGTAGTTCGAGAATTCGCAACTCAGTGGCTGAGTTGTGGCAGGGTTTTCAGCGTAGAGTAAGGTTAGTCGATAGCGGGTGTCGCAAGTTTACGTGTGTAAGCGTCTGACTACTTAATTTCTAGTAGAAACCTTAGGGGCAGCACGTAGGCAGGGTTTTACCGAAGCTGGGTAAATCTGTGTTGTTCTATTCTGCTTTTATTATTCTGCTATTATCTGTGCTGCAATTATTATATATTGTTCCGCATTAATTTTTATTTTTATTAGTATCACCCTATTCACCCCCCCCCCTCTAGGGTGAAATCGATCCTACATGATTTAGAATAAAAGGTATTTTGATAAAAGAATATTCCGACAAATGAAATTTTTAACTCTTGGATAGGAAAGAGACAATTTAATATAAGTTTCTAGATGGGCTAATTGGATAGGAATGTTTAATAAGCATTGTTCTATTAAAATTATAGTTTTTGTTTAAACATCTAAGTCTCATAAATTATTTGATGTTATTGGGCCGACTAATAAACATCTTTACCTTAGGGATGTCTAAGGAAATGAGAATCTAGGACTGAGTTTCGATACTAGCATCCTACTCTTCATAGCTAGTTACTGGACCGGATAGGTAAAGAGATTGGAGTAGTATACTCAGTTTTAAGACCCATATTTTGTTTGGGCCTTCATTTGAATTTTGAAAAAAATTAAACAAATTAAAACTAACATTTTTTAAATACTCATAGGATTTAAAAGAGTATTATACATGTAAATAAAAGTAGAGTAAATTTTAAATTAATGTTTTATGAAGATATGTCTTTATAAATTGTTTATAAACTTA
Organism: Allium fistulosum; assembly: GCA_030737815.1. Lineage (NCBI taxonomy): Eukaryota > Viridiplantae > Streptophyta > Magnoliopsida > Asparagales > Amaryllidaceae > Allium > Allium fistulosum. The sequence continues at coordinate 681,382,685 of CM060907.1, forward strand.
AGTGAAAATTTATGAAGTAAGTCATAAATAACTTTAGTATTGAATAAAGTACTGTAATTGAAATATGAAAGTGATTTAAAAATGATTGGTGTAGTTAAGAAACCAATAAAATTAAGTATGTAAGCTATACGTAGGTCATTGTATTTGCACGGCTCTTGATCTAGGATTCGTTTTACATAACTTTGGGGTGATTCACACCAGTCCAAAAAGGGATTTCTCACTTGATTCTTGATAGCGAACACTTGATTTGGATTCTTGATATGATACTGAGGTTTTCTATCATAGTATATGGCTATGTAAGGAGAATGGAGGTTTCTAAGCAAGGAACCTGATTGGAGTCCGCACTAGGGAGGTCAAGTAAGCGATAATAGTTTGGAGGCAAAGTTTATATATTTGTGCAGGTAGTCGGATCAGATATTGCGTACAGATGATCTATGTACATCTTACGAGCTCAAGTATATTTGTATGCTTTGTTTTGTGGCCTAGGAAAGTTTGAGGAATGACTTTCAATTTTGTTTAGATGATCTTCTAAGAAATAACCAGAACCTAATGAGCGTAATTGGTACGCTTAGGAAATTATCTATATCCTTGGACGATTGAGAAAGTTATGACCTAAGTAAAATTCTAAATCTTGTTTGTTAGTCATTTAAAATTCTAGATAATATTAACTGTTAGTTTATTCCTTTATGGAATTTGACTTGACTGATAGTGCGACCGTATATACTATGGTTTAAAGTATGATTTTATCAACAAAGGATTTTTAAGTTATTGTTTATTAGGACTTAAATCCCAATGCTTTTGAAAAAGTGATTTCGAAAGAATTTTTGAAAGAAATAATATTATTATTATTTTGAAAACTTTAATGAAGTATTATTATTACAGGGTATTTGAAAAGATTTTTTGTGAAGTGGTTTTTCAAATATTTTTTGTTATGACTAAAGTTGGACAATTAGGGGTTTTCCGATTTGAAAGACAAGCCAGGTATATTTGTTACTCGAGTTACTATTTTAAAAGGAACCGGAATACAATTGGATGCTCCAGGTTGTTTTGATTCTAGAGTTATACCATGCTTCATTAGGAGGAGCCCTCTTCTTATCATAATTGATTTTGGTTTCGATATATTTCTCTTTGGAGGAATTTGAAAATATATTTTTGATATAAAAACCCTGGCATTTAGTTCTAAATTATCTTTTGAAAAGATTGGATGCATAGTATTTTATTATAGAGAATTCTTTGTACTTTTGTTGCATATGGTTGTTATATTACTTTTGGTTGCATGTGGTTTAAGTCACACTAGAGTTGCATCATTATTATTAGTTACATCGTATTGCCTTATTGCATATGGTTGTTATATTGTTTATGTTGCTTGTGCTTATGATAGAAATAGCTAGTGCATTGCTCTTTTGTTAGTATGATTCTCTTTTGGATTATGTAAGTACAAGATAGGTACAGGAAAGCAAGAGATCACAATTTGATAGCTTCGCACCTACACTCGCATCGGGATGGTAAGTTGCTTGCTAAAAATAAAATGCAAAATAGGTATGTAGTAGATTTAGAGATTAGTGATGGATTGATGATTTTATGCCTAATATATGGGAGCCACTCTTGGGCTTTTGTTTTCTTTGTTGATTGGGCCTAGGTGTGGCGAATTATAGTTTTCCCAGACCTAGCCGTGCAAAGGAAGTGCTGTCGAAATTTTTCATAAAATAAGAAACTTTAAAAGGCTAGGGTTGAGAGGACATTATCTTCTTTTGGGAATTTCAGGGATGAAATTCTTTTAAGGGGGAGAATGTAACATTCCAAAAAAAAATATAAATAACTTATATTCAAATATAGGGATTATTTAAATATTTGAATTGTGAATTAGATATTAATTAAATGTATTTAATAGCTATATTTAACTCCTTTTAATAAATAAATAATAGTGAACTCATTTTGTAAATTTATTTACAATAATAAATAGTTCAAATAAATAATAAGAAAATTAATTGTTAATAAAACAATTTGATTTTTAATGACGTATTTTAAAATGAATTTATAGAATTTTTCCATAATTTTTAATTTGAAAAAATATTTAAATTATCATTTGATGTATTTTTTGGCAAACGATGGTATTTTTGAAATTTCATAAAATAAGATAACCAGTGTATTTTATTGTTGTTTGGGATTGTGTCGCATTGTTGTGCACGCTCGTATTTTTATTTCTATCGTTTGCGGTTTGTACGCGAACGAAATTTTGTGTAGCGTCGAACCGAAAATTATAGAATAAACAAACCAGAACACTAAGACTATTCTTCATTTTCCACTTTCCCACTTACTTTTCTTCTTTCCCTCATTTTCCCTCCCAAGAAACAAAAAGAAAAAAAGAAAGCAAACTTCCATCTTTAAAAATCAAAACCAAGAGATTCACTCATCCAAAAATTAATAAAATATTTACGTTGAGTTCATATTGGTGAGATCTTCTAATCCATAGGCTCAAATGGGGTTGTGACGTCATTTGGGTGGAAGTCGATGTTAGTGCTGGAGCTAGGGTTCCATCTAATTGGCGATTAGAGCAGAGATAGGCGAGGTCGATAGCGCCGTTGAATTTCTCTTCGTGAAGCGCATCTCCTCAAAAATTTGTAGCATGGCCGATCAACCCTAGCAAAACACAACTTTGCATTATCGCATATAAGGCTTTCAAGTCGCGGCTTCCTAGAGGCGATCGAGTGTTGAATGGTGGTGACGGATGCAAAGTGGATGGAAGGAGGAGCGCTTCGTGGTTGATGGGAGTTGATATCTTTGGGTGTAGCTCGTGATCGTAAAGAGAGAAGTTGCTTGTGTGTGTCTCTGTACATGTCATAAATAGGCATTAGAAAATGGGGAAGATGACTAGGGTATGAATATTAAAGGTGATTAGTAATTATTATATTAATTATTAACAAATCTTGTAAACTCAATAACTTTTCCATACGAGGTCGGATTTGGACACGGTATTTTGGGTTGGACTCGTATCAATGTTATCTACGCATTGGAGTTTGATTCATTAAATTTGAAGCTAGTAGAATTTTGAGCTAGATCGAACCGGAACATGAAAGTGTCAACTAAAATTTTGGTGAGTTAACTCACCTCTAAATAAACTATATGAAATCTGTGTTGCAATAAATTATTATTGAATGCTTGATTGATACTATTGTTTGATTATTTGTTTGGATTTAATTCCCACTTAGAAGCAGATGGCATAAATAACCATTGTTTTGCAGCGAACAAAAGCAAGAGGAAGTCGAAGTATATACGTAGCGAATAGGTTGTTATTGAACACTTTGAAATACACATACATATGTGTGATTTACATGGGACTTTTGTAAAGAGAACCTAAAGGGTTTCTCGCCAATATTGATCTACTTATATTCTTATGTTTATTATATTGATGTTTGTTTAAAATATTTGTGACATACTGTTTGATTTGAGTAAGTGTCGTTATAGCAATTATCGCTATACATATAATCTCCTTAAATCTTTGTGTGTGTTGAACTTGTGCTTGTATTTTTATAAAATAAATGTTTGGTCACTGTTTAAACTATATTTTTAAGTATTTTTTAGAATTTTGAAATAAATGATAGGTGTTATTTAAAATTTATAAAAAGATTATAAATTTGATTTATTAACTTTTAGGATAATTATTATTATTTTAAATATATAAGAAGATTATATATTTGATTAATTATCTTTTGGGCTAATTAGTGTTGTTTTAAATTAATAAAATGATTATAAATTTGATTAACTATATTTCAAGATAATTAATTTTGTTTTAAATTGATAAAAAGATTATAAATTTGATTTATTATCTTTGGGATAATTATTGTTGCTTTAAATTTATAAAAGGAATGTAAATCTGATTTATTATCTTTTGGGATAATTAATGTTGTTTTAAATTTATAAAAAGACTGTAAATTTGGTTTATTATCTTTTGGGATAATTAATGTTGTTCTAGATTTATACAAAGATTATAAATTTGATTAATTATCTTTTGGCATAATTAACGTAGCTTTAAATTTATAAAAAAATTAAAATTTTGATTTATTATCTTTCAAGATAATTAATGTTGTTTTAAATTAAAAAAGATTGTAAATTTTATTAACTATCTTTCGGGATGATTAACATTGTTTTAAATTTATTAAGGTATTTTAAATTGATTTATTATCTTTCGGGCTGATAAATGTTGTTTTAAAGTGATAAATGATAGTTTATAAATAAGAAAATCTTTAAAAAGGAATGTTTAAAAATAAAGCTGTGTAAATTATTTTGGGTTTGTAGTAAACGATGTTTTAATGACATTTATTTTTTACTCTTCTTTTTAATACACTAAAAAATATAATTAGCACTTTAAAAAGAATATTTTAAAGTGTTTTACAAATATTTATGATGTGACAATTAAGCATAAGTGTGTGTCAAATGTTTTAAAAAAGTTTGATTCATTTATTGAAAATATTCAGCCTTACACATAACATTAAACGTTGAAGGTACTCTTGCTATTCTTGAAGTTAAGAATCTTGTCAAGTCAAGATATGAAGCAACACTACCTTAACCTGTCCGACTTCGTTATATTCCCCGGGGTAATGCTCGTTCGAGATCAACAAGTTGTCATAAGCGTAAGAGATTTAATTTTCATACACAATCCTTTTGTCATTCCCGATGGTTGATTTATTGAGTATCGATTCTGCTATCTTCTTTGAGTTTCGTCAACCTAAGACGATTTGTTGCTCATTTGAGCGTTGGTATCCTTTGTCGAAAATGACTAAAATCAAAGTGTGAGCACACGTCAAGCTATGTGAGGTTGCTCCTATTAGGGTATCTTTACTTCTACTCTAGATTTGATTTGTTTGTATATGCATGGAGATGTGAAATGCTTGAATTCCTGGTAAGGTTGGTGGGGTTCGGCTTGCACATTTTCGAGAGAGTCACAGAGTTAATGGCCCTCTCTAAGTATATTTTCTAGAGGTATACTTTCGGTAAGAGGGGCACACCCTCCAAGTCATTGTTGGAAATTTTCCCTTTCCTTATTTGATTCAAATCTTTGAATTGTTTTCATATGCATTGAGAAGTCTGTGGTGTTATTCTCAATGTTTAATTAATTGTGTCCATTTTTTAAGTTTGGATTTTGATCTTGTCCGTGTTCATCTTTTCTTGTTTGGATTTTTGTTCTAACTTGTTTCCACTCTTTCTTGTATGGATGTTGTTCCTGTGAGGTAAAACCCATTTCGTGCTTTGCAATGACCCTCTCTTTAACTGCCTTTATTTTGTAAGGATTTTTTTTTACAAAGTGATATATATATATATATATCATTCATTAACAAATATATTTTCCAGGGTCATTTTCCTTTTTCCAATAAACAAACTTTATCCAGGATCAAAAGTTTTACTAATATAGATATATCAGTGCAACCACAAGGATATGCACACACATATGAAGATGCATGTGCCCCTCTTGTTAGATCAGGTTATGGCAAACAAGAGGTTATATTGATTGATTAAATTTAATCAATCCCCACATAGCTAAATTTCATTTACATAATAAAATTGTTTGTTCAAATAGGTAACAACATGATTTTTATTCTTTGATAGCTTGCTGGATCCTCTATGAAATATGATCCATAGAACCTAGATAATTATGTTATGATTATCTTTAAAATTAATAGTAGAGTTTCTGTGCTTTGAAAATGATATAAGCTTCTATCATTTCCTATGTTTGCTTTCCTATAAAATCTACCTTATATGCAAACTCATATCTGGGGTATTTTTAAATGAATTATCATATTCCAGAGGCTTGATTCCCTGATGCCATGATACTAAGATGAATGAAATGCAATCCAGGTATAGACAATGGCATGATGCAAATGGCAATTCTGAAAACATGCAGACTCCTAATTCTCTTACCATATGCCTTTATGTTCTGGATACATTTTTCACTAAGTAAGATTATCTATGTTGATCTTCAAGACCCAACTGTTTCTACTTTTTCAATCCTTAAAATTATTCATAGACTTCAAGATTTGACTAATACATTTATAAAATGTAGTTCTACTATTTACTTCTATTCTTACTCTGTTTACTTACAAAATTATAGATAAAACCTTTCAACCTTCCAGATAATGAAACTCAGATAATTTAAATTCCAGTTACAAGTTAAATTCTTAACAAAATATTTAACCAAATATCCAACATCACTCAGTACTTGCTACTATGGAAATTTCAAAATATCAATACATGCAGATTTCATCTTTTTAAGCTCTTATCTATCTAATTCTAGCATGCTATAATCTTCTTTTCAATGCCTTCCTTCTACTCCTACCTAGAGGCTGCTGTTCCTGAAAAAGCATTTGAAGCTGCCTCATTTTAAATGAGACACCCCAGATGCCATTAGCACACTAGGGTCAGACACATGTCTGGTATGAGAAAATTCACGAAAGCAATTAATTAATTAAGTTAAAATTGAATTAAGTACAAATACGAAAAGTTCTGCCCTTTGAAAACAAGTAATACTTGTGTGCATGTTCTGTGTCATTGTGCATGTGTACACTTTAATCTTTCTTTCCAGAGACTTTGTATAGATATGGCACATACATTCAGGCATTTCAATTCAGTCATAAATCCAATAATCATTCACACAAAACAGAAAGATAACCAACATGAGTTTAACCATATATTCCCTCCTCATATTTCATTTCTGGGAAAACTCTAGTTCCTCATCATGTCAAATACTCTTCCCTTGTTATATTTACCTATCCTGGTCTCATCTGCAATTTTATGAATCAATGGATATACTGTAATGAACTAATTCACTCCATTACACAAAGATCTCAGGACTTAAACAAGCCATGTGTCAACTTGCATTACTCAAGAACACAAGTCATTCCTGCAGTAATCTTGACCCCATTCCCTAATCAGGTTCTCAGATACTTTCTCTTTTAAATTTTTCAAGGCAACCTAATCAGTGGGTCATTTTACTGAAACAAGCATTCATCTCATAGCCTTCCTCATTATTCATATAACAAACAGAGACAACCAAGCAATTTAAGTATTGGTACTTATTAAAACATGCTCTTGCAATTTTAAAGAGATATAGACAACTAACATTGGTTTATGGCTCTATGAGAAGATTTTATTGCAAACATCCGTGCTTTAGTTAACTCAGGTTGACCAAGCTTACTAAATCACAGAATCTATTTGCTGGGTGGGTATTGTATATTTTCTTTGAATCAGGAGTGTCAGCACATAGGCAAGCCTATTGCACTCCTAATTCCTTTTCATTTTAAGCCTCAGCACATATACATATGTATATTGCAGCCCATATGCTTATCAGTCCTTCTGGTTTGAGCCAAAACCAACACTACTTGCTTATATTCAACATTTTATTTTCTGGGTATTTATTTATATTTCTATCCAATATCATATCAGAAAGAGATCTGGGTTTTTAAATTACTTATTCATGCATACTGATCATATTAAGAATATTCACAGAATAAAACAATCAGGATAACCATCAAGCATTAAAGCATTCTTAATTTCTAAAAAAAACAATCACATACTCTTTTGAGAAAAATTAATTTATAACAGGCTGCCTTCTTTAGGACTTAGTGCCTTAAGTTTTTGAGTGAGTTTTCTCACCTAGTTCTCTCCTTTGCTTCCTTAATTAATTGATAAACCTCTGCCTTTAGCCTCAAGCTCTTTTCCTTCACTTTCCATATGTTTTTATATGGTGTGTTTTTTTTTCAAAGTTCTTCTTTTTTTTTGAGAAGGAGAGGAGGCTGCTGCTTATAAATATACAGAGTTCTCCTTAGGGTTTTGGGTATTGGCTAAAGCCATTTTTGCCCACCAGAAAATTATGTTATCTGCATTTTATTTGAACCCAAGATTCTACTCTCCCTGGCTTAATTTGGTGAAGAGAAAAATGGTTATCCACTTTGGTTATTTTCAGAAATCTTACTTTTCCATAAAATGCTTTTTCCCTTGTCTATTTGCATGCTAAATGTGTGATCTGATTTCCAGCAATATTATACACATATTTCTTTCTTTCTTAATTCAGCCCATACAAAATACATTTTTTTGTTTTCCTCCCATTTTCTATTTTTAGCCTTTACTTTATTATCTGGTGTTTCCTTTTTTTTTCCACCTTCATTCTTTCTATTTTCTTTTCAAAAAAACATATTTGTGTGTTTCATTTTACTAGTTTAAATTCTAATACTTAGTTAGTATACTTACCTATATGTTTTACAGACAATAACATATATATATATATATATCTATATTATTTTATTCTGATACACATATGCACATGTATACTTAATTACATTTTGTGTATTTCTGCATATAGCACAATTGAGGGTTTCTTTATTTATCTGTAAATATATATTCATATATATATATACATATATACATTTTCCATACATAGCATCATGTACTCATTATAGTATCCAGGGATCTAGCTTTACTCATGTGTATTTTCTGTGCACAAAGGCACATCATTTTATTATACCACATCAAGCTATCTCATCTTTCCCTTAAACATGGTTTTTTTTTTAAAAAAACTATTTAAAAATTATTTTAAGCTTATTTATATTATTTTTTTTCCAAGATAAATTCCTAAAATCTTGGGTCATTACATACACCCCACCTTTTAGGAATTGTGTCCCACAATTTTCCAAGCTTAAATCAGAAAACAAGTACTCCTCAACCATTTAGATTTCTAGTTCTATGATAATAACTAAAAATACATGCATCCAAAAGAAAAGCAAATTTAAAAAAAAATTAGATTTACCTCTAATCTGAGAATAGCTTAGGGTAGCTCATCCTAACCTTGTCCTCTAATTCCCATGTGCAATCACTGGGATCAAGACTCCACTGTACTTTCACAAGTTTCAGTGATTTATTTCTTAATTTCTTCACATCCTTTGCCAAAATTCCTACTGGATCTTTTTCATATATCAAATTAGGATTTATTTGCACTTGGGTTGGGGTCTCCAGAATTTCTGCCTTGTCATGTACCCACCTTCTCAGTTGTGATACATGAAAAACATCATGTATGCCTTGCATGTTTTCTGGCAATTCTAACTTATATGCCAAGGGACCAATTCTTTCCAGAATTTTGTATGGTCCTATATATCTTGGAGTTAACTTGCCTTGTTTCCCAAATCTCAGCACATTTTTCATGGGTGAGATTTTGATGAAAACAAAATTTCCCACTTCATATTCCACCTGCCTCCTTTTCTTGTCTGCAAATTTCTTTTGCCTATCTTGTGCTGCTGCCATTCTTCTCCTTATCAACTCAATTTTCTCCTTAGTTTCTTGTATGTAATCAGGCCCTAAAATAACCCTTTCTCCTACTTCTACCCAACAAACAGGTGACAAACAAGGCTTACCATATAAGGCTTCAAATGGAGCCATTCCTATGGTGCTTTGATAGCTGTTGTTGTATGTAAATTCAACTAGATGAAGACAATCTTCCCAGTTGCCCCCAAAGTCCAATACACATGCTCTCAACATGTCCTCCAAAACCTTGTTTACTACCTCAGTCCTCCCATCTGACCGAGGATGGTAGGCAGTACTTAAACATAGTTCACTTCCCATTGCTTCTTGGAAGCTTCTCCAGAATTTTGAAGTGAAGATGGTATCCCTATCACTCACAATGGTTTTGGGAATGCCATGCAATTTTACCACTTCCTTCATAAAAATTTGAGCTAATTTTGGTGCTGTCCTTTCTGACTTGACTGGGATGAAGTGTGCCACTGTGGTTAGCCTATCAACTATCACCCATATACTTGTATTTCCTCTCTTAGATCTAGGCAACCCATCTATGAAATCCATAGATATATCTTCCCACTTCCACTGTGGTACACTAAGAGGCTGCATCAACCTTGATGGCCTTTGGGTTTCAGCCTTGACTTGTTGGCAAGTCATACATTTGGCAATGTATTTAGCTACATCCGATTTCATCCCCTTCCACCAGAAGTCTCTTCTCAAATTTTGGTACATTTTTGTGTTTCCTGGGTGTATGGAGTATTTGCTTCTGTGATATTCATTCAATATTTCTTTCTTCAATTCGATGTCCTCTGGCACACACATCCTATTTTGGTATCTCATATAACCCTTTTTATCAATATGGTAATTCATTACTTCCTCCCGTTTTGAGAGGAGAATTTTCTTCTCTAATAAGTTTGCATCCTGTTCTTGCATCTTTTCTACCTTCAGAATTAAATATGGTTGAAGTGTCATTAAGCTTAACTTCCCTTTATTTTCTTGTGCACCATGCATCTGCTCATCAATGTGCACACAACCATTCTCCCCAATTTCTAACTCAGTTAGCAAAGACAAGTCCTTAAATTCTTCTATCATCATCATAGCCAATTTAGCATGCTGTCTACTTAGAGCATCTGCAACTTTGTTTGCTTTGCCTGGTGTATAGAGTATGTCAAAGTCATAGGCAGCTAAGAACTCCACCCATCTATGTTGCCTCATGTTCAAATCTTTTTGTGAAAATAAATATTTTAGAGACTTGTGGTCAGTGTAAAGTTCAAACTTAGTGCCTAACAAATAATGTCTCCAAAGTTTCAAAGCATAGATCATAGCTGCTAATTCAAGATCATGTGTGGCATACCTAACTTCATGGGGTTTAAGTTGTCTGGATGCATATGCAATGACTTGGCCTTGTTGCATCAACACTGCACCCAAGCCAAATCCACTAGCATCAGTGTATACAACTAATTCTTCATTTCCATGAGGTACTTTTAAAATTGGAGCATTCACCAATGCCTCCTTCAATTGTTCAAAAGACTTTTCACATTTTTCTGACCAAACAAAAGCTTGGTTCTTTCTGGTGAGGTTAGTAAGTGGTGTAGAAATTTTGAAAAATCTTTTATAAACCTCGTATAATATCCTGCCATCCCCATAAATGACCTCACTTCACTCACAGTGCTTGGCCTCTTCCATGCTTGAATAGCCACTACTTTATTGGGGTTCACAGAAATTCCTTGGGCAGATATAACATGGCCAAGAAAATGCACTTCTTCTTTCCAAAATTCACATTTTGAGTATTTGGCCTTTAAGTCTTTTTCCCTTAGTCTAGACAAAACCATGTGCAGATGACTTTCATGCTCTTCCACTGTTTTGGAATAAATTAAAATGTCATCTATAAAAATAAGCACAAATTTGTCTAAACAATCTCTAAAGGTTCTGTTCATTAAATCTATAAAGTATGATGGTGCATTGGTCAAGCCAAATGGCATAACCAAAAATTCATACAACCCATATCTAGTGTTAAAGGCAGTGTACTTGATGCTTGATTCTTCCACCTTCATTTGATGAAAACCAGATGCTAAATCTAGCCTAGAGAATACTCTTGCTCCAGCCAATTGATCAAAAAGATCATCTATTCTTGGCAGTGGGTATTTATTTTTAATGGTTACCTTGTTTAATTCCCTATAATCTATGCAGAGTCTCAAAGTACCATCTTGTTTCTTAACAAACACCACTGGTGCCCCCCAGCAAGAATTACTGGGTCTTATAAAACCCTTATTTTCTAATTCCTCTAATTGTTTCTTTAATTCTTTTAGTTCATTTGGCCCCATTCTTGTTGGGTTTTTAATCACTAGGCTTGCTCCTGGGACTAAATGAATTTGGAATTCCACTGGCCTATGGTTTGGAACACCATTAACCTCCTCAAAAACATCCAAGTATTTATTGACTATGGGAATTTCCTCAATAATATGTTCACTGCAATCTTTTCCCAAATCAATCAGATGACACAATTTTCTTCCCTTGGACACTTCACACAAAATTGTGATCCTCTGGCTTTCATGGTTTTGCAATGATATGGTGGATGAGTCTAAGTTAATTATGACCTTGAATTGCCTTAACCAGTCTACTCCCAAAATAACACCTATATTTGGGTAATTTAAAACATATAAATTGGAAATAAAAGTATCTCCTCCTATGTTTAATCCCACATCCACACAGATCATGTTTAAAACACTAGAACTTCCCAGTGGACTTTGTATATGTAAAGGGGTTTCAACCAATATGCAACTTAATTTCAGCATTTTAACTAATTCATAGGAAATTAAGGAATGAGTTGCTCCAGTATCATATACTACTGCTATGGGTATATTACAAATAAATAGTGTACCTTCCACTTGACTGTGCTTCTCAGCATTGATCTCCACTGTTCTGCCTTTTCCCTCCAAGTTTGCTAATTTTCCTTGCTGCTTATTCTCAAGACAATTTCTTTTCATGTGCCCTTCTTTCCCACATAAGTAACACTTGAAAGCTCCTCCTTTCAATTCTGGACATCTTGGTTTGATATGTCCTTCTTTTCCACATTGATGGCACACAATCTTCTTGGTTTCCTTAGCTTTAATATCTCCAGTAGACTTAGTATTGGCCTCTTCTTTCTTCTTATCATAAGGATGATATCTCCCCTTACCCTTCTTACTGTTATTGTTCTTGAAATTTCTGAATTTTTCTCTTTCCTTGTCATGCTGCTCCAACCTCAAAGCTAAGTCTATCACATGGTCAAAGGTCCTGTCAGCATAGGGTAACATGGCTCTGCTAAGTCCTGAGTTCAAACCTTTTATGTACCTATCATTTTTGGATGCTTCATCTACTACAAGCATTGCTCCATATGTGGAAAGCCCTTCAAACTTTTGAGTGTATTCTGTGACAGTCATAGTTCCTTGCCTAAGTCTAATAAATTCTTCTAGCAAGGTAGTCTTAGCTGATGCTGGTACAAACCTTGCTTCCAACATCTCTTTGAATTGATTCCAAGTGATTTCATTCTCATTTCTTCCTGCAATGATTACTTCCCACCAGCTTAAAGCTACTCCTTTTAGCTGTCTCGAAGCCACTTGCCTCTTTCTTTGATCATCAAGTTGCATGTCATTGAAAATTCTATCCAATGTTCTCAACCATGCTTGAATTTCCATAATACTCTCTGTCCCTTCAAAGCTTTTGCCTCCTAAATGAGTATATGTCTTAAGTAATTTTGAGAGTTCTTCATAGGGATTTCCTTGCCTTTGTTCTGCCCCATCCCTAAATGCTCTCACCAAGTCTTGCAGATTGACCATTGGTGGTGCATTGGAAGATCCTGCGACCTGATTTGGTGGTCTTCCTACCATAGTTTGCTAATAATAATTTACATAGCTGGTTAGTTTGATTGGTAATTTTTATTATTTCAGTGGTTTTATTTACACTGAAAACATTGTTATATGTTTAGTCTCTTTAAATTTCATTTCTATCAGAGAACTTGATATTTATTTCTGCTATGCTTAATAACATAGCTCTGATACCAAATGCAATGACCCTCTCATTAACTGCCTTTATTTTGTAAGGATTTTTTTACAAAGTGATATATATATATATCATTCATTAACAAATATATTTTCCAGGGTCATTTTCCTTTTTCCAATAAACAAACTTTATCCAGGATCAAAAGTTTTACTAATATAGATATATCAGTGCAACCACAAGGATATGCACACACATATGAAGATGCATGTGCCCCTCTTGTTAGATCAGGTTATGGCAAACAAGAGGTTATATTGATTGATTAAATTTAATCAATCCCCACATAGCTAAATTTCATTTACATAATAAAATTGTTTGTTCAAATAGGTAACAACATGATTTTTATTCTTTGATAGCTTGCTGGATCCTCTATGAAATATGATCCATAGAACCTAGATGATTATGTTATGATTATCTTTAAAATTAATAGTAGAGTTTCTGTGCTTTGAAAATGATATAAGCTTCTATCATTTCCTATGTTTGCTTTCCTATAAAATCTACCTTATATGCAAACTCATATCTGGGGTATTTTTAAATGAATTATCATATTCCAGAGGCTTGATTCCCTGATGCCATGATACTAAGCTGAATGAAATGCAATCCAGGTATAGACAATGGCATGATGCAAATGGCAATTCTAAAAACATGCAGACTCCTAATTCTCTTACCATATGCCTTTATGTTCTGGATACATTTTTCACTAAGTAAGATTATCTATGTTGATCTTCAAGACCCAACTGTTTCTACTTTTTCAATCCTTAAAATTATTCATAGACTTCAAGATTTGACTAATACATTTATAAAATGTAGTTCTACTATTTACTTACATTCTTACTCTGTTTACTTACAAAATTATAGATAAAACCTTTCAACCTTCCAGATAATGAAACTCAGATAATTTAAATTCCAGTTACAAGTTAAATTCTTAACAAAATATTTAACCAAATATCCAACATCATTCAGTACTTGCTACTATGGAAATTTCAAAATATCAATACATGCAGATTTCATCTTTTTAAGCTCTTATCTATCTAATTCTAGCATGCTATAATCTTCTTTTCAATGCCTTCCTTCTACTCCTACCTAGAGGCTGCTGTTCCTGAAAAAGCATTTGAAGCTGCCTCATTTTAAATGAGACACCCCAGATGCCATTAGCACACTAGGGTCAGACACATGTCTGGTATGAGAAAATTCACGAAAGCAATTAATTAAGTTAAAATTGAATTAAGTACAAATACATAAAGTTCTGCCCTTTGAAAACAAGTAATACTTGTGTGCATGTTCTATGTCATTGTGCATGTGTACACTTTAATCTTTCTTTCCAGAGACTTTGTATAGATATGGCACATACATTCAGGCATTTCAATTCAGTCATAAATCCAATAATCATTCACACAAAACAGAAAGATAACCAACATGAGTTTAACCATATATTCCCTTCTCATATTTCATTTCTGGGAAAACTCTAGTTCCTCATCATGTCAAATACTCTTCCCTTGTTATATTTACCTATCCTGGTCTCATCTGCAATTTTATGAATCAATGGACACACTGTAATGAACTAATTCACTCCATTACAAAAAGATCTCAGGACTTAAACAAGCCATGTGTCAACTTGCATTACTCAAGAACACAAGTCATTCCTGCAGTAATCTTGACCCCATTCCCTAATCAGGTTCTCAGATACTTTCTCTTTTAAATTTTTCAAGGCAACCTAATCAGTGGGCCATTTTACTGAAACAAGCATTCATCTCATAGCATTCCTCATTATTCATATAACAAACAGAGACAACCAAGCAATTTAAGTATTGGTACTTATTAAAACATGTTCTTGCAATTTTAAAGAGATATAGACAACTAACATTGGTTTATGGCTCTATGAGAAGATTTTATTGCAAACATCCGTGCTTTAGTTAACTCAGGTTGACCAAGCTTACTAAATCACAGAATCTATTTGCTGGGTGGGTATTGTATATTTTCTTTGAATCAGGAGTGTCAGCACATAGGCAAGCCTATTGCACTCCTAATTCCTTTTCATTTTAAGCCTCAGCACATATACATATGTATATTGCAGCCCATATGCTTATCAGTCCTTCTGGTTTGAGCCAAAACCAACACTACTTGCTTATATTCAACATTTTATTTTCTGGGTATTTATTTATATTTCTATCCAATATCATATCAGAAAGAGATCTGGGTTTTTAAATTACTTATTCATGCATACTGATCATATTAAGAATATTCACAGAATAAAACAATCAGGACAACCATCAAGCATTAAAGCATTCTTAATTTCTAAAAAAACAATCACATACTCTTTTGAGAAAAATTAATTTATAACAGGCTGCCTTCTTTAGGACTTAGTGCCTTAAGTTTCTGAGTGAGTTTTCTCACCTAGTTCTCTCCTTTGCTTCCTTAATTAATTGATAAACCTCTGCCTTTAGCCTCAAGCTCTTTTCCTTCACTTGCCTTATGTTTTTATATGGTGTTTTTTTTTCAAAGTTCTTCTTTTTTTTTGAGAAGGAGAGGAGGCTGCTGCTTATAAATATACAGAGTTCTCCTTAGGGTTTTGGGTATTGGCTAAAGCCATTTTTGCCCACCAGAAAATTATGTTATCTGCATTTTATTTGAACCCAAGATTCTACCCTCCCCGGCTTAATTTGGTGAAGAGAAAAATGGTTATCCACTTTGGTTATTTTCAGAAATCTTACTTTTCCATAAAATGCTTTTTCCCTTGTCTATTTGCATGTTAAATGTGTGATCTGATTTCCAGCAATATTATACACATATTTCTTTCTTTCTTAATTCAGCCCATACAAAATACATTTTTTTGTTTTCCTCCCATTTTCTATTTTTAGCCTTTACTTTATTATCTGGTATTTCCTTCTTCTTTTTTTCCACCTTCATTCTTTCTGTTTTCTTTTCAAAAAAAACATATTTGTGTGTTTCATTTTACTAGTTTAAATTCTAATACTTAGTTAGTATACTTACCTATATGTTTTACAGACAATAACATATATATATATCTATATTATTTTATTCTGATACACATATGCACATGTATACTTAATTACATTTTGTGTATTTCTGCATATAGCACAATTGAGGGTTTCTTTATTTATCTGTAAATATATATACATATATACATTTTCCATACATAGCATCATGTACTCATTCATAGTATCCAGGGATCTAGCTTTACTCATGTGTATTTTCTATGCACAAAGGCACATCATTTTATTATACCACATCAAGCTATCTCATCTTTCCCTTAAACATGGTTTTTTTAAAAAAAACTATTTAAAATTTATTTTAAGCTTATTTATATTATTTTTTTCCAAGATAAATTCCTAAAATCTTGGGTCATTACATGTTTAGCGGTGTAGTCTTCACAGGTTATCGTATGGCTCATCATATTTCTTGAGTTTTCTCACATCGATTTTCCAAATTGATACGAGTGTTATTTTATTATAACACTTCGGTCAGATCAAGTATTTTTCTAGGTTGTCGTTGGTTGGACATGGAGCTCATGGAGAGAGTTGGAAGTTCACCTGCCATGGTATTTTTATTTTTAACTGTATTATTATCTATACCCATCAGCAATTGTAAGGTCAGGAAGTTATAACTGTCTGAGCTAATGAGGTTTGTTTTTAACTCTAATATACTACGTATCTTAGAGTGACAATTCACTGTCTTTATGATAATTATATGTTGTCATTCCACTATGAGATTCTATTTTCCTTTGTTCTTTTATATTTTTACCCTAACAATATGCCTTTCTGGCACTTTGATGCTCAGCATTCTATATACTGTTGATGTATTAAGTGTCGACTTTCGAGGGTCGAAAAGGCAGGTCGTTATAATGATTGGGCTAGCTACTATTCACTGAGTGTTGATTGACAGCGGAATATCGATGAACATTTTGTTCAAAAGGGATTCAATGAGATGCAACTCAGCGAAAAAGATTTTTTGCCTTGTAAATCCCAGATTCAGGGCTTTACTAAAGAATTAACATCTTCAATCGAATATACTATGCTGCCAGACAAGTCAGGGGACTAACCCCTGAGGGTGATATAGATTCAGAACTTTGTTGTAGTGGATGAATATTCTAGTCACAACGCCTTCTTGGTACGACCGACCTATGTCTAAGTTTAGGATTTCTCTTACTTCTTGGTATTTGATTATGAAATTTCCCATGGATGGTGGACTAGGGGCAATCCAAGGCGATCTAAGCGTAGGAAGAAAATGCTATGTCGTGGAGCTACGGAATGTACAATGTATGGAGAAAGGAAAGCATGTAGAGAGGGCTCTTTGCATTAAAACACATAATGCATAACAACTACCATCTGATCCTTGATTTAGGTCCGCTAGTGATCAACGCATAAATATGGCCCAATAAAAAGAGTAAGAAGAGGCAAGGGCAGGACCGGTGGAGCGAATGGATGAGATTCAAGTCAACGAAGACAATCCAATCAGGATTGTTATGATTGGGTCTCAAATCTTCTTAAGTATGAAAGTAGAACTAGTCATGTTTTGAGAGCGAACAAGGACGTGTTTGCGTGGACTCACTCTGAATTGTGTGAGATTTTGCCTGATGGTGTGTGCCATACATCGAATGTTAGCCCAGCATTAGTACCGTAAAGCAGAAAAGAAGCAAGCATGGAACTAGAGGGATCCATTGCATTAAAGGAGGAAGTGGATAAGTTGTTGGCTAATAGCTTCATTCGAGAAGCACTATACAACGAATGGGTAGCAAATCCCATGATGGTTATGAAGGCCAATGGAAAGTGGTTGACATGCACCGATTATTTAGACTTGAATAAAGCATGCCCAAAGGACTACTTTACGCTTCTGTGGATTAACCTACTTGTGGATGGAACCGTCGAATGTGACCTGCTGTTATTTATGGATGTGACTCTGACTACAATCAAATAGTGATGCATGTCCCGGATCAAGAGCATACGATCTTTATCATGGATTTCGAACTGTATTTCTACAAAGTAATGTTATGTAGTCTAAATAGCGCTAGAGCTACTTACTAGTGTTTAGTCAATAAGATGTATTCGGAATAAATTGTACAGACAACGGAGGTCTATGTGGAGGATATGCTGATAAAGTCATAGAGATCTATCGACCATATAGGCGATCTATCAGAAATGTTTGACGTGCCCCAAGCATGGAATGAGATTGATTCCATTGAAGTGTTCGTTTAGAATCGCATTTGGAAAGTTTTTAGGGTCTTTGTGACCTATAAGGGCATTGAAGCTAACCTAAAGCAGATCAAGGCATTGAGACAAGTTACAGCTCGATGGACTAAGAAGGAAATGCAGAGATTGAATGGCAAGGTTTTCGCTTTGGGTGGGTTCATCTCAAAACTAACTAATCAGTGTACACCATTCATTAATGTCTCCAAGAAGTAAATAGAAAAATTTAAAGGATGAACAAAGGTGAAGTTGCTTTTCAACAACTATTGGATCATCTTTGGAAACCACTAAACCTATCAAACCCTTTGGAAGGAGAAGACATGTACATCTTCTTAGTGGTATCAACTAACACATTTAATCTAGCATTGGTGCATAAGGAAGGAAAAATATAAAGGCCGATATAATACATCATATTACGACTCATAGGCACGGAAAAGCGTTACCCTAAACTGGAGAAGCTAGCATTTTGTTTATTGATAGCATCAGGGAAGTTGCAAGCATATTTCCAAGCTCATCCAATTAGAGTATTGATGGATCAACCTCTTAGGCAAGTATAGCATTGCCATGAGAATTTGGAGGATTATTGAAGTAGAATTTTGAGTTGAGTCGGTATGAAATCATATATCATCCTAGAAAAGCGATTCATTGATAGGTATTGGCAGACCTCATTACTGAATTTACTATCCACGGCGATGAAATAGAAGGAGAGATGATTAAACTATTTGAATGGAAATTGTGATGGAGCATCTAATGAGCATGATTTTAGAGAGTACTCTTGGAAATTTCGAAAGGACGAAGGATATGCTACGCACTGAAGCTTGAGTTTCGTGCTACGAATAATGAAGCAGAGTATGAAGCATCAATTATAGGACTCAAAATTGCAATGGAGTTTGGAGTATGGACATTACACAATGACTCTTGATTGGTGGTTTTCTAAGTAAAGAAGGAATTTTAGGCTAAGGGTGCACGACTTGCTCCTTGTCTGACAAAGATGTTGGTATTGTTGGATGATATCAAGCAGCACTACAAGACAATGCACATCTTGGAGAAGAGAATATGTGTGTAGACTCACTAGCCAAACTATCTAACTCTGGAGATGCGCAGCTATTATGAATCGTCCTAGTTGAAATCTCCAAGTACCAATGAAATTAACATCGACTATATCTTGGAGGTCAAGGAGTCATGGAAAACTCCATTCAAGGAGTATTTGACAAACGAAACTCTTCAAAAGAGTAGGAATGAGAAATGGAAAATCTTGCGTAAAGTATCGAGTTTACATTATGCAAGACAGAATATTATTTTGAAGAGGATTTACAACCCTTTGCTAAGATGTGTCACCAAGTACGAAGTATGGAAAATCTTTGAGGTGCTCTATGAAGGAAGCTGTGGCAATCATAGTAGGGGGTAGAACTTAGCAAAGAAGATACTTCATAACGGGTATATCTGGCCAACTGTTGATGGAATATAGTTGAATATTCAAGGAAATGTGACAAGTGCTAGATATTTGTAAAGTTCCTAGAGATCTATCCAATGAGCTTATGTAAATTGTTAGCCTATGGCCATTAGTGGTTTGGGTAATTGATAGTATTCAAGTGTTATCAATGGCCCAAGGAGAAGCGAAGTATGCAATTGTAGTAGTGGACTACTTCACAAAATATGTTGAGGCGAAGCCACCTACCATGATCACTTCGATAAAAGTGATTAATTTTGCAGTCAAAAACATTTTGTGCAGGTTGAAGTACCACTAATGTAGCAACCTGCCCTTCGTAATGCCCAAAAACCAATGCCCTATATAAACGCCTAACTTTCGAATGCTATATAAGACGGCTTATTGAGAAGAGAAAGAAAGAAGAAGAAACAAAACACAATATCCAGGCATAATGATGTAATCTCACATCGGAATGATAACATATAATATTCTGAATATACATGAACAGAATTGGATGAACAATATATAAAAGACTATACTGGTGGAAGTAACTGATAAATAAATATCAATACAAAGACCAAAATAAAATATCCGATACTATAAGTATCATATACAAATAAGACATGTCATGTACTACTATGATATCAAGTAGAATAATAACCAAGTATCGTCTTCACCTCCAAAGCTTCAGTTGCACCGCTCTAATAGCGTGTCCCCAAAACCACCTGACTCTCAAACTACTCAATCAAGTACCCGAGAGTTGTCATGACATAATAGTAAAGAAAAAACGCGGGTCAGACATAAAGCCTGGAGTGAGGGAACTGTCCCAATGTAACACCCTTAGATTTTTGCATATATTTTTAAATTTGACTTTATTTTATTTTGAAACTATTCTAAACATGTTTTATTTCAAACATTTCATTTTTAAAAATAAATGTTAATTATTATGTGAACTATAATTTCAAACTAGTATAAATTGGTTATTTTATTGAAAAGTGAATTTCTGTTCAAACTGTTCAATCTTTGGCTTCTAAACTTAAAATTTTAAATATTCAAATCTTAAATTTTATCTTTTATTATGAAAATAGATGTAATAACTTGAACACTGCTTTTTGTTTCGTTGAAAACGGAGTTAAACTGTAAAAGTTATGTATATTTCAATATTGAGTGCAATTTGTTTTATTCTGCAATTTTGTTATTTTAAAATTTGTATAAATTATATTTTCTTTGTCATATTTTATTTTAATATGTGTTAATATGTTATTTTATATATATTTTTATCTTTTAATAATTTTAAAGTGATAATATAATTTGTCCAAAGTTTACTTGAATTTATTTTAATTTATAATGCCTAGTTTCCATTTTTCTGCTATTTTCTTCATTAAAATTATATTTAATTAAAATTTATTTATGTATTTTGTGAATTCATTTTTATTTTGTGTTATTATCTTTATTTATAAATACTTTTCAAGTACATAAAAATTTTCCAAAGTTCATTGCATTTATTTTCAAATTTTCTAGACTAGTTTGCAATTTTGTGCTATTTTCTTATTTTAACCTTATATAATTAATAAGTATTTATATATTTTTTATATTTTGTTATATTTTCGAATTTGTGACTGAATGTATTATTATTTTCAGTAATATAAACTTATATAAAGAAATTAAAAGAAATTTGAAAGGTTATGACTTTTGATTTGCCTAAGGCCTTTTATCTTCCAACCTTTCACATTTGTAACTTATCTTTTCATCAATTAGCCTTTACTATCTACATCTTTCAGCTGCATACTCTATTTTCTATTCACGTACATTCATTTTCATTTCTGAAACAAAAGAATTTCGGCCATGGCTATTGAGGAAAGTTTGGGCAATGATTTTCAACTTATTCTTATTCTTTTTCTACTTGTTTACATTGATTTTTGCATATGTTCTCTACCTTCATAGCTCCACTCCTCCTCAACCAGATTTGGTCCGACCTCCACCACACCCTTTCTCTGATCATTACCCACCCTACTACACCACCAAGGTAGGCCAAGCACATCCATGGCAAGGAGCACCACCAAAATCAACAAAAACCACCACATTTTACACTAGCCGAGACTAGATTGTTAGCACCACCATTTGCCGCCACTACCACCACCACCTCTGACCTGACCTCCACCCTCTTCCACATCATCCACCAATACCAGCACCCACTGGCCGTGACCCATGACCTCTGGCCGAACCTATTTGTGCCAAAGATGTGAGGTTATGTTGCATTGTTTAGCCTTGAACACTTAGTTTTTGCATCTAGACTTCACCACTTTGTTAACGCATGCTAGGCCGACCTTATGGAACCCAAAACTAGATCCAAACCCACCCCATAGCCATGCATTTCAGATTTGGAGCTGAAGCATAGATGGTAGAAAGCAAGTGCAAACACTTTGGTTTTGTTTTATGCAGTTGTTCCTAATATTGTTTAGTGGCATCCTGTTTTGAAACTTATGTTTTATTTGTTTTGTGTAATGTTTTCAAGGGGTATAGCTTTGACTCTTCCAATCTCAAATCATTGTCGTGCTTTCGTGCCTCTGGAAATCTTTGTTGTGTGTTTGTGGTTGTCATCTCCAGCTTGAACAAGTGAGTAATTCTCACCAGACGATGTGTACTTATATAACTAGTAAACTGACACCATTTGAATCTGTAAAATTATATCATCCTGTTATAACTGTTATATTATGATCATATAATGTTTAACTTGTTATTACATATGTTATATCATCTATTACTGTTATATGATGTTATTCTGTTCATTTTATCAGTTTATTACACTGCAAGTTCCCTGTAGATTAGGTTCACTATGGGTTGAAATGATACATACCCGAACGGACTTTAGAATAAGGAAAGATCGTTATGGGCTGAAATGATAAGCCTGAGCGACTTTTTATTTATTTTATTTAACTTGGGATTGTGGGTTTGAAATGATAGAACCCGGTTTTTCTTTGTAAACTGCGGATTGAAATGATACATATCTGTATCACTTCACCTAGGCTAGAAAATTATATACAGACCCGTGGTTTATATATTTTTCTGAAAATTTTAAAATATTTGAAAATGTAAATATTATGATATTTTGATTTAAATTTTATTAAAATGATTTCTATAAAATATTAGTGATTTTCTACAAATTAAATAAGGGAATTAAGTAGATGGTGAAGTAGAATTTGAAATATAAGTTAATTTTGGAATTTATGATTTTGTTTATAAATGGAATTTATGTAAAGTAAGAATATATGACAAATTTGATTTAAAGATGAATTTAATGATTTTTATTAAGTAATAATAATGTTTTAAAGGTGTTAATGATTTTGTATAAATTAAAATATGGAATAAATGAATTTTAAGTTGAAAATTTTGAAATATAAATTAAATTGGGAAATTGTGAATTTTGTTAAAAGTGAAATTTTAATTAAGTAAAATAAATGTAAAAAAGTCATATTTTGGAAATTTAAACTTAGTTGTTAAGTTAAGAATTTAATTAAAGAAATGAAGATTTAATTGTTATTTAATTTGATTTTTGTATGGAAATTTGACTTTATAAAATCATAGAAATAAAGGTATTTAAATGATTGTTTTAAATGTGAAAATATATGATTTTATAAGTTAAAATGATTTATATTAAAAGTTAATTGTGTGTGAAATTGTAAATAAAACTCTGAATTTGATTTGACAGCATTTTTGAAATGTAATGTAAAGATATTACAGCATTGGAAAATGCTGTAGTTGTTTTAAATGAACCAAATAGCAAATTTGAACTAAGGGTTATTATAGCACTTTGTTAGTGCTATAGTTGTTAAATTTAACTAAAATTTTAATTGAAACTAAATTAAGATATTACAGCATTTAAATGCCGTCTTTTGGTTAATGAACTGTTTTTAAACATAACATTTCGTAGCATTTTCTAAGTGCTGCGAAAGTTGAATTTTCTTTGTTTAATAACTTCAAATGAATAAATGATCTTTGAAAAAGACTAAATTTTGGAAATTAAATATTTAATTTTTAAATATAATGAATTGACTTTAAATGATTTAAATGGAATAGTTGATTTAGGAAATACAACTATTTTGAAATGTGATTAAATGGTATTTAAATTTAAATTAAATAAATGATGTTTTGAAATGATATTTTGATATTTTGAAATGAATTTGAAATGATATTAAATCTTGGAATGAATAATTGAAGTTTATATTAGTATGAAAAATATTTGGTTTACTTGTGATTTGAATCTATTTAAAAGATATTGGACTTATGAAATATAGAATAATAAAGCTTTGGAATTTATTTTATAATTTGAATAGTTATTTTGTGGATTAAATCTATATTTGAAATTTATAAGATTTGAAACGGTCTATGGAAATTTAATTGAAATAAATGATTGAATTGAATTGGAACTTTGGAAATTTTAATACTTGATTTGAAAGTATAATAATTACACTTTTAAATGGTTTAAATGAATTATTTTGATTGAAATATAAACTATTGTGACTTGAAATGATAATAAATGAATGATATCTTTAAATTTAAAAAGTATTTAAAGTTGAATATTTAGATTTGAACTCAAATGATATTTTGGTATATTAAAATGATTTGAAATGAAGTTGGAAAGATTTGATATTTTGATACATTAAAATGATTTGAAATGAAGTTTTGGAAAGATTTGATATTTTGATACATTAAAATGATTTGAAATGAAGTTTTGGAAAGATGTGATATTTTGATATATTAAAATGATTTGAAATGAAGTTTTGGAAAGATATGATATTTTGATATATTGAAATGGTTTGAAATGAAGTTTTGGAAAGATATGATATTTTGATATATTGAAATGGTTTGGAATTGATTTAATCTTTATTTTGATAAAGATTTGGATTTGAAATGATATTCTAGTTTGAAGTATTTTGATTTGAAATATAACTGTTTAAATTTATAACCACGGGTTATAATAACGATTGGTTGTTAAAGAGACCGGGATCGGATATGGACATACTCTCTGTCGATACCGAAAACCACTTTAACAACTGTGTACGCAGTGGAGTTTCCAGAATGAAGTAGGATGGTGATGACGATCCTAAGGTATATACGTGGACCCAACTCCCATGAGTTGGCATAAGGTGGCTAAAACAGGAGCGATCTCGGACCAGTGAGGTAGCACCTCTTATCGGACACACTTCTTCGATACCATTCTATTACTTATGATTGATTTGGTGCGCACCCTTGATTTGGGAGTGTTGTCCGAGGTGGAGCGGTAGTGGCTGCTATGCGTTTCCATCAGTCCGTGTGCGTAATTGGTATATCTACCCTGGCATTGCCTTGTGTGCCGTGTCACCTACCATATCGAGCTTTACTACAAGTTTCTATTTGTGTCGTACCTATGGAGTATCTTCTCATAGCCTTTCGAGGTATGCAGGTACTGTGTAGACTATTGGCATTTTACGTGTTAAGGTGGAAAATGTAAAGCCTTAATGCTATTTAAAAGTATGTTTATTTTATATTAGACATTATTATAATAGCGAATATTACTACATAGTAGATAGTTTAACGGATCCTTAAAGAATGGGCGATCCCAAGCATTCTTTAAGTTACTTGTACCTTATTACAGTTCACTTGAGTTGGTTTACATTATATAAGTATATATTGTCCTGACTCGAGTGTTTTGTGTTTTGCTTTACGCTCGGGTCAGCCTGAGTTATTCACAGATTTGGATTTCCACTCTCTTGGAGATTTGAATCGCTGGAGATTATATGCTTGTCTTGTCCTATCTATTTCAGTTCCGTTGTTCTACTCAGCTTGTACTTGGTTATTTTATTGAGACTTCTGTTGTACTTTATTTCTTCTATTGTATCTTATTTAACTCTGATATATATTTACATAGTAGCTTCATGAACTACTATTTCTTTTACTTCCGCTGCATTATTTTACTCTGTGATCTGTGATTATTTATTTACTGTATATTCTGAGATTTGCCAAATTTTATTTACAACGCGGTATTTTGAGCAATTCAAGTCCGACATGTGTGTCTGCCTATGCACTTGGCGGGTGCAGCATGATAGGGGGTTCTCGCATTTGGTTTGGTAGCGAGTGGATGAGTCTTACTCCTACATGTCCCTGCGGGGTTAGTGCAGTCGAGAGGTTGGCTGTAAAGGCAGAACACAAGTACTGCTGTATGCTACGGTGGGCGTTACCCCATTGACGCGGTCCGTTACAGTTGGTATCAGAGCTTTGGTAGCTCTAGGCAAAACTTAGAATGTATGGTAAATTTATTTACCGAATCACTTTCATTCGAGCTTGAATCTCTTCCTTTTGATTCGAATTTCCTTTGAATTTTGGAACGTTCCCTACGGTTCCAAAATCCATCCTTGCCCCTCACTATTCATCTTCTTTTGATTCAGGAGTATTCCATAACTCCACTTCGAATGATCTTTATAGTGAATTGGCGGTCTCGCCAATATTCTAATTTTCTTGTAAAGGGGAAACTCCTTTATAATTAGCATCGATTCACCAGAGATTTATATTTATCCTTGGTTTAGATGCTAATATCTTTTGTTATTCTAAACTCTATCTCTTGAGATCGGATGTAGATTTACCCCAGAAAAAAATATATACACATTTGATCTTATTCATTAAGTCACGGTGACCCGGTTAAGGTTGTCCGCGATTTATCTAAGCTTACCCATCTCTCTACTCTGTTTAATAATCTTGTCTTTGTTTCCAAAATATCTCCAAACTTTTTGAATTGTACTTATAAATCTATGTTTGTTTTATATATTGTGTTGTTTGAGTTGTTGATGTTGATTTGGGCTTCCGATCGATTCGTCTGATCAACGCTATCGATAGGATTTCTAAAACACTTTGACAGAACAAACTGACACAATATTATTTTAAAATTTGGTTAATGAAATAAATTTTGATATATAAGCAAATTTATGGAACTTAATAAATTGATTTAAATTGATTATTTAAGATGATAATACTTGATTTATCATTTATTGTTCTATGAATGAATTTATAAATAGTTGTTATAAATTGATTTGGGAACTGAGATGAGTTTAAAACAAGAAATTTGAGAATTTAATTTCCGATGGTTTCAAACCTTGTGTTTAAAGTTTTAAAAGGATATATTATTTAAAGTATTCGTGAATAGAAATTTGTTTCCGAAGAATTTTAAAGTTTAAAATTTTAGTGCTCTTCTCTTTGTCGCTGGAAAATAATTTCGGTGATGACCGCGGCATCATCGACATTCATTTTCGAGTTTCGAAGTAAAGAGACAATTCTGTAGTCTTGCTACAGCTTTGTTTTGGGAAATTTAATTGATTTGAATTTCTAAAATATGATTTGATTTATAATATATATAGATATATGATTTAAATTTGATGTGACAAATTATGTACATACATTTATTATCTCTAAATGGTTTGAAAGGAATCGGAAATTTTATTCTTAAATTCTATCTTAAATAATAACTTTAAGTATAAAAAGAAAATCAAAATTTTAAATAAATATTCAAGCTTGAAATGATTGAATTAGAATGTTTATATTGTATATTAATTTTAGAAAGTTTTATTTGTATAATTCTCAATTGCATTCCAATATAACTTACCTTAATTTTAGAAGTTAACAATGTAATTGGATAATATACAGTATAAAAAGATTTTATAAATAAAATTTGAGTGGTTATAATAAATATTATACACTTAAATTTTAGTTATAAAAAGATTAACAGAGGTAAATAGACTAAAAGGTTAATTGAATAATTTACAATATAAATGATGTTAAGGGAATTAGGAATAAATTAAAACAGTTATAATAAGTGTAAGTATATTTAACATAGGTGATAAAATATTGAGAGGAATAAATTTAATTTTAATTAGGAATAAAGAAGAATTAAATTTATTGAATGTTATACACTTAATTTTAATCAAATCCATGATTTTTGAAATTGTTAGTTTAAGAAAATTTGATGATAAGATAATGAAATTAGAGATAGTAAAATTTATTTAACTTGTGTAAAATTAATTATCAATTTAAGCTGAAACCATGGAAATTTCAAACCTATTACCTTATTTTGTTTTTCAAACTTATTATCTTATTTTGTTTTCAAACTATTTGTTAGTGGTCCTTATTTTTCCTTATCGTGCTACATACTGGTATAGGTATCTTTCTATAATCTTTTTGTTTAGAAATCTTTCTATAATCTTTAATAATCTTTGGTACTTATTTTAATCTGAGCATTGCTTGCCATCCACCTTGTTAAACTTACCTATAACAATATTTGTCAGGTATAATCTCAATCTCCTTGTCATCCTGTCTTAATCTTATTTCACTCTATTTTTCTGTGCTTTCCCGTACTTCATTCCTTTTCGGGGACGAAAAGTTTTGAGTGGGGGAGAGTGTAACAACCCTAGATTTTTGCATATATTTTTAAATTTGACTTTATTTTATTTTGAAACTATTTTAAACTTGTTTTATTTCAAACATTTCATTTTTAAAAATAAATGTTAATTACTATGTGAACTATAATTTCAAACTAGTATAAATTGGTTATTTTACTAAAAAGTGAATTTCTGTTCAAACTGTTCAATCTTTGGCTTCTAAACTTAAAATTTTAAATATTCAAATCTTAAATTTTATCTTTTATTATGAAAATAGATGTAATAACTTGAACACTGCTTTTTGTTTCGTTGAAAACGTAGTTAAACTGTAAAAGTTATGTATATTTCAATATTGAGTTCAATTTGTTTTATTCTGCAATTTTGTTATTTTAAAATTTGTATAAATTATATTTTCTTTGTCATATTTTATTTTAATATGTGTTAATATGTTATTTTATGTATATTTTTATCTTTTAATAATTTTAAAGTGATAATATAATTTGTCCAAAGTTTACTTGAATTTATTTTAATTTATAATGCCTAGTTTCCATTTTTCTGCTATTTTCTTCATTAAAATTATATTTAATTAAAATTTATTTATGTATTTTGTGAATTCATTTTTATTTTGTGTTCTTTTCTTTATTTATAAATAATTTTCAAGTACATAAAATTTTTCCAAAGTTCATTGCATTTATTTTCAAATTTTCTAGACTAGTTTGCAATTTTGTGCTATTTTCTTATTTTAACCTTATATAATTAATAAATATTTATATATATTTTATATTTTGTTATATTTTCAAATTTGTGACTGAATGTATTATTATTTTCAGTAATATAAACTTATATAAAGAAATTAAAAGAAATTTGAAAGGTTATGACTTTTGATTTGCCTAAGGCCTTTTATCTTCCAACCTTTCACATTTGTAACTTATCTTTTCATCAATTAGCCTTTACTATCTACATATTTCAGCTGCATACTCTATTTTCTATTCACGTACATTCATTTTCATTTCTGAAACAAAAGAATTTCGGCCATGGCTATTGAGGAAAGTTTGGGCAATGATTTTCAACTTATTCTTATTCTTTTTCTACTTGTTTACATTGATTTTTGCATATGTTCTCTACCTTCATAGCTCCACTCCTCCTCAACCAGATCTGGTCCGACCTCCACCACCCCCTTTCTCTGATCATTACCCACCCTACTACACCACCAAGGCAGGCCAAGCACATCCATGGCAAGGAGCACCACCAAAATCAACAAAAACCACCACATTTTACACTAGCCGAGCCTAGATGGTTAGCACCACCTTCTACCACCATTTGCTGCCACTACCACCACCACCACCACCTCTCACCTGACCTCCACCCTCTGCCACATCATCCACCATCACCAGCACCCACTGGCCGTGACCCATGACCTCTGGCCGAACCTATTTGTGCCAAAGATGTGAGGTTATGTCGCATTGTTTAGCCTTGAACACCTAGTTTTTGCACCTAGACTTCACCACTTTTTTAACGCATGCTAGGCCGACCTTATTGAACCCAAAACTAGATCCAAACCCACCCCTTAGCCATGCATTTCAGATCTGGAGCTGAAGCATAGATGGTAGAAAGCAAGTGCAAACACTTTGGTTTTGTTTTATGCAGTTGTTCCTAATATTGTTTAGTGGCATCCTGTTTTGAAACTTATGTTTTATTTGTTTTGTGTAATGTTTTCAAGGGGTATAGCTTTGGCTCTTCCAATCTCAAATCATTGTCGTGCTTTCGTGCCTCTGGAAATCTTTGTTGTGTGTTTGTGGTTGTCATCTCCAGCTTGAACAAGTGAGTAATTCTCACCAGACGATGTGTACTTATATAACTAGTAAACTGACACCATTTGAATCTGTAAAATTATATCATCCTGTTATAACTGTTATATTATGGTCATATAATTTTTAACCTGTTATTACATATGTTATATCATCTATTACTATTATATGATGTTATTCTGTTCATTTTATCAGTTTATTACACTGCAAGTTCCCTGTAGATTAGGTTCACTATGGGTTGAAATGATACATACCCGAACGGACTTTAGAATAGGGAAAGATCGTTATGGGCTGAAATGATAAGCCTGAGCGACTTTTTATTTATTTTATTTAACTTGGGATTGTGGGTTTGAAATGATAGAACCCGGTTTTTCTTTGTAAACTGCGGATTGAAATGATACATATCTGTATCACTTCACCTAGGCTAGAAAATTATATACAGACCCGTGGTTTATATATTTTTCTGAAAATTTTAAAATATTTAAAAATGTAAATATTATGATATTTTGATTTAAATTTTATTAAAATGATTTCTATAAAATATTAGTGATTTTCTACAAATTAAATAAGGGAATTAAGTAGATGGTGAAGTAGAATTTGAAATATAAGTTAATTTTGGAATTTATGATTTTGTTTATAAATGGAATTTATGTAAAGTAAGAATATATGACAAATTTGATTTAAAGATGAATTTAATGATTTTTATTAAGTAATAATAATGTTTTAAAGCTGTTAATGATTTTGTATAAATTAAAATATGGAATAAATGAATTTTAAGTTGAAATTTTTGAAATATAACTTAAATTGGGAAATTGTGAATTTTGTTAAAAGTGAAATTTTAATTAAGTAAAATAAATGTAAAAAAGTCATATTTTGGAAATTTAAACTTAGTTGTTAAGTTAAGAATTTAATTAAAGAAATGAAGATTTAATTGTTATTTAATTTGATTTTTGTATGGAAATTTGACTTTATAAAATCATAGAAATAAAGGTATTTAAATGATTGTTTTAAATGTGAAAATATATGATTTTATAAGTTAAAATGATTAATATTAAAAGTTAATTATGTGTGAAATTGTAAATAAAACTCTGAATTTGATTTGACAGCATTTTTGAAATGTAATGTAAAGATATTACAGCATTGGAAAATGCTGTAGTTGTTTTAAATGAACCAAATAGCAAATTGAACTAAGGGTTATTATAGCACTTTGTTAGTGCTATAGTTGTTAAATTTAACTAAAATTTTAATTGAAACTAAATTAAGATATTACAGCATTTAAATGCCGTCTTTTGGTTAATGAACTGTTTTTAAACATAACATTTCGTAGCATTTTCTAAGTGCTGCGAAAGTTGAATTTTCTTTGTTTAATAACTTCAAATGAATAAATGATCTTTGAAAAAGACTAAATTTTGGAAATTAAATATTTAATTTTTAAATATAATGAATTGACTTTAAATGATTTAAATGGAATAGTTGATTTAGGAAATACAACTATTTTGAAATGTGATTAAATGGTATTTAAATTTAAATTAAATAAATGATGTTTTGAAATGATATTTTGATATTTTGAAATGAATTTGAAATGATATTAAATCTTGGAATGAATAATTGAAGTTTATATTAGTATTAAAAATATTTGGTTTACTTGTAATTTGAATCTATTTAAAAGATATTGGACTTATGAAATATAGGATAATAAAGCTTTGGAATTTATTTGATAATTTGAATAGTTATTTTGTGGATTAAATCTATATTTGAAATTTATAAGCTTTGAAATGGTCTATGGAAATTTAATTGAAATAAATGATTGAATTGAATTGGAACTTTGGAAATTTTAATACTTGATTTGAAAGTATAATAATTACACTTTTAAATGGTTTAAATGAATTATTTTGATTGAAATATAAACTATTTAAAAAGGTGACTTGAAATGATAATAAATGAATAATATCTTTAAATTTAAAAGTATTTAAAGTTGAATATTTAGATTTGAACTCAAATGATATTTTGGTATATTAAAATGATTTGAAATGAAGTTGGAAAGATTTGATATTTTGATACATTAAAATGATTTGAAATGAAGTTTTGGAAAGATTTGATATTTTGATACATTAAAATGATTTGAAATGAAGTTTTGGAAAGATGTGATATTTTGATATATTAAAATGATTTGAAATGAAGTTTTGGAAAGATATGATATTTTGATATATTGAAATGGTTTGAAATGAAGTTTTGGAAAGATATGATATTTTGATATATTGAAATGGTTTGGAATTGATTTAATCTTTATTTTGATAAAGATTTGGATTTGAAATGATATTCTAGTTTGAAGTATTTTGATTTGAAATATAACTGTTTAAATTTATAACCACGGGTTATAATAACGATTGGTTGTTATAGAGACCGGGATCGGATATGGACATACTCTCTGTCGATACCGAAAACCACTTTAACAACTGTGTACGCGGTGGAGTTTCCAGAATGAAGTAGGATGGTGACGACGATCCTAAGGTATATACGTGGACCCAACTCCCGTGAGTTGGCATAAGGTGGCTAAAACAGGAGCGATCTCGGACCAGTGAGGTAGCACCTCTTATCGGACACACTTCTTCGATACCATTCTATTACTTATGATTGATTTGGTGCGCACCCTTGATTTGGGAGTGTTGTTCGAGGTGGAGCGGTAGTGGCTGCTATGCGTTTCCATCAGTCCGTGTGCGTAATTGGTATATCTACCCTGGCATTGCCTTGTGTGCCGTGTCACCTACCATATCGAGCTTTACTACGAGTTTCTATTTGTGTCGTACCTATGGAGTATCTTCTCATAGCCTTTCGAGGTATGCAGGTACTGTGTAGACTATTGGCATTTTACGTGTTAAGGTGGAAAATGTAAAGCCTTAATGCTATTTAAAAGTATGTTTATTTTATATTAGACATTATTATAATAGCGAATATTACTACATAGTAGATAGTTTAACGGATCCTTAAAGAATGGGCGATCCCAAGCATTCTTTAAGTTACTTGTACCTTATTACAGTTCACTTGAGTTGGTTTACATTATATAAGTATATATTGTCCTGACTCGAGTGTTTTGTGTTTTGCTTTACGCTCGGGTCAGCCTGAGTTATTCACAGATTTGGATTTCCACTCTCTTGGAGATTTGAATCGCTGGAGATTATATGCTTGTCTTGTCCTATCTATTTCAGTTCCGTTGTTCTACTCAGCTTGTACTTGGTTATTTTATTGAGACTTCTGTTGTACTTTATTTCTTCTATTGTATCTTATTTAACTCTGATATATATTTACATAGTAGCTTCATGAACTACTATTTCTTTTACTTCCGCTGCATTATTTTACTCTGTGATCTGTGATTATTTATTTACTGTATATTCTGAGATTTGCCAAATTTTATTTACAACGCGGTATTTTGAGCAATTCAAGTCCGACATGTGCGGATGCGAATGGTTAAAATATCGGGTCGTTACACCCAAAATACCGTATATGAAAACTATATACAAAAAACAGGAATTTCTAAAGCATAGCCGGTCCTCTCCACAATCATGGCTCAGGGGTAACCCAGACTGCCCATAAATAAGTAAAGTAAACCTATCCAAAATATATGAAATCATATCATAACCAGCTCTTCTCCTGTAGTAAACAAGTCAACACAACTAATGTAATGTGACTGAAATGCAACAGTCATACTATAATAAAGGTAACCCAAAATCCAAAAGTAGGGTGATCATAATATAAGTCTATCGCAAAGTACACAATGATAACAAATACAACAACAATACCAGCCAACTAATAATACACAATATACAGCAATGAAATTCAACTGGAGAATACAAATTAACACCCGTCATTACTAATGAGTGATGGTCCACTATGGGCATCTATCGTAATCCAATGATTCCCTTCGAGGGACCCAAATAAAAAGAGTCGATACCTAATTGTATCATATACCCTGAACCACATCTTCTGTGATGGGCCTCATGTAGATCTCACTGTACCCTCTAAAGCAAGCTTTGGTGATATATGACATACTTTATTTACTTGAAATCTATGTGAGCCACACCGTACCCTTTGAAGCAAGCTTTGAAGACATCTAGCCCACTCGTAGATGACGTCATCCTATGTGAACCACACCGTACCTTCTAAAGCAGGCTTTGGTGACATCTAGTCCACTCGTGGATGATCATCATCATCCCCCATTTGTAGTTATCACGGATTTCTCAAGTAATTTGTGTACGCCTCCTATCCAAAAAAAAAGAGAGCAACGGTCATGTCTGGTGTAATACGCCATAGGGACCATAATGGAACATCGATGCCGTATAAATATATGCACACATCAAATATAATATCGCGTAATGAAATACGCCTATCACAAACAAAAATCGATATCTCATCATCATCTATCTACATGGATGATCGCTACTAAAAGACCAATAACATGCATGGCCACTAATATAGGGCCAATACGATGTATGACCACTAATATAAGACTAATACATGTACGGTCGCTAATATAAGACCGATATAATTTATCAAACTATACATATCGTGAGTCAAAGCCTAAAGGTATGGATTTACTCCATTTTATCATACACGCTCGTCAGAATGCCATGTTAAGGCACCTCGACGTCATCGCAAAACATCCCGAAGCCATTTGGGAAATTGGAGTTTGGTCCAGGGAAAAATGCCCCGGATCTGGGCTAAACAGCACTCAGTCGACTAACTTCCTGCGCTAGTCGACTAACTTCAATCAACTAGTTAGGAAGCTTAGTCGACTGAGCTGGCACCGAGGCATTGAGCCCGGATTTCTGGGGCTCCATCTTCGGTTCATGCGGTGTATTCGCATCACCTCCTCCTCTAGGACATTCATTCATCATGTCAGGTCTTTCCATCATTGCACGGTCGAAGTTGGGTGTATTTTACTCCATTATGGGGTTTGATTTCATAAAGTGTTAAATTTTTAGTTTACTTTGCCATTAACACGCATTTCGCTTGCTAGGCTATCGGATCGCAATGGTGCACTTCTAGAGACACAACTACACTTCTCAACATTATGTAGCCCATGCTTGATGCTCACGAATGTACCAAGCTATACCATATACACATGCACACTCACACAGATAAATAATGATTATCAACAATCCAAACCATTCAATGATTCTAGCTAAAATACTCGATATGTATTGATTATTGTATAGCTTCAAATATATGTACACGTATACCTATCCATATACATATACGCACATATATATTTGAATAACAATTTGATTATTTAATAATCAAACTTTACATTTATTTGTCAAATCTTCTTTTCTATTATTTTATAAAATCATTCCATTGTTTTATAAAATACAAAACTAGCCTATAAATCATTTTAAGCTTTTATAATACTTAATTCCCTCATCAAGAATTAAGTATTCATCTTAGAATCATTTTATAAAACCTTATAACCACTTTATAAAATAATCATCTTATTAATTTATAAAATCTCATACTTTTATAAAAAAAACTTCTTTTGTATTATTATATGAAATCTCCTACTTTTATAAAATACCACTTCTATATTATTTTATAAAGTTTCATACTTTTATAAAATATACCATTTATACTATTTTATAAAATACATCTTTATTACTATTTTATAAAATCTCATTTTATTTTATAAAATACATCTTTATTGCTATTTTATAAAATACATCTTTATTACTATTTTATGAAATCTAATTCTATTTTATAAAATACATCTTTATTACTATTTTATAAAATCTCATTCTATTTTATAAAACATATCTTTCACTTATAACATTTATTACTTACAAAATTATTTCCTTACTTAAATAATATTTATAAGTACTAATTAAGCTCGTTAATCCTCTAATCGCTTTGATAATAAGTGTAGGGCTCGTAACTCGCTAAATTTGCTTATCATCTTCATTTTATAAAATATTCCTTTGTTTTATACAATGATTACTTCTTTGTAAATAATGTTTTCAATGTTAATTAAGCTTCAATAGGCCTCTAATCACTTTAGTAATAAGTGTAGAGCTCCCAACTCACTTAATTAGCATACTAATTTTCTTAAATCAATTCAAATATTTTAATTAATGCCTTCTAATGACATGCATATCACTACATTACTTACTTAATCACTAATCAAACCAAACATCGCGCATAATCATCCAATTATCTCAAAATCCATTCTAAAGTTTACTAACTTTTCCAAGCATGATGATTAAAGATCCAAACAATTAATTAGCTAAAGGAAACATTTTTATAACATGAATACAAGTCTAATTCATAACATAGAATTATCCAATTCACATCATATAACTTCATAATTATTACTATATATATATATAAAGTTTAACAAATAAACTAAATAAAAGAATCATCCCACTCGCCTCTTCTTCCCCAAACCAAGCTCCAAATAGCCTAAACCTAATTCATGCTTCTCTTTAAAGTTGAGATCTCCATCTAAAATCTGATTCAAGCGAATTCTTTCGTTGGTTTTTTAAAGAATGAAAAGAGAGGAATTACGATATATTTTTTGTGAATTTAGGAATTTTATTTAAGGGATTTAGGCCTTGGGAATTAAAGAGGGATTAAGGAATAATTAGACAAGGATTATGAGAGGAGAGGAAAAGAAACATGAGTGGAAAGTGAAATGAGAGAATGAAATGGAATTATGAAAGGGTTAGCCACTTGTAGGCTAGCCAATGGACATTAAGCCAATTTCACTTCTTTCTCCAAAAATCACTATTCACTCCAAAACCTCGTTGACTTCAAACATAGTCAAGTTTATACTCATTTTGCTCGTGTCGGAAAATCAAACTCAACTATGGGTATCTTGGGACCCAGTTCGTCCTTCTCTGAAAAATCAAGTATAATAGTTATTTCGTCGATTGATGATTAATATTTAAATAAATAATTTAAATATTCAGTCGTCAAAATTGCGGGGTGTTACAGCTGAAGATCGTCGTGGATAATGGAACTCAATTTTAAAGCGCAGAGTTTTGTGAATTCTGTGCTTGATATTAAATTGAAAATTGTTTCACAGAAATAGCACATCCACGAGCGAATGGATAGGTGGAGGAAGTGAACAAGATCATCAAATCCATCATTAAGAAGCAACTAAAATATGCAAAGGGTAATTGGGTTAATGAGTTATGAATTAACAACCGTCTGCAGCTGGACATACTATGTTCACATTGGCATATGGAATGAAGCAATGATACCCATTGAAGTAAAAGACCCTTCTCACCGACTCATTCACTATGACCCAAAGATGAATGAGAAGCAATTACTAGCTTCCCTCAACTTGGCAAAGTAAAAGCAAGAAGAGAAAAATTTAAGGTTTGTTAATCACCACCAAAGAGCAACACACCCGTTCAACGCCAAGATCATACTTTCAAGATCGATGGCCTCATTTTGAAATGTGTATTCCTGAGTACATGGGCACTTGTTCTGAGTTGGGACGCACCATAAGTGATAAAGTAGAAGCGTAGAGATAACACTTTCAAGCTATCAATGGTTGATGGATATTCAATTTCGTAGGCATAGAATAGTGAGCATTTACTTCACTATTACTCTTGATTTATTTCGTTTTTTAGCATTTACTTTCATTTGGACATTCTTTTGATTGGATTAGATGTAATAAGGAAGGATTCTCTATTTTAATTACTGAAATAAATTTTATTTTTTGGATCAATGGAACCATATTGATTAAGTTTAACTTTGTGTTACTGGACCAATGACATAGAGAGACTGGATAAGTGTTAATGTATAATTGAATTTTATGCAGGTAAAGATCCATGGAAATTATGTTGGTGCTTCTAAGGACAAGAGAGAAAAGCCAGGTAAAAGTAATCAAGACATTATGTTTTACTTATGGTCAAACTAGATGAGTTTATCTAGAAAAGAATAAAGCTAAGTAAAAGTATATTGTGTACCAGTGAAACTTTACTTATATGTATAAAGCTATAGTAAATAAATGCCTTGCTCGGATCAGCAGACGTAGGTAGGTATGATATATATAAGTAAATCATTATTGGTAGTTATATATACCATTTGCTAAACAGTACATAGGTGTAGGAAAATAAAAGTGCGATAAAAGTAATTGTCATATATTTAGCAAAAAGAATCTTTTCATTACTTCACGTTTTGGTATATAAAAGTAAGGGTCGGACCCGTACAACTCCATGATCTAAATACAAAGCAAAAGGAAAAATAGGAAACAAAAAGCTACTTCTTCCTACCCTTGCAGACCACCTTTTCTTATGCTTCTTTGTTGGAGTGCTACCCTCAAGAGGGTTTCCTCTTCTGTAAGTAATGGCTCTTTGATTGGTATAATGTGTTCGTGCTTTGAACATTGAGAAATCCCAGGGTCAGGCCGGACGAATGTTGGTGGAGAATGTAACACCCTATATTTTTAGTAACATTATTTAGGATATTTAATTAGTAAAATTAAGTAAAATAATGTAAGAGAATTAATGGATTGAGATTTGTGATTAAATAAGAGGTAGCCGTGCCATGTTAAATAAGTGAACCAAAGAGCAAAAAGAGAATAAAAGGTTAGGAAATATGCAAGGGCAAATTAGGAACAAGGCATATCCTTATACCCTAAACCCCTTAGGAATTCATTCTACACATTCATTCATTTTTCACAATTTAAAAATACAAGCTAAGGCCAGCCACCATTAGGAAGAGCAAAGAAATAGAATCAAATCACTTAATCAAGAACGAATCTCACATCCTTAATCAAAAAGCTAAGGTGAATAATTACTACATCTCATATTTTTGATTGATTTTAGTTTTAGATAAATTACGAAAGTATTTGCAATTGTTTTGCCATGTTTTGAATGATAAATTTATATATATATATATATATACTTGCTCATGATCTAGGTTATTTTATATGCATTTTATGATGAGAATTGATTTAGAAAACCTATTATATGACATCCAATTGCCTTGCGAATTAGACTTAGATCCAAAATGATAATTTAGAAATGGGTTTCAATTTTCTAATTTTTTGAATTAATGTGGATTTTATATGAATTTTCGAGTGAAGAAAATGCAAATTTGGGTTTAAAATTAATTACGGCCAAATTATATTGGCTTAGGGTCTAAAATTTATATATGTTAGAAATCATATTAAAAATGATTTTCTGAAATTTTTGTAGAATTTTCCTAAGTGTTTTAATGGGTATCTAAAATTATTTAAGGTATGAGACTTAAATGTTTTATATAT
Organism: Allium fistulosum; assembly: GCA_030737815.1. Taxonomy (NCBI): domain Eukaryota; kingdom Viridiplantae; phylum Streptophyta; class Magnoliopsida; order Asparagales; family Amaryllidaceae; genus Allium; species Allium fistulosum. Next base: position 681,422,113 of record CM060907.1, read on the forward strand.
TTATGAAAAGGAGAAGGGGTATTTTGTAAATAATCTAAATTCTTATTTTCGAAAATCGACAGTACTTTTAGAAAAGAAAAATGTGTAAGCAATCATAATTTGACAAACAAGGCAGGTTAGGTACAAAGAAATAGTTTAAAAAGTCAAATCTACATGCTTTTTTCCTGTTTCAATGCTTTCGGGACCAGGCTTCCAACTCCTTACCTCCACCTCTGACTCCATCAAAACCAATGCACATGGTATCAGATATCTGGTACGTAGTGAATTGGACAAAGGCGGAAGGTATTGGGTTGAGACCAGGGGTTCCGAAAGGGTCAAAGCACTGCTTTGCTTTTAAATGAAAATGCACTTGCTTTGTTTTCGACTGAATAGCTTTCAACTTGGTCTACTTTCCACTGGGTCAATGACTTTAAAAGAATAGTTTAAGACGTTGCGCCTTTGTTTTTAAATAACTGCTTTCGACTAGGTCGAAACCCCTAACTGCCGCTTTTTACCTTTTGACCCAGATTGGTTTCAAAAGGGTTATCTTATTTTTAAAACCAAGCCGCTTCTCCAATGCTTTCGAAGGGATGGTTTCGACACCATCACTTCTTTACTTAGGAATGCTTTTGAAAGAGATGCTTTCGACATAAATGTTTTATTGACCCTTTTGCTCTATAAAAGATAGAACCCAAATGGTTTTGAAAGAGATGGTTTTAAAGGTTTTGAAAGGTGTTTCCACATGTTAAAAATTTAACCTAAACGCTTTCGAAAGGCTTGATGTTTTAATGCGTTCGAAAATTTCTAAAGAAAGGTTTCTAAGGGGTGGTTCCCCAATGGTTTCGAAAGGTCTAAAAGGAAAGGTTTTCCAATGGTTTCGAAAGGTCTAAAAGGAAAGGTTTTCAATGGTTTTGAAAGGCAGTGTTTAAGTGTTTTAAAGAGGATGTCTAAGGTTTTAAAGCTTTCGAAGGAGATGTTTTTTAACTCTTTCGAAAGGATAAATATGAATGGTTTCGAAAGGTATGATATCGATGTTAGTTCCTGAGATGATGGTTTTGATGACAACAACATTAGGACTTGTTATAAAATATAAATACTAATATTCTTGTCTAGATATATATGTATATGCAGGATACATATGCAGGTACAGAAGAATGAAGATTGTACAATATAAAGATTCAAGAATGAGTATAGAGATTCAAGACTGACGAATTCAAGATTGAAGAAACCAAGACTGGGGACTTGATGTGCACATAAATGTGCATATTTTTACCACCATATTTAATCTATTTAAATTAAATAAATAATCATATTGGGTATTTTAACTTGTTTAAACCAAAATTCAAATTATTTGAAATTGTCACATATTCATCTTCATATAGGGGCAAAATGGTCATTTTTATGCATGTATTAAATTGTGAAAATTTACTTGGAATTTTCTATGTTGTTTTGTAGGAAATTTGGTGAATTTTACAAGTGGTTACATGATGATATATGCATGCACAAGAGTGAAGAGAACAAATGAAGATGGAAATAATTCAAAGTGAAGATAATGGAGGACCCCACCTACCCACCTACCTTAATGTACAAATTAGAGGCTAATGCACATGCTTATGGAATTAATGGCTTCATGTACACTTAAATGAGGATTATTTGAAGCTAATGATTACTTGGCCTCCACACTTCCTAAGAGGGTATTTTGGGCATTCCCCAAAATTATGAATTAGGGTTTAACACATGTATAAGTACCCCTTATGTTTCAAGTAACCTCTCTTCTCCCTTAGTCTCTCTTAGTTTATTTTAGGCTCACAAATAAACAAGCTCTTCCCTTTCTCTTTTCATGGCTACTTAGCCATTTTTTCTTCATTACTTTTCCTTTTTTTTATGCAATGTAATTATTGTTTCCTTTTAATTACATGTTCATTTCCTTTCATGCTAGTAGTGTAGATTTTCTTTTATGCAATTAAAATAGTTTTTTTTATTAGCTTTTATTTTCCTTTCTTTTTGCTTTCATGTTGCTAGCTGCATTTGTTAATCAAATGACAAATATGAGAGGCTAAACCCCTTCAATTTAGGGGTAATGAAGCTCTCTAATTATGTAGCTTCAACTATTTGTTAATTCATGCTCTCCTTTTGTGCTTAATGATGATCAATGAAGTGTTTTATTTGTTGTTCTTGCTTTGAATTTGATATCCTATATTGTTGACACCAAATAGGCTATGCTTAAACAATCACTAACACAAATGCCTCTTCATCAAAATATGATTATGGTATAAGAAAGTCATTTGAAATTAAAATTTGATGGTCTACATTTCTAATCAATAGTTAATAGGCCATACTTAAAATAGATTTCATTTTCATTTTCCTTGTCAAATTTCATTCAAGTTAGTAAGTGGTTTAAGGGGTGTGTTATAGTTTGATGGCTTATGTTGGCTAATCAATAGCACAAATATGCCATACTTATGATAAGCACATCAATTAAAGCACTAATGACCATAAAAGAGAGATTATGATTTCATATGTGTTGAACTACATGATCTAGAGAGTGGATTTATTCTCTAAATTGTCATTTAACTCTTTTATTTGCATCTCTTTTCTTTTAGTTCGTTAGCTAATTTTCTAATTCTCTAGCTTAACTTCCACTCGACTTTGGTTTAATTTGATTGAATAGATTTTAAAATCATCAATTCCCTGCGGATCGACCTGTATTCGCCACGTACTACAAGTGTACGCCGTGCGCTTGCGGTTATTTTTAATTTAAATTCGTTCGACGGTTTTCTAAATCGATAGAATTTCCGTCGACGAACAAGTTTTTTGATTTATCATCATTTTTCAATTTTTCATGGTTTATTTTTAATTTTTCTTTCAAAAATTTAAAAAAAATCAAAAACAAAAAAAAACAATTTTTTTTAGCATTTTTTGATTTATTTTTAAAGAAGCACTATAGGATAAATATATGGTTTTGGTTTATTAAATTGAAATTTTTGAAAATTTATTTGTCTTAACAAAAATAAAAATGAAGTTTGATTACAAATAACAATGGTTTAATAGTATATAGGAAGATTCATGCGTGATAATTATGAAATATATCCTAATTGAAAATCTTTGTTTTAAAAAGTGGTGAATTTAAAGTAAAGGATATAACATTTTTTTTGTTTAAATGGTGCTAAGATGATTTTGCAAAACTCTCTCTTTCTAATTTTTTTTTGTATATATGTATATATTTTTAACACCTAGAGTCAGGTGTTCACATTCGTGTGTTCACTCGCCATGCTCTGTACCCTTCTCACGTAAGCCCGAAAGGCAGTGCACGATCGGTATATCTGGCCTCAGTTTATCTGAGTTAGGTGTATATATATAAAAATTCTTTTTAATAACGCCTACAGTCAATAGGTGTTCACACTCGTGTGTTCACTCGCCACGCTCTGTATTTCCCTCACATCAGTCCGCAAGGCAGTGCATGGGTAATATATCTGACATCAGTTTATCTGAGTTAGGCATATGTAAATATGGTAAATAGCAATAAAAATTTCAAAAAATGGAGAGAGTAAGCAAATGAAATCCAAGAACTATTTTAACTTATTTGATTTGATTTGTTATTGAAATGAAATACAACTTTAATAAACTTTGATAATCAACTAAGGACCTATTTCATGATTACACCTTGTTATCAACTGAAACAACGAGTTAAACTATTGTCTATTTGTTATGAGAACTTAATTCTTGTTCGAAATTTTGACGAGTAAATGACTTAAATTTCAAGATAATGACCAAACCTATATTTAACTTATTTGTGTTAATTTAAATGTAAATCCTTCATTCATAAATATTTTCAAAAAATTACATTCACATCTTTGTAAATAAATCTTGCATTTTTGTAAATATTTCCATCATGCATTTGGATTTTGTGGGTAGTATCCGCTGAAAACCCTCACGAGACAACACTCGTCCTACTGGGGACACCCAGAGGTTTAACGGCTTGTTGCATACGCTCAATGCAATCGTGCTCCCTACGAAAACGGACTTATCTTAGTTTTTCTTTATTCGAGGATGAATAAAAAGATAAGTGTGGGGGTATTTGATGTGCACGTAAATGTGCATATTTTTACCATCATATTTAATCTATTTAAATTAAATAAATGATCATATTGGGTATTTTAACTTGTTTAAACCAAAATTCAAATTATTTGAAATTGTCACATATTCATCTTCATATAGGGGCAAAATGGTCATTTTTATGCATTTATTAAATTGTGAAAATTTACTTGGAATTTTCTATGTTGTTTTGTAGGAAATTTGGTGAATTTTAGAAGTGGTTACATGATGATATATGCATGCACAAGAGTGAAGAGAACAAATGAAGATGGAAATAATTCAAAGTGAAGATAATGGAGGACCCCACCTACCCACCTATCTTAATGTACAAATTAGAGGCTAATGCACATGCTTATGGAATTAATGGCTTCATGTACACTTAAATGAGGATTATTTGAAGCTAATGATTACTTGGCCTCCACACTTCCTAAGAGGGTATTTTGAGCATTCCCCAAAAATATGAATTAGGGTTTAACACATGTATAAGTACCCCTTATGTTTCATGTAACCTCTCTTCTCCCTTAGTCTCTCTTAGTTTAGTTTAGGCTCACAAATAAACAAGCTCTTCCCTTTCTCTTTTCATGGCTACTTAGCCATTTTTACTTCATTACTTTTCCTTTTTTATGCAATGTAATTATTGTTTCCTTTTAATTACATGTTCATTTCCTTTCATTCTAGTAGTGTAGATTTTCTTTTATGCAATTAGAATAGTTTTTTTTTATTAGCTTTCATTTTTCTTTCTTTTTGCTTTCATGTTGCTAGCTGCATTTGTTAATCAAATGACAAATATGAGAGGCTAAACCCCTTCAATTTAGGGGTAATGAAGCTCTCTAATTATGTAGCTTCAACTATTTGTTAATTCATGCTCTCTTTTTGTGCTTAATGATGATCGATGAAGTGTTTTATTTGTTGTTCTTGCTTTGAATTTGATAGCCTATATTGTTGACACCAAATAGGCTATGCTTAAACAATCACTAACACAAATGCCTCTTCATCAAAATATGATTATGGCATAAAAAGTGATTTGAAATTAAAATTTGATGGTCTACATTTCTAATCAATAGTTAATAGGCCATACTTAAAATAGATTTCATTTTCATTTTCCTTGTCAAATTTCATTCAAGTTAGTAAGTGGTTTAAGGGGTGTGTTATAGTTTGATGGCTTATGTTGGCTAATCAATAGCACAAATATGCCATACTTATGATAAGCACATCAATTAAAGCACTAATGACCATAAAAGAGAGATTATGATTTCATATGTGTTGAACTACATGATCTAGAGAGTGGATTTATTCTCTAAATTGTCATTTAACTCTTTTATTTGCATCTCTTTTCTTTTAGTTCGTTAGCTAATTTTCTAATTCTCTAGCTTAACTTCCACTCGACTTTGGTTTAATTTGATTGAATAGATTTTAAAATCATCAATTCCCTGCGGATCGACCTGTATTCGCCACGTACTACAAGTGTACGCCGTGCGCTTGCGGTTATTTTTAATTTAAATTCGTTCGACGGTTTTCTAAATCGATAGAATTTCCGTCGACGAACAAGTTTTTTGATTTATCATCATTTTTCAATTTTTCATGGTTTATTTTTAATTTTTATTTCAAAAATTTTAAAAAAATCAAAAACAAAAAAAAACAATTTTTTTTAGCATTTTTTGATTTATTTTTAAAGAAGCACTATAGGATAAATATATGGTTTTGGTTTATTAAATTGAAATTTTTGAAAATTTATTTGTCTTAACAAAAATAAAAATGAAGTTTGATTACAAATAACAATGGTTTAATAGTATATAGGAAGATTCATGCGTGATAATTATGAAATATATCCTAATTGAAAATCTTTGTTTTAAAAAGTGGTGAATTTAAAGTAAAGGATATAACATTTTTTTTGTTTAAATGGTGCTAAGATGATTTTGCAAAACTCTCTCTTTCTAATTTTTTTTTGTATATATGTATATATTTTTAACACCTAGAGTCAGGTGTTCACATTCGTGTGTTCACTCGCCATGCTCTGTACCCTTCTCACGTAAGCCCGAAAGGCAGTGCACGATCGGTATATCTGGCCTCAGTTTATCTGAGTTAGGTGTATATATATAAAAATTCTTTTTAATAACGCCTACAGTCAATAGGTGTTCACACTCGTGTGTTCACTCGCCACGCTCTGTATTTCCCTCACATCAGTCCGCAAGGCAGTGCATGGGTAATATATCTGACATCAGTTTATCTGAGTTAGGCATATGTAAATATGGTAAATAGCAATAAAATTTTCAAAAAATGGAGAGAGTAAGCAAATGAAATCCAAGCACTATTTTAACTTATTTGATTTGATTTGTTATTGAAATGAAATGAAATACCACTTTAATAAACTTTGATAATCAACTAAGGACCTATTTCATGATTACACCTTGTTATCAACTGAAACAACGAGTTAAACTATTGTCTATTTGTTATGAGAACTTAATTCTTGTTCGAAATTTTGACGAGTAAATGACTTAAATTTCAAGATAATGACCAAACCTATATTTAACTTATTTGTGTTAATTTAAATGTAAATCCTTCATTCGTAAATATTTTTAAAAAATTACATTCACATCTTTGTAAATAAATCTTGCATTTTTGTAAATATTTCCATCATGCATTTGGATTTTGTGGGTAGTATCCGCTGAAAACCCTCACGAGACAACACTCGTCCTACTGGGGACACCCAGAGGTTTAACGGCTTGTTGCATACGCTCAATGCAATCGTGCTCCCTACGAAAACGGACTTATCTTAGTTTTTCTTTATTCGAGGATGAATAAAAAGATAAGTGTGGGGGTATTTGATGTGCACGTAAATGTGCATATTTTTACCATCATATTTAATCTATTTAAATTAAATAAATGATCATATTGGGTATTTTAACTTGTTTAAACCAAAATTCAAATTATTTGAAATTGTCACATATTCATCTTCATATAGGGGCAAAATGGTCATTTTTATGCATTTATTAAATTGTGAAAATTTACTTGGAATTTTCTATGTTGTTTTGTAGGAAATTTGGTGAATTTTAGAAGTGGTTACATGATGATATATGCATGCACAAGAGTGAAGAGAACAAATGAAGATGGAAATAATTCAAAGTGAAGATAATGGAGGACCCCACCTACCCACCTATCTTAATGTACAAATTAGAGGCTAATGCACATGCTTATGGAATTAATGGCTTCATGTACACTTAAATGAGGATTATTTGAAGCTAATGATTACTTGGCCTCCACACTTCCTAAGAGGGTATTTTGAGCATTCCCCAAAAATATGAATTAGGGTTTAACACATGTATAAGTACCCCTTATGTTTCATGTAACCTCTCTTCTCCCTTAGTCTCTCTTAGTTTAGTTTAGGCTCACAAATAAACAAGCTCTTCCCTTTCTCTTTTCATGGCTACTTAGCCATTTTTACTTCATTACTTTTCCTTTTTTATGCAATGTAATTATTGTTTCCTTTTAATTACATGTTCATTTCCTTTCATTCTAGTAGTGTAGATTTTCTTTTATGCAATTAGAATAGTTTTTTTTTATTAGCTTTCATTTTTCTTTCTTTTTGCTTTCATGTTGCTAGCTGCATTTGTTAATCAAATGACAAATATGAGAGGCTAAACCCCTTCAATTTAGGGGTAATGAAGCTCTCTAATTATGTAGCTTCAACTATTTGTTAATTCATGCTCTCTTTTTGTGCTTAATGATGATCGATGAAGTGTTTTATTTGTTGTTCTTGCTTTGAATTTGATAGCCTATATTGTTGACACCAAATAGGCTATGCTTAAACAATCACTAACACAAATGCCTCTTCATCAATATATGATTATGGCATAAAAAGTGATTTGAAATTAAAATTTGATGGTCTACATTTCTAATCAATAGTTAATAGGCCATACTTAAAATAGATTTCATTTTCATTTTCCTTGTCAAATTTCATTCAAGTTAGTAAGTGGTTTAAGGGGTGTGTTATAGTTTGATGGCTTATGTTGGCTAATCAATAGCACAAATATGCCATACTTATGATAAGCACATCAATTAAAGCACTAATGACCATAAAAGAGAGATTATGATTTCATATGTGTTGAACTACATGATCTAGAGAGTGGATTTATTCTCTAAATTGTCATTTAACTCTTTTATTTGCATCTCTTTTCTTTTAGTTCGTTAGCTAATTTTCTAATTCTCTAGCTTAACTTCCACTCGACTTTGGTTTAATTTGATTGAATAGATTTTAAAATCATCAATTCCCTGCGGATCGACCTGTATTCGCCACGTACTACAAGTGTACGCCGTGCGCTTGCGGTTATTTTTAATTTAAATTCGTTCGACGGTTTTCTAAATCGATAGAATTTCCGTCGACGAACAAGTTTTTGGCGCCGTTGCCGGGGAGTTGCTTTGATTTTAGTTTTCTATTCTTCGGATTAGTTGTTACTTGATTTTTGTGTGTTTTTATTCTTTGTGTATTGTTGTTTAAAAAAAAATTGTTTGTGTGATTTTTGTTTGCATTGTGATTGTGTGTCTTTCTTGTTTTCTAGTTTCATTTGCATTTGCATTTCTATAAAAAAAAGGTTATACACAAGTTCATTTCAAAAAGAAAAAAAATTTCCATTTCATTTACAATTTTTATTTGTACAACTTTCAAAAAAAAGAGAGAGAAAATTACACAAGTCATTTCAGTTCTCTGTTCACATCTTTGTGCAACTGTGCACTTGTGCACTGCAATCCCTCTTTCTGTGACCATACAAACATTCCTCTTTGCTCTGTCCATAGACACATTCTCCATCACTCAAAAAATTACCTTCCTACTGTTCACTGTTCTCCACACTCAACTGCATCACATATCACAACAAACAACCCAACCATCCACTTCGAAAACATTACCTATAACCTGTTACACATATCACCATATCCCTTCTGCATTTCGACTTTTAAACACAGCAGCTCCAATGTTCTACACCACTCTCCACAAAACCACTCAACAAACTGTCACTGTTTCTCAAACCAAATAGCCCATCACCATCAAACCAACTTCACCACTGCTCACCCCCTTGCCAATTCTTTCCATCGAACAATACTTCATCACTGTCCCTTTTTCATTTTTCTTCTGACCACAGTGCTTCAAAACCTCTGCCCACTGATCATCACAACCATCACTTCTGCCAGACTCCATTCACATCTATTGCTGTCAATATATCCTTACATCACCTATTCATCCATTGACCACAGCTGATCAACATACCACATCAACCCACCTGAAGCACTGCTAAGCATCTCTAACATTCTGTGCCATTCAAACCACATATAACATATATATTCCCTTCAACCAACATCACGGCAAACTGGCCACCTCATCAAATTGCCCTCCCAAACCCCCTCTACAAATCCAATCACTTCAGTACCACACTGCTACCACCTTTAGCAACTGTCAACACAAGCCTACTCTGCACCTACAACAACTTTGCTTCCAAGTCCCGCTGTGATCACCAGTATCACCTCCAGCTACTTACCACTGCGACATTCTCTCCATCCTCCTTTTCATTCACAACAACTTCACTAACCACCCCTTTCCTTCACACAACTCATACAACCACTCATACAACCTCTTATATACCAACTGACAACACATAATCATCACAAATATACTACTGTCATATAATATCACTTGCATAAACCCTTGTCGCTGCCTGACCTACTACCAATATTCCACTCTACCATCTCATTCAAACCAAATTTCGTAACACAGTGAAATACTTACCCCTGCCTATTCCTTAACCGTGCCATTCCCACATCCATCAAACAGCAGCTTTCTCTAATTCACTGCAATTCCGTGACCACTGCCACTTCTCTGTTACCACCAGAGACCTTTAAACTGCTCGAACCACTGACCAACCTCATCGCCAAACACAATTCTGGTCCCGTGACCACTGCTGTGCATTTCATCCATCCCCACTGTTTACCACCATCATCCCCAAACCACTACCTTATCATCACAATCACTCAACTACAGTTCAACCTTCAAAACTCACTACTTTCACATTCACTGCTGCCACAACCTGCAACATCCTCTCACAAACGCCTTCACCCATCAACTTCGTACTCTCAACCATCTTACTCGAATCGACTTCAGCCCTCTTCGTCACCTTCATCACGTCGACAATCGAATTTTTCACAAACCAAAATCGCCCTTCACAAAATCATTCGCCGTGACCCCCAGAACCACGTTCTTGAACAACCGCAACCAAACTGTATCTGCAATCGCTTCGACGCGGACAACACACCCTCGCCAAAACGGCTACAAGCAAAATCGAACCCACCCCAAAATCGCCTCGATCGCCTCACCAACTCAAATCGCTGTCGCCGCCACCCAAGATCAAGGCGACCATCCCTTCAAAATCTATTCTTGTTGTATCGAGTGTGATATCTGCCATTGAATTTGATTATTGGAAACTACCTTATTTGAGAGTTTGATGAAATCAATTTTGAGTCTATGATAAAAAATTATACGGGTTCGGTTTGCAAATTCAAAGACATGGAAACAAATCAAAGTTGGGCCGGGTGTATATAGTGTGGGCCGGGTATTTTGCAAATCATTGCTCTTTTCTGTTTAAAAAACCAGAGAAATTGAGATAGTTTGTTTGTTAAAAAAAAGAGGAGTTTTTTTATCTTTTAGTTTTGTTTTATCTTTAAAAAAAGTTTAAATTTTTTTTCTATTTTGTTTTAATTTGTTTTGTTTAATTTTTTTTGTTCTCACTTGTTTGGTTTTGTTTTAGTTTCTTTTCTTGTGAATTTTTTTTTAAAGTAAAACCTCACTTTTAAGTTTCCTTTTCAAAAAAACAAAAAAAAACAATTGTATATATCTTGTTTTAAATTTCAGGTTGCCAAAGCAGATTGGAAAAGTTGCTTGCTTCGCTCAACTGTTGCCCAAAAATAATTGCTTCGCTTTGCTTTATAAAAAGAAAAAAAACTGCTTGCTTGATATATCTATTGTTTTTATTTGCCTTGCATTGTATATATCTCTTGTTTTTATTTTAGTTGCATTGTTGATTGCTTGCATTTGCATATATATATATATATATATATATATATATTTAAAAAAAATTCAAAAATTAAAAAACAAAAAAAAAACACATTTGTAGTTGCATTGTTAATACACGTTTAATTTCTGCTTTGCATTTCATCCTAGATTATGATTAATAATAACGAATAGACATCGATAACTTTTAATTGTATATCGACAATTTGTCTTCTTTGAACAATTTAATTTCTTGGTGTCTAGGCTACGGCAGAGTAATAACCATTTATAAATATTACGGTGATTCGTAAATATTATAGTGGTTGTTCCTCTGAAGGTACTTAAACCTTCGGCTGCATTAATACGGTGATTCGTGGTGCACCGATAACTCCTGCCCGTTACCTAGCTGAGAACTATCTTGTTGACTTAAGGCAATGTGTAATTATATAATTTTGGGTTAACTTAGTATAAATCATTTGTAATTAGCCCTTGCATTCATTTAGTTGCATTAGTTCATGCATATTTTAAAAAAAAATTCAAAATTTAAAACTAAAAAAAATTGTAAATATTCCCTTTCTTTTTCTTTGAAATTTTTTTCCTTTTCCTTTGAAATTTCAAAAATCCAAAAGTAATTTAGAAAAACAAAAAAAATCCAAAAAGAAAAAAAAAATAAAACCTTTTCAAAAACAAAGAAAAAAATTTGAAAATCCAAAAACAAAACAAAAATCAATTTCCCTTTTGAAAATAAATTTTATTTGTAAATATTTTTCCTTTACAAAAAAATCAAAAACATGCTTGAAAATGTCTAAATTTCCATATTCACTTGAATTTTACAATAGTTGAGAAAATCAATATAATCCATATGATTTCACTCCAAATTCGTATGGATATTTTAACAACAACTATTGTTTAAATGGTTCAAATTTTGAACCACAAAATTTTCAAAACAATGACCAACCCTCAAGTCTTGAAAAGAGCATTTCGTCTTTACTTGAAATCTCTACACAACAAAATCAAATGATAAATGATTTGTGTAATTCATATTTGGGCAATGATTCAAATCAGAGTTTTCAAAATAATCAAAATTTGAATTCACTTCAAAATTCAAAGGATTTTGATTATAACCCGTGCCAATTCAATTTCGAACTCCAAAATGAATTTCAAACTCAAAATGAAAATGGAAACAACTTTTCAAACAAATTTGGCAATGGGAATAATCTTAACCACGTTACGATTGAAAATCTTTGTTCTCAACAATTTCAAAGTGAAAATCCTCATGTTAATAATTATAAATTGGATTTTGTTGAGCAAATGAACGAAATTTACGATGATCACATGGATTCATTGTTTGAAACATATATGAAACAACGTGAAAAACAAAACCAAATTCCAACGTGTGACGAGTCAAACGATAATCCATCTTTTACCCAAATCACTGATTTTCAAATGACAACTTTTGAAATGGAAAATGATGACCTTAATGAAGTTGTTGAAAATTTGGTAATTGAGTTGGATTTCAATTCTTTTGAGGGTGAGAAACTCGATTTAAATTTCGATCTTCCTTTTTCTGAAAATTTGAATACAACAACCTTGAATTTTGAACTTGATTAATGCAATAAAGTTGTTGATAATCCAACAAAGGAAGTGGAATTTAACGAACACGAGTTTTATGGACTTTTTGAAAACGAGTCGTTAAACTCTAATGGGGAAGATTTAAATCACCACTTTGATTTTGAAATCAATAATTTTGAAGAAGTTTTCAATGATAAGTTTGAATTTCAAATTGGTGAAAATGAACTTGAATTTCAATCAATTGTTTTATGGACCCCACAAATCATCGAAAAGGAAACAACTCGTAAGATTTTCAATAAAATGACATTCGTTTTCCCAAATCAACATTCAACTTTGAAATCATTTATGGTTTGGTTTTTTGTGCTTAAGCTGTGTCTCGCACATTTGACGAGAAAAATGAATCGGTCTTTGGAAGACCGTTTCATTTACTTTTTAACGATATACTTTCTGATCTCGTGTAAATACTGTAAATTTTCATTTAAATAAAGGTCATGTTTTATTTTTATTTTTCTCCTTCCACTTGGGTTGACTATGGGGACACAGTCAGAATTAAGTGTGGGGGGAGACTCATCATCATTTTTCAATTTTTCATGGTTTATTTTTAATTTTTCTTTCCAAATTTTATTAAAAAAATCTCAAAAACAAAAAAAACAAATTTTTTTAGCATTTTTTTATTTATTTTTAAAGAAGCACTATAGGATAAATATATGGTTTTGGTTTATTAAATTGAAATTTTTGAAAATTTATTTGTCTTAACAAAAATAAAAATGAAGTTTGATTACAAATAACAATGGTTTAATAGTATATAGGAAAATTCTTACGTGATAATTATAAAATATATCCTAATTGAAAATCTTTGTTTTAAAAAGTGGTGAATTTAAAGTAAAGGATATAACATTTTTTTTTAAATGGTGCTAAGATGATTTTGCAAAACTCTCTCTTTCTAAATTTTTTTTTGTATATATGTATATATTTTTAACACCTAGAGTCAGGTGTTCACATTCGTGTGTTCACTCGCCATGCTCTGTACCCTTCTCACGTAAGCCCGAAAGGCAGTGCACGATCGGTATATCTGGCCTCAGTTTATCTGAGTTAGGTGTATATATATAAAAATTCTTTTTAATAACGCCTACAGTCAATAGGTGTTCACACTCGTGTGTTCACTCGCCACGCTCTGTATTTCCCTCACATCAGTCCGCAAGGCAGTGCATGGGTAATATATCTAGCCTCAGTTTATCTGAGTTAGGCATATGTAAATATTGTAAATATCAATAAAATTTCAAAAAATGGAGAGAGTAAGCAAATGAAATCCAAGCACTATTTTAACTTATTTGATTTGATTTGTTATTGAAATGAAATGAAATACCACTTTAATAAACTTTGATAATCAACTAAGGACCTATTTCTTGGTTACACATTGTTATCAACTGAAACAATGAGTTAAACTATTGTCTATTTGTTATGATAACTTAATTCTTATTGGAAATTTTGACGAGTAAATGACTTAAATTTCAAGATAATGACCAAACCTATATTTAACTTATTTGTGTTAATTTAAAAGTAAATCATTCATTCGTAAATATTTTCAAAAACTTGCATTCACATCTTTGTAAATAAATCTTGCATTTTTGTAAATATTTTCATCCTGCATTTGGATTTTGTGGGTAGTATCCGTTGAAAACCCTCACGAGACAACACTCGTCCTACTGGGGACACCCAGAGGTTTAACGGCTTGTTGCATACGCTCAATGCAATCGTGCTCCCTACGAAAATGGACTTATCTTAGTTTTTCTTTATTCGAGGATGAATAAAAAGATAAGTGTGGGGGTATTTGATGTGCACGTAAATGTGCATATTTTTACCATCATATTTAATCTATTTAAATTAAATAAATGATCATATTGGGTATTTTAACTTGTTTAAACCAAAATTCAAATTATTTTAAATTGTCACATATTCATCTTCATATAGGGGCAAAATGGTCATTTTTATGCATTTATTAAATTGTGAAAATTTACTTGGAATTTTCTATGTTGTTTTGTAGGAAATTTGGTGAATTTTACAAGTGGTTACATGATGATATATGCATGCACAAGAGTGAAGAGAACAAATAAAGATGGAAATAATTCAAAGTGAAGATAATGGAGGACCCCACCTACCCACCTACCTTAATGTACAAATTAGAGGCTAATGCACATGCTTATGGAATTAATGGCTTCATGTACACTTAAATGAGGATTATTTGAAGCTAATGATTACTTGCCCTCCACACTTCCTAAGAGGGTATTTTGGGCATTCCCCAAAAATATGAATTAGGGTTTAACACATGTATAAGTACCCCTTATGGTTCTTGTAACCTCTCTTCTCCCTTAGTCTCTCTTAGTTTAGTTTAGGCTCACAAATAAACAAGCTCTTCCCTTTCTCTTTTCATGGCTACTTAGCCATTTTTACTTCATTAATTTTCCTTTTTTTTATGCAATGTAATTATTGTTTCCTTTTAATTACATGTTCATTTCCTTTCATGCTAGTAGTGTAGATTTTCTTTTATGCAATTAGAATAGTTTTTTTTATTAGCTTTCATTTTCCTTTCTTTTTGCTTTCATGTTGCTAGCTGCATTTGTTAATCAAATGACAAATATGAGAGGCTAAACCCCTTCAATTTAGGGGTAATGAAGCTCTCTAATTATGTAGCTTCAACTATTTGTTAATTCATGCTCTCTTTTTGTGCTTAATGATGATCGATGAAGTGTTTTATTTGTTGTTCTTGCTTTGAAAATTATAGCCTATATTGTTGACACCAAAAAGGCTATGCTTAAACAATCACAAACACAAATGCCTCTTCATCAAAATATGATTATGGCATAAAAAAGTGATTTGAAATTAAAATTTGATGGTCTACATTTCTAATCAATAGTTAATAGGCCATACTTAAAATAGATTTCATTTTCCTCGTCAAATTTCATGCAAGTTAGTAAGTGGTTTAAGGGTTGTGTTATAGTTTGATGGCTTATGTTGGCTAATCAATAGCACAAATATGCCATACTTATGATAAGAATATCAATTAAAGCACTAATGACCATAAAAGAGAGATTATGATTTCATATGTGTTGAACTACATGATCTAGAGAGTGGATTTATTCTCTAAATTGTCATTTAACTCTTTTATTTGCATCTCTTTTCTTTTAGTTCATTAGCTAATTTTCTAATTCTCTAGCTTAACTTCCACTCGACTTTGGTTTAATTTGATTGAATAGATTTTTATAATCATCAATTCCCCGCAGATCGACCAGTATTCGCCACCTACTACAAGTGTACGCCGTGCGCTTGCGGTTATTTTTAATTTAAATTCGTTCGACGGTTTTCTAAATCGATAGAATTTCCGTCGACGAACAGGACTCATGAGTATCAAGAGTTCAAGAGTTCAAGATATCAAGATAAGTAATAGTGTCTAGATTTATGTTAATACTTCATAATAGCACTAAAATATTTATTCGGATTTTAATTGTGGAATGGAATCCACCTTCTCGCTTTAATAGTGGGATGGAACCCACGGTCTCTTTAGTGGGATGCAACCCATGACCTTCTCTAGTGGAATGGAATCCACGAAATTTTCAAAATGATTTATTTTAAATATTTTTTCCAAAAGCTTTTTAGAAGTGATCTCTCTCAGTTTAAATATTTTAGCCTTAAACTATTGTTATTATTTTTTATATTTTGATTTCAAAATCATCTCTTGTTTTTAAACTATCTCCTGGTTTTAATATTATAAGCTTTAAATCTCAAAAATATATTCTATACTTAGTTTTTAATATTACTTTTATATTATATATTACATATTTTTAAGATTACTTTTTAAATCTCTTTTATAAGTTTAAAACTATATTCAAAATGGTTTATAAACTTCAGAAATTGTTTTGACAAGTTTTAGAAAGAAAATCTCTTTTAAAAACAAAAACCAATTTTCAAAATTTACTAGGGCATGTCGACATACCACATCCCCCCATGTTGACCTGGTAGCCATAGAAATTCAAATTTCAAATTTTCAAATGAAGTGTCTATTGATCATAGCCTTTCACGAATGGACATGATTGTTATTCTTCTATAAATACCAGTTGTTTTCAATGAATTTCAAGTTAGTTTTACTTCATTTCTTCACTCCTTCTCCACTCAGATATTCTCTTATATTTCAAATGTTTTAACAAAACTTTGCCGAAATCCTAAGTGAATCAAACTCGATCATCTCTAGTTTAATTCTCTATCACTCTCTCTCAAAGATCTCAGTGCTATTTAGAGTTATAGGATCATTTGTAATCAAAAGGTCGAAAGATCGAAGTGTATCGAGTCTCTCTCTATCAAAGTGTGATTGGAAATGGTGCGATTGTGGCCTGTAAATCAATTGGGTGTGATTCTAGCCCGTAAATCAATTTGGTGATCTTGTAGCCTGGTTAAATCAATAGAGTTTGCTCTGGAATCGAAGACAGGAGGGTGTATCTCGTAGTCTTGAAATCGAGGTTGTAATATCGACATTATATTTGAAAAGAAATCTACACAAGAAATTGTGTAGGACCGAATGTAGAGTAACTCCGAACCAGTATAAAATTATGGTGTATTCTTTCCTTTACTACTTTTATTTACTATTTGCATCTGTGTCTGATTCTGTGATTGTTTCTGTGTTTGTGAATTGCATCTGTTTTGGATTTAATTTGAAAAGATTTCAAAAAGATACATAAAACTAATTTAACACTATTCACCCCCCCCCTCTAGTGTTAATCCTGCCTTAAGATCTGTAATCCGCATTTCCAACATTTGGTATCAGAGCATTGGTTTTCAAAGTTATCACAATCTGAATTTTGAAAAAGTTTAAAATGGCAATTTTTGAAAATTCTGTTAACACTAGTTCAAAACTGTCCAAATCATGATTGTCTCATAAGTCTGCATATTGTTATTATAGAAAATCAAGTTATCTACTGAATTGGTGTGTTGTGCAGGAACAGATGTGTTATATGGCTTTTGATGAATCAACACTCAATGGACAAATGGTGCAAATCAAGAAAAATAAATGGATACTTAATAGTGGATGTTCGAGACACATGACTGGCAATTCGGAGATACTGAATGACATAATTTATTAAGATGGAGAACTGGTCAACTTTGGAGACAACTCAAAAGGATATGTGATTGGCATCGGCAATGTCGGTAACTCTAAAAATCCTACTATTTCCGATATTTTGTTAGTTAGGAATCTAAAACACAATTTACTTAGCATAAGTCAACTCTGTGATAAGGGCTACAAAACTAAATTTGAAAAAGATAAGTGTCACATTGAAGATAATAAATCAAATATTATCTTTGAAGGATTTAGGAAGAAAAATATTTATATTCTCAGTATGAAAATCTCAAATGATAACCTATGTCTTTTGGCTAATACAAGTGACCCTTGATTTGGCATAAAAGATTTGGGCATTTGAATTTCAAACTCTTAACTAGACTTTCAAAACTTGATCTAGTAAGAGGTCTCCCTAAAATGAATTTTAAAGTAGATAGTATATGTGATGCTTGTCAATTAGGAAAACTTACAAAGAGTTCATTTAAATTGAAAGATGTGATTTCAACTTCAAAACATCTTTAGTTACTTCATTTAGTTCTGTTTGGTCCATCTCAAATTAAGTCAATAAATCACAGTAAATATGTTTTTGTAATTGTAGATGATTATTCTAGATTTACATGGACAATTTTTCTAAAACTTAAAAGTGATGCTTTTGTTTCATTTAAAACTTTTGCAAAAAGAATTCAAAATCAACTTTCTTTAAAAATCAAAATTATTCGTAGTGATCACGGTGGAGAATTTGAAATTGAAAATGAAAATTTTGAGAATTTCTTTAATCAAAAAGGAATAACTCATTATTTTTCCTTTCCAAGAACTCCACAACAAAACAGAGTGGTAGAGCGTAAAAATAGGACGATTTAAGAGTGTGCAAGAACTATGCTTTCAGATAGTAAATTACCAAGAAATTTTTGGGCTGAAGTAGTCGCTACAGCTTGTTACATTTTGAATAGGATTTTAATTAGACCTCTAACCAATAAAACACCATATGAACTTTTTTTCAATAAGAAACCAAAGGTATCTTATTTTGAAGTTTTTGGAAGTAAATGTTTCATTTTAAATACAAAGCAAAATTTGGATAAATTTGATCCTAAATCCGACAAAGGAATCTTTATCGGATATTCTAATAGAAGTAAAGCATATAGAGTTTTTAATTTTAAAAACTAACACCATTGAAGAAACAATGCTTGTATCTTTTGATGAAAATTTCAAAGATTTGTTAAACAAGTGAACCAAAGAGCAAAAAGAGAATAAAAGGTTAGGAAATATGGAAGGGCAAAATAGGAACAAGGCATATCCTTATACCCTAAACCCCTTAGGAATTCATTCTACACGTTCATTCATTTTTCACAATTCAAAAATACAAGCTAAGGCCGGCCACTATTTGGAAGAGCAAAGAAGAAGAATTCAAGAGGAAGAATCAAATCACTTAATCAAGAACGAATCTCACATCCTTAATCAAAAAGCTAAGGTGAATAATGACTACATCTCATATTTTTGATTGATTTCAGTTTCGAAAGTATTTGCAATTGTTTTGCCATGTGTTGAATGATAAATGGATATATATATATATATATTTGTTGATGATTTAAGCTATTTTATATGCATTTTATGATGAGAATTAATTTAGAAAACCTATTATATGACATCCAATTGCCTTGCGAATTTAGACTTAGATCAAAAACGGTAATTTAGAAATGGGTTTCAATTTCATAATTTTATGAATTAATATGGATTGTGTATGAAGTTTCTAATGAAGAAAATGCAATTTTGGGTTTAATATTAATTACGGCCAAATTATATTGGCTTAGGGTTTGAAATTTATATATGTAAGAAAACATATTAAAAATGATTTTCTGGAATTTTTGTAGAATTTTCCTAAGCATTTTAGTGGATATATAAAATTATTTAAGGTATGGGACTTAAATGTTTTATATATTTATCAAAAGGAGAAGGGGTATTTTTAAATAATCTATATTCTTATTTCTAAAAATTGGCAGTACTTTTAGAAAAGTAAAATGTGCAACCAATCATAATTTGACAAACAAGGCAGGTTAGGTACAAAGAAATAACTTAAAAGTCAAATCTACATGCTTTTTCCTGTTTCAATGTTTTTGGCACCAGGCTTCCGACTCCTTACCTTTGCCTCCGACTCCATCTAAACAAATGCACATGGTATTAGATATCTGGTACGTAGTGGATTGGACAAACGCGGAAGGTATTGGGTCGAGACCAAGGGTTCTGAAGGGGTCGAAGCACTACTTTGCTTTTAAATGAAAATGTGCCTGCTTTGCTTTTGACTGAATAGCTTTCAACTTGGTCTGCTTTCGACTGGGTCAATGACTTTAAAAGAATGGTTTTAAGAGGTTGCGCCTTTGTTTTTAAAACCAAGCCACTTCTCCAATTCTTTCGAAGGGATGGTTTCGACACCATCGCTTCTTTACTTAGGAATGCTTTCGGAAGCGATGCTTTCGACTTAAATTTTTTAATGACCCTTTTGCTCTATAAAAGGTAGAACCCAAATGGTTTTGAAAGAGATGGTTTTAAAGGTTTCGAAAGATGTTTCCATATGTTATAAATTGAACCCAAACGCTTTTGAAAGGCTTGATGTTTTAATGCATTCGAAAGGTTTTAAAGAAGGGTTTCTAAGGGGTGGTTCCCCAATGGTTTCGAAAGGTCTAAATGGAAAGGATTTCCAATGGTTTCGAAATGTCTAAAAGGAAAGGTTTTCCAATGTTTCAAAAGGCAATGTTTATATGTTTTAAAGAGAATATCTAATGTTTTAAAGCTTTCGAAGGAGATGTTTTTCAATGCTTTCGAAAGGATAAATATGAATGGTTTCGAAAGGTATGATTTTGAAAGGTATGTTTTGGCCTTTGGCCTAAGGTTTTACTAGTATTGAAAGGGATACTTTCAAAGGTTTCGAAAGGGGTACTTTCAATGGTTTTAAAAGGGTTTTTTTAAAGGTTTTAAACAAAGGTTTCGAATGAGTTGTTTTGGCAATATAGCCTAAGTGTTTTTAAGTTAGAAAGGGTTTTAACTTATATTGGAGGGATGGGAAATCCTTAATAATTTCATCAACATTATTTTGGTTAAATTATATATAACATGGCAAATAGCTTAGAGTAAAGCGAAGAGTATATTTTCCTTGTATATGTATGATTTAAAGGATTAAATCATTTTGAAAAGGTTTTCAAGGAAAATTTAAATGGTAGTTAACCCTAAGAAAATGACTTAGATTAGAAGACCGGATGGGACTTGTGTAGGGTCGCGCTCTATACTCATTAGCTATTAGCCCCTAGCTAATTTAGTCCAAAATAGTACTATGTGGGGCTTTGTCACAAGTAAGACTAAAATTATGTTACACACAGAAAGGAATCTAAAAAGGAAAGATGGGTTTTTGGTAAGCTCGCAAAACCATTAGGATCAGTTAGACCTGGGGAAGTAAGTAAGGACAGAGCATCCAGAAGAGGAGTATCTAACAGATGTTAGAATTTTATGTTTTCTGGTAGGCCCGAGTTAGCCAAGGGTTAGTAGTTAGCCAAACAAAACTATAGTGTATGGACAGATAGTCCATATGATAATTGAAATGTGCTTATACATAATATTGCTTTACAAATTTAACCAGTTTTGGTTGCAGGATTATAATTTGCAAAAGACATGTTTTAAAAAGGATATTGGTGAGGGAAAACTCATTCTGCTAAGTGGCATGGTCTCACTTAATATCAAATAACTGAGATGTATAGTATTATTCACACCAGGCTTTATGTCTGACTCGAAGTTTATTTTTCCTTAAACTCTCGGGTGCTCAAAATTGATTTGAGTAGGCTGAGGGTTGAGGTTTAGAGGTTTCAGTAGGTTTGCAAATAAATCTTCCGAAGACGAGCAAGTGGCTGACGGATAGCTAATTAGCAGTCGCTGTTATATTTTGGATTGATTCCGCTGTATTGTATATATAGTACTCTGGTCAACCAAGGGGGCATCGTCATATGTCGCTCTTGGCGTAATATTGTAATAACTATATTTTATCTGAACCTGGGAAAGCAATGGGATTATGTAATTTGAATATGGAACATGTTTTGGAAATGTAATCATAAATATTGTTTTTTTGAATTTTATGATTTTGTTTCATATTCATGCGCTTCCTATATTATGAATACCATTAACATGGTCGTATTTAGTCGCTGAAAGTTAATACTATGGATGACAGCAGCATTTATAGCGCTTTGCTTTGGGCCTCTAGATAGGGGATGTTATAGAAAAGGTCATGGACACACAGAGCACTCGAGGAAGGAGAAGTTTGGTGTTCTTTCCGATCTTTACTTGGACGAGCATGGTGTTTTTCTACACTGGAGACATGTCCATGGAAGGACTTAGGCCAAAAGAATCGGTTATGATAACCTCCTCTTCCTCATTCAAGAACTGTATCATGGTCATCACCTTTGAGAAAATCTACAGTCTTCTTAGCATTAGAGCCGAGGACAGACCCGGCGAAGGTGGTTGCTTGGGAATGTACACTTCGATAGAGGAGGGAGCAACAAAAGTAAGGGGTGAAAGACATGGAAGTAAGGATGGCTTTAGAGCTTGCTGCCTTGACAAGTGGAATCTTCACCTAGGTCTCTTGAGTAGATGAAGCAAGAGGAAATTTGGTTGTTTCCTCGGCTACGAGATCAGTGACAGCCCCGCGGGTGTCAGCAAAACCTCTTTAGTAAGGCGAATTGCTCTACCCTACTCTAGAGCAACCATATATTCTTTATCAAACTAATCAACTAGAATATTGGCTTCGTTAAATATTGTATCTTCATTCTTGGCCTTTTCTCTCTTTTTTACGTAATCTGGTCATGGATATCGATCAACTCTCATGGATAGGAGTCTCCTAACCATTTTAGCTCCTTGGCTTTGAATAGGTTCATGTAGAATCTAAAAATAATTCGATTGACTCTTTCAGCTTTGGAGTCTTTTCCAACTGCTGCTTAGGTGAGTTGGTTTTGCAAATCGACTATAGTAGCCTGCAAATTCACATTCTCTGCTTTGAGATCAGAAACTTTTCATGCCTTAGCTAGTACTTATTTATTTATTTTAGTTTTCATATAGGCAGTTTATGTACTAGCGACAGTGAGTTGGGCTTTAGTAGTAGTGATGCTAGCTTGTAATTGTTTATTTATTTAGCTCGGTCACCGTTTTGAATGTGTGCTTACTCGAGCTATTCACCTAGCATCTTAAGTTTGGACTCCAACTCCTAAATCTCCTTTATATCCTTTTCTCTCTCTTGATCTAAGGCCTCTAGATTATCTATCATCTCCTTTTCTATGGCCCTTGCCTTATCTTTTAAGGCATTAATGATTCTCTTGCTAGTTTCTCTTTCGGCGAGGAGGAGGCAGTTCTTATCATTAATATTGCTGAGGTTCTTAGCTAGCCTTCTCAATGAGAAGCATCTCTCTACTGGAGTGTCATAAGTTGAATGGATATACTTGATATCATCCATTGGAATATCCTATAGGTTGTAGTTGAAGTGAATCTAGATAAGATCAAGACCAAGGTATTTAAGTTGTAAGGGTGATGGAGCTACATAAAGGACAAGGAAGTAATGACAGTAGTAGTAGTCTCTTCATCTAATCATTGTAGATGTTCAGTAGAAGAGGTGGCCAAGTGGGCAGGATACGTTTATGGCCATTAATAGAAAGGGCCTAGACTAGATATAGGAATTTTTTTGCCATTTGAAGTAGGGACAAGCATAGTAGAAGTAACCATGATAGAACTCATTGCTGGAGCATGAGAAGAAACGGCTGGGGGTGGAGGAGTTTGCCTCTTAGTAAAGAAGCTCTTATGAAGGTGAGAGCTTTTAGAGTTGTGGGAAAGGGATGCATGTTTGGATTGGTAGGAGACAGAGCCTATAGGAAAGCACGGACACTCGTGGTAATCCCTGTCATGATATCGGCGCTCAACCTCGTACTAGTGCTCTCATTCCTTCCATGTAACACCCCACCTCTACACCCATATTATCCAAGATTACTATAGAGTAATATTGTTGGATAATACGGAGAATGAAGTTATATGGGGAACACACATGAATATTACTTTGGGCTAACATTGGTAGGTATTTAAACATCAAATAAGTAACTCACTTATATATACATGGTGTCGACACAAAGTAATAAACATGTGTTCCTCTAGGATAGAACAATACACAATATACATTATATAAATAGAGAACAAAGAGTCAGAATTGCAGCAATAATATATAATACATAAATATACATGGTTTATCCAATACACATCACTAGAATATACACACAAGACACAATACTATACAAAATAATAAACTACTACACTGAATTACTACTTTATGCCCAATACAAAAGCTGGTCTCACCGTCCCCATACTTGAAATGTCTCAGACTGACCAGAGTATTATAAATAACACATGGGTCAGACTATGCCTATAATGATAGGTGTTATTATAACAATCAATGATAATATGAAAGTATAATAATGATAGTATAATAGTCTAAAAGTTTCTCAAAACATATCCATAATAAATCCATACATAAAAGTCTCATCATCCATATAAACCAAATCAATAGTAATCAAGGAAATTATATATAATTGGTGAATCATCCATACAATAAAAACATCATTATAGAAAATGAAATCATCAAGTGAATCGGGCTACCATACAGCAATGTCCTATAATGAATATATATAATGGACATTCCCAGATCTGCCATAATCATAGTAATAAAATGAGCCATCATCTAAATAGACTGATGATAACACATGTCGAAGAAGGATATGGGGTTGATTATACTCTAGACACGGTCTCAGGTATAATCTACTCTCATATGTGTTTATCTACCACATGCAACTCGAAACCAAACGGGATACTGATGGCTGCATGCCCACTCTAGGAACCTAAGGTCTACTAGCCACATGTTGTGTAGCCAGATATATTCCTACAGCCTTAGTTACCTTGACGGAAATTGTGACTCATATGCACCAATGGCTCGTCTACACGTAGCCTCGGTCACGACCCTACATTGCCCCTATAGTTAACAAACTGTTAGCCTAAGCAACACAATGAGCTAAATGGCAACTACCCTACCAAAACCTGTGATGTGCATCAAATATAATATACAATAACGATGTCACAGATTTGGAGCGCAACCCCATGATCAGGCCGCTAGGGTGAATACTAGTCAATCCGGTTGACTTTCGAAACAAAAAGGAAGTTGGACAAAGGTAGATGCACACATAATATATATACAATGGCCGATACATGGCTCTACATATAGGCCAATACATGGCTCTAAGGATACTAAACAAACCCCCGTATGAGTGTCATCCACATGTTACTAGTCTGCTTATTCAGTGCTCACATATAACACTTGCTCCTTCAATATTCTATATAACGAATCCAGAGAATAACTGGAGAAAACTGAATGTTCCATCCTAAATGGTATTATAACTCTATTTATTCAGATTTTTCCTTGCATGGAATAAAATCATCACAAAATCATATAGAAGAATGTCATCACCGTATCATATTAAAACACAAATCAAATCAACATCAACGGTGAATCATTCATATAATTCGATTCAATGTATATAAAAGAAAGTAAAATTAGAAAAGCAAGATAAAGTAAATTAACTGAATATATATATATATATAAATACATGGTTAACCGAATATATATAAAATCAATATTCAATCACAACATTTAATCGTATGTAACAAAATGATTACATAGAAATGGATAATGAATTTATATCCTAGAATTAACTAGATAATTACTAAACTCAAATATAATATATTCTAAACAATAAATAGCTAATTTATCAATCTTTTATAAAATTAAATGACATATTAGTGTTCGCAAATAGCATAAGAAAATCCCTTTCTTTCATTTAATAACCTAAAATAGATTGTAAACTAAATATCACATTTAAGAATAATTCCATAGCTTTATATAACTAAATACTATTTATAAATAATTATAAAACATCTAAATCAATTTTAAATATTTATAATCAATCAAATTTATTTTCAAAACTAGAATTATATATTAAAAATTTATAAAATATACTTTGAAAACTATAAAATACCAATTAAGAACCATTTCATACCTTTCCATTCAAATAATAGTGTTAAACTAATTTATTAAACTTTAAACGATATTTACATTCATTTATAATATATATATATATATATTTGAATTTAAATATATTAATTTCAATCTATTTTTATATAAATATATATATATATACACTTTAACCATAGATTACTAAAATTCGTGCACACTCGTGGAGTTGTACACACACATACAATTGAACACGCACTCATACAATAACACACACATCATGGTGCACACACATAGAGCCTAGGCTGCACACACAACCCTTCCCCACTGGTGCACCGGTCATAATTAACCAATGGACTGGTCGGTCAGTGCCTAGAGTAATATGCTTCAGGCCGTGTGTCCATTGCTCCACTTTAGTGGCTCTGACCGCCCGATTTCCCCCTTCGATGACTTCTGCACTGGCACTATATATCATATGTGGAGAATAGATGGACATAAATATACTTATGTGTGTGTATATGTACTTATTTGTACATCGTTGTTCCCTCCTCTCATACTTCCATCATGATCGCATGCTCCAAGAAATCCATCGCTTCAACGAAATCAAAATCTGTTTCTCGTGAAAGTGTATTTAGGTGTTGAGATGCATATATCCTAATTAAGGAATTTAAAACATTTTATTAGATTTTATTTTGAATTTGAAAGTGATAGGGTTTGGGTTTAAACTTTATTTTCTAAAATCTAGAGCCGAATACATTGGTTCATTATTTATATTTGAAAAGAAGGATCGAGAGAAAGAAAACTCTGGAGATTGGAAAGAGTCAGGATACTTAGTTTTCGGGTTTATGTTATTGGGCTTGGGCAAAGATTAAATTATTAAGTATGCATATTTACTTATTTTCTTTTCCTTTTCTTTTATAAAACTATTTTTATTTTTTTATTCAAAACAAATTCTCATAAAATCCAAAATAAAATTTATATCAACAATGCTTAATTGATTTCTCAACAGTATAAAATTTTCCAAAATTTATTTTCCTTATTTTAATTCATATAAATCTTAAATAATCAATATTCATATTTTAAGCTCATGTACTAAATAATTTCCAAATTTATTTATTTTACAATTCTCAAAACATCCATTTATTCTCAAAACTATTTAATTTCTTCACTAATTACCATGTTATAAAATTCCAATATTCTAAAACTAAATTCAAATTACTCATTTTAAATTCCAAAAATCCATTTTTTAAATACTTATTATTAATTATCTCTAAAAACCAGGTTGTTACATCCCACTAGCAATGAGAATCACTGGCGAGTGGCGATCGTAGCCTTCATAGAATTTAGAAATGAGCACATTTTAGGACGATCTGTGCTCTAGGTCTTTGAAGTAGTCGAATCTCCCCTTTATACCTAAAATGGAAGAGAAGCAAGAATTGTTACTTAAAACAGGAAGTAAAAGGTGTGTGAAGTGCATGTGAGCATTTTCCTAAGTAATGTTGGTTTAATGCAATTCTATCTATCCTACCGACCATGCTCAGTTGGTAGGGACAAGAGAGTGATTATGCCATCAAAAGGAGTGAGGGTAGTATCAAGCTATCCATATGACATCATATCGACCTCGGGATGGTCAAAGTTGAGGCCCTAGAAATTAACGGGCCCAAGGTCAAATAATGGCTCAATATTTACATCATCGATTAAAATAGGGTTGATTCCTTGGTCTGATTGTGAGTTGGACCAGAAGTGTCACCGAAGAGCCCAGCCTGAAGTGTTTGAAATAGGGAGCACGAGTAGATGTGCCTTCCTTTTAGGCATTCTCCTCAGTTGATTCTTTATCAAATTCTTCTTCCTCTCCTTCATATTCATCTTAGCCCTCTCATTCTTCTCCTTCTTCCTCATATTTGCCTTCTTCTTCTTCACTAGACTTGATATCGATGAATTCTCCTTCTTCTTCATCATTGATTAATCTATGATGAGCTGTAGTTGGAAGAGGAACCTCAACATATAGAGCACTAGGTGCAGTAAGCTCAAAGTTAACTCTATGAAGAAGAAAGATTCGAAGTTATATGAACATTCACCTCAAATTGCCATTGTTTATTACTGGATGGATAACTATAATGAAGAAGAAAGGGATTAGCACTCTAGATTAAGAAATTCTACTTGAGGCGGTAGTTGGAATAAAAGATGCAGGACTTCCATCTGGAAAGCCACTTTTTATGAAGCAACGAGGCAGCATATGAAGAAGTATATGCCTTTAAAGTAGCTTTGTTTGTTGTGGAGGTCAATCATGATTCTACAGTCTCTAAATGCTTCAAATAAAGTGAGTAAAGGATTAGAGTAGCAGAGCTTGAAATTGTAGAGATATCTGATATTGGAAAATGACGCCTCCCATCTTAAGTGTCAGACAATTATCATGAATAGGCTTAGGAGAACTACATAACTGTTAGGATGTAGTCGAGAAGGAGTGAGCCTCATTGACCACAGGACATGGTGGAGGAATAGATTAAAGGGAGGCACCATTCTGGATAAAAACATATATGATATGCAACCAAATAGAGGGTTATTAACTTGCTCGTGCGGCAACGGGAGTCTAACTTCATCCATTAGATTCTCGTACTCGTTGCAAATTCTCTAAAGTTCAGCGATAGGTAAGCGATAAAATAGGGGAATCCGGTGGATTGTCTAAGACCATGACCTCTTCTAACTTAACATCTAGAGGAATCTCTTTACATGGCTCCTCACTTATTATCAACAGAGCCACATCGATTGAAGGACGACAAGAAATGCAAGGTCTAGAAGACTCAACAGCCATAAGAGAGGATGCCGAGGCTATGCTAGAAGTCATCACTGGCAATGTGGAAGTGGAAGTAACCTTGTAGCAGTAGGGATACGTAGAGAGCATTTACTAGGTTCCATAACTAAACTAAAATTCACAAATGACGAGAATGGTCAGGTAAGCATTATTTAGATTTTTACACTTGAGCGTATGATCGTCTGTTCCTCATGTGTGTTCAATGTGTACCATCCACCAAGCATTGACATGTGACAGCCCATCGGTTTCTTTACATTGAGTGAGGCGATATTTGTGTCATATGTAATGTGTATCATGTATCTTATGCATGGTGTGCGGAAGCACACCGGTAGAAAGCCTACACATGCTGGTAAATGAGCTCCCATACAAGATGAAACTATGTGTCGAATATTACCTCTCAATGTAGAAATTATGTTAACGACACCAGATGGATCTCAACGTGGTCAGAAACTCGAACTCTCGACCGGGGAATATCGAAGGGACAATACAATCTTCATGGAACAGAGATTCTTGCTTGAAAAAATAGAATGTCTATGGGATCTTAGTCTTGAAACGTGTATACACTCGAATATGTTGAAGATTACAAGAAATTTCATGGAGCAGAGCCTAAAATCAAATTTTCTTAATCCATAACCGAATTTAATATCTCCATCGATAGAAAAATCATCCAAGAAACTACCTTGCCCTCCTTCATCAACAGCCAGATCGATTAGCGATGATCGATTACAACAAGGAGTAGGTAGTAATAACTTAGTAAGGTGGAATTGATGATATGAAGAGAACAACGAAAATGGATTGACATTCATACCTTGATTTAATTAGGGATGAATTGGCAATTGGAAGCTCAAGATTAAGGAAGGAAATGAAGGAAGCCTTAGCTTGAGATTCTTGAACAAGAAGGGGTACGTGAACAAATTGTTTTGTATGGAAAGGCAATCCATTAAGTGTTGTTACACCTATATTTTCCAAACATTGTCAATAGAAAAGTGATGCAAGCGCCGAGCCAAAAGAACTGCTCCCATAATAGAAGTTTTACTATGAAAAGGAAGTGAGAGCAAGAGTCCGGATAGTACTGCTCCAAAATCTAAAACAATAACAAAACTGTAATATCCCCTATCTAAAGGCCCAAAGCTAAGCGCTACAGATGTTAATGGTATCCATTATATCAGAAGCACTTGAATATTAAACAAAATAACAGATTTCAAATACAACATTTTACTGATTACATTTCAGAACACATGTTTCACATTCAGATTACATAATCACATAATCGTTTCCCAGGTTCAGATAAAATGTAATTATTATATAAATACGCCAAAAGCGACATATGATGATGCCCCTTGGTTGACCATAGTACTATATAGACATAACTATTTTAAATACAACACAGTGGAATAAAACAAAACAAAATAGCAACTCCTAAATAGCTATTCGTCAGCCACCTACTCGTCTTCGGAAGCTTTATTCATTAACCTACTAAAACCTATAAAACCTCAACCCTCAGCCTACTCAAATCAATTTTGAGCACCTGAGAGTTTAAAGGGAAAAACATAAACTTCAAGTCAGACATAAAGCCTGGTGTGAATAATACGATACATCTCGGTTATTTGATATTAAGTGAGACCACACCGCTTAGCGGAACGGGTTCCCCCTCACTAATATCTTTTTAAAACATATCTTTTGCAAACCTTTATCCTGCAACCAAAACTGGTAAAAACTGTAAAGCATTATTATGAAAACATACATATCAGGTAATAAATGTATTATCTATCAGACCACTATAGTTTTGTTTGGATTACTACTAACCTTTGGCAAACTCGGGCTTACCAGACAATATAATCAAAATAGTCTAACACCTGTTTAGACACTCCTCTTCTAGACGGTCTGTCCCTAACTATCTGTTAAATACTCTTCTTCTGGATGGTCTATCCCTAACTTAACATCTCCAAGGGTCACCTGATCCTAATGGTTTTGCAGGCTCACCAATAACCTATCTGTATACAAATATTTATTCCCTTTTGTGTGTAATCATAATTTTAGTCTTACCTATGACAAAGCCCTACACACTGGAATTTTGGACTAAATTAGCTAGGGCTAATAGCTAATGTATAGGGCGCGACCCTATACCAGTCCCATCAGGTATTCTAATATTTGAGTCATTTTACTTAGGGTAATCTTCCCAAAATTTTCCTTGAAAACCTTTTCATCTCAAATTGATTTAAAACCTTTAAATCAAACTTAAACAAGGAAAATATATACTTTGTGCTTTACTCAAAATCACCTTGCCATGCTATATATACTTTACCCAAATCTTTGTTGATGAAAACATTTAAACCTTTGAAAGTACCTCTTTCGATCCCATTGAAAGTATCCCTTTTGTAACCAAATAAACCATTTCTTTCATCTAAGCCAAAGGCCAAAACCTTCCTTTCGAAACCATTGGAAAAACCTTTCCTTTAAACCTTTCCTTTAAACCTTTCAAAACAATTGGTTAAACCTTTTGAAACCATTGGGGAACCACCCCTTAGAAACCTTCCTTAAAAACCATTCAAAAGCATCAAACACTTAAACCTTTCGAAAGCATTTGGGTTCTGCTATCCCGCCTTTTGGCAAGGCCGTAACACCAAGGACTTAACCAGAGACTGAAAACAAGGACTTACAAGGACTTAACTTGGTCCGAGTCCGAATCGAGCTACCATTAGCATGGTATGAAAAGAAAGGCTATGAAAAGCGACATTCCAAATTTTAGGTCAATCGGAGTTCGTATGCTCGAGTTATGGATCGATCAAAATCCATGTTAGACACATCCATTTCATATCCATCCATCAAGATCCATCATTTTGTATCCATTAAGATCGATACGAAATGAGCATTTCCCCATCCCTCAGTATCCATCCATTTTGTATCCATCGAAATTTCAATAGATTTCAACATCCCACAGACCGATCACGTTTCATTCATCCAATAGCGGCATGCTTCGTATCGATCACCCACTTGATCAATACGAAGAGAAGGACCACAGATCGATATGAAAACGAAGGCCTAGCATCGATACGAAGGAAAGAGTTTAGCATCGATACGACAGACATGGCATTAGATGGATACGAAAGCCACACTCAAACCAAAGGAAATGGTCTCTAAGCATGAACTAAGGATCTCCACAAAACACTCACGCCATGTCATCGATACGAAGTCCATCGATATGCACGTATCCATACGAAGTATTCAGCCTAACTAGAAAATCTAATCTTGGATCGATCATATCTCTTAAAACTACAAGTCCAAATACCATGAAATTTTCACAGAAGTTTGCATATCAACTCAAGAACGCCCATGATTGATCGCTGCCCCATTGGGACATTTCTTGATCGATGCGAAGCGGGGTATGGATCGATCCCAAATGACTCCAGATCGATCATGTGGGCCCACCTACGTGTGAGAAAGGGTATTTCGAGATTTGAGGCAGATATTTCTAGATATACTTCTATAAATAGCACCCCTACGCCAATTAAAAGAGGACTTTTGGAACTTCTACGCTGCTGCTCTGCTGAAACTCCATTGTAACTTGAGCACTAATTATTGTACTGTTGTAAATCAGTTGAGAATCATCAATAAACATCAAACTCTTCAAAGTGGACGTAGGCTACAACGTCGAACCACTATAAATTCTTGTCTTTTTCTATTACTGCTTACTTTTCTTGGTGTGATTGTTAGATTAGCCTCATTTTCCATTTAATTTCTTCATTCTAATCTCTTTAATTACATCCGACGAGTGTTGCGCCCAATTTGGTACAAATACTTTGGTGCTTTCACTGAGAAAACTTCGTTTTTCTCTAATTCTGTGGATCCCCTGCCGTTGTTGGATTGCTAAAATCTAAGGAAGAGATCCAAATCTGTCTTCCAGTAGTTCCTTCCACTCTACTCAGATTACTCAAAACCTAGGAAGAGCTACATTCAACATGGTGCACACTACCAGAACTGCTTCCAATGTTGTAGATCCAAAAGGAAGGGATAAGCAAAATCCCACACAACTGATATAGTGGGCCAAACGTCATCTAGAGCTCAAGACCCACTTCGTCCGGTGACTAGAGAGGAGTTCCAATCCCTTATGCAAGAGCTTACTCAGAGCCGTCAGGAGCTCACTCAGCAGATTCGTGCCAACACGGAGCTCGCAAACCAGCTAAACGAGGAAAGGAGAGGGAGATCTAGAAGGGAGCATGCCTCTTATTTCTTATCTGAAATCTCAGCGTCCATTGACTTCAATCACAGATCTACACATCGTCGGTTGGATGGAAACTACGTAGAAGCCTCCGAGCATCTGCATGCTGTGAATCTCGGACATGCCGGGATTGGTCCTTCTACAGGGCATCAAGCCGGACCCTCCTCCCAAGGTGGGACACTTCCTTATCACACCACTCATGACCACGCAGTTGCTGCTGCCATAGATCTAGAAGCCGAGATCCAGAACCAACAGGATCCAGCCGTTCGTCACCGCATTCATGCTCAGGATCCTCACTTCCATGAAGACCGGGAGCCAATGAGGCGTGGAATCACTATAAGAAATTTTATTTTTTGTGGGGCTCAAAAAATGCTACAAAAACTTTTGGTGGCGTTTTGATAAACGCCGCGAGAAAACATGCGACTAAAAATCCATGATTTTTTGTTGCATTTATTTTAACGCCACTATAAATGCATTTTTGGCAGCGTATTTTAAACGCCACCATAAATCTTTTTGTAGCGTTTAAAAAACGCCACCAAAAGATTTTTTGGCGCTACTAATAGAATTTCCAACTTTACCCCTGTTTTAGGGTTGCATTTACTCAACGCCACTATATATATTTCGGTAGCATTTTTGAAACGCTACTAAAAGTTGTTTATTATTTTACACCATTTTTTCATGCTATTATTTCCTGTTAATGGTCTATTTTGGTTCTATTATATCAATCAACAATCACTCACATAATCATCATATTCAAATAAGTTAAAAACACATTAACCATATAATCAAATAAAATATCCATAACCATTCCAATACAATAGTTTTTCGACAAAATGACCTAACTCACATACAATAACCATTTGTATACAAATTTACACATCGGGTACTAATAAATGTTATATCTAACTAGTGATAACAAAACGTTTGATTACCCATAATTCTTTGTTGCATACACAAGTGAAAGCTAGCATCATCAAGTCCATATTTGCTCTCTTCAAAAGTCCGATGCCTACACAAGTGAAAGCACAACAGATAGTCAAACAATTACGTTAACTCGTAGGACTTCAAATATGAGATCAAACATCTACAACATTATACAAGTATATCCTACTATAAATGATGTCATATAATTTATCAAAGTTATAAAAAAATGAAATAAAGTCCTTTCTTGAGCTTAAATAGTAGGAATCAATTTTGCACACTTACGAACCCTCCTTTGATAGAATGGTGAATCCAACAACCTGAGCAAGAAAAAAATGACAATGTAAGCACCTAAATTCATAATACTTTTAGTTATGCGAACATATATACCTGAGCGGCTTTGCAAAGCATAAGGGCTAAAATCAGTATTCTTATACTAACATAACATATATACCTGAGTGGCTTTGCAAAGCATAAGGGCTATGCCACCTGCTCCATGAGACCATTGCACTAAAAGATCGTTCTTACTGCCCTCACTTGAAGTCAAAAGAAATCTGATCAAGGTACATACTCTGATTAATTTGGAGTATTATGTGCGTATACATATATTTTGAACTAAAGACGTTGACCCACCAAACCATGATCAAACGCACACTGTTCCCTAAATCTGATCAAGGTACACATGCTGCAACTGTCCAAGCACAAGCACTAGCATTGCAGACTGTTGGGCATCTTGCTGCTTGAGTGCAGCCTGCATGTCTATCTGATGCCAATTCATACGTAGCTTCTCCTACACCGAATGCTTTTACTGATACCGCAAATGCTTCATTCAGGAACCTTCTGTGCATGACCAATATTCTAGCTTGCAACCTGGTCCAAAACTTTCTTATTTAGCTGCAAATGATCGGGTTTTTCCTGCACTGTCCATTACAAGTCCATGCTCAGCCTATCGATTTTCATGATCAGAACAGTTCATCTCAGAATTATGCAGACATGCATATACAACTATTAGCAAAGATGCTGGCAACAAATTATCCACACAATTGTCTAGTAGTGATAATAATGATAGATCAGGACATAAAATAATTTGTGATATCAGGACATAAAATACTTTGTGATAAAATAATGCATGTGTGTATTGATTAGTGGAAAGCCTGTGCATTGTACAGGTACAAAGGTTTTCAAGTGTTTAAGTTGGATAACATGGAAAGTTGGAAAAAGATACTTCATTGAAATATAATGTTTCAAAAGACAGATTATTTATGAACAATTGTTTCAATACTATAGACTATTTAAAAAAACATCCTATTCCTATCAATTTTTCACACTGGCATTTAAATTGTTTTTCAAGGATTAACTAACATGGGTATATGTATGAGTCATTGATCAACTTCCTAATTAGCACTTCCAAATTATTATTTTGCACCAAGGATAACAGTATCAAAATAACATAGGAGCTCAAGCTTGGGTATACATGGGTTTAGGATCCTTTTGCTTAGATCATAACAGTATATAATGTATATATGCATCAGACCTGAATGAAGTAACCCTTGTAATATTCTAGCTTTACAGTTTCAAAATATCTTATCGACTGGTTGCTATTTGAGTTTTATCATTTTCCTATAATATTGTACTACTAAATGTGCATAATCATCCTGAAATTGCTATCCTATAAAATTTTCACATTGGCAATTTATTTTGTAATTGCAAGCAATATTTTTTCACAGAGAATTGCTAACATGAACATGGATCGTTGACTAGATTTCCATTTTGTATTTTTAGCTCATCATTTTGTAGCTAAGATAGCTAGCGAAGTCAAAATAATACAAGAACAATGGGGTCGCAATACAGATTCTATAACACTGTATATAGTTGAAGAGAAACTTACAGAATCAAATAGAACATGCCTTGAAACTTCAGGTTCTATGTCAAGCTTAGCATGCAATACGATATCAATTTCATTTGAGTACAGCCTTGTTGGAACACTTGTAGAATCTCAAGATATTGTTGTATCAAATAAAACAAATGAAATACATGAATTGACATTGGCACATCCCTTGAGAAAGTGGTACCTAGAAAAACAACTGAAAAAGAATTAAAAAGTAACTATTAATAGATATGTAGTTATCTACTGAACCACATAAAACTTCTATTTAAGTCTTAGCACCATAATTAACACCTTTGACTGAGGAGAATGAAATCATAGCTTCCGCGTCCACCGAGTTGGTTCAAGCACATGTCAAAAATTTGAATATCTCAAAGGAGACTAAAGGTTTGCCTTCTCTACTAAAATTGAATCTGGTATGAAACAAACAGATGCACTGGAAGAGAAAACCTTGAATGAATTTGTGCATGCTGACCAACCAGATGCTTCAAGTTTTTAGTTTGTAAAGCCTTTATTATCATTCTCCCAAACTGAAGGAAACCATGGTTTTTTAATCAATACCAATGGCTTCATTGATCCACCCTCAAGCTTTTAACATAAATACTATTATATACTGAAATTCAAGTCGAAAAATGTTGGCCTTTTAACATAAACTATTATAGTCCAATGCAAAAAAAGTAATTTTCTTAAAAACTAATACTAGAACCATATATAAGAAAAAATGAAAGTACATGGACAAAGAACATTATGGAAAAAAAAATTAATCAAAACATGAAGAGCATTGAGGAAAAGAAATATGAAAGATACAGGAAAGTCAAGTAAACGTGATATTGGCCTTAGTCTCTATAGGTTTTTGTCACTCCAAGAAGCACCTGCATTTAGTCTCTATAAGCAACCAAGTATATGGGTGACCTTGTACGCATAAGCATGGATTATGACTTTCAAAAATATGTAGACAACAATAGAAACTATTAGTTAATGTAAAAATTCAGTATAAGAATGAAGAAATGATAAAATATGGGCATCAATATAAGCATTTACAAGAACCATATGCCTTTATTTGGGGGTACTTAGTTGCAAAGTAACAGATGCCAAGTACAAATTTTGATAATGATGCAAATTATTTTCCTGATCTAAAAATAATGTATGTTATGACAACACATGCTAGACATAGACATGCATCATACATCATAAGGATATAATACCTTGCTCAAGGTAACATGAGGGTAACAAGCAGCGAACATCTCCATATGCTCCCTCACCAAGGGCACACACCTTAACAAACCACCTCTTTGAGCGACCCAATTTGGAACCCACCCACGACCCCCTGCCTATAACCATCTGAACCTCCATGGGCGGCGCAGTCGGAAGCCTGGTGACCCTATACTCCACCTCAGCCATCGCATCCTCCAAACTATACTTCTTTTTCAACACCACTATCACCTTTGCCGCCACAACCCGACAAACATACATGGGGAACCCAAACATGCGAAACAACGGCACCACACACGCACACATCCGCCACTGCCGCGATCCACCATCCTCCCACACAGACTACAGCACAACAGCTGCGGCAATCAGGTTCGCGTGGCTACAACGCATGTCCTTGCTCGTTCTCGTGGTCCCCGACGAGTGCATCAGCATAGCCATATCTGGCCCCCTCACTCGGTCTCCAATCGCGGTAAGGTCGGCTTGAAGTGACCCTTAGAATTGCTCGATCACTCGGACGTTGATGTTAACAAGCTCGTCAACCTTGGAAAGGAAGGTGGCAGACGTGAGGATTGATCCACCACCGCCTTCATCTCTTACGGACGTGAGGAAACTTCAGCTATTCGAAATCTCAAACTCAAACTCAAACTCGCCTTCGTCTCTTACAGCAGCGCCTCCTCGAATTGATCCACCACCGCTCCACTTGAAATCACCTTCACCGCCTCCGCATTCATTCCACAATCACCTAAATCCAGTTCGAAGTCTGGAATGGGGGTTTTGATTTTGGTAATTGGGATTTTGATTCGCGAAACTTGGAATTCTGCTTTTAAAATCGCGTTTGCTTTATTTTAGTTCGGTCGCATTTTTTGAATTAGGAAAATTAGGGCTTGTGGAGTAAATTTGAAGAGACGAATAATTTTTTTTAAGTGGAGTAGTTTGAGAAAAAGAAAAAGTGGTAAAGGATATTTGAGCGGCCACAAAAAACTTTAGCAAAAAATTCCACGAATTACTGGCGGGAGAATTAGCCGCGTTTCTTTGTTTATTTTTATATTGTAAAATTACCAACAGTTGCACAATATTTAGAACGCCACCAATTAATGCAACTAAAAATAGTTTTTCTTGTAGTGAATGGACCGTAGACAACGATCGGACCATCCCCGTAGCATGGAACTCGACCATGCCTTGGCCCCGAACATCCAGATGCCTCACATTCCAACCATGATAGCCAAATGATTAGAGAAAGTCAAGGCCTCATGAATGATGACTGGGGAATCTCTAGAAGTCATACCTCGTTCACCAACGACATTCTCTATGCAGAACCACCCTGTCGATTCAGGATGCCGACCTTGCCGGTGTACGAAGGAAATTCAGATCCTAACCAGCATATCTTGAAATATGAATGGCTCGTGAACGCTGCTCGAGCTGACGATGCGGTTAAGTGTAGAAGCTTCCTTATCTCCTTGGGAGGCATTGCGACTATGTGGTTCACTGGTCTACCACCCATATCCATTTCATGTTTCGATCGGTTGGCTACTAAGTTTGTCGAGCAGTTCCATATGCATGCTACAAGACCGAAGGATGTCAATACCTTGTCCAGTATCACTCAAGCTCCAGGAGAGACTCTTTGGCGCTATCTGGAAAGGTTCCATGCTGCTTATGCCAAGGTCAGCAATCCCAATGACAACTCTATTCTAATGGCATTGACTAAAGGGATCGATCCTAATTCCGAATTTGGTGATTGGTTGGCTGGGAAACCCCATGCTTCGTTGGATCATTTCTATGCTAAGGCAGCCCAGTTTTTAAGGAGAGAAGACACTAGACGATTTAGGAAGTAGGACGTTGTGGGGTCTAGTGGTAAAGGCATTCAGAGCAATGTTGCAGTAAAGCAGACCGCTGAGAATTCCGATAGAGTACAGTTGACATGCAGAACAAGAAACATCAACAGAAGGGTAATGGAGGTCAGGGAAAGAAGAGAGACCCACATCGTGGGAGACCCAGAGCTCCTGTGTTCGACCGATATACTCCCCTAAGCACGTCGTTGGAAAATGTTTATATTCAGACTTGTAATACCGGACAGTATAAGAAGCCAGCTCCGAAATCGTCATTTTAGAAACAGATTCAGACCGAGAAGTTCTGTAGGTTCCACGATTGTTATGGCTATAACACTAATGAGTGCCATCATTTGCAAGATATCATCGAGAGATTGATTAGAGAAAGAAAGTTAAAACAGTTCGTCCGGGCTCCACAGGATGGAGGTGCGGGTCCGTCTAATCCGAATCAAGGTCATGGCCAAGCTAGGCCTGAAGAACCTGCACGTACCGGCGGGAGGTTGGTAATTAATATTGTGAGTGGTGGTCCTCATCTGGCTGATCGGAGATGGAAGGAAATGGAGTCATATGCTAGTTCAATTAGGCATGTGGACTAAGAATGTTGTAGTAGTACTGATGAAGAGGCACCGGCAAAGCAACAAATGACGATGACAAACGACATCATTTTCAGAAACCGTGATGCTGATAGAGTCGAGGCTCCCACTATTGATCCATTGGTTATTTCAGCCCAAATAGGTCCTCCTTGGATGAAGAGGATCTTAGTTGACAACGGAAGCTCTGTGAACATACTTTTCAAGTGCGCTTATGGCCAAATGAGAATGGAAGCGAAAGCTTTGAAGTCGTTCCAGTCACGTATACATGGTTTTAATTGAAGTGCAACCATACTGGCTGGGATAGTGAAATTACCTGTTGAGTGGGGTGTTGGAGATCGCCGGAGAGTCCGGATGTGACAGTTTGTTGTGTTGGACATACATTCCCCTTACAATGCCTTTTTTGGCCGACCGGCCCTTGCGGAATTCAGGGCAGCGATTGCCCCTTGGTGCTTAACTCTGAAGTTCCCCACTAATAATGGGGTTGGAGTGGTACATGGTGATCAGGCGGCTGGACGCACCTGTTATGTTGCAGAGCTGCGGGATGTGCAGCGGAAGGAGAAAGGAAAGGGCGTAGAGGAACCTCTCTGCGTCCATTTTTCAGAAAATTGACAACTAACGCCCGGGCCTAGGCTCGGGGGCCACAACCAGTTCCTTAAGGACCTTGATCCCAGAGACAATAATGATGAGGAAGAAGTCAAAGATTATCAGGCTTCCTTGGCAGAGTTGACAATCGATGTTCTGATCCACGACGACGACGATTCTAGAATGGTAAAGGTTGGATCTCAACTCGGCCCCCTAGATGAGACAAGAATTGGTTGATTTTCTCCGGGCTAACCTCGATGTGTTCGCCTGGACTCATTCAGACATGTGTGGGATCTCACTGGACAATGCAAGCTATGCATTAAATATCGACCCGCGGCATGTCCTAGTGAAACAAAAAAGACGCGGTATGGATCCAGGGAGATCTGCCACCCTAAAGGAAGAAGTGGATAAACTTAAGACTAACGGGTTTATTCGTGATGCTTTATACCCAGAGTGGGTATCAAACCCAGAGTGGCGAACATGTGTGGACTACTTAGATCTGAACAAAGCCTGCCGCAAGGACAGCTTCCCACTTCCCAGAATTGATCAACTGGTGGATTTAACAGCCGGACACGAGATCTTATCTTTCATAGGTGCATACTCCGGCTATAATCAAATCCCGATGCACCTGCCCAACCAGGAGCATACCAGCTTCGTCACTGATCTGGGACTCTATTGCTACAAGGTGATGCCGTTTGGACTAAAAACGCTGGAGCAACTTACCAGAGGCTCGTGAACCGAATGTTTGCAAACCAGATCGGAAGAACTATGGAGGTGTACGTGGACGATATGCTCGTGAAGTCGCGACTATCTAACGACCACGTCAGAGATTTGGAAACGATGTTCAACATACTCTGACAGTACAGGATGAAGCTCAATTCGTTGAAGTGTCATTTTGAAGTTGCATCAGGAAAATTCCTTGGATTCATCATCAACGCCAGAGGAATTGAAGCCAATCCTGAAAAAATCTGGGTGATTCAGAAGCTCGAAACTCCCAGAACCATAAAGCAGGTACAGAGCCTTAATGGGAAGGTGGCAGCTTTAAGCAGATTCATTTCTAGATCTATAGACAAATGCATTCCCTTCTTCGATCTGATCAGAAAAGGAAAAATGGAATTTCAAGTGGTCAAAGGAGTGCGAAGGCGCATTCTAAGTGCTAGTTCAACATCTAGCGACACCACCTATCTTATCGAAGCCTGTTGATTACAAGAGATTGTATGTCTATCTGGCGGTTTCGGCAAACGCAATCAGTGCTACTTTGATTCGAGAAGAGGATCGGATCCAAAGAATGGTCTATTATGTCAAAAAAAGATTAACAGGGGCAGAAAGATACTCCACGATGGTGGAAAAGCTGGCTTATTGTCTCGTCATAGCCTCGAGGAAGCTCCATCCATATTTCCAGGCTCATCCGATCACTGTATACACCGACCAGCCGTTACGACAGATCTTGACCCGACCTGAGACGTCTGGTAGATTGCTTAAGTGGAATATCGAACTGAGTCAATTTGACATCACTTATACCCTAAGGTGAGCTATTCAAGGACAAGTTCTGGTGGACTTCATAGCTGAATTCACCATACCGGAGGATTTACCTGAAGCCAGTGAATCTCCCAGGTGTACGTGGAAGCTATACACTGATGGTGCATCAAACGAACATTGCTCAGGCACCGGAGTGGTACTTGAAACCCCAGAAGGTCGATCCATATGTTATGCTGAAGTTTGACTTTCGCGCAACTAACAACGAAGCCGAGTACGAAGCTTTGCTTGCTGGACTAAGGCTTGCCAAAGACTTGGGAGTCATTGCTGTAGAGATTTACTGTGATTCGCAATTGGTGGTATGCTAGGTTCGAGGAGAGTATCAAGCCAGAGACCGTAGATTGGCCACCTACCTTACTCGAGTTCAGGAAGTGTTGAATCAGTTCGACTATTACGCTATCCACTGTATACCCAGAGATAAAAATCAGAAAGCCGATTCTTTGGCGAAACTGGCTAGCACTAGCGAAGCACAACTGATGGGACTTGTCCCCGTGGAAACACTTACTGCTCCATGTATCGATCAGATGGAGATAGACTGGGTGCATGAGGCAACACCCGAGAGAGGGAGTCATGGATGACTCCAATCAAAAATTATCTTGAGCACGGAACATTACCCGAACACAGAAGCGAGAAAAGATAGATTCTCCGAAAAGCATCACGATTTATTATCCAGAATGGAGTCCTGTACATGAGGGGATATTTTGTTCCTTTCCTCCGGTGTATCGCCCATGATGAGGTCAAACGACTGTTACATGATGTGCACGAGGGAGAGTGTGGCGATCACACTGGTGGGGGAAAGCCCTTACGAAGAAAATACTCAGGTACGGGTATTACTGGCCAACCGTAAACCGAGACGCATCAGATTATGCTAAGAGATGTGACAGGTGCCAGAAACATGCCAGAATTCCAAGAGCCCCACCAACAGAAATTACTCATATGGTCAGCCCATGGCCATTCGCGACATGGGGCATTGATATAATAGGGTCTTTACCTCTAGCAAAAGGTGGCGCGAAGTACGCCATCGTTGCGGTTGATTACTTTACCAAATGGTCGGAAGCTGAGCCCCTTGCCACTATCACGATGAAGAAAGAAATCAACTTTGTTGTGTGCAACATCATTTGTCGCTTTGGCCTCCCACAAACAATTGTAACTGATAATGGAGCCCAATTCGACAGCGACGAGTTTAAGAACTTCTGCCAACGCTATCGCATCCAGAAGAAATTCTCGGCAGTAGCTCACCCTCAAGCGAATGGATAAGTCAAAGATGTCAATAAAGTTATCAAGTTCATTCTGAATAAACGACTGGAGAAGGCTAGAGGCAAGTGGGTCGATGAGCTTCCCATGGCCTTATGGGCATATCGAACTACCCACAAGTTTGCGACCGGTCATACTCCGTTTGCACTTTCCTACGGCTCTAAAGACGTTATTCCAATTGATCTAGAGGTACCTTCTCACCATGTGACCTATTATGATCTAAAGACGAATGCCTTCCTACTCGTAGAATCACTGGACTTACTGGATGAGAAGCATGAAGAGGCTTATTTGAGGGCAGCCGCACATCGCAGTCGAGTCGCCCGATTATACAATGCTAAGGTCCGACCCAGAACCTTTGAAATTGGCGATCTTGTACTTAAGCGAATCTATCCGGTCTATTCGCACATGAAGGCGACATGGGAAGGACCATATGTCATTGAGCGGAGACTTGGAGACGGCACGTTCAAGCTATCGACTATCGATGGACTCACTCTACCAAGGTCATGGAACAGTGAGAGTCTTCGCCACTATTACACATAACTGGCTTTCATTCATTTAGTCTGCTTTCCATTTGAAATTTGTTTATGCAATTTTAGAATTTGTACTTGTAATAAGGCAACTGAATTTGCCACAATTTCCTTTTCCAGCAATAAAATGCAGACTCATCAAGCCAGATTGGCGATTCTTAAAGTGCATCGTGCGACCGTCACGATGTACGAAGAGCTAAGTCCCATCCTACGGTGGGACTCATTCAAATAGGGAGTGATCATGATCCGACCGGTCACTCGCTAAGTGAAACCCCGAGCTCCGGGGCAAGCAATGATAAAGTAAAGAAGGATTGAAATACGACGATCCTCCAATGAATTCCAGCTCCCAGAGTGCGAGCTGAAGTACAAACCCCAAAATCCAGACTCGAGTAGGATGGATCCGTTCATCCACGACCTCGCCTCAATCCAGGCTCAAGGAGGATGGATCCGTCCATCCACGACCTCGCCTCAATCCAAGCTCAAGGAGGATGGATCCGTCCATCCACGACCTCGCTTATTTCCACAGCTCGAGGAGGATGGATCCGTCCATCCATGACCTCGCTTATTTCCAAAGCTCGAGGAGGATGGATCTGTCTGTTTGTACCGAAAATGGTCACAAACCCCAAGTATTGTGAAAGCACCAGTGTATGAATACAAATCAGCAATATTCAAACCCAAATCTCAGATCTAAGCTAGCAACAAACAGCAATCCAGAAATAATGAACAGTGACACACAATTTATAGTGGTTCGGCTATCCATGGCCTA
The DNA here is from genome assembly GCA_030737815.1 of Allium fistulosum. Lineage (NCBI taxonomy): Eukaryota > Viridiplantae > Streptophyta > Magnoliopsida > Asparagales > Amaryllidaceae > Allium > Allium fistulosum. The sequence continues at coordinate 681,466,106 of CM060907.1, forward strand.
CGTCCACTTTAAGGTTTTTATCTTTTATTGATGTTCTTTGCTGATTACAAATGATTACAGCAGATATAATGAGTGAATTCGAGTATAACAGCAATGGAAAGAAGTAGAATTGAATCCGACAGAGTCTGGACGTTGAAAGGCCAAAGAAGATCCCCTTTCTGTAGGCTTCAGGGGGCTATTTATAGGTGTAGGGAGGCTGAGATCGCGCCCAAACTTCGGGAGATTTCTTCTGGCACGTGAGGGGGCCCACGCGACCGATCCCACCAAGTTTCGACTCGATCTGCAATCGATACGAAGCAATTTTGTATCCATCAAGAAATGATCCAATCGAGCTAAAACTTGGCAGGATTGTTCTTTACCTTGTGTGCAAACTGCTGTGAAAATTTCATTGCATTTGGATCAATGGTTCGTGAGATATGATCGATACAAGATTGTATTTTCGTGTGCATTGTCGCGTTCGAATCCATGGTCGTATCCATCCCTTTCGAATCGACCTGGGCACGTGAGCGCGCAGTGACGTGGTGCGAGATGCTCGAGTCGATCCGATCCTTGTGGCGCATTGACTGGGCATTCGCGCCTTGCTCATTCCAAGATCGAAGTCTAATTCAATGCGTTTCTCTCTGGAACGATACGAATAAAATGGCATGACCACAGATCGATTCGTGCCCCATCGATTCGGTGACGATCGATTCGAAGTCGTCAGCTCCCGATGGATTCGAACTTAACAAAACATGGTGGGTTCGAATAGACTGAGGCGGTGTAATTCGACCGATACGAATTCGATGGATTCGAATAGACCACCACTTCAGTTCCCCGATGGATACGAATCTGATGGATTCTAATGAATCACCACCTTGACTCTATGATGGATACGAATCTGATGGATTCGAATGGATCACCACCTTGACTCTATGATGGATACGAACTGCATATTTCTTTTAACTTGTATCGATCATATCTCCCCCATACGAACTCCGATTAACCTGAAATTTGAAACGCTGGCTCCCATGGCTTTGCTTGTCCTGTCTTGTTAATTGCGGCCCGATCCGGACTCGGACAAAATTCGTCGATATCCATGGTCATCCTGCAATGCATAGTTGATATTCATGGCTAGTTATTATTGATTTTCAGTCAGTTTTGGGTTTCTCAGCTTTGCTAAAAGTTGGGATAACACTTTGTCCCCCAAAACATGCCTTTTGGTAAAAGGTGTGTTTTGATCGGTCTCAAATCGAATGCAGTGAGTTCATGTTTTATTCAAATCTTATGGTATTTTTGATCGAGTTCATGGCTGTTCGAAGCCAAATCATTATCCATTTCTTCCTGTGGAAGTTAAGAATGAAACTCCGTAGTCTCTCCGGACAATCAACGGTTACTCCGGACCCTTGCTAAGCCCATCATGGACTTGGCGATTGAATAGAAAGATCCTATTGCACTCCGGCATTGCTTTCTACCCCTTGCACTATGGCCCCATTTAGGGCGTAAAGCGATGTCTTGGTCGTTCTGGACCGATCGTAGCCTCTCCGGGCTTCTGCTGGATCCCATCCTATCACTCTCCGGTGAAGGGGAAACAACGTTAAGTGAGTCGATCGTGTCGCTCTCCGGTGGAGCGACTCACTTCTTGCACTCCGGACCCTGTCTCTCCGGGTAGGGTCATAAAGCGATCATTTTTATATTGGTATTTAATACTCATCCTTTAACTCTCCGGTCAAAGGTTTATTTCAAGAAATTCAAATTTATTTATTAAATTCAGGTCCTAGATGTTCAATCTCAAACATCAGGAAAAAACTAAACATTGCCTCTCCGGGCAGATCGGTCTATCTCCATCTCAGAGCATGCCTAGGGATCTCTCTGGTTCCCGTACATGAGTAAGTGGAGTAGCCGTTTATTCTGAAAACAAATCTAATGAAATTATTTGACCGAAGTTCGAATCCTGAACTTGGCCCTTGCCATCTTAATCAGTTGATGATGAGTCGTGATCCTGATCCAGGATCGTTTCGGTTAGGTGGAGGCGGTAGTTGCTTATGCCTTACCGCCGCTGCCCATTCTCTAACATATTGTGTCAATCTACCATTCCTGGCATGTTCTTCCACCTCATCCTTTAGGTGGCGGCATTCGTCGGTTGTGTGTCCATCCAGCTCATGGAATAGGCAATATTTTCCGGTCCTACTCTCCCGCTCTGTGGGATCTCTCCTGGGTGGTTTTCGATAGGGGAGTTGCCCCCGAGTTTTAGTGTAAATTCGTTCCAGGCTTACCGCCAAATCTGTGTATTGCCTGAATCTGGGCTCTCGGAATTTCTTCCGTTTATCAGGACCATCATGTGCATCATCCTGCTTTCTCTTTCCTTTGTCTGCCCTGGGCTGTTCCCTGGCGGTTCCTTCGCCTTGTACAGCGTTTATTTCCTGCCTCTCGGCTCGTGATTCTTCTAATCGAATGAATCTTTCAGCTTCATGGTAAAACTCTCCATGATCTTGCGGTGGGTCTCTCGTTAAAGAATCTTTGAATTCGCTGCCTTCTCCAACTCCTGCCACTGCCGCCATCAAAATCATCGATGGATCCGGGCGATCTACAGAAGCCACCGTTGCATTAAATCGTAGCAGAAAATCTTTTATGGACTCTCCGGTCCTTTGTTTTATCGATGCCAAAGTCATCACACTCTTAGGTTGCGTCACGTGGACCCTAAACTGTCTCATGAAGCAATCTACAAGCTCGCCCCATGTTCTGATCGATCCAGTTTCTAATTGCCTGAACCAAAGTGCAGCCAAATCTGACAAGTATAGAGGGAAGCATCGAGCCATCACTTCCTCGAATGCTCCTAACACTTCCATGTGCCTGATGTATCGAGTAATATGCATCGTTGGATCTGACTTCCCGTCATAAGGATTCAGCATAGGAAGTTTGAACTTTGGAGGGTTCCTTGCATTCCTGATATTCGGAGTGAACGGACTCCGACTGACTTCTTCCAACCCTCCGCTAGACAATCCTCCTCTCATGAGTCGTCGCACTAATCCAGCCATCTTTTCATCTCTATCCAGGGGTTGCCCTCTTGGTCTTGAAGGGTATTCTGGTACGTACTCTTCGTGTGGTCCGTTGTCATTAGCATTGGCTCTAGCCTGTTGAGCCCCTACCACCGGTCTTCCAGTATCGGACCCAAAGGGTCTGCCCCCAAGTCCTTGTTGATCGCCTTCCGGTTCCGCATTCTGACCTTGAGCTTGATCTCTGTTAGTTTTTGCAATCCCAACTCCCTGTTCAGCACTTGCAGTTGCTGTGGTTGGTCCAAGGTTTTGCATATTTGCTGCTCTCATCTATTCAAAGAAATTCTGCAGCATCTCTTGCTGAGTCTTCATCATCCTCTCTTGCAATGAATTTGCTATGGCTTCCATTTCATCTTTGGTGATGTAAACCGAAGCTTGTCCTTCCCCAGCACCAGAGGATGCTTCTTGACTTCCTCCCTGTTGGCTTCTCTCAGCTCTTTGTCTTATTTGTCGAGTCAATGTCGAGTCAATCTGAATCCTTTAAACTTTCAAATCTAAACTTTGGATCTGGTGTAGCGAGTGCTAGTTCTTCTCAGTGAAAGCACCAAAGTGTTTGTACCGAAAATGGTCACAAACCCCAAGTATTGTGAAAGCACCAGTGTATGAATACAAATCAGCAATATTCAAACCCAAATCTCAAATCTAAGCTAGCAACAAACAGCAATCCAGAAATAATGAACAGTGACACACAATTTATAGTGGTTCGGCTATCCATGGCCTACGTCCACTTCAAGGTTTTTATCCTTTATTGATGTTCTTTGCTGATTACAAATGATTACAGCAGGTATAATGAGTGAATTCGAGTATAACAGCAATGGAAAGAAGTAGAATTGAATCCGGCAGAGTCTGGACGTTGAAAGGCCAAAGAAGATCCCCTTTCTGTAGGCTTCAGGGGGCTATTTATAGGTGTAGGAGACTGAGATCGCGCCCAAACTTCGGGAGATTTCTTCTGGCACGTGAGGGGGCCCACGCGACCGATCCCACCAAGTTTCGACTCGATCTGCAATCGATACGAAGCAATTTCGTATCCATCAAGAAATGATCCAATCGAGCTAAAACTTGGCAGGATTGTTCTTTACCTTGTGTGCAAGCTGCTGTGAAAATTTCATTGCATTTGGATCAATGGTTCGTGAGATATGATCGATACAAGATTGTATTTTCGTGTGCATTGTCGCGTTCGAATCCATGGTCGTATCCATCCCTTTCGAATCGACCTGGGCACGTGAGCGCGTAGTGACGTGGTGCGAGATGCTCGAGTCGATCCGATCCTTGTGGCGCATTGACTGGGCATTCGCGCCTTGCTCATTCCAAGATCGAAGTCTAATTCAATGCGTTTCTCTCTGGAACGATACGAATAAAATGGCATGACCACAGATCGATTCGTGCCCCATCGATTCGGTGACGATCGATTCGAAGTCGTCAGCTCCCGATGGATTCGAACTTAACAAAACATGGTGGGTTCGAATAGACTGAGGCGGTGTAATTCGATCGATACGAATTCGATGGATTCGAATAGACCACCACTTCAGTTCCCCGATGGATACGAATCTGATGGATTCTAATGGATCACCACCTTGACTCTATGATGGATACGAATCTGATGGATTCGAATGGATCACCACCTTGACTCTATGATGGATACGAACTGCATATTTCTTTTAACTTGTATCGATCATATCTCCCCCATACGAACTTCGATTAACCTGAAATTTGAAACGCTGGCTCACATGGCTTTGCTTGTCCTGTCTTGTTAATTACGGCCCGATCCGGACTCGGACAAAATTCGTCGATATCCATGGTCATCCTGCAATGCATAGTTGATATTCATGGCTAGTTATTATTGATTTTCAGTCAGTTTTGGGTTTCTCAGCTTTGCTAAAAGTTGGGATAACACTTTGCCCCCCAAAACATGCCTTTTGGTAAAAGGTGTGTTTTGATCGGTCTCAAATCGAATGCAGTGAGTTCATGTTTTATTCAAATCTTATGGTATTTTTGATCGAGTTCATGGCTGTTCGAAGCCAAATCATTATCCATTTCTTCCTGTGGAAGTTAAGAATGAAACTCCGTAGTCTCTCCGGACAATCAACGGTTACTCCGGACCCTTGCTAAGCCCATCCTAGACTTGGCGATTGAATAGAAAGATCCTATTGCACTCCGGCGTTGCTTTCTACCCCTTGCACTCTGGCCCCGTTTAGGGGGTAAAGCGATGTCTTGGTCGTTCTGGACCGATCGTAGCCTCTCCGGGCTTCTGCTGGATCCCATCCTGTCACTCTCCGGTGAAGGGGAAACAACGTTAAGTGAGTCGATCGTGTCGCTCTCCGACGGAGCGACTCACTTCTTGCACTCCGGACCCTGTCTCTCCGGGTAGGGTCATAAAGCGATCATTTTTATATTGGTATTTAATACTCATCCTTTAACTCTCCGGTCAAAGGTTTATTTTAAGAAATTCAAATTTATTTATTAAATTCAGGTCCTAGATGTTCAATCTCAAACATCAGGAAAAAACTAAACATTGCCTCTCCGGGCAGATCGGTCTATCTCCATCTCAGAGCATGCCTAGGGATCTCTCTGGTTCCCGTACATGAGTAAGTGGAGTAGCCGTTTATTCTGAAAACAAATCTAATGAAATTATTTGACCAAAGTTCGAATCCTGAACTTGGCCCTTGCCATCTTAATCAGTTGATGACGAGTCGTGATCCCGATCCAGGATCGTTTCTGTTAGGTGGAGGCGGTAGTTGCTCAGGCCTTACCGCCGCTGCCCGTTCTCTAACATATTGTGGCAATCTACCATTCCTGGCATGTTCTTCCACCTCATCCTTTAGGTGGCGGCATTCGTCGGTTGTGTGTCCATCCAGCTCATGGAATAGGCAATATTTTCCGGTCCTACTCTCCCGCTCTGTGGGATCTCTCCTGGGTGGTTTTCGATAGGGAAGTTGCCCCCGAGTTTTAGTGTAAATTCGTTCCAGGCTTGACGCCAAATCTGTGTATTGCCTGAATCTGGGCTCTCGGAATTTCTTCCGTTTATCAGGACCATCATGTGCATCATCCTGCTTTCTCTTTCCTTTGTCTGCCCTGGGCTGTTCCCTGGCGGTTCCTTCGCCTTGTACAGCGTTTATTTCCTGCCTCTCGGCTCGTGATTCTTCTAATCGAATGAATCTTTCAGCTTCATGGTAAAACTCTCCATGATCTTGCGGTGGGTCTCTCGTTAAAGAATCTTTGAATTCGCTGCCTTCTCCAACTCCTGCCACTGCCGCCATCAAAATCATCGATGGATCCGGGCGATCTACAGAAGCCACCGTTGCATTAAATCGTAGCAGAAAATCTTTTATGGACTCTCCGGTCCTTTGTTTTATCGATGCCAAAGTCATCACACTCTTGGGTCACGTCACGTGGACCCTAAACTGTCTCATGAAGCAATCTACAAGCTCGCCCCATGTTCTGATCGATCCAGTTTCTAATTGCCTGAACCAAAGTGCAGCCAAATCTGACAAGTATAGAGGGAAGAATCGAGCCATCACTTCCTCGGATGCTCCCAACACTTCCATGTGCCTGATGTATCGAGTAATATGCATCAATGGATCTGACTTCCCGTCATAAGGATTCCGCATAAGAAGTTTGAACTTTGGAGGGTTCCTTGCATTACTGATATTCGGAGTGAATAGACTCCGACTGACTTCTTCCAACCCTCCGCTAGACAATCCTCCTCTCATGAGTCGTCGCACTAATCCAGCCATCTTTTCATATCTATCCTGGGGTTGCCCTCTTGGTCTTGAAGGGTATTCTGGTACGTACTCTTCGTGTGGTCCGTTGTCATTAGTATTGGCTCTAGCCTGTTGATCCCCTACCACCGGTCTTCCAGTATCGGACCCAGAGGATCTGCCCCCAAGTCCTTGTTGATCGCCTTCCGGTTCCGCATTCTGACCTTGAGCCTGATCTCTGTTAGTTTCTACAATCCCAACTCCCTGTTCAGCACTTGCAGTTGCTGTGGTTGGTCCAAGGTTCTGCATATTTGCTACTCTCATCTGTTCAAAGAAATTCTGCAGCATCTCTTGCTGAGTCTTCATCATCCTCTCTTGCAATGAATTTTCTATGGCTTCCATTTCATCTCTGGTGATGTAAACCAAAGCTTGTCCTTCCCCAGCACTAGAGGATGCCTCTTGACTTCCTTCCTGTTGGTTTCTCTCAGCTCTTTGTCTTGTTTGTCGATTCATTGTCGAGTCAATCTGAATCCTTTAAACTTTCAAATCTAAACTTTGGATCTGGTGTAGCGAGTGCTAGTTCTTCTCAGTGAAAGCACCAAAGTGTTTGTACCGAAAATGGTCACAAACCCCAAGTATTGTGAAAGCACCAGTGTATGAATAAAAATCAGCAATATTCAAACCCAAATCTCAGATCTAAGCTAGCAACAAACAGCAATCCAGAAATAATGAATAGTGACACACAATTTATAGTGGTTCGGCTATCCCTGGCCTACGTCCACTTCAAGGTTTTTATCTTTTATTGATGTTCTTTGCTGATTACAAATGATTACAGCAGATATAATGAGTGAATTCGAGTATAACAGCAATGGAAAGAAGTAGAATTGAATCCGGCAGTGTCTGGACGTTGAAAGGCCAAAGAAGATCCCCTTTCTGTAGGCTTCAGGGGGCTACTTATAGGTGTAGGAGGCTGAGATCGCGCCCAAACTTCGGGAGATTTCTTCTGGCACGTGAGGGGGCCCACGCGACCGATCCCACCAAGTTTCGAGTCGATCTGCAATCGATACGAAGCAATTTCGTATCCATCAAGAAATGATCCAATCGAGCTGAAACTTGGCAGGATTGTTCTTTACCTTGTGTGCAAGCTGCTGTGAAAATTTCATTGCATTTGGATCAATGGTTCATGAGATATGATCGATACAAGATTGTATTTTCGTGTGCATTGTCGCGTTTGAATCCATGGTCGTATCCATCCCTTTCGAATCGACCTGGGCACGTGAGCGCGCAGTGACGTGGTGCGAGATGCTCGGGTCGTTCCGATCCTTGTGGCGCATTGATTGGGCATTCGTGCCTTGCTCGTTCCAAGATCGAAGTCTAATTCAATGCGTTTCTCTCTGGAACGATACGAATAAAATGGCATGACCACAGATCGATTCGTGCCCCATCGATTCGGTGATGATCGATTCGAAGTCGTCAGCTCCCGATGGATTCGAACTTAACAAAACATGGTGGGTTCAAATAGACTGAGGCAGTGTAATTCGATCGATACGAATTCGATGGATTCGAATAGACCACCACTTCAGTTCCCCGATGGATACGAATCTGATGGATTCGAATGGATCACCACCTTGACTCTATGATGGATACGAACAGCATATTTCTTTTAACTTATATCGATCATATCTTCCCCATACGAACTCCGATTAACCTAAAATTTGAAACGCTGGCTCCCTTGGATTTGCTTGTCTTGTCTTGTTAATTGTGGCCCAATCCGGACTCGGACAAAATTCGTCGATATCCATGGTCATCCTGCAATGCATAGTTGATATTCATGGCTAGTTATTATTGATTTTCAGTCAGTTTTGGGTTTCTCAGCTTTGCTAAAAGTTGGGATAACACTGTCCATCCACGACCTCGCTTGCCAGATCAAGGGGGATGTGATCTGACCATCGACAACCTTGACCAACTCCTTGTTCCCAGAGTGCAAACAAAATCCTAATACTTAAATAGATGTGATTAATCGTCTATCAACTGACTCTAGATTCCTGGAGCATGAACTAGAGTATAAATATTAAACGGGTGTGACCGACCGCCTGTAAAATAACTTATGTCCCCGGAGTGTGGATGTAATTTTAAACATTAAATGGGTGTGACTAACTGCCCATAAATAACTTATGTCCCTGAAGTGTGGATATGATTCTAAATATTAAGCAGGCGTTACCGACCACCGACATACAAGTCTAATCCCTAGAGTGTGGATGCAAATATCAACAAGCGAGCGAGTGTGATCCGACCGCTCAAACTTGTGTCACTTTAACTTTGTTCCGACCAAGTTAAGTTAAAATTAGTGAAGGCGGAGGATGACTACCAACTGAATACTTCAATTCTCCCCAAAACCGAGGGCATAACTTAAGTACCTGCCGCTGACCGAGACAGCGCAACGTTGGGACTCGACTCGACGTTTGAATACGATCTAAAGCCATGACTTCAGGATCTAAAGACCGGATTCAAGTTCGACTCGGAGACTGAAACTTCACAAGTACATTGAATGGAAATGTGAGTACTAAAGTACTTAGACAAATGAACATGGAGTTATGCTGAAAACAAAAAAGGAATTTTATTCACACTATTCTTTGCAAAAGTAAGTACAAAATCTGTTCAAAGAATTCCCATAAGCAGGGGCCAAACCGGCATCTATACATGGCCTACAAAAAGAAAAGGAGAAGCTTATTCCAGCTATCTGTAAGAGAGGAAGCAAAAAAATACGAATCTTCGCCTTTGGCTTTCTGTCCTTCTTGATTTTCTTCGGCGTAGACCTGCTCGAGCTATCGCCCGGACCTCTTATTGAACCTTTACCTTCCCGGCCTGCTCCAGCTGGCTTGTCTCCGACCGGGGGAACCGACACAGTCTCCTCTTGAGAACTCACAGGGACATAAATATCCTCTGTATGTGGAACCAGCGGAATGGTGGCACTCTCGACACCAAAAGAATGAGGTACTCCAGTTTCAATTATGGTGCCACCTGAAGAAAGCACGAAGATCAAGACCAGATCGGGACCCGCTATACCTCCACCGGCCCTACGAGCCTGCTCAGCCTGCTCAATCTCGGCTTTGATTTCTTCCATTATTTGCTCCTCTCGCTCCATGCGCTCACCCATCGAAACACTGTCGATCGGACCCGAGGAGACCGTGATAACTACGTCTATGTTGAAGGGAACTTTAATATTCGGATCGCTTTGATGGCTAAGGAGCGGTTCCATTAGTTGGTCGTCAATCACATAGCTATTATCGTGTATCTCCCCAGCCGAAGAAGTAGCTATCACAGTTGTGGCCTCCGTTGTTAATGCCTCCTGCTTGTGATGAACTTCTTGAGTTGCAGGAGGGTCGGCCGGTGTAGAATCTAAGACTGAATGAAGATAAGTGAATATATTAGTAATATCATCTGATAGTGCTCCTGCATTTTGAGGAATAGGAGAAGTGTCCAGAATACCTTCCTCAAGTTGGCTCCCAGGTTGGACCGACGGGCCTTCCGAGCTACGCTCGATGATCGGAGAGAGATGCGGCTTATCAGGATCATACTCTGGGACGACCGGAGGATCAACAGAGGAAGTAGGCTCAGTTTGAGATGCTGGAGGCACTTCAGAACTAACTTCGCGATGTTCACTCCAGAATCCTTCTCCGGCCTCCGGATACTTAGCCGCCAGGTCTTCTCTCTAAAGCGCGATAACTGTGTCGTGAAGGACTTTAGGCTCATCCCCGATTAGCACTTGAGTTTCTAGTTCAAACTCATCAACGGTTGCAACATTACGGATCGCCTTTTCGTCCTCAAGCAAGCGGTTCCAGGCCTTATATAATTGAAAAGGGTAATCTTCGCCGAGCCAATTAAGGTTGCGGTTTTTCAAGACATTAGCATTGTAAGTGACTAGAAGATCTTCAAATTCGCTTTCCATCTTGGCCTCAACAACTTTAATTTCTCTTTCAACCCTGGCATCGGCTTCCTCGGCCTTTTGGTTCACAGCATCCTTCTCTTCCCTGAGTCTAACCGCCTCCTCACACGCCTTCTGGGCCACTTTGTTAGCTTCATCTTTCTCTTTAAGGGCCTCTGCCAGCTTTGCCTTTAGCTCATCAACTTCTTTCTGTGCAGAGTCCCTTTCCCGAATAATGATGGTGTTATGATGACCCATCTTCTGCACTAAGTCCATGTGAGTCTTTCTCATGTTTTCCATGGACCTCCTGGCCTACTCGGCTCTTTGGCCAGCCTCCATCTCGGTCTTCCTTAAAGATTCAAGCTCATTGGTGAGCGCCGTTATTATTCTGCCTTTTTGAGAAAGGTCGCCCTCCAGTTTTTCAATCATTTTGGCTCGCTCAAAGGACATGGCCGAGACCCATTCTGCTCTTTTGACCCATTCCCGATACTGGTTGTATGCGTCAAGAACATAATCTTGTACCAGTTTTTCTATGTCATTTGGGATCCTTTTCAAGTTAGGAGGGAAGTGGAATCCGTCGAAGCAAATGTTCGGGAAGTATTTCTTTAGTTTGGCGATACAGATGGCTCCTTCCCCTGTGGGCTCTATGGCAGTTTATTCTATGATGACAGGAGCTTCTATTTCAATTCTATGGCATTGATCGCTGGATTTCGGAGCATGAGACGGCGCTACTTGGTGTGCAGATTCGGAAGATGGCCTATCGGAGCCAGATGGTTTTGAAGGTTCCTTTGATGGCGGAGATCGCGACCGAGAACAGCGCCTACTCTGATATGACTTTTCCTTTTCTCTATCGTGGCGCTCGTGTTCTTGACTAAAATAATAGTCACGACCATAGTCTCTCTCGCTCTCGCAGCGATGTGACTCGGAGCCCGATCCAGATGAATGGCGCAAAGAGCGGAGATTGCTAAGCATGGATCCTTGCTTCACCATCGTGTCTACAAAATGAAAAGAGGAATAAAGTTAGTTATCGCCAAAGATTAAGAAGCATGTGATGAGATGTCGTGTGGTGCCGTGAAGTGTGTGTATGCATGTGCAAACCCCCCAATCGACCGGTTGTAGTAGCCCTGCTTATTGGAGTTGTCTCCTCTATGTATATTGAAGGTAGGTCTGCACCAGTTCTTGATGGGGAGTAAAGCCCCTCTAACCCAGGATCAGGGAATGATAGTATCTCATTCGGGATAGGAATGTCCGACAACCCTTTCAATGAACCTTTCGTCAATGGAGAAGAGGTCTTCGGACTTGTAGAAGTTGCAACGGGCTGAGTTGTCTCTATAATCATTTACCTTTTAGCTTTCTGGACGAGAGTTTTGCCCCTTCTTTTTTATTCTAATGACTGAAGGCCCTGCGGAGGCATGACCGCGGGCTCATGTTTAGCTGCTATACTCTAATCATCACCTAGTTCGATGATTGTGACTCCAGGTGCACTCTGAGATTCCTCGACTGGGGGCACGATAGGAACCCATCTTCCACTATGTCTTACTGGGCTCACTCTGGGAACCCTAGTCAGCCCAATACTCTGACCTCTCTCTATGAGCCCGACGGCGATCAAGTTATCGTCAGTAAGAACTTCGTCTATTTATCTAAGTTCGATGAGCACCGCTTGGAGTGTCATCACTATCTCTTTTAACTATGCTCCTTCGGGCCATAGAATAGAAGCTGTGAAAGAAATGCAGTAATGGATTCAGCATCGATTTATATTACCCAGTTAATTGACGAAGAAGTTAAAGCACTTACGTCTGACCAACCATGGCCTAGCGAACCCCGTTGGGCATCTCACAAAGAACCATTCTGTCTTGAAGTAGCTCAGTTTACTCCAAGCACCTGCCACCACTTGGCAGTTCCTGGCCGCTTCTAGAAAAGTAAACAATGGATTGTCCCCCCGACTCTTGACATTGAATAAGTATCTGATCTCATCAATGGTCGAGGGTCGAAGGAGATGCTCCATAAATATGATGTATAGACTGTTGAGAAGCGCGTACCCATTGGGATGCAGTTGAGAAGGCGCGATCCTCAAGAAAATAGTACGCCCCGAAAGAATTGGTTAAATGGGGGCAATGTCCCAGCTACACACATGAATCTATTGCATGCGGTAAACCCCTCCTGGGGATTATGCGCTCTATCTTCTGGCCCCAGTAATAGAACTTCTTCCAAAGATAGTCCATGCCTAAGACAGATTCTGCCTAGCATTTCCTCCGAAATCTTGGACCGGATGGAGTCCTCTGGATTCAAAACAAACACTGCACCCAGTAGTTCATCCGGAGCAGGATTCACTATGTTTGCCGCGACATCCGGCCTTTCAATTCTAGGAAACGGGGGGCTTTGAACTTCATGTTGCTCTGAGCTTCCAGGATCCATAGCTATTGAACTCGGTAAAAACCATTATTAGACGGAAAGAAGCCCATGTTTCCCCCGATGCAAAGTGAGTGATCGTTTTGTGTGTGAAGTGCTACATAATACTCTAAATTTCTACAAGTTTGAATGATGGTAAAGCAACAAGACTTCGAGATTCGACCGGAGTGACCGTCTTAGCTGACTGTCTCAACCATGCCATCCTGACTTCAAAGAATGATCCATGTTAAGATTTGTTGTGTTTATCGAGTTACAATTCCATCGACGAGCTTTGAACGATAGCCATATATGCAGTTTTAAAATGAAGTCCAAATATGCAAGGTTAAAGCTCGTCGAAGTTAGGTGTTCAAGTATACAAAAAGCGATGGAGTTCATATCCATCATAGTTCACTTTGGATCGTTCCCTTAAAGCCATCATTTCGCATCGATCAGTGGCGTAGACCGACATCATTCTTCATATCGATCAATCTACAGGTATCGATCATTTCGTATCGGTCCAAATTATTTGGTTTCGTATCCATCAGTCTACATCGACACGCACCACCACACTTTCCAGATCGATACGAAGCTTTCTCCACACATCTCAGATCGATCGTGAGGACTGCCTACAACCATCTCCCGAGCATTCTGATCGATCCATCGATGCGAGTTCGAGAAAAAACTTGAAGTCAGTGACCCCATCAGCTCCTTCAAGTGCTCTCCTTCTTCCCCAAGCCTCCAAGTGCCTCAACTACTTCCTCGACCTAACCCTAGCCCCACTCCGGCACCAACGGCACCAGAGTTGGCCATCGCCTTGGACGAAGTGGCGTGAAGCTCAAATCTCATCGCTTTAAGAATGGTTTTAGCTGATCGATTACCTAGTTTGAAGAATTTGGATTAAGGATTGATGATTGACTGTTTGGAAGACGAGAGTTCTACAATCTTTCTTTTCTTTAATCGATACGAAATAGCTAAAGCAAGTGAAAAAATTTCTAAGTCCAAAATCAATTTATACTCCTTCGTATCGACCTAAGGGACAATTCGTATCCTAGTCATGTCAACCGATAGAAGTGGTCAACTCCAATCGATACGAAGAGCATTGCACAATCGTGTCTGGATCGTTCGTATCCATCAACACGAGTCAATGTGAAGCCAAGCACTTCGTATCCATCGATGCGAATCGATCCAAGGCCCTATGTTTCGTATCCATCGATACAAAGCAAATACTTATAAATCTCGTATCCATCGATACGAAGTACTCTTTATGTATATCTATCTTGTATCAGTAACCATCGATACGAAGCCTATTTTCATACATCCCAGATCGATCCAGGAGAGGATCTATACGAAGAAATGGATCAAAGGCCACCATTGATCGTTGCTGCAACTTGGATTTCACATCGATCCAAGAGAGGATCGATATGAAACTCGATCAAAGTGAGAAAAAAGAACTTGACAATGACCCGTGAACATGCAAACATGAATGGGAGTCAGGTTAACATACGTGCATGTATGCCATATTAACATTAGATTTTCAAAGTTAACAGGAATTGAATGCTTGCCTGGTGACAACCAGAACAACGAACAACAAATTTTGTTAGCACTTGACCTTCAGTTACACCCAAAAACTGCGTGATCATTGGCAGTCACAACTCAACATTTATACTACTGGAATTCTACCAAAGGTCACATCACCTTATGAAAGAACGATAGCTGTTCAGCAAATCGGATAGAACCTTTTCAGAATGAAGATTGCAGCTTTTCAAAGCACGTCATGTTCAGACAGGACGTACTTTGGGGGACAAATGTTATCCCGCCTTTTGGCAGGGCCATTACACCAAGGACTTGACTAGAAAGGCTATGAAAAGCGACATTCCAAATTTTAGGTCAATCGGAGTTCGTATGCTCGAGTTATGGATCGATCAAAATCCATGTTAGACACATCCATTTCGTATCCATCCATCAAGATCCATCATTTTGTATCCATTAGGATCGATACGAAATGAGCATTTCTCCATCCCTTAGTATCCATCCATTTTGTATCCATCGAAATTTCAATAGATTTCAACATCCCACAAACCGATCACGTTTCATTCATCCAATAGCGGCATGCTTCATATCGATCACCCACTTGATCGATACGAAGAGAAGGACCATGGATCGATACGAAAACGAAGGCCTAGCATCGATACGAAGGAAAGAGTTTAGCATCGATACGAAAGACATGGCATTAGATGGATACGAAAGCCACAGTCAAACCAAAGGAAATGGTCTCTAGGCATGAACTATGGATCTCCACAAAACACTCGCGCCATGTCATCGATACGAAGTCCATCGATATGCACGTATCGATACGAAGTGTTCAGCCTAACTAGAAAATCTAATCTTGGATCGATTATATCTTCAAAACTACAAGTCCAAATGCCATGAAATTTTCACAGAAGTTTGCATATCAACTCAAGAACGCCCATGATCGATCGTAGCCCCATTGGGCCATTTCTTGATCGATACGAAGCGGGTATGGATGGATCAGGATCGATCCTAAACGACTCCAGATCGATCATGTGGGCCTACCTACGTGTGAGATAGGGTATTCCGAGATTTGAGGCAGATATTTCCAGATCTATTCCTATAAATAGCACCCCTACGCCAATTAAAAGATGACTTTTGGAACTTCTACGCTGCTGTTCTGTTGAAACTCCATTGTAACTTGAGTACTAATTATTGTACTATTGTAAATCAGTTGAGAATCATCAATAAACATCAAACTCTTCAAAGTGGACGTAGGCTACAACGCCGAAACACTATAAATTCTTGTCTTTTTCTATTACTGCTTAGTTTTCTCGGTGTGATTGTTAGATTAGCCTCATTTTCCATTTAATTTATTCATTCTAATCTCTTCAATTACATCCGATTAGTGTTGTGCCTAATTTTGGTTCAAACAGGTTCAATTTTAAAACATATGTAAACACCTTTCGAAACCATTCAAAACTATCTCTTTCGAAACCTTTGGGTTAATCTTTAAAAACCTTTAAGGGTCAGAAACAACAGGGTCGAAAGCAACTATTTCGAAAGCCAATGCCTAAGTAAAGAAGTGATGGCGTCCAAACCATTCTTCCGAAAGCATTGGAGAATTGGTAGGCTTTTTATAAAACAAAATCAACTCTTTCGAAGGCATTGCTTCGAAAGTTAGAAAGCAGCAGCTAAGGCTTCGACCTAGTCGAAAGCGGTTATTTAAAAACAAAGGTGCAACCTCTTAAAACCATTTTTTAAACCATTTGACCCAGTCGGAAGCCAACCAAGTCGAAAGCAATATAGTCGAAAGTAAAGTAGGTGCATTTTCAATTTAAAGCAAAGTCGAGCTTCGACCTCCTTCGAAACCCCTGGTTTCAACCCAGTTCCTTCCGCTTTTGTCCAATTCATTATGTACTAGGTTAATGATACTATGTGCATTGGTTTCGATGGCATAGAGGCGGAACTACTAAGTCAAAGATTACCCAATCGGAAGCAGGGTGAGGAAAGTGGCGAAACATGCATTCGGCATGAAAAACTGGTTTTTTAACCTTTTAAGTAATCTTTTTAACTAACGTGCCTTGTTTGTCAAAATATTATTGGTTGCTAATTTTTCTTTTCTAAAAGTACTGCTTTAATTTCAGAATTAATTAATTTAAATTATTTACAAAATACCCCTTCTCCTTTTATAAATATATAAAACATTTAAGTCCCATAGCTTAAATAATTTTATATATTCATCAAAACACTTTGGAAAGTTCTACAAAAATTCCAGAAAATCCTTTTTAATATGTTTTCTAACATATATATAAAATTCAGACCCAAATAATTTATAATTTAACCGTAAATTATTTATAACCCAATAAATCATTTTCTTCACTAGAAAATTAATATGAAATTCACATTAATTCAGAAAATTATGAAAATTGAAACCCATCTCTAAAATCTCATTCCTGATCTATATCTAAAATCGCAAGGCATTTGGATGTCATTAAATAGGGTTTTCACATTAAAACATATCGGAAAACTTATATGATTAAGTATAAATCGTCAACAAGCATATATAAACAATTAATCATTCAAAAACATGACATAATCATGCAAAATATTTCGGATTCATCTTAAGACCGAAAACAATTAGAAAAATTATATGTAGTCATTATTCACCTTAGCTTTGTGATATAGGATGTGAGATTTGATCTTGATAAGTGATTTGATTCTTCCTCTTGAATCCTAGCTTTATCTTCTTCCTCTTTGCTAATGGTGGTCGGCCTTAGACTTATAATTTTTTGCTTATGAATGTATGAATGAACGTACGGAAGTAAATTCCCAAGGGTTTAGGGTATTAGAATGCTCTATTTCCTATTTTACCCCTCCTCTACTTGCCATAACACTTCATTCTTTAGTTTATTTGTTTATTTATTAACATGGCACGGCTACCCTTTAATTAATTCACAAATCTCAATCCATTAGTCAACCTACATTATTTTAATTTAATTTAGCTAATTAAATTCCCTAAATAATGTTACTAAAAATATGGGGTGTTACAATCTCCCCTCCTTAAAGAATTTCGTCCTCGAAATTATGATAAGGTACTCAACAAAACAATCAAAGGTAAAACATACCATCAAAAAAATTAGGATAAGCATTTCTAATCATGCTCTCAGTCACCCAAATACAGTCTCTCTCACCGTCGCTTCACTGGACTTTCATTAATCTGACTGTCTTGTTCGTTAGTCTCTTTTCATCTCTTGCAACTATCTGAACTGGCTTTCTAACTATAGTAAAGTCCGGCTCCACTACTAAATCCTCTAACACAGTCGGTGTTATAGTAGTGTCTGGATCCCTAACACACTTCCTTAGATGAGATACATGGAAGACATCGTGGACTCCTGCCAAACTACTCGGTAACTCTATTATGTATGCGAGTTTCCCGATCCTCTCTAAAATAGGAAACGGTCCTACGAATCTCGGTGCTAACTTCCCTATCTTCCCGAACCTGATAACACCTTTCATCGGCGATACTTTGACGAAAACATGATCTCCAACAGAGAACTCTAAATTTTTCCATCTTCTATATGCATAGCTCTTCTGCCTAGACTGAGCTTCCTTCATTCTCGCCCTTATCAGCTCAATCTTCTCTGCAGCTTCTCTTACCAAATCGAGACCAAGGACTAATCTATCTCTGGTCTCTAATCAACATGCGAGAGATTTGCATGGTCTTCCATACAAAGCTTCAAACGTTGCCATCCTTATACTAGTCTGATAACTATTGTTATATGAAAACTCGACTAAGTGTAGATGGTCTTCCTATGATCCTTCAAAATCTAACACACAAGCTCTTAACAAATCCTCCAAGACTTTGTTAACTCTTTGTGTTTGCCCATCGTTCCGTGGGAGGTAAGCGGTACTCATCTTGAGCTTGGTTCATAAAATCTCCTGTAGACTTTTCCAGAACTCGCTAGTGAACAAGGAATCTCTATCACTTACTATACTACTAGGAATTCCATGAAGTCTAACTACATTCTTCATAAATAACTTCGCTAAAACAGGTGTCGTCCTAGTTGACTTAACTGGAATGAAATTGGCACTCTTGGTCAGTCAATCCACTATAACCCATATACTTTCATTTTCTCTACTTGATCTTGGCAACCTGTCAATAAAATCCATAGAAATTGAATCCCACTTCCATATCGAAATATCCAATGGCTGAAGCAACCCACTTGGCTTCTGATGTTCGGCTTTTACCTATTGACAGTTCAAACACCGCTTCACCCATAAGCCTACATCCCTCTTCATACCCTCCCAGAAGAAACTTCTCTTCATATCCTGATACATCTTAGTTCCTCCTGGATGGATAGTGAACTTCAAACGATGGCACTCCTCCAAAACTTCCTTCCTAATGTCCTCCATATTCAGAACATACAACCTCCCTTTCTTTCTCAACCACCCATTCTGGTCAAGGTTAAAATCCTTCAAGTCATCACCCTCCATTCCATCCCTTAACTTCCTGATCCTTTCAGCTAGCACTGGATCCTCTTCCTGTTTAGAAGCAATCTTTTCAACCAATACCAATCAGACTTCTAAACAAGATAACATAGCAGATTCTCCACTACACCTAGCCTCGGATCTCCACTACACTTTGCAAGTCGATAGCACTTCCAAGTCTTTCCATTCTGCTATCATAGCAAACACTACATTCTGATGCTTCCTACTGATCGCATCTGCAAACTTGTTGCCTTTCCCTGGTGTGTACTCAATTCCAAAATCTTAAGCAGCAATAAACTCTAACCATCTCTCTTGTCTCATGTTCAGCTCCCTCTGAGAGAACAAGTACTTCAATGACTTATGATCCGTATAAAGCTCAAACCTCTCTCCCAAAAGGTAATGTCTCCACACTTTCAAAGCAAAAATAACTACAGCTAACTCCTAGTCATGGGTATCTAACCTCATGCGGTTTAAGCTGTCTAGAAGCATAGGCAATCGCTTTACCTCTATGCATTAACACTGCTCCTAATCCAGTTCCACACGCATCTGTATAAACTACCAAATCTTGATTCCCCTCCGGAACAACTAATACAGTTGCATGGGTCAATAAGTGTTTCAAGCTCTGGATGTCTTCCTCACACTTATCGGTCCAAATAAACTTCACATCTTTTCGCGTTAGCTTGGTCATCGGCACTACTATCCGCGAAAAATCCTTTATAAACCTCCGATAATATCCAGCCAATCCAAGAAAACTTCTAATCTCAGTCACTGTCTCTGGTCTCTTCCAACTATTAACAGCTTCGATCTTATCTGGAACGATTGACAACCGCTTCACCGAAACCACATGACCAAGAAACTTCACTTTCTTCTTCCAGAAATGACACTTCAAAAACT
Organism: Allium fistulosum; assembly: GCA_030737815.1. NCBI lineage: Eukaryota > Viridiplantae > Streptophyta > Magnoliopsida > Asparagales > Amaryllidaceae > Allium > Allium fistulosum. The sequence goes on from CM060907.1 coordinate 681,486,043, forward strand.
TTGCCTTCAGCTGATGTTCTCTCAAATTCTCAAGAACCACTCTAAGATGAACTTCATGCTCTTTCTCATCCTTAGAGTACATCAAAATATCATCTATGAACACCAACACGAATCTATCCAAGTGCTCTCTGAAAATTCGGTTCATCAAGTCTACAAAAATGCTGGCACATTAGTTAGTCCGAACGGCATCACTAACAATTCGTATGATCCATATCTTGTTCTAAACGCCATCAAAGGAATGCCATCCTCTGCTACTCTAAGCTGATGAAAACCTGTTGCTAAATCCAATTGAGAAAATACCTTGGCTCCACTCAACTGATCGAACAAATCGTCAATTCTAGGCAATGGATATCGATTCTTTATCATCTTCTCATTCAGCTTACGATAATCGATACATAACCTTAACGATCTGTCCGGCTTCTTAGCAAACACAGCGGCAACTCCCTAAGGTGAACTACTAGGTCTGATAAAATTCTTCCCTTACAAATCCAACAACTGCACCTTCAGCTCTCTCATCTCTGTAGGTGTCATCTTACTTGGCGGCATACTAGCTGGTTTTTCTCCAGGCACCAAATCTATTCAAAACTCAATGGCTCGTTTCGGTGGCAATCCTACTACTGGCTCAAAAACATCTGCAAATTCTCTAACCATGAAACGTGATTCAACTCATCTTCCATCTCCACTACATCCAATAGAGCATTCACCTCACAATTAGGGCTTTCTACGGTATATACAATCCGATCACTACAGTCAGGGGGTCTAAGCGATATCTTTCTATCATGGCAAAATATCATAGCATCGTACTTACTTAACCAATCCATACCCAATATAATTCTAAACCCTACAAAGTCAAACACATGCAAACTGCAAACAAAAGTATGACCTAGCAAATCAAACTCTAAGTGGTCACACTTCATCCTAAGTGTCGCATACCCTCCTATCGGATTTGCAACCCTTAAGGAAGTAACTAAGTATGTGGGTTCTAGGTTAATCTTTTCTACCAAACAACGAGATATAAAAGCATGCGATGCACCAGTATCAAATAGAATGCTAATAGACATACCATGAATCTGAAATGTACCTCCCAACACTGCCTTTCCTTTTTCCTGCGTTGTTGGTCCTGATGTAGCAGGCTCCAATGCAAATACCTTGCCTCTTCCATCCTTAGCGGGCTCTTTGCATTGATTATTATAATGACCAATCTGATCGCGGTTGAAACATCTGATGTTCTTCTTTCCGATCACTTCCTTCGCCTTCCTAGTACGACACGTTGACACTCATTAACGAAATGCCTCTTCTTGTCGCACTTTAAGCACACAACCTCAAACTTTCCCTTCTTTGATGCTCCACCTTTTTAAGCACCCTTCTTATGAAAGAACTTCCTCTTTTGGCCTTTCCCAACCTGGACCTCCTTCGCCTTACTCTTCTCTAGACAAGAAAGCATCTCCTTGTATCTCAAAGCCATCTCTAAAACCACATCACAAGGGTCTCTGATATGAGGTAATGTAGCCCTCGCCAACTCAGGCTTCAACCCCCTTATGAACTTCTCGTTCCTCTTCAACACATTATCCACCATAGCATACCCATACCTAGCCAACTCCACAAATCTTCTAGCATACTCCAAAACAGATATCTCCCCCGCTCCAACTCAGCAAACTTCCTGAGCAAAGTAGACTGCGCCATCACAGACATGAACCTCTGCTGAAACCTTCTCCTAAACTCAGCCCATGTCATCTCCTCTTCATTTACTCCAACCGTCACACTATTCCACCAAAATAAAGCTGCTCCCTGAAGCTGTCTCAAAGCAAGTCTCCTCTTCTTCTCATCATTGAGCCTTATGTATGTAAAGATCCTCTCATAATGCAGCAACCAGTTCTCCACTTCTATAGCATCCTCAGTCAAATAAAGGGATTCCCTCCAAGCCTAGCATAATCTATGCTCAAGGTAGCATAACGGTTGACCACCGGAGCTTCCTGAACTCCTACTCTAGCATTTCCTCCAACCATTCCAGCAGCAACACCCGCTTGCATCATATTTACGAAAAAATGATACATTGCTTCCATATCCACTTGTGGGACTCCAGCACCAACATTCCCTGCTTGTGCCTGACCTTGGTTTCTCCTGGTATTCAGTCTGGCATTTCCATTTGTGGTGGAGCTTCCTCCAAGATTCACTCTTCCACTTCTAGCATCCATATCTGCACTCAAGCCTCGTGAGATTCAGAAGAATAGCCATAGAGAGATAGGAAACTAAAGATATATCGTATACTTATATATAGCAAATACAAGTACGTTACTATAGTGTTATCCCATACCCCAATCTTACTCTAATTCCTAAGGATTTTGTTTTTCAAAAATCATTTTTAGTAAATTATTTCATAAATTGTGCTCTGATACCAAGTTGTAACATCCCCTATCTAGAGGCCCAAAGCTAAGCGCTACAGATGTTGCAGTTATCCATAGTATTAATTTCCGATGACTAAATACGGCTATGTTAATGGTATTCATACTATCAAAAGCACTTGAATATGAAACAAAATCACAGATGTCAAAAACAGCATTTTACTAATTACATTTCAAAACACATGTTTCACATTCAGATTACATAATCCCATAATCGTTTCCCAGGTACAGTTGAAATATAATTATTACTTAAATACGCCAAGAGCGACATATGATGATGCCTCCTTGATTGACCAGAGTACTATATAGACATAACTATCTCAAATACAACATAGCGGAATAAAACAAAACAAAACAACTCCTAAATAGCTTTCCGTCAGCCACCTGCTCGTCTTCGGAAGCTTTATTCGTCAACCTACTAAAACCTATAAAACCTCAACCCTCAGCCTACTCAAATCAATTTTGAGCACCCGAGAGTTTAAGCGGAAAAACATAAACTTCGCGTCGGACATAAAGCCTGGTGTGAATAATACGATACATCTCGGTTATTTGATATTATGTGAGACCACGCCGCTTAGCGGAACGGGTTTTCCCTCACTAATATCCTTTTAAAACATATATTTTGCATTCCTTTATCCTGCAACCAAAACTGGTTAAAACTATAAAGCATTATTATGTAAACATACATATCAGGTAACAAATGGATTATCTATCCGAACACTATAGTTTCATTTTGCTTACTACTAACATTTAGCTGACTCGGGCTTACCAGGAAATATAATCAAAATAATCTAACACTTGTTAGACACTCCTCTTTTGGACGATATGTCCCTAACTTTCTGTTAAATACTCCACTTCTGGACGGTCAGTCCCTAACTTAACATCTCCCAGGGTCACCTGATCATAATGGTTTTGCAGGCTCACCGATAACATATCCGTATACAAATATATATTCCTTTTGTGTGTAATCATAATTTTAGTCTTACCTTTGACAAGCCCTACACACTGGAATTTTGGACTAAATTAGCTGGGGCTAATAGCTAATGTATAGGGCGCAACCCTATACCAGTCCCATCTGGTATTCTAATATCTGAGTCATTTTACTTAGGGTAATCTTCCTAAAAATTTCCTTGAAAACCTTTTCATCTCAAATTAATTTAAAACCTTTATATCAAACTTAAACAAGGAAAATATATACTCTATGCTTTACTCAAAATCACCTTGCTATATATACTTTACCAAATCTTTGTTGATGAAAACATTTAAACCTTTGAAAGTACCCCTTTCGATCCCATTGAAAGTATTCTTTTCGTAACCAAATAAACCCTTTCTTTCATTTAGGCCAAAAGGCCAAAACCTTACTTTCGAAACCATTGGAAAAACGTTTCGTTTAAACCTTTCGAAACCATTGGTTAAACCTTTTGAAACCATTGGGGAACCACCCCATAGAAACATTCCTTAAAAACCTTCCAAAAGCATCAAAACCTTAAACCTTTCGAAATAATTTGGGTTCAATTTTAAAACATGTGGAAATACCTTTCGAAACCATTCAAAACCATCTCTTTCGAAACCTTTGGGTTAATCTTTAAAATCTCTAACGGTCACAAACAACAGGGTCGAAAGCAAATCTTTCGAAAGCCAAAACCTAAGTAAAGAAGTGATGGTGTCGAAACCATCCTTCTGAAAGCATTGGATAAGCGGTAGGGTTTTTATAATACAAAATCAACCCTTTCGAAGGCACTGCTTCGAAAGGTAGAAAGCGGCAGCTAAGGCTTCGACCTAGTCAAAAACGGTTATTTAAAAACAAAGGTGCAACCTCTTAAAACCATTTCTTTAAACCATTTGACCCAGTTGGAAGCCAACCAAGTCGAAAGCAATATAGTCGAAATTAAAGCAGGCGCATTTTCAATTTAAAGCAAAGTACGCTTCGACCTCCTTCGATACCCCTGGTTTCGACCCAGTTCCTTACGCTTTTGTCCAATTCACTATGTACTAGGTTAATTATACTATATGCATTGGTTTCGATGGCATAGAGGCGGAACTACTAAGTCGAAGGCTACCTAATCGGAAGCAGGGTGGGGAAAGTGGCAAAATATGCATTTGGCATGAAAAACTAGTTTTTTAACCTTTTTAAGAAATCTTTTTAACTAACCTGCCTTGTTTGTCAAAATCTTATTGGTTGCTAATTTTTCTTTTCTAAATGTACTGCCATAATTTCATAATTAATTAATTTAAATCATTTACATAATACCCCTTCTCCTTTTATAAACATATAAAACATTTAAGTCCCATACCTTAAATAATTTTATATATTCATCAAAACACTTTGGAAAATTCTACAAAAATTCAAGAAAATCCTTTTTAATACGTTTTCTAACATATATGTATAATTCAGACCCAAATAATTTATAATTTAACCGTAAATTATTTATAACCCAATAAATCATTTTCTTCACTATAAAATTAATATGAAATCCACATTAATTCAGAAAATTATGAAAATTGAAACCCATCTCTAAAATCTCATACTTGATCTATATCTAAAATCGCAAGGCATTTAGATGTCATTAAATAGGGTTTTCGCATTAAAACATATCATAAAACCTATGTGATTAAGCATAAATTATCAACAAGCATATATAAACAATTAATCATTCAAAAACATGGCATAATCATGCAAAATACTTTGGATTCTTCTTAAGACCGAAAAAAGTTAGAAAAATGAGATGTAGTCATTATTCATCTTAGGTTTGTGATTTAGGATGTGAGATTTGATCTTGATTAAGTGATTTGATTCTTCCTTTTGAATCCTAGCTTTATCTTCTTCCTCTTTGCTAATGGTGGCTGACCTTAGACTTATAATTTTTTTGTTTGTGAATGTATGAATGAACATATGGATGTAAATTCCTAAGGGTTTAGGGTATTGGAATGCTCTATTTCCTATTTTACCCCTCCTTTATTTTCCTTAATACTTCATTCTTTAGTTTATTTGTTTATTCATTAACATGGAACGGCTACCCTTTAATTAAATCACAAATCTCAATCCATTAATCAACTTACATTATTTAATTTAATTTAGCTAATTAAAGTCCCTAAGTAATGTTACTAAAAATATGGGGTATTATAAAAACATAAGGACCATGCCTTTCCACTAAGCATCGCTTTAGCACTACAATATTAAACTAGTAACTTGAGGCGACTACAAAATATAAGGAATGATCTACAATCCTAGCAATCGCTTCAATAAGCAGAACTATGGCATAGCCTTTAGTTACCAAACATGAAAGTTGTACTACGGTTCCAAAAATTGAACCTTAATAAGTTGGAACTGAGGCTGAATCTTTAAGTAGCAACAAGATGTATAGATTATGCTATGGCCCCACAAGCAACACTAACGATATAGAACTATGGCATAAACCTTAAAGCAACTATACATGATAAGGATGCACCACAATCTTAAACTAATATTAAAGGTGGCAAAGTAATGCTTCAATCTTATATTGACATTAAAAGAAACAAGGATGCACCGCCATCCTGATTTGACATTGAAATGATAGAACAACGCCGCAATTTTGAAGAGCACACTACCCATAGATACAAAATTTCAAAGAATGAGGCTATGGGGAAAACTGCCTAACAACCATAATCCTGGGTGTGATCCTAAAAAGCAAGCCAAGAAGCAAAGATTTCATGCTCAAAGTCTTAAGGCATAACCTAAATACAAGAGCAGCGACACAGTCCTTTATTGACATGGGCATCTCGAAATGGGTTCAGGTGATATGGCCTCCCTTCAAGATAGCGGTGCAGTTTCTTTACTGAGCCATATAGCTTATGCTCAATTACCCCTAACATTGTGCTTTGTTTCTATCCTTGATAAACAGTGTTGTACAACTTTAAGCATGTCCTAAAATGCTAAAATCATGCAGGTTTCCTGAAATAGGGGCAGCTTCTCATCGCATTTTTTCCTACACATGTGCGTAGTCCGTCGGCCTATGGCTCCATGGAACCATCGGGCCATGGTTTATTCAAAATTGGGATTTCCCACTTTAAGTTCAATCCCTCCCAAATTCAAAATTCACCGATCTAAATTATAGTTTCCCACTGAAGGCCACGTTGGAAAAATATAGCAAATAAGTTAGATGGATGATCGATATATGCATAATCCAAAGGCAAAAATCGAAGGAGCTGAAGATAACGTTGGTGATCCATGTGAATCTCTATGTACTACAAATAATTGGGTTATTGTAGTAGGAAAAGGGGGAGATTTTAGACTTTACTATTTTTTAGAAACAATGAAACCAAAGACTGTAATCTCTGCCATTGTTTGTTTGTACTAATAAAGGAAGAAGGAAATGGCATTTGTAACGACCCGGAATTTCGAACCCTTCCTATTTAAATATCTGAATTATTTAATATTTGTATCTTGGATTAAATGTTATTAAAATGATTTAGTAAGCATTTTAACCCCCTTTTAAATCATAAATAATGATAGGAAACTTGTTTTGGAAAAAAATTTACAAAAATATATTCTTTGGAAAAATATCGATAATGTGACAGAAAATTGTTTAATTGATAAACAGCTTTTTAACTGTCGGAAGTTGTTCAAATTTTTTGTACATACACTTATTTGCTTACGAAATTAATAAAATGAAATAAAAATATTTTGTCATTTATAGAAATAAACTTTATGGATGATGTCATTCATGAGCTAAGGGGAGATATTTAAGAAATGAGCAAATAAGTAAAATCCTTAAACCTTAAGCAACTTTGACATAAAGGAGAAGTGATGTGTGTAATTACTGATGTTAGGGGTTTGAGGGGTTTTTGGTATTTCCCCCATTCACATTCCGAAGCCTATATAAGGAGGGGTACACCTTTAGGAGTAAATAACAAAAATTACAAAGCTTGAGTTGTAAAAATCAATGGTTTCTCTTCTTCTTCCTCTCTTATGTTCTAAAAAGAGATAGTTGCAAATCAACTCTAAATCACTTCAAACTTTTCCATAAGTTTTAGTACAATATTAGAAACCCTTCCACCAAGCCAAAACATGAAGAAGTGGAACCAAACTCCCATAGAAAGCTATGGTCATGAGCTTTATGGAGTATGGGAGGGAAGAAAAGTAAGGTAAAACAAAGGAAAGGAGTAAGGAAGGAGGTGGTTGCAAGTGGGGGTTAGGCTTGGGTTCTTGGATCTTGATTTCGGTTGGATTAAAGGTAAGTTAACATCTCACTTTGAATGAAAAATATAACACATTTATGTTGTTTTTGATGGTGTTTATGTTGTTTGAATTGTTGTTAACTTATGTTAAAACATTGGTTTTAAATTCTTACTTTAAATGTTACTGACATGTGTGATCCATGTACATGGACTTGAACAAACTTGTAATGGACTTGAATGGACTAATATGACATGTAACTAGACTTTGAACAAAGAATATAAGTTATAAATGGACTTTGGTTCAGTTTTGACTCGGATTTAGAAGTGTACTTATGACGATAGTCAATATAGAAGCAGTTTGGAATTTCCTTGTTTTTGTAAATTGTTATGGAACTTTATATAGAGATCCTTAAGGGTTTCTCACCATATTTATAATGTTTTATATGTATATTTGTTGCTATTAAAAGTTTGAACAGTAAAAAGTTAAAGTAACATCTTGAAAAGTGGCCAAAACATCACTAGTGCAAAACTGCCTCGCTTAGAATTGATTTTGGACTTAAAAGGTTTAAAAAGATATTTAGATTTAAGTATTTTATTTCATTCTTTTAAAAGTGGTTAGTAACTATTTTTAGAGTATTTTAAAAGTGGTTTGAGATCTTTATGAGTTTATAAGAATTAATGGTGAATTTTGATAGGAGAGATATTTTGTTAGAACATGTCGTTTTCAAGTTTCTAATGAATTTTCAAACTTGTTATTTTCAAGTGATATTTAAAAGGAATATTTTAAAACATATTATAGTTTGAAGTATAAATATCTTATATAAATATCTTGGAAATATCTAATATAAATATCTCAGAAATATCTTATATAAATATCTTGGAAAATATCTTATATAAATATCTTCTTTTAAAAGTACAAACAAAAGGTTTGGAAGGGGTTAGTAATTACTTAATGGCCAAAATGGTTAGATTGTTTAATTACTTATTGGGAAAGTAATTAATTATGCTTAAAACTAGTAAGCCGATGAAGTAATCTTATCTATTTATTAGAGTTAAGATTGATGTTGAGTAGGGACAGAGCAATAGAATTCTAACCTATTGGGCTTCCCTCTTAATAGAGGAATAGGTAAGTGGAAAATGTCGGAAATGTGTTAATCAATTTGATTACTTATTGTTTATGGAAATCATTAATATTATAGTTAACACTAAAAGCCGAATGTGGTAAACTTATCCATTTTTGAGATTTAAGAATGACGTGTCTAAGCAAGGCTTGGAGCAACTAGTGTGCAAACTTACCTGGCTTTACTCCTGAACGATGAATGGTTAAGTTGAGAATGTCGAAAATGGGTTAAGCATACGATTCGTGATTTTTAAAAGCAATGGTTTTTGACTAGATAATCGATTAGTCGATTATCGATCTTAACCGAATATAAACTTAGATCAATAAAACAAAGGTTTGTAAAGATAGTAATAAGTAGGAAAACGATTGGGTTTGTTGTGACAATGTGTAAATCACATTCATCTTTAACCCTTTTCGATTATACTTAGGGATGTAAATAGATCTTTAAAAGAATGATTTAAAGATAAGCAAAATCGAAATCGTTTTGGGTTTGTAGTGACAATGTTTAAGTAACATTCGTCTTAAACTGTTTGAATGGATTTGTGAAAATACTTGGATCTATAAAATGGATATTTTGAAGGAATAATAGTGATGGAATCTCTTAGAAAAAGGTAGAGAAAGTAAAAGTTTATTAGATAAATGAATTTTACTAATAAATGAGTTTTAATTAATAAAAGGATTAATTAAATGGAAGGGATTAGGAGTTGCTTAAGTAACCTAATCATACTTTGTGTGGCTTGACTCTGTTTTGGATGATGATAAAGTTTTGTGTGTTTATTCGTTTGTGGAAAGTAAACGAAACTTGGTTTCCATTTAGAAACATCTATCTTGTACCAGATAGTCGATTAGTCGACTATTGAATTGACCAAAATATGACTTAAGAAGTTATCGAAAGGCTTCATGATTTCATACCAATAAGAAACTCCGGGGAGGAGTATTGGTACGAAACATCTCAAGTTTTCACTTAATTCTAAGAGAACCGAAATTTGGTTGACTGAAAATTCATCGACTGGTTTTGAAGAGACCGAGATTGGTAAATGTCCTACTTATCAAATATCACTTCAAAACTAGTATGTGATCTATGTTCTAGAAATGGTTATGAAGTGGAATGTTCTAGAGTTGAATTGTCTATCCTAAGGTTAAGTCAAAGGGAAAGGTCAGCATTAACATTTCAAATGATGCTATCATGTGGGACTGTCTATCTTAAGGAGTACTCCAAGGGAGAGGACAGTGTTAGCATTCGTCGGAAGGCTTATGCGGGGGAACCTATGTGGAGGTTCGAGATCCGTGCAAGATGCTCCATCCATGTAGTGATTCATGATCTGTTCGAGGTATGGGAATTCATTTGGGAATTCGTGATCTGTTCAAGACGGAGGAATCCACCTGGGGATTCATGTTCTGTTCGAGTGATGAAGGCTCGTGTGAGAGGTGCCGAATGTAGCCTCGACATCGGTAAAATGATAGAAAATAGAGAAGGGACATGGCCAGGGGGTTTAACAACCTTATGGGTATATCAACTCCATTTCTAGAGATGCTTATCGATTGTTGCTGGCGGGAGTTGGTATGGCTCGAATCTGTCCAGTTATGTTTACCTTAGAGTATATCCCATCTAGAGATATACGGTGCTTGGGAGGTAGTTTTTGATCCTTGTCATAGAGTTTGGATTCGGCGAGATCTAAGGATATCTCGATGGAAAATCCATTATGCGAATGCGCCATAGAGATATTGATTGTATGCCTATTATTGTTGTGGCATTCATACAACAACTATTTGATATAACTTATGCACTACACCCTAGACATTATCTACTGTATCACTATATATTAAACCTAATTTATGGTTGATTTTTTTGAGTGAAAAACTATTACGGAAATCCATACGGTCTCAATGGTTATTATTACTTGTCACTCATATTTCTTGAGTTTCTCACGCTGGTTTACCAGACTGATCTGGATGTTGTTTTCTTATATTTCTTAGGTTAGCCCCATGTGTGTTTCCAGATTTAGCTTGGGGCGCTTTGGAGCTTCTGGAAAAGAGATGGATGATTACATATTGCAATATTTATTTCCGCTGCATTACTTTGTGTGTACCATTAGCATTTGTGAGGACAGGTTGTTATAACTATCCAGGATTATTACTGTAACTCTGAAATACTTTGTATCTTAGAACAGCAATTTATATTATCTTTCGATATTACATATGAATTCAGATATTGTGTTCCTTCTTCCTTATTCTATTTCATTTTCTTTTTATTACTCCCTAACGATTCGTCTTTCTGGCACTCCAGTGTTCGACACATGAATACTATGGATGTATTAGTATCCACATTTGGGGATCGAAAAGGCGAGTCGTTACATATGGTATCAGAGCTGAAGGTTAAGCGATAACCTTGGCTTTTGGTTAGGTATGACTCATTCAAAAATGGGGTAATGGAATGCCCTAGCATGAGTTGAGAGTATTATACATGTGAGAGCATATTCGTTAGTACTATAAAAATGATTTATATTGTGTTTATTGGTTTGATGTGGGGTTTATGAATTCTGGTCGGTACATGAATGCCATGGTATCGATAGGTATTTTTAAACACTTGTACAAAGTAAACCAACATAGTATTGTCTTCAAACTTTGTAAATGAGATAATTTTACCTAGAATTATATCTTATATAAAATATATAATTTTCATAAATTGATATAGTTATTTATGATATGTTTGTTAGGAAATGATAATTGAATAATTATTATCATTTATTGTTTGATTAGTTATGCTTGGCTAGTTTATTTGCATTTACTACAGGTTATTGATTTACAGAAAATTTACATTCCTACAACAAGTGTTGGGTAAACAGTAGATTTATGAGAACATTAAATACGAAAACCTTATGAATTAAGTTTCATGTTTTAACTGTAAGACGTTCGACGATAATGTTGGGTTGAAATTAAATTTTAATAAGACTTGGTTATTATAATCTAAACAAAGATATACATTTGTGAAACGATTTAGATAAGAAAGCCACTTTATATAGATATAGTTTATAAACGAAATGGATTTAAATAGAGAAATTGAGGACTTAAATCCCAGTATCTTTGAAAATGTTTTTCAAAATTTTAGAGAAAATAGTATTATTATTATTTGAAAGTAAGTATTTGGGAAATTGGTTTATGAAATTAAGATCATGGTACTTAGTAACATTTACGAAGTATTTGATAACATTTTGAAATGATTTGGGTTAAGTCTAAAAGCATGAATTGGATGTACCGAACTCACTCATGTTGCTTGAAAATAATTCTGGTGATGACTTCAACATCATCGACATTCATTTTTAGGTTTCTAAATGTGGGATGCACAAAGTTGTTCTGGTAAAAGAGATTTTGATTTGATCCCAAAGTATGATTTGATATACAAAAGTTATATGTATATATTATTTCAAAATGATTTGAAATAAAACCGGTGTTTAGTTCTAAGGTTTTCTTGTTGAGTTATTTCATGGACACATGTAGCTTATGCATTAGGAAAGTATGGATGTGCATCATGATATGATATTTTGTTTGGTAGTTTTCATTTGTTAAAATGAAATGGAAATTTCGGCAGTTTTGGATAGTAGGGAACTCCGAATGGTTATAGAACTTATAGTTAAGTATTTTTGAAAATATAAAGTTGAGCTTATATAACACTTGAGTTGAGAAGATAGCAAGTTAAAACAAGTTTTAAATTTGTTAATCATACTTGTTACAAATTTGATGTTTTTGTATATACTCTAAGGAGGTAATGGAGTGTTATATGAGTATGGAACTTAAGTTGTAAAAATGTTTATAAACTAGAAGTTGTGATTTATAAAATGATTCTTAATTGATTTTAGTATTGAATGATATTATTTGGATAAATGAAGGTGATTAAAAAGATATTAGTGTGGTTAAGAAACCAATAGGGTAAATATATAAGTTGTACGTTGATCATTTTATTCGCATGACTGTTCTTGATCCAGTATTCAAGTACATGATTTCGAGGTGATTTACACCGATCCGAACAAGGATTTTTCACTTGATTCTTTACTGTGAACACTTGTACGGATTCTTGATATGATCCCGAAGTTTTCTATCATGGTATAAGGCTGTGTAAGGAGAACAGAGGTTTTTAATAAAGGAACCAGGTCGGTGTCCGCACTAGAGATGTCAAGTGATCTATATTAGTTGGAAAGGGAAATCTATGTGATCGAGCAAATGATCAGATCGGATACTGTGTATGGATGGTCAATGTGCATCGTACAGGCTTTAGTATGTTTATATAGTATGTTTGTTTAAGTTTAAGGAATGGCTCTTCGATTTGTTCTAAGGTGGCATGAATAATCATCTAAGTAATAACCTAAGGCTGTTGAGCATAAGGTACACTTAGTGGATTGATTTTCATCCTTGTGTGATGAGAGGGTTTGACTTGAGCAAACTATGAGATTTGTTTGATAAGGATTATGATACCATTAAGTATTAATCTGTGGTTGTTTTTTGGGCTGCTCGTGTTGGAATTTCGAGGACAAAATATTCTAAATGGAGGAGAATGTAACGACCTAGAATTTCGAACACTTCGTATTTAAATATCTGAATTATTTAAATATTTGAATATTATATTAAATGTTACTAAAATGATTTAACAAGAATTTAACCTCCTTTTAAATCATAACTAATGCTGGTAAACTTGTTTTGGAAAAATGTTTAAAAAAATATATTCTTTGAAAAAATATCGATAATGTGACCTAAAATAGTTTTATCGATAAACAGCCTTTTAGCCATCAAAAGTTGTTAAGATTTTTTACATACTTATTTGCTTAGGAAATTAATAAAATGAAACAAAAATATTTTTCCATTTATGGAAATAAACTTTGTGGATGATGTTATGCATGAGCTAAGGAGAGATATTTAGGAAATGAGCAAATAAGGAAAATCCTTAACCCTTAAGCAACTTTGACATAAAGAAGAAGTGATGTGTGTAATTAATGATGTTAGGGTTTTGAGGGGTTTTTGGTCTTTTCCCATTCAAATTCATAAGCCTATATAAGGAGGGGTACGCCCTTAGGAATAAATCACAAAAATTACAAAGCTTGAGTTGTGAAAATAAATGGTTTCCCTTCTTCTTCCTCTCTTATGTTCTAGAAAAATAGTTGCAAATCAACTCCAAATCACTTTGAACTTTTCCACAAGGCTTAGTACAATATTAGAACCCTTCCACCAAGCCAAAACATGAAGAAGTGGAGCAAAACCCCCATGGGAAGCTATAGCCGTGAGCTTTATGGAATATGGGAGGGAGGAAAAGAGGAAGGAAGGAGGTGGCTGCAAGTGGGGTTAAGATTGGGTTTTTGGATCTTGGTTTTGGATGGATTAAACGTGATTTAACACCTCACATTTATTGAAAAATACAACACATATATGTAGTGTTTGATTGTGTTTATGTTGTTTGATTGTGTTTATGTTGTTTGAATTGTTGTTAACTTATGTTAAAACATTGGTTTTAAATTCTTACTTTAAAAGTAAGTGACATATGTAATCCATGTACATAGACTTGAACAAACTTGGAATGGACTTATATGACATGTAACTAGACCTTGAACAAAGCACATAAGTTATTGATGGACTTTGGTTTAGTTTTGACTCGGATTTAGAAGTGCACCAATAGCAATAATCGCTATAGAAGCAGTTTGGAATTGCCTTGTTTTTTGCAATTGTTATGGAACTTTGTAGAGAATCCTTAGGGGCTTTATCATATTTATAATGTTTTATATGTATTTTTGTTTTTGTTAAAAGCTTTAATAGTAGAAATTTAGGTAACATCTCAAAAAGTGGCCAAAACATCACTAGTGCAAAACTGCACCGTTTACACTTGATTTTTGGATTTAAAAGTTTTGAAAAGATATTTAGATTTCGATTTAAGTATTTTGTTTCAATCCTTTTACAAGTGGTTGGTAACTATTTTTAGAGTATTTTAAAATTAGTTTGATACCTTTATGAGTTTTTAAGAATTAGTGGTGAATTTTGAAAGGAGGGATATTTTGTTAAAACATGTTGTTTTCAAGCTTTTAATGATGTTTCAAACTTGTTGTTTTCAAGTGACAGTTTAAAGGAATCTTTTAAAATATATTGTAAGTATTTTTAAGTATAAATATCTTGAAAATATCTTATATAAATACCTTGGAAAATATATTATATAAATATCTTGTTTTAAAAGTAAAAACAAAAGGTTTGGAATGGGTTAGTAATTGCTTAATGGCCAAATGGTTAGATTGTTTAATTACTTATTAGGAAAGTAATTAATTATGCTTAACACTTATAAGCGAATGAAGTAATCTTATCGATTTGTGAGAGTTAAGATTGAAGTCGAGTAAGGACAGAGAAATAGAGCTCTAACTTACCAGGCTTCCCTCCTAACCGAGGAATAGGTAAGTGGAATATGTCGGAAATGTGTTAATCGAGTTGACTTCTTGTTCTTTATGAAAATCATTAATCTATACTTAACACTAAAAGCCGACGAGATAGACTTATACATTTATGAGATTTAAGAATGAAGTGTCTAAGTAAGGCTTGAAGCAACCAGTGCGCAAACTTACCTGGCTTCACTCTTGAACAAGGAATGGTTAAGTTGAGAATATCGGAAACGATTAAGCGTACGAATCGTGATTTGTATAAGCAATGGTTTTTGACTAGATAGTCGATTAGTCGATTATCAATCTTAACCAAATACGAATTTAGATCTTTAAAACAAGGTTTGTAAAGATAGTAGCAAGTAAGAAAACGATTTGGGTTTGTTGTGACAATGTGTAAATCGCATTCGTCTTTAACCCTTTTCGATTATACTTAAGGATGTAAATAGAACTTTAAAAGAATGATTCAAAGTTAAGCAAAAGCGAAATGGTTTTGGGTTTGTAGTGACAATGTTTAAGTAACATTCGTCTTAAACCTATTGAATGGATTTGTGGAAGTACTTAGATCCATAAAACGGATATTTTGAAGGAAATAATAAGTGATGGAATCTTTTAGAAAAAGGTATAGAAAGTAGAATTTTATTAGATAAATTAAGTTTACTAATAAAGGAGTTTTAATTAATAAAAGGATTAATTAAATGGAAGGGATTAGGAGTTGCTTAAGTAAATTAATCATACTCTGTGTGGCTTGATTGTGTTTTAGATGATGATAGTGTTTTGTGTGTTTATTCGTTTATGGAAATTAAATGAAACTTGGTTTCCCTTTAGAAATATCTATCTTGTACCAGATAGTCGATTAGTCGACTATCGAGTTGACCAAAATATGACTTAAGAAGTTATCGAAAGGCTTCGCTATTTCATACCAATAAGAACCTCCCGGGAGAAGTATTGGTACGAAAAGTCTCTAACTTTTGCTTACTTCTGAGAAAACCAGAATTCAGTTAATCGGAAATTCATAGATTGGTTTTGAAGAGACCGGGATTGATAAGTATTCTACTTATCGAATACCACTTCAAAACTACTATGCGATATATGTTCTTAAAGCGGTTATGAAGTGGAATGTTATAGAGTTGAACTGTCTATCATAAAGTTAAGTCAAAGGGAATGGTCAGCGTTAACATTTTGAACGATGCTATCATATGGGACTGTCTATCTTAAGTAGTAATCTAAAGGAGAGGACAACATTAGTATTCGTCAGAAGGCTTTGCGGGGGAACCTATATGGAGGTTCGAGATCCATTCAAGATGCTCGAATCCATGTAGTGTTACATAATTTGTTCAAGATATAGGAATTCATTTGGGAATTCGTGACTTATTCGAGATGGAAGAATCCACCTGGGGATTCATGTTCTGTTCGAGTGATGAAGGCTGATGTGACAAGTGCCGAACATAGCCTCGACATCGGGAAAACGACAAAAAACATAGAAGGGACACGACCAAGGGGTTTACCAACCTTAAGGGTATATCAACTCCATTTCTAGAGATGCTTATCGATTGTTGCTAGCGGGAGTTGGTATGGCTCGAATCACTCACCAAGGGTGGTCAAGTTATGTTTAGCTTAGAGCATACCCATCTAGAGATATATGTTGCTCAAGAGGTATCTGATCCTTGTCATGGAGTTTGAATTCGACGAGATCTGAGGAGATCTCAAAGGAAAATCCATTATATGAACGACGCCTTAGCGGTATTGATTGTATACCTATTATTGTTGTGGCATTCACATAGCAACTATTTGATATTACTTATGTGCTACACCTTAGACATTATCTTCCATATTAGTATATATTAAACCTAATTAATGGTTGATTTCTTTGAGTGAAAAACCATTATGGAAATCCGTACAGTCTTAGTGGTTACTGTTACGTGTCACTCAAATTTCTTGAGTTTCTCACACTGGTTTACCAATATTGATCCGGATGTTATTTTCTTATAATGCTCGGGTCAACCCCATGTCTATTTCTAGATTTAGCTTGGAACGCTTTGGAGCTTCTGTAGAAGAGATAGATGATTACCTACCCTAGTATTTATTTCCACTACATTACTTTGTGTGTATCATCAGCATTTGTGAGGACAGGTTGTTATAACTGTCCAGGATGATTATTGTAACTCTAAAAAACTTTTGTATCTTAGAACGGCGGTTTATATAGTCTTTTGAAATTATATATGATCGTTCCATTGTGATGTTCTGATATTGTGTTCCTTCTTCCTTGTTCTATTTCTCTTTCTTTTTATTCCTCCATAACATTTCTTCTTTCCGGCACTTTAGTGTTTGACACATGAATACCATGAATGTATTAATGTCGACATTTGGGGGTCGAAAAGGGTAGTCGTTGCATATGGTATCAGAGCTGAAGGTTAAGAGAGAATCTTGGCTTTTGGTTGGGTGTGACTCATTAAGAAAGGAGGTAATCGAATGCCCTAGCATGAGTTGAAAGTATTATATACATATTTGTTAGTATTATAAAAATGTTTTATACTGTGTTTATTAGTCTGATAGGTGGTTTATGAATTTTGGTCGGTACATCGAACGTCATGTTATCGATAGGGATTTCTAAATACTTGAACATAGTAAATCCACATAGTATTATTTTTAAAAAATTTAAATGAGATAATTTTACCTAGGATTATATTTTATATAAAAATATATAATTTTCATAAATTGATATAGTTATTTATGATATGTTTGTTAGGAAATGATAATACTCAATTATTATCATTTATTTTTTGATTAGTTATGATCGGCCAATTTATGAGCATTTACTACAGTTTGTTGATTTACAGAAAAATTACATTCTTACAACAAAGGTTGGGTAGACAGTAGATTTTTGGGAACATTAAATATGAAAATCTTGTGAATTAAGTTCTACGGTTTGACTATAAGACGTTTGATGATAATGTTGGGTTAAAAATGAATTTCAACAATAGTTAGTTATTATAATCTAAACAAAGATAAATATTTGTGCAATGATTTAGATAAGAAAGAAACTTTATATAAACATGGTTTATAAACAAAAAGGATTTAAATAAAGAAATTGAGGACCTAATTCCGTTATCTTTGAAAATGTTTTTCAAAATTTTAGATAAAATAATAATCGTATTATTTAAAATTAAGTATTCAGGAAATTGGTTTATGAAATTGAGATCATGGTACTTAGTAACATTTATGAAGTATTTGATACCGTTTTGAAATTATTTTGGTTAAGTCTGAAAGGCATGAATTGGATGTATTGAACTCACTCATGTCGCTTGAAAAAAATTCTGGTGATGACTTTAGCATTATCGGCATTCATTTTCGGGTTTCTAAGTGTGGATGGTGCAAATTTGTTTTAGTAAAATAGATTTTGATTTATCCCAAAGTATGATTTGATATACAAAAGTTATATGTATATATTCTTTCAAAATGATTTGAAATAAAAAATGGTGTTTAGTTCAAGGTTTTCTTGTTGAGTTATTTTATGGACACATGTAGCTTATGCATTAGGAAAGTATGGATGTGCATCATGATATGATATGTTGTTTGGTAGTTTTCATTTGTTAAAATGAAATGGAATTTTTGGCAATTTTGGATAGTAGGGAACTCCAAATGGTTATAGAACTTATAGTTAAGTGTTTTTGAAAATATAAAGTTGAGTTTATATAGCACTTGAATTGATAAGATAGCAAGTTAAAACAAGTTTTAAATTTGTTAATCATACTTGTTACAAATTCAATGTTTTTGTATATACTCTTAGGAGGTAATGAAGTGTTATTCGAGTATGGAACTTAAGTTGTAAAAATGTTTATAAACTTTAAGTTATGATTTATAAAATGATTCATAAATGATTTTAGTATTGAATGACATACTATTTGGATAAATGAAGGTGATAAAAAAGATATTGGTGTAGTAAAGTAACCAATAGGATAAGTATGTAAGTTGCATGTAGATCGTTTTATTCACATGACTGTTCTTGATCCAGTATTCGAGTACATGATTTCAAGGTGGTTTACACTGATCTGAACAAGGATTTTCACTTGACTCTTGACAATGAACACTTGATATGGATTCTTGATATGATCTCAATGTCTTCTATCATTGTATAAGGCTATGAAAGGAGAAAAGAGGTTTCTAATCAAGGAACCAAATCGGAGTCCACACATGAGAGGTTAAGTGATCTATATTAGTTGGGAATGGAAATCTATGTGATCGAGCAAGTGACAGATCGAATATTGCGTATGGATGGTCCATGTGCATCGTACGAGCTTTAATATGTTTTTTAGCGTTTAAGGAATGGCTCTTCGATTTGTCCTAGGGTGGCATGAATAATCATCTAAGTAATAACCTGAGGCTGTGGAGCAGAGGGTACGCTTTGTGGATTGATTTTGTGCGATGGGAGGATTTGACTTGAGCAAACCATGAGCTTTGTTTGATAAGGATTGCGATGCCATTAAGTATTGATGTGTGGTTGTTTCTTTGGTAGCTTATGTTGGAATTTCGAGGACGAAATATTCTAAGTGGAGGAGAATGTAAAGACCCGGAATTTCAGTCATATTTAAATATCTGAGTTATTTAAAGATTTGAATCTTGGATCAAATGTTATTCAAATGATTTAATGAGAATTTTAACCTCCTTTTAAATCATAACTAATGATGGTAAACTTGTTTTGGAAAAAGGTTTACGAAAAGATATTCTTTGGAAAAATATCAATAATGTGACCAAAAATCATTTTACCGATAAACAGGTTTTTAGCCTTCAGAAGCTGTTCAAATTTTTTTTACATACACTTATTTTCTTAGGAAATTAATAAAATAAAATAAAAATATTTTGCCATTTATGGAAATAAACTTTATGGATGATGCCATGCATGAGCTAAGGGGAGATATTTAGGAAATGAGCAAATAAGGAAAATCCTTAACCCTTAAGAAACTTTGACATAAAGGAGAAGTTATGTGTGCAATTAATGATGTTGGGATTTTAAAGGGTTTTTGGTCTTTCCCCATTTACATTTCTAAGCCTATATAATGAGGGATACACCCTCAGTAATGAATCACAAAAATTACAAAGCTTGAGTTGTAAAAATCAATGGCTTCTCTTCTTCTTCCTCTATTATGTTTTGAAAGAATAGTTGCAAATCAACTCCGAATCACTTCAAACTTTGCCACAAGGCTCAGTACAATATTAAAACCCTACCACCAAGCCAAATCATGAAGATATGGAGCCAAACTCCCATGGGAAGCTATGTCTATGAGCTTTATGGAGTATGGGAGAGAGGAAAAGTAAGGTAAAGCAAAGGAATGGAGGAAGGAAGGAGGTGGTTGCAAGTGGAGCATGGCCATGAGCTTTAATGATTTTTCAAACTTGTTATTTTCAAGTGATATTTTGAAGGAATTTTTTAAAATATATTGTAAGTATTTTGAAGTATAAATATCATGAAAATATCTTATAAATACCTTGGAAAATATCTTATATAAATATCCTATTTTAAAAGTACAAACAAAAGGTCTAGAATGGGTTAGTAATTGCTTAATGACCTAATGGTTAGATTGTTTAATTACTTATTAGGAAAGTAATTAACTATTCTTAATACTAATAAGCCAACGAAGTAATCTTATCAATTTGTGAAAGTTAAGATTGATGTTGAGTAAGGATAGAGCAATTGAGCTATAACCTACCAAGCTTCCCTCCTAACCGAGGAATAGGTAAATGGAAAATGTCGAAAACATATTAATCGAGTTGATTTCTTATTTTTTATGGAAATTATTAATATTATACTTAACACTAAAAGCCGACGAGGTGGACTTATCCATTTGTGAGACTTAAGAATGAAGTGTCTTGGCAAGGCCTAGAGCAACTAGTGTGTAAATTACTTGGCTTCACTCTTGAACGAGGAATGGTTAAGTTGAGATTGTCGGAAACGAGTTAAGCATACGAATCGTGATTTAATATGGATAATATCCAAATACCAAAAATCAATCTGATTTATTTCGTACCCCTCGCTCGATGAGAAAATGGGTGTAAGCAATGGTTTTTGACTAGATAATCGATTAGTCGATTATTGATCTTAACCAAATACAAACTTAGATCTTTAAAACAGAGGTTTGTAAAGATAGTAACAAGTAGGAAAATGATTTGGGTTTGTTGTGACAATGTGTAAATTGCATTCGCCTTCAACCCTTTTCGATTATACTTAGGGCTGTAAATGGATCTTTAAAGAATGATTTAAAGATAAGCAAAAGCGAAATGGTTTTGGGTTTGTAGTGATACTTTTTAAGTAACATTTGTCTTAAACCTTCTGAATGGATTTGTGAAAGTACTTAGATCCATAAAATGGATATTTTGAAGGAAATAATAAGTGATGGAATCTTTTAGAAAAAGGTAGAGAAAGTAGAATTTTATTAGATAAATAAAGTTTACTGATATAAGAGATTCAATTAATAAAAGGATTGATTAAATGGAAGGGATTATGAGTTGCTTAAGTAACTTAATTATTCTTTGTGTGGCTTGATTGTGTTTTTGTTCGTTTATTTGTTTATGGAAAGTAAATGAAAATTGGTTTCCATTTAGAAACATCTATCTTGTACCAGATAGTCGATTAGTTGACTATCGAATTGATCAAAATATGACTTAAGAAGTTATCGAAAGGCTTCGCAATTTCATACCAATAAGAACCTCCGAGAAAGAGTATTAGTACGAAATGTCTCTAGCTTTCGCTTACTTCTGAGAGAACTAGAATTGAGTTAACCGAAAATTCATCGATTGGTTTTGAAGAGACCGGGATCGGTAAGTGTTCTACTTATTGAATACCACATCAAAACTAGTACGTAATCTATGTTCTGAAAGTGGAAGTGTAGTGGAATGTTGTAGAGTTGAACTTACTATCCTAAGGTTAAATCCTAGGGAAAGGTCAGCATTAACATTTCGATCGATGTTATCGTGTATGACTGTCAATCTTAAGGAGCACTCCAAGGAAGAGGACAGCGTTAGCATTTTTCAGAAGGCTTATGCGGGGGAAGCTATGTGGATGTTCGAGATATATTCAATATGCTCGAATCCACATATTATTTCGTGATCTATTCGAGATATAGGAATTCATTTAGGAATTCATGATCTGTTCGAGATGGAGTAATCCATCTGGGGATTTGTGTTTAGTTCGAGTGATGAAGACTTGTGTGAGAGATGCCGAATTTAGCCTTGACATAGGGAAAATAACAAAAAACAGAATAGGGACATGCCTGGGCAGTTTAGCAACCTCAAAGGTATATCAACTCCATTTCTTGAGATGCTACTCAATTATAGCTAGCGGGAGTTGGTATGGCTCGGATCACAAACCGAGGGTGGTCCAATTATGTTTACCTTAGAGTATATCCCATCTAGAGATATACGTTACTTGAGAGGTAGTTTCTAATCTTGTAATGGAGTTTGGATTCGGCTAGATCCGAGGAGATATCCATGGAAAATCCATTAAGCAAACGTGCATTAATGTTATTGATTGTATACCTATTATTGTTGGGGCATTCACACAGCAACTATTTGATATGACTTATTTGCTACACCCTAGACATTATCTAACATATCACTATATATTAAACCCAATTAATGGTTAGTTTCTTTGAGGGAAAAACCATTATGAGAATCCGTACGGTCTCAATGGCTATTGTTACTTGTCACTTGTCACTTGTCACTCATATTTCCTGAGTTTCTCATGCTGGTTTACCAGACTGATCCATGTGTTATTTTCTCATAATGCTCGGGTCAGCCCCGTGTGTGTTTTTAGATTTAGCTTAGGACGGTTTGGATCTTCTGGAGAAGAAATGGATGATTACCTGCCGTATTATTTATTTCCGCTGCATTACTTTGTGTGTATCATCAGCATTTGTGAGGACATGTTGTTATAATTATCCAGGATGATTATTGTAACTCTAAAAAACTTTGTATCTTAGAATCGTAGTTTACATTGTCTTTTGACATTATATATGATCGATCCGTTGTGAGATTCTGGTATTATGTTCCTTCTTGCTGGTGCTTAGAAAAATTGGTTGTTGTAGGTGGATTAATGGGATCTCCACCTGCTGGTGCTGTATTGGGCACTTGCCCTTGCACTTCTGGTACCGTAGCTTTACGGAACCAGTCAGCTATACTATGCAAAAAAAAGAGAATTTAGGTTCGAAAGAACGAAAGAAGGTTGAAATGGACTTTGAGGGGATTTTTGTAAAAACTCTTTTATACTTGAAAAACTATTTCTATAATAAGAGTTTCTTTCTGAAAAATACTTCTAGTTTGAAGATATGCTACTTTTAAAAATAGGTTACTTTTGGAAAAATACTTTATTTTTAAAACAAGTTTTTAGGAATCCTGTAACCTCACTCTAATACCAAGTGAAACACCCCCACACCCCTTAGTATACCCAAAAGGGCACATTAAGAGATATGGTGCGTTATAGGCGTAGCTAAAACTTTACAGAGACTAAGATTCACAAGATAAATAAATAAAACAGCGGAAACACTTAAAATTAAACTTCATTACTCCATAAAATAAGTCATAAAACCAAATACATGATATGTCTAAAAATACCAAGTAAACATGTCTCGTGAAGAATACCATCTCAGTCATATTATCAGAGTACATAAATAATAAAAATCATCCCTCTCACAAAGTACCAGTACATCCAAACTCAAATGAAAAGAAAACTGAACAGAAGACGAATACATGAAGAATGAGAAAGCTCTACAAACGGGCCTTCAAGAAATCTGAATCTACTGCCCTTGCCTCTACTGGCGTATGGGGGGAAAAGGGGAAAATAGAGGAGTGGTTCGGACTAAAAGTCTGGTAAATGAAAGTAATTACTATTATTTTTTAAGCAAGATAAGGATAATAGACTTTGCAACAGTTCTAGTATAAAAGGAAACAAAGGAAAAGGTAAAGCTGGAATAAAATACTGTTTAACTATTTTCTTTGCTTAGATAGTTTCGATTGGATTGTTTGCACTTTTCTAAAACTTCTTTGATTAGGCAGAAATCCCAATCCTAGTTTAATTAGGCTAAAATCCTAATTCTACCTTTCGATCAGCCTTTTATCTCTGTTGTGCCACTGTGAGCTAGTCTCATCATGTGGGTCCTACAGCAAAAAGACATCTGTTTAGCGCTTTGGAACTCAATAGCGACTTATATCCCTGCTCTGAGGCCGCACGCTCGGCCACCGTCGGCTCGCACTATCTGTTGCTCCCTCTTTTGACCTCTTATTTACCATTACTTCAGCATAAGCGTGCCCAACCTCACTTGATCTGTTGTGAGACCATCAGTCCCAGTCTGACAGGGTCCTGCCCAGCCTTACCTAAGTGTTTGTGAGACCATCAGTCCTAGTCTGAAAAAAAAGGAATGCTGCTGGTGCGGGTCCTAACAAACAAAATCTAGTTGCGCCCCTTGCCCAAATTCCTCAATTTGAGCTTCTATTTATTGACCTCTTATTGTTAGTACCAAAATTGGTCACTAACCTCGTAGAGAAAGATTATGTAGAGAAATAAGTGATGAAGGTAAATTAAACAGAGAAGACGATGCTAATTTAAATGCAGAAAGTAAGAACACCAAATTTATAGTGGTTCAGCGTAATTGCCTACGTCCACTTTGAGATTAAACTTTATTGATCTTCTTAATGATTGATTACAAATACAATTCGTAGATCAAATGCTTGAATGAAGTTGTTAAGTAAAGAAGATGAGTCTGAAAAATGGTAGAGTCTCCCCAGTGTTCTCCCAAAAAAAGGTCCTTTTCACTGTGACCCTGCCCCTCTATTTATAAACAAAGATGGGCTCGGTAGCCGAACACTCTAGCCCAAGTATAGTGGTCGCTGCATGCCGAACCAGGTAGGCCGAACACAATGATGCCGAACCACCCTTCCTATGCCGAACGGTATGTTTGATGTGTGGGAAGTGCAGAATAGTTGTCAGTCAAAGCCGAACGTGCCTCTGTCCGAAGCGCTTGACTGAACAATGCTCTCTGGCCGAACGACGCATTCTGGCCGAACGATACCTTTGGCTGAACGATCCTCCTTGGCCTAACGTGCCTTCTGGCTGAACGATGCTCTTTAGCCGAACGATCCCTTTGGCCGAACGATACTGCCATGTCAAGTAATCATATACGCCGAACGCCTTCTAATGCCGAGTACTCTTGGATGCCGAGTACTACACCGAGTACTCCTTGATGCCGAGTGCTACTGGATGCCGAGTACTACGCCGAGTACTCCTAGATGTCGAGTGCTTCTGGACGCCGAGTGCTATTGGATGCCGAGTACTACGCCGAGTACTCCTTGATGCCGAGTGCTACTAGATGCCGAGTACTACGCCGAGTACTCCTAGATGCCGAGTGCTTCTGGACGCCGAGTGTTATTGGATGCCGAGTACTCCTGTTGCCGAGTTCCACTGGATGCCGAGTACTATCTGATGCCGAGTACTAGTTTCCTGGTCAAATCTCCCGGAAACACTAGCCCCCCAAAGTGTATCGCGTGGTCGAACGTGGTACGCTTTGAATCATGTAACCTTCTCGTCTCGTCTTAAACCCTTGACTAACCTCGAATGGAGATGCCCTTTTGTGAACTCCAGCGGTTTAGATGTGTGCCGAGCGTGTTCTAAATGCCGAACGAGACATTTGTAACCGAACGATACTTCCTTGCCGAACGATACTTCAGTGCCGGACACCATCATGCGCCGATGCCGAACGGTATGACCTTGACCGGTTCCACCGGATATGGCCTTTTCGACTTCTTCTGTTTCCTTATAAAAGCTAGCTCCTCTATCCTTCTTTTCCTTTTCACACTTCCAATACCTCTGCCTTGCCTCTGCCGAACCTATCAGCATACAACTCGCCGATTCTTCCCAAGTTTCTTCCTTACCAACTAGGTACCGATCCTTTCATCTCAATACAGCCTTTATGCTCGAACTCCCTTAATTGATGGGATAAATCGAGCCTTGGACAAAATGTCGAGTCACGCGACGAGTGGTGGTAGGAAGTGTAAATAGAGATGAGTTTTTTCTAGAAATCAATGATAGACACACTGTGGTTCGGCATAGGTATTTTATGCCGGACCAGATTGGTGGAAGTAGAAACATGGAGTAAGTAGGAGGACTAGGGGCGTTGAGTGGTCTGGTCTGGTACGACTTGCCGAACGATTCGCCCTCGTGGTTCGATGTGGATGGAGGAAGAGACGAGGCCAATGTTGAAGACAACGTGCCGATGGTCATTTCAGCCGAACAGTCACAAACACCGTACCATACTCAGGCTAAAACACGCCGAACAAAACAAGGCCGGACCAGGACTTAGCCGAACAACGACTTTAGCCGAACAGTGACTTTTAGCCGAACAATTACTTTAGCCGAACAGTGACTTTAGCCGAATAGTGACTTTAGCCGAACAGTGACTTTTAGCCGAACAATTACTTTAGCCGAACAGTGACTTTAGCCGAATAGTGACTTTAGCCGAACAGTGACTTTTAGCCGAACAATTACTTTAGCCGAACAGTGACTTAACTGAATAATGACTTGGCCGAACAAAGACTTAGCCGAACCAAAATTTAGCCGAACACTCATTAACTATACCTACCCGTAAAGCAAAACAAGTAACAGGGCCCAAGCATTCTAGCATACGTGAAGCCGGCCCGGATCGCCAACTTCTTAGCTTCAGTAAACGTAAATCTGAACTTAGATTATCATACGTTTTCTGGATCTGGAATTGCAATCGCCAAAAGGCATGCTTCTGGGGACGGTCAGCGATGACGGTCTCCGAGGGCGATGACTTGATGCTCAGTTTTATAGCAACAACTTTGCGACCTTCAAACTTTCAATGCTTTTACACGATTGCTTGCACTAGATCACACACCACATGGGGGGGATATTCGTGTTGTTAACTCTAACGTTCAACGTTTTTTTTTCAAGTATAGTTTTCGCGGGCACTTAAACAGATTCATTATTTATTGGGGATGTCTATGAAGTCTAGCTCCGCCACCATATCTGACAGGCCTAGGCCGTCATCAAGGCAAGAAGTCGATGATGCTTCAAATCCGTTGACTTCCCCTGCCCATAACTTAGCACCCGATGCCCTGGAGGCAACAATTCTTTTAGACAATCCGATCGATTCACAAGCTTCGAAGATCAATGAAGCCGCACTTCGACGGATATGCTCCATTCACGGGATTCCTTTTGCCGATGTGTTGGTCCCTTCGCGACACGATCGTCCTCACCTGCCCCCAGTCGGATATACCACCTGCAACAAGTTCATGTGTTGGATGGGCAGCGTGCCTTCGTTTAATTTATTCCTCCGGGACGTGTTGCAGTACATCGACATTGCTCCATCGCAGCTGCATCCGAACGGTCACGCGTTTCTATATGGGACCTATCTACTCTGCATGGTCGTCTTCTCTAGACCTCCAACCTCTGGCGACATCAGATACATCTATATGATCAAGAAACGGAAAGATAGCCCTTCCTTCATGTTCCTCGAGCCGTACCACAAATGCCAAATCTTGACAGGAGCATGCAGTAAATTTGCCCTGTACAAACAGGAATGGTTCTACGTGCATTGCCCCCTTGGTTTTGCGAGGAGATGGATTGAAGGCAGTAAGTCTCTTTGATGAGTCATCGTTCGCGTTTAATTGGAGTCATGCTTTTTCGAACTTCTCGTTTCGTCTTTTCAGGTATCAACCCGCATCCGGAGGGCCGAGGATATTCTGAGGCCGTTGAGGCCATTAGAGCTCTTCCTGCCGAGGAACGCGACATCCGAACCATCATTTCGAATGAATCATTGTCAAGGTTCGGCTTGCTAGCCCCAGGTCGTCGGATTAGCCTCCCGGAGGGCATCTCCATTCCCAAGCCAGCATCCGGTAAAGGGAAAAAACAGGCCGGATCGTCATCACGCCGCACTCCCGATACGCACGAAGAAGGTGAGCGCAAAGAGGACGAAGCTCCTGAGACCCAAGGCGAGAATGTGGGCCCCGCTTGGAATCCGGCGGTCGAAGTTCATGATATTGAAACGTCATCCTCCCCTTCGAAGGGAAAGAAGAGGTTAAAATACAATATTCGGAAGGAGAAAATTGGCGGCACTTCTAAAGATATGCCTATCCCGCCAGAGAAAGAGGCTTCCTCACAGCACCTGGAGAGTTCTCTAAGGGGTTTGTCGAATCTTTCCATCCCCGACGATATACTTAATTACGGGTTTGACGATCTTGAAGCCCTCAAGTTTTCTTCGCCCGCTAGAGGCAATGCGGGAGTTCAACTCCCAGTCCAGGGAGACAATACTCCGATTAGTAAAGACAAAAGAACTGGTCTGTCGGGGGGAACACTAGGACACACACGCACATACGCATTCCATCATACACTTCAAGTTTTTTCTTGTTTCCCGGATCTTTCTTAACTCGTTGTTATCTCTATTCTTTGTAGGTGACATGGGGCACTCTCACGGATTCGATCGCCTCCATGGCTCTTCCATATTTCATCATTCCGGACGGGATTCAGGTTCGGGCAGATGCAGGGACAGAGACGATTATGAAGATAGAGACAACCGTCCCCGCGATTCGTCTTGTCGTAAGAAGGCATATTCCCAGTCTTCTCAGTCCTGTGATCCTCTTCCTCCAACTGAGCCGGATAGAGAGAAGTCTTTACAGAAGGGGTCCCAACCCGATGCTCCTCAAGAACAACACTCTGGTTCGTCGAGTACGAGGCAAATTCGGGAGCAATGAAAAAGAGCAGAACTTCCAAGGCCTCCTCCCCCTACTCCCGCGGTTGACCCAACTGTAGAGGAAATGATGGTCGATCTTAAGGCCAAGTTTCCAAAATTTGCTTCGATGGTCTGAAGTTCCTCCCGGCTATTCACCTATCCCTGGGCACGTGAAGCAGAGTGCCATTGCCTGTAATAACGACGTCTATGTTCAACATGATGCGTTTGTACACTTGGTTGAAAAGATCTCGAAGGTGTCCGTTGAACGTCAATATGAGATCGATCGCCAGAAATTGGAGGCTGGCTGCGACAAGAACATCATCAAGCATCAAGACGAAGAGCTTGCTTCGTATAAGTCGAAGCTGGAACCCGTTGGACAAAGCGCAAAAGATACTGCTGAGGCAGTTACTCGTTTAGAGATGGCTCACAAGAAGGAACTTGATGAAGCAGTCCAGTGCAGCGGTGCCCTTGCCCTAGAAAAGATTCCGTTCAAAAAGAAAGGGACGCGCTCGCCGTACAAGTCAAAGAGCTGAAAGAATTACTCTCCAAGGAGAAGGAGGACAAAGTAGCTACTCAAGAAGAATCACAACGATATTGTGATGAAATCGTTGCTACTCGGCTCCTGAAAACGAAGCTCGATGGCGAACTCGCTGGGGTTGAAAAAATGAAGGACGAAGCCCGTGAGGAGGGCAAAAGAAAAGCTGCGGAGGAGATTGACTCTCGCCTCGAGGCGGCCGCAGAAGCCGGCAGGGAAGAGGTCAAATGCATGTTTGACCCGTTGATTGCCGAGTACGGAGCCCGCGTCCTTATGCATCGTGACTTAACATTCTTGGGCGACGGCTATCTCGAATCCCTAGTTGAGGCCTGGGAAACCTTAGTAAAGATCAAGAAAATCGAGTCGGGCTCTGAAGAGGTCGATGAGGATGCCTTGGTGAAGGAGTTTCTTAGGGGGAATGAGCCAGCGGATCTATCCGCAGCTTTGGCGCTTTATAGCAAAGGCTCTCCCCTTCCAAAAAAGAAAAGTGATGAAGCTGGCCCATCTGGGGCTGAGACTACGGCTCCTCATATTGTTGCTCCTCCCGCTGCTCAACCGGTCGGTCGGTCGACACTTGATCCATTCGAGCAGCATGCCGGTTATGATCCTGAAGATCCCGGGCTCGGCGCTCATGTGCTATCCCCTATCCTGGAGGGTGAAACCCCGCGCGCAACCGATAGCCAACCGGAATCTGTTAGGAAACTCTTCTTCTCTAGAAGTTGAAAGATCTGTCATTTTCCAGCAGTGGTTATTCATTTTAATGTTTATTCTTTATGTTTTCATGCAGGCTGCTCTGACCCCGAGCCAACTCCGAGGAGCGATGACGCCAAGGAGGAGGCAGAGAAAACAAGCGACGTTGTTCACGCGGGAGTAATTCCTGGTCCCGATGCTCAAGTGATCGGGGCGCTAGATGATGATAAGCTTGACACTTCATCTCCTGCCGAAGGGAGCGATGAAATCGAAATCACTGGCGCCTCTGAGCATACTTCAAAGATGAGCATGAAGGACCGCCTCGCCGAGGAGGAGAAGAAAAAGGTCGAGGTCAAAGTTGAACCTGAAATATTGGAACTTACCGACCCGCGGAACAGACCTTTGAAAATCATTCTCCCGGGCAGGTCCAAACCACTGGATGTTCCGTCTCCTACTCCTGACTCCGCTTCTTTCGCAAGCAAGAAATCCAAGAAAAAGCGTGAAGGAGAGGAGTCGTCGGAAAAAACAAAGGAAGACAAGAAGAAGAAACCAAAGAAATAATCGATACACTCGTTCAACGAGCTTCTTGCTTAAGTCTTGTAGTTGCTTTTATCTTTTGTAGCTTGTAGTTTGTATAGATAGGTTCTTAACTCTGAGTTTTGTAGGAGTAACTGTGTAACCCCATTTTGAACTATTGAATGAAGTTTAGTTTCTTTTTCGTTTGAATGATTCTCTTGCTTTTCTTTGGTTTGCTGACTAACTGTAGTCATAACTCAAGTTCTTATGAGTTGCATTATCTCCCAGTCCATTCTCGTGTTGTTCAAACATTTCCAGACGTGGCATACTTCTTGTTCCACATCTCTCGAGTACTTGGACTTTTTTCTAAATCTGCGCTCCGGGGATTTAGAGTAAGTTGATCCGCGTTCAGGGGATTCGGAGGTTCGCATCGTTTATACTCTAGTCTGCACTCTGGGGACTTAGAGTACTCTGATCCGTGCTCTGGGGATTCGGAGATTTGAAATCATTTATACTCTAGTCCGCACTCCGGGGACTTAGAGTACTCCGATCCACGCTCTGGGGATTCGAAGATTTGAAATCGTTTATACTCTAGTCCGCACTCTGGGGACTTAGAGTACTCCGATCCGCGCTCTGGGGATTCGGAGATTTGAAATCGTTTATACTCTAGTCTGCATTCTGGGGACTTAGAGTACTCCGATCCGCGCTCTGGGGATTCGGAGATTTGAAATCGTTTATACTCTAGTCCGCACTCTGGGGACTTAGAGTAGTCCGATCCGTGCTCTGGGGATTCGGAGATTTGAAATCGTTTATACTCTAGTCCGCACTCTGGGGACTTAGAGTACTCTGATCCGCGCTCTTGGGATTCGGAGATTTGAAATCGTTTATACTCTAGTCCGCGCTCTGGGGACTTAGAGTACTTCAGTCCGCGCTCTGGGGATTCGGAGGTTCGCATCGTTTATACTCTAGTCCGCACTCTGGGGACTTAGAGTACTCCGATCCGTGCTTTGGGGATTCGAAGATTTTGAAATCGTTTATACTCTAGTCCGCGCTCTGGGGACTTAGAGTACTCCGGTCCGCGCTCTGGAGATTCGGAGATTTGAAGTTGTTTATACGAGTCCGTACGTCGTACAGGATAATGTAGTTCGTCATCCGATTATGAGATATAGAAACATTAGTGATTCGTGGAAAATACGGCTTCAAGCCTTTATTAATGAAAAACAACTAAACTGCTTGATTACATAGTTAAAAAGAAACTAAGTTACGACTGAACGAAAACATACAGGAAATAACAGTGCCTAAAACAAGAAAGAAAACATGCTAAATGTAATAGTGCCGCAGATGTTCACTGTTCCATGCTCGGGGGAGTGTCGTGCCATCAACGGTCGCTAGCTTGAATGTTCCCTCTCCAAGCTTCCGTTCAATGACGTACGGACCTTCCCAGCTGGGATTCATACGTGATGGTACCGGGAAAACTCGTTTCAGAACGAGATCGCCCACATCAAAAGTCCTTGGGCGGACTCTGCCGTCGTAGTAACGCTTGACTCGGTGTCTATGCGCTGCCGCCCTTAATTCGGCCTCTTCTCGTTTTTCATCGATGCAGTCCAGTGATTCCAACAAGAGGTCCTTATTCGTCTTGGGATCGTAATATGTCACTCGATGCGATGGAACTTCAAGTTCCACGGGTATAACGGCTTCCGAGCCTTATGCCAATGCGAATGGAGTGTGGCCGATCGCGGACTTGTGGGTAGTTCTATAAGCCCACAATGCTGTCGGGAGCTCATCTACCCACTTGCCTCCGACTTTCTCCAAACGCTTCTTTAGTATTGACTTGATTATTTTGTTAACGGCCTCGACTTGTCCGTTAGCTTTTGGGTGCGCAACGGCGGCGAACTTCTTCTCGATGCCATACTTTAAACAGAACTCTTTGAACTCTCTGCTTTCAAATTGCGTCCCGTTGTCCGTAATGATGGTGCGAGGAAGGCCAAAGCGGCATATGATGTTTCGTACAACGAAGTTAATGACCTTCTTAGAGGTGATGGTGGCCAAGGGTTCTGCCTCAGCCCATTTTGTGAAATAGTCGACTGCAACTATCGCGTATTTCGCACCACCTTTGGATATAGGCAAAGAGCCGATTATGTCGATTCCCCAGATTGCAAATGGCCGGGGACTAACCATTTGTGTGAGTTCCGTTGATGGAGTCCTCGGGATTTTCGCATATCTTTGACACTTGTCACATTTTCTTGCGTAGTCTGCAGCGTCCCGATTTACGGTCGGCCAGTAATATCCATAGCGGAGGATCTTCTTTGCTAGCGTTTGCCCCCCAGTATGGTCGCCACATTCCCCTTCGTGAACCTCTCTTAAGACCCGCTTTGTCTCGTCATGAGCGATGCACCGTAATAATGGGACTGAGAATCCTTTCCGATACATTAATCCATCCTACATCACATATCGCGCGGCCTTTCGAAGGACCTGCCGTCTTTCGCTCCTTTTTCCTGGTAAAGTCCCGGTCGTTAGGTACAGTTTGAGTGGGGTTATCCACGATTCCTTCTCGATTTCCGTTTCCAACACACGATCGACTTTTGTAACAACCCGACTTTTTCTCCACAGAAAGTCGCATCGTTAATTAAGAAAGAAAGGGATAGAAGAAGAAAAGAAAAGAAAGAAGAAAGAACAACAACATCAGATACTCACAGCGGAACGAATGAAATATAATATATCACATAAAATATTACATAGTATCATATACAACAGAGTTACACAACTATACATCTCATATTAGACAGTTATAAACATCTGTCTATCATACATCTCTATATATCAATACAATACAGACACAACTCTAACACAGCGGAAACCATAATATCTACACGTTGAAGCCACCTGCTCCAAATCTCCTTCAGCATTCGTCAAAGCTAACCTGAATCCCTCGACTACTCAATACAATATTGAGTACCCAAGAGTTTAATAAAACAGAAAATAAACACTTGGGTCAGACATGGGTCTGGTATGAGTAAACGGTTTAAACTTGTTTAACTTTGAAAAACCTTTGAAAGAAAAGGTATCTCGTAAGACTTCCCGCACATAAACACGGAAATGTTTTTACCTTACGATAACCAAAATATTTGATAGGAAATCCGATTATATTATAATAGGGTCTAGGGTTTTCAAATAAAATACAGAAATAGCTGGAATGCTTACATCTCACGTTCCAACATAGTTGGGCACAACTAAATCGTACGGCACTTATTGGAGTTTGGATTCCATACAATGGCAGGGCTACTGGGGTACCGCCCGTCACAGTACGTGGCCTAGATCAACGTACCGAGGAGTACGCCCGCTCCCCTGCAACACAAGGCCGGAACATCCCTTACTGGATAATTCCCGCATAAGAAACCCCACGGTTGTAGCTAGCAACCGCCCACACAGCCGAAATAAAAAGAAGGGACCTCTAGACAGAGGAATCTTATACTACTTGGGTGCTACCCACTAACCTTGCTGCACCTCCCCTGTTTTAGCCATTCCCGGTTGATGAGGCTTGAGGCTCACGATTACCTTTAATCAGAACACATCACTTAGAATGCTCATCGTCCACCTGACGATGTGCTGAAAGCATTTAATCCATACAAGTTCGTTCCGGGTTCGAACGAAACCGAAGGCATTATCTCGTTACACTCGTTTTGGAATCACCCTCAGAGTTAACGACAATAACCCTTGCACTCTGAATCTTCATCTTTACTTGATTCACGACCTATCGTTAATTTGGATCGATGTGGTATTCGGGTCTCCAGACCTGGAAATCCGGTATACGGAAACCCGATCCCGGTCTCATCGAAATCCAAAGCGTATCTTTTAAGGCCAAGTTGTTTAAAGGTTTTAAACAATTAAACTTATATTCAGGATGATATAAACAGATAGATAAATAACATTATCACAATAGATAATTCATATCAACATTCATTTCACAAAGCAGCCTATCACATATATCAGAGATATCCAAATCATCCAATATCAACTAATCACCAATATCAATCATCCAATATTAACCAATCATTCAAAAGCAGAATTGATTAATTCCAAATCAATTTAATTAACCTTTAATTAAATTAATTACTATCCTTTAATTACTTGGATTACCTTAATCCTGCTTACTAGCATTAATTAATTATAAATTAATTAATTAATCATCTCTTAATGATCTTCCCTAATTAATCTTCCTTGATTAATTATACTTTAATTACATTCAAGTAATTATTCTTAACCATATACAGTAATTAACCTTTAATTACTTATCATTAAATAATTAATGATCCATAAATTAATTAATTAATTATTTATTTACATTAATCCTCAATTAATTATAATTAATTATATTAATCCTCAATTAACTATAATTAATTAATCATACTTAAATTAATTACTTTTATTAATCAACCTTGATTAATTCATTAATTAAATAATCCTTACTAATTAATTTTTAATTAAATAAATAACAAATTTTAATCAACCACTTCATTAATTAGTCTTAATTAATCATAAACAGTAATTAACAATTTGTAATTACTTATCTTAATTAATTACTTCTTAATTAATTATATTAACCTTGATTAATTAATCTAATTAATTATTCTTTAACTACTTGATTAAGAAATTATAAATCAATTAATTAATAAATAAACCTTAATTAATTACTTTATTAATTAATTACCATTTTAATTAATTACCCTTAGTAATTATCCTCAAATTAATCACATTCCTTAATTAATTAATCACTTTAATTACTTAACTAAAATAATTAAGTAATTAACTTTTAATTACTTACATAAGTAATTACCTTCTAATTACTTCCATTAATAATCTTGATTACTTTCTTAATTAATTACTTAACAAATAAGTAATTCCATTACTAAATAATCCTTAATTCATTAATTAATTAACTACTCCATAATTAATTAATCTCAACAATTATATTAATCAATTCCTTAGATTAATAACATCAAGTGATTACCCTTTTATCACTTTAACTAATTACCCCATGAGTAATTTTCCTATTAATTACTTCCATAAGTAATTTCATTCAATAATTAACCACTAATTACTTTATTAAGTAATTACACTTAATTAATCCATAATTAAGTGATTATTTAAAATTAAATAAATAATTAACTAATTATTTAAAATTAATTAAACAATTAATTAATTAACATTCTATATTTAAAAATCCTTAATTAATTATGAAACCATTATTCTTAATTAATCTTTACTTAAATTCTATTTAAATTAAGTATTCTTAAATTCATATTAATACTAATTTAACCTTATTATCCTTATAAATAAATTATTTGAATTATTTTAAATCTTATTATTCAAAACAAATTATTTACAAATCATAATAATAATCTTACTTAGAGATAAAGCATTTATAAATTATTTCCAAATTTACCAAATACTTGAAAACTTGTTTATTCCTTAAATTTTAAAACCCAAATATGACTTTCTTATAAAATCTCAAACCCAGGTTACTGGAATTAAAACAACCCGAGTAAACCCACTAAAAACACGAGTCTTTCCCCGAGTCATATCCTTACAAGCCCGAGTCGTCTTCGAGTCACCCCCCCCCCCCTTACTCATCTGCTTTGAGTCTTCCACGCGATCAACACGAGAGCGTCCCGAGTCTCTTCCTTCTTCCCAAAACAAACAGCTACCCAGACACCAACTTGCACGCGTGCACGTGCACGATCAACTGATCGACCTCCGATCATCACTGCTGTCATTCACAGATCACCGTTGACCCCCTCTACCAATTTCCATCACACAGTCCTTCATTCAAGCTCGAAATCAAAAACGAGATGTTCGAGCACTTCTCTGAAAACAACCCAATCACCAAATCCCTCTCACGCCGCCGCCTACGACCACGAGGAACCACGCCGCCACGTCTAGACCTTCATCAACGATCCACGCTTCATTTACACCTGACCCGATGCAGTTCGATTTCATATTCGCGACACAGCAATACAAATTCCAACCCATCATAAACGTGAGTTAAAACCCTAGTTCACCGATCTCTGGTCACCACGACCATCAGAAAAACCCTCTATTATTTTTCCCGTGATCATCATTCCTAAAGCCATCATCGACAACAACCCTGAGCTTTACATCTTCCACGATCATTGGCAATTGCTGATAAACCCAAAATCGATCAACTCATAATCTCTTGACGAATATAAACTTAAAAATCCAGATTTTAATATCTAAATTCATCATTTCTTATTACTAACTGGTTTCTGAAATCAAACCACAAAATTATGAATATTGATTTTCGACCTATAACTGATGTTTACTGTAAAATCCTATTTTTGAAATATTAACTAAATAGTTCTACCTTAAACTATTTTTAAAAATGAATTTACATTGTTATAATTGTTTTCTTTTTAATGATCATAACCAAACAGTGATTCTTTGAGAAGATAAGGATTTTTTTAAAAGTTGTTCTTGAGCCAGAGAGATTCAACAGAGATCAGTATATATATACAGAGACATGCACACAATATACAGAGTATTTTCAATTATATTCCAGTTTAAAAACATCCATGCAGAACATACTTACAATATCACTTCATAGATTTA
The DNA here is from genome assembly GCA_030737815.1 of Allium fistulosum. NCBI lineage: Eukaryota > Viridiplantae > Streptophyta > Magnoliopsida > Asparagales > Amaryllidaceae > Allium > Allium fistulosum. The sequence continues at coordinate 681,523,230 of CM060907.1, forward strand.
GCAAAAACATCAAAGTAATAACACATATTTTAGTTTTTTGAAAGGTGTTTACTCTCTGGTTATAAAACAGAGAACAGAGGCAATACATGCATCTACACATATGAACACATGCAACCATATCTACAGAGATTCATCACAATATTTTAGCCAAATCACAGATTTTAAAAACTGTTTTTTTAAAAGAATGTTTACTCACCAGTTTTAAAAAGCAGAGAACAGAGCTACAAATCTGAAGAGCTTTTGCTTTTGAAAACTGATTTGCTTAAAACTGGAATGCCTCACTTGATTTAATAACTGGAGTTGTTGGAGCTTTAGATTGATTAAACTACATGCATGCAACTACCAGTGGTTGAAAATTGAATGTAGACAGTTTGAATTGCTTCCAGAGTTGAATAGAATGCAGCCGGGCTTTTGATAACAGAATGGTTTTGGGTATAAAGAGGTTACAGGAAAATAAACATTGCAGCTTTGATTTGCACTTTGGTTACAGGGTTTTAGACTACAGGCTTTTGCCTTTGAGTTTGAGAGTTTGTTTTGAGGAATGATTTCAGTGTTTTGATTCTTGGTTTGAAAATGAATTACAGGTTTAGTTTTGAACTAGAGTTTGGAAATGCTTCAGGTTTGATTCTCGATCATTTTCTGGTTTTAGAAAAGTAGCTTACAGGTTGAGTTTCTTGAGTTTAGAATTGAGAAGATAGAGAGAAAAAAAATGAAGGGGAAAGATATATGTTTATATAAGTAAATTTAGATTTTATTAAAAATAAAACAAAATTATATAAATGTGACACTTGTCTCTTACCTTGTCTAATTACTTAACACATATGCTTAGATGGTTTAATATGTTAACACTTGTAATTTTTCATGCATAAATAAATTTTAAATGATATTTAAAGCTTTTAAATTACATTTTCTAAATAGATAAATACATATCTTATTAAAAATGCTTTTCTCAATTTATAAAAATAAAACCTTTAAAAGAAAATAAAAACTAATCATATCTTAAATAAAATTATATATAGTATATTTAGTCCATTTTTAAATGATAATATAAAACTTTTGTATTTATTACTATTTAATAAACACTATCTTAATTTATATAAATAAAACTCTTTAAGGAAAATAATATAAGACAAATCTTATTTTAAATAAAAACTTATTTATATATTTAAATCCAAACTATGTTATTATTTTTATTTAAAGATATATATATTTCTTTAAATTCAATTCTTAAATCCAAATTCAAAGTCAATTTAAAAATCCAAATTAAAAATCAATTCAAATAAATATATATATATATATTAAATTTTAACAAGCACATTATTAATACTAAATAATTATTCTATCTAAAATCAATTTAAATACATATATATACACTTAAACAACTCTTATTAAATTTGGAATAATATGTCTAATTAAAAATCTATTTCTAAATAACACAAATTTAAATTTTAACTAATTATTCCATTTAAGAATCTACTCATAACTATATTTAAAAACAACTCATTATTAATTTGTTTGAAAATAACAATTTCAGTTTTTAAATAATTAATTTACAAGATTATCACATTTTAAATTCCTTGAAATCCCGGGATATCACATTCCTTCCCCCTTAAAAGAATTTCGTCCTCGAAATTTAAAACAAAAGATAATCCAAAGTTTTTATTTTATTTCAAAAATTTTCAAACAATTTTAGCATACATATCAGCCAACAGACAACCAATTTCATCCAAACAAACAATTAAATCCAAACAAATAACACTAGCTATCCGGACACAGATCCAGATAAGCTTCCTAAAATTTCCCCGAGTTCCCCAGATACAGATACCAGGATACTCGCTTTACTGTATCCAAACTAGCTACACTACTAAGCTACTAAACTCCTATTCATCTAGATCTACAAAACTCAACAGGATATCAGACTATAGACGAGATCAGCTCAACTACCACAACTTCCCGAACTACTGGTTCCAAAACCAGAGATAGATCAAACACTTATCCAAATCAGAATACAGAAGAGATCCAAAACAACTCGGAGCTGACTTCCCAGACTTACCCAATCTTATAGCTTCCTTTTTACCAGAGAAAACTTCAACAACAACGAAGTCTCCAACTTTGAATTCCAAATTCCTCCGTCTCTAATCTTCAGAACTCTTCTAACGATCCTGGCTGCCTACATCCTTACCGATCAGCTCAACCTTCGCTGATGCTTCTTGAAACAACTGGACCAAAAACAACTCAACAAAAGGATCTTCTCAAGATCTACTCAAAATCCAAAATACAACTCTACTCTACCAGCATCAGTAGATTACAACTTACTTCTCCTATCCGGAAAAGACATACAGATGCACTCACCACTCTGACCTTCAGATCCAGAAGAACTTCCTGTAGAAATTCTCTAATCCCAAAATACCGCAACTTCCGATTGCTTCCACTCTAGAACAGCTCACACTTATCTATCCAATCCATCGAAGAAATGGATCCACTCTGTTGCTTCTGAACTCCACCACCAGAATACTGCTTAGCCAAAGATCTCCTTGCCGGCACACAGAACACTCTGAGCTGCACTGCTGACACTGATGCTCTTATCCAAAGCTCTTCGAGAAACTCGAACTCCAAACCAAACAGAAACACCATGCTGAACTCAGCCTCAACACCGAAGCATACACACTTCCTTAATCTTGTTCCAAAGAAAACATCTTCGGGAACATCCATCGTCACTGTATCTCATCATACAGCTACTATTACCTGAGGTATCAAGATACCATCACTCGCTTCTGCCTCATCAACAGATCCAACTCTACTCATCCACACTTCAAAGATAAACTCCGAACCATTACAGTTTCCTTCGGAGATCGATGAAATCCTTCACCACAGCAAAGCTTACTCGAGACAGTATTAGGTCTACAGTCTCGACAGATACACTTCCAACCTCAATACTCAAACTCCAACCATTGGTAGTCGTGTTTCACACACCACCACCCTATCTACCTTTATATCCTATATTGGAAAACCTGTACGGGTAACCCAATCAAATAGGTAGAATATATATATATAGTTATATAAAAATTACAAATACGCTCTCTCACGATATACACCACTCCAGAGCTTAGGTATTCACTCAACCTATCGCTCTGATACCACTGTAACAACCCGACTTTTTCTCCACAGAAAGTCGCATCGTTAATTAAGAAAGAAAGGGATAGAAGAAGAAAAGAAAAGAAAGAAGAAAGAACAACAACATCAGATACTCACAGCGGAACGAATGAAATATAATATATCACATAAAATATTACATAGTATCATATACAACAGAGTTACACAACTATACATCTCATATTAGACAGTTATAAACATCTGTCTATCATACATCTCTATATATCAATACAATACAGACACAACTCTAACACAGCAGAAACCATAATATCTACACGTTGAAGCCACCTGCTCCAAATCTCCTTCAGCATTCGTCAAAGCTAACCTGAATCCCTCGACTACTCAATACAATATTGAGTACCCAAGAGTTTAATAAAACAGAAAATAAACACTTGGGTCAGACATGGGTCTGGTATGAGTAAACGGTTTAAACTTGTTTAACTTTGAAAAACCTTTGAAAGAAAAGGTATCTCGTAAGACTTCCCGCACATAAACACGGAAATGTTTTTACCTTACGATAACCAAAATATTTGATAGGAAATCCGATTATATTATAATAGGGTCTAGGGTTTTCAAATAAAATACAGAAATAGCTGGAATGCTTACATCTCACGTTCCAACATAGTTGGGCACAACTAAATCGTACGGCACTTATTGGAGTTTGGATTCCATACAATGGCAGGGCTACTGGGGTACCGCCCGTCACAGTACGTGGCCTAGATCAACGTACCGAGGAGTACGCCCGCTCCCCTGCAACACAAGGCCGGAACATCCCTTACTGGATAATTCCCGCATAAGAAACCCCACGGTTGTAGCTAGCAACCGCCCACACAGCCGAAATAAAAAGAAGGGACCTCTAGACAGAGGAATCTTATACTACTTGGGTGCTACCCACTAACCTTGCTGCACCTCCCCTGTTTTAGCCATTCCCGGTTGATGAGGCTTGAGGCTCACGATTACCTTTAATCAGAACACATCACTTAGAATGCTCATCGTCCACCTGACGATGTGCTGAAAGCATTTAATCCATACAAGTTCGTTCCGGGTTCGAACGAAACCGAAGGCATTATCTCGTTACACTCGTTTTGGAATCACCCTCAGAGTTAACGACAATAACCCTTGCACTCTGAATCTTCATCTTTACTTGATTCACGACCTATCGTTAATTTGGATCGATGTGGTATTCGGGTCTCCAGACCTGGAAATCCGGTATACGGAAACCCGATCCCGGTCTCATCGAAATCCAAAGCGTATCTTTTAAGGCCAAGTTGTTTAAAGGTTTTAAACAATTAAACTTATATTCAGGATGATATAAACAGATAGATAAATAACATTATCACAATAGATAATTCATATCAACATTCATTTCACAAAGCAGCCTATCACATATATCAGAGATATCCAAATCATCCAATATCAACTAATCACCAATATCAATCATCCAATATTAACCAATCATTCAAAAGCAGAATTGATTAATTCCAAATCAATTTAATTAACCTTTAATTAAATTAATTACTATCCTTTAATTACTTGGATTACCTTAATCCTGCTTACTAGCATTAATTAATTATAAATTAATTAATTAATCATCTCTTAATGATCTTCCCTAATTAATCTTCCTTGATTAATTATACTTTAATTACATTCAAGTAATTATTCTTAACCATATACAGTAATTAACCTTTAATTACTTATCATTAAATAATTAATGATCCATAAATTAATTAATTATTTATTTACATTAATCCTCAATTAATTATAATTAATTATATTAATCCTCAATTAACTACAATTAATTAATCATACTTAAATTAATTACTTTTATTAATCAACCTTGATTAATTCATTAATTAAATAATCCTTACTAATTAATTTTTAATTAAATAAATAACAAATTTTAATCAACCACTTCATTAATTAGTCTTAATTAATCATAAACAGTAATTAACAATTTGTAATTACTTATCTTAATTAATTACTTCTTAATTAATTATATTAACCTTGATTAATTAATCTAATTAATTATTCTTTAACTACTTGATTAAGAAATTATAAATCAATTAATTAATAAATAAACCTTAATTAATTACTTTATTAATTAATTACCATTTTAATTAATTACCCTTAGTAATTATCCTCAAATTAATCACATTCCTTAATTAATTAATCACTTTAATTACTTAACTAAAATAATTAAGTAATTAACTTTTAATTACTTACATAAGTAATTACCTTCTAATTACTTCCATTAATAATCTTGATTACTTTCTTAATTAATTACTTAACAAATAAGTAATTCCATTACTAAATAATCCTTAATTCATTAATTAATTAACTACTCCATAATTAATTAATCTCAACAATTATATTAATCAATTCCTTAGATTAATAACATCAAGTGATTACCCTTTTATCACTTTAACTAATTACCCTATGAGTAATTTTCCTATTAATTACTTCCATAAGTAATTTCATTCAATAATTAACCACTAATTACTTTATTAAGTAATTACACTTAATTAATCCATAATTAAGTGATTATTTAAAATTAAATAAATAATTAACTAATTATTTAAAATTAATTAAACAATTAATTAATTAACATTCTATATTTAAAAATCCTTAATTAATTATGAAACCATTATTCTTAATTAATCTTTACTTAAATTCTATTTAAATTAAGTATTCTTAAATTCATATTAATACTAATTTAACCTTATTATCCTTATAAATAAATTATTTGAATTATTTTAAATCTTATTATTCAAAACAAATTATTTACAAATCATAATAATAATCTTACTTAGAGATAAAGCATTTATAAATTATTTCCAAATTTACCAAATACTTGAAAACTTGTTTATTCCTTAAATTTTAAAACCCAAATATGACTTTCTTTTAAAATCTCAAACCCAGGTTACTGGAATTAAAACAACCCGAGTAAACCCACTAAAAACACGAGTCTTTCCCCGAGTCATATCCTTACAAGCCCGAGTCGTCTTCGAGTCACCCCCCCCCTTACTCATCTGCTTTGAGTCTTCCACGCGATCAACACGAGAGCGTCCCGAGTCTCTTCCTTCTTCCCAAAACAAACAGCTACCCAGACACCAACTTGCACGCGTGCACGTGCACGATCAACTGATCGACCTCCGATCATCACTGCTGTCATTCACAGATCACCGTTGACCCCCTCTACCAATTTCCATCACACAGTCCTTCATTCAAGCTCGAAATCAAAAACGAGATGTTCGAGCACTTCTCTGAAAACAACCCAATCACCAAATCCCTCTCACGCCGCCGCCTACGACCACGAGGAACCACGCCGCCACGTCTAGACCTTCATCAACGATCCACGCTTCATTTACACCTGACCCGATGCAGTTCGATTTCATATTCGCGACACAGCAATACAAATTCCAACCCATCATAAACGTGAGTTAAAACCCTAGTTCACCGATCTCTGGTCACCACGACCATCAGAAAAACCCTCTATTATTTTTCCCGTGATCATCATTCCTAAAGCCATCATCGACAACAACCCTGAGCTTTACATCTTCCACGATCATTGGCAATTGCTGATAAACCCAAAATCGATCAACTCATAATCTCTTGACGAATATAAACTTAAAAATCCAGATTTTAATATCTAAATTCATCATTTCTTATTACTAACTGGTTTCTGAAATCAAACCACAAAATTATGAATATTGATTTTCGACCTATAACTGATGTTTACTGTAAAATCCTATTTTTGAAATATTAACTAAATAGTTCTACCTTAAACTATTTTTAAAAATGAATTTACATTGTTATAATTGTTTTCTTTTTAATGATCATAACCAAACAGTGATTCTTTGAGAAGATAAGGATTTTTTTAAAAGTTGTTCTTGAGCCAGAGAGATTCAACAGAGATCAGTATATATATACAGAGACATGCACACAATATACAGAGTATTTTCAATTATATTCCAGTTTAAAAACATCCATGCAGAACATACTTACAATATCACTTCATAGATTTAGCAAAAACATCAAAGTAATAACACATATTTTAGTTTTTTGAAAGGTGTTTACTCTCTGGTTATAAAACAGAGAACAGAGGCAATACATGCATCTACACATATGAACACATGCAACCATATCTACAGAGATTCATCACAATATTTTAGCCAAATCACAGATTTTAAAAACTGTTTTTTTAAAAGAATGTTTACTCACCAGTTTTAAAAAGCAGAGAACAGAGCTACAAATCTGAAGAGCTTTTGCTTTTGAAAACTGATTTGCTTAAAACTGGAATGCCTCACTTGATTTAATAACTGGAGTTGTTGGAGCTTTAGATTGATTAAACTACATGCATGCAACTACCAGTGGTTGAAAATTGAATGTAGACAGTTTGAATTGCTTCCAGAGTTGAATAGAATGCAGCCGGGCTTTTGATAACAGAATGGTTTTGGGTATAAAGAGGTTACAGGAAAATAAACATTGCAGCTTTGATTTGCACTTTGGTTACAGGGTTTTAGACTACAGGCTTTTGCCTTTGAGTTTGAGAGTTTGTTTTGAGGAATGATTTCAGTGTTTTGATTCTTGGTTTGAAAATGAATTACAGGTTTAGTTTTGAACTAGAGTTTGGAAATGCTTCAGGTTTGATTCTCGATCATTTTCTGGTTTTAGAAAAGTAGCTTACAGGTTGAGTTTCTTGAGTTTAGAATTGAGAAGATAGAGAGAAAAAAAATGAAGGGGAAAGATATATGTTTATATAAGTAAATTTAGATTTTATTAAAAATAAAACAAAATTATATAAATGTGACACTTGTCTCTTACCTTGTCTAATTACTTAACACATATGCTTAGATGGTTTAATATGTTAACACTTGTAATTTTTCATGCATAAATAAATTTTAAATGATATTTAAAGCTTTTAAATTACATTTTCTAAATAGATAAATACATATCTTATTAAAAATGCTTTTCTCAATTTATAAAAATAAAACCTTTAAAAGAAAATAAAAACTAATCATATCTTAAATAAAATTATATATAGTATATTTAGTCCATTTTTAAATGATAATATAAAACTTTTGTATTTATTACTATTTAATAAACACTATCTTAATTTATATAAATAAAACTCTTTAAGGAAAATAATATAAGACAAATCTTATTTTAAATAAAAACTTATTTATATATTTAAATCCAAACTATGTTATTATTTTTATTTAAAGATATATATATTTCTTTAAATTCAATTCTTAAATCCAAATTCAAAGTCAATTTAAAAATCCAAATTAAAAATCAATTCAAATAAATATATATATATATATATTAAATTTTAACAAGCACATTATTAATACTAAATAATTATTCTATCTAAAATCAATTTAAATACATATATATACACTTAAACAACTCTTATTAAATTTGGAATAATATGTCTAATTAAAAATCTATTTCTAAATAACACAAATTTAAATTTTAACTAATTATTCCATTTAAGAATCTACTCATAACTATATTTAAAAACAACTCATTATTAATTTGTTTGAAAATAACAATTTCAGTTTTTAAATAATTAATTTACAAGATTATCACATTTTAAATTCCTTGAAATCCCGGGATATCACAACTTTCATCTCGTCTATGCTCGGGGAATGCAAGGCTTCAACGGGATACAATCCCATTTACTGCGCATTGCCGGTACTCGCAAACTTAGCCAACAAGTCGGCTTCTTTGTTCTGTTCGCGCGGGACATGCGAAATGTCATAACACTCAAGATTCGAGAGTAGTTCTTGGACCTAAACAAGGTACGGAGCAAGCTTCTGTCCCTTTGCTTGGTAATCTCCCCGCACTTGGTAAACCACCAACTGTGAGTCACAAAAGATTTCAACTGATTTGATCCCGAGTTCTCCGATGAGCTTCAAGCCAGCAATCAGTGCTTCATATTCTGCTTCGTTATTTGTAGCTGGGAAATCGAGCTTCAAAGCATAACAGATTGATCGGTTTTCCGGAGTTATAAGAACTACTCCCGCGCCGGAGCAACAGTCGTTTGATGCCCCATCAGTGTATAATTTCCACCGAACGGGGGGAATGACGTCGTGATTATCTGGTTCTATGGGTATGGTAAACTCAGCGATGAAATCTACTAATGCTTGCCCTTGTATGGCCCTCCGTGGCAAGTAGGCGATATCGAACTGGCTCAACTCGATGTTCCATTTTAGCAATCTTCCGGAAGTTTCTGGTCGTTGGAGTACCTGCCGCAGGGGTTGATCGGTATAAACACTGATTGAGTGTGCTTGAAAATAGGGGCGTAGCTTTCGTGATGCAATCACCAAGCAATAGGCCAATTTCTCGATTCTAGGGTAATTTCTTTCTGCCCCCGTTAAACGCTTGCTAACGTAGTACACCGGCTTTTGGATTCGGTCCTCCTCGCGAACCAGAGCCGACTTATCGCATGTGGGGATACAGCCAAGTATATATACAGCAATATAGCCCGACATCTGTGACGAAGCTGGTGTGTTCATGGTCCGGAATATGCATCGGGATTTGATTGTAACCCAAGTATGCATCCATGAACGATAACAGCTCATGTCCGGCAGTGGAGTCGACCAACTGATCAATCCTAGGCAATGGGAAACTGTCCTTGGGGCACGCTTTGTTCAAATCAGAATAGTCTACGCAAGTTCTCCATTTCCCATTTGCCTTTTTCACCAGCACAGGGTTTGATACCCATTCAGGGTAGAGGGCGTCGCGGACGAACCCATTGGTTTTGAGTTTGTCCACCTCCTCTCTGAGAGCAGCGGACCTCTCTGGGTCCATCCCTCTCCTTTTCTGTTTAACTGGGACGTATTTCGGGTCTATGTTCAACATATGACTCGTAATGGCAGGGGAAATCCCACACATATCAGAATGCGTCCAGGCAAAAACATCAAGATTCACCCGGAGGAAATCACTAAGGTCTTCAGTCATTGCGGGGCCGAGTTGTGATCCAATCTTCAGTATTCGCGATGGGTCATCTCGGCTGACTGAAATGTCAATTGTTAATTCGGCCGGCGCTGCCTTTTCTCCTCTGGGTTTCTCGTCGTCGTCTCTCGGATCTATGTCTCTGAAGATCCGAGAATTATGCCCGAGCCAGGGCTCGGGCACTACTTGTCAATTATCCATATTAAGGACGCGGACTGGATTGTCCGCACCCTTTCCCTTCTCCCTCCGGTGGGCCTCTCGGAGCTCAGCCACATAACAGGCACGACCATCCGCTTGGTCACCATGAACAACACCTACTCCTTTGTCAGTTGGGAACTTCAAAGTTAAACACCACGGGGCTAACGCTGCCCTAAACTCAGCCAGGGCCGGTCGGCCCAAGAAAACATTATATGGAGAATCCACATCCAAGACTACGAAGGGTAGGATTCGCACCCTCCGACGTTCGCCTTGTCCCAGTTCAACTGGTAACTCAACATAGCCCACTGCATCGGTCGCTGAGCCATTAAAGCCGTGTATGCGAGCTTTGGACGGTTTCAAGTCCTTTGTTTCCATTTTCATCTGGTCATAAGCCTTCTTGAAGATGATGTTGACAGAACTTCCACAATCAATCAAAATTCTTTTCACATATGCTGGTCCGATCGTTGCAGATATGACCATCGGGTCGACGGTTGGAGCCTCCACTTGGTCAGCATCTCTGTTTCTGAACACTATATCGTCTGTCATTACGCGATGTTGCTTAGCAGTGGTCCCATCCTCCGTGTTCGAACAACATTCGAAATCTGCATGCTTCAGGGCACTAGCATACCGCCCCATCTCCTGCCAATTCTTATCCGCGGGGTGAGGCCCGCCGATGATCGTGTTTATGACTAGCCTACCCATAGTCCGGGTAGGTTCATCGGGATGACGCGGAGGTGGAGCACGACCTGGGTTGGATGTTCCTTGCCCTCCTTCCTGAGGATCCTTCACAAATTCCTGCAGCTTTTTCTGCCTGATCAACTTCTCTATTGCGTCGTGTAGGTGTCTGCATTCTTCCATATTGTGCCCATAAGTCTCATGGAAGCGGCAATATTTTCCAGTCCGTTTCTGTTCCTCGGTTGACTCTTTTGGACGTGGCTTTCTGTATTGAAAGGTATTGCAGGTTGAGAGGTAAATATTCTCGAGAGACGCATTCAGCGGGGTATACTCGTTGTAGCTTGGAATTCTCGACTTCCACTTCCCCGCCTCTCTCTTTTTTCCTTGATTTCTTCCTCCGGACTCCTTAGGCTGCCCAGACTTGTTCTGGACATTGACTTGAACCTTTCCTGTGTTGTCTTCGGACTGCTTCACAGCAATGTTGCTTTTCACAGACTCTTGGACAGGTCCTGGTGCCTTATCTCTCCTTACCCACCTAGCTTGCTCTCTTCTTATGAACTGATGTGCCTTTGAGTAAAAACGTTCTAGTGTGGTCGGAGGTTTCCCTGCCAACCAGTCTCCGAATTTAGACTCCGGATCCATACCTCTCATTACAGCCATTAGAATTGCATGATCATTGGGATTACTGACTTCAGTTGCCGCAACATGGAATCTTTGTAAATATTCCTTCAATGACTCCCCGGGACTTTGGATTACACTTGACAGAGACCTTACATCCTTTGGACGAGTAGTGTGTATCCTGAACTGCTCAATAAACTTCTTTGCCAACTCCTCGAAATTGGATACAGACCGCGGAGGAAGTCGGGTAAACAACATAGTAGCGATCCCAGATAGAGTAATTGGAAAGCATCTACACTTGGTGGCATCATTTGCTCTAGCTGAATCCATCATCCATTCGTACCTCATGACATGCTGTCTGGGGTCAGTCTTTCCCTCGTACGCAGGGATAGTTGGCATACTAAACTTTCTGGGGTACGCCGCCTATAACACAACATCTGTGAACGGAGTGTGACTCCTTGATACTCCCCAATCGTCATTCGACAAGCCCTGATTTTCTTTCATCAATTGCCTGACCATGGCTATCAGGTCTGGTGTCTGTATGGAAGGTGGGAGGTTAGAGTCCGTTCTACGTGACTGTCCATGTTGATGCCTCCTCTCCTGGCGATCTGCCAATCGTGCGTCTTGAGGTTTGACATCATTAGCGTTTTGATGGTCTGGGCCTCCAGCCTCCACCTGTACTTCAGTTCCTAAGTTTCCAGCTCCGACTTGGTCGTGGTTTCCAGCTGTTTGAGCAGCAGCACCCGTCCGTGCAGCTTCAGTCTTACGGCGTCTGCGCCTGGGAGGTTCATCAGAAGAAGTTGAGCTGTCGGATGAGGAATAGGGAGCGGGATTGACCCCAGCATTCTGTTTGGCGTTAGCTTGCATCTGCTCTCCTAGTTGTCTCCTGCTTTCCTTGAGTTCTCTCATCAAGTCGTTGAACTCTATTCTGGTGACAACTGGAGTTTGGTCCTGGGTGGCAATTCTTACACCCGGAATCGCTGGTTGATTGCTAGGTCCTGCTTGTTGTACGCTAGCAGTTTCATGGGCATCCGCATTATGAGAAGCTGACCTGGTACGTGGTCTCGCCATTGTAGAGTTATTGGTTGGAACTCTGAGTAGAATCAACGGATGTCCTATCAATGAGTCGGATCTTTTTTGGGGGATTTGTTCAATCCAGTAGCTTCAAAGCAGATCCTTGAGGTCTGAGAATTCAATTCTCAATGAAAGCACCAAAGTGTTAGCACCAAAATTGGTCACTAACCTCGTAGAGAAAGATTATGTAGAGAAATAAGTGATGAAGGTAAATTAAACAGAGAAGACAATGCTAATTTAAATGCAGAAAGTAAGAACACCAAATTTATAGTGGTTCAGCGTAATTGCCTACGTCCACTTTGAGATTAAACTTTATTGATCTTCTTAATGATTGATTACAAATACAATTCGTAGATCAAATGCTTGAATGAAGTTGTTAAGTAAAGAAGATGAGTCTGAAAAATGGCAGAGTCTCCCCAGTGTTCTTCCAAAAAAAGGTCCTTTTCACTGTGACCCTGCCCCTCTATTTATAGACAAAGATGGGTTGGACTTCCCAGATGGGCTCGGTAGCCGAACACTCTAGCCCAAGTATAGTGGTCGCTGCATGCCGAACCAGGTAGGCCGAACACAATGATGCTGAACCACCCTTCCTATGCCGAACGGTATGTTTGATGTGTGGGAAGTGCAGAATAGTTGTCAGTCGAAGCCGAACGTGCCTCTGTCTGAAGCGCTTGACCGAACACTGCTCTCTGGCCGAACGACGCATTCTGGCCAAACGATACCTTTGGCCGAACGATCCTCCTTGGCCAAACGTGCCTTCTGGCTAAACGATGCTCTTTAGCCGAACGATCCTTTTGGCCGAACGATACTGTCATGTCGAGTAATCATATACGCCGAACGCCTTCTAATGCCGAGTACTCTTGGATGCCGAGTACTACACCAAGTACTCCTTGATGCCGAGTGCTACTGGATGCCGAGTACTACGCCGAGTACTCCTAGATGCCGAGTGCTTCTGGACGCCGAGTGCTATTGGATGCCGAGTACACGCCGAGTACTCCTTGATGCCGATTGCTACTGGATGCCGAGTACTACGCCGAGTACTCCTAGATGTCGAGTGCTTCTGGACGCCGAGTGCTATTGGATGTCGAGTACTCATGTTGTCGAGTTCCACTGGATGTCGAGTACTATCTGATGCCGAGTACTAGTTGCCTGGTCAAATCTCCAGGAAACACTTATTTACCATTATTTCAGCATAAGCATGTCCCTGGCTCAGCTAATCTATTGTGAGACCATCAGTTTCTGACTGAAGGGGAATGCTGCCGGTACGGGTCCTACTTCTATCTTTGCTTATTAACTTAGTGTAAGTCTTTAAAATAAGCCTCTTCTCTTATTTTAGCTCTGTTTGCTTATAAACTTATTCTAAGTCTTAAAAAAGCCTCTTCTGTTATCTCTGCTATACTTGCTTATTAACTTAATTATAAGTTCTAAAATAAGCCTTTTCTGTTATCTCAAATTATAACATGTGCGTTATAATTTTGCTTATTAACTTAACCCAAGGTCTAAGTTTAAAAATAAGCCTCTTCTGCTATTTCTTCTATTTTATCTTTTTAGTTATAATTACATGTTATGACTATGCTTGCAAATGTCTTATAATTGCCTATTTCAATCTATGTCCAATTTAGTATAGTTCTTCTTACTTTACATCTAATTTTTTGTAAATTTAGTGTTCTTATATTTTAGTCCATATTAGCAAATTATTCTCTTTTATTTATTTATTCGCGTAAAAAGGAATAAAAAGAAACTAACGTTTACATGCTAAATTTCAACTAAAAAGGAACATATGTAAATAACAATAAATGATTGTAAATAATTGGTAAAAACTGTAAATAACAGTAAATAATTGCAAATAACTGATATAAAATAGTTAAAAGAAAATAGACTGGAAAGAAAGTCTAAAATTTACTTAGAAATAAACTGTAAATAAACTTGCATAAAGGTTATCCCAAAATTGTAGAAAAACTACAACTATTGGAAACCCTATTATTTTAAATTACTTAAAAATCTCAAATAATTACTAAACACTCACCTGTGGTCCTTAGCTCTTTTCCTTGGCCTTCCCGGATCCACTTCTAGGGTATAAAATATTTTAATTAAAACGATCTTCTCCTTGGAAAATTATTCCTTTTAGGGTCCAGCCTCAGGCAATGAACCCAGATGGAGAAAATCTGAATGAGAAAAATAGCTAGGTCTAGGGTCTTATTTATAGTGTCACTTGGGGACCTCAGGCCGTTGGATTTGAAGATTAAATCTGGTGTAACCACGTCATAGGCTCGCTTAGAACCGTCGGATAGAAGCACGAATGCACAAGATCGAATTAAAATAGAAAAACACGTCATTTCTTCATCTGGACGAAAGCTCGTCCAAATGCTTTGGCAGGTCGACCAACCTTTCAACCATCATAAGCTAGGGGTCGACCTATAGGTCGACCCAGCTATGGGGAAGGTCGACTTGACCTATACTTTTTTTCTTTTTCTTCGTTTTCTTGTTTAATTTGTATCTCCTTCGTTCTAGCTCGGATTTTGACAATCTATATATGGAAATTGACCAAATAATTACTACAGACACAATAGTGCAAATTCCGAGGCTCAATTCTAAAAATTTCACAAATTTACTTTATTATTTAATTAATTTGTTAATTAATTACTATAGCTTAAATTTTGGGTTTACATTCTCCCCTCCTTAAAGGATTTCGTCCCCGTAATCTCCAAGGACAGAAGAATGAAATAAATATTTTCATCCAAGTTCTATAACCAACTACTCAACCATCTCCATTACATCCATTTTCTTAAGTTTTTCTAATGAAATTTATGATATATATATATATATATGCAAATAGTGTAGTGTATATGTCCCTAACTAATGCAAAAGATTAGGCAGTCTACTGATTCAGTCGACCTCCTTTTTAAGTAATCATGTCCATGCTATGTATCCAAATGAATGCAAATTTCCTAATGATAACTGATAGTTATATATGTGTGCTACAATCATCATCCAAATGCAACAATCATATGATAATCATCCATTTATAGCAACCATGGAATAAAATAAAAATAAAATATACAAATGCGCACACATCCATATGCATATGCTTTAGTGACCTAGTTAGGCCGATCCCAAAGAGATAATAGTGCCTAGTGTATATATATGTGTCCATTAGCATCCACTAGCAAACACTTGCAACCACTAGCGTCCAACATACATAACTTGTTTTAGTAACATGTTTACATTCAGTCCTACCATCCATAGGTTAAGTCTAAAGATCTACCCTCCCAAAGGATAATAAAGAAAAGAACCTATTCAAAACTAAAGATGTGTAACGACCCGTAAATTTCAACTGTTTTAATAACGTAATTAGTTGAAATTTTGTGAAATTTAAAACGATAAAATTTCGAAATAGAAATTTGATATTTGTAATGCGTCTAGTTAAACATAGCAACTGGTAAATTTTCGTCCGAAAATATGAAAGTTTATTTCGCGCGTAAATTCACTTCAATTTAATCAGTTAAAAAGCGTTGAAAATAAAATGTTTCGGAACCTAAATATTTTTACATAGAAAAATTCTAAACCATCTTCTGAGCAAGAGGTCAGTTTGTCATTTTTCCAAATTAGAACATCTATTGCTCCGTCGTTCTTATTTTCTGCAAAACAGCAGCATTCTGGTACCGATATCGATTTTTATCGGATGATCGTACCACTGATATCTGTATACCGTTTTGATCGTCTCGTCGTGCTGATCACTGCGGTATATTCCCTTATGTGTTTTGGTGTCCGGTACGCGTTGAACCGACGAACAGTAGCCGTACCGATAATCGTTTTAAATCTTTTGTTCCACCTGACTTTTCATTTTTCCAACATATAAGCCAATAGCCTCTATCATTTATGATTTTTGAATCCAACAGTTGGCCTTTTCTATTCCCAAGTTGCTTTTATTTGTTGGTTCGTTTCGGTTCCCTGGTTCATTTTCTCCTCTTCTCTGTTCTTCGTTCTGCCATATTCTATAAAAAAAAAGTAAATATTTGTTCAACCTACTCGTATCCTTCACATCTCCACATCCGAATGAACTCCAGATCAGAACGCACCAACCTCGTCCAAAAGCTCCTCCACGTGAATGCATACTCGGCCTTCCCACTCATCTCGACCTCTCCATAACATCACGCGACCCAACCTCGCCACCCAGCTTCCATGGCCGAAGCCTGCGACCTCTGCCCTCTACTCTCCTTCTCTTTCCCCTCCGCTGGCTTTCGTCGGCTCCTCCTTCCACCCGAAGCCATGGCAACCGAGCATTCCTCCCTCTCACTCAACCTCTTCCACCCAGCGTGCGGCCTCTCCTTTCCCCGCATGCTTCCCATCTCAGTCACCAAAGCTTCGGACCACATCTCCTCCAGCCTCCACTGATGTGCCGAAAACCCAAACCCCTCTCTCATACTCGCAACTACCCTTCATCTCGTTCTTCATCGTTCTGTATATAGGTATGAATATAGGTGGATATTTGAGCATAGTCTGGCATCTCTTGAGTTACGGTTCCATATATGTGTATTTTTATTTATTTAAATTGTTTATGTTTAAAACGTATGGTTTTCAAAGTATATAATATGTTATTTAATCTGAGACATTCAAGTTGCATATGTTTTCTAGGTTTTGTATATAAGCTTTATATATATATATAGTCAGTGAATACTTTGCATCTATTTTGCTTTGTTTAGATCCGCATATATATACGTTTTGTCTGCAACTTTTAAACACATATATATATAGATTTTAGTTGAATAACATGTTAATTACAACCTGTTAGTTTATATGTCAGTTTGGGCAGATAAAGGTAAGTTTCTATTTGTTTGAGGTGTGTAGACATCATAACATGTAATCTATACTTTTAGTTGAATTTTTGTAGTGTCTGCATATATATTTTATAACATATATTCTAAGGTTATAATGGGAATTGTAGGTCTATATATAAACGTACATACTACTTTATATATTGCTTTCGAATATAATATTTTTTATGTCGGTTTATATAAATTATATAGTATGTTAGTGTACATGTTCTCATATAACTTAGACTTCCGTATATATAGTGTATATATTTATAGTTTATTTTATTTTGTTTTGGTTGTAAATCTGTTGACAAAATAAATGTGTTTACCTAAGCTTTCTACATATGGTCTGTGAGTAAATATGAAGCCGGTTTTCTGTGCATGTATATGTGAGTAAATATGAAGCCATATATTTACAGATGTATGTGTATAATAGTCTGCATGTATATTGTAGATATTTAGTTTGCGTTCTTGTAAGTAGCATGTACCTAAACACATATAGCCTACATGGGTTTTGAGTAGATATCTATATTCTTTTGTGTGGTAGTCTATACGTATTCTAGTGTACTTTGTTTTATGCGTGTATATTTAATTTAATATCGGTGGAGCTCATATATATATGCTTTGTTAGTTATAAATGTTTCAAATCTGTCGTGAATTAGATAACATATATTATTTTATATTGGGTACATGTTATGTATAAGTTGATAACATATGCTATATATAAATGGTTTATATAAGTGATTTTGAAAAAAAATTATATGCTTGGAATTGGAATATACGTAGTTATATATCTATATCAGTTCACTTATATCATTTATCAAATCATCGATCCAGTTCTTATTTGAGTTCGTCTATTTCTTATCGATCAGCTTGTCCGTCGAATTCGTGCCCATCTCGCATAGCTTTGGATTTGTAGCTCATCTCATTCTCGTTCTCTCTAACCTCGAAAGGTGAGCACTCACTCACGATTAACGTTCTTTTATTTATTAAATTTGATTTCGATTGAAACGACAATTGAAATATGCTGCTGTTAGTTAATTACACTGTTATATATGCTATTGCCTGTATCAGTTCACCTGTGACATCTGACACCATTATCTGTTAATTATTTATGCGATGATAATACAGTTTGGCTGTTAATTGATTGATTGTTGATGTTTATATTGGACGTTAAATTGTTAATGTTAAAATGATAAATAGTATGCAATTGAACTTGATATAGGATAGTTAAATGTTAAATTTGATTAAATGACATTTGTATAATATGACCCCCTTTAACTGTTAAATTTATTGACACGTAGGATTTGTTTAATTACACTTTGAACCACTGAATGTATGTTGTTAAATTGATGATGTATGAAATTGTAATACATGACAAGTGAAAAACTGTAATGTGAAAATCTTTAATCTACATGAAATGATAGTGTAGATTCTAGAAATAATTATATTAATTCGTACAAATAACAATGCGAATTAATACGGTTATTTCGGGATTATTTGAATTGATTTTTGGATTGATATTGATTGTTGTTATTGCTTGTTTATTTACTTTGACACCATCCCAGTTATCACACTGCAAGTTCCCTTTGATATGTTTTGATTTTGAATTGAATTGGAATCGGGTTGAAATGATAAATACCCAAATTGAATTTTTACCTAGGATAGGAAATTAAATAAAACCCGATTGGTCAATAATTTGATTTAAAAATAAAATGAAGATTTTATTTGAATAAATAATATGGTTTTGAAACGAAGTTGGAAATTGAATTTAATGAAATTTAAACGTGAATATTTAATAATCTAAAATGAAATATTAATAAAGAAATTGATGAAAGAAGGTTGTTTAATTTGAGAAATGATTGAATTAAGTTTGAAATTATAATTAAGTTTGAAATTATTAAATTTTGAAATTATTTAATAATTAAGTTTTGAATTATTTAATAATTGAATAAGATTGAATCATTTGATAATTGAATAAAAATTGAATTCTTTGATAAGAGAAATTGGACTTTTGAATAAGTGAAATTTGAACTTTATTAATAAATGAAATTGGGTTTCTTTATTTATTAAGTTTTGGAAATTTATTTAAGTAAGTAAATAACTGAAATTGAATTTCTTAACAAGAAATAAAATGCGATTTATTGAAATTAATGTAAGACTTGTAATTGAAAGAATTGATTTGACGAATTTAATTTAATTCAAAATTGTAAATTTTGATTTAATGTAGTTGAACTTAAGAATTGTTTTAATGAATTGGAAATTTAATAGAAATTGTTTTGAATGATAAAGTAACTTAACGAATATTGAATGAAATCGATAAATGAGTTTAAATTGATTTGAATGTTAAATAAAATTTATTTAAATGATTGTGGAATGAAACTTATTTACGAACTTGAATCAATATTTAAATTGTTTTAAATAAGATTTGAAATTGAATTATAAGACTTTGAAATGGAAATTTGGGAGTTTCGAAACATAAATTATGGAAATTGGTTTAGAAAGACAAATGAAATGTTGGTTTACGAATTGAAATTGAAATTGAAATTGATTTGGTTTTTGAAATATATAAACGACCAATCGGTGTAATAATTACGAAAGTTATTAAAGAGACCGGGATCGGTAATGGATATACTCTCTATCTGAACCGAGACCACTTTAATAACTATGCGCGGAGTGATGATACAGAATGAAGTGGTTGGAATGATGTACGTGATGACTGAAGAAAGAGAACGATAATGGATAGCCTTGACACTTGTGTCAAATTGGAAATGACTAAAACAGGAGCTGTGCCGGGCCAATGGAGGATTTGCTACCTCAAGTGGACACACTTCTTCGAACTACTTATACTTGTTGTCGATTGGTGCATCCTTGATTTTGGGAGTGTTGTTTCACGGTGTTGCGGGCGCTGCGGCGTTGCGTTCTCACCAGTCCGGATCAGGCGAACGGTAGTATCACTACCTTGGGTATTGCCTCATGTGCCTTGTCATACTTGTATTCCATTTATGCGCGACCACTACGATTTTGATTTGTACCTTTAGTATATGGATTGCCCTCTGGTGACTTCCGGTTTTGGGGAAACTACGGTCTTGTATATGCTTTTGGGAATAAAAATGTGTTAAGGGTGGAATGGGCCATGACTTAACGCTATTTTGATATCTTTTTATATTACTGATAGACATTATCTACTTAGCGTATATTACTACCTAGTAGATAGTTTAACGGATCCTTAAAGGATGGTTATTCCAAACATCCTTTGAGTTACTTGTATTTCATTTGCTATTTCACTTGAGTTGGATTTATTAATATAAGAATGTTAATCCTGACTCGAGTGTTTTGTGTTTTGCTTTACGCTCGGGTCAGACTGAGTGATTCAGCTTTCGAGACTCACCTTTGGAGTTGGAGCTTTGCTTGAAGATCCAGCCATCTATTCTACTTTCAGTATTCGATGATTCCAGTGATGTATTCTACTTTGTATCTGATGTATCATATTACTCTTCCGTTGTATCTGGTTTAACTCTGATGTATCGTATTACTCTTCTGTTGTAAACTCTGATATATTTTATATATTCATATAGTAGCTTCATGAACTACTATCTCTTTTATTTCTGCTGCACTTATTACTCTGTGTCTGTGATCTGTGATTATTTATTTACTGTATATGTTCAGTTTTGCCAAATTTAAATTAACAACGCGGTATTTTGAGCAATTCAACTTCGGCATGAGTGTCTACCTATACACTTATAATAGATGCGAATGGTCCAAAATAGCGGGTCGTTACAAGATGGAAACATGAAATTCAAAATTTATTATCAAAGAGATGTGGATAAGAAGTACGTATTCTCTCCTATTCAAATCAATCTTCTCCGAAGTCTCTTTATCCATGTCGGGACCAAGTAGCCATCTCTCTGTAGACTCTAACCAACATGAAGGCGACTTGCACGGTCTTCCATAAAGAGCTTCGAAAGGTTCCATTCTAATGCCAGCTTGAAAACTACTATTATATGCGAATTACACAAAAGGAAGATGCTCCCTCCAAGTTCCTCCAAAACCAAGAATACACATCCTCAACCACATGCGTCTTACTATCTTACTAATATCACCTTACTATTCTTCTATAGTCTACACACATGAAACAACAATCCAAGGTTCTCACTTGTGTCCTTTACACTTTACGGAAACTTCTATTATTACTTCTAAGAGTAATCGCTGCTATCACCTACATAGCCTTACACTTTTCCATCACACCTAGGAAATGATTCCTATCTACTCCATATTTATAAGTTTGGTTTTGGTATTTATCATTTCATTTCAAAAACTAAAGCTTCTAAATTTTTAAAACATCAAATCCCAAAAAAATTCCTTTAAAGGTGTTATTTTCAAGTTTATATTAAATTCAAAGGTACTTGGTTACTTAACATTTTATCTTTCTAGACTTGCATCCTTATAGTTTTTTTGAATTTACATTATTCCCCAAACCTAGAGGGGAAAACTTACAAATTCTAAGTTCAAAACTTATTCCTCTTTTTCTTTTAAAGACCTTTACAGCTTTCCATAAAAATTTGGATCTTTAAATTTAACTGTTACTAAGTTTTTTGCTTCCAAAAACTTATTTACTTTTTCACCAAACCATTTTTCTTTAAGATATCTTTAAAATGTCCTCACATGTTTTCAAAACATCTTCTTTTCATAAATTTCATTTTTGCAAAAACTGGAGTAGATAAGAACAATTATTTTATTAAAAACCCTTAACTTTCCAATTACCTAACCTTGGAGGAGTTTCTGACTTACTACAAATTGGGACTTTCTACAAAGGCCCTCTATAATATCTCTCCTTACTAACACTGTCTCTAATTATTACACTTCTTATTACACCTAATGGTTTTATACCTTAATGTATTGGAACTACTTCTCTTATGAGAAACTATTAACGCTAAAACCTTCTATGAATCCTTTAAAAGAGGACTTCATGTTTATATGAAATTACAAGGAACTTATTTTATATTTTTTTGAAATAGGTTATACAAAATACGGTGCTTCCCATACCTTGTACATCTCTTTCACGTATTCCTTATAACTTGCACAAAACATCTTTATTTGTGATTTGGTTTCATAGAAAATTATATCATTATTCATTTCATTCCAATAGATTAAAGTATATTTAATCTATATTTTCTTACGATAGACAATTTCTATGAAATTTATTAATTTCCTAATATTAAACTTACACCCCATTTTTTTTCAAAAGAACTCATTTTCAAAACTGTTTTAATATTTTCATAACTAGAAAACATTTCCATATACTTATTTAAATAATAAGTGTACTTACAAACCACTTTATTTCTATACTTAGAATTATCTTCAAAACACATTTTATTTGGATCAAAATAGATGTTGCGTAAAATACCGTTACTACAACCCAAAAATAAATACTAATAAATCTCATATACTATGTAAAAACATTTCCTTTGGGAGTCACCTACTATAATAATAGTATTATAGTCTATGCTCCCTTTATTTTTCACGAAACATCTATTACAACAATAAATGTTGTAACTTATGTTTCCGATGCTTAATACACTCTAGGTTTTTATATTTAAAATCTTTTTTTAACTACAAAGAAACTAGCAAGCTATATATGCTCTATAATTCTAAAAAAAGAATTTCACTTTTTACAAAATTTACATTTTTCAACTTTTCAATTTAACAATTTCATTTTATTGAGCTAGACATAAAGTGGATTTTCTTCTTACTAGCCTAGGAGTACCCTTCCTAAACTTTGGAAATCTCATTTCCTTACTAAAGCTATTATTCATATTCCTCTTTTATGCTTATGTTTATTCCAAGGTACTATCGTTAAATCCACTTATCTGAAACAATTATAATTTTTGCAATTATTTACACATGGGCTTCCCTCTTTTTTTCAATTGAGTCTATTGTACATCTCCAATCTTTGCCTATAACTCTTTGGATTTCCACAATCCGAACCTAAATGTACAAAATCGTTTCTCAAACTATTTCCATGTGTTGACATTTTCTATGCTCTAAGAAACGCACTTCCTTACGCCAAAAAGTGACACTCCAAGAATTTTGCCTTCAACTGATGAACGCGAAGTGTACGAAGAACCTCCTCTAGATGAATAACATGCTTTTCCATACTCTTGGAAAACACCAAAATGTCATCCACGAACACTGCTACGAACTTATTTAGGACATCTCGAAAAACACAGCTCATCAAATCTAAAAAATAGGCTGCGTTGTTGGTTAGCCCAAATGGCATAACCAACCACTCAAAGAATCCATCGGGTGTCCTAAATGCTGTCTTATCAATGCTATCGTCAGTGACCCTAAGCTGATGAAATCTAGTGGCTAAATCAAGCTGAGAAAACACTGAAGAGCCAACCAACTGATCGAAAAGATCATCTATCCTAGGAAGTGGGTAACGGTTTTTCTTTGTGAGCTTATTCAACTCTCTATAGTCTACGTAAAGTCAAAGGGAACCATCCGCCTTTGTGGAGAAGACGACTAGCGCTCCCCACTCAGATATGCTCCTTCTGATGAAGCCTTTCTCCAATAGCTCATCAATCTGCTTACTTAACTCCTTCCTCTCCCTAGGTGCCATATGTCTCACGGGCAATGCCAATGGCTTACCATTGTCAATCATATAGATCCTAAAGTCAATATCTCTCTTAGGGGGTAGTCCCCTAACCTCCTCAAAAACGTTTGGGAAATCTCTGATGATTGGAACTGAATCTAACTCTACTAGTGATGAATCGAGGGAATAAAGGAAGCTCAACACGACTGACCTATATGGGTTGCAAGAAACCTCGAGAGTCCATCCGCTACATGTCTCTAGTCTAACGACTCTCCTCTCGCAGTCCAATATCGCTCCATAAGTGGATAACCAATCCATCCACAAAATCATCCCATACCCCAAAAATCTCAATACATGGGCATCACAGTCAAACTCTACGCCTAGGATAAATTTTTTTCAAACCCCTACAAATCATGGATAAATGTGCCGATCCTCTAATGGGGTTTGAAACTACTATAGGGTCTACTAAGAGAAATATCTAAGTGCAAACAATCAACCAAGGAACTAGAAATGAAAGAGTGCGATACTCCGGAGTCAAAAAGAGTCCGAAAGGGAAAATCCGAAATAGAGATCAAACCTCCTATAGAGACTTTCCTACCTCGATCCGCTCCACTACTAGAAGGTGCTACATCCAAAGCCTGTATTTGCGTTGTAGGTGCGCCTGCTATCTGCCCTGTCCTGTGAGGATAAGCTCTACTAAGGTGACCAGGCTACCCACAGTTGAAACACCTTCCCTTCATCATTTTATTCTTACAGTCCTTTGCGTAATGACCAACCAATCCACAGTTATTACATTTCCCGCTTTTCTTGATTTACTTCTGAGGTCCTCCTTCTTTCCTCTTGTCCTTATCCTTCTTGTTCTTCCACCACGACTTCCTAGAGCTTTCTAACTTAGGAACCTCTTTAAGCTCTCCCTTCAGCTGCCAAGATGCAGGCCGAACTCTCTGTCAGTTCTCCAATTCAAACAGCCTAAAAATTCGCTATGTATCCTCCAACCTAGCTCGTGCCTCCTTGAAATCCTCTGTGCCAGAAAACGTCTTCCCTCCTAGACTAGCGAAATCCTTGCATAGCTTAGAAAAATTGGCTGCTGTAGGTGGATTAATGGGATCTCCACCTGCTGGTGCTGTATTGGGCGCTTGCCCTTGCACTTCTAGTACCGTAGCTCTACGGAACCAGTCAGCCATACTATGCAAAGAAAAGAGAATTTAGGTTCGAAAGAATCAAAAGAATGTTGACCTGGACTTTGAGGGGGTTTTGTAAAAACTCTTTTATACTTGAAAAACTATTTCTATAATAAGAGTTTCTTTTTGAAAAATACTTCTAGTTTGAAGATATGCTACTTTTAAAAATAGGTTACTTTTGGAAAAATACTTTATTTTTAAAACAATTTTTTAGGAATCCTGTAACCTCGCTCTAATACCAAGTGAAACACCCCACACCCCCCTAGTATACCCAAAAAGGGCACATTAAGAGATATTGTGTGTTATAGGCATAGCTAAAACTTTACAGAGACTAAGATTCACAAGACAAATAAATAAAACAGCGGAAACGCTTAAAATTAAACTTCATTACTCCATAAAATAAGTCATAAAACCAAATACACTATATGTCTAAAAATACCAAGTAAACATGTCTCGTGAAGAATACCATCTTAGTCATATTATCAAAGTACATAAATAATAAAAAGCATCCCTCTCACAAAGTACCAATACATCCAAACTCAAACAAAAAGAAAAATGAAAAGAAGAAGAATACATAAAGAATGAGAAAGCTCTGCAAACGGGCCTTCAAGAAATCTGAATCTACTGCCCTTGCCTCTACTGGCCTATGAGAGGGAAGGGGAAAATAGAGGATGGGTCAGACTAAAAGTCTGGTGAATGAAAGTAATTACTAGTATTTTTTAAGCAAGATAAGGATAATAGACTTTGCAACGGTTCTAGTATAAAAGGAAACAAAGGAAAAGATAAAGCTGGAATAAAATACTGTTTAACTGTTTGCTTTGCTTAAATAGTTTCGATTGGATTGTTTGCACTTTTTTAAAACTGCTTTGATTAGGCAGAAATCCCAATCCTAGTTTAATTAGGCTAAAATCCTAATTCTACCTTTCGATCAGCCTTCTATCTCTGTTGTGCCACTGTGAGCTAGTCCCATCATGTGGGTCCCACAGCAAAAAGGCATCTGTTTAGCGCTTTGGAACTCAATAGCGACTTATATCCTTGCTCTGAGGCCGCATGCTCGGCCACCGTCGGCTCGCACTATCTGTTGCTCCCTCTTTTGACCTCTTATTTACCATTACTTCAGCATAAGCGTGCCCAGCCTCACTTGATCTATTGTGAGACCATCAGTCCTAGTCTGACAGGGTCCTGCTCAGCCTCACCTAAGTGTTTGTGAGACCATCAGTTCTAGTCTGAAAAAAAGGGAATGCTACCGGTACGGGTCCTAACAAAAAAAATCTAGTTGCTCCCCTTGCCCAAATCCCCCGATTTAAGCTTCTATCTATTGATCTCTTATTTACCAATACTTTAGCATAAGTGTGTCCCAGCCTCACCTAATCTATTGTGAGACTATCAGTTCCTGACTGAAAGGGAATGCTGCTAGTACGTTTCCTACTTCTATCTTTGCTTATTAACTTAGTGTAAGTCTTTAAAATAAGCCACTTCTGTTATTTCTGCTCTGTTTGCTTGTTAACTTATTCTAAGTCTTAATATAAGCCTCTTTTGTTATCTCGACTATACTTGCTTATTAACTTAATTATAAATTCTAAAATAAGCCTTTTCTGTTATCTCTAATTATAACATATGTGTTATAATTTTGCTTATTAACTTAACCCAAGGTCTAAGTTTAAAGATAAGCTTCTTCTACTATTTGTTCTATTTTCTCTTTTTAGTTATAATTACATGTTATAACTATGCTTGCAAATATCTTAAATTTTCCTATTTCAGTCTATGTCCAATTTAGTACAGTTCTTCTTACTTTACATCTAATTTTCTGTAAATTTAGTGTTCTTATATTTTAGTCCATATTAGCGAATTATTCTCTTTTATTTATTTATTCATGTAAAAAGGAATAAAAAGAAACTAACGTTTACAGGCTAAATTTCAACTAAAAAGGAATAGATGTAAATAACAATAAATGACTGTAAATAATTGGGAAAAACTGTAAATAGAAGTAAATAATTGCAAATAACTGAAATAAAATAGCTAAAAGAAAATAGACTGGAAAGAAAGTCTAAAATTTACTTACAAATAAACTGTAAATAAACTTGCATAAAGGTTATCCCAAAATTGTAGAAAAACTACAACTATTGGAAACCCTATTATTTTAAATTACTTAAAAAACTAAAATAATTACTAAACACTCACCTGTGGTCCTTAGCTCTTTTCCTTGGCCTTCCCGGATCCACTTCTAGGGTATAAAATATTTTAATTAAAAAGATCTTCTCCTAGGAAAAATATTCCTTTTAGGGTCCAGCCTCAGGCAATGAACCCAGATGGAGAAAATCTAAATGAGAAAAATAGCTAGGTCTAGGGTCTTATTTATAGTGTCACTTGAGAATCTTAGGCAGTTGGATTTGAAGATTAAATCTGGTGTAACTACGTCATAGGTTCGTTGGGAACCGTCGGATGGAAGCACGAACGCACAGGATCGAATTAAAATAGAAAAACACGTCATTTCTTCATCTGGACGAAAGCTCGTCCAAATGCTTTGGCAGGTCGACCAACCTGTCGACCATCATAAGCTAGGGGTCGACCTATAGGTCGACCCAGCTATGAGGAAGGTCGACCATAGGGTCGACCTGACCTATATTTTTTTTCTTTTTCTTCGTTTTCTTGTTTAATTTGTATATCCTTCGTTCTAGCTCGGATTTTGACGATCTATATATGAAAATTGACCAGAAAATTACCACAGACACAATGGTGCAACTCCCATGGCTCATTTCTGAAAATTTCACAAAGTTATTTTATTATTTAATTAATTCGTTAATTAATTACTATAGCTTAAATTTTGGGTTGTTACACAAAACAACAGAGATGAATTAAGGAAAGAGGGCTCTTCCTAATTCAGTGAAACTATTATAAAAGCAGACTTCCTCTATAACTTCAAAGCCTTGTCAATCAATAGATTTGACAAGATCACTAACCCCGATGATTATATTTGCACCTTTAAGTAGTACAAGGACATTCTAAAGGTGGAAATGATGGCCAGATGCAAGCTCTTCCCAATGTATCTGGCTGGGACATCTTCCAGATGGATTGGGAGGTATGGACCAAGAGAGGTTCATTCATGGCCTTAGTTAACTACAGATTTCTTAAGACAGTTCAACTCGGGGAGAGAGATTTACCTAAATGTGAATACCATGTCCTACGTGAAGTTGGGTGAAAATGAAAGCTTATGCAACTTTATAAAATGCTTCAAATTCAAGATGCTTTGAATTGGGATAACCTATGTGGAGGCGTTGCTGGTTGCAGTGCATGTTGGGATCAGAAGAAACACAGCTATGTGAGACAAGAATGGTAGGAAGCCATGTCATAGTATGAAGGGTTTCTATGAAATGGCTAGTAGCTACATTAGAATGGAAGAAGCCGGAGTCGTAGAATCACATTCATCTGAGAGAGTTTATGCTCCCCATAATGAAAAGAAGAGAGGAGCAAAAGGATACCATCCACATGTAAAGTGGCAGAGATAATTCAACTTCACATCAAAGACTCCCCTTATCACACACCTAGTTGATATACGAGATGACCAAAACTGTGTTGGTTTACAACTTCCTGAACAAAGGGAAAAACCCAAAATAGAACAGGGAAGAAGCATTTTGTTGCATCCATAGGTCTAATGGTTACCCTACCGACAACTGCATATAGTTAAGGAACGAAATAGAGAGGCTGATTCAGAAGGGCAGCTATCAAAAGAAGAACAACGGAGAGAGGACTAGGAATCTCTCTCCAGATCTGAATAAAGGCTTAGCAAGAAACCCCTCCACTCGCACAGCCTCAATCCATGGAGGACTAGACTTCACTGGAAAAAGCAAAAAAAGTGTAGGATTAGTATGTTCAAGAGGCTAGATTAGAGGAAAGAACCATGTTCCATGTAAAGCAAAAACCCACCCATGACATAATCTTCGCTGTCATTGATGCCGGTGGGGTAGTTTTCCCGCATCAAGACCCATTGATACCATGAAGAATATCTTTGTAGATTCTGGGAGTTCTATCAACGTCATCTTTAAATCTACGTTTGATAAGATAAAACTTCCAATGGAAATACTGAAGCTAAGACCTAAACCAATTTGCAGCTTCAACAATACTGCGACAGTCCCTGCTAGATCAGCATGCCTTCTTGTCATTGCTGGGACTGCTCCTCTTCACAAAACCTTCCATGCAAGCTTCCTGATCATTAACCAATCGTCCTCGTACAATGAATTTTTGGAAGGGCCTGCATAAATTGACATGGGGGTAGTAATTTCCCAGAAGGATTTGCTTATAAAGTTCGGTACCCCTGCTGGTATAGGATCAATTAGAGGAGAACAATTGTTGGTTAGAAATTGTGTAATGTAAACCACAATTCTAGGAATAAAATTGTTCAAAATTAATCTATTATCCCCTTTAATAATTATAATGATGATGACGAAAGAAAAAGCAAGCCTATTTTAAAAACTGTATCGGTACAATGTACTAAGGGTGATGCTGAAATAGGTCATTCTATGACCACAATACGGTAAGAAGAAGAAAAAAGGAGTTTATGCATATGATTCATACTGGTGAGTATAACTCAGTTCACGAATAGTATTTTTTCGAAGATGCTCAGAAATAGGTCTACTCCAGAGCGTCCCAATCTAAAAAAAAGTGAAATATATCCAAGATTATGGGAAATAAGAAGAGAACTGAAGCTACTGCATGATCTTGAGGATGTGCAGATAGATCCGAAGGATCCTTCGAAGATTCTCAAGATAGGGAAAAACCTCAATGTAGAAATTAAAGAAGAATTGATAGACTTCCTCAAAAGATCAACAGATATTTTTACTAGGACACACCCAGACATTTCCCAGAAAAACCGAAGGATGTCATGAGCCTAAATGGCAGGGTGGCCGCTCTAAGCAAATTCATTTCCAAGGCAACCGGCGAGTGTATACCATTCTTCGACCAAGTGAAAAGGGGTAGAACTTCATATGGACTGAGGAATGAAAAATCGCATATCAAAATTTGAATGATCATCTGATCAGTACTCCTATCCTCTCAAAATCGGTAATGGGTAAGGACTTATTTGTGTATTTAGATGTAACCAATAAAGAAGTTAGCGCTGCAGTAGTTTGAGAAGATGAAGGGACGCAGATGCCTATCTACTTCACGAGCATATAGCTGTCAGGAGTAGAGCTCAACTACTAAGTCATTGAAAAGCTAGTTTACAACCTACTTCTCATAGTAATGCAACTACGGCCGTATACTCAAGTGCATCCCATCAAAGTCTTTATAGACAAACCATTGGAGAAAATACTGCAGAAGCTAGAGACATCAGATCGCTTGCTAAAATGGGCGATGGAGCTCAATCGGTAAGATATCTCTTACTGTCTAAGAAAAGTAACCAAAGGACAATCACTAACAGATTTCATCGTGGAATGTAGGCTACATGATGAGCCATAACCTGAGAAAGAAATAACTACTATACCGTTCTGGCAACTATTTGTGGATGGAGCTTCGAATGAACAAGGGTAAGGGATCAGATATGTGTTGATTGCTCCAAAGCATAAACTATATGGAGTAGTGCAGCTCGGATTCAAAGCCACCAATAACATGGAAGTACAAGGCTCTTCTTGCAGGCTTAAGGATGGCTAGGTAATGAAGGTAACTTATATTAAAGTTCATAGTGATTCCTAATCAATGTTAAATCAAGTACAAGGGAATTACCAAATGAAAAGGCCAACTTTAGCCAAATATGTGGAACCGACCAAGAAGTTGCTAGAGCAGTTTGAGCAATTTGATACAGAGCAAATCCATTGTAAGAACAATTCTTCTGTGGACTCATTAGCCAAATTTGCTAGTACTAAAGTAGCACATGAAATGAAAACTGTTCCAATAGAACATCAAGCTGAACCAACCATCACTAAGGCCAACCAAATACTGGTTCTGACTAGGGCATAATGAGCTATGGTCAGAGAAGCTTAGGATGAAGAGATAGCTGAAGATCAAGAATAGTGGCCAATAGCTCCCATCGCTCAACAGACAAAGGAAAACTCATGGATGACCCCTATTAAAAAATTCTTGGTAAACGGAGTTCTATCTTCAAACAATAATGAAGCCCATAAAATAAGATACCAGGCTCCGTACTTTTCTTTCTTTGCTGGCATATTATACAAAATAGGTACTCTTCCCCTTATATTACATGTGTTTCCAAAGAAGAAGAAGTACGAGTCTTGGGCAAAGTAAATGAAGGGAAATGTATCAAAGCATCATCTAAAAAATGGCAAAACAATGATATATTTGCCTCACCATGGACTAGAAAACTATCAGATAATTTTCAATAGTGAGAGGAATGAACGAAGTCTCTGGATAGAGGACTATGATATTTATATCCACTAAGGAGACATGACTCGATTATTATTTGGAATAAAGTGTCGTTATTCTCAATGAAGGTGCAATGTTTCATGGAAACTGTTGGGTAACAAAAGCATCTGTGCAGATTTGGATTTGGTGGCTTGTCTCGATTCAAAGCATGCTTTGTGTTCACAAATGCATCCATTAAGGGGCACGTGTTACTTGGAATTTTATCCAAGTGACATTTCAATGAGATTGGATTAGGAAATGATGAAGGAATGGATTTTGGACTCAAAGATGATCAATTTTAAAGAGCAAAGGAAAATGAGGCAAAATTAGTTAAGTCCATGGATCGTTATTGATCCATCAATATGGCCTTCCCCAAATCACAAGTGATACATATCACTGGCATGGTTGAATTAGAAGAAATTTTTTTGGGTATGGGGGATTGATCGATATCGATCCATTACAAAGACCATTTTTCCCCTGGAACTCTAAAGCATTGAAGGCTAAGGCATTTTGGAGCAAATCACGAGTTTCTAGACCAAGGCTATTTGACCTAATATCTTTCCTTATATATTAGATTTGATTGACTGACTCTTTCCAAATAAGATCTGATGAATCTGAAGGTCTAGAACAACCTAATTCAGCTATAGATAGGCCACCATCTCTAGCTAGAAGACGACTTTTGATCTTTTGTTAACTTTTACTACCAAAAACTCTACCATTTTTATGCACCAAGGTTGAACATTGAGAAATCAATGTAATCTTAGTAGATCTAGCAAACTCAATTAATAAAATTGGTAAAGTGGATGTAGGGCCATGATTTGCTGAACCATTATAAAAATATTGCCTTCTCTCTTACTTTCTCTTGAATTCTTTCTATTTTTCATCTATTTTCTACTTTCATATTGATTGGGGCGTTAGCCCAAAACTAAGGCTAACAACATCCAAGTATCCCCATACCTGAAATCTTATATGAATCCTATTCAAATAATAATCTAAGCCACCCGAAAATCCATAACCTATATTAGTAGTCAAAAGTGTCATAAATATCCGACCTGAAACGTAAAGCAAACATAATCATAAAATGATGTTATATATCCAAACATCTTAATACCAAAACCCTACTAAGAATCATGTATGAGTAATATGTTATTGGTGTACGATATCCATAACCGATATTTGTGTGTTGAATTGCCATTAGCTACCAAGAAAGACATATCTAGAGCCATCAATAGCTCGTGACTCCTAATTAGCACCTTGATATGTTTACTAGTAGGTCTTGTCTCAACCCTAGTTGCGCTATGGATAGTATGTGGCCTACTCTAAAATGGCATCTCAACCTCTCTCCACCCCTACTTCAGAACCGCATCTACAGATCTTGTTGTTACTCATGGTATAATAGATTCATTTTGTAGCATCGTTTCCCTTCATTTTTCTATGATCAGATAACTCGGATATGTGTATAACCGCTATATTCTCTTACACATTTCTCCACACATATACACAACATTGTATTTTTTCATTCCTGTGTGAATCATCGACATTCCATGAATTGCATCAAACTCCATCAAATTCTCCAAACTCCATTAAACTTATCATCATCCATCCTGACTTGCTCCCTGTCAAGTCTAAGGCCTCGTCGTGCTTTGATCATGCCGGAGCAAGGTTTGACTTGTATCTCCGCTCATGTGGCAAGGCGGGCACCATACTACTGCAGGGCATTAGTGCATCTATGTATTGTTGTAGCAGCAACAGTGCACCTATGCACTAGTATAAGAGCAGCAATGCACTGCATTACTGCTGTTGTAACAGTGCATTTACTGGAAGGGTATTTGACTTGCTTTAGACCGAGTCCAAGGCATCGGCATGCGTTGACCAAGGCTGGAGCGAGGTTCAATTTGTGCTATTTTTTCCTTCCTCCACTTTGATTCATCTTCATGCAAATTGCCTACCTTTTTCTCTTCACTTTCATGTGGATACTCTTGTATGATTCGATTCTTAACTTTAATTATCTACTGCTCTTCATAAAACACTTCCCATTATTCAAATCAATCAAGCTTAATTATTAAAGGGATATTTTGGCCATTATCCTTATAATAAAAAACATTAGGTGCAGGTCCCTTCCATTTATCAAACACACAAAACATCCCTATTATTAAAACAATTTACAAAAATACTGAAAACAAACATAACCACATGTGCACATTCTCTATTATGTACACTCTCTCACTCGTTCCATCTTCTCCTTATAGCAAAACATACACAATTTCTCATTGTTTTCTTCTAATCTTGAGAAATTCACTATAAACTCAATCAATCTCTCTCTCTCTCTCTCTTCAACTCGCAATCCAATCAATCTTCAGTTTCACAAACCCAATTCAGATCAATTACAACAGATCACAAAATTTAAAACCTTAGATTAACACCCCACATATATAAACATGCTAATAAAGAGTATTATAGGGTAATACTATCTAATAATATGGGGAATGAGGCAATAATGGATGGCTACACATGAATATTTCCTTAGGCTAACACCGGTACGTACTTTAACACCATATAATACTTCATTATAGGTACATGGTTTTAACGTAATGCAATAAACATGTGGGTGTCTAGGATAGAATAATACACAATACATCTGAGTACAATGAGTAATGTAAAATGCAGCAAGGAATATAATATCATAACATATACATAGTCATGTAGGTCTAAAAAAATCAAAGTCAAAGACCTACCACATCAAAATACATACGATACTAGTCAGGTACATGGTATAACTCTAAGCATCATCATATATACATAGAAGCTACCAAATGATATATATACAACATAGACCCTAAAATATATAGCAATGTTTATGTACTAAGCCTCCACAAAAGGTACCCAACAACCACCAATTATCTAGTGCATCCCTGTATCTGAAAAGTCTCGGAATAATTCGAGTATTATAAAATAATAAATGGATTAATGATTGTCTAGGGAACAAATTTTAGTGCATAAAGAAAACTGGCATGGTCTAATAACAAGTAATCGCATATACGAGCATAAAGAAAATGAATAGTCATAGCAACATGAATATAAACCATGCATCAATAATATCACCCATAATAATGCACATATAAGACTACATATCAATTTCTCATAACAAAACTAGGTGAAGAAACAAACATATCCACATACAAAAGAATTCGTCTAGTGCACTTATAGCATGCTCTCAACAGTTCAAAGATTATCTCTTAGATAATTATATAGCAAGATGTGCATCAGGCCGGTCGTACATTAGCTATTGGATAAACAAGCAATATACATAGTCAAACAAATATATTCAAAGCAAAACAAAGCATGCTCTCGGTAAAGCTAGGATTATCTATTAGATAATGGTATAGTAAGATGTGTACAATGCCAACTTACTTTATATAACTCCAATATCACCTTTCAGGTAATCAGATAATAGATGAGCGTGTAGTTGGTCACGGGATTATACTAATTTGAAAAACACCACCGGACTCATGAATGGTTATGTTTGCTTTAAGCCTCATAAATAATCGCCTCATCTCTTAGCTTCATAAATGATCATCTCGGCTCTCTTCCTCATAAACAATAGTATCAGCTCTCAATCTCAATAATAATCATCTCAGCTCTCAGCCTCATCAGTGATCGTACTAAAGAGGTGATTCAATAGTATTGTATGTCTATTCTACCAGATAGGAGACTGATAAGCACTCAACCCTGCTATAAGAGGCTTCCTCGCATGCTCTCAACATTACTCATACAATCTTTACTCACCCAATGGAAATCATGACATGGTATCCATCTTACATGTCGTTGCATGGTATGCAATGGTCACAACCCTGCAATTTGCCCTAGATTGTTGGCCTATGTGACATTGGGCAACAACTCTAACTATATACCTCAAAATTTATAGTATGTCGCAGATTCGAGGCATGACCCCGCAATCATGCCGCTAGCATGGATAGTAGCCTAATATGGTTTTCATACCTCACTATAATAAGAATAAGCTCTTATCTAATAGATATGGGAATGGCTCTCAATCTGCTTGCTCTAAGCTAGCAACATCTTTATTCTATAGGCAATTTGTTCTTTTAAAATCCCACACTGCATCATTGAATAAGTCAAAATTATTTACATAAAGTAAAGTAACAAATATTAACTTAGGTGTCCCATACCACCTGGTGTTACTTGCTCATTTACTCAATGTTCGTAAAATACACTTAAAAGCAAACATAATCGATAAAATAAGTCAATAAAATAACTAGAAAAATATTAATAAGTGTCCCATACCACTTGGTATCATTGAAATGTTTATTCAGAATTCTCCATACGTAAAAGTACACACATATCATCCAATTCAATCAACTTCGCTTCAAAAGTGAATTTTTATAAACATATACATTTAAAATTCTCTTTGAAATATACATTTCAAAACCTCTTTTCGGATTTCAAAATACGATTATAAATGAGAAAGTTAACTATAACGTTCCGCAAATTTATCAACTTGATAAATTATATTTATTTTTAAACATTTAATTATAAGATTTTTAAAACATAGATGACGATGTTTTGAACAATAATGATGGTAATCTAATTTTGAATAAGTATTTACAAAAATATAAACTTTGAAGGAATATCGATAAAATGGTCTAAAATCGTTTTATCAATAAACATCTCTATGATTATCAAAAGTCACGCACGGAGCTGGATACATACACTTTTTTATCCGTTTAAATAAGAATATGAAATAAATAGATTTATTTTATTTTTGGCAATAAAATGTATTTATGACAATATGACATCATCAATAATGTCATCATATTTAATAATTGATATATAAATTTAATGATTTAATAATTATTATAATTATTCAAATAATTGTTTTTAAATGATAATAATTCATTTTAATTAGTTATGAAGTGATAATAAATCATTTATAATAGTTTTATAAAGATATATATTTGACTTGAAATTATAAGGAAAACTAATATCGCTTATTGATATAATAGCACTTTCTGTAAACAATATTGATTTATATGATTTATAATCCCAATTGCGATCATTTTATTCATTAATAATGATAAGAGATTATTTTTCAATTATTATTTTTTATATGTAATTTAAGTATTTAGTGAAAATGTGACCGATAATCGATTTTCCGATTTTCAACGGTTTAATGAACGGCAGTTGTTCAAAGTCAATCCATTTTGTTGTTCTCTTGTGCCCATACAGATACATATAACATATATTTATATATATACACATTTACCATTCACATTTATATTTACATAAAGTAAAAATCAAAATATCATGATATTTTTACAAAGTCAAAAAAAGCAAACTTCACTTCACTCTTACACACATCAACTCACACACATGGAGGCACAAGGAAGGAGGCTTAACTGTGCGCTAGTGATGGGAAGGGGAGGGTGTGGGCAAAGGAATTTTGGTCCATGCACATTTGGATATTTATTTCTAAAAAATTTCTATAAATACCCATCCACTCTTTCACATTTTAAACACCATTCTTCATCTTCTTCCACCTCACTTTCAATCTTTTTAATGGCTTCTTGCCTTAGGAAATTTATGAAGAAAAATAGTGGAAAAAGAAAGTAAATTAAAATAGTGTGTATATATTGTCAAATCCACTTCAAAACAAGCTCAAATCACTCCTCTCCACCTTCCAAACTCACGGCCACCACCTCCATCACCATTGGCCTAGAGTTCCACCTCTTCCATGCTTAGGGAATGGCTTTCCAAAGGTCCTGGGCTCAATTCCATAAGCTTTGATTCGAACTTAGCGAAGCTATAGTCCGTTTTCATAAGCTCAATATCCAATGAAGGTGAGAAAATGCTATTTATATATGCTATATATGATGATATATATTTTTTCTATGCTTGGTTTTGATGATTGTTTATCAAGTTTGGATGAAATATTATGTTTGTTTGGATGTGTAAACAATTCCACGTCGAAATTACACAAAGAAAATCACTTTTTGATATGAATTACGAAACTGATACAAGATGGTTAAACCTCTTTAAAATAGTTTAAAATGATTTGTAAATGTTTTATAAACACTAAAACTCAAATTGGAGAAATTTTGATGAGTTTTGAAAATTGAGTCAAAAATAGGCACGTCACGTAATGGCAGTTTGCGATTTCACGCCTTAATAGTTCAAATCCATTTATACGATGGAATCAGAGTCGGAATTCTTTAAAATAAGAATTTTCCAAACTCTTATAATTATAGTTTTCAAACAAAAGAAAAGGATTGATATTTCATTAAGTTGATTTTGAAATATGAGCAAATCAAGTTTTCAAAATAATCGCGATTTGGCAGTTCGGAAATCAAAACGATAAATTCTTTAAAATGGATATTTTTAATTCTTTAAAAACATAGAATAAATTCTATAAATATATTAAAATGTAAAAAAGATTTGAATTATAAAAATAGATTTCTAAATGGCAGAAAAGTTATTTTGATCAAATAAGCCTTAAAAGCACTATTCACAGCACTTTTTGCAGCGGTTTTTAATAACTTTGGAAATATAGATTTAAACTTAATTATTCTTTACCGAATCTTTTATAAACATTTTCAAATAAATAATTAGGTATTTTAAAGATGATTTGGAAGTTTTAAAACTACTTTTAAAGGAGTTTAAATAAATGGTTAAAAGAAAATCTGTTATAAATAAATGATTTAATTTTGG
Source organism: Allium fistulosum (assembly GCA_030737815.1). NCBI lineage: Eukaryota > Viridiplantae > Streptophyta > Magnoliopsida > Asparagales > Amaryllidaceae > Allium > Allium fistulosum. Next base: position 681,561,575 of record CM060907.1, read on the forward strand.
CTCTAAAAGCAGATGAGTTGGCTGAATTTTGCTATTCGTGAGATCCGGATATGGGGTTCTTAAACTAAAGAGATGTTCAGATGCAAGCAATGCCCTGGTCACCTGGTCTCTTTCCTTGGTGAGGAATACATAAGGTCGAAATGCAAAAACGAGGCAACTATAAATGATTTAAATTTACAAATTTTATACAACTTGGATTGTGTAGAAATAATCTTCTTATACTTGGTACTAAATTTTGAGGAGGGAACACATACTATCCATGTGAATTTAAAAGGTGGAACACCGTTATTCGATGGATAGTAAAGGTTGAATACGAAAATTGATATTGAGTAGAATTAGTATAATTTCTATTGAACCTTTTTACTCAACAATGTTTTCCAACATTATTTATGAAAAATGATTTGGTGTTTTCCAAAGTTAAAGAGAGGTTCAACAATCTCGTATATACTGGAAAGGAAATGATATATCTCTAAAGATGTTTTATCGATAATTGATTCGAAGAGACTGGGATCAGATTTGGGTGTTTCTTATCCGAAAACCACTTCGAACCAATGTACGTTCCAAAGTGAAAACGTGATAAAGGCAATGATTTCGAAGACAGGGATCTTCATAATGAAAGGCTACTTTCTACTAGCCCCTCGATTTCCATATTATATACATATGGTGGCAGTGGTACTTATTTTGAAAATCATCGATGCAAAGACTTCTCGCTACTAATCCTAAGGGTGATTCCCAAAACAGGATGTAGTAGGAGAGTTCCTTCGGTTTGTCCTGTTCCCGGTCAACCTGTATGCACGAATGTTTGACATTGCATTTTCAAAATACACGTACATTGATCTCTACAAACATAAATCTATTTGGTGGTGTAGGAGGTAACCTTTCTTACACTTAACAGCCTACTTTGAGACGTATGAGCTAAGAGGTTGTAAATTTGTGGAAATCAATAGTGTGGGATGGAAATGGCAATGTGGCATTCTAAGTAGGATTTGATGATTTGATGCAAGGTAAAACATGACCTTAAGCCACACACCCGGGAATGACAAAAACATGGTAGAAGTGGCAGGGCTATGTAGGTCGCACCCATTAGGATATGGTCATCACCTTTCTAGATTATCCTCTATATATCCGGTATGTGGTGTATGATATGAGAGCTCTCGGATAGGACGAGAACGACCGGAGTGAAGTCGTATTCGGTACTATCTACGGTAAAGGTAGGTCGGTTCTGTGTTGGTAGAGGACCATCTGTTGGTGCCCCGGTGCATTTTTCCTAGAGATATACTCTCGAAAGGTCGTCCTTTACCTTGTCATTGTATGAAATCCATTCTCCAATACGAGCCTTTGCGGTTTTAGTTATAAACCTATTATGCTATTGAATTTAACATATGTAACAATTTCAATTATGACTAATATGTTATTTGAAAGGATTTTTAGAGAATGTCATTAAAGATAATATCACTGATTTTGCGTAGCAAATGTTTTGGTTATCATAAGGTAAAAATCCGTTCCGTGTTTATGTGCGACGTGGTCTTATGAGATACCCTTTGCTTTCCAATACATGTATTTTTGAGTTACTCACACCAGTCCTATGACTGACCCAGAGTTTATTTTCTTTTACCTTAAACTCCAGGTGCCCTATTTCTCTAGGCAGCCAAGTGGTCAAGTTTAACTTGATGCATTATGATGGAGCTTGAAGTCTGGAGCTGAAGATGTTCCTGTAGATAGTTCTCCATATCCATTTCCGCTGCATTAGTTTACTGATTGTATTCAGCATTTATAAGGTTGGAGATTTACAACTGTCCAGACTGATTTATAAGATAGACTCCGATAAATGTATTTAAAATTTCCGCTGTAAAGATGATATATATATTAAAATAATATATGTTATTCCATTCATATAAGATTCTGTTCTGTCTTTATTTTCTTTTTACCCATTAATATCCGTCCTTCCGACACTTGGTTTTGCGGCACGTGAATACCGAGGATGTATTAAGTCTATTTTTAAGGGTCGAAAAGGCGAGTCATCATATTTGGTATCAGACCTTAGGTTGAGCGAACACCTGAGCCTGGTAGGGGTAAGACTCATCAGAGATAGGGTTAGTAATGCCCTTGGATGAGTAAATCATTAAAGATAGGGTAAGCGGCACCTTAGAATGAGTTAAGAGTATTATATATGAGTGCTTATTTGTTAACGATATATAAATAATTTTTGTTTTGAAAAATATTGGTAGATGAAATAATTTAACATGCATTATATTTTTAATGTAAAGGAATATCTCTCAAAGGATATAGTTATTTGATTCAGTTATTATCATTGATTGATTGGTTGTTTAATTTAAAGTTTAAATACGAAAACTTCATCAATTTAGTTTCACAATTTGATTATGTTGTGTTCGATAAATATTAATGTTGGTTTAAGATTAAAGGAATTTATTTAAGATAAATAAATTTTATGAATGTGTTTTATATAAGTGATTTTATAAATTGGATTTATAAAATGTGTTTTATAAAAGAAATAAATTATAATATAAGGAGTTTATTATAACTTTAGAAATAAAAGATAATTTATCAATTTAATGAATTATTTTGAAAATGGGTTGTTTTAGAAACTGTTAAGATATGTTTATAGAAAAGAAATGTGTAATGATAAAAGATGTTTATTATAAAGGTATTTACCTTTTGGAATGAAATATTTTCCTTTAAGAAGAAATATTTGGAAATAAATATTTAAAGTGATTATATACATATAAAGAAGCGTCTTTATAAAAGGTTTGAATAAAAGATAAAAAAAATTATGAAAAGTTTTCATGAAGATTTTTGGATGTTAATAAGTAGCTACGTTGTACGTAGATAATTTCGTCAGCCGATTTTGATCTAAGATTCAAGAATGGGACTTTGAGCTGTTTACACTGGTCCGAAAAAAGATTTATCACTAGATCTTTGATAGTGAACATTGATCAGGGTTTGTGGTTGGGTACTTGCATTTTCTATCATAGTTGAGAGCTATGTAAGGAAAACGAAGGTTTCTGATCAAGAAACTGGGTTAGAGTCAGCACTAGAAAATCGAGAGATCAATGCTAGTTCGGACGTAAAATTGTATATTCGAAAAAGAGATCGAAACAACTTTCGCATACGTATAATCTATATACATTATACAAGTGTAAGTTTAAAATAAATATTTTTGGCAAACACATTTTGGTTTTGCGTTGTAATTTTGAGGACGAAATTCTTTTAAGAAGGAAAGTCTGTAATGACCCACAAATTTATCAATTTGATAAATTATATTTATTTTTAAATATTCAAATATAAGTTTTTTAAAACAAAGATTATGATGTTTTGAACAATAATGATGGTAATCTTATTTTGAATAAGTATCTACAAAAATATGAACTTTAAAGGAATATCGATAAAATGATCGAAAATCATTTTATCAATAAACAGCTCTATAATTATCAGAAGTCGCACGTGGAGCTGGATACATATAATTATTTATCCATTTAAATAAGAATATGAAATAAAAAAATTATTTTATTTTTGGAAATAAAATGTATTTATGACACCATCAATATTGTCATCATATTTATAATTGATTTATGAATTTAATGATTTAATAATTATTATAATTATTTAATAATTGTTTTTAAATGATACTAATTCATTTTAATTAGTTATGAAGTGATAATAAATCATTTATAATAGTTTTGTAAAGATATATATATATATGTATGTATGTATGTATGTATGTATGTATATTTGACTTGAAATTATAAGGAAAATTGATATCACTTTATTGATATAATAGCGCTTTTTGTAAACAATATTGATTTATATGATTTTATAATTCCATCTGTGATTATTTTTATTCATTAATAATGATAAGAAATTAGTTTTCAAATTTTATTTACATTTATATTTAATTTAATTAATAAGTGAAAATGTGACCAGGAATCGGTTTTCCAATTTTCAACAGTTTAACGAATAGGATTTGTTCAAAGTCGGTGCAACGTTGTTTTTCTCTTGTGCACATGCATATACATGCACACATATACATGCACATAACACACACACACACACACACATATATATATATATATATATATCCACAAACATTTACCCTTTACATTTATATTTACATAAAGTAAAAATCAAAATATCATGATATTTTTACTAAGTCAAAAAAGTAAACTTCACTACACTCTTACACACATCAACCCATACACATGGAGGCACAAGAGGAGGAGACTTAGCTGTGCGCTAGTGATGGGAAGGGGTGGGTGTGGGCAAAGGCATTTTGGTCTATGCATATTTGGATATTTATTTCCAAAATATTTCAATAAATATTCGTCCACTCTTTCACATTTTAAACACCATTCTTCATCTTCTTCCTCCTCACTTTATTTCAATGGCTTCTTGTCATAGAAAATTTATGAGGAAAAATAGTGGAAAAGGAAATTAAATTAAAATAGTGTATATATAAATATATTGTCAAATCCACTTCAAAACAAGCTCAAATCACTCTTTTCCACCTTCCAAACTCACGACCACCACCTCGATCACCATTGGTCGAGAGCTCCACCTCTTCCTTGCTTAGGCCATGGCTTTCCAAAGGTCCTGGGCTCAATTCCATAAGCTTTGATTCGATCTTAGCGAAATTATAGTCCGTTTTCATAAGCCAAATATCCAATGAAGGTGAGAAAACGCTATTTATATATGCTATATATGATGATATATATTATATATATGCTTGGTTTTGATGATTGTTTATCAAATTTGGATGAAATAATATGTTAGTTTGGATGTGTAAACAATTCATGTTTAATACACATTGAAATTACACAAAGGAAATCACTTTTCGATATGAATTACGAAAGTGTTAAAAGATTGTTAAACCTCTTTAAAATGGTTTAAAATGATTTATAAATGTTTTATAAACACTAAAACTCAAATTGAAGAATTTTTGATGAGTTTTGAAAATTGAGTCAAACATAGGCGCTTCGCGTAATGACAGTTCACGATTTCGCATCGTAATATTTTAAATCCATTTATACAATGGAATCAGAGTCGGAATTCTTTAGAATAAGAGTTTTCCGAACTCTTATGATCATAATTTTCAAAAAATAGAAAAAGATCGGGATTTCATTTAGTAGATTTTGAAACATGAGCAAATCAAGTTTTCAAAATAATCGCGCTTCGGTAGTTCGGAAACCAAAGCGATAAATTATTTAAAATGGATATTTTTAATTTATTAAAATGTGGAATAAATTTTATAAATATATTAAAATGTTTTAAAAGAGATTTGAGTTATAAAAATGGATTTCTAAATGATAGAAAAGTTGTTTTGATCAAATAAGCCTTAAAAGCGCTATTTGGGGTATTTTTTGCAGCGGTTTTTAATAACTTTTCGAATATAGATTTAAACGTAATTATTCTTTCCCAAATCTTTTATAAACATTTTCATATAAATAATTAAGTATTTTTAGGACAATTTAAAAGTTTTAAAATTACATTTAAAGGAGTTTAAATAAATGGTTAAAATAAAAGCTATTATAAATAAATGATTTAATCTTGGCTCTAAAAGCCGATGAGTAGACTGGATTTTTCTACTCATGAGATCCGGATGTGGGGTGCTTAAACTAAGGAGACGTTCAAGAGCAACCTGTGCCCTAGCTCACCTGGCCTCTTTCCTGGGCGAGGAATGGATAAGGTCGAAATGTTGGAAATGAGGCAAGTATAAAAGATTCAAATTTACAAATTTAATACAACTTGGATTGTGCATAAATAATCCTCTTATACTTGGTATTAAATTCCAACGAGGGAACCCATACTATCCATGTGAATTTAAAAGGCGATTCTATCATTATTTAATGGATAGTAAAGGTTGAGTACGGAAATTGATATTGAGTAGAATTAGTATAATTTCTATCGACCCTTTTTACTCAATAATGTTTTCCAACATGATTTATGAATAATGATTCGGTGTTTTCCAAAGTTAATGAGAGGTTCAATAATCTCATATATACTGGAAAACAAATGATATATCTCTAAAAGATGTTTTATTGATTATTGATTTGGAGAGACCGGGATCGCATATGGGTCATTCCTATCCGAAAACCACGTCGAACCAATGTACCTTCGAAAGTAAAAATATGATAAAGGAAATGATTTTGAAGACGGAGATCTTCATAATGAAAGGCTACTTGCCACTAGCCCCTCGATTTCCATATTATATACATATGGTGGCAGTGGTACTTAATTTTGAAAATCTTCGACTTAAGGACTTCTCGCTACTAATTCTAGGGGTGATTCCCAAAACAGGATTTAGTAGGAGAGTGCCTTCGGTTTGTCCTATTCCTGGATAACTTATATAGATGAATGTCTGACAATTCATTTCTAAAATACACGTACATTGATCTCTATAGACGTACATCTGTTTGGTGATGTAGGAGGTAAGCTTTCTTACACTTTAACACCCTTCTCTGAGACGTACGAGCCCAGAGGTTGTACATCTATGGAAATCAATAGTGTGTGATGGAAATGGCAATGTGGCATTCTAAGTAGGATTTGATGATTCTATGCAAGGTAAAACGTGACCTTAAGCCTTGCACCCGGGAATGACAAAAACAGGGTAGATGCGGCAGGGCTATGTGGGTCGCACCCATTAGGATAGGGTCATTGCCATTAGGATAGGAAATATATATATATGTAAGTTTTATAAAAATCATTTAAAAAAATAATATTAATACATGGAATTATAGATGTAACTTAAATGTTTACATAATTACAAATGGAAGCCTAAGAATATATCTAATGACAAGTGTATATAAGTAAATATGAAATAATGGGAGATATATATAAAAATATCTAATGATAAAATATGTATAAGTATGTAAAAGTGAGAAATATATAATTGTACATATGCCCATATGAATGAAATATAGAAAAGTATATGTATATACAAGTACATAAATATGGAGAATATAGATATATAATTACAAAATGCACATAAGTATAGAAAGAGTATGTATAAAATGTATAGATATATATGTATAATACTTAAGGGTATGGATATGTATGCAAACATACAAGGGGACATAGCATTTAATATACATCATCTCAAGCACATAAAATATCAACTCAAGCATACAAAACATTTTATCAAGGTCAAAACAAAAATCAAGGGCTGTCATATGAAATCAAAATCAGGTCTGCATATGAATCAAATCAAAATAAAACAAAGAAAAAAATGTGACATGTACGAGATATAGCCTACCCTTCTCTGTATATACGTATCTCCTTTGTTCATTTCTTTTATTTCAAGTAAATTAAAAAATAAAAAATAAAAAGAGAAAAGGCAAAAGCCTATACACCAATATTTCAGCTTGGCTTCTTCAACACTTCATTTCTATGTTTATATATACAATGCTTAGTTACCTCCACATACACTTTAGCTCACGAACACAAAACAACTTCACCAAGTTTTCAACCTGAAATTAAGCAATTCAAACTCAAAAATCCAACAAGCAAATCAAGTTTCTAGATCAATTTAAGCTTGCTTATCTAGTTATCAAATCATTTCCAGTTGCAGATCAGTTTCCAGGCTTTCTCTGTTCATACATAAGGTGAGTAAACATTCTTTTAAAAAGCTTAAGTAAATGAAAATCTGACTTCATGTGAATTCCTGGAATGAAGTATGCTATGCATGTAGATATATAAGTATGATTCCTATGTATATGTATGTGTTTGAAGTGTGCATGTCTGTGTACTGTGTATATCTCTGTTTTTAGTACAGAGCTTAAATTTTTGATCAAAATTCAAAATCTCTTCGTCTGTTCTCTGATAAGTTCTGGTTTTCAAACAAAATATGTTTGTTTGAACATAAATTAAGATTTTAAAATGTATTCATGTTAAATAAGTTTGAATATCTCTAGAAATCAAGATATTACAGTAAGAATTTTAAAACATGTCTAAATCAAACATTTTGATTTGCCGATTCAAGAATATAACTTGAATCGACTTTGGAAAAAATGATTTTTAAAAAGAAAATCATGATTTTTAGTGTTGTATTGAGTGAGAATTTCGATGATGACCAGAAATTGAAATTTGAACAATTTTTGATGATGGATGAACTCGGGGTGGTCGGGAACTTTGCTGGAGGTAGGAGGAAGTCTGGTGGTCTCGGCAAAAATATCAGGTGGGTTTTTAAGGCACCGTGATGGCGGCGGGGCGTCGGTGTAGGGTTTAATACCCAGATTTGGTCGAGGTCGGGAAATTGCTTGCTGCATTGTCTCTGGATCACCGGACTCATTCGGAGGTTGGGGGATAGAAGCGTGGATGGCCGGCGAAGCTATGGACGGAGGCTCGGGTTCTCTGGTGGTCGGCAGCATCGGGACGAGGAGGTTTTGGGTTGATCAGTTTTGCTCCAGTTGTTCCTGATAGCTCGATTTCGATTTCGAGTTAGATTCATTGATCTGAGTGGCCGGTCGTTTTGAGGAGATGGTCGCCGACATGTGGGAAGTGTCGACGATGGTCGGAGAGGCGAAGTTCAGGCATACATGTGTATGCGTGTCAGAGCGTGTCAGTGGTTTTGGTTGGGTTGCTGTGGCTGGGAAGAAGCAGTTGTCTCGGGGTTGGTCTCGGGGAAGAAGGCGATTTGCTCGAGTCGGGCTTTGGGTTTTCGTGTGGGTTATCTTGTTAACTGTTTTTAAGTTTAAACTAAACTAAGTTTTAAAAAAAAGTAAAGAAGAAATACTCGAGTCTAGACTTGAGTATATACCATGTTGAACCCGAAGTGAGTGATTTATAACAGCTTTAAATGTAATAAAAGCAAATTTTTAAATTTAAAATAAATCTAGCTAAATCTATTCCTTTATAAAATAAATGTGTTTTTTTTATAATTGATTTAAGAAAATTATATGATTTGTTTAACTTAAACTTGTTAAGTTAAATTAAAACTTAATTGTAATTAAGTGTTAATTAAAAGGATAAAATGTTTTAAATTTATATGTTAATGATAATTAAGTAATTAATAAAGATAAATGGTTTATCTTAAGGTTAATTAAGATCTTGGATAATTAATGATTAATTAAATTAATGAAGTAATTAAAGAGAAATTAATTAATTAATTAATGATTAAGGATTAATTAATTAATAAATTAAGGGTTATAAATTAATTAGAGATTAATTAATTGGAAATTAGGGATTAATTAATTAGAGATTAATTACTTAATGTAAGTAATTAAGGATTAATTTGTTAAAGGTTAATTAATTTAATAAGTAATTAAAGGTTGAAATTAATTAATTAATTAATTAATAATTAAAGGTTAATTAATTGAGAATAATTAACCAATGGATAATCACTTAATGAAAGTAATTATGGATAATTACTTTAGATAGATAATTAAAGGATGATTAATTAATGGTTGTAATTAATGTTAAGTAAGCAGGAATTAAAAGCAATTAAATTAATTAGAAATGGCATAATTAATTTATCTTGCTTATAGAAGATTAAGATATATTGTATGACTCAGATTATTTGATATCTCTGATATGAGATTCGTGATGCTTCGAAATATGAGATACTTTGGTTGAACTGTGATATTATGGGTTATCTATCCGAGATGAATTGTTGTGTGAATATGAAATCCTGAATATAGATTGTATTGTTTAAACTTAAACATTTGGCTTAATGAATAACTTTGGATTCGAAGAGACTGGGGTCGGGTATTAGTAAATACCCGAAACCACTTCGATTTGTTAACCTTCTATAAATTCCTTATAGAATTGATATGTGAAATAAATAGGCTGATGGAATGATTTAAGTAATTGGACCATTTTAATATTGTAGAGGTACATAGATAATGATATATGAATAAGTGTTGACTATAATAAGTTGAGAACTCGTTGTGAAATATGAGTTACCCGGGTTTTAAATAAGTTTATGCATTAGTATTCCTTGTGAGATGGGTTTACTCACGCTGGTTTCCAGCCTGACCCGGGTGTTACTTTGTTGTAATGCTTGGGTCAGACCGAGTATTACAGATTTTCAGGTAAGGACGTTCTGGAGCTCAGGAGACGAGCTGGATGGCAGAAACGTATGGAGTGTATTCCGCTATGATATATTATTATTTATCTGGGACAAGTTATTTTAACTGTCCAGTGATTGTGAAATGTTGTAACTCTGATGTATTGATGTAAATTTACTAATACAAATTTTCCTTGTATAACTGTTATTTTATTTGATATTATATTTTAATCCGCTGCGAATGTGAGAATCTGTGTTGTGTTTCTGTTTCTTCTTCTATCTCTTTCTTCTTTTTCTAACTATCTGGAATTTTCGGGATCGAAAATTTCAGGTCGTTTCATTTGGTATGAGAGCAAAGGTTAAGCGAGAGCCTTGGCTCTGGTGGATGTACTCATTAAGTATAGGGTCGATGGTACCCTAGAATGAGTTGAGTATATATGTATATATGAGAGCGTACTTGTTATTTTCTTATATAAAGATTTTAAATGATTTTATATAAGAATATATTTTGATATATATAAAGCAATATTTCTTTCTAATAAATGTGAAGGTAATTGGTTGTTAAATTATTGGAATTAAATTAAGAAGTAATAGAAATACAACCAAACTGAAATTGAAATATATTCAAACTAAAATTAAAATCTTGAATTTGGGAAAGAGTTTCAGAATAAGATGATAATGAATGGTTTCCAGTTGCAATAACCTTGGTTATTATCATAAATGATTGTTGTGTAAGCAAAATGGAATGTTTTAGGGAAGTAAAACATTTGGGTGAGTATGACTTATAAATTGGAATTGAAGATGATCTGAATTGTGAAGTTTTAAATCTAGGTCCAGAAATTTGAAAATTGTTTCAAAGTGATAAAGAAATAATAAATAATGTTATTTGAATGAAGAGTCTTGTTTCAAACAAGAGTTGTTTGAAAATTTAAAGAAATTTGTTTTGAATAAAAAACCAAAGGTGATTTAAAATTCAAGGATAACTTAGTGTGTAAAGGAAATAATATGTATATATGAGGAATATTCATAATATCAAAAATGGTTTGAAATAAACTCTAAATGTTGAGTTTTAAATTTGAAATGAGATGTGATATCCAACGTGATAAGTTTTTGAACTTATAAGATTATTAATGTGAAGTTTAAAATTTGAAATGGGAATTCAAATTGGGTAAGGTTGGCTGGATTAACTAAATTGAATTTAACTTTGGGAAAGTTAAATAAGTTAACAAGCAACTTGAATTAGAAATTTCAAGATGAAATTGGGATTTGACTTGGGAAGTTAAATGATTAATTTGAATTGGGAGTTTGTGTGATTTCAAAATGGGTTTGAGATCTGGAAATTGAAAATAGATGGATGTTTTAAAATAAATTGGATGATATCATCCTATTGTTATTAATAATCTTTAAATTGTGAATTGGATTTGTTTAAATGAATGAGAAATGAAGTGTGGTAATATATCCATTATGTTCCATCCCTCCCGTCCTTTTCATGGCAGCCGGTTCCATCCCTCCCGTCCTTTTTACGTCCCCTCTTGTTCAACCTGCTCCCAACCCTTCTCTTCAAACGTCTCCTCCTCTGCTTCATCAGCGTCCTGCTCCTGACCCCCCTCCTTCGCCGCTTTCAGCCGTATCAACTCCCTGTGAGGCCATCTCTACTTCTAATCTTTCGTCCTTATCCCCCTCATCCCTCCCTCTTCTGCTTGTGCCTCCTCAACCGAAATGGACTTCCCTCTTCAAGCGTAAACCAAGTAACGCAGGAAAGTACATCCTTGTTGAGATGTCCCCCGAGTTCAAGGGTGATATTATGATCCCTCCCTCCGATGTTATAGAGGCTGGAGCTCTTGTTTGGAGTGAGTATCTAGTAGGATTCTTCCTTGATAAGCCTCTATCATATACTACTGTTATTAACTTCTTGAAAAAGTACTGGAAGCTCAAAGGTTCGATTAAAGTCAGATCCAATGGATTCCTATTCATGTTCTTGTTATCATGTGATGAAGACAGGAACAGAGTTCTTCAAGGTGACCCTATAGTAATGCGAAATAAACTCTTTATAGTCAAGCAATGGGATCCAACGGTGGGAAATGCCTGTGAAAGTATTACTTCTGTGCCTGTGTGGGTTAAATTCATCAATATTCCACTATACTCGTGGTCTCATATTGGAATTAATTGGTTAGCAAGTAGGATGGGAAAGCTCGTTTGTATGGATGAATCAACAGAGAGATTGGAGAGACTATCTTTTGCTAAGTGTATGGTAGAAATAAAACCTGATCGTAAATTGATTGATTCCTTTCCTGTTCAGCTTCTTGATGGAGGAACGCAAAATGTCCATATTGAATACCATTGGAAGCCTGACATTTGCCCTATGTGCTGCGTCTTTGGACATACTGAAAATAGCTATGAAAACAAAAGCTTAAAGAGAGGCGAGACTAAAGAGAAAAATGAAATTAAGGATAAAGTTTACGAGGTCGGCGCTAAAGCTAAAAAGGATGACAAGAAAGAATCCAACAACAAATTTTTTCAGAGAAAACAGAGATGGCAAGTAGTGAATAAATTTCGAAGCAAAAAAACTAGACATCTTATAAAAACTGTTAATTTGGAGGTTATTCTAGAAAATGAAAACAATGATGGTAACAAGGAGTTAGGAAATGAAGTGATTGAGGAAGGAGAGATTGAAACTCATTTATCTAACATGGTTGAAGTTGAAGGGGTAACTAATAGAAAGAATGATGATATAATTGTGTTAAAAGAAAATAGATATAGCATTCTAGCTGATATGGGTGATTTAGACGTTGATAAGGCTTCATGTGTGATACCTCCTGAAGGGAACTGTGCAAATGATGATAATATGAGTTGTAATATAGTAGCAAATGATGAACAGTTAGATGGTGTTATGAGTAACTATGCTGCTTTCAAAAATAAGTGCGCTTGCAATCTGAATACTGATGTGCTCACTTCTGCATGCCCTATCCATAAAGCCAATGAAAACTTAGTGACTCATAGTAATGGCACATGTGATCCTAATAATGAAAAGTATTGTGATCAACAGTTTTTGCTTCCTTTTGCTACTGAACCCTATCCTCCAACAAAGCCAAACTCTTCCACCACTTTTTGTTTAATCTCCTCCTCATCAAACAAAAGCCATGAAACAATCTCCAATGTTAAGCCAAGCTCCGCAGGCACTTTTCCAAAATCTGTGCATGTCACTTCTGTGTACGTGCACAAGCCAAACACTGATATTAGTCACTCTAATCCTTCAAATCTCCTTTCATCCAACCATGCTAATCCATATAACCATATTCCCGCCCCCTCTGCATGGAAGCCCCCTACCTCTCTCTCCCCTCCTCCTTCTTCTCAACCCTCCAGTGTCGCTAATTTGAAAGAGGTTCAACCCACTGTTCACCTTTCATCTTTGAGCAGCAAATTATCTAATAAAATGAAATCTCCATCTGACATGGATCTTAATCCGAATGACAGCTCCCCCTCCACCTCTATTATTCCAGGATTAATTGTTCAATCCACTCCTTTGACTAGGAGTAAGAAAAAGAAACTCCTTTTTAATCAAACTGTTTATCAATCTTGAACAACGTAGGAGCGTGGAATATAAGAGGTGCACACTTAGAAATTAAGCTAGACCAATGCAAAAGCATTATTGTTACTCACAATCTAAGCCTTCTTGCAATTTTAGAAACCAAGTTAAATGCTACTTTAACATCTAAAGCTGCTAATTTCATTAACCCATCTTGGAAGATGTTTAATAATCTGTCTGAAGCTCCTTATGGAAGGATTCTCGTCCTGTATGACCCCATAATCTATACCTTATCTCCTATCATATCAACTTCACAGCTCGTCCATTTTCATGCTATCCATGTCTCTTCCTCCACTTCTTTTTACCTTACTGTGATTTATGGTCTTAACTCTGCCACAACTAGACAATCTTTCCTTGACCTTCTCCCCTCATTTAGGCAAGATACTCACCCTTGGTTAGTACTTGGCGATTTTAACTGCTCCCTTAGGTTATCCGATAGGCAGGGTGGCAATCCCCTGTCCCTTCATGAGATTAGGCCTCTTAATTGTTGCATCTCTCAGTCTAACTTAATTGAAATCCCTACTGTGGGTGCTCCTTTCTCTTGGAATAACTCCAGAAGATCTTCTCCAAGAACTTTCTCGAAAATTGATTTCTCTTTCTCTAACCTTAATGCTCTCAATAAATGGCCCAATATCTTAAGTCTCCTCCCCATGCCTACACTTTCTGACCATTCTCCTCAAATTATCTCTTTTGGAGCTGCTGCTATGAAAAGAAAATCAAATTTTAAATTTTTTAATGCTTGGGTTTCACACTCTGAATTTTCTCTATTGTTAACCATGCTTGGTCTGTTCCATTCTATGGTAATCCTATGTATGTTTTGCAGTGCAAGCTTAAGGCTGTCAAGCATGCCTTGAAGGAATGGTCTACAAGAAACTTTGGTAGCGGGAACTTGGCTTCCACCAGCCTTAAACTCAAATTACAAAATTTTCAAGAAATGATGCTCAATGATACTAGCAACAGTGAGCTGGCGGCGCAAGAAGCTACCTTATCAACCCAGCTTTATGAGGTCTTGAAGCATGAAGGCCTCATGATTAAACAAAAACTTAGGATGGAGTGGTTCAAAGATGGAGATAGGAACTCTTCTTTCTACCACTCATCCTTAAAAGAAAAGCAGTCGAGAGAGACAATTAATGTGCTTAATGATGTCAATGGTGAGTATATCTCTGATCCTACCCTTATTTCTAATATGTTTCTTGACTATTTCAGTAATCTGCTGGGGAACAGTAATGAGTTCAAACCCTCCCTTGACTTACTTGACTCCATAAGTATTCCCCGAATTAGTTCAGAGGATAATGATTTTCTTTCCACTGCTATATCCAACTCTGAGATCAAAGATGCCCTTTTCTCTCTCAATTCTAATGCATGTGGTGGTCCGGATGGCTTTAATGCTTTCTTTTTTACTTCATGCTGGGGTATAGTTGGGACTGTCTTCACAAAGGTCATTCATAATTTCTTTAACAAATGCAGAATGATAGGCTCTATCAATGTTACTAATATTGCTCGCATTCCTAAAGTGAAAAATGCTTGTCATGTTTATGACTTTAGGCCTATCTCATGTTGTAACTCCATCTATAAAGTCGTCTCTAAAATCATTGCTTCTAGACTCAAAAAGGTTTTGCCTTCCATCATCTCTACCAATCAAGCTGCTTTCCTTAGTGGAAGAAGTATTCTGGACAATGTTCTTTTGTCGCATGAATTACTGAAAGGGTATAACAACTCTTATGTATCCCCCAGGGCTATGATGAAGCTTGACATTTCTAAAGCTTTTGATTCGCTGCACTGGAACTCAATTGTTAGAATCATGGGGTTGATGAATTTCCCCAAACACTTTGTGGCATGGATCAGTTCATGTATCATGACAGCTAGATTCTCTATTATGGTTAACAATAGGAATGTGGGGTATTTTCAAAGCAAACAAGGCATTAGACAGGGCGACCCTATGTCTGCCTATCTGTTCATTTTAGTTATGGAAGTTTTAACTCAAATTCTCAACCAGCTTGTCTCTGATGGTAGATTCTCTATCCATCCAAAATGCAAAGACCCACTCATTACTTCCTTAATGTTTGCTGATGATCTGGTGGTTTTCTTCAAGCCTAATATGATGACTGTTAACTCTATTATGGGGGGTCTAGATATGTTCTTTAGAATTACTGGCTTATCCATTAACTTAACGAAGTCTGATATGATGATAGCTGGGGTGGGAAATGACTTGATCAACCAAATCTCTGATTATACTTCCATACATCAAAGAGCAGAAACATCTAAATACTTGGGGATTCCCTTGGCTACTTCGCGAATTTCAAAAGCTCAATGCTTACCATTGTATGAGAGAATTTTGGCTAGACTTGATGTGTGGAGTAATAGGCTCCTAAGTCAGGCCGGTAGGCTCACGCTTATTAAATCTATCATTTTCTCCATGATAGTGTACTGGTCGAGATGTTTCATCCTCCCTTTGAAGCTTATTAAAATGATGAGGAGTGCGATGTTAAGATTTTTCTAGCATGGATCTGTGCATTCTAATAAGCTAACCCCTCTTGCATTCTCCAAACTTGAACTGTCGTTGTCCAAAGGTGGACTTGGAATTAAAAACATGATTCATTGGAATAGGGCCACTTTTGCCCACCACATTGATAACTTTCTGAATATTAAAAACAATATTTGGGTGAAATGGTCTTACAAACATTTTATAGGCAACAAAAATTTCTGGACCATGCCTATACCCCATATTTGTAGTTGGACATGGCGAAGTATTCTGAAAATGAGGAATGTCATTCTTCCATTTTCTAAAAGTAAGATTGCCTTTAATGGTCGGATAACGTTTTGGCATGACCCATGGATTAAGGAAGGCCTTATTTTGAGCCAGGTTCTTTCTTATAACCAGCAACTTCAAACTGGAATAACCTCACAGGCCAAGGCATTTAATTATATTCAAGATGGTTGTATTGTTTTCCCTTATTCTAGTAATCAATATGTTAGGCAGATATGGTGTCATTTGCAAGACTGTCAGGTGGCATTTGCACAAGAAGATGGTGTGTCTTGGTCTTTCTGTCAAGATGTCTTTAAAATTGATGGCCTGTACAAACTCTTAGCATGTCAAAATGATTTTTCTTCATTTAGTTGGCACAAGCGAATTTGGCTAAACCACAATTCTGAAAGGCAAAACCTTTTGCTGTGGAAGCTCTTCAGCAATGCTCTGAAAACCAAAGTTTTATTGAGATGAAAGGGAATGTCAATTGACACCATATGTTGTTTTTGTCATTCTGCTGAAGAAGATACTTTGCACTTATTCTTTAGATGCCCCTATGTGCATATGCTATGGAGCTCGACAATTAATCTCACTGATGGCAGGAATGTCTCTAATATTAGTGAAGTTGAATGGGATCTTATTTACAAGGCAATGAGATGGAAAAGTGATACTACTTTTATCCTCCTTTTTACTCTTAAAGTCTTCATTTCAATCATTTGGGAAGAAAGAAATGCAATATTATTTAAAGCTAAGAGGAAAACTGTTATGCAAATGAAAGAAAGTATCAAGAGTGCTCTGAAGTCTGGAATTGTTGCTTCTAGGAATGCTTTTGATCCTGGTTTTCTGGATGCTCTCTCCTAGTTTGGTTCACTGCATGCTTTTGTCTATGTTCTTATGTTTGTGTTTCTGTGTTTGTTTTCCTGTATGTTTCTCCTTGATATGCCTTGTTTTCCTCTGTTTTTCTCTCTTGTGTCTCTTCTTGTCTTTGTTTGGGAAGCTACTGCTTTTCCTCTCTTTGTATTTTCCTTCTTTGGTATATCAATAAAATGGTAGGGGTCCATTTAACCCCGCTGGCCTTGCCAAAAAAAATGAATATTTGAATTTGTAAATTAAAATTGTTTTGAACTCTTATTTGAACTTTGAAATAAGTTAAGTAAAGATAATTTAAAATGGAATTTTGAGAATTGGACTCAGAATTAAATTATTTAAAGATTTGGATTATTGATTAAAAATAAAGGTTAATTTGATTTAAGGGGTTAAATTAACATTTGAAAATTTAACTCGAGTTTATATAATTCGAGATGGTTTAAAGTTGAGATTTAGATTTCATTAGTTCAAATTGAATTTAGTTTGAATTAATTAGAATTGAAGATGGATAAGTATAAAATTCAAATGGAAAATTTGAATTGGATTAATTTGAAATAAAATTGAAGATTGAATGAGTTCAAATTCAAATGGAATTAGGATTAATTCATATAGAAATTGAAATGATTTGAAATTGAAGTGGATTCAATTTGAAATTAGTCTAAACTAATTTCAATAATTTGGAATTGCAATTAAAGCGAATATGTTTAAAATCAAATGGAATTTGATTTGAATTTGGAAGGAAACTGAGGTTAATTCAACTTGAATTGGGAATAAATCAAGGGCCGGGGAAATTAAAGTTACTCAAATTAAAATTGGGTCAATTTAAAAGGAAGTGGAAATTTAAATCGAATGGATGGGGAATTGAACAGTTTGACTCTGGACTATTTTCAAAATAAATTGTTTTAATATAAATCTATTTTTCCAAACTATTTACTATACAACTTTTCTTTTTAAACCTAAAACTATCTTAAACTTGTTTTACAATTACTTTTGGAACTATTTAACCATTTTACAACTGATTTATAAACTAATTACTGTTTTTAATTGTTTTATAAATAATTACTATTTTTCAATTATTTTACGATTACTTAACTATTTTACAGCTATTTTACAAACTAATAATTATTTTTCAACTATTTATCTATTTTTAAAATTCTCAAGCTGTTTTCTAAATATAAGCTGGTCAGAGTACAAACTGTTTATGATTAAATACCCAATTGAGATAAGAATTGAGTGATAATCCAAATGGGGATTAAGGTAAATGTGAATAAGTGAATAAAAATAAAGTGAGGATGAATAGAAAGGAAGTGATTTAACTGATAATCAATGAAGATAAATACGTAGGATGTACGTATATTATTCTATTCGCATAGTGATTTGATCCAGATTCGAGCACAAAATTTCAAGGTAGTATTATCGATCCGAGTTGGGATTTTTCGCTAGATTTTCGACGGCGAACCTGGATATGGATTTTTGATTGGTTCTGGATATTCACTATCATAGTTGTGACCTATGCAAGGAGAATAACGGTTTCTGATTAGGAAACCAGATCTGAGTCCGCACTAGGAAGTCGGGTGGACAATACTAGTTCGGAAGTGAAATTGTGTGATCGAGTGAGCGATCAGATTGATATAGCATATGAATGGTATGTGTACATCGTACGGGTTTGGATGAAATTGATATTGAAAATTTATGGATAAGAACTGTAAATGGTCTTTGAAATGAAGAGTACATTTTGTGGAATATATGATGAGGTAAAATGGAAATTGGAAATTTCGATGTTAAGATTCACTTTATGAAGAAAGGTAATGTGGTTAATAACTTTATAAAAGAGTAATCAAATTTGAATATTTGATTTGGAATAAACAAAGTTATATATCTTTGTTATATATGGTAAACTCCTCTTGTTGAATCTATTGCCAGAAGAAAAGGGTTTTGAAATATTTGAAGTATAAAAGTGAATTTATACAAGTATGAAGTGATTCAAATATTTCCCAAGGTTATTATATATATATGTATGTATATATAAGGGATTTTGTGAAAATGATTTTGGAAAAAGGTTTTGGGAACCTATGGATTTCTTAAAAGGCTGTTGAAATTTTGAGGAAAATCAAATTTGGAATTTGAAAAGCCTAGTTTGTGAATTATCGATTTTGGGATAATAGATTTTGAGAAAGGATATTTATATGAGATTCATACTTGGTGTATGATTTGGAAAATACTATATGTGTATAGTATAAAGTGTTTTGAAAGTGGCTCTGGGGAAAAAGGCGCTCCCTTGGAATGAACTTCTCAGGAGTGCCACAGGGTGGTACTGCCTTGAGCCTCAAAGAGGGGGAGGCTCTAAAGTTGATCATGTGAGGAGTCCGAACAAACTAGTTCCTGAGGATTATTGGGTAGCGAAAGTCGAGGGCGCTGATGCCTACAGGGGCATTTGGGTTATGCTGTGACGACAGTGTAACTCGATGTCGCTGCGATCTACTATGTGGACCATAGGGAAAATCGTGTGGAGGATGAGTGCCAACAGTCTACACTTGATTTTGCCAGGATGGCAACGTAACATCGGTAGACTGCGATCTATGGTCAAGTGGAGGAGTTTCATTCTTTTGGCAGCGAAATTCGAGGGCGTTGATGCCTACAGTTATATGGGTTTTTGCTGTGATAGCAACGTAAAGCCCGGGTATAACTACGATCTGTAGCGGGTTCCATGGTGTAATCGAGGGGAGTGGAGGCCTACAGTTATCTATGGATTTTGCCGGGACGGCAATGTAACCATCGGGTTAACTGTGACCATGGATGGGGGTGATGATTTCCAGAGCATTCTCACCAAAGATATTTCCTCTATTTTCAAAAATGTTTTCGATATTTTCAATAAAATTATTTTTCAAGCATTTTCACTAGGTGTTGGAATGGGTCTGCTAAGTACTTATAGATTTTCAGTCCTACGCCTGATCAACGTATGACCGAATTTCTGTGAGAACAAGGATGGACCGATTGAAACATTAAGTTATAAAAGTATTTTTATATAAAATAATTTGGTTATATTATGTAATTTCTAAAAGTATTTTAAAACCTTAGAATAAAGGAGTAAAGAGTCAAAAATGTTTAAAGAATTTTAGCTAATAATAAACATCGAGGATTTAAAATTCTCGCTACTTTCCTTTTCGGGGACGAAAAGTTCTAAAGGGGGGAGAAATGTGACGACTCGGATTTTTAACCCTGGTTAATTGGGTAAATAACTGATTTGAAGTTATCGGAATATTAATTTTATAAGTCGAACGAATAAGATTCTGTCAATAAAAGATATATGGATATATAAATGAATTTGAAAATATAATAGAAGCTGAATTATAAATATCTGGATAAATATTTATTTTATAATCTACTAATATAATTATTTAACATTGGCAAATTATTCCTTTAGAACAAATAATGTGTTGTTAAATATAAATATATATATATATGGGTTGATTTTAAATTTGATTTTAAATTGAAATTGAATTTAAATTGGAAATTCAAAAGGATAAATATCTTAAAATATTTTGGATTTAAAAATATATTATATATGATTTTATTTCTTTTATATAATTGGTTTTATATTATTTTCTTTAAAAGATTTATTTATATAAATAAAAATAATGTATTTACTTAATAGGAAATATATATATATATGTAAGTTTTATAAAAATCATTTTAAAAAAATATTAATACATGGAATTATAGATGTAACTTAAATGTTTACATAATTACAAATGGAAGCCTAAGAATATATCTAATGACAAGTGTATATAAGTAAATAGGAAATAATGGGAGATATATATAAAAATATCTAATGATAAAATATGTATAAGTATGTAAAAGTGAGAAATATATAATTGTACATATGCCCATATGAATGAAATATAGAAAAGTATATGTATATACAAGTACATAAATATGGAGAATATAGATATATAATTACAAAATGCACATAAGTATAGAAAGAGTATGTATAAAATGTATAGATATATATGTATAATACTTAAGGGTATGGATATGTATGCAAACATACAAGGGGACATAGCATTTAATATACATCATCTCAAGCACATAAAATATCAACTCAAGCATACAAAACATTTCATCAAGGTCAAAACAAAAATCAAGGGTTGTCATATGAAATCAAAATCAGGTCTGCATATGAATCAAATCAAAATAAAAAAAAGAAAAAAATGTGGCATGTACGATATATAGCCTACCCTTCTTTGTATATACGTATCTCCTTTGTTCATTTCTTTCATTTGAAGTAAGTTTTTAAAAAAAAAGAGAAAAGGCAAAAGCATGTACACCAATACTTCAGCTTGGCTTCTTCAACGCTTCATTTCTATGTTTATATATACAATGCTTAGTTTCCTCCACATACACTTTAGCTCACGAACACAAAACAACTTCACCAAGTTTTCAACCTGAAACTAAGCAATTCAAACTCAAAAATCCAACAAGCAAATCAATTTTCTAGATCAATTTAAGCTTGCTTATCTAGTTATCAAATCATTTCCAGTTGCAGATCAGTTTCCGGGCTTTCTCTGTTCATACATAAGGTGAGTAAACATTCTTTTAAAAAGCTTAAGTAAATGAAAATCTGATTTCATGTGAATTCCTAGAATGAAGTATGCTATGCATGTAGATATATATGTATGATCCCTGTGTATATGTATGTGTTTGAAGTGTGCATGTCTGTAAACTGTGTATATCTCTGTTTTTAGTACAGAGCTTAAATTTTTGATCAAAATTCAAAATTTCTTCGTCTGTTCTCTGATAAGTTCTGGTTTTCAAACAAAATATGTTTGTTTGAACATAAATTAAGATTTTAAAATGTATTCATGTTAAATAAGTTTGAATATCTCTAGAAATCAAGATATTACAGTAAGAATTTTAAAACATGTCTAAATCAAACATTTTGATTTGCCGATTCAAGAATATATCTTGAATCGACTTTGGAAAAAATGATTTTTAAAAAGAAAATCATGATTTTTAGTGTTGTATTGAGTGAGCATTTCGATGATGACCAGAAATTGAACTTTGAACAATTTTAGGTGATGGGTGAACTCGGTGTGGTCGGGAACTTTGCTGGAGGTAGGAGGAAGTCTGGTGGTCTCGGCAAAAATATCAGGTGGGTTTTTAAGCCACCGTGGTGGCGGCGGGGCGTCGGTGTAGGGTTTAATACCCAGATTTGGTCGAGGTCGGGAAATTGCTTGTTGCGTTGTCTCTGGATCACCGGACTCGTTCGGAGGTTGGGGGATAGAAGCGTGGATGGCCGGCGAAGCTATGGACGGAGGCTCGGGTTCTCTGGTGGTCGGCAGCATCGGGACGAGGAGGTTTTGGGTCGATCAGTTTTGCTCCAGTTGTTCCTGATAGCTCGATTTCGATTTTGAGTTAGATTCATTGATCTGAGTGGCCGGTCGTTTTGAGGAGATGGTTGCCGACATGTGGGAAGTGTCGACGATGGTCGGAGAGGCGAAGTTTAGGCATACATGTGTATACGTGTCAGAGCGTGTCAGTGGTTTTGGTTGGGTTGCTGTGGCTGGGAAGAAGCAGTTGTCTCGGGGTTGGTCTCGGGGAAGAAGGCGATTTGCTCGAGTCGGGCTTTGGGTTTTCGTGTGGGTTATCTTGTTAACTGTTTTTAAGTTTAAACTAAACTAAGTTTTAAAAAAAAGTAAAGAAGAAATACTCGGGTCTGGACTTGAGTATATACCATGTTGAACCCGAAGTGAGTGATTTATAACAGCTTTAAATGTAATAAAAGCAAGTTTTTAAATTTAAAATAAATCTAGCTAGATCTATTCCTTTATAAAATAAATGTGTTTTTTTTATAATTGATTTAAGAAAGTTATATGATTTGTTTAACTTAAACTTGTTAAGTTAAATTAAAACTTAATTGTAATTAAGTGTTAATTAAAAGGATAAAATGTTTTAAATTTATATGTTAATGATAATTAAGTAATTAATAAAGATAAATGGTTTATCTTAATGTTAATTAAGATCTTGGATAATTAATGATTTATTAAATTAATGAAGTAATTAAAGAGAAATTAATTAATTAATTAATGATTAAGGAATAATTAATTAATAAATTAAGGGTTATAAATTAATTAGAGATTAATTAATTGGAAATTAGGGATTAATTAATTAGAGATTAATTACTTAAATGATAATTACTTAATGTAAGTAATTAAGGATTAATTTTATAAGGGTTAATTAATTTAATAAGTAATTAAAGGTTGAAATTAATTAATTAATTAATAATTAAAGGTTAATTAATTGAGAATAATTAACCAATGGATAATCACTTAATGAAAGTAATTATTGATAATTACTTTAGATAGATAATTAAAGGATGATTAATTAATGGTTGTAATTAATGTTAAGTAAGCAAGAATTAAAAGCAATTAAATTAATTAGAAATGGCACAATTAATTTATCTTGCTTATAGAAGATTAAGATATATTGTATGACTTAGATTATTTGATATCTCTGATATGAGATTTGTGATGCTTCAAGATATGAGATACTTTGGTTGAACTGTGATATTATGGGTTATCTATCCGAGATCAATTTTTGTGTGAATATGAAATCCTGAATATAGATTGTATTGTTTAAACTTAAACATTTGGCTTAATGAATAACTATGGATTCGAAGAGACCGGGGTCGGGTATTAGTAAATAGCCGAAACCACTTCGATTTGTAAACCTTCTATAAATTCCTTATAGAATTGATATGTGAAATAAATAGGCTGAATGGAATGATTTAAGTAATTGGACCATTTTAACTTTGTAGAGGTACATAGATAATGATATATGAATAAGTGTTGACTATAATAAGTTTAGAACTCGTTGTGAAGTACGAGTTACCCGGGTTTTAAATAAGTTTATGCATTAGTATTCCTTGTGAGATGGGTTTACTCACGCTGGTTTCCAGCCTGACCCGAGTGTTACTTTGTTGTAATGCTTGGGTCAGACCGAGTATTACAGATTTTCAGGTAAGGTCATTCTGGAGCTCAGAAGATGAGCTGGATGGCGGGAACGTATGGAGTGTATTCCGCTGTGATATATTGTTATTTATCTGGGACAAGTTATTTAACTGTCCAGTGATTGTGAAATGTTGTAACTCTGATGTATTAATATAAATTTACTGATACAGATTTTCCTTGTATAATTGTTATTTTATTTGATATTATATTTTAATCCGCTGCGAATGTGAGAATCTGTGTTGTGTTTCTGTTTCTTCTTCTATCTCTTTCTTCTTTTTCTAACTATCTGGAATTTTCGGGATCGAAAATTTCGGGTCGTTCCAGACTAGGAACCTATTGACTGTTGTCAATGCTTAATCCGGATATAGTTTTCATGGGTTCACTACAAACCAATTGGCCCCTACCAACCATCCTTAATGCATAGTTTACATGGGATCACTATGAACCTATTAGTTACTCCAATAACTTTCAAATCATATTTTTCATGGGTTTACTATGAACCTATCTCCCTGACAACTTCAAGGTTTAGGCATCCTATACTCTGGCCTCCCTGACTCGCTGGATGCAATTCTACTCATTCAGAAGTTTAATCAAATTTATTCACTACTGGGTTAACCTAGCTGGTTCATCTACCCTTTATCCCCAAAATGCAGTTATGGGTCCATTTTAACATGAATATGTTTATACTTAAAGAAGCAAACATAATAACAAAACAATACCACTCCTGTGGGTTTATTGTCCTTGAAATACTTTTCATATAAAACATGGTTAATCCCTTTAACCTATAATTTTATCAAAGTCATTTCAAAAATCCTTTATTTAGCCAAGGGTTTTTCCTATAATAATGAGTTTGGGTTACAAAGCCTTTCAAAACATTCGAAACCTTGCTTTCGACCTCATTGAATGACCTCCTTCAAAAGCTTAATAATTTATCTTCAAACTAGTAGTCTCCTGCCTTTCGAACACTTTAAAACCTTTCTTTCGAAACCTTTCGAATGTATCAAGGTATTAACATTTAACTTTAGAAGCACAGCTTCGAAATCATTTGAAAGTACCCCTTTCGAAACAATTAAAAGTCACCCTTTCGAAACCATTGAAAGTCCCCCTTTCGAAACCATTGGGTTTTTATTTAAAACATCATTTTAAGTCAAGTGAATAAAAGCGAAAGCATCTCTTTCAAAACCATTCTTTATCTCATAAAAGTATTGGGGAAAACTTGATGGTGCCGGCACCATCCTTTCGAAAGCATAAAAAATCTGGGTAAAATATTGGGAGGTTGGCTTCGAAACCCCTTACTCCTTTCGAAAGCTATAGGAATTGGCTTATATTTATAAAAACACAAAGTACCTTTCGACATCATTGATATCTTCAACACCATCGAAAGGTTTAAAGTTACAGAAGGATTTCGACTTGGTCGAAACTACCCCTTCCGAAAGCATTAATTTAAAAACTTAGTAACTCCTTTGGAAGCTACTGCTTTAAAAAGGCGGCAGCTCTCCTCCGAAAGCTTATTTTAAAATACCCCTTTTGCAAGCATTGGTTTTGACCCTTTGAAACCTCTCAGTAAACAGGCAAGCGCTTTTCTTTAGAAAACAAAACAAAACAAAGGTATCGACCCCTTCGGAAGCTATGTTTCGATACCCTACCTTCCGCCTTTCTCCAATCCACTGCGTACCAACTAAATGATACCATGTGTATTGGTTTCGGCCAGATAGGTTTCGACCTGATTAGTAACGAAAGGTCTGAGTCAAAAGGGTCCTTCCGAAAGTGGCGGAACCTACTTTTCTGAGTAAAGAGGCTGTTTTTATCAAATAAAGTAATCTTTTTGTAATTAACTTGCCCAGTTGTAAACACTTGATTAGTTACCTTAAACTTTTAAATTATTTTACAAATAATTGCCGCATTTTCTCAGATCTAAAACCTGAATAACATTAACAAATAAGTCATTCCCATTTAACATCAATTAAATCATTTAGGTCCTCCTTTCAAAATAATTTAATCTCCATAATAAATCTCTTAGTAAAAATCCCCAAAAATCACAAAAATTCATTTTTAATATGTTATCTAACATATATAAATTTCAGACCCAAATTCATCATATCACAACCGAAAATAATTTTTAAACCCAATAATACATGCTTTCCTTTAAAATTCATAATAATTCTCCATGGCTTGGAAAATTATAAAAATTGAAACCCAACTCTAAAATCATGTTTCTCATAACATAAAAAATTTCCATGGCATTTAAAAACCATTTACTCTCGGTTTTCCCCTAAAACCGTATATACTCGTATTTAAACCATTGGATGAAATCAAACATTTTATGAATCCAAGCATATCATCAAAAATCAACATATTAGATTTAATCTTAAATGTGAAAATCAATGATCATATAAAAACCAAAATAGAGATGTAGTGATTATTATTCACCTTAGATTGGATAAGAAAATTGGAGATTGATTTGAGATTAATTCTTCTAGCTTGAATCCTAAGCTTAAATTTGAATTTCCTCTTCTCTTCTTACTCCTTAATGGTCGGCTTTCCTTTTCTTTCTTATGTTTATTTTTCCTTATGATAATCGTGAATGGTATAGGGATAATAGTATAAGGGTAGGAAATATGGGCGGCAATGACCCTAATGCCCTTATGTTAATTTAATTATCATTTAACCATTAATAAGCCCATTAGAGTTAATTAAGCACGACCTCTAGGTTTATTAACCAATCTCAATCTCCTTATCACTCTACATTATTCTATTTAATTTACCTAATTAAATCGTCTGAATAATGTTATAACAAATTAAGGGTGTTACAGATAGACTCTGATAAATGTATTTAAAATTTCTGCTGTAAAGATCATATATATTAAAATAAGTGGAAATTAGCCACAAGGGCCTCTTTAGCAAGTGGATTTAGTTTCTAGGATACACAACTGAAATAATTACTTTCAAGGACAAAACGTAAAATAATTAGTTTCTAGGGCCTAAAAACCTATGAAATTATGTCATTGAAAGTAATTGGACTGCTGACTTTGTCCTTGAAAGTAATTATTCTGCTGATTTTGGCCTTGAAAGTAATTTTTTTGAATGTGTGTCCTAGAAACTAATTGGACTGCAAAGTTTGTCCTTCTGGTGAAATGCCCCTTAAAATAATATATGTTATTCCATTCGTGTAAGATTCTATTCTGTCTTTATTTTCTTTTTACCCTTTACTATCCATCCTTCCGGCACTTTGTTTTGCAGCACGTGAATAACGAGGATGTATTAGTGTCAATTTCTAAGGGTCAAAAGGGCGGATCGTCACATTAACTCAATATATAAATAGGTGATTATATACTAGAGATGTTTCCTAGAATTATTCAATTGATATGTTCCACCTGTGAGTGGAAACCTTCATAATAAAAATGGAATGTATGCATAATGGGACTAGTCAAGCCACACTATGAAAATAGAGAATCATTTATGTATAAAAAACACCCTTAGATGTAGGTTAGTGACTGAACTTTAATTACTTATCCACATCATACCACTAATGGTATAATTATCTCACCAAACTTTGTCTGATTCCCTTCAATCCTTCCTCTTTATCTCTATTATGAGAGGACATGCTAGTGGGTGATTTTGCCAAGGTAGAGTACATGGAGAAGAAGGCGTGGTGCCTAGAGTTATATCCATTTACAATTACCCTCCATGTAATTGTTATTCCTATCTAGTAGACTCTACATATTTTTATTTGGAGACACTGTAGTATGAACTACATTTATATTGATATTGTTATCTAATTTGGTTATTTTCAGTATTTATATTTTATTCCTTCCCCCATGATATATGAAAGTGTAGAATGCTCTAAATTTACAGTTATTTCTATACTATGTAATGCTCCATAAACCCAATAACTCATAATTCTTAGCATGACGCGTTTTGAAACGCCAGTTTGAGCTTTGGATCGGTATGTCCGACGGTGCGGATTATTACAGTATTTATATATAAATTAATATAAGTATTAATTTGAATTGAAATATATATATACGTATGTACGTACGTATGTATGTATATGTGTGTGTGTATTGAAATATATATTTGGTAAAATTTTCTTTTAATCGGGAAGCTTATAAATATATATCTAGTTAATTTTAAAGCATTTTAAAATATGTTATACTTATATAAAACATTTAAAAATGACAAATAACAATTTTAAATAATTCAAAGTTGATATTATGTTTAATATATATATATAATAAAGTATGACCGAAAATAAAATTGCAATTTTTATAAATAACAATATTGATTATCAAAATTCAAATTTGTGATATTAAATTACATATAAAAAATAAGACAACTAGCACGTGTATAAACCATGATATTTGCTAACTACTATGTGACAAGTATAATTTAAATTGTAAATCAAAAATTACACCTTGAAGATATTGCCTTTGAACATACATTGGTTGATGGGACCCCAAGATTCATCTTGAATCGATCTTCAGATGTTGCAATGGTCTGGAGTACCATGATTTTTATTTTTTTGATGTGTTTTGCTTTTAGCATTTTTGGCCAAAGGGGGTAGGACGTTGCTCACGGCCAAGATTGAGTGGAATTTTCAAAAAAAGAGAATGAAGGGGATATGGTTGTTTAAATAGAGGAAGGTATGAGACAAATTCTCCTCCTTTTACTAATTTTCATTTTATTAATTTTAAATCTATATCTAGAATTTAGAAAAAAAATTATCACTTCCCCTTCACCAAGTCATGGTCGGCCATTAGATAGGCTAGATCCACCAAAATACTCTAAACCCTTTAAGTAATTAATACAATTTAAATCGTATTTAAATGTGTATCAATATCATATAT
Organism: Allium fistulosum; assembly: GCA_030737815.1. NCBI lineage: Eukaryota > Viridiplantae > Streptophyta > Magnoliopsida > Asparagales > Amaryllidaceae > Allium > Allium fistulosum. Next base: position 681,590,649 of record CM060907.1, read on the forward strand.
CAAAACGTACATATATAATTTTTATATACGCACCCAATTAATTTCTAATGACACCTAATACATTAAATATATAATTAATTTAATCAGTCTATAATAAATTATAAATCAATTAAATCTTACGACATTTTGGAGAAATCACCAAAACGGTTATGCGACTCGTAGGTGTAAATTCAGTCAGCGATTAATATCGAACTATTCGAATATTAACGTTCAATCATCACCTTAGCTAGTGGAGTGATAGTTTGGTCGAATTTATCACTTATAAGTCTTTATCGGTAAAATCCAATTTCATAATTTAAGCGGTACCTTTTAGTAATGATTGTTTACACCAATTCTCATTGTCAATACTATATCAATTTAGGATTTATGAAATTTGGTTTTGGTCAAAATTCTGATATCATCCACATTCAACTTAGTTAGTCCATAAATAAAGTCATTGGTTCAATAATAATATTTATTAGTAATTATACTCCTCTGATCTAAGATTTAGATTTTGAGTTGACTAAGGTTGACCTTGATACCGACCTCATATAACTAAGGAGATAATTTTACTATTTAATAGTATTTCACTTTAGATGCTTCATCTCAGACCCAACCATGGTCGTTCGATGGACTTCATGCCATGATTTAACTATAATCAAAGTGAATTATACACATTGAAGTTCTATAGTATTCTCAAGTTAAGAGTACTGTTAATATTGTCACTTTGAGATTTCCTATTTGACCTAGTTGTTATTAATCAACATGAAAATTTCGGATCAGTCATTCCATAGTTATCTAACAACTATTAGTATGTAACCCTTTAGTGCCCCTACCAATCATGGGTAATACATTACCCAACATTTGGAGAGCGTTGCATACATTGATCTCTATGGATGTATCGATATCCTTTCTCGAAACATCTTGACCATGAATATTTAAAATGATATGTTATTTTGTATTGTGATAATTTTCTCTTGATTACAACTCCTTGTAATTATTATCACATAATATATACTTTAAGGATTTTTTATTTAATATACTTAATTAATTAATTAATTAATATATCATAATATAACAAGTATATAATAGAAAAAAATACCTTTATTACAAACAAGATCGGTTATAGAGTTAGATATATGTAACAAATCACACAATTGCCTCTAGGACATGCCTTTAGCTCTCTTATGGTTGAATTATAGAAAGAAGGCTATAATCAAACAAACAATGCAAGGATAATGATACAACCTAACCTATATATATACGCCAAGCCCACTCTATTGGATTAATGCATAACTTAGTCACAGGATGGACTCGGTTCCATATACTACCTACGAATTCATTATCATATATCTACACGCAGCTTATATATAACCAAGCGATCATGTCACCATAGTAATCAATAGAGGAAATAAACAATAAGTATACTTACTTATAACTAAAGATACAATATATATATATATATTTGATATCTCCTAAAATCAAACATAGCAAACCAACACAATTGCATCCATCAAAATTTGGTAAATATCGCTGTGAAAGCCTTACCTGAACCTAGAAACGGGTTAAAAAATGGACATTGTTTAAATGCCCCTTTTTGTATAAGCCCTACCGGGTCTAGGTTCAACCTATGCCTAACGGGGTCCAACAGGTCGACTGGTTGGACATCAACAGATCGATCGGTTCATGCTTGGCCTATGAGTACATAAGGAAATTCCTATGCATTTTTAGTTTTATTTTGCTTCTCTTTTTCTTTGTTTTCCAATTTGTTTCTTATTTTATTTGATCCTAGATTTTTATATGTTGTTACTACACTTATATACTTTTTTTCTTCCATGATTCCAGATTAAATTCATTAACAATTACACCCATCTGTATAAGTTTACAAATATAGTCTTTTTACAAAATCAATATTCACTTTAAATTCAAAATACGTTTTATATACATAAAAATAAGTAAAGTTTGAAATAAATTATATCTAATGTCTAGAAACACAATACTTGTTAATCAAAATCATTTTCTATGAATTTATAGCATATTTTCAAATGTGAATATTGATTTATTATAGGATTTTTTTCTACTCAAACTTCACATATACTTAATATATATATATATATATATCATACACACACATAATTTATGGTTTTACTTGCCATTAGCCTCTAATTTCATTACTTAAATTTCAGAAATACTTTTCAAGATATCTATATCATATTTATATGGTATTCGATCCATATCAAAGAAAAATAATTTCATTTATCTTAAGAAACAATATTCCATATTCCATTCTTTAAATTCCCCACACACACATGGATCTAGGCTCTGATTTATTCATATTATTTCTATTTCATACAATTTCATATATATATATATAGTATTTGGCCTATCTCTAACCATAATAACTTTCATGTTCTATATTTTGTGAAGTCAGTTCACATCAAAATCATATTCATTGATTCTAACATCAAATTCATATTATATTTCAATGTTAATAAAAATAAATTACAGCTTATATCAGTAATTAATCACTGTCAAACCCAATTTTTAATCCTAACCCATGGAAATCACAATACTTTATCGGTTTGATCAAGTAAGTCAAATTAGATAAAACCTACTCACATTGATTTGTTAAGCCCCGAAGTAAAGATTGAAAACCCCAATCTTTCGCTATTAGGAAGCGCAAAGTCCCCAAATCCATGTGTCTCCACTTGAAATTGATATTAGCACATAGCCTCAACCGCACTCTTCGATTTGGTGGTTTATTTGTGCGATTTAATGGAGGATTGATCAAGTTATGGTTGTTTGAATATGATTTAGGAATTGGTTTTTTGTAAGAAAGAGGAAGAGAAATATACATACTTTTTTATTTTCTAAAATTTGAATTTGAACGGACTTTATATTTATAATCAGAATCAAATGTGTATTCATCCTAAATGGGTTGTGCCTGCTTAAAATTTGGATTTCAAAATCTATTTTACAAATATCTATATCTCTCACGTCCCAATCCCGATTTAAACAAATTAATATACAATTCCAATCAAAAAAATGAGTTAATCACATTGCTACAAGCCTCATTGCCTAATTTATTTATTTTTTTTGTAAAATTACCATTTTCCCCCTATGGTCAAAATAAATAAAATGTCCTTGTTTAATTTAGTTATTGAAAAAATATAGGTTACTATAAGTTTAGATCTCTTTTAGGAAGAAAAGAAAGTGATTTGGGACTGCACTAGCCCGTGGGATTAACACAATTCCTGAAATAATTAGCTAGGCCTTAATTATGGGCTTGAGCATAATTATCAATCTGCCTAGAAACATTCAAACCTAAAACTGAGATATCTTCTAAACCGCTTGGTCAAATTAATATTATGGCCACTCCATGAAAAAACAAACTATCATATCTTTCATTTGTAACATGTTTTAGGTGGAGATTCTGCTTCTATCAAAATTTATGGCCACTAAAGTAGTTAATATCGGTATTGGGTATGTATTGGTCAAGTACTGATATGAGATATTTTAAGATATTATGATCATATCAAATAATATCGGTAAAATATCGGACATAGGTATATCATGTTATAAATGATATTGTACTATTTTATAATGTTATAATGAGGTTATGTTTTTAAATATTAGGATCAACATTGCCAAATTACTATGATTGCATATATTTTATAGTTTACAAATTACAATCTATTTATTGGGATTTTCACTACTAGAAAATGGCTAAATAGCGAACGGGGGGGCGACGGCTTCTGATGGGCCGTCGGAAAATCGCGAATTACAGGGCTCAGCCGAGCCTTCTTCTTCCTCATTTCCATACGAAAATTTTTAACCCAAAATCCCCAAATCTCTTCCCCAAGCTTCCAATCATCAATTTCGAGCTTTCGGATCCTCCCCGGCTGCGTAATCAACGTCTATTGCTCTCTAGCTCAGGTATAATCTCTTATTTTCGCCAAAAATCTAATTTTTACCCTAAATACAAATTTGCATAAGTTGTTAAATTAGGGCTAATTGGTAATTGAAATTGTTTCCAATAGTGTTATAATAGTTTCTAGCATTCCATGGTATTCCTATTTCATCTTTTATCGTAAAATTGTGAAAACATGTAATTTGTGGTTGTTCGTGTATATGTAAATCGTTGTGTATGCCTTGATTCTACGATTGTATATGTGTGTAGCGTAGCTATCATTGTATTGTGTTAGTTGGAATAAGATAAAATGAATGCACGAGCTAGGAATATTATATTGTGCACGTATTGACTTATGCAACAACAAAAAATACGTCGAACTAGCCTTAAGTTGAAGTAATACGTCGAATAAATGTGTTAAATTAAAATATATTTTTGTAAATGTGAACAGTTAGTAAAACTGTATTTTTTCATAAAATGCGCACATCTAATTGGCAAATGTCCCTTAGAGAGTTTTTGGCCCCGTCTGACGAGTGTTGTACATGATCGTTGTATAAATAGTCGTTTTTTTCGAAAAACGACCATTTATATTCATCTTGTACAATGTTTGTTGGATTTGTCCCTGTATTGGACAAGTTATGAACACAATAAGCATTTACATTTTGTATACTACTTCGTCTCAAACGGTTCATAAAATTTTGGCCTAACTTTTCTTTTTTGTTTCCTGCGTACACGCATTGTGTACAATGTAGGGAACAAAAGGGAAATGCTGCCGAAATTTTGTTGAATCGTTTGAGACGAAGTAATATACGAAATGTAAATGCTTACTGTGTTTGTAATGGGAAGTAGGATGCCTGACCATGGAAAAAAAAATTTGTACAATTTTTTGTATCGATACGTTAAAAAATAAAATGCCCTATTTAAAAATATTTTTAAATTTGTGAAGTAGTTCTTTAAATTCAAATATTATACGACCATGAAAATAATCTTTTTCGAATTTGTATTCTTGAAAATAATATTAAATTTTGAACTTCTCATTTTCTAAAATAGGAAAAATGATTGATTATTTTGTTGATCGGAGGAGATGGATGTACCAAAGAAAAGGACCGAGGGGCTCAATAAAAGAAGATTTTTATAATGGTATAAACGTATTTGTTGAATTCGCTTTAAGTAATAACGGAAATGATCCAGAAATTCGTTGTCCGTGTAGTAGGTGTAAACATTTGAAGTATTTGTTACCAGATATTGTGAAAGTTCATTTGTGCCAAAACGGTTTCGTACCGGAGTATTATGTTTTGGATCGGCATGGAGAAGTTGTAGCAAATACTTCTGTAGAGTCTGAAAGTATCGTTAACAAAATAGTTACGACGACCTGTATAGAAAATATGGTCGAAGATGCAGCACGATCAATGTTTCCTATGGTTGAAGTTGACGACGATGATGGAAATGTTGAAGAACCAAATATTGAAGCAAATTTTTTTTATGATTTACTAGATGCGGCTAAGAAACCTATTTAGGATGGTTGTAAAAGTGGCACTCAGCTGTCAGTAATCGCAGAATACATTGCGATGAAGTCAAAATACAACATCACTAAAGCTGGGTTTACGGCTGTTGTTGAAGCTGCAAAAAGACATATGCCGCCCGATAAACTAATGTGTGACAATCACTATGAAGTTAAAAAACTTATGTCGGCTTTTGGTTTACCTTATTAGAAAATAGATACATGTTTAAAAGGCTGCATGTTGTTTTGGAAAGAAGACGCAAACCTTAGAAATTGTAAAATTTGTAACCAGGAGAGATACAAACTAAGAAAAAAGAAGGGGAATGAAGTTCCGTACAAGCGTATGCATTACTTACCCATAACTCCAAGGCTTCAAAGATTATATGCATCTTCTGTAACTGCATCTAATATGAGATGGCATAGTGTGAGAACGGAGGAAGAGGGTACGTTGACACATCCGGCCGATGGAGAAGCATGAAAACATTTCGATAAAACGTATCCAAATTTTGCAGCGGAGAGTCGAAATGTTAGATTAGGATTATGTACGGACGGTTTTTCTCCATTTTCTCAATTTGGTTCTAAATATTCATCCTGGCCCATTATCGTCTCACTGTATAATTTACCTCCATGGATGTGTATGAAAACGCAATATATGTTTCTTACTGTTGTCGTTCCTGGCCCCGACGATCCGACACAAGGAATCGATGTATATTTACAACCGTTGATTGAGGAGTTAAAAATACCGTGGAACGAAGGAGTAGAAACATACGATGTGTCCAAGAAGAAAATTTTTCGTATGTTCGCTTCTTTGTTGTGGACTATAAGTGATTTTCCTGCCTATGCAATGCTTTCAGGATGGAGTACTGCCGGTCGTCTAGCATGTCCATATTGCATGGATGAAACACGAGCGTTTTCTTTACCTCATGGTAAGAAAATTTCATGGTTTGACTGTCATCGATATTTCCTCCATGTAAATCATCCCTTCAGAGGAGACAAGAAAAACTTTTTAGCTAATAGAGTAGAAACCATACAACCACCAACGATATGGTCAAGCGAAGACATATATGAACTTGTTAGGGACTATCCAAAGATATATGAAACTGGAGAGAAAACAGAAATTGAAGGCAAATTAGTTGTTCATAACTGGTGCAAACAAACTATTTTTTGGGAGTTGCCGTATTGGAAACATCTTCTGCTTCATCATAATATAGATGTGATGCACAATGAGAAAATTGTATTTGATAATGTTTTTAACACAATTTTGAATGTGAAAGGGAAGACGGAGGATGATTTGAAATCAAGACGTGATATAGAAGAATTATGCAAACGTCCTGAGCTTCATATGAAACCAAATGACAGTAAAAAACCCAAAGCATGTTACGAATTAGATAATAATCAAGTTAAAGCTGTGTTAAAATGGGTGGAAGGGTTAAGATTTCCTGATGGGATATCATCAAATCTTCGTAGATGTGTTGACTTTAAAAATGGTAGATTGAGCGGAATGAAAAGTCACGACTGTCACATAATGATGGAAAATTTATCTCCTGTTATGTTCAAAGAACTACTGCCGTTAAATGTTTGGAAGGTAGTAACAGAGCTTAGTATGTTTTACAAAGAGCTTTGTTCGACTACTTTAAAAGTGCAACGTTTACGTAAACTTGAAGTGGATATTCCTATATTGCTTTGCAAATTAGAGAAAGTATTTCCACCAGGTTTTTTTAATGTAATGGAACATTTACCTGTTCATCTCCCATCTGAAGCACGACTTCGAGGTCCTGTCCAATATGGATGGATGTATCCATTTGAGAGGTATGTAATATGTTATCACGTAATTTAATTGCATTTGAAAGATGAAGTTAATATAAATTAATTTTGCATAGATATTTCAATCATCTGAAGAAAAAAGTGAGGCAAAAAGCACGAGTTGAAGGTTCGATATGTAAATCTTACATCGAAGAAGAAGCTTCGTTCTTTTTCTCTCACTATTTCAGTGACCATGTGAATATTTCATTTGAAAATGTTCCTCGTAATGACGAAGGCGACGAACAAGAGTCCTCTCAAGCAATGTTATCTATTTTTAGACAACATGGTCGGCCTTCTGGAAAATGTGTAGAAATATGGCTAGACGATAGAGATCTTCATGTAGCACACATTATATTCTTCTAAATTATGCCGAGGTTGCACCGTTTGTTAGGTAATCTGAAATAATAATTTGTGTTTTATTCTTTTCTATAATGCATGCGCATGTATAACCTAATGTAATAATTTGTTTATATATACAGTGTTTATGAACGTGAACATCCGAACGGAGATCTCAGTAAAGAATTTTTCGGTTGGTTTTCAAATTACGTTTATGAGCCGAGAAATTGTGTTGTTGACGAAGGGTTGAAACATCTTGCGATGGGACCAAAAAGAGTGGTCAAGACATATCCAATATATTTCGTCAATGGATATAAATTTAACACCAAAGAATACGGTGCAGAAAAATTAACAAATAATACTGGTGTATTTGTTAAAGGTAGTGACGATCCAGAAAATCACTTAAATGATTTTTATGGCGTTCTAACACAAATTTTGCAACTGACATATTTCTCACGACCCACGGAGGAGGTGTTTCTATTTAGATGCAATTGGTTTAGCAATGTTCCAGGTTCTGGAATTAATGTGCACAAGGATTATAATCTTATCGAAATAAAGCATACATCGCACTATCACAAGTATGATCCTTTTGTACTAGCCAAACAAGCATTGCAAGTTTATTACGCTCCTTATCCGTCTCTAAAAAGAGATAAAGCAGATTGGTCTGCAGTTTTTAAAACAAAGGCCAGATTCACATTCGATGGGAAGAATGTTCCGGAGGAACAAGCTTATCAGGCAGATCTTGAGCAAAATAACAAAATAATAATTACAGACGATCATACAGATTTTGGTCCTTTGATCGATGAATCAAATGTTTTGGTAGAAGCGTTTGACAGTGCAGAGGAAAATATCATAGAAAACGAGACCGAATCTGAATCAAAAGACGATGATGACTAGTATAAATCTGAATCTGATTTTTTTGCAATTGATGTAACTATGTTGAATTCTTGATGTATTATGAAATTGATGTGACTATGAAACCAAATCTTTTTATCATTGTTTACATGTTTTATGTCATTTCCATTTGTCATTTATTTAGCAATTTTTATTAAAAATGCAATGAAATCTGCTTATCGTCGGAACAGTAGACCCATTATGAATCACGTATAACACACTTCCATTTCTATTTCCATTTCAGTCATTAATTAAGCAATTTGTACCGTTGATGTCATTTACATATGAAATATATTTCATTATCATGTTATTATTCTCTTATATAATGATGTGTGTATATGTCACAGGTTTATCATAATGTCATATTGAGGTAGGAGCTCTTCTCAATCATCAGGAGGCGATGGAAGTGGCCCATCGCAAGATCCACAGCGTCCAGTAGTTTCGTTAGTCCCTAGAGCAGAGGGGTAAGAATTAAATTTTATTCAGCATCTTATTTTTTTTATGATATACGTACGTACTTATCTGTATCATATTTAAAAACAGGGGGTTCGACCTACTTCCCTCGAAGGTTGTGCTGGATGTCTCTAGAGCTTCTTATCGCAGTAGGATGAGTGCTTGCTGGCTGAAGTGGGATAACATCCCTCCCCACATCATAGAGTGTATATGGCAGGATGTCCTAGTATGTATATTTTTCTGTTTTCCATTTTTAATTCGTTTTTTTCGTTTTTCTACTGTTTATCGTTTACACTGTAATCTTTTTTTTGCTTTTTATCGTGAAACACATGCTGAGATAGACATCCAGACAGACGATATGCTGCTGGTACGAGGATACTGGATGAAGAAGATGCGCAAGAACTATAGGGACTCGATATCTGAAATTAAGAAATCTGGTAAGAAACCACGGTGGATGGGGGAGAGCATATGGCAAGCATGGTTGGCATACTGGGAAACTGACGAGGCGAAGGCAAGTATACTAAATTTTTTTGAATTATTAATTTGACGTGATCGAAAAATAATGTATCAAATTTTGAATGTACAGGCAGAGTCGGATAGAAACTCTGCAAACAGAAATAAAAATCCCATCACTCATCGCGGAGGGTCGAAGTCATTTCAGCAGTATCGGCAGGAGTTGGTAAATTTACTGAATGATAATTGTAAATAGTTTATGCTATATAATTTTAAATGTATAATAATTGTATGTAGAAATCAACTTCAGGAAGCTGAGGCGCATGGTCCTGTGGGCTATATGGACGTGTTCACTCTTACGCATGCTGTCGAGCATGTAAATTCAGACGGGATTGTTTCGTATACATGGCATGACGATAAATCCAGCAAGAGCCATGTAAGCATATTTCATTTTATGCAGTATTAGTAATTGTTCTGCTTGTTAAACTATAATGAAATAAGATATGATGTTATTAATTTGTTAATGCAGGAAAAGTTTATGGAGCAGCGCCAGAAACTCCTTGCTGATACGGGTCGAGATCAGTTGACGACTAATGAGGAGGATGTTATTTTTGAGTCTGTTATGGATTCATCAGAGCATGGCAGACGATACGGATTTGGCAATCAAGTGGTAAATAATTTATTTTACTGCTAATTTGATATTTAAGTCATAATTAATTAAATCGTAGGGATTTATACAAGCATCTTGTACCCAAAACCCTACGCCTTTCCCAATAAATGTTTAATTTACTAGTTTTAAGTCATTTGACTTTCATTAGGACAGTTATTCCCGTAATGTCACTATGGCCTATCAATAGGCCATATGATTATGTGTTTAGAATTACAGTTAAAATTCGCAGTTTATATAGTAGAAGCATTTATAAAACACGACATCGAATATTAATACATAAGCTAAATTAGATTTAATAAGTTGCAATAATGGATTATTAAATTGTCAGCCTCATTCAGTCTACACTTACATAAACATGCATAAACTAAATTAAATAACATTATCACACAGCTAATCATTCACATACATGCAAATACACTTACAGAGATCACACAGCTAAATTAAATATTTATTGCAGGCCAGCAGTCAGAGATGGGGTCAGCAGACTAGAGCTCAGATCGATCTAGCAGAGATCGAAGATTTGCGGGCTAGAGTGGCCCAACTGGAGGAGCAGAACCGCCGATAGGCCATACAGACCACACAGTTGCTAAACCAGCGTATCGCCGAGTACATGCAGTAGTATGGTGGCCGCTTCCCTTCCTCTGCTAGCTCTGGATCTACAGGAGAGTGATTGATTGCTTGCTTTTCCAGGTATGTTTTTTTAGTTTTGTATGATTTGGTAGACGGTGGAGGTAGTTGTTGATTTTTGTATGATTATGTTTGATACACTTGGTTATGTGGTTGTATGATGATGTGGATGTTGATGATTTTGTGTTATGTTGTGTATGTATGACATGGTAGAACACTTGTTGTTGGGGTTGTTGTGAATGTTGAAATGGTTATGTATATTATGTATTTTATTTTGATGTAATTTGATGTATTTGTGTGTTTGATGAATTTTGTGTAGTTTGGGTTTTGATATTTGGTCGGAATATTGTATACTGGATTCTGCAGTATTGGTGTAATAGTGTTTGGATGGGAAATGTGGATGGAAGGCTATATTGCAGCAGGAATTAAAAAAAAATACAGCAGATTTCCGACGGCTTCCGACGGCTTTCAGGTAATAGTTTTCCTACGGCTTCCGACAGCCTATAGGCCATTTTTTCCAACGGTTTTCGACGGCTTCCGACAGGTGTCAGAATCCGTCGGAAGCCGTCGAAAAAATGTTCGACGCCCTATGTCGGAAGCCGTCGGAAACACTACGCCCCGACGCCTTATTTTCCGACGGCTTCTTCCAACAGCTTCCGACGGCCGCCGACGGTTTTCAACCGTCGGAAAATGCTGTTTTCCTTGTAGTGTTTCTATTAAACACAAGTCATAGAATAGGTTCATAAAAATTGAGAAATTCATATAATGTGCATCCTTATTATTTTATTCATTTTTATATTATATTCAGTGTTTCTTCAGTCATCTAATCATCTATAATATTTTACATATTTTTTCCATATTTATAGTTTCTTTGTTTTTATTTTCACTTAATTTATCGAATAAGAAACGTTGGTTTAATGTCAATTACAACTTCTAGCATGTTCTTTATCGATATGTCAAATATGTAACTTTATTACTCTTTAAGTTTTAGTTCTTGGTGCATGATAATAATTAATAAAATTAATTTTCATACCAATAAGAAACGGTAAAAAATTAACTAAAATAAGAAATAGTTCTTATATAATCTAGTTTTAGTGGTAAAGTCTTTACATGAAATAAAACATATGAAATTATGGAATTAGTAGAGTTTTCTTTATTGAAAGACGAATGAAGATGGGTAAAATATATGGTCAAAACTAAAAAATAGTGCATTGGAATTTCTAGTATGGTTTACATATTATAATTCACCGTATTAAAAACAAATATTGAGAATGTAAATATATTTATTTGTAAATTTATTTTCTCCAAGACATATAATAATGAATGATATTTTAAAAAAAGTATCGGGGATTTTACACTAAATATCGGACGATATATCGGAAATAATATTTTGAAAAAATATCGGTTAAGAAGCGATATGAGATATATCATTGATATGTCAGCGATATTATCCGATATTAACTACATAGATGACCACTATAAGTTTTTGGGCCTAAAATGTCCACAATTGTTCTAAAGGTCAAAAATATCATATTACTACATTATTCGAGGTTTTAGCTTATTTTAAGTTCGTCGGTTATGAAAATAATATTTTTAACATCCGTCGATATGTAAAAATGTTGGTCATTACAATGAACCACGAGAATGAATATTCCGAGACTATTTGAAATAAATGAAACATTAAATATTTGATGATGGATAAATGTAGTCAAACTATAATTGACATGTGCTGCCAAAATAATACTTAGAGTTATGTTAGTCTACGTGCTGACATGCATTTTATCATCTAGAAGCAACCAAAAGCTAGAAAGAACCTTCTAAGCACTCAAATTCCGGTCCTCAAAACCACTCAACTTGGTAAGTCTACTAGTATCATGTGCTAATCCTCAATGACTTCTCATTGCCCAACCACCTCAATGGCCTCCACAACTACTTTGTCCTTCTCGAATGCCTACGCTCTCTTCCCCGACAACATCTTCATTCATTTCAGTCGGCATTGCATCAAATAAAATTTCCAATCTGTGCTAATACCTATACACCACAATTACATTTTCTTCCATCAAACCTCCACCACCATCGCTACTGCTCTTTGCATTCATGATTTTTTTTAATAAATTTTTAAGTAATCTAGCTATATTTGAATGCGTAGATTGCAAAAACAATGTTTATTTTTATTTATTTTGTGGGGATTTTGAGATTGAGATGGAAAAAATGGTGGTATGGGTATTTCCGGATTGGAAGAGAATAGTAGCTTACACGATGAAGAAGTTGATTAAAATGGTAAAGACTTCGTTGTTTTATTTATTCCTAAATTTTTAGGGTGCATTAATAGACAAATTGGATTTGAGTTTAGAGGTTGTGGCATTCGTAGACAAAAATTTGATTAGAGGTTGATTAAATGTTGGATAGGAACTAACTATGTAATATATAGTATTTATTTTTTATTTGCAATAATTAATAATTATCAATCATTAAATAATAAATCTAATCATTAAATATTTCATATTTATTATTTAGTAACAATAATATATATTAAAATTTGAATTCAAATAGCTCCTATAAATTCAAACACAAGTTCATATTAAGGATAAAGAACATACTAATATTTCATATATCAACATCGTTCTGCAACAACCAAAACTTCTTTGATCTGATCCCGTGTTGCAACAATCTGTTCTGTATTTGATAAACTTGCACCACTATGGTTGTGTTAAGGCTGTTCATAGATTTTCAGCATAATTCGGTATAACTTCTGCATTAACAATTTCTCCATAATCGGACTCTATACCTTGTACTTTTCTTATAAAATTATGAGTAACACAAGGTGCAACAACAAACTATGCTTGTTTGATGAAACTATGTCGGCACGTCTCGTAAAATATTGAATTTTTTTCAAATACCAAATGGCCTTTCCACAAACATGCATAAACCAATATAATAAAAATTAAAGGTTTTGTTATGCGATTACGAAGCATTCCGAGTTTGTTGAAACTTTGAAATGTGATAGCGTTCATTGCGATAAGGTGGTAGATACCCATTTCTAAGCTTGTACCTTGAATCTACAAGATAATGCTTACTGGACGACGGATGTGGAAAAGTTTTAACTTTTTAATAATATGATTAACAGTTTACTCCCATGGGCAGAGTATTTCTAATCGGACATTACAAAACTAAATGTTAAATTAAAATTAACAGCACTAAGAATATTTTGTGTTGGAAACTTTTTTCTACGTATAAATGTCGATAATTCCTCTTTACCCACTATCATAGGAATATGAGTTCCGTCTATAGCTCCATTTGCATTTCGAAAATGAGCTAATAACGTGTATCATACCTAATTCCATCAGGAACCACATTGAAATATTAGGTTTAATAATATCTTTGGTCATAAGTAAGACACTATATAAGACCTTTGCAACAAAAGTACTAACGTTGCCAATATCTTGATAAAAATTTTACCTACCAATTTGTGTGATGTTCCATGTTTCATCGTGTAGCAAAATATTGCTACCATTTCAGGAATATCTATTGGTTTACTTGAAATTAAGCCATACTTAGTAAATAGAACGTCGTATAGATGTCTAAAAATAGCACTCTCCATTTGAAAAGACCGTGACTTTTGTTTTCATGTCCGTCATGGACGTCAACCATCCATATGCGACCTGTGTAAAAAGAAATATGTTGTGGAGTAGAAATTAACTTAAATAGTTTTACCGTTAATCTAGCAATAATCTGGATAAATCATCGCTATTAGTTGAGTCTTCCGTGCTTTTTGAATCATTTTCAAAATTATCATAGACGAAATTGTATGTGAACATGGTTATGAAGAATTTTTTTTAATAGAGATAACCAGGGCCGACCCAAGCAGCTTCATTGCCCTAGTCCAGTTCTTTAAGTTTGAGCAAAAACATATCCACCACGCCATGATTTGAAAATGGGCTGCCCCATCACCCATACAAAGCTTTTACCACTCCAACAAACACTCACTTGAAGTTAGTAACATAAACTATATTTTTATCCAAATAAAGCATTAAGTCACCACCACCACCACTTATGAATACCCCTACCAGGTCGGTTGCCCTAGACGGCTGTCTTGGCAGCCTTACCCTAGGGCCGGGCCTGGAGATAACAGATAAATGAGTATGGGAGAATGAATTCCAGATTGACAGCTTAAATAGCAAAAAATTAATTGCGTCTTACTTAACCCTATTATGTTGAAGTAAAAGTTCGTTTTGTCCATCTGCTGAATGCTTTGCATTAAAAACGCTGACGAACAAGTTGGAAATATTTTTAAACGTTTTGCTTGAACTCATCCTTTAGAGCTCCAACCTATCATGCATTTGATGTCTTGTAAATCATACGTGTCATGCATTCATTCACAATGTTAAAGCATATGAAAATGTCAACTAAAATCTAACTCCAATCACAACGTGGTCACTAACTATTTATTTATTATTTTATTCTCTGATATTGATGGGTAGAAGACTGGTTTGAAGAGAGAAAATTAATGGAGGCAGAGACGGTAAATCAGAAATGTAATTAATTTTTTATCTTTTACTTCCATCGCCAATGATTATCCAATTTTCTATTTGTGCATTTAATTTTAATCTTAACTTTTGTTACTTTGTATTCAATTTTATATGCTTCTTGCTGTTATACGTCTAGTATACCAAAACAGAGAATAATCAAATATAAACTCGTCGCACAAGTTTATAACTCAGATTTCCACTACACTGGAATTCTGTATTAATTATAATAACAATATGAATGTTGTAAATAAATTACAACAACAGCGTTATACTATTTTGAATAAATAGTATAACCAAAATAAAGGATAGAATGTAAAATTCTAACCGAAATACGTCTGAGGCTCGTCGTAACGATTTCCTTAAGAATTTTATTTCAAAATTCTCCCAAGATACAACAGACGAATTCTGCTTGAAATTGTGATGAGTATATCACTCTGTGATTTGAATTAGTATTTATCAGAGGAGAAGAGAGAGATTCGGAATTGAAAAATGAGTTAGGAAAGTGATCAGTTTTCCTTCTTATTTATAGTGGTCCGTATCCCTTCCGAACGGTCGTGTCTGCACCCGTTCGCTCAAACAGTCGCGTCCGTACCTCTTCGTACAGGCACATCTGTCTGCTATGCCCCTCTAACGGATCTGTTTCACACCCGCTCACTATTTCGCCCGCACCCGCTCGTGCCGCATCTGTTTGCTTCTAACGGGTCGCACCCGCTACTGTTCGCGCCTATTCAACCCGCGTCCGTTCCCGAACAGATCCGCATCTGTTCGTCTGGCCTGCAACTGTCAGAAAGCCCGGTCCAGTTTGCAGTAAAAATATGAGTATCATATTAGACCTGTACCCGGCCCGATTCGGTTCGGTCGGACGGACGGCGGCGGCGGCGCGCGCGTGTGTGGTAGAGATGCATGATCTCCCTCCTCACAACGAAGCATACATTTGGGAGCCCCAGGCCCCCAACCTCCTCATGAGAAAGCTATATTTAAACCAATATAGCTCTCACGATTTGGAGATGTGGGACTTTATATTTCATTCAACTTAACGGAATTCCAACAATC
Source organism: Allium fistulosum (assembly GCA_030737815.1). Taxonomy (NCBI): domain Eukaryota; kingdom Viridiplantae; phylum Streptophyta; class Magnoliopsida; order Asparagales; family Amaryllidaceae; genus Allium; species Allium fistulosum. Next base: position 681,606,857 of record CM060907.1, read on the forward strand.
CCCCACATGAATGATAATATACATATCCCCCACACAAAGTGAAATATCACAGAGTATATATGGATTTAATGCTTTATCGTGGATAAGTAGATATTTCACTTTGAACTTTCCCTAGTTAAAACTTATCGGATTTACTTGGCTAATCGGTGAAATATTTCATCTTGAACCGTCAGCCTTTATTGTATATCCAGACAATAAGTTCTACGAAGCATTAATTCCCTTTTCATCCAATTTCTTGGTTGTGTTCATTTTGGTCCTGAACAATACTTGGTTCTGCGAGTGTTTTAGAGAATAAAAGCCTTTTAATATTCTCATAGAGCCGACCCAGCTCACACTTACATAGGTGATCGCAACCATTAAGAGTATCCTACATATACCCCACTTGTTATTTCCAAGATATGGTCATCATTAAAAAACATAGTTTTAACCTTTAAATACTTCTGTAGGCATGCATTTATATTGTGCACCATAGGAATGGAGTTGGACTATGTCCAAGCAAATGCATTACGTCTTGAGTTATTCAGAACTGGTTTGCCTATTGATCCTAGTCCGTGGGATCTCCAGTCGCTAGGATAGGTTTCCGTATAAGATAACTCTTGGTGGTTTTAGGCTTTTAAACCCATTCCCCTCGATGCGCAGTCAAATTTCTCTCTTGATAAACCTTTAGTAAACGGATCCGCTAGGTTATCATTTGTCCTCACATAATCAATGGAAATAGTTCCATTAGAGAGTAACTGCCTAACTGTGTTATGGCGTCGTCGAATATGTCGTGACTTTCCATTATACACAAAGTTGTGCGCTCTGCTTAGCGCTGCTTGGTTATCGCAGTGTATGCATATGGCCGGTACAGGTTTAGGCCAGAATGGAATATCTTCCAAAAAGTGACGAAGCCATTCTGCTTCTTCGCCTGCTTTACCTAAAGCGATGAACTCTGATTCCATAGTGGATCGAGCTATGCATGTTTGTTTGGTAGATTTCCATGACACTACTGCCCCTGCTAGGGTAAATACATAACCACTTGTCGATTTTGATTCCTATGAATCTGCAATCCAGTTTGCATCACTATATCCTTCTAAGACGGCAGGATATTTTCCATAATGTAAGGAATAGTTAGCGGTATTTTTTATATATCCAAGCACTCTCATTAGTGCTTTCCAGTGTTCCTTTCCTGGATTGCTTGTATACCTGCTCAGTCGACTTACTGCATAAGCTATATCTGGTCTTGTGCAATTCATGAGATACATGAGACATCCTATTACACGAGAGTATTCCAGTTGCATTACACTCTCATTAGTGTTTTTATGCAGTACTTCTGATGGATTAAAAGGTGTTCTCACTCCTTTAATTCCATAGTCTTGGAATTTTTCAATCACTTTGTCTACATAGTGTGACTGAGACAATTCAATTCCATTAGGAGTTCTTATTATTTTGATTCCCAAAATAACGTCTGCAACTCCTAAATCTTTCATATCGAAATTGTTAGTTAACATCTTCTTTATGGTCTCTATTACCTGAGTATTTGGACCAAATATTAACATATCGTCTACATATAAACAAATCATCACATATGATTGTCCAATTTGTTTATAATAAACACATTTATCGCATTCATTTATACGAAAACCATTTCTCATCATGACACTATCAAATTTTGCGTGCCATTGTTTTGGAGCTTGTTTTAGTCCGTATAATGATTTTACTAATCTACAGACTTTGTTTTCATTTCCTTTGGAAATAAAACCTTCAGGTTGCTCCATGTAGATCTCCTCATCGAGATCTCCATTTAAGAATGCTGTCTTTACATCCATTTGATGAATTTCTAGACCATAAATTGATGCAATTGCTATTAGCATTCTTATAGAGGTTATTCGTGTTACTGGCGAATATGTATCAAAGAAGTCTACTCCTTCTTTTTGACGATATCCTTTGGCTACTAATATGGCTTTATACTTGTCGATAGAGCCATCTGCTTTCATTTTCTTCTTGAAAATCCATTTGCGGCCAATAGGTTTTATTCCAGGTGGAATATCAACAATTTCCCAAGTTTTATTACTTAGAATTGAATCAATCTCACTTTGGATTGCTTCTTTCCAACATGAAGATTCAGAAGATGACATTGCTTCCTTGTACGTTTGAGGTTCGTGTTCTAACACATATGTGAAAAAATCTGAACCAAATGTCTTGGAAGTCCTAGCCCTTACGCTTCTTCTTGGTTCAACTTCCTCAATCTCATGATGAGTTTCATCTTCATGTGAATTGCTTGATTCTTCTCTTGTCCTTTTAGGGACATTATTCCCTTCATTCCTTTTGTGCGGAAACACGTCTTCAAAGAATGAGGCATCTCTAGATTCCATGATTGTATTTACATGAATATCAGCTATATCAGACTTGAATACCAAAAATCTATAGGCACTACTATTTTGGGCTGGCCCTAAATAGTAACAATCTACTGTTTTTGGTCCAAGTTTGACTTTCTTGGGAGGCGGAACTAGAACTTTTGCCAAGCACCCCCACACTTTGAGGTATTTAAAACTTGGTTTGTGTCCTTTCCATATCTCATATGGAATTGTTCCTGTTTTATTATGAGGGACTTTGTTTAATATGTGATTAGACATATTTAAGGCTTCCCCCCACAAGTTCGTCGGTAGACCAGAGGTTAAAAGCATAGCGGTAATCATGTCTTTTAACGTTCTGTTCTTCCTCTCGGCTACACCATTTTGTTGTGGTGAATATGGAGCTGTTGTTTGATGAATTATACCATTTTCGGCACAGAACTGTTCAAATGGTGATTCATATTCTCCACCTCGATCAGATCTCAATATCTTGATCTTTTTATTTAACTGATTTTCTACCTCAGCCTTGTACTTTATAAACGATGTAATTGCTTCATCTTTACTATTTAAAAGATATACATAGCAATATCGAGTATAATCATCAATAAACGTGATAAAGTACTTTTTCCCACCTCTTGTAGGTAATGATTTAAAATCACATAAATCTGTATGAACCAAACCTAGTGGTTCGGTGCTTCTATCAACAGATTGAAATGGTTTTTTAACCATTTTTGCTTCTACACATGTCTCACATTTGTAGTTCTTATCTACTTGGAATTTTGGAATTAATCCCAAGTTTGATAATATTTTCATTTTTTGGAAATTTATGTGTCCTAATCTATCATGCCATAGTAAAATTTCGTGCTCAAGCAAGTAAGAAACTTCAATTTTATTAATAGCACAATCAGAATACATAGTTTTATTGCCGATAACGGCTACATTTGCCTTAAATAGGCCATCACATAAATATCCCCTTCCGATATACATTCCAGCTTTGGACAGAACCATCTTGTCTGACTCGAACACCATTCTGAATCCTTTCTTTGATAATACTGCACCAGAGATGAGATTCTTGCGTATGTCTGGAACGTGGAGCACGTCATTCAACTTGACAGTTTTTCCAGAAGTAAACTTGAGGATAACTGTGCCACTGCCTTCGATCATAGATACTGCAGAATTACCCATATAGAGTTTCTCTTCATGATCGAATTTCTTGTATGTAGAGAACATGGATTTGTCAGAGCAGACATGACGAGAAGCGCCTGTGTCCACCCACCATTGGTTAGGATTCTGAACCATATTGCATTCAGATACAACTGCCGAGAAGTTGGACTCATCCACTTCCATGTTGTCTACTAAATTTTCCTCTTTGTTGCGGTCCTTTTTGAGTCTGCAATCTCTAGCGGCATGTCCAACTTTTCCACAAACCCAACATTCACCATTAAACTTTTTGGTTCGTTTGTTGTCTTTTGGTTTGTTGTCTGGAGCTTTCCTTTTCTTCTGGAAATTCTTGTTTTTGTTTTTGGTCTTTGAATCTTCAGCCACAAATGCCTCCTCGCTTTGTTTTGTAATTCCACGGTTATCTGCCTCAATTTTCAATCGGACTATGAGATCCTGTAAAGAGATTTCCTTCTTTTTATGCTTTAGATAATTGCGGTAATCTCTCCACGATGGTGGCAGTTTTCCCGTGATGGCTTCAACCAAAAACGATTCTCCAACCTTATGACCTTCCGCCTCGAGTTCATGAATAATGATTTGTAGTTCATGCAGTTGAGCAGTCACCGGTTTGGAGTCGACCATCTTGTAGTCCATGAATTTGTCTATAATGAATTTCTTAAGATAGATATTCTGCGTCTTATACTTCGTGGCAAGTGCATTCCAGAGTGCTTTTGCTGTCTTTAGAGGTTGATATACTTTGTATAGCACCTTGTCGAGACAATTCAGAATATAGTTTCTGCATAGGAAATCGGAATGTTTCCATGTAGCAACATCTGCTTCCTTGCCTGGTGAAGAAATCGGTTCCTCCTCCTCGAGATACCGTTGCAGACCGAGTGTGGTGAGGTAAAATAACATCTGATTCTGCCATGTTAAAAAATCGTCACCATCTCCCTTGAACGGTTCAGGTCTGTTGTGAGTAGTAGTCTTTGAAAATTCTACTGTTGCCATCTCTGTTTTAGTAAGAAAACAGGAAAATTCTTAAGATGTTATACGTCTAGTATACCAAAACAGAGAATAATCAAATATAAACTCGTCGCACAAGTTTATAACTCAGATTTCCACTACACTGGAATTCTGTATTAATTATAATAACAATATGAATGTTGTAAATAAATTACAACAACAGCGTTATACTATTTTGAATAAATAGTATAACCAAAATAAAGGATAGAATGTAAAATTCTAACCGAAATATGTCTGAGGCTCGTCGTAACGATTTCCTTAAGAATTTTATTTCAAAATTCTCCCAAGATACAACAGACGAATTCTGCTTGAAATTGTGATAACAAACAAAAATAGGAAAGAGAAGATTCAAGAGGCCTGGAACGAGCGAACCGCACTCCTTCGTATACGTCAGGAGTCCATTGATGAAAAGGGGCTGGGGAAAGCTTGAACCCAATTCCTACAGTGATGGATATAAGTGCAATTGAAATTCCTGGGGACCTATCCAACACTTCGATCCGGCTCTACCCAAACTTTGTTGATTCATGAGTATATCACTCTGTGATTTGAATTAGTATTTATCAGAGGAGAAGAGAGAGATTCGGAATTGAAAAATGAGTTAGGAAAGTGATCAGTTTTCCTTCTTATTTATAGTGGTCCATATCCCTTCCGAACGGTCGTGTCTGCACCCATTCGCTCAAACAGTCGCGTCCGTACCTCTTCGTACAGGCACATCTGTCTGCTATGCCCCTCTAACGGATCTGTTTCACACCCGCTCACTGTTTCGCCCGCACCCGCTCGTGCCGCATCTGTTTGCTTCTAACGGGTCGCACCCGCTACTGTTCGCGCCTATTCAACCCGCGTCCGTTCCCGAACAGATCTGCATCTGTTCGTCTGGCCTGCAACTGTCAGAAAGCCCGGTCCAGTTTGCAGTAAAAATATGAGTATCATATTAGACCCGTACCCGTACCCGGCCCGGTTCGGTTCGGTCGGACGGACGGTGGCGGCGGCGCGCGCGTGTGTGGTAGAGATGCATGATCTCCCTCCTCACAACGAAGCATACATTTGGGAGCCCCAGGCCCCCAACCTCCTCATGAGAAAGCTATATTTAAACCAATATAGCTCTCACGATTTGGAGATGTGGGACTTTATATTTCATTCAACTTAAAGGAATTCCAACACTTGCACCTTTCCATTTATATGTCTCTCCCCTTGTAACCGCAAAGTTCGCCTGAAGCTCACCAAATGTTCACGTTTTATGCTCATTTTTCAAACTTAATCAATATTTTTTCCCTCTCTACCACTATATTTTAAAAAGCAATTCTCAAATTTAATGTTCAGTGCCATTATATTTTTAGCTATTATTCACATCACAGTACAAGATAAAGGCTTTATTGTGTTATTCAAAACAGTATTTTGTACAAAGAAAACTTGGTTCTAACAGTCTTACTATATGATTTCACTAATACAAAATCTTACATATCAAGATGCACTATGTATTATACATTTATTCACTTGTTTATTGTTTGATTAGTCTTAGATACTTCAGCTAATATTTCAATATAAGAGCATCACGTCTTTGGCACCCAGCAAAGCAACACAAAAAGCGAAAACTATCCTCATATAAACGATCTTAGCGACTCTTTAGATCCTCAACTACATTACCAGGTACATAATAATGATCATCCTATTTCATCAAAATCAGTTTCCCTCCGTGCAATTTCCATTACATACTACCTTTGGGTTAAATCATACACTACAAGGATAATTCTGTTTAGCGTCGGCCTATAGCCGACTAAGACCGACTCGAGCCGTCGCTAAAGGCCGATGTTAAATAGGTCGTCGCCAAATGAAATGGTGACGGCAACGGGGACGGATCCGTCCCCTAATTTAGCCGACGCTAAACATAGTCCACATGTAAAAAAAATAAGGGACCAATAGGCCGACGCTAGCCGACTCTAATCTGGGTAAATTTTTTCTGTGTTTCCAACACCCTTTTCTGCCATCCATCCACACAATCATATATATTCCACAAATATACTTCACCAAACAACAATATATATCAAAAATATGTCCAACTAAGAACCACAAAACATCAATATACATCTCCAAACGTCCATACATCTAAAAACGTTAATCATCACAAATATCCATAATATTTACAAAATTCAACCAAAAGTTCATCAAAAACATATATAAAAACATGCTACCACTCACCCCAACCATCATCAGCGCCAGATCCCTGTGATGGCGACATATTCGTCCCGTGCTCTGCCAAGTAAGCAGCAATCGCCTCGTCTAGTTGCTGCTTCAATCCAGTCTTCCTCCAATCGTTCAACTCGGCGACTTGTGCTTGCAGGGCCGCTATTGTTTCTTCAGCCTGTTGCTTATTGTAAGCGGCTTGCGTCGTGGCCTGTATATTAATAAATTCATAGTTATAGTTTATACGTAATATTTAATAAAATTTATAAACTGGTTAATGAATTAATTAAATTCAATAAATATTACCACTTGATTGCAATATCCATACTATCTATTTCTGGTCGGCGGGTCGGTAATACGAGCGAATATCCTGTATGTCTCCTCAACGGTCAACTGCTCCCTCCCAAACTCTGCAAGCACGCGAGCAATCTCCTGATCGCATCTCTCCTGTGTTTAGAAATATAATTTTGAGAAGATGAATATTCAATTTAATGTACTGTTAAATAAGAGGAAAAATTTATAGTCTTTATACCCGGATATTCGCTGATTTGGCGTCTGACCATTCATATGTTACGTTGCCATATTTATCTGTATGCTCGACGGCGTGTGTTCGAATGAAGACGTCCAAATGAGACGGTGCAACACCACCTCTCTCCCTCGTCTGGAATTAAATATGATTAAATAATGTATATAAGTAAATTACATATAACAATTTTTATATTTACCATTTCTTCTCTATATTGCTGAAAAGACTTGGATCCACCGCGGTGTGTTGCAGGATTCCTAAGCCTGTTTGCGGAGTTCCTCGATGCTACCGCCTGTATAATTTAACTATTATACAAATATTTAAACGAATTATAATTATAAACATATGAAAGTAGAAAATTTACCTTCGTGTCTTCGCTTTCCCAATATTGCAGAAACCGCGCATACAGATTTTCACTCATCCAGTTTGGCTTTTTACCGGCCTCTTTTATCTTGGAGAGCGTACCTCTATAGTTTTTCCTCATCTTCCTCTCCCAGTGCATCCTGAACGTCCCGAGATCTTCAGAATCCACAATAAATGACGCCTACACGTTGAAATTTAAATGAATTATATAAATTGCATATTAATTTTCAAAGATCAAATATGCCAATCTCAAATTAATTAGAATTTTATACTTACCTGGAGGTCAGCCCATATGGCATCTCTGATATAAAGTGGGATACTATCCCAGTGCTCCCACAAGTCCGTCATCCTACTACGGTAGCTGTTTCGAGATACAGCTAGAATGGGCTCGGACGGCTGTAAATCAAAACCCCTGAATACATATTGATATTGTCAGTTACTAAATCATAAATATACTAGTAGCATGCACTAAATAATATAATGAAGTTGTAGTAAATTAAATACTTACCCTCCATCGGTCTTCGGCACTAAGTATGCTCTCTGGCGATTATCAACCATACCACTACTACCCTCGCCATGATCAGGGCCTCGTGAACCTTGGGACCGCCTGCTGTGTGACATAATATCTGCTAGAAACATGCATATATATATATATATATATCATTTCATATAATGAAAAATACATATATCATTTCATAATTAGAAAACATGCCTGATTAATAATCACATACACATAGCTCACAGCAGAATAATAAAAGAATAATACAACAAATGATACGAATTTTCATTACATTGACATAGGTTCTAGAATTGACATAATACAACAAACGATACAAATTTCCATCTTATATACATTACATCATCACTAATTAATAATCAATCTTCGTCGTTTTCTGAATCTGACTCGGTCTCGCACTCTATATCGTCATTTCCCTCTAAAGTCTCAAATGCTTCTATTAGAATATTTGATTCATCGTTCGAAGGCCCCATATCAGCATGATCATCAGTTATTATTAATTCATTATTTGGCTCAAGATCTGCTTGATAAGCTGCTTCGTTTGGAATATTATTTCCGTCAAGTGTAAATCTTGCCTTTGTTTTAAAAACAGCTGACCAATCTGCTTTATCTCGTTTTAGTGATGGATAGGGAGCAAAATAAACCTGTAATGCTTGCTTGGCTAACACAAAGGATCATACTTTGAGTAACGTGATTTATGGTTTATATCAATAAGTTTATAGTCTTTGTGCACGTTGATACCAGAGCCCGGAACATTGCTAAACCAACTGCATCTGAATAAAAATACCTTTTCTGCAGATTGGACAAAATATGTCAATTCCAAAACCTATGTTAAGACGCCGTAAAAATCTTTTATATGTTCATCTGGATCATCAGTCCCTTTGACAAATACACCGCTGTTATAAGTCATTTTTTCAGCACCGTATTCTTTGGTGTTGAATTTAAATCCATTCACGAAGAATATTAGTTAAGTGTTGACATTTCTTTTTGGTCCTATCGCAAGACGTTTCAATCCTTCATCACCGACACAATTTCTTTGATCATAAACATATTTCGTAAACCAGTTAGCAAATTCTTTGCTGAGATCGCCAAGTGGATGTTCTGATTCGTAAATACTGCAAATAAATGTGTACGTATATTAAGTGCAAAATCAATTTAAATTGGGTAACTCGTGAATAATGCAAATATGTACTATTATAGAGAATTATCATTCAATATTTACCTCATAAATGGTGCAACTTCAGCACAATTAAGAAGAACGTATGCGTGTGCTATATGGTAATCGCTATCGTCTAACCATATTTCCACACATTTTCCAGCAGCTCGGCCATTCTGTCTAAAAATAGAAAACATTGATTCAGAACAATCTTGTTCAACGGCTTCATCATTACGCGAAACACTTGCAAATGATAAGTTCACATGGTCACTGAAATAGTGAGAGAAAAAGAATGAAGCTTCTTCTTCGATATATGATTTGCAAATCGAACCTTCAACTCGTACCTATTACAAAATTTATTCGATTAAAATTTACTTACATCAAATTCAAATTTAAATTATTATTTCAAATATTCATAATTACCTCTCAAATGGATACATTCATCCATATTGTACAGGACCTCGAAGAAGTGCTTCATATGGAAGATGAACAGGTAAATGCTCCATTACATTAAATAATCCTGGAGAAAATATTTTCTCAAGTTTGCAGAGCATTATAGGGATGTCATTTTCAAGTTTACGAATATGCTCAAATTTTAACGTGGTCGAACAAAGCTCTTTATAAACAGACTTAATTCTGTTATAGCACTCCACACTTTTACGGGCAATAGTTCTTTGAAAACAACGGGTAAGAAATTTTCCATCATGACATGGCAATCGTGACTTTTCATCCCACTTAATTTATTGTTTTTAAGTCAACACATCTACGAAGATTTGAAGAAATCCCATCAGGACATCTCAGCCCTTCAATCCACTTTAACACAAGTTTTACTTGATTGTTGTCTAGCTCATAGCATGCTTTGGTTTTTTACTGTCATTAGGGTTTATATGAAGTTCGGGACGTTTACAATATTGTTCTATATCACGTCTTGAATTGAGATCGTCCTTAGTTTTACCCTTGACATTCAAAACTGTATTAGACACATTATCAAACACGTTTTTCTCATTGTGCATCACATCAATATTATGTCATAGTAAGAGATGCTTCCAATAAGGTAACTCCCAAAATATACTTTGTTTGCACCAATTATGCCAGTTCGATTTACCTGGAATTTCAGTTTGTACTCCAGTTTCATGTATCTTCGGATATTCTTTAACTAGTTCATATAATTCTTCACCTGATAAAGTCGTTGGTCGTTGTCTGTTCTCTGCTCTATTTACTACAAAGTTTTTCTTATCTCTTTTAAAAGTATGATTAACATGGAGAAAACATCGATGACAATCAAACCATAAAATTTTCCTTCCATGCGGTAATGAAAATGCCCGTGTATCTTCCATGTAGTAAGGACAAGCGAGACGACCGGCCGTACTCCAGCCTGAAAGCATTGCGTAAGCTGGAAAATCACCAATAGTCCATAACAAAGATGCAAATATACGAAAATTATTTTTTTTCGACACGTCGTATGTATCCACCCCTTTATACCATAATGTTTTCAACTCTTCGATCAATGGCTGTAGATAAACATCGATTCCTTGTGTCGGATCATCAAGACCAGGGACGACAATCGTAAGAAACATATATGGAGTTTTCATACACATCCATGGAGGTAAATTATAAGGTGTAACGATAATATGCCAAGACGAATATTTACTACCAAATTGAGAGAATGGTGAAAATCCATCTGTGCATAAACCAAGTCTCACATTACGACTCTCTGCGGAAAACGCAGGATAAGTCTTATCGAAATGTTTCCATGCTTCTCCGTCTGATGGATGTATCAAAGTCCCCTCTTCCTGCGTCCTCACACTGTGCCATCTCATATGTGATGCTGTCGCAGACGACGCATATAACCTTTGAAGTCTGGGAGTGATGGGTAAATAATGCATTCTCTTGTATGGAACTTCCTTTCCTTTTTTTCCTTGGTTTGTATCTTTCCTCATTACATATTCTGCATTTCTTAAGATTAATGTCATCTTTTCAATACAACATACAACCTTTTATACATGTATTTATCTTCTGGTAGGGCAAACCGAAAGCAGACATTAGTTTTTTCACTTTATAATGACTATCGCACATCAGATTATTGGGTGGCATATGTCGTTTTGCAGCTTGTACAACTGCTGTAAATCCAGCTTCTATAAAATTGAATTTTGATTTCATAGTAATGTATTCGACAGTAACTGACAATTCTGTTCCGCTACTACAACCTTCCCACAACGGTCTTTTCGCAGAATCCAGTAAATCATAAATTCTTTTCACCCCCTCGATCGGTTCTTCTTCGACATTTACATCATTAACTTGAACAGTAGGGAACATTGACTGTGATGCATCTTCCACCATATTTACTATTGGATTCGTCATAACATTATTGTTATTCACCTCAACCTCGGGCACTATAGAATTAGATGCACCAATTTTTTCTCCATGACGATCCCAGAAATAATTGTTTGGCACAAAACCGGATTTATACAAATGTACAATAACTAAATCCGGTTCTCGATAATGCAAATGTCAACATTTACGACACGGACAATGAATTTGTGTGCCGCCTTCTTCATTATTAGCTTTAGCGAATTTAACAAATTCATGTACACCATCCTTAAAATGTTTTTTCGTTGAACCTTTCGTTCCTGTTCGACTTTCATACATCCAGGTACGGTCGAGAAGATAGTTGAACATTTTTCCTAATTTAAAAACATATATATATATATATATATATATATTAGAAATTTCGACAGCATTTCTTTTCTATTCATATACGCATATATACTTTGCATCTGAAGTTTTATGTGATTATTATCGTATTTTCTAAACTACAAAAGCCTTTTGGGACTAAAGGCTTTGTTGCTGTCTTATTTTCGTTTAAATTATTTATATTAACTAGAGATAGACTAAAATACCTACACCCAATTATTCCCAATTCACACTTTCACATTTTCAAATTCACACTTTCACACTTTCAAATTCCCAATTCACACTTTCAAATTCTAAATACCTACACCCCAATTATTCCCAATTCACACTTTCAAATTCAACGATTTCATACTAATTAAAAATAACCTAATACACTAAATTAGCAATGCCTACACCCAATTATCATCACAATAATGTACATTTAAACCTAATTAAACAATTTAATTCAAAATTAGGGTTTAGAAAATTATCAAATTCAAGAAGAAGAAGAGATTCCGATGAGTTCCGACGAGTTCTAGGCTTCTACGGCAACAACGACGGAAGGTGACGGCTGGAGAGGGTCGGAATCGGTGATGAGGAAGAGAAAAAATCGTTTTTTTTTGAAGCAAAAAAAGTGAGGAAGAAGGGTTCGGCTGAAACCTGTATACGCGACATGGCGTCGGCTGGTGTCGGCCTGCATCGGCCCGAAGGGCGTCGGCTAGCATCGGCCGTATATATATATTTTTTTAATTCTTTTTTTTACAACTATTTCTTTTAAAAAAATAAAAAACACTACTACATTATAAAATAAAATAAAATTGACATTTATTATTATTATTATTGACCCAATGACGGGGTATTTTCGATGATATATGTTCATGTAATTCGAAAAGTTATCGTTGTTGAAAATCTAACTCGCACGACCAATCGATGCAACTTTTAGTCGATCCGCTATACAAATTCGATAAAGATGGTTATATGTAACATTTTAAACAATTAAATAATTTTTTAAACCGTTGGGTAATCAATTATGATTTTTTAAATGTATTTGGTATAATAAAATTATATAAAATAAATTATGCGGCGTAAAAATAAATTCTTTGGATTTTATGATCTAAGGTATTTTGGAGATGTTTCCAGAATATGGTTAAAAAATAAAAGAATCTGGGGTGTCGATCTTGAATTTCAAATTTATGACCGTTCGTGGACTTTCGGACAAAAAACCTTCGTTCGAAGGCCGAACGACCTTCAAACGAGACCAAATTTGAACCAGCGATGCTTTGTAGTGTTTTAATCGAATCGGTACGGTTGGATTCGCAAAAAAATCATCGAAAATAAAATTATCCCAGAACTATGTTATTTTGTAGGAGTTAGCTATAACACTTATATTATAAGTGTTATAGCTAACTCCTAGACAATGACGTATTTCTTGGATAATTTTGTAGGCGATGATTTTTTTGCAAATCCATCCTTACGGATTCGATTAAAACACTACAAAGCATCACTGGTTCAAATTTGGTCACGTTTGAAGGTCGTTCGGCCTTCGAACGAAGGGTTTTTTGTCCGAAAGTCTACGAACGGCCATAAATTTGAAATTCAAGATCGACACCCCAGATTCGTGTATTTTTAAACCATATTCTGTAAACATCTCCAAAATACCTTAGATCGACATAAGATCCAAAGAATTTATTTTTACGCCGCATAATTTATTTTATATAATTTTATTATACCAAATACATTTAAAAATTCATAATTGATTACCCAACGGTTTAAAAAATTATTTTAATTCTTTAAAATGTTACATATAACCACCTTTATCGAATTTGTATAGCGGATCGACTAAAAGTTGCATTGATTGGTCGTGCGAGTTAGATTTTCAACAACGATAACTTTCGAATTACACGAACATATATCATCGAAAATACCAATCTAACCTATCACGACCCGTCATTGGATGAATATTAATAATCATACATGTCAATTTTATTTTTTTGGCCATTTTAGTACTGTTTTCATTTTTTTCAAATGAAATAGGTGTATATAAAAAGTAGATTGAGAAAATAATTAAATAGCCGACGCTAGCCGTCTCTATCCGTTACAGGCCGACTCCAGCCGACGCAAAGTTCAATAAAATATTATGTTGTCCCCAGCCGACTCCAAAAAGGAGACGGAGCCGACTCCGGCCGACTCCATGCTCCGTCCTCATTTTAAAGTATTCTAGTTGTGATATTAGTGTTCTATATCCTCTTACTGCACATGAGTTATATGGATCAGCATTTCCCTATGCAAGTAATTTTAGCACCCAAATTCCTTTTTTCGATGCTCAAGTTTCTAATACTTTCAAGACATCAAAGAAGAACATTAATTTATCCAGTGCTTCAACGCAATCACAACCACACAGCCATGCAATAACTATTGCTTTTGGACGGTTGAAGAAGACATTGCACTTACAAAGCCTACCTTTATATTAGTGTTGATTCAATTGTCGGAAAAGATCAAAGTTCATCAAAATTATGGGATCGCATCTTGAAAGTTTAGAGAGAACATATTAGTATATATAATGAGAAACGAGGACCTAATAGCTTGTCATGTTGTTGGAATACTATATAAACAGCCGTTTGCAAGTTCCACTCGATGTACGAGTCACTAGAGAGAGCTCCACGAAGTGAAACAACTATTGTGGATATGGTAAGAACTATATTCATTTTGATGTACACAAAACCTATACATTCCATATTATTCTCATATTACTTTCTTTTTTACAAGAAAAATCATTATTATTAAGCTTATTTTATTTATTGTGTGTACAGAAAAGAGAAACATTAAATATGTACAGGGAGTTAGGAGATGGGACACCATTCAAGTTTAAAAATTGTTGGGAGATAATGAAAGATAATCCAAAATGGTGTTCAACTTACAAAAACCTGTTCATCAAAGAAAACAAAGAATGCAAACGTTGATGCTTTTGACATTCATCTCCATTAAGATAGAAGGTAACTGAAACATCATCTTCATTTGATAGCGCTCAGATGAATGTGGATAATTTGCCAACTAAAAAAGTGAATGACGATGATGGTCTTGTTCGATTAATGCAAAGAAAAGGTGGTAAAGAAAAAAAGTGAAAGTTGAATGAACAAAAGACAATGATAAATGCATTGAATAATTTCTAGTCAAGTTTAGAATAGTAGAACTTAGTTACACAACAAAACATGAAGTTGAGGCATCAATTGTTGGAAAAGAACATGGAACTAAAGGAAAAAGCACATCAGCTGAAGGTGGAAACTCAAGCAAGGAAGCAAAAAAGGGAAAAGAGGAAGGAACAAGAACGCGTTCTAAACATGGATCTTGACTAGGGCTGCACACAACCCATATCCAACCCGACCCAACCCACCAACCCGACCCAACCCACATAAACCCAACCCAACCCATCCTAGTTCGGGTCGGATATGGGTTACAATTTGTAACCCATACTATATATGGGTCGGGTGTGTTATTTTGTTCAACCCAACCCTACTTTAACCCAACCCAACCCTATATTAAAAACCTAATTTAATATCAATACACTTAAAATTAGAATAGTCTAATCCTAGAATAATGTTTATGTATTCTACAGTAAATATACGAAAAAGCATATTTTATGTCAACTCAAACAAGATAGAATTTGGCAAAGATATTCCAAAGGGCATTTTAATGTATTTTAAAATGAAACACTTGTTCTACTATGTAGTGAACTAATTTCATATGATGTGTTTTACAATGAAATTTTAATAAAATATATGTTATAATGAATTAGTCAGTTTAAGTGTGTTATGCTAGCTAAAATCTAATCTATTATGTTGAACATTTTAATGTTATTTTTGAAAATATTCCATTATTTTCTCATTTTTTATTAGATTCATGCAACCCAACCCAACCCTACTAAACCCGACCCAACCCATACTTCGACCCAACACATATCCAATCTCATATAGAGTCGGATACGGGTTGAGCTACCTTAAACCCATACTTATGCGGGTCGGATGAAATATTTGGTCTGACCCGACCCAACCCATACTTTGTGCAGCCCTAATCTTAACAGCCTTCAACCAGCACTGAGAAACTTCTATGAAAAAATGTGAAGTCAGATATTGAAAGAAAATGATGGTTTTTTTGACAAGGATGGTGATGAAGTTTGATATTTGAACAATCTATCTTAAAATTTCTATAGTTTTTCATGTATGTGTGTTAGTAGTTTATGTTAGGTAGTTGAATTCCTCTTTATGTTTGTTTAGTTATAATAATTTATAATAGATTATTCTATGTTTGTTTTATGGATGTTATTAAATGTTTCCTTCTTTTATTTGTAATAATATTCTCCTGATATTTGTTGTAATCTCCGAGCTAATATTATTCAACTCGTCTGCTTTTCTTGTATTTATATGCAACCAGCATTATATATATACAATTAACGAAACAATGCGTCATAGTTTAGTAAGTAACTTTTGTTGACTGACACATTTACTAGTATGCAATCAATGATTGTTATTTTGTTGTACAACCAATGGCTGCAATTTTGGAATTTTTCTAATTGATTTTGCATGGCCAGTAAAGGCTGATATGCTTTTATTTCTACCAACAAAGCTGTGTTATTTGTATTTCATATATACTCTCTGCTTACTACTTGCTAATATAGCTTGATCTATAATACTTGCTAATATAGCCTGATCTACAAAATGTAGTAAGAAAAACATGGAATAATTGATCTGTAAAATATAACCAGCATTTAGATAGGTTGACTGTTACCTAAATATACATAAAATGAAAAACATTGAATTAGATCAGTGAATATTATTTCATACATAAGAGATCACCAATGTTGTTAGTTTAGGAGACATTAAATTAGCTATAAGAAAACATAAACCACCTTTCAGAAACAAAATAAAACAATATGTTTATTTGAAGCACAAAAAAGTGGTATGAGCATAAGATTTATTAAAAATGCACAATGGTCCAACTACCATATAATTAACATATCCACATTATTAACTTTCGTCATCCGACCATTCTCCGTATTTATTCCACAAATGATTGATAAGATTTGTTTTTAACTGGTTGTGAGTTTCTTTGTTTCTAAATTGTTTTAGTTTGTTAATCATCATCGAAACAAGAAATGCATAATCATGCTCTATATTGATATTCTCAACAGTTTCATTTATAGGAGGCTCCCAATGTTCGGGATTTAGTCCTTCATGACGCTCACTCTCAATTATCATATTATGCAAGATGATGCAAGTCTTCGTAATCTTTCCTAGATCCTTTTCCTTCCACATACGAGATGGTCCTTTGACTATATGCCACTTGCTTTGTAATACTCCAAATGCTCGCTCTACATCTTTTCTTACAGCTTCTTGTCGTTTTGCGAAAAGCTTCTCTTTACAATTAGAAGGTTGAGATATTGTTTGAATTAAAGTAGCGTACTTAGGATAAATAAAGTCAGATAGATAATTTCCTTTGTTGAACTGTTGGCCATCGATTATGAAATAGCAAGGTGGAGCAACTCCATTAACAATATCATCGAACAATACCCTCCTCATGAGTTTACCGGCCTGCCGGGTTCTCCTGGGTTTTCAAAAAAAAATATCATCGAACAATGGAGATCTATCAAAAACATTAGTGTCATTGTTTGTACCGGCCATGCCAAAGAAAGCATGCCATATCCATAAGTCTTGTGATGCTACTACCTCCAAGATGAGTGTAGAAACCCC
This sequence comes from Allium fistulosum, assembly GCA_030737815.1. NCBI lineage: Eukaryota > Viridiplantae > Streptophyta > Magnoliopsida > Asparagales > Amaryllidaceae > Allium > Allium fistulosum. The sequence goes on from CM060907.1 coordinate 681,624,531, forward strand.
TTTAAAGTCATTCATATGTGTACCATGCAATGCCGTAGGACAATTCTTCAATTGACAATGCATGCAATCTAGACTACCGAGCATGCCTGAAAAACCTCGATTTTCTTCTTCTTCAAGTAACTTTACAATATCTGCTTCGTTTGGTTTTCATAAATATTGTTCCTCAAAGATTCCAATTATAGCATCACAAAAATGCTTAAGACTTTCAATGGCGGTGCTTTCACCTATTGAAGGTATTCATCAAGAAGATCGGCTGCACAACCATATGCAAGCATTCGAATTGCAGCTATCATTTTTTGTAAAGGACTTAACCCATATTTTCTAACTGCGTCAATTTTTTATGTAAAATAATCGTCAAACATTCCAATTTCATGTAAGATGCGATTGAACATATTAACATCCATTTGAAAACGACGTCGAAATTCGCCCGATGTATATTTTGAATATTCCCCTTTGAAGTAGTCATTAATAATTAGATCATGTCGAGATTCCTATCACGAGGAATGTAGCGCCTACCATAAGTTGATCGACCATGTGGTCGTTTTCCATGCACTGTTGCAGCCACAAGTGCAACTGGAATCGCAAGTGAGTTGGAGTTACCACATTCATCCAGTCTCGTCTAAATCTAATATATCGTGGGTGATAGACTGTAACGACCCGTAATTTTCGATAATTAAATTTATTAATTAAATAAGTTTTGGAATTTAATGATGTGAAAAATTAAAAATTTAAGATTTAATAATTAAAAGAATAACTAGAATGTAATGTTAGTGATGTTAATTTAAGGCAATTAATAACTATTTTAACGTAAGTCCAATTTATTGAAATGATTGTAAAGTCATAATAGGTTATAGATTGTAAATAAAAAAATAAAATTTAATATTGGAGTCAATGTTGAAATAATATGTAATAAATTGGAATCGGCTAATACTGAAAATGAAATCAGTGATGTGTAAGTAGTTATCACAATTGTTGTAGATAATAAACTTATAAATGTGATTAAATTAAGCATAAGGTGACAATTGTTATATGTTACCTATTTATTTAAAATGTTGAATTTAATTGGAAATCAATTGCAATTAAATGTAATTAAATATTACGTTAATGTAAATTAAGATGATAATTGTAGAGTATTAGTGTAATAAGATATAAACCAATGTTAACTATGTCCATAGAGTAATGATTGATTGAAAAAAAAGATAGAAATCAAATTAAATCAATTAATTGGAATTAAAATATAATTAATTGGATTCCATTTACAGTTGAGACTGAACATTGTAATTAGTGTAATATTTAACACTGAATTGATATGTAAATTTGTTTTAAATTATTGTAAATGTCCAAGTAATCAAAAATGATAAAAATTGTTAGTAATTAAATTTAAAATTAAAAAGTGATTTAATCAATTTAATAATAATTTATTTATTTAACGTGAATATAGCTATTTTGACCACTATCTCGGATTTCAACGAAACTAGTTTCATCGGATCCGTAACAATGAATTATTATAAGGTTTCAAGTTTCGTGGCGATCAGACTTGTCGTTTGATCGTACAGACTCGAAACGCGTAGAAATCAATTTAATTGAATTCAATTGAAATAAGCTGATTTTAAAAGCTAACTTCTTCATATGATGGAATTAGTACTTAAAACCTGTTCCATTGAGTTTAAAAATATCAAAAACGTCTATTTTGATATATAGGATTAACAACTTTGGTTTCGGAGACGAAACGGGCTTTTCGGGTCGTTATTGTCGTTCGTACCTATTCGATACGTGTTCATTTTTCTTATCAAGCTTTGTTCATATAAATAGTATTGTTCTAACCCTAGCAGCCTTTTTATTTCTCATTACTGTACGTACAGAAATTTTTATCGTTTATCTTTTCGCAATGGCTGAAAACCTAAATCCCCAAATCCAAATTCAAATCAAAATCAACTTCAAAAATTCAAACTCTCCAAACCCTATTAAATTATATATCGTTGGAAAGCTCTCAACGAGAGCAATCTTCTACAATGATTTGTTTTTCGATTCGAATTGCCATTTGGCCAAAAATGGGTCGTTTATTTCCGGCCGTTCGTATGTGGATTTGCGAATTGACGGTGGATTGGCGACGAGAGTTCGATCGGGTTGTGTCGGAGTGTAGAGGGCGTTGATGGAAGACGATCCATGAGGCTACTTGGTGTCGAAGCTTGCTTAAATCGCCAGAATTGTCTTGGGAATGGCGGTGGCCACATTACGGTTGGGGGCGATTTGGGCGTGCGCGCCTACGTAGGGAGGTCGGTCGAAGGTGGCTAGGTCAGTGGCGAGGTCAGATCAGTGGCCAGGTGCGTGGATTCTCGGCGGCGAGGTGGTATAGGGTGGCGGCTATTGTGTAGGGCATGATCACGATGTTCTGCTGTTTGAAATTAGAGTTCGCCTAGGGACGATGATGTGTAAGCTTTTCTTATTTATTTATTTATTTTATTTTATTTTTCTCGTCTAACTTCTAATATCAATAACTTTTACATACGAGGTCTGATTCACGCGCGGTTTGTTCCGCTGCGATCGTATCGAAATTTCGAACATTTTGGAACTGGTGTGGACGAATTTTAAGACTATTAAATTTCGGGCCTTATTTTGGATTTCAAATCGATTTGAAAATAAAGTCGAGTGTTTTAACCCACTCACAACTACTAAATTATCTTGTGTTAGTTAAATTGAATTTATGATGTGATTAGAAATTAACCGGTTGATGTTTGATACATTTAAATTATCATTGAGTCTAATTTGAATTTATATCTAACTTAATTACATTTAATTTAATATTGAATATAAATTGCCAGTTAATACCTGTAAATGATAATCAGTCAAATTGTTGTTATTGATTGGTTGATTTGAATGATGATTGTGATTGATGTTTAATTGTTAATATTGGATGGCTGTATGTTATGCTATTTTATATATATTGATATCACACTGCAAGTTCCCTTAGTTTATTGTTAGAAAATCCCTATAGGTTGAAATGATACATACCCAAACAATCTGATAGATTAGAGAGAAATTGCTATGGGTTTAAATGATAGACTCAAGCGATTTCATGGATTTGAAGTTAAATTCGAGATTGAAGGTTAAAATGATATATACTCGTAAATTTTAAATTTATTGCGGGTTGAAATGATATATATCTGTATCACTTGACTATAGGGTATAGAATTATATACGGACACCGGATTGGTTAAATTAAATGATTTTAAATCGTTAAAATTAGAATTTAGTTAAATGATATTTTGAAATAAAATTTGATTTGTATAAATTGAATTATTTTCGAAATCCAAGCTTTAAATTTTGAAATTGTAATTGATTTAATAAATTGTTTAAAGAATCAAAATGGAAATTTCAAAGTTGAATTTTGAAGCATAAGTGAAATTTATCGAAATTTAGTTATTGAAAATGTTTGAATATAACTTTGAAATCTATTTAATTTGAAGTGGTTTAAATTGATAATTCAAACATGGATTTGAAATCGATATTAATTAAATTGTTTAAATGAGAATCTGAATTGAAATACCAATTTTAGTTAGTTGATTTGAAAGCTGGACATGGTCCAGATGTGTTGTAATGGAGGAAATGGCATAATTTTTATACTAATTTCAAATTAATTATTTTAATATAAACTGTTTAAAGATTTATTATTTTAAAACCCTGATTTAAGGCTTTCAAACTATTAAACTAATTTAAATCTATTTTCAACTTATTTAAACTATTTTAATTTATTTTAATCTATTTTATTCTATTTTGTGAAGAATGCGGAATATGGATCTTAAGGCTAGAATGAACACTAGAGGGGGGTGAATAGTGTTTATAAGAAATTACTAAATCTTTTTGAGTTATTGTTGATTTGTAAACAAATGTATGCAATATTCAGACACAGATATAATCACAGAATCAAACACAGATGCAGAAATAAAGTAAATGCAATAAAGGAAAGAACACACCGGATTTTATACTAGTTCGGAGTTACCCTACATCCAGTCCCGCACAACTAAGTACGGATTTCCTTTCAAAAGCAATTCAATAATTACAACCCTCGATTTCAAGGCCACGAGGTACACCCTCCAGAATCACAATCCTCTGGGTAAAGATACTTGATTTCCGGGCAACAAGTTCACCCAATTGATTTCTCAAGGCTACAATCACACCTTTTCTCACTTGATTGATTTCCAAGGCTACAATCACACCTTTTACTCTATTGATTACAAAGAAAGCCTATAACTCTGAATAACACTGAGGATCTTGATGAGATAGTGACAAAGAATCAAACCAAAGATTATCTAGTTAGATTCAATGTTGATTTCGGCAGAGTAATGGTAAGAATATGTATAAAGAAATGTGGAAGAAGAAGAGAAGTGAAAAACCAGAAAATCTATATTCAAATTCGTTGAAACTAACCCATATTTATAGAAGAACAACAGCCATGTCCATTCGTGAAAGGTTATGGCGAATAGACACTTCTTTTGAAATTAAAATTTTTGAATCTAACTGTCACTTTCTAGACATGGGGTACTAGGGCATGTCGACATCCCAAAGCATTTTTTGAAGATTTGATTTTCTTTGAAAATAACCTTTATCTTATATTAAAAACTATTTAAACTTTATAAATATACTTGACTATAGATAAAATACATAGATAAATATAGAGAATAATATATATATAATTTTACTATAATTTTATATTTAAATCTAAGTATAAATATATTATAATTAAAAGATAGTTTAAAACAAACGAAGTTTAAAACAAGAGTTTATTAAAAACAAAAACAAAGAATATTTTAAGGCTAAAACATCTTTTTGAAAATCATTTGAAAAGATAATTTTTAAGGCTAAAACATTTTGAAAAGCAGTTTTGAAAATCATTTTGAAGTAGTTTTGAAAATCATTTTGAAGTAGTTTTGCAAGCTTCTTCCTGCAGAATATCTCATCACATCAGAACTCGAGAACTTGTACAAAACCAGGATGTTCGTGGGTTTGTAAGCCACTTGTCGTAGGTTTGTAAGCTACTTGTCGTGGGTTTGTAAGTCACTAAAAAGGTAGAAATGGGTTCCATCCCAAAAGAAAAATGGAGTGAAGATTTCAGCGCTATTATGAAGTTTTAACATAATTCTAGACTTAATACCTATCTTGAAATCTTGAACTCTTGATAATCTTGATACTCATGAGTCTTCAATCTTGATATCTTGAATCTCTATATTGTACAGTCTTCATTCTTTGTACCTGCATGGTTAAATCCTGCATATACATATATATCTAAACTATAATGTTAGTATTTATATTTTATAATCTTATTCTAAGGTTGTTGTCATCAAAACCATCATCTTAAGGACTAACAATCTCCCCCTTTTTGATGATGACAACCTTTGTTTATAAAATATTACTTCTATCCTAACTCCCCCTAAATCTAATAACTCCCCCTTAATCTATGCCTAACTACCCTATTTTATATTTCTCCCCCTTTGTCATCAACAAAAACAAACTAACTCTAAACTATATAACTCTTAGTCTAATATCCTATATGATGATAGTGATATCATACATAATCAATACTTACTTGTAAACCTAAAACTTAGTCCTAAACTACTAACATTCCTAACCAGGTACCTATATAATACTTATATATAACATATATAGGAATCATATATAAGAACACACAATATTTATTTATATATATGTGTGTTTATATTTACATTTTCGTACAACGTGACAAATATACACATAACGATGAAAAACAAAAAAGAAGAAACTACTGGGTATCTTTGACAATTGGAGATCTATGGATCGAACAATTTGGATAATGGAAACAGAAATTTCCATGTTGTTCAACCAAGTTTTCGTCCTTGTCAAAACATACTTCGCCAACGCAAATGACTTTGTTGTTGTCTTCCGCATGCTCTTCTTCCATTGGTTCTTCTTCTTCACTTTCCTCTTGTTCGTGATCTCCTAAAGAGTCCTCGTCAATCAAGATGGATTAGCATGATTGTCTATTAGAAATTTTTGTAAATTTCTAAGGATTTTCCCTTGCCTTTCCTGTTCTTTTGCCATTCGGAGTTGCACTATTCGAATTTCAGTCATTAACTGAATTGCATCCTTCAGAGAATCCTCCATTTTTATCACTCGGGCGAGCATAGTACGTTGGAACGGACCAGAGGTAGGAGAAGGGAACGAAAAGGTTGATTTTATGTTTGATTTGGAAGAGGAGGCCATTGATAAATTGATTTTAGAAGATAGAACAGAAAGAGAACAGAGAGAATGAAGAAAATTTCGAAAATAAGAAGAATATATAACCAATTATTTGAATTTTGGTGGGAAAAAATTTAAAAATAAAAAAAAACGTTATATGTCGACATGGGTATAGGGGGGATGTCGACATGGTTCTCAATATTTTTACTATTTGATTTATTTTGATTTAATTTTTAATTATACTTTGTTATTTATATTTTATATTTCAGTTAATGAACAAATACCTAATTCTCTTCTTAATTTAATAAATGTAGATTCATTTAAGGGTTTTGTTAAGATATCAGCAATTTGATTTTCAGAATTGATATAGTCGAGAGTAATTACTTCTCTACTTATATTATCTCTGAGAAAATGGTGTCTGATATCAATATGTTTAGTTCGAGCATGTTGAGTAGTATTTTTGGATAAATTTATTGCACTAGTATTATCATAATAAATTGGTGATTTTGAGATATTTAAACCAAAATCTTTTAAAGTTTGTTGCATATATATTACTTGAGAACAAGCCAAAGCAGCAGAAATATACTCTGCTTTAGTTGTTGATAGAGAAACTGTGTTTTGCTTTTTACTAAACCAGGAAATCAGAGAATGCCCTAAAAAGTGACAAGTTCCACTTGTACTTTTTCGGCCTGATTTACAACCAGCATAATCAGCATCACAGTAAGATATTAAGTCAAACGAATCATTTTTAGGATAAAATAAGCCATAATCAAAGGTGTGTTTAACATATCTTATAATACGTTTTACAGCTTTTAAGTGAGTTTCTTTAGGTTGGGATTGATACCTTGCACAGAGACAGACACTATGCATGATATCAGGTCTACTCGCAGTGATATAGAGTAGTGATCCAATCATTCCTCTATATAATTTTTGATCTACATCTTTCGAGAGATCTTCTTTACTAAGGTACTCATTGGTTGCCATGGGAGTGTGTTTTCCACTCGCAATAGTCAAACCAAATTTACTAACTAAGTCTTTAGCATATTTTTCTTGACTAATAAAGATACCATTATCTAATTGTTTTATTTGTAATCCTAAAAAGAAGTTTAATTCACCCATATGACTCATCTTAAACTCTTTTGTCATTATTTCAGAAAATTCTTTATTCATTTCAAAATTAGTTGATCCAAAAATGATATCATCTACGTAGACTTGTACTAGTTGAATATCATTTTTATTTCTTTTAATAAAAAGAGTATTATCTACTTTACCTATTTCAAAATTTGATTGTAACAAGTAAGATCTTAGTCTATCATATCAGGCTCTAGGAGCTTGCTTTAGACCATATAAAGCTTTCTTAAGTTTGTAAACATGATTTGGAAATTTATCATTTTCAAAAAGTGGTGGTTGTTCAACAAATACTTCTTCTTTTACAAAACCATTTAAAAATGCACTTTTAACATCCATTTGAAATAATTTGAAATTATTATGATTTGCGAAAGCAAGTAGAATCCTAATGGCTTCTAATCTTGCTACGGAGGCAAAGGTTTCATCAAAATCTATTCCTTCTTCTTGACAATAACCTTGAGCGACTAACCGGGCTTTATTTCTAACAACCTCTCCTTGTTCATTCATTTTATTTTTATAAGCCCATTTAGTTCCAATTATTGTTTTATTTTCAGGTCTAGGAACAAGTTCCCAAACATCATTTCTAGTGAATTGATTTAATTCTTCTTACATAGCCAAAATCCACGAATCATCAGTTGATGCTTCTTCTGGATTTTTGGGTTCAATAGTTGATATAAAAGCTACATTACTCATTTGACTTAGTTGGTTTCTAGTTTTAACAACAGATTGCATATCTCCAAGTATATTTTCTATATGGTGATCTTTTAAAAGTTTAATCCTTTTATGAGGATGATTTAATTCATTATTAGTTTCAGTTGACTCTTGGTTTTGAGTGATTAAATCCTCTTCATCATTTATTTCTTCAAAATGTTTGAAATTTTCATCAAATGAAACATGCATTGTTTCTTCGATGGTATTAGTTCTTAAATTAAATACTCTGTATGCTTTACTTCTATTAGGGTATCCGATAAAGATACCTTTGTCGGATTTAGGATCAAATTTATCTAAGTTATCTTTTGTATTTAAAATAAAACATTTACTTCCAAAAATTCTAAAATAAGATACCTTAGGTTTCTTTGAGTAAATAAGTTCATAAGGTGTCTTATCAGTTAAAGGTTTAATTAAAATTCTATTTGAAATATAGCAGGCAGTAGCAACTGCTTCTGTCCAAAACTACTTTGGTAAATTACTATCAGAAAGCATAGTTCTCGCACACTCTTGAATCGTCCTATTTTTACGTTCTACTATTCCGTTTTGTTGTGGAGTTCTTGGAAATGAAAAATTGTGAATTATTCCCTTTTTATTGCAGAATTCTTCAAATTTTTCATTTTCAAATTCACCATCGTGATCAGTACGAATAGTTATAATTTTTTGAGAAAGTTGATTTTGAACCCTTTTTGAAAAATTCTTAAAATATTCAAAAGTATCACTTTTATGTTTTAAAAAATATTGTCCATGTAAATCTAGAATAATCATCTACAATTACAAAAACATATTTACTATTATTTATTGATAGAATTTGAGATGGACCAAATAGATCAATATGAAGTAATTCAAGAGGTTTTGAAGTAGAAATTGTATTTTTTAATTTAAAGGAGCTTTTTCTAAGTTTTCCTAGTTGACATGCATCACATAGACTATCTACTTTAAAATTCATTTTAGGGAGGCCTCTTACTAGATCATGTTTTGACAGTCTAGATAAGAGTTTGAAATTCAAATGCCCAAATCTCTTATGCCAAATCCAAGGGTCACTTGCATTTGCCAAAAGACACAAGTTATCATTTGAAATTTTCATACTAAGAATATAAATATTCTTTTTTCCTAATTACCTCAAATATTATGGTTGAATTATTATCTATAATGTGACACTTATCTTTTTCAAATTTAATTTTATATCCTTTATCGCATAGTTGACTTATACTTAGCAGATTATGTTTCAGACTCTTAACTAGCAAAACATAAGTAATAATAGGAGTTTCAGAGTTACCGACTTTGCCGATGCCGATCACATAACCTTTTGAATTGTCTCCAAAGTTAACCAGTCCTCCGTCTTTGTATATTATATCATTCAGCATATCTGGATTCCCGGTCATGTGTCTAGAACATCCACTATCGAGTATCCATTTGTTCTTTTTGATCTGCATAGTTTGTTTATTCTGGATTGATTCCTCAACTCCCATAAAGCATGATTCCTGCACATCAAACAATCTTAGTAGACAACTTGTATTTGAATATTGATTATATGCAGACTCAAGAAACAATGATGATCTGAATATTTCTAAACATGCATTAACAAATTTCTTAAACAAAGCCATTTTAAAAAAACTTTTTCAAAAATCGGATTATGAAACTTTTGAAAACCTTGCTCTGATACCAAATGTGAGGAATGCGGAATATGGATCTTAAGGCTAGAATGAACACTAGAGGGGGGTGAAGAGTGTTTATAAGAAATTACTAAATCTTTTTGAGTTATTGTTGATTTGTACACAAATGTGTGCAATATTCAAACACAGATATAATCACAGAATCAAACACAGATGCAGAAATAAAGTAAATACAATAAAGGAAAGAACACACCGGATTTTATACTGGTTCGGAGTTACACTACATCCAGTCCCGCACAACTAAGTACAGATTTCCTTTCAAAAGCAATTCAACAATTACAACCCTCGATTTCAAGGCCACGAGGTACACCCTCCAGAATCACAATCCTCTGGGTAAAGATACTTGATTTCCGGGCAACAAGTTCACCCAATTGATTTCTCAAGGCTACAATCACACCTTTTCTCACTTGATTGATTTCCAAGGCTACAATCACACCTTTTACTCTATTGATTACAAAGAAAGCCTATAACTCTGAATAACACTGAGGATCTTGATGAGATAGTGACAAAGAATCAAACCAAAGATTATCTAGTTAGATTCAATGTTGATTTCGGCAGAGTAATGGTAAGAATATGTATAAAGAAATGTGGAAGAAGAAGAGAAGTGAAAAACCAGAAAATCTATATTCAAATTCGTTGAAACTAACCCATATTTATAGAAGAACAACAGCCATGTCCATTCGTGAAAGGTTATGGCGAATAGACACTTCTTTTGAAATTAAAATTTTTGAATCTAACTGTCACTTTCTAGACATGGGGTACTAGGGCATGTCGACATCCCAAAGCATTTTTTGAAGATTTGATTTTCTTTGAAAATAACCTTTATCTTATATTAAAAACTATTTAAACTTTATAAATATACTTGACTATAGATAAAATACATAGATAAATATAGAGAATAATATATATAAAATTTTACTATAATTTTATATTTAAATCTAAGTATAAATATATTATAATTAAAAGATAGTTTAAAACAAACGAAGTTTAAAACAAGAGTTTATTAAAAACAAAAACAAAGAATATTTTAAGGCTAAAACATCTTTTTGAAAATCATTTGAAAAGATAATTTTTAAGGCTAAAACATTTTGAAAAGCAGTTTTGAAAATCATTTTGAAGTAGTTTTGAAAATCATTTTGAAGTAGTTTTGCAAGCTTCTTCCTGCAGAATATCTCATCACATCAGGACTCGAGAACTTGCACAAAACCAGGATGTTCGTGGGTTTGTAAGCCACTTGTCGTAGGTTTGTAAGCTACTTGTCGTGGGTTTGTAAGCCACTAAAAAGGTAGAAATAGGTTCCATCCCAAAAGAAAAATGGAGTGAAGATTTCAGTGCTATTATGAAGTTTTAACATAATTCTAGACTCAATACTTATCTTGAAATCTTGAACTCTTGATAATCTTGATACTCATGAGTCTTCAATCTTGATATCTTGAATCTCTATACTGTACAGTCTTCATTCTTTGTACCTGCATGGTTAAATCCTGCATATACATATATATCTAAACTATAATGTTAGTATTTATATTTTATAATCTTATTCTAAGGTTATTGTCATCAAAACCATCATCTCAAGGACTAACATATTTAACCTAATTTAACCTATTTTAAACTAATTAATTTACTTAATCTATTTTAAATCTATTTAATCTATTTTAAATCTATTTAAACTATTTTAAATCTATTTAAGCTATCTTAAATCCATATAAACTGTTTTAATCTATTTTTAAACTATTTTAGAGTATTCTAACTATTTAAGAATTTATTTAAACTATGCTAAACTATTTATAACTATCTAAACTATTTTCTAAATTTCTGACTGTGTAAAGTGGAAGTGCTATATTTAAATCCTTGATTTAAAAGTGAATACGGTTAAATGATGTTATAACCTAAATTGGGATTTAAATGATATTTTGTGGTGAAATGACATATTTGATTGAATATGATGATTTTGAAATGAGATTTAACCTATTTTGTTGATATGATTACGAAAGTGAATATGATTTCGAAAGCGATATGTTGAATCGAATATGATATTTTGATATCAATTATGAATTGATTTTTGAAATGTAAAAGAACCATCCGGTGTGAAATAAGCGTTTGGTTGTTAAAGAGACCGGGATCGGATATTGTCATACTCTCTACCAATACCGAAAACAACTTTAACAACTGTGTACGCGGTGGAGATTCCAGAATGAAGTAGGATGGTTTGGCGAACGATTTTGTATGAGGTATTTACGTAGCCCTAACTCCCGTGAGTCAGCTTGATGTGACTAAAACAGGAGCCAGCCGGGCCAAGTGAGGTCGCACCTCTGATCGAACATGCTTCTTCGATATCATATTACGACTTGTGATTTATTTGGTGGCCACCTCTCGATTTTGATTATGGGAGTGTGTTCCGAGGTGGGCAGTGGTAGCTGTTATGCATTACCACCAGTCGGGATCCGTAAAATGGTAGTTTCCTTCCCTGGGCATTGCCTCGTGTGCCTTGTCACATGCCTTATCGTGCCTACTACGAGTTTTATTTTATACCGTACCTATGGAGTGCCTTCTGGGTAAACCACCGGTTTGGTGGAGCTTACGGTACTATATAGACTACGAGAATATATAAAATGTGTTAAGGGGGATATGGGTAACGCCTTAACGCTATTTTAATACTTTACTTTACTGTAGACATATTATAATAGCATATTGTACTACATAGTAGATAGTTTAACAGATCCTTAGGAGATGGTAATCCCGAACATCTCTTAAGTTATTGCACGTATGTTAGACACTGGATAGGAGATGTAGAACCCCGTAAACATCTCTGAAGCCGTTGCACTCATATTTATTTATTTTTGATTTAACTTAAATAAGATCTTTTAGTTCCGACTCGAGTGTTTTGTCTTTTCAATTCGCTCGGGTCAGTCTGAGCTTTTCAGTATATCGAAGAGTGCTTTTCTGAAGGACGAAGACAGAGATTTGTATGCTATTATTATTTATTATATTTATTCCACTACATCATGTTGTTCCGTTGCATTTATTTATTTCTATTGTATGTAACTCTGATCTGTATTGTAAAGGTGTAATCAAATGTTATTTGTAAAACAGCTTCATGAACTTTTTATTTGATTATTATATTTTGTCATTCCGCTGTGGGATTCTGTGTTTGTTTTCTTTCTTTCTCGGGTTTTTCTTATTTACCCCATAACAATCCTCCCTTTTGAATGGTTTGAGTCTGACATGTGTGGTTTATCTTCGATTTAAACCGTCCAAAAAGGTGGGTCATTACATCTGGTATCAGAGCTTTGGTTTAGTGATAACCTTAGCTTTGTGGGGTCCGACTAATTAGAAATAAGGTAATAATATCCTAGAATGAGTCGTTGGGCGTGTATATACGAGAGAGCGTATTTGTTAGTGTAATAAAAGGTTTTGTATTGTGTTAATTTGTTCTGTTTAGTATTTAGAAATTCTGGTCGGTACATGGGATACTATGGCACCGATAGGGATTTCTAAACACTGAATTGGGCAGACCGACACAATATTGTTTTGAAATATGGGTAAATGAAATAATTTTACCTAGTATTGTATTTTGTATATAAGTGAATAATCTTTATAAATGTATATATAAATTGTATGGGATATGTTTGTTTATTTGTTAGGAAGTAAAATTTTATAAATATTAGTTGCAAAATGGGATTGTAAATAAAATGAATATAAATTGGAAATTTAGAACTTAAGTTCCGGGATTTTTGAAAATTTCTTTCGAAAGATTTTGGAATATAATATTAGTATTATTTAGAAGTATTTTCGAATAGAAGTATTTTTCAAATTGATTTGAAAGAAATGTTTCAAAAGAAGTTTTAAAAAGGAAATAAGTTCTGTACTCCCCTCTCTATCGCTGGAAAATAATTTCGATGATGAGTGCACACATCATCGACGTTCATTTTCGAGTTTCAAAGTGGGAAGACCGTTGTAGTAGTTTTACTGCACACTTGTTTGATAAACAAATTTTAATTTTGAATTTCTGAATATGATTTGATCTATAAATAAAAGATATGAATATATATTATTTTGAGATGATTTGGAAATGTAACCCGGAGTTAGTTCTAAAACTTTTTTATAATTAATGGCTTTCAATTATTGTAATGAATGAAATCTTGACTTTATTAATAATTGAAAACTACCAAAATGAGAGAAATATAAGAAATTAGATACTAAGTGATTAATGGAAAGTATAAGAAATTGGAAATCTGTAACTTGTAAATCAAAGATAATGAAATTTTAAGAAAATGAAATTATTGAACATTTTGTTAACTAAAGTGAATAAGGTAAACTTGTGTAACATTTAATTACATTCTAGAAGACATATATGTAACTTACCAAAATATAAAGTTGAAATGCTAATAAGAATATGTATTAGAATATTATACAAGTAAAACTTAAGTATAATGAAGATGTTCAATGGAATTACTTCTATAAATAAGAATACTGATGTTATAAATTGTTATAAACTTAAGTTAATAATTTGAAACTACTAGTAATCAAATTTAATAGAGAAGATGAATACTGAAAGTAAATGATTATAAACTTAAGTTAATGTTAAAGCCATATATAATTAAAGTGAATACTATATTAATTGAATGATTATAACTTCAGAAAATGTGAAATGATTGGGAAATAGATTAAATGTTCAAGAGTATTATATATGAAAGAGATAAATGTGAAAAGAGATAAATAATAATGGTAAATTAAATTTGCAAAGAAACTTACACAATACTTTGAGAATTAATTATGGATGATCTTAATAAATTGAATGGAAATAACTTATGTAAGTAATCGGATGCAAAGAAGTGAAAATGGCATTGTATGAATAAATAAGGAATTAATTTTGTAAGTAATAAATGTAAATTAAAGAAAATAATCATTGTATGAATGGAAAAAAAATGAAAGGAAAAAATGAAAAGTAAATGATATGAAAAGAAAGTAATAAGAATAAACGCAAATAATATTCGAAGTAATTATTTGTTTTGGCTTATGGGATGTTTAGGAAAGGATACTTTTAACTGTATAAAGATGTATAAATAATCAATTAAGTTTTATCTAAGACTTTTGAGTGTATGGTATACTTAGTAGTTTATTTATCATTTTATATGATTAAAAGTTTCTGAACCCGAACAAACCATTTGTTTTGGTTGTTATGGATGGATGGTTGGTTACTATAACATCCCATTATTTTGGAGCATTAAAATCTATAGTAAATCCACACATTTCAGACTTGAATACTTTAAAACAGTGGAGTGTCAAGAAAATTTAGAGCAAATAAAATCAAACACAGAATCACAGACACAGAATATCAGAATAACTCGCAGCGGAAATAAAATACCATAGTAGTTCATGAAGCTACTATATACATGCTCTCAAAACATATACAAAATCTCATAGTCTAAAATAGATACAATAGAAGTCTGGATACAAAAGTCACTAATACAGAAGCAATACCGAATAGGAAATAACTGGAATAGAAACAGATGACAGATAGATAAATAAGCTCCAACAAATCTCTAGCTCTAGAAGATGAATCCAAAGTTGTGTTACTCAGGCTGACCCGAGCGTAAAGTAAAACACAAACACTCGAGTCAGGACATACATACTTATACAATGTAAACCAACTCAAGTGAACTGTAATAGCAATGCACAATTAACTCAAAGGATGTTTGGGATCGCCCATCCTTTAAGGATCCGTTAAACCATCAAATAAGCAGTAATAAACGCTATCATAGTAATGTCCAAAGTAAAGTAAACAATGGAGAAACAATAGTGCTAATGTGACTGGGGTAGCGCAAAGCTGCAGCAATCGCCGTCCTCTAGCCACACTCTCAAATCAAAGATGCACATCAATAAATCACAAAGTAATAGAAGGGCATACGAAGAAGTGGACTCGTGGTTATAAATTTCAAAATGGTTTATAATTTCGAATTAAAATCATTCATTTAAACCATTAAAAAGCGAAGTCATTATACCTTCAAATCAAATATTCAATTCCCAAAATTATAGCATGTTTGAAGCTCGTTTATTCAATTATAATCTTCCAAAACATTGAAATTTCAGCATTCACAGCACTTAGAAAATGCTGCTGAAAGTATAGTGATTTATCTGGAAAAAAAGTTCAATTCAGAAAAGACAGCATTTATAAACTGCTACTGTAAGTCGGTGATTTGTTGAAAAACAATACAATTCAGAATCTGCAGCACTTATAAACTGCTGCAGAAGATCCAGTGTTCATTTAGAAAATAGTTCATTTCAGCAACAGGAGCACTTATCAAGTGGTACAGTAGCCCTTTAGTTATTTCAGAATATAGTTTACTTCCAGCAATAGCAGCACTTACCAAGTGCTACAGTAGCCCTTTAGTTATTTCAGAATATAGGTTACTTTCAGCAACAACAGCACTTAGCAAGTGCTGCAGTATCTTTTACTTCAGATTTTAGTTAGTTTCAGCAACAACAGCATTTCTGAAGTGCTACCAATATTAATTCCAGATTTATTATAAAATTTCAGAAACATTAAAACTTCAATTTTTAGCCATTTTAACTTATAAAATCATATTTTTCGCTTCAAAAATGTTCATTTGGATATCCTTTAACTTATGATTTTATAAAATAAAATTTCATTAATAAATATCTAATTTTAAATAATAATTCGCTTATTAAGTCAAAGTTCACTATAAGTTGCTTAACTTTTATTTTGACAAATAACTTGATATTTTCTTTTACTCTAATTTATCCAATCCATAAGTAAATTATTTTAATTACTAAGTTAAGCTTAAAAATCCCATTTTAACCCAAATTTGAGTTATTAAGTTAAATCAAACTTTAAAATTTCAATTTAAACCATCTATTGACTTATACCATTTTAACTTTTAGGACATCACGGTTTAAATCATTTAAATCCAATATAAGTCAAAATTTCATATTTTACATTTAAAATACTTAATAATTTCTAAAATCCCATTTTTAATCAAATTTCAATTATTAAGTTAAGTCAAATTCTAAAATTACAATTTAAGCCATTTATTAACTTATACAATTTTAACCTTTTAGAAAATCACTGTTTAAATTATTTAGATCCAATATAAGTAAAAATCCATATTTTACATTTTCAAAATACTTAATAATTTAAGAAAATCATATTTTAAAATTAACCACGGGTTTGTATAATAATTTATAACCTAAGTCAAGTGGTACGGATTGAAAGTCTATAGTATGGTGGATCGATTATACAAATGACAAGTATATGACTAATTTAAACTATATTGTATTAATATTAAAATATGCAAATAAGAATAATCACACCAAGGATTTTATACTGGTTTGGACCTCCCGTCCTACGTCCAGTCCCGAAGCTCCTCTTCGGAATTTCCTTTCACCGAATAACCCTCACTTCACCCGGAGGAACAGGTTTACAATAGCAGAGTTTCTTTGTCAACCGTGTGTTCTCTATTACATGGATTTTGACTATATAGTGCAAATGCTTCCAATATATATATCTAGAGATTGTTGTCTATGAGGAACTATATATTTGAAAGTGTAGAGTACAAGTGTAGATTGCTAGAGATCAAGAATATATCAGAGTATAAGAGTAGAAAGCGCAAGTAAGTCAGGTAACTTCTTCTCTTGAATTCCTGATGTTATTTATAGCGGTAGAGAGATCCTTTGTGTAGTTGCATCTGTTAGTAAGTGTCTAAGGTCACTTCTAACGGTGATGAAGAGTTGCAGTGAAGAGAAGCGATCGTGTCTTTTCAATTGTGACAGTTGTATTTTGAATATACACAGCCGAGTTCAAAATCAGACATTTGGAAAATGTTTCAGACGTCTGGTTCTCATATATTTTTTGTATATGGTTGCTTGTCAAACGTCTGAGTATATTAACCAAACGTCTGATTCTGTCTGATTTGCGAACCAGAGAATTCAGTCAGACGTCCGGCTAGTGAACTCAGACGTCTGGATTTGTGCATGTTGCTTTTCCTGTGCCTGTATCATTCCTTTTCCAATTCTCTCGACTTGTAGCCTCTTGATACTTCTTTTGTGTCTTGTTCTTGTCTCTTTGGTGATGTTACTTTATCAATTACCTGTAAATATAGATATATATGCATATTCGATTTCCATTGTATAGTTGTTATCAACGAAACCATAGAATTGATTTCCTAACAATCTCCCCCTTTTTGATGATGACAACTATTCAATGTACTTATATATAGATTATAAATCTCCCCCTGAATATGTGCTTACTTTGAATGTATTATGATTATACTTATATTTCTCCCCCTTTGGCATTATAAAAAAGAATTATAAAATTGAAGGCAATCGTCAAAAAAAAATTTCATTAAACTTGAAGTTTGATTACAAGCATAGATTTGTACAAAAATTGATATTCGAAAAACCTAAAGTCTATGATTCCCTAAATCTATGATTCCTTTGGAGAAGCTTTATTTTGATCATCTTCCTTTGGTTCTTCTTTTTTAGAAGTGCTAGCCTTTGAAGGAGATGTCAAAGCTTCTTTGAGAGGTTCATCCTCAGAGAGTTTTGAATGTTTTGCGGGAGGAGAAGATACTGGGGTTGGCCAATCTTCAGACGGTGGTGTTGGACCGCGAACCCGTTGTAGTACTTCTTTAAGAACTTATAGGACAGTGGAAAGGGATTCTTCAACAGTGGCTAGGCGCGTAGCAAATGATATTTCGAAGCTGTCAATTCGCTTAGCCAAAAGCTTTTGATTTTGAGATAGAATTTGTTGGTTTCGAAGAGTGAGATCTTGAACGCTTTCGTTTGGATTTGTATCTGTTCGAGTCTCTATAATTTCATCTTGTCCCGGATAATCAAATGGTGCTGGAGGAGGAGGAGTGGCTTCTCGATGTTGTTCCTCCTCTTGGGATGGATCAATGTGAGGTTAAGGAGGAGGCTCAACTCTTCCAGATTGACGATTGTGTGTCCAATCTTCGAAGGACATGAATTCTGGAGGGATTTCGGGTAGGTGCATCAGAGAGAAGAATTTGGTGGAAGCATACTTAGGCGAGATTTCTTCGAATGTCGATAGATAGGATGGAATGTTATGTGCACGAAGAAGTTTCATAATATAGGTTGGGTAAATAATTGACAGCGTTGATCGAGTCCAAAAATGCTTTAGCTCGTCAAAGATGAATTTGGCCCAATTTACTCTTGTTCCACTAAATAGAGCGTATAGGGCTTTGTGCTCTAATTCAGTGATTTGCTTGTGACTTCCCATTTGTGGAATAATTGTGTTAATTATCATTCGGGTGAGAAGTCGAGCTTTTGGATGAAGAAATTTGGAGGCAAATTTTGGCATTTCGTCCTCCCAAATTTGATGAGTTATATTGTTCCGTGGCTTGAAGCGCATATCCAGAATGTTGTATAAATCTTCCCCTGTGTCAGAGCATCCTGGTGTACGACCTATTATTCCTGGAGTTAATCTAATCGTGTTCCCATATACGCTAGACCAGAGCCAGTTATCCTCATTTTCAGTGTTCCACACTGAAGTACTGTCTAAATTCGCACAGAATAAAAATATGGCTAATTGGTCTATTTGGACATCATTAGGAGTAAAAGAAATTAGGATTTCCAACCCGGCATTTTCACATAGTTCATCAAGATCATACATAGGGAATTTAAGGAGATTGTAGAATGGACCTATGTGGAGTTTTTTCTTTTGGATGTCTTCATACCCTTTGATGGAATGCGGCGCTTTATTCATCCACCTTTCGATCTGTTCATCGGAGCACACCTGAGGATTTGAAGATGAGGCCGGTTGGTCTTGTTTTCTTTTTGACATCTTGGAATTATTAGTTCGAGGAGGCATTTAGATTTGCTAAAAGAGGATGCTTTGGAAAGAAAATCGTTGTTGAGAAATTCGTAGGTTATAATAATTTTTAAGATAAAATAAAAAAAGACGTTATCTGTGCGAATTTAAATGGTCGATTGGGAATCAGACGTCTTGATTGGAAATCAGACGTTTGGTTTGCCCTAATTTTAGTGTAGCAGATAAAATTAGACGTCTGGTTTTTGATGTAGACGTCTAGTTTGATCGAATTTGTAATACTGGAGAGACAAAGAACTAAGGCAGACGTCTGGATCTTATTTCAGACGTCTGAAATGTTCTGACTTTTATATAGAGAAGACAGAGCAAAATTTCAGACGTCTGGGGGGTATATCAGACGTCTGACATATGCACAGTTCTTAAGTTTTAGACATATATCATTGTGTCAGACGCCTGAAGACCATAGTCAGACGTCTGAAATAAGCAGTGTGGCTAAAAATAGCCTAAAATTTGATGGTTTTGCTTATTTCTCGAATTCTTATAACAAGTAATTTTATTATTATGAAATAAAATAACAAATAGGCATATATACATACAAATATAATTTATTTAGAAGGCGATGGAGTTTTGCGATCTCCTCAGTTGTCATCCCTCCATGGTTTAAGTGGAGACCATATATTACCACGTTCGTGGGTTCTTGGAGAGCCAGAAAATCATCTCGGTGACAGATCCGAAGGAGTACGATATGAAGATGAGGGATCTAAAGAACTACAAGGTTTTGGGAGTGGATCATGGACATCTTTCTTTCGTGACGAACAAAACTTCATCGCTACTTGTTCCAAAAATCTTAGGCGACGTGCTGTGACTTTTTGCTCAAAATATAGTTCTCGTTGAAGATCTATCTGTTGTTTCTGATAATGATGAGTTTCATCAATTTTCTCTTTTGTGTTAGGAGATACAAATAGAGATCTTTTGGTCTTCTTGTTATCGAGAGTAAATCCCGTATGATATGAGGACCACCTATGCGCCGGTTCGTGAATTGGTGTGGGTGTAGGAAGTCGCTGGGGTGTATCAACCGAGCTATCCGACGTAGGCATCAAGATGGAGATATAAGAGTTATCAGAAGACATGGCTATATTTTGTTTGTTGAGAAAAATATGAATTGTGTGTATATATTTTTTCTTGAAGTATAATTGTTTATATATACGTTAAAAATTTATTTTTAGAAAAACTAACTATCTAAAAAACAAAGGGTGTATGAATTAATGATTATAATTTGTGGATAGAAAAATACTTGAGTAAATATAGACTAGATGAAGCAGGAATTATTCAATAATAAGATCATGAAGAGAGCAAATCCCTAAATCATGTCGAAGTTTAATAAAAGTTTGTTCATTTAATGGTTTTGTAAAGATGTTTGCTATTTGATTTTCGGTATTTACGTATTCTAATGAGATATTTCCTTTTTCAACATTGTCTCGTAAAAAATGATGTCGTATATCTATATGCTTAGTTCGTGAGTGATTGACAGGGTTTTTTGATAAATTTATTGCACTTGTGTTATCACAATATATTGGAGATTTACTGATAATTTTGCCGAAGTCCGTAAGTGTTTGTTGCATGTATATTACTAGTGCACATGCTAGAGCTGCTGAGATATATTCGGCTTCGCAAGTAGATTAAGAAACACAATTTTTCTTTTTGCTAAACCATGAAACTAATGATTGTCCGATAAAGTGACATGTTCCACTAGTACTCTTACGATCTGTTCTACACCCTCCGAAATCTGCATCACTATATGAAACCAGTTCAAACGATGATCCTTTAGGGTAAAACAAACCATAATCTCTAGTACTAGATAGATAATGTAAAATACGCTTAACATCTCTTAGATGAGATTCTTTTGGTTTTGCTTGAAATCGAGCACAAAGACATACACTCATCATAATATCGGGTCGACTCGCCGTTAAATAGAGTAAAGAACCAATCATGCTACGATATAATTTTTCATCAAAGTCTTTTCCGTTTTCATCTTTTTCTAAGTGAACAGTAGTACTCATTGGTTTTGGTTTGCTTGAAATTTTATCCATTCCAAAGCGTCGTAATAAGTCGTTACAATATTTTTCTTAGTGAATAAAAATACCATTTTCAAGTTGTTTTATTTGTAAACCTAAAAAGAAATTTAGTTCTCCCATGTGAGACATTTCAAATTCATTGGTCATAATATTTGAGAAATGATTACAAAGATTTTCATTAGTTGAACCAAAAATAATATCGTCTACATAAATTTGTACAACTAAAATATCGTTATCTTCTCGTTTAATAAATAAAGTTGTATCAATTTTTCCTATTTGAAAACCCGATGTAATTAAGTGATTTTTAAGCCGTTCGTACCAAGCTCGAGGAGCTTGTTTTAAACCATATAAAGCTTTTTGTAATTTAAAAACATGATCGGGATATTTTTCATGAGTAAATAAAGGAGGTTGTTCAACATATAAGTTTTCTTTAATAAACCATTTAAGAAAGCACTTTTGACATCCATTTGAAACAATTTAAAATTGTGATGATTTGCAAAAGCGAGTAAGGTTCGTATGGCCTCGAGTCTAGCTACTGGTGCAAAAGTTTCGTCGTAGTCGATGCCTTCTTCTTGATTATAACCTTGAGCAACTAAGCGTGCTTTATTTCTTACAATATTTCCATTCTCGTCTGCTTTGTTTTTAAATACCCATTTTGTTCCTATAACTGATTGGTCTTCAGGTCTTGGAACTAGTTCCCAAACATTATTGCGTTCAAATTGATTTAATTCTTCTTGCATAGCCATTATCGAAAAGTTATCATTTGAAGATTCTTTATAATTTTTTGGTTCAAGATTTGACACAAAATGCCACATGTCTTATTTGATTAAGTTGATTTCTAGTTACTCTAGAATTGAGATCTCCAATGATATTATCTTTTGGATGATTCTTAAGAATTCTAGGGGATAATATTAAAATGTTATTTTGCACATTTGTTTCATTATTAACAGAATTTGTTGAATTTATTATTGGAATAGTCTCTTCTTCATCATTAGTATGATTGTTAAATAGATTTTCGTTGAACGAAACATGAAAACTTTCTTCAATAGTATTATTTCGTTTATTAAAAATTCTATATGCTTTGCTAAGATCAGAATATCCAACAAAGATACCTTCATCGGCCTTTGGGTCAAATTTTCCTAAGTTATCTTTTGTATTTAATATAAAACATTTTGAACCGAAAGTTTTAAAGTATGATACTTTAGGTTTTCTTCCAAAAAATATTTCAAAGCAAGTTTGTTTAGTCATAGGACGTATGGTTACTCGATTTAATACGTAACAAGCTATGGCGATGGCTTCCGCCCAAAAATGTTTTGGTAAACCACTACTATTTAGTAATGTTCGTGCACATTCTTGTAACGTACGATTTTTTCTTTCTACTACACCATTTTGTTGAGGTGTGCGAGGAAAAGAAAAATTATGAATTATTCCTTTCTTATTCAAAAATTAGTAAAAAGATCGTTTTCGAATTCTCCTTCGTGATCACTTCGAATATTTTTAATTTTTAAGTCCATTTGTGTTCTAATTCTTTTAGCAAATATTTTAAACATTTCAAAAGTATCGCTTTTATGTTTTAAAAACAATGTCCATGTATACCTTGAAAAATCATCAACTATGATGAAAACATATTTGTTGTGATTTATAGATCGTATTTGTGCTGGACCGAATAAATCTAAATGTAATAATTCTAATGGTTGTTTTGTAGAAATATTATTTTTAGATTTAAAAGAGGTTTTCTTTAGTTTTCCAATTTGACAATCGTCACATAAATTTTCTACTTTGTAATTTATTTTAGGTAAGCCTCTAACTAACTCATATTTTGCCAACTTATTAATACTTTTCAAATTGATGTGGCAAAAACGTTTATGCCATAACCATGGATCATTATGTTTGGCGGTTAAACATAAATTTGAATATTTATTTATATTCATGTTTAATACATAGATATTTTTGTTTCTAAAACCTTCAAATATAAGTTGTTTGTTATTATCTAAAATATTACATCTATCTTTTTTGAAATTTATTTGAAATCCTTTGTTACATAATTGACTAATGCTTAGTAGATTGTGTTTTAGATTTTCTACTAATAAAACATTTGTAATAATAGAAGAGTTAGAAATACCATAATTGATGACTTCTCTAATGCCAACGACATATTCTTTTGAATTATCTCCAAAGGTTACCGTTCCACCATCGATGTATGTTATATTTGATAACATTTTTGAATTTCCGGTCATATGTTTGGAGCATCCGCTATTTAGTATCCATTTCTCCTTATGTTTTATTTTGGGTACCTGCAAAATAAAAGATGTTTTAATTGGTACCCATATACTTTTGTTAGGGTCCTAATTGTTAGGAGAAGGTAGCCATACCCACGATGGTTTGGTACCTTTATAAATATAATTTTTATTATAAAATACATTCTCTAAAAAATTATTAATATGTTTTTGTTTAATCAAATTATTATTTGTCTTAGGAATCCAAATTTTCATAATTTTGGTATTCATACTAGACATAGGTAAACTTTTAGTTTTTGTATACAAATTTTTTTTACATCATTTCCTTTTTGTTTAGAAATATTTTTAAATCCTATTCCATTTCTATTGCCTGATGGTTTTGAAGTTTTGATAAGATTTTCCAAATCTTGTTTCCCTTTATTGAATTTTGACACATTATTTGTAATTTTATCTAATTTTTCTTTTAATTCTAAATTTTCAATTTTCAATATTTCAATATTGCTTTTCAAGTTGACTTTTTCTTTTAGTAAATCATCTTTTACTATTTTAGTGTTTTCAAAATCAATAGTAGTAGCCTTACTTTCTATCAAATTATTTTTAATTTTTTCTTGAGATAATTCTAGTTCTTCTTCTAAGATAATTTTTTCATCTTTTAACATTCCTACTTCAAGTTCTAATCTATTTATTTTAGCTATATATTCTTTGTTCAATTTTTTAATTTTTCTAAATTTATCATCTAGTTCCATGCTAAGTTCTAATAATTCGTCATAGCTAAGTTCCGAACATACCTCATCAGTTTTTGTCATAAAACACACATTAGCTTGTTCTCCATCACTATCACTATCACTTTCAGATGATGAAGAATCCGAGTCTTCCCATGTTACTTTGAAAGCCTTCTTCTTCTTGAATTTCTCAAATTTGTTCTTCTTTTTATCATTATTGAGTTTAGGGCAATCCTTCTTCATATGTCTATATTGATCACATTCATAGCACTTAATTTGAGATAAGTTTATTGTGTTGGACTTCCCTTCTTTTTGGAATTTTGTCATCTTTCTAAATTTCTTGAATCTGTTGTAGTTCTTGGCAATGAAGACTATCTCTTCTTCATCTAAATCAGAATCATCATTTTTTGTTGCTGGAAATGCTATGTTCTTCTTTTCCGAATTTAGTTCTTTTCGTGCCTGCAAATTATCTTCATATGACATTAAATTTCCTATCAACTCTTCAGTTTTGAGAGTAGAGAGATCATTAGCTTCTTCAATAGCTAATACTTTCCTTTCCCAATCTGGTGTCAAAGAGTTGAGTATTCGAGAAACTAAATCAAAATCGGTAAATTTAACTCCTAATGCCATAAGATCATGTTGGATAGTTTGAAATCTAGATTACATATCAATAATAGTTTCATTTTGCTTCATTTTAAATGATGAAAATTGGTTTTGCAAAATTGAAATCTTAGTTTGTTTGACCTTTGTTGTACCTTCGTGTGTGATTTGTAAGGTACGCCAAATGTCAAATGCAGTTGTACATAACATGACACGTGAAAATTCATTTTTATCTAGAGAACAAAATAAAACGTTCATAGCTTTAGCATTATTTGATGCTAAGGTCTTTTGTGCATCGGTCCATGTGTTCATAGCAGTAGTAGGTGCTTCATATTTATCTTGAGTTGCTGACCAAATTTCTAGACCATTAGCTTCCATAAAAATTCTCATACGTGTTGACCAGTATGTATAGTTAGATCCATTAAAAAGTGGGGGTCGTGCTGTGGATTGTCCTTCTTGAAAAATACTTACCATATCAAAATGATTCAAAAACGTGTTACTGTAATTTGATCAAACCTTGCTCCGATACCAAATGAAAGTCTATAGTATGGTGGATCGATTATATAAATGACAAGTATATGACTAATTTAAACTATATTGTATTAATATTAAAATATGAAAATAAGAATAATCACACCAGGGATTTTATACTGGTTCGGACCTCCCGTCCTACGTCTAGTCCCGAAGCTCCTCTTCGGAATTTCCTTTCACCGAATAACCCTCACTTCACCAGGAGGAACATGTTTATAATAGCAGAGTTTCTTTGTCAACTGTGTGTTCTCTATTACACGGATTTTGACTATATAGTGCAAATGCTTCCAATATATATATCTAGAGATTGTTGTCTATGAGGAACTGTATATTTGAAAGTGTAGGGTACAAGTATAGATTGCTAGAGATCAAGAATATATCAGAGTATAAGAGTAGAAAGCGCAAGTAAGTCAGGTAACTTCTTCTCTTGAATTCCTGATGTTATTTATAGTGGTAGAGAGATCCTTTGTGTAGTTGCATCTGTTAGTAAGTGCTCTAAGGTCGCGTCTAATGGTGATGAAGAGTTGCAGTGAAGAGGAGCGATCGTGTCTTTTCAATTGTGACAGTTGTATTTTGAATATACACAGCCGAGTTCAAAATCAGACGTTTGGAAAATGTTTCAGACGTCTGGTTCTCATATATTTTTTGTATATGGTTGCTTGTCAGACGTCTGAGTATATTAACCAGACGTCTGATTCTATCTGATTTGCGAACTAGAGAATTCAGTCAGACGTCTGGTTAGTGCACTCAGACGTCTGGATTTGTGCATGTTGCTTTTCCTGTGCCTATATCATTCCTTTTCCGATTCTCTCGACTTGTAGCCTCTTGATACTTCTTTTGAGTTTTGTTCTTGTCTCTTTGGTGATGTTACTTTATCAATTACTTGTAAATATAGATATATATGCATATTCGATTTCCATTGTATAGTTGTTATCATCGAAACCATAGAATTGATTTCCTAACATGGATAATATATCATTTCAATCCGTAATTAATTAAAATTCCGGGTTTTATCATTTCAAACCCACAATCCCAAGTCAACAAAAATCGCCCAAGCCTATCATTTCAGCTCGTAACGACTTTTCCCTATTCTAAAGTCCGTTCGGGTATGTATCATTTCAACCCATAGTGATTCTATACTAACAGGGAACTTGCAGTGAGAGAAACAGAAAATAAAATAAACAGTATAACATAATATAACATGTCCGATGATGTAACAGGTTTTATAAACAGATTTTGACATCATAAAATCATATCACAGGCATGTATGAATTTATTAACATAGCATATCAATTTCTACACATTCACTTGTCATCGTTTCACAATTTATATAAGTACGAATGTCTAGAGTGAATAACTCACCTTCTAAAGCTGGAGTTAACAAATTAAAACACACGAATAAACTTCGGAAAGCACGACACAGCACGACTCAGATTCGAGTGGAGGGAGAGCCAAGATTTAGATCTTGTAACAACCAAAATATACAACATACATAAGAATATAATTATACAAAAGAATATAAACCAAAACAATGAACAAATCTAGATCAAATAGAACAATCATTGGCTTAACCAATACAAGTGGCTCGGCTACAATCACCTTTAGGCTCGGCCATCACCATACATGGCTCGGCCATGACTGGTTTGAGTCATGTAGGCTCGGGTATGGATCAAGTACTCACGGCTAAGGTATAGAAAAAGGAAGGCAAAGCAAGTAGAGGCATTAGGCAAGGGGTGTTGAGGTTTGGGCTCGGCCTATGGCTAGACTTTGGGTTAGATCTGGTCAGGTCAGAGGGCACGGCCTGGAGCAAGGCAAGGAGGAGGAGTAGGTGGTGGAAATAAGTGTGGCCGAGGCTAGAAAATAGGATTTGGATGAGGGGATGGGCTCGGCTAGGGTTTTGTTCATGCTTTGTGAAGGGTTTGGATCTAGGGTTTCATGGCATAAGTGGTAGAGGTGATGAGGTATTGGAGGCCAAGCGTAGGTGGTGGATGGAGGAAGATGGTCGGCTAGATCATGAGGCCGAGCTAGCTTGAAGAAAACAAAAGAAAAAAATAAAAGAAGAGAAGAGGAGCCATAGAAAACTTACTGTATTTTCTTTCAATCAAAAGAGGCAAATGAGGAAGGGGATGTTTGGGAAATATTTGTACGTGAATTGATAATTAATTGAGTAGTTTTTTCACGGCTAATCAATAGAAGGAAACGGCATGGTATCAATGTTTGAACGGCTAGAAATAATAAAGAGTGGGCGATTAAAAAGGCAAGCATTCAAACAATGTAACGTGTGTCCCTTGATTTCTCCAGCCATTTATAAAAAGATATAAACAAATAAACTCCAATAAATACAATAAAAGTCTAGACAAATAAATAAAGAAATAAAACAAAGAGATGGATATAGGAAAAATATAAAATAAGAATACAGAAATTTATTGCTTGTAAAACGCTGAATTTTATCCAATTTTAAAAGTATAAATCAGAACTTAACGAAACGAAGGGCAGAACAGATATCAAAATCATATCCAACTTCAAATAAAAAGATTAGAATTTAAAATTTAAAATTTTTATAAATTTTCAAATAAAAGTCAAAGTTTGACCAAAGTTGACCAAAATGTAAAATTTCCAAGAAATGATTATCTTCTTATATTTGGAAAAATAAATTAGAAACAATCCAAAATACATTGGAAAAATTTCCAAATTCAATTTAAAATTAATAAAACTCAAAGTTTCAAATAAAATTTAATTTAAAATATTTATTAAAATTATGGGTTGTTACACTTACCTTAATTTCATGTGATGATTGTATGGTTTTGTTGCAAGTGACTATTGTTATGTTGTGTTGGTTTGTTTGTTATTGATTGAAACACTTTAATATTACCCTTTTACATAATTATTAACCTCTTTTAGATTATATAAGTGAAATACAGGTTTATGGAAGCAATAGCTACTGCTTTGGTTTCATAAATAAGCGTTGTTTGCCCGACAAATAGGTACGTTTTTGGATTACGGTTTTTAGCGATATTATATTGTTTTTCCCGTGGTTTGGGATATTTTATTTTAAAATATGATATATATTGTTATCTTGATATTATTATTTCTCCCAAACCTCTCCGTACAAAGGAGACTCTGCTGAAATTTTCCGTGAATTTTGGACTTAGAAAATTTTATGAAAATGGAAATGTTTTTCAAACTTTTATTGAACTTGAAAATGAAAGGGTTTAATTGTTTATAAATTGATACATTTTATTTAAATTATTTAATTATGTAAATTAATTGTTTATAAATTTAATATTTTGAATAGGATATATTAATTCCTTATTCCTTCTTTTCCCATTTCAAGGACGAAAAGTTTTGAGTGGGGAAGAATGTAATGACCCGTAATTTTCGATAATTAAATTTATTAATTAAATAAGTTTTGGAATTTAATGTTGTAAAAATTTTAAATTTTAAAATTTAATAATGAAAAGAATAACTAGAATGTAATATTAGCAATGTTAATTTAAGGCGATTGATAACTATTTTAACGTAAGTCCAATTTGTTGAAATGATTGTAAAGTCATAATAGGTTATAGATTGTAAATAAAGAAATAAGATTTAATATTGGAGTCAATGTTGAAATTATATGTAATAAATTGGAATTGACTAATATTGAAAATGAAATCAGTGATGTGTAAGTAGTTATAACAATTGTTGTAGATAATAAATTTATAAATGTGATTAAATTAAGCATAAGGTGACAATTATTATATGTTACCTATTTATTTAATCTGTTGAATTTAATTGGAAATCAACTGCGATTAAATGTAATTAAATATTATGTTAATGTAAATTAAGATGATAATTGTAGAGTATTAGTGTAATAAGATATAAACCAATGTTAACTGTGTCCATAGAGTAATGATTGATTGAAAAAAAAAGAGATTGAAATCAAATTAAATCAATTTATTGGAATTAAAATATAATTAATTGGATTCTATTTACAACTGAGACGGAACACTGTAATTAGTGTAATATTTAACACTGAATTGATATGTAAATTTGTTTTAAATTATTGTAAATGTCTAAGTAATCAAAAATGATACAAATTGTTAGTTATTAAATTTGAAATTAAAAAGTGATTTAATCAATTTAATAATAATTTATTTATTTAATGCGAATATAGCTATTTTGGCCACTGTCTCGGATTTCGACGAAACCACTTTCTTCGGATCCAACGGTGTATTATTGTAAGGTTTCAAGTTTCGTGGCGATCAGACTTGTCGTTTGATCGTACGGATTCGAAACGCGTAGAAATCAATTTAATTGAATTCAATTGAAATGAACTGATTTTAAAAGATAACTTCTTCATACGATGGAATTAGGACTTAAAACCTGTTCTATTGAGTTTAAAAATATCAAAAACATCTATTTTGATATATAGGATGACCTACTTTGGTTCCGGAGACGTGACGGGCTTTTCGAGTCGTTATTGTCGTTCGTACCTATTCGATACGTGTTCATTTTTCTTATCGGGCTTTGTTCATATAAATAGTATTGTTCTAACCATAGCAGTCTTTTTATTTCTCATTACTGTACGTATAGAAATTTCTATCGTTTCTCTTTTCTCAATGACTGAAAACCTAAATCCCCAAATCCAAATTCAAATCAAAATCAAAATCAACTTCAAAAATTCAAACTCTCCAAACCCTATCAAATTATATATCGTTGGAAAGCTCTCGATGAGCGCAATCTTCTGCGATGATTTGTTTTTCAATTCGAATCGCCGTTTGGCCAAAAATGGGTCGTTTATTTCCGGTCGTTCGTATGTGGATTTGTGAATTGACGGTGGATTGGCGACGAGAGTTCGATCGGGTTGTGTCGGAGTGTAGAGGGCGTTGAGGGAAGACGATCCATACGGCTACTTGGTGTCGAAGCTTGCTTAAATCGCCAGAATTGTCTTGGGAACGACGGCGGCCACGTTACGGCCGGGGCGATCTGGGTGTGCGCGCCTACGTGGGGAGGTCGGCCGGAGGTGGCTAGGTTAGTGGCGAGGTCAGATCAATGGCCAGGTGCGTGGATTATCGGTGGCGAGGTGGTATAGGGTGGCGGTGGTTGTGTAGGGCACGATCGCGATGTTCTACTGTTCGAGATTAGGGTTTGCCTAGGGACGATGATGTGTAAGCTTTTCTTATTTATTTTATTTTATTTTTCTCGTCTAACTTCTAATATCAATAACTTTTACGTACGAGGTCCGATTCATGCGCTGTTTGTTCCGCTGCGATCGTATCGAAATTCCGGACATTTTGGAATTAGTTTGGAAGAATTCCGAGACTATTGAATTTTGGGCCTTATTTTGGATTTTAAATCGATTTGAAAATAAAGTCGAGTGTTTTAACCCACTCATAACCACTAAATTATCTTGTGTTAGTTAAATTGAATTTATGATATGATTAGAAATTGACCGGTTGATGTTTGATACATTTAAATTGTCATTGAGTCTAATTTGAATTTATATCTAACTTAATTGCATTTAATTTAATATTGAATATAAATTGCCAGTTAATACCTGTAAATGATAATCAGTCAAATTGTTGTTATTGATTGGTTGATTTGAATGATGATTGATTTTAATTGTTAATATTGGATGGCTGTATGTTATGCTATTTTATATATATTGATATCACACTGCAAGTTCCCTTAGTTTATTGTTAGAAAATCCCTATGGGTTGAAATGATACATACCCGAACAATCTGATAGATTAGGGAGAAATCGCTATGGGTTTAAATGATAGACTCAAACGATTTCATGGATTTGAAGTTAAATTCGAGATTGCGAGTTGAAATGATATATACTCGTAAATTTTAAATTTATTGCGGATTGAAATGATATATATCCATATCACTTGACTATAGAGTAAAGAATTATATACGGACATCGGATTGGTTAAATTAAATGATTTTAAATCTTTAAAATTAGAATTCAGTTAAATGATATTTTGAAATAAAATTTGATTTGTATAAATTGAATTATTTTCGAAATCCAAGCTTTAAATGTTGAAATTGTAATTGATTTAATAAATTGTTTATAGAATCAAAATGGAAATTTCAAAGTTGAATTTTGAAGCATAAGTGAAATTTATCGAAATTTAGTTATTGAAAATGTTTGAATATAACTTTGAAATCTATTTAATTTGAAGTGGTTTAAATTGATAATTCAAACATGGATTTGAAATCGATATTGATTAAATTGTTTAAATGAGAACGAATTTTAGTTAGTTGATTGAAAGCTGGACATGGTCCAAATGTGTTGAAATGGAGGAAACGGCTTAATTTTGATATTAATTCCAAATTAATTATTTTAATATAAACTGTTTAAAGATTTATTATTTTAAAACCCTAATTTAAGGCTTTCAAACTATTAAACTAATTTAAATCTATTTTCAACTATTTTAAACTATTTTTAATCAATTTAAACTATTTTAATTTATTTTAATCTATTTTATTCTATTAACCTAGTTTAACCTATTTTAAACTAATTAATCTATTTTAAATCTATTTAATCTATTTTAAATCTATTTAAATTATTTTAAATCTATTTAAACTATCTTAAATCCATATAAACTATTTTAATCTATTTTTAAACTATTTTAGAGTAATATAACTATTTAAAAATTTATTTACACTATGCTAAACTATTTAAACTATTTATAACTTTATAAGCTATTTTCTAAATTTCAGACTATGTAAAGTGGAAGTGTTATATTTAAATCCTTGGTTTTAAAGCGAATATGGTTAAATGATGTTATAACCTGAGTTGGGATGTAAATGATATTTTCTGGTGAAATGACATATTTGATTGAATATGATGATTTTGAAATGAGATTTAACCTATTTTGTCGATATGATTTCGAAAGTGAATATGATTTCGAAAGTGATATGTTGAATCGAATATGATATTTTGATATCAATTATGAATTGATTTTTGAAATGTAAAAGAACCATCCGGTGTGAAATAAGCGTTTGGTTGTTAAAGAGATCGAGATCAGACATTGTCATACTCTCTGCCAATACCGAAAACCACTTTAACAACTGTGTACGTGGTGGAGATTCCAGAATGAAGTAGGATGGTTTGGAGAACGATTATGTATAAGGTATTTACGTAGCCCTGACCCCCGTGAGTCAGCTTGATGTGACTAAAACAGAAGCCACGCTAGGCCAAGTGAGGTCTCACCTCCGATCGGGCATGCTTCTTCGATACCATATTACGACTTGTGATTGATTTGGTGGTCACTCCTCGATTTTGATTAAGAGAGTGTGTTTCAAGGTGGACGGTAGTAGTTGCTATGCGTTACCACCAGTCCGGATCCGCAAAACAACAGTATTCTACCCTGGGCATTGCCTTGCGTGCCTTGTCACATGCCTTATCGTGCCCACTATGATTTTGTTTTGTACCGTACCTATGGAGTGCCATCTGGGTAAACCACCGGTTTGGTGAAGCTTACGGTACTGTATAGACTACGGGAATATATAAAATGTGTTAAGAGGGATATTGGTAACGCCTTAACGCTATTTTAATACTTTACTTTACTGTAGACATATTATAATCGTGTATTATACTACATAGTAGATAGTTTAACGGATCCTTAGAAGATGGTAATCTCGAACATCTCTTAAGTTATTGCACACACGTTAGACACTGGATATGAGATGTAAAACCCCATAAACATCTCTGAAGCCGTTGCACTTATATTTATTTATTGTTGATTTAACTTACATAAGATCTTTTAATTCTGACTCGAGTGTTTTGTCTTTTCAATTCGCTCGGGTCAGTCTGAGCTTTTTAGTATATCGAAGACTGCTTTTCTGAAGGACGAAGACGGAGATTTGTATGCTATTATTATTTATTCCACTACATCATGTTGTTCTACTGCATTTATTAATTTATTCTTGTTGTATGTAACTCTGAACTATATTGTAAAGGTGTAATCAAATGTTATTTATAAAACAGCTTCATGAACTGTTTATTTGATTATTATATTTTGTCATTCCGCTGTGAGATTCTGTGTTTGTTTTCTTTCTTTCTCGGGTTTTTCTTATTTACCCTATAACAATCCTCCCTTTTGAATAGTTTGAGTCTGACGTGTGTGGTTTATCGTTGATTTAAACCATCCCAAAAGGTGGGTCGTTACATAGACAAATCATCGCTTGAGCATGGACTATCAGTACCAATTTGTGAACTTGACGAGGACATCTGTAAATGCATAATACAATAATATTACACTACTTGCAATATATAACTCTCTCACATGCAAAACGTACATAAAAAGAACTAGGCATTGCTTTAGAAATACACACATATAAATGAGAACATGGTTGGTATTTCTTGTAAACTTGCAACTAATCATATTCCAACGTGCATCGGGATTAATAAAATGTTTGGTGAATCATTTTGACATACACAGTGAGTAATACAAGATATCTTCATATTTCATTATCACAAAAAAAAACGCGCAACACTAAACCAAAAGTAGGTACACAGACATATATACTGCCCTTAGAAAACACACATACATACACTTTTGATCACTATTTTATTGTTTCCTTTTCACTAAAGGATAAGCATATAACATTTGCATCACAGTATTTTTTTTCATCAAATTTTAGTAATAAATCCAAACAATTGAAGTTGAATTACATATTTTCTTTATAACCTGATTTATAAATAAGTACAACAGTAAAACGGCCACAAAAATACTTTAGTATTGGTATAAAATAGTTAATATTGTTTTATTGTACTTGTTAGCATACTGTTTGGCCTTTTTGGCCTTTTATCTGTTTGGCCTTTTATCTGTTTTCTATCTATATAAACCTATCTCTGTAACCCTAATGTAATCAATCTTCTTGCTTAGCCGTCTTGCTGAATAATATGAATTATCTTCTTCTTCTTCTTCTTATTTGATTTTATAAACGTTTTACAAACGTTTACATGGTATCGAAGCAAGGTTCCTATTTTTGCCTCGTCGCTGCCTCAACCTGAAACCCTAGCCTGCCTCAGCCCGAAACCCTAGCTTCGTTGTCAAGCTCTCAGCCCCAAAACCCTAGCCCCCTCTGTCGATCTTCCCTCAGCCCGAAACCCTAGTCCCAGCCCCAGCCTCTGCCGCTCGTTCCAGCCAGCCCCAGCCCCACAGCCCCAGCCCCAGCCCAAACCTCTGCCGCTCGATCTCCATAGCCCCAGCCTCACAGCCCCAGCCTCTGCCGAGCCCCAGCCCCACAGCTCCAGCCCCAGCCCTTGCCGCCCGATCTCCCCAGCCCCAGGCCCTGCTGCCCTCGTCCCTGCAGCCCTCGTCCCCACCAAAACCCTAGCACACCGAAACCCTAGCCCATTTGTACCAGACTCAACCTGAAACCCTAGTTCCCTGTAACAGTTGCTGACTTCAAAATATGGCAGGAGGTGATGATTCATTACAGGCTATTAGTGTTCGTCTAGATGGAAAAAACTATTCTTATTGGAGTTATGTCATGAAAAATTTTCTGAAAGGAAAACAGATGTGGGGATATATTTCTGGTGTTATTGTGGCTCCTGAAACTACTAATGTTGAATCAATGGAGAAATGGGATACCAACAATTCAAAGATCATTACTTGGATTAATAATTCCGTTGAGAATAAAATTGGTATGCAATTGGCTAAGTATGATACTGCTAAGCAAGTCTGGGACTATTTGGAGCGACTTTTTGTGCGCTCTAACTTTGCCGTTCAATATCAATTAGAGGCTGATATTCGGTCATTGTCTCAGAATGATCGAAATATTCAAGATTTTTATTCTGAAATTACTGCTCTTTGGGATCAATTGGCTATGACTGAGGATGCTGAGCTTAGGTCATTTGCTCCATATATCGCTCGTAGGGATGCACAACGTCTTGTTCAATTGTTGATGGCTCTTCGACCAGAGTATGAGCATTGTCGTGCGTCCATCCTACATCGCACTCCTTTACCTTCTGTTGACACTGTTCTACATGAATTGTTAGCTGAAGAAACTCGCTTGAAGTCTCAAACTGAGAAAGTTGCACAGACCTCTTCTGCATCTGTTCTTGCTACGGGGATTTTACCAATCCCGTCTCAACGCAACAAAATAAATATCAAGAATGGTCGTGATTGTAATTACTGTAAACAACCAGGCCATTGGAAAAATCAATGTCCTGAATTATTAGCTCGTCAAAAAAATCAAAAGCAAGGTGATAGATCACAACAGCAACAACGTGGTAGCCAACAATAGTCCTTCTCTACTGCACAAGGATATGGACAGTCACGTGGTAGTTCTCAGCCTAGGACTGCTGCCTTGGTACATCCTTCTGGTGAATCAGGTGTGGACTCCTCTATGGACTCTCTTGCAGAACAATTTCAGAAGTTCCTTGCTAGCCAGTCTTTGTCTCAAAACATGACTGCTCCTCAATCTCAGCATTTTGCCATGTCAGCTCCCTCCATATAAGGTTTGAATTCTCCTTTGTGGATTTTGGATTCTGGTGCTTCATATCATATGTCCCATGATTGTTCATCATTTATATCTATGTCTTTTGATTCTCGCTCACCTTCTATTTTGACTGCTGATGGCACACCTTTGCCATTAACAGGAATCGGTACAATTCAAACCACACACGTTTCCCTCCCAAATGTTTATTGCATTCCTAAATTAACTATGAACCTTGTGTCGGTCGGACAACTTTGTGATCTTGGATATCTTGTTCATTTTTCTTCTACCACTTGCTCTGTGCAGGATCCCAACTCCAAGAAGGTGATTGGGACAGGCCGTAGGCAGGGCGGTCTCTATGTTTTGGATGACTTACACATTCCAAGTCATGCCGCTGCTGCCAGTATTGACCTTTCTTCTTTTCATTTAACTCCATTGTCTTCTAAGTTTTATTTGTGGCATTCTAGACTTGGTCATATTTCAAGCTCTCGTCTTAAATTTTTATGTAATTCTGGTGTTTTGGGAGATTTACGTTCTCATGATATTTCAGATTGTAGTGGTTGTAAACTTGGAAAATTTTCTGCTTTACCCTTTAATCAAAGTCTTTCTACTT
The DNA here is from genome assembly GCA_030737815.1 of Allium fistulosum. Lineage (NCBI taxonomy): Eukaryota > Viridiplantae > Streptophyta > Magnoliopsida > Asparagales > Amaryllidaceae > Allium > Allium fistulosum. The sequence continues at coordinate 681,661,285 of CM060907.1, forward strand.
CTACTGCACCTTTTGATTTAGTTCACTCTGATGTTTGGGGTCCAACACCCATCCCCACAAAAGGTGGGTGCAGATATTATGTCTCTTTTATCGATGACTATACTCGTTATTGTTGGGTTTTTCTGATGAAACGTCGTTCTGAGTTTATTGATATATATACTGCCTTTCAAGCATATGTTAAAACACAACACTCTGCTATTGTTAAATGCTTTCGTTCTGATTTAGGGGGGAATATACTAAGGGAGACCTTTCTAACATATTCACGGCTAATGGTACTTTGCATCAGTCTTCCTGCACTGATACCCCGCAACAAAATGGTGTTGCTGAAAAAAACATAGACACATTGTTGAAACTGCCCGTTCTATGATTCTTTCAGCTAGTGTTCCAAAAGAATTTTAGGGAGAAGCTGTTCTTACTTCTATTTATCTTATTAATAAAATCCCAATTTCTCATAATTCTGGTATTTCTCCTCATGCCAAGTTGTTTGGTCAAACTCCCGATTACTCACACCTAAAAGTGTTTGGTTCCACTTGTTTTGTTCTTCGTCCGCACGTAGAGCGTACAAAATTATCTTCGCGTGTTGCTATATGTGTTTTTCTTGGGTATGGTATTGGACAAAAAGGCTATCGCTGTTATGATCCTTCTTCAAATAAACTATATGTTTCTCGTCATGTTTCCTTTATTGAGCATATTCCCTTCTACTCTATTCCAACTAGTCCTCATAATATGACTAAGTCTGATCTTATTCACATTGATCCATTTCCTGCTGATAACCCCTCTGATTCACCACTCATTACCATTGAAACACCGTCATCTATACACTCTGTTCCTCCTCCTTCTGCAGGTGACACTTTATCTCCTGCTACTATAGTTCAAACACCTCCTGTGATAACAGATCCTGTTCAACCTCGCTATCCCACTCGCACACGTAAATCTACTCAATTATCAGATTTTGCTTACTCTTGTTACTCTCGGGCTTTTGCTTCATTTCTTGTTTCCATTGACACTTTCTATGAGCCTTCTTCTTACTCGGAGGCTGTTCGTTCTCCTATGTGGCAACGTGCTATGTCTGAGGAAATGTCTGCTTTAGACAAAACAGGTACCTGGGATCTTGTATATCTTCCTACTAGGAAGAAAACTATTGGTTGTCGATGGGTATATAAGATTAAAACCAAGTCAGATGGTTCTATTGAGCGATACAAAGCTCGTTTAGTTGCTAAAGGATTTGCCCAAGAGTATGGCATGGATTATGAGGAGACGTTTGCTCCTGTGGCTAAGATGACATCTGTTCGGGTTCTTATTGCTGTTGCGTCCAGTCGTAAGTGGGACATCTCTCAAATGGATGTTAAAAATGCTTTTCTTAATGGAGATCTTAAGGAAGAAGTTTACATGGTTGCTCCACCTGGCGTTTCTCATGCTCCAGGTCAGGTTTGTAGGCTTAAGAAAGCTCTATATGGTCTTAAGCAAGAACCTCGTGCTTGGTATGAAAGATTTTCGAATGTTGTTACATCACTTGGTTTTACCTCTAGTTCCCATGATTCAGCACTCTTTGTCAGAGTAACTTCTGCAGGCCGTATTCTTCTTCTACTATATGTAGATGATATGATCATTACAGGTGATGACAGTAATGATATTATGAGCATTAAAGCCACATTGTCTCGTTGTTTTGATATGAAGGATTTGGGTCATCTACGTTATTTTTTAGGCATTGAAGTAGCCTCCTTAGAAAAATGCTATCTTCTTTCCCAATCCAAATACGCCACTGACATTATTCATCGTGCTGGTCTTACTGATACACGTCGTGTTGATTCACCACTTGAGGTAAATGCCCGATATACTTCGACAGATGGGAGTCCTCTTTCTGATCCCACTTTATACGGTTCTATTGTTGGTTGCCTTGTATATCTGACCATCACTCGTCCAGATATTACCTATGCTGTTCACATTGTTAGCCAGTTCGTATCTTCCCCTACCTCTGTTCATTGGGCTGCTGTTATGCGCATTCTTCGTTACTTGCAAGGAACACTTTATCAGAGTCTTTTGTTTCCATCGACCTCATCTTTGGAGCTTCGTGCTTTCTCTGATGCAGATTGGGCTGGTGATTCAACGGATAGAAAATCCACAACTGGCTTTTGCATATTTTTAGGTGATTCCCTTATTTCATGGAAGAGCAAGAAATAGGATGTTGTTTCTCGGTCTTCTACTGAGGCAGAGTATCGGGCTATGGCCTCCACTACATCTGAGATCATTTGGTTACGCTGGCTATTAGAAGATATGGGTGTTTCGATTTCCTCTCCCACTCCTATGTATTGTGACAATAAGAGTGCTATTCAAATTGCTCACAATACTGTTTTTCATGAGCGCACCAAACATATTGAGATTGACTGTCATTTCACTCGGTATCACTTGCTGCATGGAACCATTTCTCTGCCTTTTACTTCGTCATCGACGCAACTTGCAGATTTCTTCACGAAGGCTCACACTATCGAACGTCATAGATTTTTCATTGGCAAACTCTCGATGCTTCTTGCTGTACCATCGCGTGTTTGAGGGGGGATGTTAGCATACTGTTTGGCCTTTTTGGCCTTTTATCTGCTTGGCCTTTTATCTGTTTGGCCTTTTATCCGTTTTCTATCTATATAAACCTATCTCTGTAACCCTAATGTAATCAATCTTCTTGCTCAGCCGTCTTGCTGAATAATATGAATTATCTTCTTCTTCTTCTTCTTCTTATTTGATTTTATAACGTTTTACAAACGTTTACAGTACTCAATGTAGGAGGAGAAGGAAAAATTTAAACACTCATGGCATACCTATTAAGCTTCAGTGTTTCTTCGATAAAGAGTTTTTTCGAATGTGAGACGACGAAGCTTCAAAATTTTTAGTTCCCGATAGAGTTCATTATTGATAAAAAGATGAATTGTGTGGATCTAGGGTAGACTTTTATGGATCAGAAGAGTGGAATTGTTCTACGGTGAAGAATAGAGAAATGAGAAAGAAACAGAACAGTGATGTGGCATGAGTTTAAAATGTGATGTTGATTGTCCAGTTTCGTTTGACATTTTCATATTTAATTTTTAATTAAGAGGCCCATTGAAAAGAGTGCATTAATTAATTTTGTCAATTGCTGATATGGCGTTCACATTTTAGCAGAATTTTAGATAGGCCGAAGATGCTCTTAAAAACAATAAAAAAGCTACATGTTCATGTTTTCGATGTTGTTATAAGAAAAGTCCATGTTGAAATAAATATGTCAAATAAGTCCCTATTTTCGAAAAATAGAAAACGCAAGATAAATTGTACTTTTCTAAAAAAAATTACAAGGAAACTTGCAGTTTTTGAAAAAAAATATATAAAATTCTATAAAATTCAATAATTGTGAAAAGCCATAATTATTTATTAAAATTGTACTTAAATAACAATTATTATTACTTACGAACAAAGAAATTTGAATTTTTAATTTTTGAAAATCTTTATGAAAAGCGCAAATTAACTTGCATTTTCTATCAGAAAACCGCAAGGTATTTTGCACTTTCTAATTTAAAAACGCGGCAACCTAATTTAGATAGGGGTTTTTAGGTTCAGGGAAAAAGTTGGAGAAAAATTTAGTTTTAAAAACAAGAAGTTTATTTTCTAGGTTGAAGAACACTTTTTAGTGTAAATCACATAATGATAAAAAGTATCTTTCAGACTAAAAAACAAACTTGTTGTCCCGTGACGAAATTTTTTTGCAACTTCTTAATTAGACATTGTTAAAGGAGGGACTTTTCTTTTAAAAACGTTGGAATTACAACCTTATGCTCCAAGTTGTTGCAAATTCAAAATAGTAGTTGGTCATGAATCTTCATTTCCATCTTTTCGCCCGTTAGCTCAAATTTAAAGTGAGAACGCAAGGAAAGCGAGCCGTGGGAACAGTAGTAATTCTTGGTTAATCAATTCCACGCGGGCGAACTGTGGAAGCTTTCGGAAATAGGGTTACTTCGACGTCAGCACCAGCTTTTCTGATTGGGAATGAGCCTTGAAATTTCAGTCGTACAATTTAGGTTTCGGTCCGTCAACAACCAAAACTTTGTAAACGAATGGAGTGGAATAGCTGCCAATTAGGATTTTTTTCTGCCTTCGGTATATTTTTCTCAAAATTCATTAATTAGGTTTAGCAATTTATACTCAATGCTCAGTTGGTTTACAATACTTTGGTATATATTAAAGAATTTCATGCGTGCACTCTGAATTTTGAGCTACACTGAATTTTTCTTTCAACTGTAGCTTTGAATGTATTAAATAGGGTTCCTTATCTGGAAATCAGTGAGGCTAGTGTGAAACTTTTGTCTAGTGGAGGGATATAGCAAGTAGTTGGCGTGAGATGAAAATATTTGATCACTGAGTTCAAAATATATCTGCTTTCAGTTTCAGCTATATTTGCTGTTCATATTCTTTTACAATTGCCTCTTTTGGCATTATGACTTGTTTGTTTATTAGGTAATTACTAACCAGAGAAACAAAAAGGATTTTTAATTAATTTAGTACACTTTTCAAAACATATAACATATTTAAGCATTTTTCAAAACTTATTACGAACATAAACCTGCTTTTGCCATGTTAGCGCTGATTCACCATTTCGTCATGATGCATTTTGAGAATTCGCCAGGAAAAAGAAATTCCATCGCCGCATTCTCAAAGCACGCCAGGAGAAATTCCTTGTAATTTTTTCCTCTTGCCTCCATCTGAAAATGCGACATGGGAAATACTTCAAAAAAATTAAGTGCAATTTCAAAATGCATGTAACAAAAACAGGTATATATATCTATAATATATTTTGAAACCGACCTAAACTTGTTATAAGTTTTGAAAAGTGTGCTAAACTGATAAAAAATCCATACAAAATTGATGATGGACATGAAAATAATAGAATTTTACAACTAATTTTTCTTTTTGTTAAGAAATATCTATCGATTTGTCATTTTCCTTATTTATCTTCTTCCTTCTTTCACATACTATTCTTTTTCTTCATCCCATCAAAAACCTTTTTTTATGTATTTTCCCACTTCCAAAATCCAAATTTTTGGTTCAACATTTCCAATTTTAATTTCAAACAATAAAATTATAGAAGATGAAAAAATTCATCTTAACCTTAGGCTTCCATTGGAAGTTTTTAACATCATTTTCGATCATTTTCTATCTACTCTGTTTATGAGAGGTTATACAACACTGTGATTTTTTTTAAGTATTTGTTTTAAATGTTTTAAAAACAGGTTTAATTGATGCTGTGTAACTTTAGCTATTTCTTTCAACCTGTCAAATCAATAGTTTTGGTCAGTTCTCAAAATTTCCCCAACTTTAACCTCTTCAAAACAATTTTTATAAATATTTCAAAACAAAAGCAACTTTGATTTTAAATTATTTTTTCTAGCAGGAGCATTTCAAAAGTTAATGAATTTTTGTTTTGAACATTGGTTAATTAACGTCAATGAGATTAGATCACAAAACCTCTAGATTTACAATCTAAAAACATACCATTGTTTCACAAGGGACTTCTAATGTTGATAAACTCTTTTATAGAAAAAAGTTAGAAAATTGTTAACTTAGATAGTTTGACCATTAGTTATCTTAAGTAATTTATATATTATATTTTTCCTTCTTACTGAAATTTCACTTTTTTTCTTTTCAAAACATGGTTTGTAATGAATTTATTATATGCCTTTTTTGTTTTTTAAAATTTAGGAATTGTTTTTAATATAAGATATATTCTCTATTTGGATATTTACATAAATTTACGGTTTTGGAATGGTTTACAAAACTCATGGAAACTAAACTCTCAATCATTGTTTTATATACTACAAAATCGATATAAAATCCGTTGTATCCGAACTACTCATCATTTATCAAAATCGGCACCCTTGAAATCTTTGAAAAATGATGTTACAAAATTTTCAAGTCTATCCCGGCCAAAATTTTTTGTTCTTCGGCATTTTTAATTTTAGAGTTAGGATTTTCAAACTTTGAATTTTGCCGAGAAGAGAGAAAAAGTTGACAATGGAAAAGAATTTGAAAATGAAAGTAGGGCATTTTAGGGAAAAAAACCTTATTTTATCTTCTAACAAGCATACACTAAAAAATTGCCCTTTTATGCATTTTATGTTTTTAGAGTTTTCACTCTATCCAATAAGCCCATTTATCTATTTGGTTTATTCCTTCAACAATTTCCATTTATTAATTTTATCTCACTAGTTAACTATACTTCCATACTCCCCGTTAGTGTTTTATAAGGCATACCTCAGACCGCCTCAAGGCTCATCTTAAGGTGAGATGGAGGCAAAACGCCCTGAGACTTGCTAACAAAGTATTTTTTTGCCTTTAAGGCACATTTGCTTCAGCAACCCATTCATTTTTATGCCTTTCACATGTTAGGCTGTTGAGGCATATGCCTTAGGGATAGAATTAAAAACATTCAACTGTATTAAAAACAGTGTAACAAAAGTTATAAACCCTAATTGTTTTATATTAATCAAAAAAATTCATGAAAATAACCAGTTGTTTTTCTTAATTTTCAAATTCAAATTTGAAATTGATTGTAGTATTTGGTTTTAAAATCAATTCCTAAATAGGAATCAATTTCAAAATCGATTTGTAAGTAGTTTAATTTCTGATTTCATTTATTTCATTTTATTTCTAAAAAGAGTGAGCGTTAGAGAGGGAGGAAAAATAATAACTTCTTTGTTTTTCCGCTGCTTGTAGTAATGTTTTTGGGTTTTCTTTTTTGATTGTATTTGAACTTGTGCTGCTTGTAATAGTTGCGTTCCAACTTGAAATTGGATGTTTTTGTTGTTGCCCGTAATAGTTTGCTTTTAAGTGTAACTATGTCTAGATTTTTTTCATTTTTCATTTTTCTTTTTGGAAGTAAATTGATGTTGCATTTATGTATATAGTATATACCAACAAATGATGTGTAACTTAGAAAGTTTTTAATTGAAATATTTTTTGTGTAAGTGATTGTATTTTGTTTGTATCACTTTAATTCTCAATTTTTATTTTATTTTAATGGTAGTCGTTATTTATTCTATATTTAATTCTTTGTTATGTATGTGTGTAATGTTTACCTGAAAGTCCTACTCCTCAAACCTCTTGTTGGGAACATAAAAACGTCTCTCTCTCTCTTCCACCACTTGTAGTATCATTTAATTATGACTGTATGCACGCTGTATTGCTAGCCAATTCAGATTAACTATTTTTGTGCTACTTATTTTTGTGAAATTTTTGGTTATGGTATGGTCCACAAGAAAAAGAAGAAGAATGATATATGTGTTAAGGAACTATGCATTTGTACAGATTAAACTAGACGCCTAGTCTGGAGTTGTTCAAGTATGAATTTTGAGTTTTCTACTGAGGTATGTCAGCAATAAAGCATTTTCATTTACTATCAGTTTTCCCCCTCTCTATGTTATAACTAACATTTTGGAAAATTTACATTGCAATAGTGACCTGGTCATGTGTTATTTTTCTACTTTAGGGTACGCATGGATTATGATAAAATTAATTTTCAAAGCCAGAATGTTCAGTTAGCTGCAGACGACAACAAATCCCCTCAAAGCTTGCCATTGCTTTCTCTTCCAAAATTTGATTTTGACTAGCAGATACAGACATTATACTTGGAATACAAAACCAAAACACTTGGATTGAAGACTTCTCTTCTGGAAATTGTGCTATAGAGTTTAGTCATGTGCTGCCAACACTCACACATTTTATAGGAACAAATATGTTTGGTCCAAAGCAACTTCATCTGAATCTGTTGAAATGTTACTGAAGTCCGTAGGAGAGAATGGGATGAACTACAGTAAAGCTGTTACGATGGAGGCTAATCCTCAGAATGATTCAGGTGACTTGATTAAGCAAGTGGATTCTACTTCAAAGATTCTTGGTAATAATAACATAACTGATTTTGATCAATCCATGCCGCGGGATAATATAGAAATAAATTCATTGGGTCAAGATAAAGATGAAAGTGAAGTAGTTAGGCAAAGTACCGACTCTGTTAGTAATGCACTCATAAGCAATGAGCTTTTAAGAAAATTTGATGCACAAAGAGAGAGTTCATCATTTTTGAGCAATGCTGTTGAACAGAAGGAACGTTATTCCTTTTTGAAACCAGCTGGTGATCCCTTGCTATTGATAAATGATGGATGTCAAGTGACTGGAATCTCTAACAACTGTGATGGGTTGCTTGATGCTTTTGCTTCTCAAGTGAATGATTTTAATACTACGGGCAAGGCAGTAGAACTAGAAAGGGAATATATTGCAGCAGGTAACCAGAATGAGCAAGAATCAGAAGATAACCAAGCAGCAAATGAATCATTCACTGATATAAATTCTAAGGTAGCATTTAAATCTACAGAAATTGAGAACATGGAAGGCAACAATTCTAACCTAGATACACAGACTTCTGAGAATGAGACTGTTATTGTGGAAAATTATATCAGAGTTAACATTCTTGAAGATGATGAGGAATTTGGAGCTACTTTGATTCCACGTGAAAATGCTGTAACAAGTAGATCATTTGATACACTACATAATTTAGCTAAAGCTTATTCCGATACAACTCTAGTGGCTTATGCATTGGAGAAAGATGCTGCATCATCAGTTAGAACCGATTTTACAAATTTGAAGAATGATGCTAATGCTCTTGAAGGTAAACTGGAAGATACTAAAAATTCAGGAGACAATGGATCAGGTAGCCTGTAACCCTACTTTTAAACTTCAATGCCGTGGGTTTAACTCGGTAAAACAGAATTTTAACAGATCCCTTCATATAGCTCATATTATTCTTTATGTTTATATTAATCAAGCTTTTAATATGTATTGTGCACCTAAATTAGTACATTGTACATCTAGAATTGCAACACTATGAGTTCCCTTTCGTCAGGGTGAACATTCTATTTCATAACCTTAATCAACTTGCGTGCTGAGTTTCAATAAGAAAAATACTATACAAGGTAACCATGCAAATTATTCATATCAAAGTAAGGTATCACAAAAATAGTATAAAAAATTAATTATTATCAAGAAGATCGTTTTAGATTAAAAAGATATTTTTGTCTATGCTAGAAACATATTTAGTCAGCAAAAAATACTTTATAAAGGATGAAATAGAAAAAAACATTTCAATAAAAAATAAAATCATCTTCATAATTAGCCCCAACAAACTTATAAATTCAAACCTAAAATCTTTAAAAGCATTAACTGTTAATTTTTTAAAGTAGTTTATACTCCTTGTTTTATTTCTGATTTTTTTTCTAAACTATGAACTAGAGTATATTAAATAATGCTTCAAACATTTACATTTTTATATAGATTTGAATTTCTATAAAAATGTATTTGTCCATACTATTTGCGTTTTACCAAAAAGCGTGTTCAGAAATATTGCTGCAGTTTTTTTTTTGGATAAATCACACTTTGGCAAAAAGAAAATATTTCAAAGTATGATTCAAAGAAAAAACACACTCAAAATTTCACCGTTTCAAGTAAAATTGATTTAAAAAAGATCATTATATTTTTTTGTTAGCTTTCCATCAATGTGTTTATTCATATTTTTAGGATTTCTTTTTTTTGCTTTAAGCTTGTTTTGAAAAAAATATATAAAATATCTCACTTTAGCTTTTTCAAAATATGTCACTTTCTACCAACAGAAAATGATTAAAATACATGGGTCCAATTTGGAATCACAACAGTATATATATATTTTGTAAATCACATGGCATTATTTTGGATGTGAAAAAAAATTTCAACACACTGGTGCTGTATAAAAAATTTCACTTTTTTGAATGAAAGTAATCATCTAACTGAGTGTTCACTTGACCATTGAAATAACAATTCTTTTGGGGGTCCTTTCCACTTTACAATTGGTTTAAATATATGCTAAAAAATATCTTTCGCGGTTGAATCAAACATTTGCACCAATGATTGAAAGCATTGTTTTCTGCAGTACAGCAGTTATCATGAAGTGGTATTTCCATTTTCACAGGTCTATCACGGTAACCATTATCCTTATTTTCATCTGCATAATCAGTCTTTTTATAGACTCGACAATGGTCCCTTCAATGGGATCAAAGTTTAATGGTTCATTATTCTCCCACATATTGTCAATATATATGTCTAGTGGCAACTTCCATAATATCCAAGGCATGAACATCAACATCTAGTTCTATATCCATGTTGTCGTCATTATTAATTTGGCATTGTATTTAGTTCAACTTCACCTACATTTGATGGTTCTGCACCAATTTCTTGTGTAGTTTGAATAAAACAATATACTAACGTGTGTATTTGAATGACAAACATGTCGTAGGAAAGGTACAAAAAAGAATGTACTTTAGACTCATGTAGCATGAATGAAATTTGGATGTAATTTCACTTGGATGTGTGAGTTGAGGATAACTCATTAAAGTGAAGAGAACCGAAATTCATTTATGGTTGGCTATAATTTCACACATTTATGTAATTATGATAAGCAGGAGCCATTGATGTTTAGATAATATTCTATGTTGTAAGAAAGGTACATAAAAGAATGGTATGTTTAAACTCCTACAATGTTTTAAAGAAAACTGGCTCGATATTTGCCTCAAAGAACGCATCAAGGCAATGGAAGATAAAACGTCTTGAGGCTTTCTCAAAAAGTTTTTACCTATGAGGCTTACGCCTTAGCAACTTAAGACGTACGAATGGTACAAAATTTACACCTTGCACGCCTTAAACTGCTAAGGCATGCAACTCATTTTTTAACCTTTAAGTGTAAATATTGGTGCTAACAAAACTTATAAAACTTCAATTGTTTAATAGAAAACTAAAAAAGAGTAAAATTTAAGAAAATGGAAGTTAGTATTTTTTATCTTTCAAATTGAACATCAACGTGATTAAGTGAGAGTTTTTGAGACAACGATCAAGAGCTACATAATGGATTTTCTCAAATATTATTAAAATAACATTTCTGAATTGTCATCACTGAATCTCCGAATAAATTATGCGGATTGATTTAAATTGGTAGATGAATAAATAAATAAAATAATACCTTATATGATTTCTAATTGCTTTCCACTGGAATCGATTAATGATCACCTTCAAAAATTTAGAAAATAATTGAAGACAAATAGAGTGAGAAAGAAAAAAATAAAACACATATCGTTGCGGAGCTGAAAATTGAATATGAATTCTTCAAACATACTAATAAGGATTGAATCGTTTGTATATATACACCATAAAATGCTTAAATGTGATTTATAGTTTTAATCATTTATAGTTTTATGAATAGATAATAAAGAATGATTAGGATTGAACTCTTAAAATTAGGTGTTTATATTATTATTTATATATAGTTTTATGTGATTAATTGTCGGCTTTTATTTATTAATAAAAAACTAATAATAAAAAACCAATAATTATTTACGCCTCAATGTTTATTCAAAAAACTTATGCCCCAACGTTTTGAGGCTTACGCCTTGTGAGCAAACATACGCCTCTTGTATGCTTTCGCATTTTAAAACTCTAGGCTCCTATAACATGAATGAAATTCTCTCGATATGCGAGTTGAGAATAACTCGTGACATGAGGAGAACCAAAATTCATTTATGGTTGGCTATAATTCGTACATTTATTTAGTTATGATAACCACGAGCCGTTGATGTTTAATTTTTTTTTAGTATTTTCAATATTCTGGTGTAATTTATAATTCCACTATTATTTATCAAGGGATTATTCTTCAACACATGCTGATTTTTTTCTTTCTGAGAAGTCCTGTTTTTGATCCTATGACAAGCATAAATCAATATCTTCGTCGTCATTTACTTTTATTGTTCTCGACATTAAATTCATTGTCCAATTACATGTCAACTTAGCGTTAAACAAACTTAAATAAGCTATTTTTGTTTGTTTTTGTTTTTTGAAAGCAAAAACCAATACAATATCAAAATTTAAAGACTTGATATTGTAGCTTTATACACCACCGCTTTCAAAATATTGCATGTGCCGCATTTGTGAACTTTTGTTGGTGTGTTCTTTCCTTCAGCATACTTTGAATTATTTTGTTCATCAATCACTAGTTCGCTGACATAATAGCAAATGGTCGGAGTAGTATTTTTAACATTCTACGATAAACAAAAATATATAACATGTTAGCTAATCAACATGGCCATCTAAAATGCAAACGTATTTCTAACAATATAATGTTGGTTTCATTTATACGTTTAGGTTTTAAACAAAATTCAACTGTCAAAAATCGGGCAAGAGTTTCAATATTTAACCTTTTTATCAAAGAGAAAGTGACGAATATGTGATTGCATGAGGTTGTTTTTTTATATTGGCTTTAAAGCATGATTTGAACCAAATATCTAATGGTTGTTTTTGGATGTTTGAGATGTAATAGATGAAGAATAAAATGAGGGGCCGATGAAGCAACTCTTTTTTTAGGAACATAAAATTACATTGATGTGATTTCAAACAGCGCAAGTGTAATTTACCAATTTCACAGTGAGATGGAAAATGAGAAGAGTGTTGACACCATTAAATGGTGCCATTGTATTTTTTGTTGTAACATATAAATTGGTATGGTCTCAAATTACGCTATTGTATTTCATCCACTTTATGCTGATGTGGAAGCAATGTTGTCATGGATGCTACCGAAGTGAAGCAGAATGCCATTTAGGTCCTATTTAGTATTTTGGATGGTCCTTCTTTTCTACTTTGGTGCTTTATTTCACAACTTGACGAAGGTGTTGCCTATGCACTGAGCTTTTCTTGAGATGTTAAGAAAATAAATGTTTTTTATTTTTATTTTTTTATTTTGACTAAATTAAATATATTACAATAAAAGCACTCAATTACTTTGTTTATTTATTGAAGCTCTACATGTATTCTAATAGTATTTCTAGATTTAATTAAACTTTTTATATTTCATTCCAAATTATATAGACAATCAATCAATAAATGTTCCTCTTTATTATTCATAAAAAATATATAGTAGGAGTTACCCTTTAATTTCTCACTTCTTTGAAATCCGATTTTAATGGTATCTTTTAAAAAAAAATTTTGTTTTCAAATATTTTTGGAATATAACATAAAGTAATATATTATATATAAAAACTTGAATTGTTCACTATTATTGTCCTTCTTATTTTGAAACTTTCACAACTACTCGGTACATTTTAATTATAGCCATGACATAAATTTTATTATATATAAAATTCCTTACTTCTATAAACTATAATAGTGTGATTTATTTTGCAATTTATCGACGAATAAAGTAAAAATCCGTGTGTTTGTGTGCGTGCATGTGTGTATATATCACTCACAATAAACTAAACTAAATAACGACAATCTAATCAAAACCAATTGAGTTTTTCATATTAAATGTTGTTATTGTGCTTATAGTTATTTAATGCAAAATTCATTTGTACTACAATGCTTATTTTGGCTAGGCTCTGCTAAACTCCATTTGGATTCTAAGGCTATTCTTAACACCTAGTGCCGCCCCGCTTTGAACAACATAGCTTAGGAGAAAGTGGATTAAATTTAATTATATTTGAAAAAGACCTCTTTTTGAAGAAGACAAACAAAATATCCCATTTTTAATGTATTCAGCTGAATTTTAAGGAAGAATATTAGTTGGTTTTTCACAATTGCGAAATGCTGCTATGAATGTCTCGAGAACATAAAGGACGTAAAAGCAATAAAAAATATTTTATAATATACAGTAAGAAATTTGCAATAATATGGCCTCAACATATTTAAAGCTTCATCAATCAAAAATAACCTTGGTTAAAAAGGTTTGTTCTTAATAAAAACCAAGGTTAATTATTTTTCTTTAACTTTTGTTTGTGTTAGTTTGATGTATTGGATGTCCGTGGTGTTTGTGTTCTTGCCAGTCATGCACACTGTTACTTTTTAGGAGTGTTGGTGGCTTGGTGCTTCATATAGCTGTTTTGCCTCTGAAACTCATTACTCATGTAATTTAAATTAGTAGTGCAGATTGTTGGATAACCACAATAAAACTCTTTAGTCCCATTTCGTCTATTATTTTGATATTCTCCTCTTTACACATCGTTATTTCCACTAGCGTTTGATTAAGTGTGTTGAGTAGATGGATAGACAAGCTCTCAAGCGTGTGCGGCGTGGAAGAACGTGCGTATGTGGCACTTTGAAGGTGCACAATGTGTCTCCAGCGAAGATAACGTGGACGAACGAACAGCCTTATCTTCGCTAGAGACGCATTCAGATTTAACTTTTGGAAAAAAACCGATTTTTTTTTTACCAAAAATAAAAGTAGAGGTGTAATTTAGAATATGTTTTTGAGAAGAGCTTTTCACGTACGAAACTTGAAAATAAGGGGTGGATCCTATTTTCCTCTATATTAAACGATAACCATTTATCTTGTTTCAAAGTTTAGTAATTCCTTCTTTTAAAATCAAGTGTTTGACTTTTTCTTGACAGTAATTTCAAGATTAGTATCATCAAACGATTACACTGCCTTCGGTCAGTGGTTTCCAGGTCATCTATTTGGTGATTCATTTTCATTCCTTCATTTCAAGTGATGATTGACTTGCAGTTTCAACTTTGAGTGACACCATTCACTAATTAGGCGTACATCACTCGTTAGATGTTAGGTTTAAATTATTTTCAGTTAGCGCCACTAACTAGTAACATAAATAGAAAACACCACTAAATAGACGGACAATACTAATTAGACATACATCATCTATGTTTGTTTTTCCACTTATTAGTCATATCATGTTTGTCTTTCATTGTATAATTAGACTTTATATCACATTCATATCCTTATTGTAAAATAGAAAACATGGAAAATTCTTTTTACTGTTAAAAAAATCACATTATTAAATCATTTATTAACTAGGAAACATTTACGACAATGAATGACATGAATTCATATGCATTAATTTTAGATAAAAACAACCCAAAATATCACCAAAATAAAATATTTTTGTTCAATGTAAAGAAAATAATAATATTAAATAGAGTTTAAAAGTAAAATAATGTTGTATGATAAAATATATTCGTTCTTTCATTTCCTTCTTTCATTTCTAAATTAGATTCTTGAAAAAAGCAACGTATATTTGTGAAATGAAAATATTCTTAGCATGTAGCCTTTTAGTATTAGAGAGATTGTTTAAAGTTTAGACAAAACGAAAATCCAATATTAGAGAAAATTCTAACAAGAATGTTATACGTAGAAAAATGTCGTCGTGACTAAACAAAGGTTTGCCATTTTTTCTTTATATAATCAAAATATATTATATTCACAAATTTTGTTAAGTTTTCTTCATTTTTTTTAATTATAATTGGGTGGTGACAATAAATAAATGAGCATGGGGATTTCGACTCAAGTTCCTCTTTTGAAAAAATCATTAGCCTTGCATCTCTTTAATAAAAACAATGCAAATCAAGTCTTTATATATATGCAAGTGTTGTTCAAACTGATGTTAAGATCCTTCTCAATCCTCATCGAATATAATTTTTTTTTGGAAGGTTTTGTAGTTTTTTGAACCGAATGCACTTAAATTTTCGTACTTATGTATTCAAAATAGTTTCTTCTTGCAGTGCAAATACCTGTATAAAAGTTATCGTGCCATGCAGAACAGTTGCTACCCAATTATTTCCATGCAGAAAAGTTTGCAGTGCAATTGCATCACTAATATTTGTACTACCAACATCCGTTGTTGTGCAACAACACAAAACTAATGCAAATTTTTATGTTGTACAACAAATATATGCAGAATACTTGCATTGCAAGTATATGATATATTTATTCAAATTTTTTACATGACAAATATTTACTCTACACTCTGAAATTTGGCAAACTCTTACCATAGTTGACTATCTTTTATTTGACGTCTTTGGTGAGGATGAAGAATGTTGTCAGGTGCGGTGCTTAACGTGAATTTGACTGGCGATGATCTCGTAGCGTAACATCTATGGTGATCAGAATTTGCATTTTAATCAAAGATTTTCGAATTTGATCATCTATAACCTGCCACCGAAGGAGCTTGGGTGGATGTCGGAAGATGCAGATTTTGATGAAAAGTCATCGAATTGTGGTTGGAATTGATTTAGCTGATTTTGGAGGTGAGAATCGGCGATCAGTCGATCAAAGTGAGGGTTGTAAACAATGTGAATTATGGGCAAACTTCCAAATCTCGGATTTTAGGTGAAATCTCGAACTGACATCTTATTCTATATCTTGGGCTGAGATCTTAAGGTCTCGTGTAAGATTGGGTGTCAAACAATTAAAAATCATGTTTGAAACTCGTCTCTTCCAAATGCAAAAAGTGGATCTCGGGTGAGATCTCGAACGAGATTAACAAAATTAAAACTCCGATCACTGGACTTGGAAATAGATAAATAATGGGAGGAACATTTGAATGAGTAGTAATTTTGAAAAGTAGGACGTGTGTCAAATTTCCATTATATTTTATCCATTTAGAATATATGTTTGTATATAGAAAGCGGGTATATTTGTCTTTTCACCTCCAATTAGAGGCAAAGCAATCAAACCGTTATCTTTTTTTTTTAATATCTAATTAGATGGAAAATAAATATCCTTTTTTTTTGTCGACTTCTAATTAGATTGCGTTAGCATATGTCTAACTATATCTATAAACGAAACCTCCACCCCCCCCCCCCCCCCACAACACCCCAAAAAACCCACAAAATCCCCAAGTCCTATTGGAGTAAGTTGTGCTTGTGCTCAACGACTTTTATTCTAATTTCTTTTTGCTTTCCTCAAAGTTTCTACATCAAGCAATCACAACTATACTTAGTGTTCATGGTATTGTTGTAGATGTAGAACTGGAACATTCCGCTTCACTTCTTGATTGAGATTTACCTTCATTATTATATGTGTATCCTAATGAAGCACCAACATAGAATCCTTATCGGTCTTTTATTAATTCATTGATATTATTATTCTTTATTCACCAAAAAGTTTTGCCACAAACTTATTAAGAATGAATTTATATAACTTTCATTTTTTTAGCAATGTGAATTTATCTCCTTAGACGTAAAGCAACTATATTATGTATGTTATAGTGTGTGTTATATATATGTATATATGGTAAGGATCCACTACACCCCTCTTTTGTTACATTGATTCTACATCCTATGGTAATTAAGGATACATAATTTTATAATCAAGTGAAACTTCGGGAATGTTCTATCTACACTATGATGAACATCATGCCCATAAAATATGAAACCATTTTGAAACATCTAGGATGATCTTGAGTCATATAAGAACATATCTACGAATTTTTGTTTGATTTCGAAATGTATATCTTTGAAAATCAAAGGAATGTAGTGGAATGAGATGTGGGAACGATGTATATCAACAAACTTGCCTACCCCAAACCCCACTCAAGCGTGAGTCTTGTGTGCTGGGTAGATGATGGTGATGTGGTCCACTTGTAAATTAGTTAGTTTGAAAGGGTGTATGATGCAAGAGTATCTTCATTCTCATGTTTATTCTGTCTAGGCCAGATATTATTATTAAACAGCATACATATGTTAACTATGTAATCCTACATATTGCGGCAAAAACTAATTAATGAAGAACACTGAACACAGAGAAGAGTTTTTAGATTTATTAAAAGATGAATCATTATTTTGTCTAAAGCCAGTTTTTGATTTGTTTCCTCGAGCGATTTTGATATTAGTAACATTGGGTGATTTGCTGGCCCTGTCAAGTGCACTTACCCTTCCCCGGCTTGCAGGGATGAAACTAAAAGGGGGGCAAGTGGTTGCGATGGTCCCCTCATGATTTGAAATTTTTCTGTACAAAGAATTATACAGTTATCCTTTTGCTATTTTCCATAATTTTTTTCCTAAGAAATGGCTTCTCTTTCAGCTTGAAGGAAGATGAATAGGATGAGGAGAAAGTCCAGTTATGTAACTTATTTCAACACGTATAATTACTTGGACTGTTTTGAATTTTATTATATTAACTAATATTACAATTTGTTCATATATATTTTACCAATTTCTGTTATTTTAATTATTGATATATACGTAATCATTTAGTAAAATATAGCCTTTAGACAATGCTTTCAGTATGCCTGATCTTTGGTTTTTATGCAAGCTATACATGCCGTGCTCGGCGTGGAGAAATATACGTTTGTAATACATTTTTTGATGCAATGCTATTTTTTTTATACTGAACATTGAAGGATGAATATATTTATCAGATTTTGCCCCCCTCTCAACAAATTTCGTGCTTTGTTCCTGCCTGGTTGAGTAATTTTGAGTGACGACTGTCTCATAATTCTGAACCGCATCATCAAGTTGACATGTATCATGGGGTACATGTATTCTTGCATGTTTTATTTTGGAGTTTTCATGATTGAATACGTTCGCTATGTTATAATCTGAAAATTTGGCTTCCGTAATCATGTCCGACCTTTTGAAATAATTTCCAAATACGGAAAAAAAAGGAGGAAAAATTTGCATGACTTAACTTTTTTAGCAGTCAAATATCAATGCTCATCGGGACATGTTAATATATTAATATTTGTTTGTTTAGCTAGATATATTTATAGCCTGCGTTTTCTTATTCACTTGTAAGCGTATTTGTGAGTTTGCACAAATTGTATTTCAATAAATGGTAATAAGAAAATAAGGATGAAATGCACTTTTAGCCGTTTCTATAGTAGTCGCTATGCTATTTCATCCTTCTTTTCACGTGCACTGTACTATCTGCTGGTATACCTTAGCCGGTTACCAGGTAGTGGGAATAACATTAATCCTAAAGGTAAAAAAACAGTGGTTATGATGTTTAGATCATGAGCCATGTTAAAGTGTATATTATCTTGTTATTTCTGTGGATGAGCTGCATACTGGTTGTCTTTTCTTTTTATATATATATATATATATATATATATATATATATCTTACTACGGTTGTTTATCACTCATAATTGACAATCAAGTATATCTCACTTGTTTGATGGTAACACAGGAAAAGACTTGTTGTCCGTGGAAATTGCGAAAACAAGTTCAGTTAAACCTAGCTGTTATTCGCCTACCATTGTTAGAGATGTATCTTTTCACACTGAAGTAGAAGGTATTAATTCACCAGTTCAAATTTCTACTCTCCCAGTATACGGATCATTAATTTCACCTGAAACCGGAGGTAAAATTGATATGATTAAGAACATCACTCTTGATCCCGATAAACCTACCACAATTGAAAATGATACAAGCTTCTCATTTGAAGTTGGAAATACAGTGGATATGTCAGAAAAAGTCACAAGCAATCAATCAAAACTTTCCCATGGTGTGTTATCTTCTGGAACTCGTAAGGTAAGTTAAATATGCATTTTTTCTTTCTTTCTTTTCTTCTTAGTATCATTCTGTACAATACTAGTGATACCTTTTACCACTGATTATTTTACCTATATAAAATTTAGATCGCAAAAAAAATAGATGTGGGAACAAAGGAGGAAAAATCAACCAAACCAAGGGCAAAGTCTACCAAATGGGCATCAACACATAAAAGCTGTTCTGACAGTGTTGGAATATCATATACAGCCTCTTCTACGTCAATTGGAACCGGATATAGTATTTTTCGGATAGATGAAGTGGTACCAAAGGCTAAAAGTAGCAGCCACAAAAAGAAACCTGATTCTCCATTTATTCAAAAATCTTTCTTGCCTGATTTGAACACTTCTGTTTCTGCTTCAACGTTGGTTTGTCAACCATTCTCTGATCTACAGCAAGTTCAATTGCATGCACAGATATTTGTTTATAGCTCTTTAAGGTTAGTCTTGTTTCTTTCTTTGTTCCATTTAGATTTGATAATTATAATGATAATAAGATGTTAACTTTCTTGTTGCAGTGAGAATAAGCCGCCAGTTGAAACGTACATGAAATCAGCTTTTAGAGAGATGGGTCAGTTTTAAAAATATGTTTCCCCTCTGTTATTTCTTATAGATATTATAAACTGCACTTATTGTTTGCTATTTTATCTTTGTCAAAGAGGTAACTATGTCCCTTTTGCAAATATTGTATCACAAGTGCTTTTTTTTCAAGACCTACCCACTGTTTAAGAATTTGGTTAATGATATTTGGATCTACACCATTGTCAATTCTGCGCTGCCGTAGTTTATATCTCAATCTCTTACAGAGGGAAGGTTGGTGTTAGGTACACATGCAGTTGTAATAGTTTGCAACCAACGTTTATTCTTTATAGTCCATTTCTATTATTGGTGTTAATCTTGATATCTGGTTGTTTTAGTTTGTAAATCTGGTCAATGGTGGTACTGATCATATTTCATTATTTCTTTCTGACTAGATGGTGGCAGGAGTACATGGGAGACTGCATGGCGCAAATCAGTTGATAGGTATCAGACTCAGAAGCCATTTCTCAACCCAGAGACCCCTCTTCCTTCTCATTCAGGTACATAGTTTTAAACGATTTATCAGTTAATGAATTATATGTAAAAATTATCTTCTTTGCAGTTCCTAGAGTACCCGAGCAAGGGACAAAGTCCCCTTTAGTGCAAAGCAAAGTTATAAGCACTTCTGCTAGTAAAAGTACTAGCAAATTTATTTCCTCAGCTACACCAAGTACCCCTTCACCATTACCATTTCCATTGCGGAACTTAACCTCAAAATCACCAGGAACTGCACACCTTAGTTTCAATCAAGCCTTGATACCATTAGATCCTAATCCATCTTCACAAACAAGGCAGTTTGCTTACAGTAGTACACCACGGATATTTTCAAACACCCGCCCAGCACCATGGGTTATATGCAGCCCAAGCCCAGCCCTTAAATTAAGACACTCTTTGTCTGTATCAGCAGTTGATACTGTCGAAGTAACTCCCGTTAGAGAATCATCCGTGCCATATACTGCTTTGTTTTCTTCTCCTATGCCTGTTAATATTCCTTTGGACCCACAGGGTAAAACAGCAAGTGTGCAAAAAGCCAGAAAGTGGAAGAAAGCTCGACAGGACACGGAAGATAACTCTGAAAGTATTTTAGTTTCTCAACCCGCACTTACCCCTGTTGTTCATAGGAGTCCACCAATTACATTACCATATGTGTCACCAACTACTAAGACACATGCAATGGTTGCTATTGAGAAGATTGTTGCAGCTGTTCCTCACAACCTTTCTCCTCATAATTATCAGATGATAAACAGTGTTAGTAGTGCAGAGATAGCTAAAATCTCAGAAGAGGTTGGTAGTAAAATAGAACAAGCTAAGCTACAGGCTGAAGAAGCTGCTTCTCTAGCTGCTTCAGTTGTTAGTCATAGCCAAATCATATGGAATCAATTGGCTGCACAAGAGAATTCCTCTTTACGTTCAGAACTAGAAGCAAAGCTTGTTGCAGCAGCAGCAGCTGGTTCTGCAGCTACCTCAGTTGCAAGGGCTGCTGCTGTGGTTGCCAAGGTTGCATCTGAGACTGCTTTACAGGCAAAATTGATGGCAGATGAAGCAATAGATTCAGCTAAAACAGGTAATTTTTTATGATAACTATTTTAGAAGGAAAAAAATTACCTCATCTCTTGTACTCCATCCATTTACTGTTACTTATTTCTCAGACTTTAGTAAATGTTTTAAGATAGTTTATATATCTCTAAAGCAGGCAGTTTGAAAAACTTATTTGAACTATGACCTCTACAAAAAGATGTATTATTTTTTTAACAAAACTGCCACCATTATCCGGCACTAGTTTAGACTTTAGAGCCCCTAAATCCTAATTTTGGGAGCTCATTCTAGAAACTTTTGCCAGTGCAAACATGTTTGTAGCAAGGTAAGACACCCGCTACAATATAAATTTATAAGCAGAGTTTTTACTTGCAATATAGGGGTGGAAATAAGGAATTCTAGCATACATGGATTCACTGTAAAGTAATAAGATGATCTTACCTTTGGAGAATTGAAATTCAATTTTTTCCGGCAAAACTTGATTTATTTTATGCTGGGAAATACGTGTATAATATAAACTGGTAAAAAAGAGCATTCAAGTAGACTCTCGATACTGGTCTAGTATATTTGGTAACTACCGGCATTTGACAATCCCGGTATGTGTGTATGTTGACAAACGTCACGTGCGAAATACAGAAGTTATATTTGATGCTGGGAAAAATTTACCAGTGTTAAATCTTGGATCAACTCCAGAACACAAGGACAAAGTGCATGGTTTTAGTTTGACCGCTGCTAGTGATCCTGCTCAAATAATAGTTGATGAAAGTTCAGTGACCACTAAACGAGCAAAAAATCTTGAAGCAATTATGAGGGCTGCAGGACTTGCTGCAGAAGCAGCATCTCATGTTGGCACACTTATTGCAATGGGTGATCCGTTGCCTTTTAATCTGAGCAATTTACTTGAAGCCGGTCCTGATAGTTCTTGGAAAGCTTATGTCAAAACAAACAAGTTGAAAGATTTGGAGCAGTCTGAAAATGCACCCTCTGCTATCAAAAAAATGCAGCAAACTGTCTTCAAAGAAGGGGAACACCAGACTGTGCAATCTGAGGAAAACTGCTATGGTAATATTAAAATTTAATGGTAGCACCCCTTAAGATTTGATTGCTTTCTGCTTTAGATGACAGCATGTTAAGATTAAGGTAGCACATGCTTAATTGACTTATTGTTTGTCAAAGCTGGATACACTTTGTTAGTTGCTTCTACCTGTGTTTCATTTTGTATTGTTTGTCAAAGCTGGATATCTTGTAGGCATAGTGATGTGAAATTGAAGTCATTCACTTTGATTCAAAAATGGATATTGAAATATATCCAAAATAAACAAAAATCAATCATAAAAAAAAAAGATCCTGAAGTGGCAAGTTAAAAGATTCTGGAGAAGCTGTTTGTTATTTATCTCCTTCTCAAGTGACATTTCAAAAGAAGTTTTGTTTAGCGATGTACTCTTTTACACTGATAAATGTGGTTTAATGGATATAGGTAGTGGTGTAGGAAAGTCATCAACTTTTCCAAATGAAAGCCAGGAAAACGATCCAGACAATCAAAAAGAAAATTCTTTTAAGAAGGGATCTCTTGTTGAGGTATGTTTTTCTGTCGGATCCATTTGCAAGCTGACTTGACATGTTAACTTTCGTGTAATTAACAGAACGGTCTTTTCTTCTTCTTGTTTAAAGTTTAACTAAACATGCTGACTTCATGTTTCTCTTATATTAGAGTAATTTTTTTTCTTTCAATTCAGTCCACTTCTTCAAAAATGTAACAAGTTTAACCCATTTTGAAAACTGTTTACCAATTTAGGCCACTTTTGACCATGTTGATGCTTAGTCGGCAGTTTGTCTGATGCGATTTCAAAGCGCACAATTACAAATTTGTATAAAAAACATCGGCGCTGTATGAAATGGAGCTAGTATAAAAATGCTAGTTTTTATTTAATGAATTTGCACTAGTGCGATTTGAAATCGTGCTATTCCAAATCACTGACGTAATGCCAGCTGGTCAAAAGTGCCCAAAGTTGTTAAATAGTTTTCTAAATGGGCTAAACATGTTATATTTTTGAAAAAATGGTCTGAATTGAGGATTTTTCTGTATCATGGAATTTCTGTTTGTCATCCATGCTTGGTGCAGAAACTCCTCTCATTTCCCCCCCTTTTTGTGCTTTTGATATTTCCATTAAAAATTTATATGATAATTCATAACACATTTTTTTTAGTTTCTTTGGAAATTTTTTCATAAAACATTATGCAACTCATTTTGTTTCTGTTTGTTATCTTGTTTGGTATTGAATTCCTCACTTTTCTTTCCATGTGCATTTTTTTGATGTTTTTTCTTAAAAAAATCATCTGATTAGACATCATAACGTTATTTTTTCTAGCTTACTTTAGCTTCTTACAATATTACGTAACTCATTTTAAACAGTATTATTATAGAGGGAATTAGGGAGCAGGACAAATTTTGGAAAAATATTAGACTGAAGGATAACAAGTTTCTTTTTTAGGTTGAAGGAAAAACTTTGAAAAAAAATTGGGCTGAAGGACAATGCTAGTTATAACTAGCATTATATTCAATTTTTACACTATACAAAATGCTAGTTATAACTAGCATTATATTCAGTTTTACACCGTGCAAAATGCTAACTATAATTAGCATTATCCTTTAGTCTAATTTTTTTCAAAGTTTGTCCTTAAGCCCAAAAATGAAACTTCTTGTCCTTCAGTCTAATTTTTTTTTCAAAGTTTGTCCTTGTGCCTATTTTCCACATTATTATATTTGAATGTTTAGTGTTTTTAAACTTGACGAGGAGGTGTAGCTGATTCATCGTCAAATATCTTTTAGGTTATATTTGATGAAGGTAGACTCAAAGGAGGCTGGTTTTCAGCCCGTGTTCTTGATGTGGAAGATAATAAAGTTCATGTTTCTTATAATAATTTACCTTCTGATGATGGTAAGGAGTATATATCTACAAATCTAATTTGAGATGAATTTCTTTTATTTATTTGCAGTTTAGTCATTATATCATGTGTGATAGGTTTATTGTATTATGAGAAATTGGGATAACCGGGTATCCAAACAGCTTCAAGGAGACAACAAAATAAAAAACTAGACCTAATAATTTGACTAATATACAAAACCCTTTAAATTGTATGTCATGATGTGCGCATTACATTTCAGTCTCTTTTCTTCACTTATATTTCTTACTGATCTTTCCATGTCTATTACCTACTTTCCAACATGCTCAACATGATTCTTCTTATCTTCTATTCCTTTATTACATTTCTTCACTAGTAATGCTTTTAATGACTCTTTACTTCAATACACATAATCTCAATGGAAGTTTAGAATTTTTGGTTTAATTTACTTAGGATCTTTGCAAATCGATTTGCAAATGCTAATTAAAAACCAATTGAAATTGCATTAAATTGAGTTAAAACATGTTTGCAACGTGGTCAATAAACCAAGCGCCTACAAAAACCAAGCGTTCATAAAAACCAAATCCAACGATACATGAATAAAACTCACAGTAATCGTACATGTTCAAAGCAAACCGTGTCACATATAACATGCATTTTACTATGTGCCATAAAGTGAAACGACCTACTAATTAATATAGATTAGACGCCAAGCACCTAGAGGCATATGACATGCTGTAACATATTGTTGCTATTTTGATGTTGTTATATGTTACTACCTTTGTGTTTCTAGTATTGGAAATAAATTTAAAACTGTGCGTTGATTGTTATAGTATCGGAGAATGTGATATGGGGCCCTCATGGTTATAAATATTAGCTTTGATTTTTTTTTCTTTCTATTATTGAATGAGGTTGGAACATGATTACCATTGCTCTCAAACTTCCTCAATCCAACCCTCTTTTATTGGATTTTATGATCCAAATTTTGTGGTGTTCGACTCTTTTGGACTATGATTCCAATGTATTGTTTACCCTCTCTTTTTTGTTCAATTTCTCTTCCTTTCTTTTTTCTACATTGATTTTCATTTTATAGGATCCTTTTAGCACTATTGTAACTTGATAACTATATGTAACCGCTTCATTTTTGTTGTGCATAATGCATAATGTGTATGAAAATTCGAAGTGTGCATATTTGTAATTTGGATATTAGGCTGTAGTTCATACCTCTTCACCCTCCAGTAGTTCTGTTATACCTTTAGATGAGACAACTTTGTCTATAATTCAATTGTCAGGTTCAGCGCAGCTTAAAGAATGGGTATCACTTGACAGTGAAACTAACAGAGCTCCAAGAATTCGTAATGCACATCCATATAGTGTCACACAAAACGTTGGAACAAAGAAGTGGCGGAGAGAGGTTGCAAGTGATCATGTATGGGAAGTTGATGATCATGTGGATGCACGGATGCATAATGGGTTAGTATTTCGAGTTTCTCTCTTATTTTCCTATGTTGTTACATGAATGGTCTCATTAAATACTGTGAGACATACAATAAGCGTTCATTGTTTCAGTTTTGACTAAATACACCTGTAAGTAAGTGAAGTACACTAAGAGTATCACTCCTTGAATGCACTCAGACTGTAATATTATAATTTTACTCATTTGCCATTCACACTCAGAGTGCTATTCCTTGAAAGTATACCAGTATATCAATGTACTAATCACATCTGCTCTAAAGAGCAGCCAAAGTTGAGAGGATGACAATTTCTGCGTTTGGTTGCTCATTCATATTTGGTGTACCTTCTGGTTAATTTTACTTCATGCTAATCATAAGGGTAGATATACTAGATATACCTATGCAAGTAATAAGAAGAAGACTGATGCAAAAAACGATAGGCTTATCTCTATCTTCAAGAACTGTTGGTAGTTTTGTAGCAAGCGTCTGAAAATGTAGAAACATTGCTTATCACTTCATTAAACCTGCTATTCTTATTGCAAATATGCTTTTTTTACATGCAACTTTTGAAGCTAAATAATCCTGGATATGTTATGGGCTGACATTTTCACAGTTACTTGGTGTTTGCAGAAGAGTATAGTGAAGTTTAGTAGGTGTGAAAAGGCCTAACCAGCATATTCTTTCCCATTTGTGTCGTCATTCTCACATGTATTTTATTATTTACCAGGTGGTGGGGAGGGATTATCACTGAAAAGATCCGATTAAATGAAACAAAGCTCAAAGTGCATTTTCCAGGTCCAATATACATTACTTTCCCACTGCTGTCTTTATGCTTTCTCTTTAATTCTATTGCAAATGTTTCCTAATTCGTTTGATGAAAATTCTTATTATCTGTCCTATTAATAATGAAAATTCAACCAATAGAATTTCCACCGTGTCTTTTTGAAATTTCGAAAATACCCTAGATAGTATCCTTTCATGACCATCCATAATGGAATCTCACATCGGTTTGCAGTCTCCACCATCATCCCTTCCCGACCGCACATCAATGGAATTTCACTATCAATTTGCATCCGACACCACCATCAGGACTGCTTGAAACTAAGGCGTTTTGACCATCAAAACTTTTGCACTTGTAACACACATCCCTCATTAATTTTTATTAAATTAATAGTAAATATTTAACCATTAGATGCACAAACGTGCGATTTATATTAGTAACTAACAATGAAAGTACTTGTTCCTTCATTTAATACTACGATCGGTGAAGATAAAATTTCTGTTTCAAGACTTAGAATCAAGGAACTAACAATGATATAGCAGCATGTTTAAAGTAGTTGAGAGTTATGAAATCTGCTATGTCAACTCTATTGATAGCTTATGTGGAAATATATCTATTTAACTTTGATTTGTTCAGTCATTAAAGTCACAAGAAATTTGATTCAGTCCTAATTCTACTTTTTTCCCATACAGATAGCTGTCATTCTTCAGTCGTTCCAGCTTGGAACCTGCGGACATCACTATCTTGGAAGGATGGTCAGTGGAAAGAGTGGTCACGTGCAAAAGAGGGCAATCTTAAACAACATGAGGTTTCTTTTCTTTTTTATTTATTCATTGCCCCTTTCTATATTTTCAATCCTTTTACGCTAAATTCAATACATGTGGTTGCCTAATAATATCAGGGCGATACTCTACAAGAAAAGCGTCAAAAGTTGGACAAAAATGAAGCCAACACCAATACCAAAGTTGATGGGAAAGTTCCCAGTACACTTTCCGAGAAATTGTCTCTTAAAAATAGAAAAATAGCAGAAGAGCTGAGACCACTAAACCTATTTATAAAAGATACATCTTTTGTAACTAAAAGAAAGAGAACTGGCCCACAGAAATTTATGAAAGTAAGCAAGTATTATTATGGTTCAGATAAAGCTGACAAGCCGAATCATGGAATGGACTCCCTGAAATTTCCCAAGTATTTGATGCCACAATCAGTGCGTCCATGGAGAAACACTTCTATAACAGTTCCCAGAGGAAAACAAGCTGCTGATTCCACATCTGTGGGAGTAAAACAATTTAGATTTCTAACTGCTAATTCTAGAAATGCAAAGCAGAAAGATATTAATACAATAGTTAATATTGCTTCATATAGCGAGAAGCGGAAGCCATCATCAGTGAAAAAAGGATATATAGGGGTAAAAAGAAGGCTTCCTCCTTCCGTTTCAGATGAATTAGTACCTGATGCCAGTGAACCGAGGAGGTCTAGTAGGATAATTCAACCAACTTCAAGGGTAATTTCTGATAAGCTAGCTCACTTTCAAACACGATAGCTTATTATCTATTAGATATGGCAGCTTTCACTGTGAATGTTTACATCGACTCTTTCATAACATGTTATTTTTGGTATTTGGATAACTCAAGGGAGGATGGGGAATCATGGACAATCATCGTTCACATCGTTTATTTCTGATAACCTGTTTGCTCTATCGTGCATTACTCTGAATACAATACTCAAAGTAGGAAGATGCCACTTGTTAGCCTTAAACATTAGAAACCCTAGTTCATGCACCGTTTGACTATTCAATCACATAAATAATAAGAGCACTAACTTTTAATATTTTGAAACTAGTCTGCCTTTAAAGAGTTATTTCTTTTTTGGATATGTGATTGTTGCAACATGACCTCTGAAATGTTACTGTTGTTTCAGTTATTAGAGGGGTTGCAGAGCTCTATGATGATGTCAGGAGATCCCACCTCCTCACCTGAGAAGAGTTCAAAGAAGCGTAGAATTAGAGGCTCATCTTCTAGTGGTATTTCAATGTTTAAATCTGTAGTTTAAAGATGCCTCCTCCTGCCTTGGGTAACCTGTTTTCTCTTGTTTTGTAATTTCAATGTTTGACTCTGTATTTTTTGACAGGGAGCTCTCGAGGCTGACACAAGCTTGGGTTTGGTACCATCTAACCTTTTGATATACTGTGGTGCCAAGGGCACCAAGCTGGATGCTAGGGGCTACCACACGCAGCCGCGGTTGACCGCCGACCAAACACATATTTGGTCGGTGGTTGTCTGCCGGCTGCAGTGATTTTTTTTCTCTGTTCGGCCGAACATGGTAGCCCACAGCACAAATCAAGGTGCCCTTAGCACCACACTTGATATATTGGTTTGTATAACAGTACCAGATTCGCAGATGAAGGATATTGTAATAAAATCTATAACTTCAGTCTTCTAGGAGGTGGAACTTTGATAGGTTTTGTTTCTTATTAATTTGATATGTAAATTAATCATCTTATAGTCGCTGATTAGTTGCTGTATATGTGAATCCTCAACACATCCGCCATCTCTTTCTGATGATGCGGATGCTGAATTTTGTTGTGCAGTGAAAAGTCACCTTGTTTAGTTCAATTTTATGTGCTTTTTTGTCTTCCTTTTTTAAGTGCAGTTTGATCAAGAGTTTGAGATATACATTTTGTGCTGAGTATTTTGCAGAATGATTCAAGTATCATGCTGAGATTTTGAAACATAGTATTTATGCTTATACCTGTTTGGGAAATTTTATTAAAATTAGAAGTAATAATTTTTAGTTTTAGGACTATTAATATTGGATGTTAATAACTACATACATCTAAACTATTCGTAATGCCACTTCAATAAGAATTAAAATTAATTCGAAGAAACTTCTAAGAACATCCACTTCAACCGGTTATCAAAACCGAGTAAAAAAAATAATCGCACAGTTTGCTTAACCGAACAACGCTAATATAAAAAACCAAAAGCCTAATTAACATAGTAACAGCTTCTTTTATCATCAATTAATGACAGAGCATACTGAAATTAACAGTATAAATAGAACATAATTTTTTGTTTTTGAATAAATTGTTTTATGACTTGATTATTTCTTCTATTAATATTCATATTATGCAAGGTATTTATTTTTGTTAATCTTATTAAAATCAATGTTGAATTTATCATAGTTTTTGTTAATTTTTTGTTTTAAGATAGAATGTATTTTAATTTTGGTTGAAATAGTAGTGCATACGCCAATATAATTTTTGGTGGAAAGAAGGCTTCTGAATTGAACAGTTTTGTAAAACTGTTTTTTGTTTGTCTTAGTAGTTGAAACCATTCGTAATATTTAGTTTTGGACGAAATTTGATTTTAGAAAGGAAATAGAATATCACAACTTTGGTTTATTTTTGAAAAGAGCAAACGTTGGAGGAAAAATAAATTTTTTAATTGGTGGATGTAACGACCCCAAATTTTCTATATATTTAAAATTAATAATTAATTGTATTTTTGAATAAAATAGTAAAATAAATGGATTAAAGTGATGCGAGTTTCCCCGAATTAAAATATATTTTGTATAAATCATTTAAATTTAAAATATTGTATGTATATATATATATATATATATTTGGGTATATATGACTCAATTTGAAATTATAAATATATGTATATATGTTTGGTTTGAATTTAAATCGTAAGTAAATGGTTTAAGAAATGAAAATATATATGATATAAAAGTATAGAATAAATACATTGGATAAAATCTAATAACAAATTAAAATCTAGAGATTCACCTACATTACCAAATCAATATAAAATAATTAGTATTAAATTTAGAAATAAATAATCGAGATAGAAATAAATATAAAAATACATAAGATAAATTATAGAAAAAATATATAGTAAATAAATTAGTTAAATTAAACAATATATTAAATATAGAAATTATTTATATTACAAAATAATAAGACTAAAGCAAAATAAAATACATTTAAATATGAATAAATGTAGACAAATATTTCAAATAAATTATATTTGTTTAAAATATGAAATGAACATATAAATAATTCTAGAATTATATAAACTATAAGAAAAATAAATATTGTAAGTAAAATATAAAAAAAATATAGTTTTTATACAATATAAAGTAAATATATTAGAATAAATTTAAACATCATGTTAAAAATTAGAATTCATTTTATATCACAAAGCATGTGAACAAAGCATAAGTATGTACACTTAAACAAATAAGAAATAAAACAAAAATCTATGTAAATGAACCTGCAAAAAGAAGACAGATAACATATATAAGTATGAAACCATACCTATGAAGCCACAAGACAATGCAAATACATTCACATACAAACAAATTAAAAGGACAAATATGTTCAAGTAATTCAAACATATGAAGACATAAAGGACTTAAGCATTTAATGCTAGCATAAACAAGGTCAACTCGAAAATGTTATCAGCCTCCAATTTGAAATAAAAATCTCTGCCTTGTTGTACAACCAAAATAATATCACCCTGTACAAGATGATTTATCACCAAGTGAACTCATTTTTATATCTTCATATATATCAACTTCCATATCTCAATTTCGTTCCTTCAAACTGAGCAACCTCTAAAGTGAATACCATTGCTGAAATGACCCACTTTAAATTTTATTTATTTATAAATATTCAGTGGTCATTTAATCAAGAAAATGTTTGATTCCAATTTTCTTCTATCCAGGACCTTTCTGCCAATAAAAATATTGGTTTACTCATTTTATCTTGAACTTATATATGTGAAGATATATAAGTCACTTTCTACTTAAATCAGAGTATAGAAATTTTGAAAGTAGAAATCTGTTTGAGTATTACTTAAAGGAAATACTCTCTACATAGCAACTGTATTTCTCAAAACTAGATTTTTCCAAATAACTTGGGATAGTGCTTGACTATTGGTCTTATGTCTCAAGACTTATCATTTTACATAAATTCCCCTAATTTTATTATTGAACAAACTGTGCTTTTACTTGTGCATGTGTGTGTGCATGTTTCTGTGCATGTGTCAGTGGGCAACTCAGGTGCCTTATCTTTCTTGTTAACATACTTGTCTGAGTTTGTCCTATACTTTGGGTTATGAAACAGATCTGAAAATTTAATTTAAACCCTTGGTTGCTGGCTTAACCCAGGCTCAAGAAAAATGGCTATGTTAGCCCTATTCTGGTTTGCACTATTTTGTTACAAAATACATGCTATTTTATTTTCTTTTCAAAGCAACTCAAACCCTTTCTATCAGATTTATTTTTGACTTGAACATGGATTTTCTTATGTCAGTTCTTTAGATATACATACAAACCACAAATTCTTTCAATCTCAGATTTTCTACCATTATAGCCTAACTGTTCTTGAAGCTTAAAATTCATTTTTCCTTAGCAAAGCATTTGGCAAAACAAAGCACATAGTTTAGCTGAAACATATAAGTTCAACAACTACAAAACAACAATTAACAATACATTGGTTTCTCAAAGTAACTTTAAACAATAGGTCTTAATCTAGTTCATCATGAAGGTTTGGTTTACTTCAGCAAAGTCTTTTAAAACATAGCATCCAAATCTTAAGCAGTTAAACATCCAAAGCCTGATCAAAGCAATTCCTAGTTTCCTGCAAAATCACCATGAGCTGCCCCATATGAATATGAGACACCCAATGGTGCATAAACACAAAAGGGTCAGACTATTTGTCTGGTATGAATAATCCAACTGAAAACATGATCTTATTCAATTCTCTTTATATTCTAATACTTTGCATGAATAAGAGACTCAGTATCTTCCTTGTGCTTGTTTTTGTGAAGCATGTGCCTTCATCTCAGTGTTAACAGATTATTTATATATAATCACAATGACTTGATTCATAGAAAACAATCATAAGATTCATCAATAAAAGCGTCAAAACCAACCAAATACAAACATCAATTCAGTTATCATGCCCTTTTCAACTTTACTGGCCATCAGGGATTTTTGCCCAGGCCTCTCCTGAATCTATTCCTAGAATTCATTATCAAATATAATAGGGTCTTTAGCTACTTTCTCCTTTTTAAACACACACTTCCTGGGACATCTCTCTGTTAACCCAGCACACTCAGGCCCCTGGGTATAAACATACCATGTGTGAACTTGCAATATTCCCCTTGCCAAGCTATACTTTGGTAGCCCTAAGATCCCAAGTCCTTAGTTAAATTACTAAGTGTTATTATTATTTTTCATAGCAGTGCTAATCCCTTCTGCATCTCACTTCTTAATCATAGAAATATAAATAATGCAAGCAACATGTATTCATCCAGAGTTTGGTAAGTTATATTCTCAGAAGCAAACATTTAATCATGAAAAAGGGATGTGACTTCTTAGCACATTATTTTGCCTATGGGTTTCACTGGATCAAGATGTAAGCATATGGTCCTGAGTAATTTACTAGATATATATATTTTTTTCTTACCTCTGGTTCAATCAGATTCATGATCTGGCTAAACCACAAGTATAATTTGCTTTGGGTAGTTCATAAAACATAGAAGCTCAGCACATGTACAACATTGCACCTCTACATTCTCTTTTGTTTTAATTAATATGAGACATAAGCAACAACACAATGTTACAGCCCCATATTTCTTTCTATCTTCAGACCATATATCTACCACATGAATCCGGGGATTTTTATAAACAACTATATAAAGAAAACTTATAAAAGAAATCACTCCACCTCAAAGTTAACCCATATCACAGACAAACATTTTAATCCATGAATCCATGACTCTTATTTTTCTGGGTAAATCAGAGAGAGAGGTTTTACACTTAAACAAATCATTAACAAACCAAAGTCATCCAATCATAAAACATAACTTGTAAAAGAAAGTGAATGATTAGTTCAAATAGGCTGCCTCAATACTCAGGACTTAATGCCAAAGTTTTCAGTGAGGTTACTCACCTTAATCCTTCTTCTTCCTATGCCTTATGAACCCCCTTTTAGTCTTCTGCCTTCTCCTATTTTTTCTCTGGTTTATGTCTTGTATATTTTTTTTCTCTAGGTTAATGAAGAACAAAAATGTATGGTCTTACTATACTAGGCCTTTTATATAAATCTTGGCTGTTACTAGGGTTTATGGATTTACCCAATGTCAGTTCTACCCCATACCAACATAGCCTGCCTCTGGTTTGATTCAAGAAAATAAAGGGGTATGTGGTCCTTGTCTTCCTTTTCAGAAATCAGCTTCACCCTTTTAATTTTCCCCGGTCATGTCATATGCATGACTTCTTATTTTTCTTAATTAAACAAAATTACTGGAAACAGATAAAGTGCTTGTTTAGGGACTCATGCCATTTTCATGCAACTTCTGTTTTCTTCCAGAAATTGGTTGACTGTATACATGTATAACCTATGTATACCTAAGTCTTTTATTTTTCTTTCTTTCTTTAAATAATTTTAAGTTTATTTCAGCCTAGCTCTTATTTTCTTTGTACTATATTTTATTTAAAGACAAAATTCTATCTTTATGCATATGTATTTCTAAATCAGTTATTTTACTTTATCTATTAATTTCTGCCAAATTTTGTTACACAGAAATCTATGTGCATGTGTACACTATCTTGTGCACATGTACATGTTTTACACTTTATATCTGCAAATCAATTTCCTTTTTCTATTTTTCCAATGCAATTTCAAACCAATACAAACTAAATTAAATCATGAAATTACTCACAAAATCAGGGTTATCACAATTGCAAAGCTTAAACAAACTACAACTTGAACAACAATTCATTCAATTCAAACCAGAGATTAAGTGAAAGGCTTCAGCAAGCAAATTCAAAGCTATTTCAAAAATGTGCTCTGTTCTGCCTTCTCAATTCAGTGAGTAACATCACCTTTTTAAATTTTAAGTATATGAAATCTGTTGCATGTTCATATCTGGAATTAGAATGTTAGTATGGATATATTTTGGTGCATCTCTGTATATATGTGAATGTATGAAAGTGTGCTTGGCTGTTTTATCTGTATCTCAATTGTTTATAGTTTCAAAACTAGGAATTCAAACAAAATTTATTTCCACTTGATCTAGTCTTTGATAGGATTAAATTTACAAACAAAAGTTGTTTGTTCCATCATGAATTAAGTTTTAAAATTTGATTTAAGTTAAGATAAATTTGAAATCTTACAGGAAACTAAAACAACAGTGCATGTTTATAATATGTTAAAAAATCAAACTTCCCAATTCATCAATTCAGGAATCTAATCTAAATTCTTAAACCAAAATATGATTTTTAAGAATGAAATTACAATTTTTAGTTGGGTTTTGAGTTTGCATTTCTGGGTTGACCAGAAAATGGTATTTTGGTGGGTTCTGGTGATCTAGATGGTCTGAGGGGTCGGGGTTATGGCTGGTGATGGAGGGATGAACGGAAATTCGAGGATAAATAGTTAGGTGGTTGGTAGTTGAACGTGGCGGCGGCGACGAACGTTTAAAGTTTAGAACCCTAGTTTTTACTGGGTTGAATGAATTGATCACCACGGCTTGTGTAGATGATCGAGTGTTTCGAGACTTTGGGTGATGGTAGTTTGGTCATTGACGAAGTCGTACCCGGAGTTGTGTCGCCTCTGGTGGTCGGAGATAGGGAGGCGAGGCGTTGACAGGTTGAGGTGAGGTTTGCTCGAGTGTTCCAGGTTTGGGTTTGGTCTTGTTTTCGAATGCGAGAGGGTGGCGATGTTATGGCGACTGGAGATGGATTCGTGGGTGGTCGTCGACTTGTTCGACGATGTAGCGCTGACCGGAGATGGCGATCGGGGCTGTGCACGTGCACGAGCACGTTGGTTTGGATCTGAAGCTGTTTTGCTTATGTGCTTTAGGTTGAACTCGAGTTTACTCGAGTAGTTCGAGTGTTTTACTCGAAGTAGCGAACGGGGGAAACTCGAAGTAAATTCGAGGAGGGCTCGGGTCAAAAGGTTGTTCCAGTTTACAACCTGACCTGTTTTTTTTCTGTTTTGAAATTTTAAACTAAATTTAAACTTATAAATCCAGGTTTTAAAAACTGAGTTTAAACCAAAAATGTAAATAAAGATTCTAGTTGAAATAAAATTCAGTTTTGAAGATAAATAAAGTTTTAGATTCAATTTGTTTATTTAATATAAAAGAAATTAAAGGTACGGGAGGATTGAGTTTAAAATAGGATTTAATTTGTAAATGAAAATTTAAACAAGTTAAAAATTTAAACCTGAAATAAGTTTTAAATCAGATTTTAAAACCTTAGAAATTAATTTCTATTTATAACTTTAGTGTTGCAATAAGTTAAAAATGTTAAAGTTAAAGAGAAAATTGATTTTTAAACTCTTTAAAATTTCTTTTATGATAAATTGTTACTTTAATAGGTAGATTTAAAATGTTAGGAAATTTTGTTTTAAACTTGTTTGAAGATAAATAAGAATCTATTTAAATTTTGAATTTAAATTGAAATTTAAAGGGAAACTTGACATCAATGTTTCCAACATCTTATAAATAATCATTAATGAATGAATATGAAAGTGTTACCTTAAGTAATGAAGATTACTGATTTAAAATTCATTAATGAATGAATTCTTAATGGTTAATTAATTTATAATCAAAAATGATT
The DNA here is from genome assembly GCA_030737815.1 of Allium fistulosum. Classification (NCBI taxonomy): domain Eukaryota; kingdom Viridiplantae; phylum Streptophyta; class Magnoliopsida; order Asparagales; family Amaryllidaceae; genus Allium; species Allium fistulosum. The sequence goes on from CM060907.1 coordinate 681,697,544, forward strand.
AATATAAGTAAAATTTCTTTTAAAAAAAGTGATTAAAGAAATTTAATAGTTAATAAAATCATTAACTAAGATTATTTGAACAATTAATTAATGTGATAAATTTTAACAATAAATTTGGATTGATTAAATTTATAATAATCAATTGTGGAACTATTAAGTAAAATTACTTAATGACAGTAATTATGAAATTAATTATTCAATGTAATTAATTGAGTTAATCGAATTGGTTCAAGTTAATTTCTTAAGTAAATTCAGAATAATCACTTGATAAATTGGGAAAATATAATTACTTAGAAAAGTAATTAATAGATAATTACTGAATGTAATTAATTAAATGATGATTTGAAATTTGAATAAATTATTTGTTAATAAATCAAAGGATTAATTAATAATTGTGATTAATTAAGATTAATTTAATAATTAAAGATTAATTGATTTAAATTGATTAGTTAATAATTAAGGGTTAACTAATAAATTTGAAAGGGAATTTATTTCAAATAATTTGTAATTAAATTATGATAATTAACCCGGATTAATAATTGATACATCCGATTTAAATTAATCAATTGATTAATAAATTCATTTGTGAATATTTGGATTTGACTGAATGATTGAATTGTTTGATATATCTGATCTGTGATGCTGTGTGATATATTCTGATTTGTGTGTGACCTGTAATGTAGTTTATTTATCTGGGATGAATGTAATTATATTATCTGAAAGTTATATATCTGTGATCTGTGGATAAAAGATAAGCGTTATAGTTATAACGCCTATCAACTATATTCTATATTTTGATCTGTGATGATTGAATAATGTTGCACTACTGTGTAAAACCCCTGGACTACACCATACACACACAAATATGGATTTCACGTGGAAATCAGTTAAGTCGCAGATTTTTGACAATTTTAAAGATTGAATTCTTGAATCCACATAGTTTTGGAAATTGGAATTTAAGAGCTTTGCAAATGAGTTTTCAAATGTAAAAGTTATTTTAAATAACTTAATAAAACTTGATATTTTAATAACTTGATTTGAATTTGAATTCAATATTTAGAATTGAATTCAATGATTTGGGAAAACTAATTGTTTTCAACTGATAAAAGCTCTTATATAAGAAAAGGATTTCCAATTTTAATTAAAGGGATTTCAAGTTTAAATTGAAGATGGTTTCCAAATTACGAATAAATCTTTGAAAACGTGTTTTTGAAAACTATCAGTTAAATCTTTGTTTTCAAGATTTAATGAGTTAATCCAATTGAAATGGAAATTAATTTGGAAAATCTGTGAATGAATCTTTTGTTTAAAAGATTAAAGTGTGGAAATTGTTTAAACCGTTGAAGATTGTTAAAATAAATCTTTTTGTTTAAAGATTTGAAAATGGTAATTTGTTAAACCATTTGAAAAGGAAGTTTGGGTTTAAGTTGTGACTTAACTGAAAATCCCATTATCCATATGTTTTGTAAAGATTACGCTCATTATTCGGTTTAGCCGGGAGAGGACCTTTGTGTCACATAACCCATTCCGAATAATGATACGTCGTATATGGATCGCAATTGAAGACCGGTGATGAAGACTGGGTATTTGCGGGAATGATAGGATGACCTATCGATTGTCTCTGCACTGAGTCGCGCCGGTATAGAGATTTCCTAAGTGATGGGAAATCCGATCGGGATTGTGAATACCCGGATTGCAAGGGCTTCTTCGGAAGTGCCTTCGGTTCCGTTCGAACCCGGAACAGACTTGTATGGTTACATGTCTGACATTACATTTTTAGATATAAAGCTGATTTCTTTCAAATACATTTTTGTTTGGTGGCGGAGAATTTATTCTCTTAGCTTAACACCCTTCTCTGAGACGTACGAGCTCAGAGGTTATGTAGTTGAAGGTTATCAGCGATATACTCCCAATTTGGTAATGTGGCATGCTGAGTGTTGCTGTGTGATGATCATTTATTGATCATTTGTGAACAAAGCGTGGCTTTGTGAAAAAGCGTAGCTTTGTGGATGAGACTTCGTTAGACCTCACAACCCGGAAATGGTCGAAACAGGAAAGATGCGGCAAGGTTTCAGGGGTAGCTTCCCTAGGGTATGACCATTCCTTCTGGAAAAGGGTAATATCATGGTATGGAGCCCAGATACTTACTCATGTGGACACGCTTTATTTATTATGTGTGATGTTGGTTACCGAGCGTTCGGATAAAGGTCCTAAAGGACCGGGGGTGGCATATCTCAGGTTTACTGCCCGGGAAGGGGGGTAACCGGCCTTTTGTTGGCAGAGATCAGGTTGTCTCTCGGAGCGTCCCGCCAGAGGCGTTCCTACGTGGCGTAGGAAGTTCCTTAGCCTGACCATTTATTGGAAATCCATCTTCCAATACGAACCTTGTACGGTATTAGTTGTAGAACCTGCCATTTACTTATGGTGGCGCCCTACTGTTTAGATGGTAGCTATAGTCGGCATACGATACTGGTCGTATGTTGGCTAAGATTAATATTATACTTTCGAAATGTTTCTGCACTATGCACTAGTAATAATATCAAAAGAGTTTTATTTGCGTAGTAAGCATGTTTGACTATCATAAGAAGAAATTTCCTCCAATTCTGCGTTTGCATTGTGTGTGTGGCGGGAGGTCTTATGGTAGTTTCATTTTCTAAAAGCATTGCGAATTCCAATGTTTAAAATTCTTTTGTTGTTTGTTTAAAGATAAACTGTTTTTGTTGCTCACACCAGTCTCACAACCGACTTAGAGTTTATTGTTCTTTTCCTAAACTCTGGGTGCCCACAATTTTTCCACACGGGCAGTCTAGAGTTGGGGTTTTCAGATATTCAGGTTTAGTAGATTATCTGTAGCTAGTTCAGTTTTGGAGATCATGACTGACGTTGTGGTTCGAGCTTGATATTAGAGTTATCGGACTTATTCTCTGACGGATCATTTGGAGTTATCATTTCTGTTATTTCCGCTGTATCATTATTTATCTCTGATATTGTTGTATCATATTGATATCATTGTTGTATATCATACTGGATATTGTATTCATTGGATTGTATATGATATCATCTTTTTTTATTCCGCTGTGTTATTATGCTTAATGGTATTATAAGCTCCGGTGAACCAGATTCGGCGTTTGAATCTATGGCATTTTGAGTACAAGTGAAGTACGGTTGATTCAATTGGTTATCTGATATAACTGAACGAAAAAATGATTCACATTTCGAGTTTGGAATTTTCATTGTACTTAAAATTACAACACAAATATAGTATTATTTGGTATTCTATTTAGTATTCTTATGCTTTTTAATAGTTATTTTGATACATATATGATAAATAAAATTTATTTAGCCAACTAAACTAATCTAAATAAATCATCATAATATTAGTAATTTTGATAATATAATAAAAGTTCGGTTAATTTGGTTAAATCATTAACCGAACTATTTTTTCACGGACCAATTGAAAATCAATCCACTTTCAAAACCAATCAAACCGATCGAAATAAACTGGTTTGGTTGGTTTATTTAGTTTAACCAAAGAATGTTAACCCTTGTTTTTTATAAGTTGTTGTTTTGGAAAACATTTTAAACTTTGTTTAATAAAATGTTTCTTTTTCTTTTCTTTTCTTTTCTTGTTTTGTTTGCAAAATTAACCTTTTACTAAAGTGCGTTCTAATGAAGTGCCTTTTCTTTGAGTGAGTCATTTAAGATGGAAAAACATTTTTAATAAAGTGCCTTTTAATGAATCTTTTCATTGAATGGAAACAATCACCAAAAGACAGTTTTGGTTTTTCTAAATCAGTAAGATTAGAAGAGATGACCCTAGCCTAATTGAGTTTGGTGCTGCTTAGTTGTTTTAATAATAAATCTTTTCAAGATATTTGAATCAAAAATGGATAACAACTTTCTCAATACGAAAAAAGCGAAGATCAAAAGTAAACAGACGGTGAATGAGAAATTCACGTCTGGGAAAGTTCTAGCACAAAGTGATGTTTGCTATGCACCTGAAATTAGGAAAACCTTGTATCAAATAGTTTTTCTAGCATGTTTGGATTCAAATAGGTCTTAGAGCCGTGTGTGTATTTGTTGATCAAAGGAAAAATATTTTTACGCTAATGCTACATGTCTAGTGAAATGTTTGAGTAGAATGAAAATATTAAACATAGATGCTTTTGCTTGTGTTGAGTCAAATTTTTTTATGGTATGATAGTGACAAAATAATGTTAACACCATACATATGATTGCTTCAAATGTAATTTATAAATGTGACTATGACGTCCATTAATAATTATTCATTAATGTACATTCATTAATAATTAACATTTTATATATAAAAAATATAATTTAGGTAAAATAATTCCATTTATCCTATTTTAAAACAATATTATGTCGAATTGCCTTATTTTAGTGTTTAGAAACTCCTATCGATAGCATGGCATCCCACGCGTCGACCAGAATTCATAAACACTAACAAGTACGCTCTCTCATATATATACACTCAAACGGACTCATTCTAGGGTCTTACTAGCCTATCTCTAGTGAGTCAAACCCCACAAAGTCAAGGTTATCGCTAAACCAAAGCTCTGATACCAACTGTAACGACCCACATTTCGAAAGTTTAAAACGACAATAATCCACACATGTCCAACTTAAACAATCCGGAAAATAGATAATCAATGGGTTTAATAAGAAAAATGAGAAAAGAAGAAGAAAACAAACATAGAATCTCACAGCGGAACGACAAAATATAATAATCAAATAACAGTTCATGAAGCTGTTTATATCATACATTTGATTATAATCTACACGACATTTATCAGAGTTATATATATACATCAGGGATAAATAAAATAATGCAGCAGGCAAAGTGATGCAGGAATATTAATAATAATAATAATATACCAAATCTTCGCCTTTGACCTCCAGAAAAATGATCTTCAATACGCTGAAAACTCAGGACTGAACCGAGCGTAATGAAAAGACAAAACACTCGAGTCAGGACTAAAATACTCTTATGTAAGTCAAATCAATATCAATAAATATGAGTGTAACAACGTCAGAGATGTTAATGGGATTTTACTGTAACGACCCAGAATTTTGAACAAATTAAATTGAGAATATTTAATTAATTTTAAATATTTGAACGAATTTAATTTGAATCCCCGATATAACTCTGAATTTTGCGATTAAATTTTAAAATTTAATCTATTGAATGCTGAATAAAAATTTGAATATTCAATTTAAAGTTGAAGAAAAATATTTCGAAAGCTTTTAAAATTTATATTGATAACACTGAAGATAACAGCAGCTTCAGAATTGAAATTTAAACTATTTTGCTCAGTTTTGAATTTAATTGTTTGAATCAATATTTAAAAATAGTCATTTTTCAAACAGTCTCGGAATTCGACGAAACCAGTTCCATTGGGTCCGTAATATTGAATTATTTCTGGATTTCAATTTTCGTATTTTTCAGAATCGTTATGTGTGCACACGATAGATAAACGCATTGAAATTTAAACGGAATTGATTTAAATTTAATTTTTTAATTGGTCACGTCAATTACTATTCGTTCCTTAAAACACGCCCGTTGTTCACGCCTAAAATCGCGATGCAGAATCGTGCAAACCATGCTCTTCGTTTTTAAATACGTCCTCTTCCATCAGTTCGAAGAAAAAAATCAAAAACATCTCGTTCAATTTAAAAAACAGAAGCTTCAAAACAAAAACAAAAATTTATGGCCGAACAAGGTTTTAACTTCCACCCCTTTCAAAACAAATCGCGAATCATCAGTTAAACCAAAGCCACTTCATTCATCGTTCCCTTTCCCTTTATCTACCGAAAAATCAAAATACAAAATGATGGCCGACGTTCCTCTTCTTCCTTTCCCCTCTTCAGTTTCGAAGATTCATTCTTCTAATAAAATGGCAGCTCTTGTTTTAATTGAGCCAAATCCTATTTCAAGCGAATCGAAACTTAGATTCGATGTATGAATCGATGGCGCGACGCCTGGAGTGGACTCGACCCTTGTTTAACGCGGTAGCCTTCGACTAGGGCTGGATTTTGATCACGGCGAAGCGTCGAGGTGGGATTCTCGAGTATGTATGGGGTCAAGGCGGCTGCGATCTCGTTCACGCGATGGCCGAGCGAACATCGGGAACTGCATCGTCGAAGGGAGCAAAGATGGGCTAGGGTTTCGAACCTGAGGGATGCTCGGCAGTTTAGAAATAATAGCGACTCTCGATCGAAGGTCTATTGGCGACTAGACGAGGTATAATCTTGATTTTAGCTAAGCATTTGAATTAGTTGAATTAGCAAAAGTTATTAACTGGGAATATAAATTTATTCTGATAAACATATGCGTTTTCAAAAATAGGATAAATATATATATGCACATAGTTCAGTTCCAGATTAAGTTACAGTGAATATGTTTTATTTAAGGATGTATATATAAAAGTATGTATACACAGAGAAGGATAAGGGTAGTATAAGTATAAATATATATATAGGTTGGGGAAATTATAAGTTAACGGTTAAACAGTAAGGTATTGTTTTATAAATTGAAAGTTTGATTTTACAGTAAAAAGTAATCTGTTAAATAATGTAATATATTCATTTGTTCAATTACTAATTTTATTTAAATAATTTAATATGGGATTTATTTATTAATGAACTTATTAATTTATTTAATCAATAAAGATCTTTTATAAAATAAAGTTTGGATTAAATTTAGTTTTAAATTTAAATGGTTAGTTAGATAAATTTATTAAAGGAGAAAATATTGGTTTAAATAAAACTATAAATTAATTTAACTATTAAAATGAAACCACTAGTGAATCGAAATTATCAAATGAAAATTTATTATTCGATTTGTTCGAATATTAACGAATTGTATAATTATTTATACTAGGTCAAAATCTGTAAAGAAATCAAGCCGAGAATGAAAATGGGATTGCAAAATAAAAGCAAAGGTGAGATCTTCTCACTCAAATTGGAAATTTGATTTTTGCAGTTATTGATTGTGTTGATTGCTGTTTGGATTGAGATATTAGATATAGTAGGATATATCTATATATATAGCAATATATACATATTGGCATATGTATATATTGGATTGATGATTTCCCGCCTCGTATAGCGGATGAGACCCTATTGCGCCGTTAGTAAGCGGATTATTTTTATAAAACCCATATACTGCGATATTCCACCTCGAAGTGGAATTGGTATTGTGCTAACGTCTATGGATGCAGGGAAACAGGTTGGAGGGATCCAACTGGATTCCTCACCAGTATTTATTTATTTACAGATATTGATGTATATTCTGTTATCATATTGATATATGATATTGAATGTTGTGATTGACTGATTGGTGCGTTGCATCATTGGATTCATCTTTGAAAAATTTAAAAATAACGATGTTGATAATAAAAGAATTTTTTGAAGTGATTTACTTTAAATAAATAAACGTTTAAAATTTTAAAGTTATAAGAAGTTAAGATTTTTGCGAAATATAACCAAAGTGTGATTTTTGAAATGAAAGTTGATTTAATTGTAAAATGGGTTAAATTGAGATTTTTAAAGTATTATAAAAGATGTACAGAAAAATTGATATTTATAACTTTAAAATGTTGGTATTATAAAACAAGTTTTTATAAGCGTTAAAATGAATTTTTAAGAATTTATAAATAAATGAAATTTATAAATTGTGAACTTATAAATGGAAATGATTTTGTAAGATAAAGGAATTATAAGTATTTAACTTATAATATGGATTGTTGGTATAATATTTGAGTTATGAATCGAATTGTTAATAAAGGAGATTTATTAAATTGAAGTTGTTAGACAATAGAAATAGAATTTATAAACGTTGTTTTATAAATTCGAAATCAATTGGATTTGATAAATTAAATATAGGAGATTATTAAAGAAGATATATTCGCGATTTTGGATAGCGAATTTTATTGAAATAAAATGTGTAGAAAAGATTGAAATTTGAATTAGTAAAGTATATTCACGATTTTGGACAGTGAATATATTATTGAATAAAATGCATATGTTTTGGGGAAGTGATTTTAAAAATGGAGTTAATTGTTTTAACGATGGTTTAAAATGATTAAATATCGAAACCATAGATTTCAACATTTATTGTTGAAATAGACGTTTTCGAGAAATAAGGAAATAATGGACTATAACACCGTTGTTATAGTAAATGATTTCCGGAAGGAGATGTTTTATATAGTATTGGGATTTATATATCTATCTTAAAATTCGAATCCCTATACTAGTGATTTTGGGTCGTCGTAACGATGTTTTACGCAACATTCGTTTTGACCCAAATAACTATGTTAAAAGAATATTTTCCTTAACGAATGAAATATATACTTAATTTGATTTAAGTATATCGAATATTTTCAAATGTTGAAAATAAATAGATTTGTGAATTACTTATTATTAAATAAGTATGGAATTGCTTTTCCAATATGAAATGAACGTTTTGAGAATTTATCTTCTTAAAGATAAATTGAAAGTGAATATTTGAAATCGATTTGAAAATCGTATATCAGTAGATATTTGAAAATATAAATTCAATATGGAATTTATAAAAGAAATGAAATTCATTTTAAAAATAAACGTTGATTTATTTTTGAAGTGTGGAAATTTTATATCTAGTAAAGATATTTTGGAAAATAAATAATTTGGGAAAATTATTTGGAATCTGATGATGTTGCGCATTTTTATTGATAGTTAAATAACCGACTATCAATAATTACCTTGAATAGGTATTTGTTGTGAATTGGATGAATTTGAATGCCACACTTATATTTGAATAAGCGCTCACTATTCGGGTTAGCCGGGAAAGGACCATGGGGTCGTATAACCCATTCCGAATATGTGATACGTCGTTATGAATTGCATTCGAAGACCGGTGTTGAAGACCGGATATTTTTGAAAACGGAAGGATTACCGTCGAGTTACTCTACATCGGCTGATCTCCGATTTAGAGGTTTTATCACCCTTAGTGACGGGAAGTCCGGACGTGATTAGAAAATTATCCGGATATGCAAGGGCTTCGTGAGAAGTGCCTTCGGTTCTGTTCGATCCCGGAACAGACTTGTATGGATTGTGTGTCTGACGTTACAATTTGAGATATAAAGCTGATTTCTTTCAAATACATTTCTGTTGGTGGCGGAGAATTTATTCTCTTAGCTTAACACCCTTCTCTGAGACGTACGAGCTCAGAGGTTATGTAGTTGAAATTTATCAGCGATATACTCCTAATTTGGTAACGTGGCATACTGAGTGTTGCTGTGTGATGATCAGTGTTTGATCATTTGCGATATGATCATTTGTTTGATCTTATATCTTTGTGATCATAGGTTGATCATTTGTTTGACCCGAAGCATGGCTTTGTAGAAAGCGTAGCTTTGTGGACGAGACTTCGTCGAGCCTCACACCCCGGAAATGGTCAAAACAGGAAGGATGCGGCAAGGTTCTAGGGAGTAGCGCCCCTTAGTGTATGTCATTCCTTCTAGATAAAGGTGGTATCATGGTATGGAGCCCATATACTTAACCTCTGTGGTTACTGCATTATTATTATTATGTGGTTTGTTGCGAATCGGGGATCCTCGGGAAGATCGGTGACGATCGGGGAATGGCATACGCGTGTCAGTAGTTACCTATTTTTGCAGAGGTAACCCGACCTTGTGTTGGCAGAGATCTAACCGTAACGTTAGGTTCTCGGGTCGTCTATTCCAGGGACGTACCCATCGTGGATAGGAAGTTCCTTAGCCTGACCATTTGTTGGAAATCCAAAGAAACAATACGTGACTTGTACGGTTTTAGTTGTAGAACCTATCATTCACTTATGGTGGCGCCCCACTGTTTGGATGGTAGCTATAGTAGGCATAGTTCGAAATGTCTATGCTGGCTAAGATTAATATTATACTTTCGAAATGTTTTCTACACTATGCACTAATAATAATATCAAAAAATGATTTGATTTTTGCGTAGTAAGCATCTTTGACTATCATAAGAAGAAATCTCCTCCAATTCTGCGTTTGCATTGTGTGTGTGGTGGGAGGTCTTATGGTAGTTTCATTTTCCAAAAGCATTGCGAATTGACTTTAAAAATATTCCTTTGTTTATTTTAAAGATAAACTGTTTTACGATCTCACACCAGTCACCATGACTGACTCGGAGTTTATTGTTCCCTTCTAAACTCTGGGTGCCCACCAATTTCCACACGGGCAGCCTAGAGTTATGTTATCAGGATATTTTGGATATTCTGGAGCTTTGGAAGCAAGCTGGAGGGCGAGACGTAGTATTTGTATCTAATAATATTTATTCCGCTGTATTCTGTATGAGGACAAGTTTATATAACTGTCCATTGTTGTATTGAGTTGTATATTGACTCTGATTGATGTATGTATAAACTGATATAGTTCTTTGTTTTAAAAGACTAGTAATTATCTATTGTATATTGTTCCGCTGCGATATGTAAGATTCTGATATTGTTCTATTTCTGTTGCTGTTCTGTTGTTCTGTTGTTCTCTTTCTTTCTTTCTCTTCTCTCTTCTCTTCTTCTTCTACTCTTTTCTTCTTCTTCTACCTTTTTCTTCTTTCTTCTTCTTCTTTTCTTTTTCTTCTATTTTTCTTCTTCTCCTACTTTTCTTTTTCTTAAAACCCCTCAGGGTTCGTATTTCCATGCCCCTTGAGTTAATCAATGGAGATTAGGATTTAATCAAGGAGTACGGATTTGCGGGTCTTGACAAAGATATCCTATTCAGTGTATAACATGCGTGCAATAACTTAAGAGATGTTACAGGATTTTCCATCTCCTAAGGATCAGTTATACTATTTATATATAACAGTATACGTTATAATAGATAATGTCTATCGGTAAAATAAATATCAAAATAGCGTTAAGGCTTTACATTGATCCACCTTAACACATTTTTATAGGTAAACCAAAATCGTAATGGGCTTACATAAGGATAAATATGACAAGGCATGTGAAGCAATGCTCAAGGTAGGATTCTACCAGTTTACCCTTTATGGCTGATCCTAACCCATCCGTGGCCGACCGCAACAATCAATTCGAACAAAAAGGGTGCACCCATCATCACGATAGTAATATGAGTGATCAACGTCGCTAGAGGTAGCTAACCTCATTGGCCAGACATAGGCTTCTGTATAGTCATTTTAATTATGACACAAGTGTCAAGGCTATCCATCATCGTTCTCTTACTTCATTCCAGTGAACGTCGCCAATTCAACCACTACATTCTGGATATCATCCACCGCGTACACGGTTGTCGAAGTGGTTTCAATATTGACAGATAGTATTACAATAAGAGGCCCCGGTCTCTTTAACAACCAGACGTCATTTTACACACTGGTTGGTTTTTTTATATTTTGAAAACAGTTCGTACTTGATATCAAAATATCATATTTGCTTCAAAATCAAATCCATTTCGAAATCGTCATATTCTCTTCAAAATTTAAATCCATTTCGAAATCATCATACTCGCTTCACAAATCATATTTTACTTCAAAATGTCAATTTAGTTCGATATATTGATTTCACTTCAAAATTTGATTCGAATTACAATTTTGGTTATACTTCACTTTAACCCAATTCGCATTTAAATAAAAGATTTAAATATAAACATTTCACCCTTTTGACCAGTTTGAATTTTAGAAAATAGTTTAAATAGTTTTAAAATAATTAAATAGTTTAAATAGTTTTAAAGTAATTAAATAGTTAAAGTAATTTAATAGAAAATAGTTTGAGTAATAAAAATGGTTTATATAGTAAAATAGTTTGGAAAATCAAAATAATTTGAATATTTAAAGAATATAATTTTAAACCGTTTATACTAAAATAATTTATTTAAAAATAGTTTCAAAGTCAAACCGGTTCACTTTTCAAATTTTCCAATTCAAATCAATTCCAATTTCCATTTCAATTTAATCGATTCAATTCCGATTTCAAGTCGAATTTTACTTCGATTCCAAATTTATTTCAATTCCAATTCCAAATTTATTTCAACTCCAATTCCAAATTAATTTCAACTCCAATTCCAAATTAATTTAAATTCCAATTCTAAATTAATTTTAACTCCAATTCCAAACTAATTTCAACTCCAATTCCAAATTAATTTCAACTCCAATTCCAAATTAATTTAACTTCCAACATTCCGAGCTCAAGTTCGAAAATAATACAATTTTCATAAATTCGATATTTATTTCTTAAAATCAAATCATTTAAATAAATTTCAAAAACAAAAAAATTAAAATCATTTAATTTAACCAATCCGGTGTCTGTATATAATTTTCTATCCTATGGCTAAGTGAATCAGTTATTCCAATTTAATTCGGGGATGGATATATATCATTTCAATCCAAAATAAATGCAATAGGTATATATCATTTCAACCCATTTCTTAATTTATTCGAAATAATTCAATTTACAGTTTTATATACTGTAAATAATATACAGGCTGATAACATGATATATTAAAATGAATAAACATCCAAATCATCCAAAATCATTCAATAACATCCATCTCAATTCATCATCTAAATAGTTAATAAAATTCACAACAATTTCATAATTATCAATATCGGGTATTTACAGGCAATTAAATTCTAATTTAATTTAATCGTCGATTCAAATTATAACAATTAATTCAGATTTCAATTAAATGTCATTTAAACTTATCAAACAACAATCAATAAATTTCAATCACTTCACGATATTAATTTAACTAACATAAAATTTATTTCAGTCAATTGTGAGCCTATAAACACTCACCTTTAATTTATTGATGATTTAAATCCAAATAAATGTCCAAATTTTAACAGACTTATAATGCAACCAAACTAGTTCCATAATGTTTGGAATTTCGATACGAACGCAACGGAGAAAACCGCACGTCGATCCGAGCTCGTATGCAAAAGATATGGTCGTTAGAACATTTGAATTTTAATATAAAATAATTAATAAATAAACAAAACAAAATACGTACATCTTCTTCAACTCATTCACTAGTACGCACGCATCCCACGCGAACCACAGCTACACACGCACGCCACATCGGTCGACCGGACCACAATCGAGATGCACCACTTCGAGCGCCGCCGTCCCCTCCACTAAAACCTGAGATGCGGCCCCCCACCATCCCTCGAATCGCGTGCAAACACCCAAACACGCGCAATGTTTAACTAAAATTTTTGGCGAATTCGTGACATAATAGCATAGATCATCCATATGGATTTGAAGAGCTCGCCGAGATCTCCAACTTTCATGTTGGAAGTTTTTAATTCCGATGAACGGATTGTGAGAAATTAAGGAAGGAAGATCGAACAATTCTGCCCGTTAAACAAAGAGAACGGCGGCCATAAATTATAGCTAGGGTTTCAGAATAAAGTATATTTCTCGTTTTGCATGCCATATTTATAAAGTTAGATCCAAAATCGTCCGAACTCCAATCGAGGCATGCCGCCTGACGTTTATAATGTTTTACCCCCATTCCGAACGCAATGGAACTAGTTTCGAGGTCTAAGTCGATCGTATATGGAAGATAGCTTTTCAAGTCAAATTATTTCATCGAATCCCGAAATAAATTTCTACGCGTTTCAAGCTCGCATGGCCAAGCGGCAAGTCCGATCGCTTCAAAACTTGAAATCCTACAATAATTCACTGTTACAGATCCGATGAAACTGGTTTCATCAGAATCCGAGACAGTTGCCAAAATGGCTGTTTTTACTCATCAATTATAATATAAAATTTCAAAATTTAATTATTCACATTTAAATCCAATTTTAAATGTTAACCATCTTCATTCATATTTAAATAAAATTTAAATCAATTTCCGATACCATTTCCCTTTGTAGTAGTTCAAGATTCAATTATTTACATAATTTCCAATATTTAAATTCAAAACGATTTAATTATCTATTAAATCACCATATTAATAAATAATTCAACAATTATTAACGATCATAAATTTCTAAATGAATTTAGTTATCAATAATTATTTCCATCTAAATAATTCAACACTTATGATCCAATCCTAATTATTGATTGCAATTTTATTTCAATATAAATAATTCCTAAATTCCCGAAATTGTTTATTTCAAGATTTTATTCAAGTTCATATCCAATAACTATATTAACAAATTATTAAATTTTATTTCTAGCTATTTTTATCCAATAATTATATCAAATCCTATAATTTAAAACAGTTAAAAATACGGGTCGTTACACATATGATTACTTCAAATGTAATTTATAAATGTGACTATGATGCAGTTCATAAAAGTAGGACCATGATAGAGTTCAAAGTTTTAAGACTATTGACTGATCACCTGAACCAATAGTCAAGAAATCAGAATAAAGATTTGAGTATATTTTCTTAGGAAACTCTCAATATAGAAAATGATGCAAGTTTCTAGTTATAGAACCTAACTAATTCAGTCGAGATAAATATAGAAATATTATCGAGAGAAATAATGTTCGATGAATATATATTCACATCCATTTCATCTAATTTGCCCATTGACAAAATGGTGGAAGTCAATACATCCGTTCATGAAATAGTGGGGTATCAATGAACCTACTTGTGAATCGATGAGGAACATTGAGTTATGTAATGGCAGAATTAGTGAAATAAACGAACCTTTTAGGAGAAGTAAAAGAGTTTTAATAGAAAAATCATCCGGATAAGATTTTACCATTTATTGGTTGAAGAATCATGAGATGTTACTAAACATTAAGATATATTTTCTATAAGCATATAAGTTCAAACCTTCAACATACATCGAGATAGTAAATGAAACACCCCATACCCCTTAATATGCCCAAAAGGACACATTAAAAGGTGTGGTGGATTATAGGTATAACTGAAACTAAAAGAGACTAAGATTTACAAGACAAAAATAGGTAAAAACAGCGGAAACTAAGATAATAACTTATTTAAAACAAGACTTCATAATTTTTTCATAAATCAAACAAGCCAAATACCAAATACACATACATGTCTCAAAACCCAAGATGTCTCATAAAATCTCATAGTATAAAAAATCAGAGTACATAATATCCCTCATAATAAGCCAGTACACAGAAAGAGCTAAAGCTAGAATAAAAGAAATACATGGTAGAAATCTTCTCCAAGTAACCGCGATCTACTGTCCTCTCCCTTGATCGCCTAGGGAGGGGGGGGGGGGAGGAAGAGGAAAATAGAGGAGTGCGTCGGACTAAAAGTCCGGTGAATGATAGTAATTACTAGAATCTTTAAGCAAAGTAAAAGTAATAGACTTTACAACAGTTCTAGTATATAAAAGAAAACAAAGGAAATAGAAAAGAGAGAAATTGGAAATAAATATGAATAAACTATTTCTCAATTAGTAAGATAGGTTAACTTTGATTGTTTGCACTTGTCCTTGATAGTTGCTTTTGATTAGGCTGAATTCCTAATTCTACCCTTTGATCGGGCTGCTACTCCATAGAATCAACTGTGGACCAGACGTTTCCCTACACAGTAGACTTTGGTGTCTATGAAAGACACACTTACTAAGCGCTTGAAACTCATAGCGATTATTGAGCACCGAAATGGAAGTCGCACGCGTAACTGCCACTATGCCCATGCTACCCGTTGCTCCCTCTTTTGACCTTTTATTTACCCTAGCCAGCATAAGCGTGCTCCTCGCCTCACTTCAGGATTATGTGAAGCACCTTGTCTCACCTTAGGTTTATGTGAAACACTGTGTCCATAGAAAAATAGGGGAAATACTATTGGTACTGGCCCATATCAAACAATAATCTAGTTGCGCCCCTTGTTCAAACCCTTGATTTGAACTACCATAGATTGACCGTTTATTACCACTATAAGCATAAGCTACCCCTCGAATCACTTCAGGATTATGTGAAGCTCCTCGTCTCACTTTAGGATTATGTGAAACATCGTAACCATAGAAATATTAGGGGAATGCTATTTGGTACAGGTCCTACGCTTATCTTTCCTTATTAACTTAGATAAATTATTTAAATAAGCCTTTATCTTTATCAATTACTATTATTGCTTATTAATTTATCCTAAGTCTTAAAATAAGCGCCATAGTTTCCATAGTTTACCATAGTTTATCAATTTATAACTTACGTTATAATCATGCTTATTACTTAACCCAAGGTCTAAGTGTGAAAATAAGCTTCTTTCTTCTTTTATTCTTTTTAGTTATAATTCTAAGTTATAACTAGGCCAATCTTCTTAATTCAGTCCAATTAATGTCATAATTAGGCATAATTTTAGTCCTATTTCAATTATATTACAGTCTTTGTGATTTACATCTCATATTCCATTATTTCAGATTTCTTATAATTTAATTCAATTTTGCGTTAATTCTATATTAATCCATACGCGAAGAAGAAGAAGGAGAAATAAAAGAAAACTGAAAATAGAAGGAAATCCAAGGCGTAGGAAGAAGTTGCAAATAACGCATAAATAACAGTAAATAAATTAAAATACTGTAAATAAATTGTAATTAAATGGGAAAAGCTATAATTAACAGAAATAAACTAAAATTAACTGAAAATTATAGCTAGAAGAATAGACTGAAAATAATTCTAAAAACTGTAAATAAATTACTAAAAAGGTTACTAAAAAAAATCGTAGTTAAACTACAACCATTGGAAACCCTATTATTTTAAATTACTTAAAGAAATTTAAAATAATTACAATCACTCACTTCTGGTCCTTAGCTCTTCCCTTTAGGCATTCACGGATCCACTTGGGGTTGTTAAATATTTTTATTTATAATGATTTACTCCTTGGAAAATTATTCTGCTTAGGTTCCTTCCTGAATAGGTGAACCCAATTGGAGAAAATCTTAGAACGAGAAAAAATGTTAGGCCTAGGGTTCTATTTATAAGGGTAGAAGTGGATCTCAGACCGTTGGATCTGGGAATTGAATAGGATGCAACCACGTCATAGGCTGAATAGAAGCCATCGGATGCAAGAATAGGAAGACCAGATTAGTTTAAACAATGCAAATTACGTGTTCAACTTTCGAACGAACGAACGTTCGTTCACGAAAATAGGCATGCGGGTCGACCGGGTGGTCGACCGCCCTTGTGCCTAGGTCGACCTGGCCTCTCTATATATATGTATATTCATTTCTTTGAATATTTTGTTCCTTGCTCAAATTAACTTGGATTCCGACGTTCTATTTATGGAAATTGACCAGAAAATTACCACGGACACAATGGTGCAACTCCCGTGGCTCAATTCTGATAATTTCACAAAGTTATTTTATTATTTAATTAATTAACGAATTAATTATTATGGGTTAAATTCAGGTTGTTACATTCTTCCCTCCTTAAGGGATTTCATCCCCGAAATCTCTAAGGATAAAAGAATGTACTAAATGTTCTCATCCAATTCTACAAACAACTACTCAATCATCGACGATTCATCCATTGTCCTTAAGTTTTTCTAATGCAATTTATGATACTTATGCAATTAGTGTAGTGTAAATGTTTCTATCTAATGCAAAAGATTAGGCGGTCCACTGATTCAATTGACCTCCTTTTATGCAATCATGTCCGTGCCATGTATCCAAATGAATGCAAAAAATTACCTACTGACAACTGATAGTTCTATATGCATGCTACGAACATCATTCAAATGCAACAATTATGTGATAATCATCCATTTATAGCAACCTTGAAAAATAGAATAAAAATGCGCACACATCCATATGCATATGCTGTAGTGTCCTAGTTAGGCTGATCCCTAAGGAATAATAGTGCCTAGTGTACCTATTTGCGTCCATTAGCATCCACTAGCAAACACTTGCAACCACTAGCATACATCATTCATAACATATTCTAATAAAATGTTTACATCAAATCCTATCATCCATAGGTTAAATCATAAGTTCTACCCTCCCAAAGGATAATAAAGGAAAGAACCTATTCAAAACTAAAGATGGAAATAGGAAAATTTAAAATTTACTATCGAAAAGATGAGGATAGGAAGTACGAATCTTCTCTTCTGCTTCCCAAGTGGCGTCTGCAACATCATCTCCCTATTGCACCTTTACTAGAGGAACCTCCTTGTTCCTTAGTCGCTGGATGTCTCTCCCAACAATCTTCGTGGGGATATGCCGAACAGATGCTTCCCTTTCTACCTCCACCTCCTCTAACTGACTAGGCTCTACAACCTCCACAGAGTCATGTAAGCACTTTCACAAGTGCGAAACATGGAAAACGTCGTGCACTCCTGCGTGCCTATCTGGTAACTTCACTCGGTAAGCCATCTTCCTAATTCTCTCTATGATAGGAAATGGTCCAATAAATCTAGGAGCTAACTTTCCATTCGATCAAAACTTTACCCCCTTCCTAAGCGGCGATACTTTGATAAAAACTAAGTCTCCAACCTCAAACTCAATGTCTCTCCTCCGCTTATCCGCATAAGACTTCCGCCTATCTTGGGCTGTCTTCATCCTTCGCCAAATTAAATCTACTCTCTCCGATGTCTCCCTCACCATGTCAGGCCCAAGTAGCAACTTCTCTGTAGCCTCCACCCAACATGAAGAGGACTTGCAAGGTCTCCTATATAAAGCCTCAAATAGTGCCATTCCTATGCTTGCTTAGTAACTGTTATTGTTTACCCGCCTTTTTACAAGGCTATAAACAGGCGGATTCAACCTAACCAACTTCACGATTATCAAGGATGGAATATGATGGATTCAGTTTAAAAGGATGAAGTCCACTTGGATATGTCGTTCATTCTGGAAGTTGTGGGTCGTTCGGCATGGACGGCTCGGTCTGGAAGTAAGGGCGATCGGCATTGTCACTCATCATAAGTGTCGCTCGGCATGCTACACTCAGCATATGCCGCTCGGCATACTTCACTCAGCATATGCCGCTCGGCATACTTCACTTACCAAAGGTCGCTCGGCAAGATGGCTCGACATCGTGGCTCACCAAGGTCGCTCGGCGAAATGGCTTGGCATCGTGACTCGACAAGGTTGCTCGATATTGTGTTAAGGTCAGTGTCGCTCGGCGAGGTGGCTCGGCAACACCGCTCGGCGTAAGGTAGTGGTTCGGCATTGGTAGGTTGGTTCGGCGCTAGAGGTAGTTCGGCCTGAAGGTTTAGCAATTGAAGTTCGGCCTTGATTGCCGTTCGGCATGTGTGGGTCGGTTACAATGAAAAGCATGGCTCGGCTATGGCCTTGGTGGGCCTAGATTACTCAGGAAGCCCAGTAACTCGGGATTTGCCTATAAATACAGCACGTGGGGCTTCATAAAAGGGATCTTCTTTTTGGCTCTCTTGCTTTCTATTTTCTAAGGCTAAGGCTGCTCTGCCATTTTGTAACTGCAATTGATTATTACAGCAATAAAAAGGAAACTTCTGGAGTGGACGTAGGCCGGAGTTAGCCGAACCACTATAAAATCTGTTGTCCTTTACTACTTTCATTTTAATTTTTACTGTTCTTCACATCATTACTCTCTACATACATTTTGTTTGTGAGCTGTGACTGGTTTTTGGTGCTTTCAACTGGATTTGGGTGTTAGTGACCAATTTTGGCGCTAACATTTTGGTGCTTTCACTGAGAAGGCAAGCACTCAGGAACTTTGGAGCTAGGAACTTGGATTCTAGGAAGCAATGGCTAGGCCATCGGCAAGGAAGCAAGTGACGGAAAGAAGTCAGCATGAAGGAAGTCAAGAGGCTTCCTCTGGAGCTAATCAAGCCTCCATCTACATCACGAGGGACGAGATGGAGATGATGATGGGAGCTATGCAGGAAGAATTGCTGAAAAGACAGGAGGAGGTAATGCAGAACCTACTTCGTTAAGCTGGACAAGTTGGAGCAGAAAATCAAGGAAATGGACCAACCGCGGCTGCTGGCAATGCAGAACCAAGAACCAAAGCTGTAGAAGTTTTTGAAGGTCAAAACCAGAACTAGACTGGAGAGGTTGGAGGAAATCATCCAAGGCCTGGGGGTAGACCTCCAGGATTGGATACTGGGAGAGCGGTGAATGAAGCTCAGCAAGCAGGGACCAACGTGAACGTAAATAACCAACATGAAGAGTACTACCCGGAGTACCCCCTAGGACATTGGAGGCAAGGTAGAGATGCAAACAGGGGACTACCCCCGAATGGAGACGAGCAGATGGCTTGATTAATAAGAAGGATTATGATATGAGGACTGCCGAGTAGAGGCTTGGAGGAGGTCAGTCGAAGTCCGTTCACTCTGGAAATCAGGAATGCAAGGAACCCTCCAGAATTCAAACTACCAACACTGAGGCCTATGATGGAAAATCAGATCCAACTATGCATGTAACCAGATACATCAGACATATGGAAGTGCTGGGTGCATCTGAGGAGGTAATGGCAAGATGTTTCCCTTTATACTTGACGGATTTGGCCGTGCTTTGGTTCAGGCAGCTGGAGAACGGATCGATCAGGACATCGGGCGAGCTAGTGGAACGCTTCATGAGACAGTTCAGGTTCCATGTGACGCAACACAAGAGTGTAATGACACTAGCATCGATGAAGCAGAGGTCAGGAGAGTCAATGAGAGGTTTTCTTATGCGATTTAATGCAGCTGTGGCCTCGGTAGATCGCCCGGATCCATCAATGATTTTGATGGCGGCAGTGGCAGGGATTGCGGAAGGCATGGAACTCAAGGATTCATTAGCACGGGATCCACCGTAGGATCTTGGAGAATTCTATCATGAGGCTGAGAGATTCATTCGGCTGGAAGATTCACGCGCCGAGAGGCAGGAAATAAATGCCGTGCAAGGCGAAGGAACCTCTAAGGAACAGTCTGGAATAGACAAAGGAAAGCGGAAGCAGGATGACAGGTACGATGGTCTTGACAAACGAAAAAAATTCCGAGAACCCAGATTCAAACAATACGCTGACTTGACAGCAAACCTGGAATGGATTTACACGGAGACTTGGGGGCAGCTCCCCTATCGGAAACCACCCAGGAGAGATCCCACGGAACGAGAACGTAGAAGTGGAAAGTACTGCCTATTCCATGAGCTGGAAGGGCATGCTACTGAAGAGTGCCGCCATTTGAAGGATGAGGTGGAAGAGCATGTTAGAAGTGGCAGATTGCCACAATACGTGAGAAATCAGACAGCGGCCGTAGGACCTGAGTAACTACCGCCTGCACCCAATAGAACTAATCCTGGATCGGGATCACGACTCGTCATCAATTGATCGTGATGGCATGGGCCAAGTTCAGGACTTGAACTTTGGTCGATTACCTAAAATTCTTAGGTTTGATTTCAAAATAAAACGGCTATTCCACTTACACATGTAAGGGAACCAGAGAGATCCCCAGGCATGCTCTGAGAGGGTAATAGACCGTTCTGCCCAGAGTGGCAGTATCTAGATTTTTCCTTTGTTTGTGATTGAACACTTGAAAGTTTAAATTAATAAATGAACTTGAATTTCATAAAATAAACCTTTGACCGGAGAGTTAAAGGATGAATATTGGAAGTCAATTTGAAATTAATCGCTTTATGACCCTACCCGGAGAGACGAGGTCCGGAGTGCAAGAAGTGAGTTGCTTCGCCGGAGAGCGACAGGATCAACCCACTTAACGTGGTTCCCCATTCACCGGTGAGTGATTGGATCGGGGTTCGATAAGAGCCCGAAGTGGCTGTAATCGGCCTAGGATTTAGGCTATGACATCGCTTAATGTTCAGGGAGACTGAACCGGAGTGCAGGGAGTGACGCTGCTTCGCCGGAGCGACAAGATCGGCTCACTCAACGTTGTTTCCCCTTCACCGGAGAGTGACAAGATGGGATCTAGTAAGAGCCCGGAGAGGCTGACATCGGTCCAGGAGGATCATGACATCGCTTAATGTTCAGGGACGTTGAACCGGAGCGCAAGGGATAGGTTGCTTCGTTGAAGCGTGACATGATCTGCTTATTCAATCGTTAAGTTTGGATCGAGCTTAGCAAGGGTCCAGAGAGGCCGTCAATGGTCTGGAAAGATCGTAGGATTCGATTACTGACTTCCAAGAGGCGAATTTAGAATTGGATAACGACTTGGAACGGTTGCGGAATAAACTATCAGATTCAGATGGAATCGTTTGATAACGAATGTATCATGGACCTTGGATATCGGGATAGAGAATATTCAAAACACACCTTCTAATAGCAAGGCATGTTTTGGGGGGCAAATGTTAACCCACCTTTTTACAAGGCTATAAACAGGCGGATTCAACCTAACCAACTTCACGATTATCAAGGCTGGATATGTCGTTCGTTCTGGAAGTTGTGGGTCGTTTGGCATGGACGGCTCGGTCTGGAACTAAGGGCGATTGGCATTGTCATTCGTCATAAGTGTCACTCGGCATGCTACACTCAGCATATGCCGCTCGGCATACTTCACTTAGCATATGCCGCTCGGCATACTTCACTTATCAAAGGTCCCTCAGCAAGATAACTAGGCATCGTGGCTCACCAAGGTCGCTCAGCGAGATGGCTCGGCATCGTGGCTTGGCAAGGTCGCTTAGCATTGTGTTAAGGTCAGTGTCGCTCGGCGAGGTGGCTTGGCATCGTGGCTCGGCAACGCCGCTCGGCGTAAGTTAGTGGTTCGGCATTGGTAGGTTGGTTCGGTGCTAGAGGTAGTTCAGCCTGAAGGTTTAGCAATTGAAGTTCGGCCTTGATTGCCGTTCGGCATGTGTGGGTCGGTTACAATGAAAAGCATGGTTCGGCTATGGCCTTGGTGGGCCCAAATTACTCAGGAAGCCTAGTAACTCGGGATTTGCCTATAAATACAGCATGTGGGGCTTCATAAAAGGGATCTTCTTTTTGGCTCTCTTGCTTTCTCTTTTCTAAGGCTAAGCCTGCTCTGCCATTTTGTAACTGCAATCGATTATTACAACAATAAAAAGGAAAATTCTAGAGTGGACGTAGGCCGGAGTTAGCCGAACCACTATAAAATCTGTTGTCTTTTACTGCTTTCATTTTAATTTTTACTGTTCTTCACATCATTACTCTCTACATACATTCTGTTTGTGAGCTGTGACTGGTATTTGGTGCTTTCAACTGGATTTGGGTTTTAGCGACCAATTTTGGCGCTAACAGTTATTATACGCAAACTCAACCAACAGAAGATGCTCTTCCCAAGTTCCTCCAAAGTCCAAAATGCACATTCTCAGCAAATCCTCAAGCACTCGATTAACCCTTTTCGTTTGGCCGTCCGTCTGGGGATGATAGGCCGTACTCAACCTAAGCTGCGTCCCTAGCGCCTCTTGTAAGCTTCTCCAAAACTCACTAGTGAAAATGGGATCTCTATCACTCACCATGCTAGAAGGGACTCCGCGAAGTCAGACTATCTCTCAAATGTAAAGGGATGCCAAATATGATGTCGTGCGCTTACTCTTAACTGGGATGAAGTGGGCAGTCTTGGTCAACCGATCAACAATCAGCCAAATGCTAGTATTCCCCTTCCTAGAACAGGGTAAACCATCTATAAAATCCATAGAAATACCGTCCCACTTCCATTCTGGCACATCTAATGGCTGGAGTAATCCACCTGGCTTCTGCTGCTCTGCTTTTACCCTTTGGCAAATGAGGCATCTAGCTACGAACTCCATCACGTCCTTCTTCATGCCATTCCAATAGAACATCCTCTTCATATCCCGATACATTTTGTCACCACCCGGATGAATAGTCATACGGGAATGGTGTGCCTCCTCCAAAACCGCTCTCAACAAATCACTGGCGCGGGGAACACAAAGCCTCCCATCTCCACCCTTTGATATCAATGGAATAACGTTGGAGATGTCTAGAGACCTCTCCTCGGCTAATCCTATCCATCACATCCATAAGCTCCGAATCCTCTTGCTACCTCGAGCAAATTTGATCCATAAGGGTAGGCCTCACCTCTAATGCTGCTAACAATCTAGGAGTAATGTCCGTAGAGGGCTTAAAATCAAAAGCAGAAATGAACTCCAAGCTCCTCCACTTTACGAAAAAAGGACTAATGGTTGCTTTCTTTATACTCAATGCATCTGCAACCACATTAC
This sequence comes from Allium fistulosum, assembly GCA_030737815.1. Lineage (NCBI taxonomy): Eukaryota > Viridiplantae > Streptophyta > Magnoliopsida > Asparagales > Amaryllidaceae > Allium > Allium fistulosum. The sequence goes on from CM060907.1 coordinate 681,721,598, forward strand.
CCTTGCCAGGGTTGTAATCTATCTTAAAATCGTACGAGGCTAAAAACTCCATCCATCTTTGTTGCCTCAAGTTCAAGTCCTTTTACGAGAATAGGTACTTCAGCGACTTGTGGTCGGTGAAAAGCTCTAACCTCTCTCCAAGCAAATAGTGCCTCCAAGACTTGAATGCAAAAACTATGGCAGCCAACTCCAAATTGTGGGTAAGGTAGTTCTTCTCATGCATCCTCAACTACCTACTACCATAACATACCACCCTCCCTTCTTGCATCAACACTGCTCCTAGGCCCGTCCCACATGCATTAGTGTATACGATAAAAGGCTTAGCTCCATCGAGTAGTACTAACACTGGAGCACTAGTAAGGGCTCTCTTAAGCTTTGTGAAGGAATCCTCAAAATCCACGTCCCATACGAAAGCTTTATTCTTCTTTGTAAGGAGCGTGAGTGGTGCCGAAATCTTAGCAAAGTCTCTAATGAACTTCCTATAGTGGCCAGCCAATCCTAGGAAGCTCCTAACTTCAGTGACGTTCTTGGGGGCCTTCCAATCTTGTACAGCAATCACCTTAGCGGAGTCAACAGCCAAACCTTCCTTCGAGACCACGTGCCCTAAGAAACGTACCTCCTCTCTCCAAAAGTGACACTTCGAAAACTTAGCTCTCAAATGATGACCACGAAGTGTGCGAAGAACTTCCTCTAAATGAACAGCATGCTCCTCCATATTCTTGGAAAATACTAAGATGTCATCCACGAATACCACTACGAATTTATTTAGGACTTCTCTAAAGACACGGCTCATCAAATCAACAAAGTAGGCTGGAGCATTGGTTAGCCCAAAAGGCATAACCAACCACTCATTAAGTCCATCTGGAGTCCTAAACGCAGTCTTATCTATGATCGACGACTCTAAGTTGATGGAATCCCATGGCTAAATCAAGCTGGGAGAATACCGAAAAGCTAACTAACTGGTCAAAAAGATCATCAATCCTAGGGAGTAGATATCAGTTCTTCTTTGTGAGCTTATTTAATTCTCTATAATCAACGCAAAGTCGAAGAGAACCATCCGCCTTAGTAGCGCAGACGATTGGTGCTCCCCATCTGATGTGCTACTTCTTATGAATCCCTTCTCCAAAAGCTCACGAATTTGCTTTCTCAATTCCTTCCTCTCCCTGGGTGCCATGTGCCTCACTGGTAATGCTATTGGCTTAGCATTCTCGATCAAATAAATCTTAAAGTCAATCTCTCTCTTAGGGGGTAGTCTCCTAACCTCCTTAAAGAAGTCCGAATAATCTCTGACGACAGGAACCGAATCAAGCTCTGTTGAAGATGAATCGAGGGAATAGAGAAAACTCAACTTGACTAACCCTTGCAGGTCGCAAGGTACCTCGAGAGTCCTACCACTGCATGTATCTAATCTAACGACTCTCCTTTCATAGTCTAATATAGCTCCATATGTGGATAGCCAATCCATACCCAAGATCATCCCATACCCCTAGAATCCTAAAACATAGGCATTGCAGTCAAATTCTAAGCCTAGGATATAAATTTTCAAACCTCTACAAACCATAGACAAGTGTGCCGATCCATCTATGGGGTTTGAAACAACAATGGGGCCTACCACTAAAGAAATGTCTAAGTGCAAACAATCCACAAGAGAACTAGCGATAAAAGAGTGTGATGCTCCAGAATCGAATAAAGTCCAAATGGGAAAATCAGATATAGAAATCAAACCTTCAACTGTGACTTTCCTACCTCTATCCGGAATGCAGCCCATAGGTGCTACGTCTAATGCCCAGATCTGCACGACTAGTGCACTAGTCCCCTGCCCTTCTCTCTGGGGACAATTCCTACTCAAGTGACCGGGCTGTCCACAATTGAAGCACTTTCCCTTCATCTTAACCCTTCTGCAATCCTTGGCGACATGTCCAACAATCCCACAGTTACCGCACTTCAAACCTTTCATAATTTGCTTCTGAGGGCCATTACCTTTCTTCTTCTCCTTATTGTTTTCCACCACTTCTTCTTTGAACCTTATGACTTAAAAACTTCTTAGACTCTCTTTCCTTGACTACATCTGACATAAGAGCCATCTCAACCAAAGACTCATAAGTAGCTCCCATCGGTACGTGAGTCAACAATAATCCCTGAAGGGGTTGATTCAATCCCTTCGCAAACTTCATAGCTTTCTTGTGCGGCGTATTCACCAACTCCATACCAAATCGCGACAATTCATTGAACTGATTGATGTATTCCTTAACAGACAAACTCCCTTGCTTCAAATTGATAAAACTCTCCAGTTGAACACTCTCTTCTGCTTGAGATAGAAACTTCCTCTCAAACCTCTGCCTAAACCCATTCCAACAGACTTCTCTTCCTTCCAACTCAACAACCTCCCACCAATAAGAAGCCTCCTCTTTCAGCTGCCAAGAGGCTAGCTGAACCCACTGCTGGTCCTCTAATTCTAATAAGCTAAATATCCTCTCGATGTCCCTAAGCCAAGCTATCGCCTCCACAAAAGTCTCTTTGACAGGAAAAGTCTTTCCACCCATACTCGCAAAATCCTTACAAAGCTTATTATAGAAATTGATGGCGACAGGTGGGTTGATGGGGTTCCCATCCGCTGGTGTAGGATTGGGCACTAGCCCGTGCACCTTTGGAGTCGTGGCTTGTAAGTACCTACGAAACTAGGCTGGGGCTGGAATGCCCTCGGGAAGGTTCGGGGCATCAACCATTCTACGAAAAGAAAAAGATAGTTTAGGAAAGAATAAAAAGGAGATTGAACTGGACTTATGAGGGGATTTTTATAAAAACTCTTTTATACTTAAAAACATTTTTGAGAGTTATTTTCTGAAAAATACTTTTAAAACAAGTTATTTCGAAAAATACTTTACTTTTAAAATAAATTTTTAGGGATCCTGTAACGTTAGGCTCTGATACCAAGTGAAACACCATACATCCCTTAATATGCCCAAAAGGATACATTAAAAGGTGTTGTGCATTATAGGTATAACTAAAATTAACAGAGACTAAGATTCACAAGACAAAAATAGGTAAAAACAGCGGAAACTAAGATAATAACTTATTTAAAACAAGACTTCATAATTGTTTCATAAATCATATAAGCCAAATACCAAATACACATACATGTCTCCAAACCCAAGATGTCTCATAAAAACTCATAGTCTCAAAAATCAGAGTACATAATATCCCTCTTAATAAGCCAGTACACAGAAAGAGCTAAAGCTAGAATAAAAGAAATACATGGTATAAATTTCTCCAAGTAACCGTGATCTACTGTCCTCTCCCTTGATCGCCTAGGGGGGAGGGGAAGGGGAAAATAGAGGAGTGGGTCAGACTAAAAGTCTGGTGAATGATAGCAATTACTAGAATCTTTAAGCAAAGTAAAAGTAATAGACTTTACAACAGTTCTAGTATATAAAGGGAAACAAAGGAAATAGAAAAGAGAGAAACTGGAAATAAATACGAATAAACTATTGCTCAATTAGTAAGATAGGTTAACTTTGATTGTTTGCACTTATCCTTGGTAGCTTCTTTGATTAGGCTGAATTCCTAATTCTACCCTTTGATCGGCATGCTATTCCATAGAATCAATTGTGGACCTGACCTTTCCCTACACAGTAGACTTTGGTGTCTACGAAAGACACACTTACTAAGCGCTTGGAACTCATAGCGATTACTAAGCACCGAAATGGAAGTCGCACGCGTAACTACCACCATGCCCATGCTACCTGTTGCTCACTCTTTTTACCTTTTATTTACCCTAGCCAGCATAAGCATGCCCCTCGCCTCACTTCAGGATTATGTAAAGCACATCGTCTCACTTCAGGGTTATGTGAAACAACGTGTCCATAAAAATAGGGGAAATTTTGTTGGTACTGGTCCCTATCAAACAATAATCTAGTTGTGCCCCTTGTTCGAACCCTCTTAATTTGAACTACCATAGATTGACCGTTTACTACCACTATAAGCATAAACGTACCCCTTGCCTCACTTCAGGATTATGTGAAGCACCTCGTCTCACTTCAGGATTATGTGAAACACCGTAACCATAGAAATATTAGGGAAATGCTATTTGGTACAGGTTCTACTCAACTTAGATAAATTATTTAAATTAGCCTTTATCTTTATCAATTACTATTATTGCTTATTAATTTATCCTAAGTCTTAAAATAAGCGCCATAGTTTCCATAGTTTATCAATTTATAACTTACGTTATAATCATGCTTATTACTTAACCCAAGGTCTAAGTGTGAAAATAAGCTTCTTTCTTCTTTTATTCTTTTTAGTTATAATTCTAAGTTATAACTAGGCCAATCTTCTTAATTCAGTCCAATTAATATCATAAATAGGCATAATTTCAGTCCTATTTCAATTATATTACAGTCTTTATGATTTAAATCTCATATTCCATTATTTCAGAATTCTTATAATTTAATCCAATTTCGCGTTAATTCTATTCTAATCCATACGCGAAGAAGAATAAGGAGAAATAAAAGAAAACTGAAAATAGAAGGAAATCCAAGGCATAGGAAGAAGATGTAAATAATGCATAAATAACAGTATATAAATTAAAATACTGTAAATAAACTATAATTAAATGGGGAAAGTTATAATTAACAGAAATAAACTAAAATTAACTGAAAAGAATAGCTAGAAGGAATAGACTGAAAATAATTCTAAAAGCTGTAAATAAATTACTAAAAAGGTTACTCAAAAAAATTGTAGTTAAACTACAACTATTGGAAACCCTATTATTTTAAATTACTTAAAGAAATTCAAAATAATTACAATCACTCACCTTTGGTCCTTAGCTCTTCCCTTTTAACCTACACAGATCCAATTGGGGTTGTTAAATATTTTTATTTATAACGATTTCCTCCTTGGAAAATTATTCCGCTTAGTGTCCTTCCTGAATAGGTGAACCCAATTGGAGAAAATCTTAGAATGAGAAAAGGTGTTAGGCCTAGGGTTCTATTTATAAGGGTAGAAGTGGATCTCAGACCGTTGGATTTGGGGATTGAATAGGATGCAACCACGTCATATGTTGAATAGGAGCCATCAAATGCAAGAATAGAAGGACAGGATCAGTTTAAATAATGCAAATTACGTGTTCAACTTTCGAACGAATGACCGTTCGTTCATTCATGAAAATAGACATATGGGTCGATCGGGCTGTTGACCGCCCTTGTGCCCAGGTCGACTGGCCGGTCGTCCTGGCCTATATTTTTTTCTTTTTCATTTCTTTGATTATTTTGTTCCTTGCTTATATTAACTCAGATCCTGACGTTCTATATATGGAAATTGACCAGAAATTACCACGGACACAATGGTGCAACTCCCGTGGCTCCATTCTGATAATTTCACAAAATTATTTTATTATTTAATTAATTAACGAATTATTTATTACGGGTTAAATTTTGGGTTGTTACAGTAAAGTCTCATAATTTATCAGTTTGGCAGGAAAGCATTAGCGAAGAAATAGATTCTATTGTGAGAAAGGATACTAAGAAATTAGAGACTTACCTCCAAGTACTAAATCAATGGAATGAAAGTGAATATTTAGGAAAAGAATAACAACAAACCATGTAATAGGAAATTTAAGATTATCTTAGTTGCCAGAGATACAAAAAAAGAAATGGATACAAAGGAACCCGTGATTAGAATCCAAACCATTAGGACACTAACTTCATTAGCATTTACTTCATCAAATGAATGTTATGGTTGCATTCTTTAGTGGTGAATTTGATAAGGAAATAATACTACTGAACTGAAAGGTTTTGTGATGCTTTAACAAGATGTAAATAATGGAAACTTATTAAATCCTTTTGTGGTCTTAAACAAGCACTAAAACAATGATATGAAAATGTGTATACGATAGGTTTCGTGCTGGTAAAGGAGTAAAACATACGATGTTAGCCAATAATTTGTTCTAACAACCCAAATGATAGAATTTTGATGGGATAAAAATTCTATATCATAGAATTGTATTTAATGATATCAGATAAGCAAATAAAATTTAGAATTGTAAGAATATAATAGAAAAAGAGAAGAAACGACATGGCTATTATAGTGGTTCGGCAGGTCTTTGGCCTGCATCCGCTTTATCAGTGCTATATTGCTTTGCTTATTACTAGTTCTACCAAATTTATAATGAAATCTTGAAGTTCAATCTTGATGAACAAAATAGGTTATGATACGTAAAGTCGTTATCCTCTTTTCTGTTGGAGATAACCTCCTATTTATAGCTAATTTGGGCTGTATGGCGGCTTTAGATTTATTAGATCATGACAGATTTTGTCAGTCAATCAGATTCACTGTATTAGAAAGAGATCGGATCAAAAGTGGAGCAAATCTTGAGCCCAGATTGATTGGTTTGATCAAACGTGTGTTTTCTTCATATCTTGATGCCCTTATGGTCTTTGCAGCTTCAGAGGGGCAAAATCGTCTTTGGGATGGATCCATGCCGATCCATTATCCTTATCCAAATACTTGTCTTTTTTACTTTAATTTACTTGAGAACTATTGCTATTGAGTTTTGGGGGAGATTGGGGGGGGGAGTGGGGGGGGGCATGGAGGGGAAATGGAATTTGAATGGATCGTTACCGGTTCATGGACTTAACCAATTTTGTTGCTCTCCATTGATCGTCTTCAAGTCCAGAGTTTATTCCTTCATCGTTTCATAATCCAATTCAATCGAAATATTGTTTGAAAAAAACTGAATAATTTTTGTTCTCTAAAATATGCTTTTATGAATGTCCTCTAAAATAGGCTTTTGTGAACATAAAACATGCTTTAAATTTTATATCTGCACCGACGCATTTGTTACTCGATACATTTCCATGGAATGTCATATCTTTACCAATAATTCAAACAATTTGCTTTCAAACAATTATCGAGTCACGTCTTTTTGGAAGATATAAAGTCTAAAATTTGCTATTCAGGAATTTTGTTCAATACTAAGAATCATTTGGGAATTAATAAATGTTTTAAAAACAAACTATTTCAAATTTAGATTTAAATGTTTGGCCTTTTCAACACACACGTACACATCTATGTATGTACATATAATTTTAATTTACTGTAGTCACCAACAATCCTTAAACTTTTTTTAATTTAATTTTGACTAAAAATTAATAAATGTTGAAAATAACAAAAACTGTGATTTTAAATTATTTTGACTTTGTAGTAAATTTTAATTTTTTTAAACTTACCAAGATCATAAGATAAAAAATTATTATTTTTTATTTTTAAAATTTATACGTATATTTGTCCTTATATATACATATGTGTGTATAAATTATTATTTTCTATTTAAAAAAAACCAGTAAATAATTTTTAATATATATTTTAAGTCCAAAAACATACTTAATGAATTTATTTGAAAATAATTATATCTATTAAATACATATTGTCCTTTTTGATTTAGAAAATTATCATTATTTTTAAAGTGTGTTGAAAACAATTTAATGAATATGTATTAAATACATAAGTCGGTAAACAAGTATTATATATATATATATATATGCAATTTTAAAAAAATATTATGGTCGAATATTTAATTAGGTGAACAAGGTAATGTCATGTAATCTCTCTCTCTCTCTTACACACACAAACACACACACACACATAATAGTTCAGAATATATACCGTTCGCCGATGTAGTCCTGTGAGAGCTTAACACGTTGTTTGCTTATTACTTCGTCTTGGAGCTTCACGATCTCCTCTTCTTCTTCATTATAAAAATCTAAAATGTACAATACAATAGCTTATAATTTTTGTTTGATGATAATAAACATATATATATATTCATTTAAATGTATTTGTTATTATACTATTTTATTTTTCCACATAATTAAATAAATATTTGTTGAAAATAAATAACTTAAAATTCATATTTAAACAAATATTTTATTCAAACAAATATTTTATTACAAATTCAAATAGTAAAAATTTAAGATCTCACTATATTCCGAGTACAAGTTTCAATTACAACCCAATTTTCACTATACAATTTTTTCATACATGTTTTCACCTCACTACATAATTCACCCAACACTCGTATTTGACCTTCAACTTTGTTCTAGCTTATATCCAGCATCTGAACTATCAGCAAATAAACACTGACGCAATAAAATTGAAAAAGAAAATATTTTTCAGTGCACAATAAAGTGTGTTTGAAATATTATTTGCCTCGGTTATTTGGGTTGTTCGTCATCATTTTTTTAATTCACCTTACGCGAACAACTTGTGACATGCACAATGTACCACTGTACATGCCATAAGGTTGTGCACACCGATATACGCTTGCTTGTTAAAATTATAGGGACAGGTGAGGATAAGGTCAAACCCAAGCAAAAACTGGATTCAACTCAACATGCAAATATACATGAAGGCAAAATGACAACATGCTCATATATGCAAGCAATTTAGAAATATACACATAAAGGTCCAATCAGACTTCAAGTGCAAAGCAAAATGGAACCAAATTCAAAAGTAACGTTGGAACAAGACCACTAGACCAGGTCAATGAAATGACTTGAAGCAATGCAGTTTTTAACTCAATTCAAATCAAGCTCAATTAGACCAGATTCATTACCAAAGGCAACAAGAACACACCAGCATGGATGGTCAAGATCAAACTTTATTCAAATGGAACCAACTATAATAACTCACACAACCAGACTTCAATGGTTTCAGACTACAACAACAACAAGCATGAATAGCACTTGAATATGTTCAACCAAGTTTATCATCACAGCAATTGTAAGTGCATAAGGACAATGAATACAAGTGGAACCACACATGCAACTGGACATTTAACTCGAAGCAATGCAAGGGTAACAAGACCATAACAACAGAGGCAAAGGCATGTACAAAGGATAAAGAAGAAACCACACAAGCTTCAGACATGCTCATATGAACATGAATGCAACAAGACTTCAAATGAAACTACACAAGCATTGAATAACAATTCAGAGAATCACACACACATGAATGCAAGCAACTGGACATGGAACTTGAAGCAACCAGCACACTGCACACCAGACTCAAGTGGAACCACACCAGTTCTAAACATGCATGTATCTACATGACTAAGTGCATAATCAATGAGCATATGAAAAACAACAACACACACCAATTCCACATATGACAACAGCCTCAACCAAACAAGTGCACCAGAACTAGACATATCAAGCTACAGACATGAACACATTGGAGCTGCACCAATCACACACACACACATACATATATGTATGTATATACATGGAGACCACAATTTAACTTGAACCAAAATCACAATATTCAAACTATTACAAGGCATGCAAGAGTTCAGGCATTTAGTCAATGGTCAGCAGTTTACCTGAAGCCATGGGTCAAGGGAATGTTTTTAAAAAATGGCCAAACAAAACACTGTTGAAGTATTCAACAATAAAATCAAAAATTATCAGTTTGAATAATGTCACAGAGGGTATCATGGTGAAATTATATCAGAAATATATCATCGAATTCAATGCCAACAAGTCAGCAAACGATGAACATGTCATAGGAGTAAAGAACGGAGCATATTCAAATATATCAGAAATATAATCGAAGGAAGATCAAGTTAGAGTGAACAAGTCAGAAATCACAAGTTTGTTCGATCAAAAATCAATGCAAGTAATAAAATCATGACAAATTCAAACCAAAAATATACGAACGATAAAATAGGGTTTCGATCCCTGTAAATTGAACCCATATCATCATCGGCAAGACATCGAGTTCGAGCTCAAGCAAATAAACAGAGCATAAAGTCGAGCATAATCGAAAATCGAAAAGGAGCAAATCACGTACCAATTCAAAGTATCATTCGAACTCGACATTGAAGCAGCCGCAAGCCAATAGAATTACACCGATCAAAGAAGCAGCGAAGCGAATTGAGGAACAAGAGCATACAACAAACAATTCGAACTTCTAATTCCAAGTGGCAGCTTCAATCAATTCAAAACTCTATTTTTGAAGTGCAACAAAAGGAACGACCGAACATTTCACAAACAAAAGGAGGAAGACATTCTCTACTTTATTTATTTAGGCCGGTTATTCATTGGGCTTCATTTATAATAATAAGGTTTTGATTTTTAGTGTTTATTTATAACTTTCTATTTTAAAATTATGTAAATTTCTAGCTGTGTAACTAGGTACAAACTACGGGGCGTAGTTTGTAAATTCGTAACTCGGTGGCTGAGTTGTGGCAGGGTTTTGAGCTTAGAGTTAGGTTAATCAAGTTAGCGGATGTCGCAAGTTTACGTGTGTTTTTAAGCGTCTGATTACTTAATTTCTAGTAGAAACCTTGGGGCAGCATGTAGGCAGTTTTTGCCGAAGCTGGGTAAAACTATGTGTGATTTCCACTACATTACTTTCTGTTTTTATTTTTATTTTTATTTCCGCACTAATTTTTAGTATCACCTTATTCACCCCCCCTCTAGGGTGAAAACGATCCTACAATGAAGCCTTCACCAATAGGGAAGGGGGTAGGTGGCTAGAAGAGAGAGTACAGAACAGTGTCCTTGAAAATGTGTGGAGGCTTGACTATTTATGGGGAAGGGTTTGCACCATTTTCTCCACATTTTCCTCTAGCATTTGAAGACTTGGTAAAACCTCTCCTTACCCTCATATGTGGTTAGGCATGTGTTGACCAGGCAAGGTAAATAACCCCTTTGACTCTAATTTGAATCACCATTTAATTATTTAATTTCTATCTCCTAAATCAGATGAACATTTGTATAACATTTATACATAATTCTGTCTGATTTTGAGCACCAAATAATTAACTAAAATAGCTATAAAATATCGATACAACACTTGCATTAATTTGTTATTACTTTATAACCTCTATAAATTAATTTTACCATTGATAGAACTAGGAAATAAGCAACAACGTGATTGTGTTCACTCTCTAGTGTGAACTCAATCCATGGTCAATAGTTAAACAGTTTAAATACTGAAACCTGTATGAATTTTGCTAAAGCATAGTATAGGGCCAAGTTTAATGCTTATAGACCATTTATGTGAAATCATATAATGATCTTAAATATGCTCATCTAGGATAGTCTGTACATATTATTTTACCATCACTGTATCATTTAGATATCTAGAGTTTGGTCTAAGGTTAGTACTATATTAATATCCATATTCAATTGTGTATACTACTTGAAATTTCTTGGTTCAATTCGGTAACATTTATCGATTAACCGTTTAATTATGGCCAAAGATTTTGACTTTAAGTTGACTACTAATTATGGTGATATTGATCTCCTATAATAAAGTAGACGAATCCTCTCTTCGGTAATGTTTCACTTTGTATAGTTCAACGTATATACAACTATGGTCTAATAAGGTCACCATGCTAAGTATTTAACCATAATCAAAGTATAACCAAGCTACTCAAGGTCAACATACCCTCAAGTCTGAAGACTATTATACATTGTTACCCTAGAATATTCTATTTTGACTTAGTTATAATAACCTATATAAGAATATTTTTTAGTCATTCTATTATTGTTCTAAGCAAGCATAAGAACGTAACACCTTTATGTTCGCAATGGTCACAAGTAAATTATTGTCCATTATATGGAGAGCGTTACATACATTAATTTCAATAAACGTGTCAATATCCTTTTCCCGATACATAATGTGTAACATCTCTTATTTTGGAGTGTTATAATATGCGATTAAATTAATAATAAGAATTTATTAGATAACGAATAAGAGAATTTAATTAAAAATATTACTCAAGGGAAATTTCATTAATTAAGCATGGGACAGTTTAAAAGGTTAATCAAATAGACCAAGAGTAATTACAGCAAATAAGTCTAGCCATATAAATAAAAGGAATAAATTTGAATGTTTGAATGAAGGAGATTTTATATTAAGAGAAATAAATTAGTAAGATTAGACAAGTAGGGTTTTCAGCCCAAACCAAAATTATTAATACATATATCCATATACTCTTAACCTTATCTTTCTCTTTATTCCATCTCATTTCAAAACAAACCAAAAGAAAAAAACCAAGGCTACCTACCATTGCTATGGAAAAGAAGAGGAAAATCAACTAAAGATCAAAGCTTTCATGTCTAAGGAAAATAAGAACCTTTCACATGAGTTTTCAAAATTTAGGTGAGTAATACTCACTCTTTTTCACCTCTAAATCTGTTTAGACTCAAATTTCACATGTTCTTAATGTTTTGATTACAATAGAATGATTCTTTCATGTTAGGGTATTAAATGAAATTATTTTTGATATATTAAGAGTAAAGCATGAATTACTTACCCTCAAATGCTCTAAAAATTTAATACGATGATTATAATGCTAAAATAAAGATGGGTTTTAATTTCATAATTTTCAAATGAGAAACCTATTTATTATGAATTTTCTAATTTAAAAATGGATAATTTTGACTATAAAATAATGTTTAGAAATATCAAATTTTATTATTTGGTCTAATTTTTTTTATTAAAGTCATAGAATGATGTTTTCGAATTTCATGAATTTTTGGGAGTTTTCCCATTAGTTTTGTATTGTTATGAATTAAATGGTAAGGAATAAAATACCCTAATTAGTGAAAAAGGAAGGTAATTAATTAAGGTATAATCAAAGGAATCGATTTTGGCTATCTTCATAGATTTCTGCTACATAAATAAAGTAATGAATAAGTAATTGACATATGTAAGGAATAGTCAAAAAATAGTTACTATAAAGGAAAAAATATTAGTTTTAACTTAATTATAAATCAACCAATTTTAAACATGCAATAGCTAATTGGAGTTAGAAGTGTGATAGCTCCTTTAGAAGTGCGATAACATTAAAATTATACCTGCAATGGCTTCAAACTTTATATATGCGATAGCTCTAAGTTCCACTTGCGATAGCCCTAAAAATCTATATTTGCGGTAGGCTTAAATTAATACATGCGATAGCCTTAAATTGAAACATGCGATAACATCTAAGTTATACATGCGATAACATCTAAGTTATACATGCGATAGGGTTAATTTGATTTATGTGATAGCACCGTATTGACACATGCAATAGCCAAAAAATTAAGGCATGCGATAACAGTTAGGTAATAAGTGGGATAACTTCTAAGTTAGAAGTGTGATAGCACTTAAGTTTATATCTATGATAGCCTTGTGAAATTTAGAAGTGCGATAGCACTTATATTTATATCCATGATAGTATTGTAAAAGTTAGAATTGCGATAGTGTGACGACCCAGATTCTACGCTCGAAAATCGGCTTCCAATACATCACCTTATTCGAATGCCGGAGATTCAAACGTTGAAGTCCGTATTTCTGGAGCTATAACACATTAGATGAAAACAACACAGCGGAAACAAAGAAGAATTTTATTGATACACAATAAAGATACAACATGATACAACAACTGATACAAATGCCCAACAATATCAGAGCCAAAATATACAACAGAATACAGCGGAAACAACACAACAACGGAACACAACATCAAATGTGACGGTCTAGCTTGACGACCATCGACAGAGCTCCAAAAGAAAGAGAGAGGGAATCCAACAGACCGCATCTTCATTGCCAAAACTCCAAAGCAAAAAGCTTAAAACCACAATCATGCTGAAGTGAAGCAAATCCGATTCCAAATAAAAGACTTCCAAATCTACATCTACTATCTCAACTAGCTCTACAACCTACTGATAACCAGACTCTAGGCTGCCCGTGTGGAAAATTATGGCCACCCAGAGTTTAGAAAAGGGAACAATAAACTCCGGGTCAGTCATGGGACTGGTGTGAGCAAACATAAAACAGTTGTTTGAACAAAAAGAAATAAAAAGAAATCCATTATGCTTTTTTTGAAAATGAAACTACCATAAGGCCTCCCGGCACACACACAATGCAATCGCACACTTGGGGAATATTTCTCCTTATAGCAGTCAAATATGCTTGATACGCGAAAAATACTTTTGATATTATTATTAGTGCATAGTGTGGAAAACATTTCGAAAGTATAATATTAATCTTAGGCAGCATAGGTACCATTATAGTATGCCTACTATAGCTACCACCTGAGGTGGCAGGTTCTACAACTGCAATCGTAAAGGGCTCGTATTGAGTGATTGTATTTCCAACAAATGGCCAAGGCTAAGGAACTTCCTTTCCGAATGGGTACGCCTCTGGAGGGACGCCCCGAGAACCTAACCGGATCTCTGCCAACACAAGGCCGGGTTACCTATGTAACTAGGTAACTAACTGTCACGAGTATGCGATCCCCCGGTCGTAACCAACCTTTATCCCGGGATCCCAACAACAAAATTCCAACAACCACATAAGTTAAATATCTGGGCTCCATACCAGAATACCACTTTTTATCCAGAAGGAAATGCACATACCCTGAGGGGCGCGACCCCCATAACCTTGCTGCATCCTTCCTGTTTCGACCATTTCCGGGGTGTGAGGTTCGATGAAGTCTCGTCCCACAAAGCTACGCTTTTCACAAAATCCATGCTTCGATCAACCAATGATCAGCACTTAGCATATCACATTACCAAATTGGGAATACATCACTAGTAACCATCAACTACATAACCTCTGAGCTCGTGCGTCTTAGAGAAGGGTGTTAAGCTAAGAGAATAAATTCTCCGCCAGTAACAGAAATGTATTTGATAGAAACCAGCTTTATATCTCAAAGTGTAACGTCAGACATACATCCATACGAGTCCATCCTGGGTCTGAATGGAACCGAAGGCACTTCGTCCAATTAAGGAAAAAGCCCTTGCAAATCCGGATATTCCCTAATCACGTCCGGACTCCCGGTCACATAGGGTAATCTAAATCTCTATACCGGGGCCACTCGGTGCAGAGACATTCAACAGGCAATTCTTTCATTTTTGAAAATACCCGGTCTTCAACCACCGTCTTCAAATGCCATTCCATTACGTCGTATCATTATTCGAAATGGGTTTTATGACTTAATGTCCTGTCCCGGCTTGCCCGAATAATGAGCGCTTCTTTCTAAAACATATGGATACATTCAGATCTTAGTTAAGTCACAACTTTTTAGCCCTTATTTCCCAAAACCTTTCCTTTTGAATGGTTTTAAATAAATTTCTATTTTTAATCTTTTAAACAAAAGATCCATCTTTAAGATCCACTTTAATCTGAAACAAGGTTTACTCAAATCTTTAATAAAGATTCATTCATAGCTTTCAAAACTATTTCCATTTCAAATTTGATTTACCCATAACTTGAAATCCTTTTAACAAAAACTGGAAGTTCTTTCTTTATATGAAAGCTATTATCATTTGAAAACAAAGGTTTTCGTTTTTGGGAAAATCCAATTAAATTTGTTTAAGTTATAGCCTTTTAAAGTATAAATTGGAAAGTCAGCGAACCGCCGTACTCTCGGCAAGCTCTAATTGAGTTAAATTTAAATTCCCAAAAGAATTCATTTAAAATATTTTAAAAATGTTATAAAATCATCATATATACATTATATAACCTGTATAACCCTTTTTAAATCATAGTTTGCAAATTTTCAAATTTTCAAAATTAATTTAATTTCAAAACTTTAACAAGCCATAATTTCAAAACTTCCTTTTAAAAAAGTTTTTCATATTTAACCCAATTTCACTTCCAAACCATTTTGGATTCAAAATTCAACTTTGAAATTCTTTCACCATTTTGAATAAAATAATATTAAATTCAAAATAATCATGACTTAACCAATTTCCCGCGAAATCCATATTTGTGTGTGTGTTGTGTCTAGGGGTTTTGCATACAACAATAATATCACAACCATCATTAATCCAAGCACAACAATATCAATAAGCGGTATAACCCTATAACGCTTATTTTCCATTCACAGATAAACATGTAAATTCATCACAGATAAATAACATACATTTATCATAGCTCAATCCAAAACAATTCATATCACAGAATATCACACATCAGAGATATCAAACAATTGAAGGCATTCAATATAATCCAATCATCCATAAGCAAGATTAATCAATCACATAATTTATAATTAATGTAATTAATCTCAAAATAGATTAATTACCTATGAATTAATTACCTAACCCAGCTTGATTAACATTAATTAATTACAAAACATTAGTTATTATTTTAATTAATTAATGAAATTAATTAATCATCCTTAATTATCCATCTTAAGTAATTATCCTCAATTAATTAATTATCCCTTAATTAATCACATTAATTAATTAACCTTAAGTTAATTACATAATTAATTAACCCTCAATAAAAGTAATTATCTTTCAATCATAAATAAATTAACCTTTAATCATTAATTAATTCACCTTTAATCATTAAATAAATTAACTTTTAATTAATTAATTATCCTTTAATTATTAAATAATTAACCTTCAAGTATTAAGTAATTAATATTTAATTACTAATTAATTAATTAACCCTTTATTACTTACATTAAGTAATTAACTATCCTTTAATTACTCACATTTACTAACCTTTAACTAATTACATTAAGTAATTAACCTTTAAGTAATTATCATTAATTTATTAAGACCTTAATTAATTAAAAATAAACCATTTATTTTAATTAATTACTTAATTATTATTAAAAATCTTTATTTAATAAACCTTGGAATTAATTATCATTAACATATAAATTAACTTAAGACCTTTAAGTTAATTAATGATTAAAACATTTTACTTTCTTTAATTAACTCCTTAACTATACTATTTAATTTATTTTAAATAAACTTAAGAATTAACTTAATTAACTTAAGTTAAAATAAACTATACAACTTTTATCTATCCAAACATTTAAACAAACATTTATTTTAAAAGAAATTTATTTAAGAAAATAGTTTAAAACTTGATTTATTTAAAATTTAAAAACTTGATTCATTTTAATATACTTTAAAACTTGGTCATGCTTTCATTTAAAAACCTGGTTATTTAAACACAGACCAAAACCCGAGCCTACACTCGCAAATATTTGAGCCAAACCCCGAGCATACTCTCTTGCTTCATTTCCTTCAAGACAACACGCAACGTCTTCGAGCCTGATCTGAGAAACTACTTTCTTCCCCGATCACCACAACAACACCCAGACTCAAACGTGCACACGTGCACACCAATCTGATCGGCTCCGACCTTCGCCCCGACCACCCTCAAGTCACTGACGATCCCACCGATGACTCAGACCGCCCAACACCCTCGATAGCAACAGAAATCAAAATCGAGCATGTCGAAACAACTCGAACCCAAACTCGATCAACGAAATCGCCCCGCCCCATCGCCAATGATTGCTAGAAACTACGCCACCACGTCTAGAGCTGCTTCACTGACCCAAGCTTCGATTCCCCATGCTCCGATCATCTCCGTTTCACCCACGACCAACCAATCATCTCAACACCCTCATCGACCAAAACAGGTCGATAAACCCTATCTCGCCGTCGCCCAGCCACCATGGTGGTCAAGACTTCCACCGAGTATTTTTCTCAAGATCCCTAACGCACCAACTACCTTCATCATCAAGCACGACACCCCACTCTTCGCCGATCGTCAAGAATCGACGAAAGTCCCAATTCCATTCAACTTGCGAATTCTACCTCAAATCAAAACTAAAAATCTTGAAACTATTTTTAAATATTATAGTTTTCGATAACAAAACAGATTATATAGGTGAAATAATAATCATTGAAGTCGAAATTTTGACATGCTTTGTGTTTTACTGTAATTCTTTCTTCCAGTTAAAACTATCTTCTAATTTTACTTAAAAATATTTTTAAAATTTAGATCTTGTTAATTCTAACATATTTTGTTTAAACATCAAAGCCTAAAAGAAATTAGGTGAAGAGAAATTGAAATTTGAATTTGTTTAAAGCCTGTAAAACTTTGAACAGAGGCATGTTTGCCTGTACACAGACATGCACACAGTCTCTACATATATACAGACATGCAAGCACATTTTACATCCATACAAACATTTTTCACAACATACTTTCAAGTATTTATCACATGCAAACAAGATATAACATGGATTTTATAAAGGTAGTTTACTCACCTGATTTATGTTTTGAACAGAGAAGGTTTTGATCTTGAAAACTGGAAAGTGATTTGAAACTGAAAACTTGAATTTGATCTGCCTTGTTAAGCTTCAGATTTGAGATCTTGTTTGTTTGATTTTGTTGAATTTACATGATTTTGATTTTTCAACTGAACTTGGTTTGATCTGAAACTGCCTTGATTTTGAACTTGATATTTGTTGAAGTTGAGTTACCTTTGAATTAAACCTTTGCTGGCTTTAGTTTGAAAATTGGAAGATTGTTTTAGTTTTTATTTCTCAGGTTTAGTTTTGATTCTCTAGTTTGAATTATGTGAAAGAAAAATGAGAAAGGGGTAGAGAGATATGTATATATATAACTTGTTTTTCCCTTTATTTATTATTCAATTTTAAAAGCTAAGCCACTTGTCTTTTGCATGTCAACAAAGGCTACAAATGTTTAAATGCATTTTAAAATACTTACACTTGTAATTTGCATGCTAATTAATGTTTAAATATAACTTTATATTATATTTTCTATTTTAATAAATACATTTCCTTTATTAATATTTATATAACCTTTTAAAGAAAATGATTTTAAAATTAAATTATACTCTAATAAAAATCACATATACATACACTAGTTTTAAAATATAGAGTTTTAAATCCAATTTAGTTTTAAAGATATTTATTTTGAATTTCAAATCCAAATCCTATTTACAATCTATATATATATATATATATATATATATATATAACAAACACTTATTTTATTTTATTTGGAAAATATTCAAATAAATTCACAAATTAGTCCTAAAAATTTATATTAATTATTGAAATAAATTTGCTTAAAAAGGGGATCGTTACAGATTCCCCCCTTAAAAAATTTCGTCCTCGAAATTTGCAAGACATGGAGACAAACAAAAACATATGAACACATAAAAAGATAGATAATTGGTTTACCAGATCAAGTGTAGAGAAGTCCTATCCCAAATGTAAAGTGGATATTTCGGCTTTTGGAATAAAACAGAATATCATTAATAAATACGAGAACGAACTTATTTAATACTTCATGAAATACTCGGGTCATCAGGTTTATGAAATATGCGGGGGCATTGGTTAGTCCGAAGGGATAACTAACCATTCGTAGAATGTACCGGAACCCCAAAAACAGTTAAACGGATACAATCTTCCGCAATTCTCAACTGATGGAATCCTTGGGCTAGATCCATCTTAGAAAAGAATCGATTGCATGGTGCTCGATTCGGGCAAAGGAAATTTATTCTTAAGAGTTAACTTATTAAGATTACGATAATTTACTCACACTCTCAAAAATCCATCGGACTTGGCTACAAATACTACAGCTGAACCCCAACTGGAATGACTAGGTTGTATAAATCTTTTCACCAGTAAATCTTGGGTTAGCTCAACTAGCTCTACTCTTTCCCTTGGTGTCATCCACGACTTGCATACACAACTGGACGGGCATTGGAAACCAAGTTGATTCGAAATTCGATTTCCCTGTGCGGAGGTAAAGACTTAACTTCTACAAACACGTGAGAAAATCCTTATACAAAAGGTATGGATTCCAAACTCAGGTCGAAATACCCTAAAGTATACATTAGCTTGTCCCTCTTCGGACTTGGATCCCCACAAGAAATGACGACAAAATTCCCAAATTGGGTTTTCACCGAAATCATTTTATTGATACAATCTAATTTAGCTTCATATTTTGTTAACCAATTCATTCCAAGTAAAATTTCAAATTCATTAAAGTTTGAAACGAAAAAACTGATATGGGTTACGTTGTAGAAAAAATAATGATACAAAATTGATGATGAGAATATGAAATAGGAATCTTTCTATAACGTAAACAAAGATTTGCAGGGCCTCCTACCGGGTTCTTCACACAAATAGGTTCGTCTACGAATTTGGGTTCAAGATTTAACACTGCCAGATTTGGCTGGGGTTGGATGGGAAAAGTGGTTCCTTGTTGTTGCAGGGACTCGACCATTTGTAGTGGTACTCCCCTGTCCCCTACCCGTCCTCTTCTTGCACTCATTCTCACTATCAGTGAATAGTAAGAGAATTGACTAAGGCATACAAACAAGATATCTTAGGGAATATACTCATTCTAGGGCATTTATAACCCTATCTCTAATAAGTCACCTAATGTGTTATACTCCAAAGCTAAAGTTCTTACTCAACCTTAGCTCTGATACCAAATGTGATAGTCTAGGCTTTTCAATCATCGAGAACGGCCAATCTCTACTGGTAGGCTTTTCAACCATCCCAGCCCCGCCGTGGCACACATTGGTACCCCAAATTTGCTTTTACGGCTAGCCTTTCGACTCTCGACCAACCTGGTCAGCCAACCCCTCCCCGGGGACATGTAGGGGTAAGAGTCTCTTGCTCCCCACCAAACACCGAGCGAGAACCCCCTATCACGTTGAGTTAAGCAAACTCGGTGCAGAGACATTCAACAGAAAGTCCTTTCGTTTTTGAAAATACCCGGTCTTCAACCACCATCTTCAAATGTCATTCCATTACGTCGTATCATTATTCGGAATAGGTTTTATGACTTAATGTCCTCTCCCGGCTTGTCCGAATAACAAGCGCTTCTTTCTAAAACATATGGATACATTCGGATCTTAGTTAAGTCACAACTTTTTAGCCCTTATTTCCCAAAACCTTTCCTTTTGAATGGTTTTAAATAAATTTCTATTTTTAATCTTTTAAACAAAAGATCCACCTTTAAGATCCACTTTAATATGAAACAAGGTTTACTCAAATCTTTAATAATCATAGCTTTCAAAACTATTTCCATTTCAAATTTGATTTACCCAAAACTTGAAATCCTTTTAACAAAAACCGGAAGTTCTTTCTTTATATGAAAGCTATTATCATTTGAAAACAAAGGTTTTCATTTTTGGAAAAATCCGATTAAATTTGTTCAAGTTATAGCCTTTTAAAGTATAAATTGGAAAATCAGCGAACTGCCGTACTCTCGACAAGCTCTAATTGAGTTAAATTTAAATTCCCAAAATAATTCATTTAAAATACTTTAAAAATGTTTTAAAATCATTATATATACATTATATAACCTGTATAACCCTTTTTAAATCATAGTTTCCAAATTTTCAAAATTAATTTAATTTCAAAACTTTAACAAGCCATAATTTCAAAACTTCCTTTTTAAAAAGTTTTTCATATTTAACCCAATTTCACTTCCAAACCATTTTGGATTCAAAATTCAACTTTGAAATTCTTTCACCATTTTGAATAAAATAATATTAAATTCAAAATAATCACGACTTAACCAATTTCCCGCGAAATCCATATTTGTGTGTGTGTTGTGTCTAGGGGTTTTGCATACAACAATAATATCACAACCATCATTAATCCAAGCACAACAATATCAATAAGCGGTATAACCCTATAACGCTTATTTTCCATTCACAGATAAACATGTAAATTCATCACAGATAAATAACATACATTTATCACAGCTCAATCCAAAACAATTCATATCACAGAATATCACACATCAGAGATATCAAACAATTGAAGGCATTCAATATAATCCAATCATCCATAAGCAAGATTAATCAATCACATAATTTATAATTAATTTAATTAATCTCAAAATAGATTAATTACCTATGAATTAATTACCTAACCCTACTTGATTAACATTAATTTATTACAAACCATTAGTTATTATTTTAATTAATTAATGAAATTAATTAATCATCCTTAATTATCCATCTTAAGTAATTATCCTTAATTAATTAATTATCCCTTAATTAATCACATTAATTAATTAACCTTAAGTTAATTACATAATTAATTAACCCTTAATAAAAGTAATTATCTTTCAATCATAAATAAATTAACCTTTAATCATTAATTAATTCACCTTTAATCATTAAATAAATTAACCTTTAATTAATTAATTATCCTTTAATTATTAAATAATTAACCTTCAAGTATTAAGTAATTAATCTTTAATTACTAATTAATCAATTAACCCTTTATTACTTACATTAAGTAATTAACTATCCTTTAATTACTCATATTTACTAACCTTTAACTAATTACATTAAGTAATTAACCTTTAAGTAATTATCCTTAATTTATTAAGACCTTAATTAATTAAAAATAAACCATTTATTTTAATTAATTACTTAATTATTATTAAAAATCTTTATTTAATAAACCTTGGAATTAATTATCATTAATATATAAATTAACTTAAGACCATTAAGTTAATTAATGATTAAAACATTTTACTTTCTTTAATTAACACCTTAATTATACTATTTAATTTATTTTAAATAAACTTAAGAATTAACTTAATTAACACAAGTTAAAATAAATTATACAACTTTTATCTATCCAAACATTTAAAAAAACATTTATTATTTAAAATAAATTTATTTAATAAAATAGTTTAAAACTTGATTTATTTAAATTTTAAAAAATTGATTCATTTGAATATACTTTAAAACTTGGTCATGCTTTCATTTAAAAACCTGGTTATTTAAACACAGACCAAAACCCGAGCCCACACTCGCAAATACTCGAGCCAAACCCTGAGCATACTCTCCTGCTTCATTTCCTTTGAGACAACACGCAACGTCTTCGAGCCTGATCCGAGAAACTGCCTTCTTCTCCGATCACCACAACAACACCCAGACTCAAACGTGAACACATGCACGTGCACACCAATCTGATCGACTCCGACCTTCGCGGCGACCACCCTCAAGTCACCGACGATCCCACCGACGACTCAGACCGCCCAGCACCCTCGATAGCAACGGAAATCAAAATCGAGCATGTCGAAACAACTCGAACCCAAACTCGATCAACGAAATCGCCCCGCCCCATCGCCACTGATAGCCAGAAACTATGCGACCACGTCCAGAGCTGCATCACTAACCCAAGCTTCGATTCCCCATGCTCCGATCATCTCCGGTTCACCCACGACCAACCAATCATCTCGACACCCTTATCGACCAAAACAGGTCGATAAACCCTATCTCGCCGTCGCCCAGCCACCATGGTGGTTGAGAATTCCACCGAGTATTTTTCTTGAGATCCCCAACGCACCAGCTACCTTCATCATCAAGCACGACACCCCACTCGACGAAAGTCCCAATTCCATTCAACTCGCGAATTCTACCTCAAATCAAAAATAAAAATCTTGAAACTATTTCTAAAAATCATAGTTTTCGATAACAAAACAGATTATATAGGTGAAATAATAAATCATTGAATTCGAAATTTTGACATGCTTTGTGTTTTACTGTAATTCTTTCTTCCAGTTAAAACTATCTTCTAATTTTACTTAAAAATATTTTTAAAATTTAGATCTTGTTAATTCTAACATATTTTGTTTAAACATCAATGCCTAAAAGAAATTAGGTGAAGAGAAACTGAAATTTGAACTTGTTTAAAGCCTGTAAAACTTAGAACAAAGGCATATTTGCCTGTACACAGACATGCACATAGTCATCTACTTATATACAGACATGCAAGCACATTTTACATCCATACAAACATTTTTCACAACATACTTTCAAGTATTTATCACATGCAAACAAGATATAACAGGTTTAAGATTTTATAAAGGTAGTTTACTCACCTGATTTATGTTTTGAACAGAGAAGGTTTTGATCTTGAAAACTGGAAAGTGATTTGAAACTGAAAACTTGAATTTGATCTGCCTTGTTAAGCTTCAGATTTGAGATCTTGTTTGTTTGATTTTGTTGAATTTACATGCTTTTGATTTTTCAACTGAACTTGCTTTGATCTAAAACTGCCTTGATTTTGAACTTGATATTTGTTGAAGTTAAGTTGCCTTTGAATTAAACCTTTGCTGGCTTTAGTTTGAAAATTGGAAGATTGTTTTAGTTTTTATTTTCTGTTTTTATTTCTCAGGTTTAGTTTTGATTCTCTAGTTTGAATTATGTGAAAGAAAAATGAGAAAGGGGTAGAGAGATATGTATATATATAACTTGTTTTTCCCTTTATTTATTATTCAATTTTAAAAGCTAAGCCACTTGTCTTTTGTATGTTAACAAAGGCTACAAATGTTTAAATGCATTTTAAAATACTTACACTTGTAATTTGCATGCTAATTAATGTTTAAATATAACTTTATATTATATTTTCTATTTTAATAAATACATTTCCTTTATTAATATTTATATAACCTTTTAAAGAAAATGATTTTAAAATTAAATTATACTCTAATAAAAATCACATATACATACACTAGTTTTAAAATATAGAGTTTTAAATCTAATTTATTTTAAAGATATTTATTTTGAATTTCAAATCCAAATCCTATTTACAATATATATATATATAACAAACACATATTTTATTTGATTTGGAAAATATTCAAATAAATTCACAAATTAGTCTTAAAAATTTATATTAATTATTAAATTAAATTTGGCTTAAAAACGGGATCATTACAGATAGCCTAGAAGTGCAGTAGCATTACAAGTGGATAGTTATACATGCGATAACTTATACTTGCAATGCCTAAGATGTAGGATAGTTATACATGAGACAACTTATACCTACGATATCCTTAGGATGCGATAATTATATATGCGTTAGCTAATTGGCTAGAACTGCGATAACTAATGATGATAAATCCTTTAATTAAATTAGTAAATCTTGGGTAGTATTTTGGAGGATAGATTCTGATTTTTTTAATTTGAATTTCATATGGGCAAAATTATAAAGAAAATAATAAGTTAAAATGTAACGACTTATTAAAAATGAGGAAAATGGGTTAAGCTTAAGGAAGCTAAGAAACGATAAGCGTATCATTTAAAAATAAAGACAAAAATGTTTTATCTAAAGAATTTAAATATTTTTGATCAAAATATGAAGATCTAAAGAATATTTGAGGTGCACAACTAATGAATGAAAGAAATGGATTGAACCTAAGATCTGAAAATATACCAACTCAAGGAGTTATTGAATGGCCGAGAGTCGGGGTATAGGGAAATCTATATCCAACATTATAGGGCATGGTGCGAAGACCAAAGTAGTTAATATGCTGTCAAGTATGTTGGTCAAGTACCATATGAGATATTTTAAATGAACGCGATAATATTGATAAAGTACCGGACATGTCTAGAACATGTTATAAACAATATTATATTATGTTATAATGTTATGACATTGTTATGTTCTTAAGTTTTTGGGTCTGTATTGCCAAATTACTACTAAAGACCAAGTGCATATATTTTATAGATTACAATATGTCTACTAGAATATTCTATTAAATACAAGTCATAAAATATGTTCATAAAATCAAGAAATTCATATAAAGTGCTTCTTTATTATTTTCTTCACTTTTATACTATATTCTGTGTTTCTTCTATTGTCATTATGATTTCTCATTCTTTTTCATATTTATAGTTTTTTGTTTTCATTTTCACTTCAATTATCAAATAAGTAATGTTGATTTAGTATCGATTACTACTTCTACCCTTCTTTTATTGATATGTCAAATATTCAACTTTACTACTTTTTGACCTATAGTTCTAAGTGCATGAAAATAACTAAAGATAATTTGCCAATTAGAAATAGTGAACAAACAAGACAACCAAAAAGAGACGTATCTCTTACACGATCTTATTTCTAGTAGTAAAGTGTTCATGCATAATAAAGCATATAAAATAATGGAATAAGTAGAGTTTTTATTATTGAAAGGCCGATGAAGAAAATTATAAAATATGGTTAAAACCAAACAATTAGTGCATTGGATTTCTAATATGGTCTGCATATTATCGTTCACCATATACTAAAACAAATATTGAGAATATGAAGATATTGTTTTTATAATTTCATTTCTCCAATACTTACAATGATGATCGATATTCCTAAAATATATTGAGTATTCTACACTAAATATCAAAGTGATATATCAGCAAATGTCATATGATATATCAGTAACGATATTATGGAAAAAAATATCGATTAATGGGTGATATAAGATACATTGGGGATATATCAACAATTATCTGATTTTAACTACTTAGGCAAAGACTTATGAAGTCTATAGGGTTCAATTTGGAACTATTAACTTTACTTTGAGTAATAACATCAAAATGGATTTATTTTTAATGAATAAATGAACAAAGTGAAGCGAAAGTACTTTTAGGACTAGGAAGGGCTATTGGTGCTTAGTAAGGGCACTTGCTAGACTGTATTCAGTATGCTTACATTCAACCTCCTAGGAAAGTGAGGGTGGCTATAGTCAGATTGGATCCCATAGTGAAATGAGTAGTTATTTCATCGGTGACATTGTTCAGGAATAAGATAAATGTTGGGCGAATTCTCACCACCGATCCAAGCCCGCACCGAGCCCACTCATCAACGGACCGAGACCACCGAATCAATCCCAACTCCACTCACTGCCGAACCAACTCACAACCAACCAACCACCGGACCAACTCCACTCACTGCCGAACCAACTCACAACCAACCAACCACCGGACCAACTCCACTCACTGCCGAACCAATCCACAACCAACCACCACCGGACCAACTCCACTCACTGCCGAACCAATCCACACCCCTCTCATCACCGAACCAGAAGAATGCTACCACCACCGAACCAAACCACCATCGAACCAAAGCCACTCCAGCCATCTCTGAACCAAGGCATTGCCGAACCAACCTGGCCAGGCCAGATTACATTAGCCCAAGCCCACCAGCAGCTATATACATCCAAGACCCCTACCCCCTGCCACACTCTATAAATAGAGGGGTAGGGGTACAACAATGGCAGACAAGTTTGAGAGCTCAAGCACGGATAGAACTTTCAAACAACTTTCATATACTTGTATCAAAGCTTTGTACTTGTAATCTGAACAGTAAAGGAGAATAACATATAAAGTGGACGTAGGCACATTCTGGCCGAACCGCTATAAATCTGTGTGTCTTTTACAGTTTAGTCCCTGCTTTTTATATATTTACATAAATCACCCAGATCACTAAAAACAACATAAAATCAACTAAATCATACGACTTGGAGGTGTTTGCCCATTTTTTGTGCAAACATTTTTGGTGCTTTCACTGAGAAACGGGAACTCGAGGCTTCAGCTTCTCCCACTTAACCTTCTTCCTAACAGCGTCGTTCATTGCTTGGAAAACATGCCTCCCAGGCAGAAAAAACACGTTAACAAAGGAAAAAACATCACAACCAGCAGTATTCCAGATCCAGTGGTCACAGATCAAGTAAATCGTCCCATTCCTACAGCAGTACCAAATGAAGGTCAGGCAAATCCGACAACCCCTGCCACGGAACAGCCGGCAGCAATTACTAGGGCAGATCTAGACAGGGTTGTGGCTGAAGTGACTAACCGCTTCACATCCCAACAGGAAGCCTTGGTGAACCAACTCATGTCACGCTTAAGGGATGCTGAAGAGTCCAACCGCAACACTGAATCATGGGGTGAGTCCCAGTCTGGAGGATCTCAGAGGCGACAAAGATCTTCCTTCTTCGAAGAAGCCAACGACAGAAGCGGCCATGGTAGGAGCCGAGACCGAGCTCAGCCCGAAGTTGGACCTGAGGAAACGCTTGGAACCGAACCCAACGGGGGAGGTACCGGGCGGAGGTCAACTATAGCTGAGCCTGTCATGCTGCCTAACCACGGAAACACCAATGAAAGGGGCCGAGCTAGAGTCCAACCCGAA
Organism: Allium fistulosum; assembly: GCA_030737815.1. Lineage (NCBI taxonomy): Eukaryota > Viridiplantae > Streptophyta > Magnoliopsida > Asparagales > Amaryllidaceae > Allium > Allium fistulosum. The sequence goes on from CM060907.1 coordinate 681,749,382, forward strand.
GGTGGACCCGAGGAAGTGCTTAGAACAGAACCCAGCAGGGGAAGATCAAGACAAGGGCCAACTGTAGCTGACCCTAGCATGCTCCCAGAAGACCAAAGACAGCCACTGGAAAATATTAGGAATGATAGACGATACCATCCCTACAGGTCATCTGGACAGAATCAATCCCACAGAGCAGAACCGAACTCATTTCTATCTGCTCCAAATTCTGATGAAAGGATGGCACGCTTGTTCAGAGAGTGCGTCCAACATGATCAAAGAGATCGAGGGATATGCGCTAGGGTAACCAGCCCTTTCGCCCGCAATATCAAAATTGCCATCACCCCCCGAGAATGGAAAATGCCTACAATGGAACCTTACAAGGGAACCTCTGACCCCGTTGTACACTTACAGAGATACACACAACATATGCTCATGAGCGGAGCAACAGAAGGAGTGTTGTGAAAATGCTTTCCACTATTCTTATCAGATCTAGCTACCTCCTGGTTCTGCCATCTGCCCCAAGGATCCATCAGCTCATGGGAGATGTTGAAAGAAAGGTTCATCAGCCAGTTCCGCATTCATGTGGAGCAACCCAACGACGCTTATTCCTTATCCAGTATCAAACAGAAACCTGGAGAGAAGGTGCAGCAATATCTAACCCGATTCAATGCCGCAGCGGCCGCAGTCCAAGATGCCGATGAGAAGCTTATCTTAATGGCCCTCTGTAGTGGTGTGCATCTGGATACTAAAAATTTGCTAGAAGATTGACGAAAGAAAAACCAGCTACTTTACCCGATTTCTTCCATGAAGCCGGGAAATATATGAGACTTGAAGACGCTGCCATTGAGGGGCAGTCAGGGCAACAAAATAAGGCAGCTCACGGCAACACGCCCGCTGTAACAAAGGACGTTCGAAGAAATGACTCTAGAGACAATGATGGGGGCAAGAAGGGAGAAAAGCGTCTATATCGGCCAGGACCGAGATTTGACGCTTACACCCCTTTGAATGAAACGATCGAAAACATCTTCCTGGCCACTCAAGACGAAGTTAAATACAAACGCCCCTTGCACAAGAAGGAATCAGATAACGCAATTAAGTCTGGAAAATTCTGTCGCTTCCACGAATCCCATGGGCATGATACCAACGAATGCCATCATCTCCGGGACTTGATTGAAGAACACATCAGAAGAAGGAGACTAGAATGCTATGTAAAAGGTCAGAACAGGACTCCAGTTCCTGCCAATGAGAACCCAAGGCTACCCTCCCCAGAAATAGGCAGAGGAAATCGCAACACCAGCGGCTCCAGTCAAGAGAAGATAGTGGTCCATACCATCTCGGGAGGGCCACACATCGCCGACGGAAGCTGGGCAGAGATGGAAAGGTACAGAAAGTCACTTAGAAACAATGAAGAATGCGTCAATTCTATTATAGAAGAACGCCACCCAAAGCGGATAGAGAATGGTGACATCACATTCAGTAGGCGTGACCTGGAGGGAAGGCAGTACCCTCACACGTATCCCATGGTTATCTCTGCCCGGCTCGGTCCTGCCGAAGTTTTCCGAATTCTAGTAGACATTGGAAGCTCAGTAAATATCCTATTCAAGCATGCCTTCAACAAAATGAAGCTGTCATTAAAGGATGTTCTTCCCTGCAATAAACCACTACACGGTTTCACAGGAAATGCGAAGATGCCCCTCGGGCGACTGGACCTCTTTGTTGAAATTGGAAGTCATCCCCGCTCCGTTGTGCGAAAACAAACATTTGTGCTGATAGAAAACCACTCGGCCTACAACGCCTTCTTAGGAAGGCCAGCCTTGTCTGACTTCCAAATTGTCCTGGACCCATGGTGCCTGAAGATGAAATTTCCAATGGACAATGGAATATGGGAAGTAGAGGGAGACCAGGACATCGCTCGAGATTGCTATGTAACTGAACTCCGCAATAACCGCAGGAAGGATATAGGGAAGAGTGCAGAGGCTGCCCTCTGCACGAAAAGTTTGGAAGCATAGCAACTAAAGAAAGCCCCTCCTCTTCGATATACCAGTGACCCTTTCAATGAATTAGACCCCAGGGACAAAGAGGAGGAGGCCACTGCCGAGCCTGCAGAGGCTATGGAATTTGTATCTGTGGACAAACATGACTCGAGCAGAATTGAAGGGACAACTCATTGATTTTCTCCGCCACAACTTGGATGTATTTGCATGGTCACACGCTGACATGACTGGAATCTCCCTTGACATAGCATGCCATGTACTAAACATCGATCCTACCAAGGCGCCAGTGAAACAGAAAAAGAGAAGTATGGGGGCAGAACGATCAGCAGCCCTCGATGAAGAAGTAAAAAACCTACTTGCCAATGACTTCATACGAGAAGCCATCTACCCGTAGTGGATCGCCAATCCGGTACTAGTAAAGAAGGCTAATGGGAAGTGGCAAACATGCATTGACTTCTCCAACTTAAATGACGCCTGCCTGAAGGATTGCTTCCCACTTCCCCGAATCGACCAGCTCGTGGACAGCACGGCCGGGCACGAACTCTTATCTTTTATGGATGCATACTCAGGATATAACCAAATTCCTATGCATGCTCCCGATCAAGACCACACTAGTTTCATCACCGACCGGGGATTGTACTGTTACAAAGTAATGCCTTTTGGACTTAAAAACGCAGGAGCCACCTATCAGCGCCTTGTCAACAAGATGTTTGCAGGGCTAATAGGACAAACTATGGAAGTTTATGTGGATGACATGCTGGTAAAGTCAAGGAAAGCCGACGATCACGTAAGCCACCTGGGCGAGATGTTTCAAGTACTTCACCAATATGGAATGAAGCTGAATCCTCTAAAGTGCTCCTTCGGAGTATCATCAGGAAAGTTCCTGGGATTCATCATCCATGCCAGAGGAATTGAAGCAAACCCTGAACAAGTCCGAGCTCTGAAAGATATCAGGATACCTTCTACCCGAAAAGAAATGCAAAGCCTAAATGGGAAGGTGGCCGCCCTGAGCAGATTCATCTCTAAAGCAACTGACAAATGCATCCCCTTCTTCGAAGCTCTAAAGAAAGACAAAGGAAAGTACGAATGGACTGACGAATGCTTGACAGCTTTCCTTAACTTAATCGAACACCTCCAAAGACCACCAGTACTCTCAACTCCGAACAAAGGCGAAGAGCTATACCTATACCTTGCTGTGTCATCTCATGCTCTAAGTGCCGCCTTGGTGAGAGAAGACAAACACACGCAGCGACCAGTATACTTTGTAAGCAAGAGGTTTACAGGGGCGGAAGCCAATATCCTATACTTGAGAAACTAGCGTACTGTTTACTAATCACATCATGAAAACTGCATCACTATTTCCAATCTCATTCCATCAGAGTTCTGACCGATCAACCGCTAAGGCAGGTACTCCATCGTCCCGACACTTCTGGCGACTACTTAAATGGTGCATTGAACTAAGTCAATATGATATCACCTACCATCCTCGCACCGCCATCAAGGGACAAGCCATGGCCGATTTCATTGCCGAATTGACTACCAACGAAGGTAAGGAGCAATCGAAAATAGCAGAAGACATCAAGTGGAATCTCTTTGTGGATGGTGCGTCAAACGAACAAGGCTCGGGGGCAGGTGTGGTAATAATCACTCCCAGGGAAATAAGCTACACTATGCTCTAAGGTTGGAATTCGCTGCCACCAACAACGATGCAGAGTATGAAGAAGTGATAGCTGGATTAGAACTTGCCTTAGAAATTGGAGCCAATTCTTTGTGTCTTCATAGTGATTCTCAACTTATTGTAAATCAAATACTAGGAGAATTTCAGGCTCGAGAAGAACGACTCATAGCATATCTAAAGAAGACCAAGTTGCTTCTCGATCAATTGGATCGCTATTTAATCAAACACATCCCTCGGGAAGAGAACCAAGAGGCCGACGAATTGGCGAAGCAAGCTAGCATGAGAGACGACACTATTTCCGGAGCAGTGGCCATCTCAAAGCAACTGACCCCAAGTTTCGAGCAGGTGAATCTGATAGCTACAATCAAAGAGGAAACTTGGATGACTCCCATCCAAAAATACTTACAAGACGGCACACTGCCCGACAAGCGTAACGAAGTCAAGAAAATCTTGAGGAGAGCTTCCCGCTACACAATACAAGAAGGCACCCTTTATCGGCGCGGTTTCTCTAACCCCTTATTAAGGTGTGTCGCTGAAAGGGAAGCAAAGGAAATCTTATCCAACATCCATCAAGGAAGCTGCGGAGATCACACTGGAGGGCAGGCTCTGGCAAAGAAAATACTCCGATATGGATACTTCTGGCCCACCTTAAACAAAGACGCCTTAGATTTCGTCAAAAAATGTGACGTATGCCAGAAATTTGCGAAGATTCCACGGCTACCCACAACTGAGATTACCCAAATGAACAGCCCTTGGCCCTTTGCAGTATGGGGAATTGACCTGATTGGCGAACTGCCAATGGGCCGAGGCGGAGCCAAATATGCTATAGTGGCAGTCGACTATTTCACCAAATGGGTGGAAGCAGAACCCCTAAATAAAGTATCTTCAGCAAAAGTTATTAACTTTTTGATCAAAAATGTTCTATGCAGGTACGAGGTCCCACTTAAAATCATATCGGACAACGGACTTCAGTTTGACAGCGAGGAGTTCGCCAACTGGTGCCAAGAGCACGGAATTCACAAAAGCTTCTCATCTGTAGCTTATCCCCAGGCAAACGGACAAGTCGAAGCTGTCAACAAAATTCTCAAAACTCTAATAAAAAAGAAGCTTGAAAAGTCAAAAGGCGCTTGGGTGGATGAACTTCCGACGACACTTTGGGCCTATCGCACATCTTTCAGAACATCAGCGGGGCATACTCCTTTCTCTTTGGCATACAGAACGGAGGCTATGCTCCCAGTTGAAACTATAGTGCCTTCCCACCGTAGGATCCACTATAACCCAGAAGAGAACGAGGAACTCCTTCACATGTCTTTGGATCTAATTGAGGAAAGAAGAAATGATGCAGCCCTCAAAGCAGCAGCTCACAAGCAAAAAGTGGCAGCGCAATACAACTCCAAAGTCAAGCATCGTAGCTTACAAGAGGGGGATCTTGTCCTCAAGCGAATCTTCCCGCGCCCCGGAGCACTAGATCCAATCTGGGATGGACCATATGTAATTCATAAAGATCTCCACAACGGAGCTTATATTTTGTCAACAATGGACGGAGAGGTGTTCCAGAGGGCATGGAACATCCAACACCTTCGTCGATACTTTTCTTAACTTGTACTGCCCATATGAAGTGAATTAACAAAGAGAATCAGTGGACGTAGGCATTTTCGTGCCGAACCACTTTAAAAACTTGTCTCTTTTTTAACTTGTTCCTTTGTGTCTTGGCTACTTGTTAACTTTATCCTTTTCTGTTGAATAAAATCCTGTGCATATATCATTTCCATTCAAGGCACTCCACAGCACGACTTCACCTGGACAAGACCTAACAGGTACTATGCGAATCTATGCCCTCGCCAATGAGACACTTTTGCTCCGGCATTCCTCTGCTGTGGGTTAACTCATTGCTCGCGACGGCCCTTAAAGCCAACTGTAATGAGCCGATTATAAGCCACCGAGAAGGCCGACTATAGCCGAGGCAGCTCATTACGGCGTTCGGCTCGCCGGCAGCCGTGAACCTACTTTAAGCCCCAACATAAGGTGTGGCCAGCCAGGGGTAGTTCACGGTTGACGATCGGCACCCACGCTAGCCGGCCACGGTAAATCGAATAATACCCACAATTATGGGCCATAATGGCCCGGGTAGTTACTGTGCGCGATCTCGGCTCCGATGTGTCTTAAGTACGGCTGTGGTAAAAAAAAAGATAAACTCCCCGCGGAGGCGTAAGATGGGTGACAAATGTCTCCAAGACCCACAACTAGGGAAAGTGACTGCAAAACCCGTTTGCCACGAACTTAAGCACATCGAAGGCCTTCCGTGATTGGAAGTTTTACTATTTCTTATATTTCTATTTTATTTAAAAACTTTCCTCCTATCCTCTATAACAACCCTAAAGTACAGGACACAAGATAGGAGACGCTCACTAAGAACTCACAATTGGATGACGAGTCAATCAACTGCATTCCATACTCAGTCATATAAGACATTCAAAGCAACCGTCTACAACTAAAACATGAAGGGTGGTACTTTCTTCTTTTGTGTATAAATACGTAGCTATAATTTATTCACACATCACATTAAACATTGCAAGGTATGAAATTACATGTTAAGCCAGAACTTGACATCAAACACGATCGAATCATAGGCATATGCATAGTTATACTTCTTATGCAACGCATCAAAATAACGAAAGCATTCAAATACGACAGAATCAGCCTAAGTCAAAAATTACACGCCACGAATAAAGTCGTTTGTTACAAGTAACATAATTACAGCCTAAAAGTTGCGTTGCTGATTTGAGACTAACATAGACAGCAATGTCAAGTAAACAAAAAATATCCAGGTCAAGTCATGGAGTCGGCTGCATCGGAGCTATACCCTTGTCCTGCTGGCCCTCCGGGATCTCTTTAACTATGGAGTGGGAACTCTCAGCATGTTGACCAAAGGAAGTTGGTGCTCCGGGGGTCCCGCCTGTCCGATCAAGGAAAGAATTCATTAATAATAAGCAACCAAGTTACGAAAAGCTAAAAAGGAAGACTTACCAGCATCTGCTCCTTGATCATCATCCTCTAACTACACACCTACCTCCTCAGCAGTAAGCAGCCGCATACCCTCCTTCACCGCCGCTTTCTCCTCCTTGGAGAATTGAGCCGTAACCACATCCATTCTAAAGGCCACACCACCCTCCTTATTTGCATCGGCCTTAGCCTCCTCCAAGGCCCTGAGATAAATCCTGGCCATGACTCGGGGGTAATCATCCATCCAGGATAAGTTGCCCTGTTTCCAAGTGCGAAAGTATATATCCTGAAGCATCTCATCCATTATCCCCTCATTCTCCTCGAACTCCCTTATTCGGTCCTCAGAAGCCAACAGCTTTGCAATGGCATCATCCCTCTCCGATTGGTATCGCGAGTAGTCGGCCTGAAAGGATTTCCTCATCGCCTCCATCTCCTCCTTCAGCTTGGTTTGAGCAAGCTCCGCGGCCTCAAGTTTCTCGGATAACTCATGTACCCGCTCGAGATCCGCTTGCCGAACCTCATCCACCGTTGCAATAGCCATATCAATCCATTCCTTACAGACGGCCTCCATTTTCCATAACTCTGCCCTGCTGGCCTCTTCCATGGTCTTCTTTAATTGCCTAGAGGCGGCCTCATGTTGAAAGATCTGGATGGCCTGATCAGCGAGTTGTTTGGCCTGGTCGGAAACCATTAACCGCAGTCGACTGTTAGCACTGCGATTTCTTCTCCGGCCTTGACCAGCCGAGCATGATGCTCCATCAGCTTCCTGGTTTCCTCAGCAACCCGATCGATGTTTGCCTTAGCTTCATCCCCCAAATTTACAACCCGAGTGCTAAGAAAATCAAGGTCCAGGGACTTAGCTTCATCTAGTACTCTTACCTTAGGATTGCGAGGGAGAAGGTGCTCACCGGTAGCCTCATCAAAGGTAATATCATGAGAACCAGGATCCAGATCCGGATGATCCGCAAACGGGTTACGAGCCAAGCCGGGGTGATCTATCGGGGTAACTGTAGGATTTTCAAATGGGTGAGGAGAAGGGATAAACTCAGTATTCTCCTCCGTGGTATCCTGAAGAGGCTGAGTTGGGGGCTGAGGACCAGGTGAAGATTCAAACAAGGAGCGACTCCTCTTCTTCTTTTGGATATCCTCTTCGATAACTCCAAGAAGAGGACGGTAGTCGACTACGTCTCCAGGGCGGTTAGTCGGAGGCTTTGGTTTAGTAGAAGCCTTGAGGAGTTTGTATTGTTCAAGACGGTGCCGAACATCCGAAGCCTTGGCCACCTTACCCGCTTCTGTGATAAAAACCCAGTGTTACAATCATACATTGAGCTATAATTCAGGAAATACATCAAGTTAAGAAGAGTAAAAAGACGCTTTTGTTATACAAACCCTGGGGAGGATTAGGATACTGCAATAAGTCCTGAATCTCATTCCAGGACGGGAGCAGGCCATAAAATATTCCTAAATCCTTATCATAAATGGAGTCGGCAGGAGTCAAAAATTCACCTTGAATCGCAGGAATTGCCTTAGCTGAAGCGCTCTTAGAAGAATCAGCACCGATCTCGGCCTTGTCAGCTTTCTTAGGCTTCTCCACTAAAGCCAATCCTTCCTCCGACCCTTCAAAAGCTAGGCGGAAAGCATCATCTGTCCACTCCTGGATCACACCTGCTTGCTTAGAAGACAAAGCCCCAGTACCACCACCGCTCTGTCCGTCGCCACCATCATCGCTATGACCATCACCATCACCTTCTCCACCACTTCCACTCTCCGCCTCACCTCCTTCATCCTCGCCTCTTTCCTCCTCCACATCTTCCTCCTCCGGGACATCTGGACATGTGCTGGGGGAGGGTCCATCGGACTTCTTAAGTTTCTTTCCCCCAGCAATTGGATGCTTCGAGAAGGGTTTCCTTTTACTGCTCTTCGCCGTAGCCCCTCCTTTAGCTTTGGCGGCCCTCTCCTCAGATGTGTATCTTTGCTTGACCACAGACTGGCATGGCAGGATTAAGTTGAGCCCCAAAAGAGTAGCATTCCTGATCAAATAAGAAGCCGCCCTCTCGCCTTCCGGAATGGCTTCTATTTCCACAACCATCTGAACCAGACGATCATTCTCTACAACCGCAAAGCCACCTGTCGCTAGCAAGAAATAAAGCACAAAAGGAGGAGCATTGCAGTCAGAACGGAAATTATAAATAAGATTCAACTTACAGCCAGAGGTGAAGCGGTGGAAAGATATAGAGTCATCCTTGACAAAGAACCATTCCTTCTTGAACATGCTAAATTTTGAATATAAGTCTAGGACTGGCTTGAAAGACACAGCCAATTCTAAGCTAATATATGGAGACCCCTTCTTGTAGCCTCTCAAGTTGTACATGTATCTGATCTCCCGGTTGGAAGGAGGACGCCCGTATCTCCTCTTGAAGATGATGAACAAACTCACCAAGATGGCATAGGAGTTGGGCTGAAGCTGGAAAGGAGCCACCTTCAAGTACGTGATGAAGCTGACTATCCAAGCGTTGATCGAAGGGATAACACCGCACATGCAATGATACCTCTTGTAAGCAAAATATCCTTCTGGGGGGTTATACGACATCACTCCGTTCCCCGGCAACCTCATATGCGCTCTGTCAATCCCAAAGGATCTAGATATAGCGTCAAGCTGCTCATCTTTGAGGGAGCTGGGAAAGCAGTCAGGCGGTGAGTTCAAGAGCTCTTGAGGACCATACCCGTCTACTAACGATCTCGGGGTTGGTGCATGTCGTCCTGGTTCTGCCTGAACTGGGGGCACTATGGAGGACTCTCCTTTGTCCTTGGATTTCTTCTTGTCAGAACGAATTTCTACTTTATGAGACATTATCTGCAACACGAGAAAACACATCGTCAGAACAAGGGATGTAGACAGACAAATTCAACACATAAAAAACATCATTCGGTATCCCGGGTCTTAGAGTTCATCCGGCATCCATGTTCCCCAAGTACCATTCGGCAGTCACGGTCTTGGAGTTCATTCGGCACTCGTGTTCCCTAAGTGACATTTGGTAGTTCGAGGCTAGGGGCCATTCGGCACTCGTACTTCCCAAGGTGCATTCGGTGGTTCGGGGCGGAAAGCCCATTCGGCACTCGTACTCCCCAAAGTGTCATTCGATAGTACGAGGCGAAAATTCATTCGGCGCTTATGCTCCCCGGACTCATTCGGTAGCTCTAGCATAAGGTTCGTTCGGTAGAGGGGAACCTCACCTGATTCGGCAGTTAATAATCTGGATCGGCTCTTTCAAATAGTAAGAAATGACGAAGACGTGGAGCCCATACTTATAGACAAGAGTAGGGTAGCCGGACCAACTGGTTCGGCACTCGGGCCGAATGGGGGTGTCCAGATAAACAAAGCGCGACATATGCAGGCATATGCCCCACTTTGGGGGGGGGCAAATGTTGGGCGAATTCTCACCACCGATCCAAGCCCGCACCGAGCCCACTCATCACCGGACCGAGACCACCGAATCAATCCCAACTCCACTCACTGCCGAACCAACTCACAACCAACCAACCACCGGACCAACTCCACTCACTGCCGAACCAACTCACAACCAACCAACCACCGGACCAACTCCACTCACTGCCGAACCAATCCACACCCCTCTCATCACCGAACCAGAAGAATGCTACCACCACCGAACCAAACCACCACCGAACCAAAGCCACTCCAGCCATCTCTGAACCAAGGCGTTGCCGAACCAACCTGGCCAGGCCAGATTACATCAGCCCAAGCCCACCAGCAGCTATATACATCCAAGACCCCTACCCCCTGCCTCACTCTATAAATAGAGGGGTAGGGGTACAACAATGGCAGACAAGTTTGAGAGCTCAAGCACGGATAGAACTTTCAAACAACTTTCATATACTTGTATCAAAGCTTTGTACTTGTAATCTGAACAGTAAAGGAGAATAACATATAAAGTGGACGTAGGCACATTCTGGCCGAACCACTATAAATCTGTGTGTCTTTTACAGTTTAGTCCCTGCTTTTTATATATTTACATAAATCACCCAGATCACTAAAAACAACATAAAATCAACTAAATCATACGACTTGGAAGTGTTTGCCCATTTTTTGTGCAAACAATAAATTAGTGACAGAAAGACCTAAGGAGGTAATCACTAAATAAATCAAAGATAACTTTAAGATTGCCACCTAAATAAATAAGAATCCGGGTGATGTATTTGACTGTGTTTAATGATTGTATGACATGGTTCATAACAAATATTTGACAAATATAAGGTATACCTAAACTGTAATGGATGAATATATTGTAAAATATAATAGTTTATGATTTTTGTTTGATGATAATAAACACACACACACACATATGCATGCCTTTGATAAAGATAAAAGTAAACCAAATGAAATTTTATTTCAACAAATGATTTATTTCAATATTGTTTCAAATAGTACACATTTATAACATAACCTCCACTACATTTTACACTTTCAAATACAACTCTATTTTACACTCTCATATACTAAATCAATTTTCACTCTCATATACATCACTCTCAAATCACTTACTCAATTGCTTACTCGAATTCAATCTTTTCTATCTACTTGCTCCAACTATTTTACTCCAATCATCTGCTTGATTGTCAAACAACGATGCTAAAAAAAGAAAAAAAGAAACAAACTGAAACTGCAAAAATAAAAATATAATTGGATACGATATTGCCTCAGTTTATTGGTTTGTTTATTTTCATATTTTAATCAAGAACCAAAAATAAATGTGCATGAACAACCTATGACATGCACAGTGTATCACTTACATGCCATAAGGCCGAGCAAATTAATATAAGTACCCCACAAAAGAGAAAGCAATGGTCATGCCCAAATGTACTCAGGCTTAACACAGCGCAAGATGGGGCTTCGCAAAGTATACAATGGTGTAGTCATAAAATCATGTTCAAACATGTCATAAAGCTATGCATAGTGCAATAAAAAATTGGAGCAACAACAAATACATACAGTGTAACACCCCATATTTATAGTAACATTATTTTGGATATTTAATTAGTTAAATAAAATAAAATAATGTAGGATGAATAATGGATTGAGATTTGTGATTAAATATGGGGTAGTCATGCCATGATTAACAAGTGAACTAAAGAATAAAAAGAGAATAAAGTTTAGGAAATATACAAGGGCAAAATAGGAACAAGACATATCCTTATACCCGAAACCCTTAACCCCTCAACACTCACGTTCACTTCATTATTCACAAATCAAAAATACAGGCTAAGGCCGGCCACCATTAGCAAGCTCAAGAGAAGATAAAAGCTAGGATTTCAAGAGGGAGAATCAAATCACTTAATCAAGAACAAATCTCACATCTTTAATCAAAAAGCTAAGATGACTAATGACTACATCTTAAGTTTTTAATGGTTTTCGGTTTTTAGTATGAAATCCGAATTATTTGCAAATGTTTTACCATGTTTTGGATGATAAAATGTATGTCTATATGTTGTTGATGATTTATGCTAATTCACATAGATTTTATGATATGTTTTGATATGAAAACTCTATTATATGACATCCAATTGCCTTGCAAGTTTAAATTTAGATTAGAAACAATAAATTAGAAATGGTTTTCAATTTTCATAATTTCCTGAATTTATATGGATTTTATATGAATTTTCTAGTGAAGAAATGCTATTTTGGGTTAAAAATTAATTACGGCCAAATTATGCTGGCTTAGGGTCTGAAATTTATATATGTTGGAAAAAATATTAAAAATGATTTACTAGAAATTTTGTAGAATTTTCCTAAGTGTTTTAATGGATATATAAAATTATTTAAATTATGGGACTTAAATGTTTTATGTATTTACAAAAAGGAGAAGGGATATTTTGTAAATAATCCAAATTCTTGTTTCTGAAAATTGGCAGTACTTTTAGAAAATAAAAATTTGCAACCAATCATAATTTGACAAACAAGGCAGGTTAGGTACAAAGGATTAATTTAAAAAAGTCAAATCAACATGCTTTTTCCTGTTTGAATGCTTTCGGCACCAGGCTTCCAACTCCTTACCTTCGCCTCCAACTCCATCGAAACAAATGCACATGGTATCAGATACCTAGTAAGTAGTGAATTGGATATAGGCGGAAGGTACTAGGTCAAAACCAAAGGTTCCGAGGGGATCGAAGCATGCTTTGTTTTAAATTGAAAATGCGCTTGCTTTTGCTTTCGACTTGGTTGGCTTTTAGCCGAGTCAAATGTTTCAAATGAAAGGTTTCGAATGGGTTGCACCTTTGTTTTAAATAAATGCTTTCGAAGAGATCGAAACCCTTGACTGCTGCTGTAACAACCTGCATATTTCACGATTATATATTTAAATGTTTTATTTAAATATAGCATCGTTAATCGGATTAAGGTCCGAAATGCTACTTTCTATAAACAGTCGAATTGGGACTCGAGACTACTTCCATTAAGTCCAAAATGGCGTTTACAACTTTTTTGAGTATAAACATCGATATGTTTGGAGTTGAGTAGAATTTTGCTATTTTTCTATTTTGGGCTTTGGGTTTGGGTTTCAGCCCACTAACCCAACATAATGCCCTAACTCTACCCCACTCCTCTTCATTCATTCATTCCATTTCCTAACACTTTCAAGCTAAAGAAAAATGGGGAAACTAATGGGAAATTAAAATTCCTAAGCCTTAGTTCCCTTAGGAAATTCAAGTTCTTGCTCTAAAATCAAGGAGAAGCTTAGGTAAGCATCCCCTTCTTCTTCTCCACCTCAATCTCTCTCCAATTTCATAAATTTCCTATAACCTAACTTAGGAAATATTTTCTTATGACCTTAGATTAAAGCTTCTAGAGTTGAAGTTGAAGAGTGGTTGATCTTTCCTTTGTTTTAAAGCTTCTCACTTGTTGTTTTGGGTTTAAAGGTGATTTTTTGAACTCACATCTATGTCTATAGTTTTCATTGTTGTTAGGTATGAATTCCTAACATCTATTCACGTTCACTTGCTTTTGATTTGAATTGATTTGGTGAATTTTCCAAATTTTGGTGTTTTGAAGTCAAAATCTTTAAAGATCCTATCTTGGATATTTGGACGTGTTATTTGGGGTGTATCAAAGAGCCTATAGGGCTGGGTTGTCGCTTGGCATAAATCTCTAGCCTCCATCGCTCGTCCAATCGCTTTCGAATCATTTTGGCCATCATTAGCCTAGGAAAATTATTGCCCAGAAAAGGCAACCAGACGTCTGGTTGGAAGGTCCAGACGTCTGGTTGGGGTAGTAGATGAAAAAGAAATACGGTAGAAAAGAAAAAAAAGGCAGAGACTTGGACCAGACGTCTGGTCCAAACCTACCAGACGTCTGGTTAGTTTTCAAACGTCTAGTTAGAGTTCAGACATCTGGTAGGTTTCTGGAATATTTCCAGAACCCAAATTCAGACGTTTGGATGAACCCCCAGACGTCTGGAACTGCTAATTTTGCCTATTTTGGCTGTTTTTGATTTTGTTGATCCGGTTAGTTGTTATCACTTATTATCGACTTTGATGACTTCTTTCTTTGGATTTTTAGGAATATCCATTTGATGGATTTGATATCGATTTTTATGGATTTAATTCACATTGTCGTATGTGAATTTTGGTGATTGATTGTTTTTACAATCATTTTTGTGATTTGTCACTTTAAAATACAAAGGTTTCTATACTAGTAGTAAATACTAAAACTCTTTCACAAAAACGATTTCAACGTTATTTTTAATACAAAGCTCGATTTTAAAACCGTTTCCAATCTATTAGTATATACAAACATTTACCTCATTCGTATGAGAAATCTAATTAAACGGCTCAGCAAAACAAGTAGTATGAAACGCTTGCGTTTACTTCGTCGGTTCATTGTTGGACTTGTTCGATTGAACTCTCATGACAATTTTCGAGTGGAAATCTACAATTTGTTTGTAAATATTTAAGTTAAGCTAGTGGTTATGGGACATGAAGCTAAACTTATTTATTTACTAGCTTAGTGTAATTTACACTTATCGATCATTGATGATCATTTTGTGATTTAGACTAGCAATGTGCGATGTCTCTTTGTTTGTGTGGGGGACTAAAAAACCCCGTTTGTGGAGCTTCGGTTCAAATTAGTGGGGTAGCGACCCATGGTCTTCGGGCCGTTTGTGGAGCTTCGGCTCAAACTTGATGGTTAGCGACCATGGAATAGCGTTCCGTTTGTGACACACGTGTTGGTGAGTTTTCATGCTCCCGTTTGTGATAGGCCTCCCCCTTTGTGTTTTATGGATTTCTGGTTGTTGATTACTAGAATTTCTGTTTCACCAATTTTCGTGGTTTGCATTGATAAGCTTTATCAATATTTTTGATTTGGCGATAAGTTAAAGAATACGACATTCTTTTTGGTGTTTGAGTAGATTTGAGATATGTATGATTTCCGTTGTTACCAAATATATACTTGTCACAGTATGCCCTTATTGTTATCATACACTTTTGTCATATCTCATATCCTATCTCATCTTATATGATATTTATAGCTAGACTGATCCGTTTATTATTTCTCTTCTTAAATAATACTCGGGTCAGACCGAGGTGTTACAGGTGCTTCAACTTGACTATTTAGCAGGGACTAGCTTCTGACTTTTGGATAACTACTATAACTTAGTAGTTTTTTCTTTTATACATTCGAGATAGAGACTCCTTGATGTATACATATTCTTTTGTCTAGCACTTGTGCCTATTCTTTTGTGATGTAGTGGATCTTGTATGACCACTTCTATGATGTACACTTCTATGTGTTATATTCATATCTATTTCCGCGTTAGTGATATGAATATCTGTGACTGATTTGTATTATGCTTATTTTATATTTGTTTCCGAAGATCACATAGCCACTGCGTAGTAGCTTTGAGTTTGTATTTGATATGTCGGATTTCCTCTTGAAATGAAATGCATGTTATACCATCTGACATATCGGTACTCGCACAAAGCAATTACACAGATGGTCACTCCTCAACAACCTTATTCTTCGTGCTAGTCGACGGCATTACCCCGTAGTGTCCTTGGCTAGTGTGAGTATAGAGGTGGGGCGTCACAACTGCTTTTAACCTTTTGACCTAGATTGGTTTCGAAAGGGTTACCATGTTTTTAAAACCAAGCTACTTCTCCAATGATTTCAAAGGGATGGTTTCGACACCATCACTTCTTCACTTAGGAATGCTTTCGAAAGGGATGCTTTCGACTTAAATGTTTTAATGACCCTTTTGCTCTATAAAAGGTAGAGCCCAAATGGTTTCGAAAGAGATAGTTTAATTGGTTTCGAAAGGTGTTTCCACATGTTATAAATTGAACCCAAATGCTTTCGAAAGGCATGATGCTTTAATGCTTTTGAAAGGTTTTAAAGAAGGGTTTCTAAGGGGTGTGTAACAACTCAGATTTGGAGTTTACCTTTCAATATTAAATCATAATTAACATATTGAAAGGTAAACTCCAAATCCAGGTTGTTACAGGGTGGTTCCCCAATGGTTTCGAAAGGTCTAAAAGGAAAGGTTTTCCAATGGTTTCGAAAGGCAATGTTTAAGTGTTTTAAAGATAGGATGTCTAAGGTTTTAAAGCTTTTGAAGGAGATGTTTTTCAATGCTTTCGAAAGGATAAATATGAATGTGTTCGAAAGGTATGATTTCAAAAGGTATGTTTTGTCCTTCGGCCTAAGGTTTTACTTATTTTGAAAGGGATACTTTCAAAGGTTTCGAAAGGGGTACTTTCGAAAGTTTAAATGTTTTCATCAACAAGGTTTTGTGTAAAGAATAAGTAACATGGCAAGGTGATTTGAGTAAAAGCAAAGAGTATATATAAACAATTTCCTTGTTTAAAAAAATGATTTAAAGGTTTAAATAAATTTGAAAGAAAAGGTTTTCAAGGAAAATTTTATGGGTAGATAACCCTAAGTAAAATGACTCAGATGTTAGAATACTAGATGAGACTGATATGGGGTCACACCCTATACGTTAGCTAGTAGCCTCTAGCTAAAATAGGTCCAAAATTCCAGTGTGTAGGGCTTTGTCATAGGTGAGACTAAAATTATGTTACACACAGAAAGGAATCTAAAATGGAAAGACAGGTTATTGGTGAGCCCACAAAACCATTAGAATCAGTTAGACGTGGAGAAGTAAGTAAGGACAACCATCCAGAAGAGGTGTATCTAACATATGTTAGATTTTTATGTTTTTCTGGTAGGCCTGAGTCAGCCAAGGGTTAGTAGTTAGCCAAACAAAACTACAGTGTATGGACAGATAGTCCATTTGATAACTGATATGTACATATACAAGATATTGCTTTACATATTTAACCCGTTTAGGTTGTAAAATTATAATTTGCAAAAGATATGCTTTAAAAGGATATTAGTGAGGGGAAACCCATTCCGCTAAGCGGCATGGTCTCACTTAATATCAAATAACCGAGATGCATAGTATTATTTACACCAGGCTTTATGTCTGACTTGACGTTTATGTTTTCCCCTTAAACTCTCGGGTGCTCAAAGTTGATTTGAGTAGGCTGAGGGTTGAGGTTTACAGGTTCTAGTAAGTTGGCGAATAAAGCTTCCGGCGACGAGCAGGTGACTGACGGATAGCTAATTAGGAGTTCCTATTTTATTTTGGATTGATTCTATTGTATTGTATACATAATATGCTGGTCAACCAAGGGGGCATCATCAAATGTCAGTCTTTGCGTATTTATGTAATAATTATATTTTATCTGAACCTGGGAAAGCGATGGGATTATGTAATTTGAATATGGAACATGTTTTGGAAATGTAATCAAAAATATTGTTTTTTTGAAATCTATGATTTGTTTTATATTCATGTGCCTCAAATATTATGGATACCATTAACATTACCGTATTTGGTCACCGAAATTTAATACTATGGATGACTGCCGCATCTATAGTGCTTAGCTTCATGCCTCCAGATAGGGGATGTGACATACAGACTCGACATTAACTTTCTAACACATATAGAAACACAAAAGTCACCGAGATAAAAGGCAACCAGAAGAACCGTATGAGGTAATTGTGCAGTCACAAACTAAGTCCAGGCAAGACAAATTCGAGTTCAGGGACTCATACACATAAGAGATCATGAGATTCATCTTAGAATAGTGCTTGAGACATTGAGATAGCATTAGCTAAAAGTGAAGTTTTCAAAGTGTCTGTAACAACCCCACCGTGATGCCCAGATTAGCAAAGAACTTTACAAGTAATGTCGTCTGCTAATCCGGAGAATACGACTTGTTAAGGGCGATCAAATGTGAATATATCTTTACACTAACATTGACACGTCATTTATCCCTTTTCACTTAATATTTGAACTGAATTTGACGTGTAAAATATCAATACAAATAGACACACCGATTTCTCAGAATCAGAACAATATATCATATAAATAATAATCGCAGATAACAGCGGAATAAATCTCAACTTATACATATACAAATTTTGAGTTTACAAAATGAAATACTAAACACGATTGTTATACAGTTTCACAATTCTATAATCTCAATTGTACATCTTGTAAACATATTCACAAATTTCCTAAATGAGATAAACTAAAAAGTCAAAAGTGTTTATCTCCTTGCTAGCCCAAACATCCAAAGGTCAACTTGTCCTTTAACTTGAAAAGTCTCGGCCTGATCCGAGCAAAAGAACACTTGGGTTAGACTATCTCTAAATATCCAATAGGGTAAGAACATAATATAACACAAAAATAAACAACATATAAGTAAATATAGATGCCCATGAAATAACGAGTCACTAGAATTAATTTAACTAGAATTCATCGCAAGGAACATGGTTATACATTTAAGTCACGAACACATATTAGTCACTAAACACTGAATTCACGGAACAAAACACAATATCTCTAAGCATGCAAATATCAATGATTAATTCAAAACAGGGTTATAAGTTTAAGTCACAAACACAAACTAGTCACTAAACGCAAAATAACCGAATTAAGTTAACATCCATCACAAGACATAGAATATATATTTATTTCACCAACACAAGATACAAGAATATATATTTATTTTACTAACACAAGACACAAGAATATATATTTATTTCATGAACAAAGAATAGTCACATAATCCAAATATCCAGAATCCAAGAGATCTTAATCCAAACCGATTATAATGTTCGTCAAAACTATCGCAATGATTGTATTCAAAACATGTGGCAAACAAACAAACAAATTGGTATCACTTGAACCGATCCGATCCCAAGGATCGTACTTAGACCGGGAACATAAAATCGCAGAATGATCTCAAGGATAGTCCATACCGATCAAGGTGATCGTAGAAACCATGACTCAATAACTCTTCATTTATTTAATATTATTATATTATTATGTTCGAAAAGAAACCTAGGAATAAACTTCTTAAGGATCTAGCAGCCACTTGCCGCACACCAAAAAAGAGTAAACTCTAAAGTGCCAAATACTATCACCTTCAGTAATCACTATAACTTAACCAATATGTCCCATACCGAATGGTGAAATCCAAGTATTTACTAAAAGCTACTAAATATCACTTATCACGGATACCACCAAAAACCTGAACTATGTTCACTTAAGGATCTAGCAACCACTTGTCGCACACCAGAAGAGAATACAACTCTAAAGTGTAAAATACTTCCTCATAGCAATCACACGAATTTAACCAAGGCATCCCATACTACCTGATGAAATTTGAGTATTCGCTAATGGGCTAGTAAGTTCCACTAAAACATTCTATTCAATGAGTTATACCATATTCGACGAAGCGTTATTCGAAAGCATTTAAACCAATCGATGACGCTAAGTTGATTATTATTACTCCTCAAATTATAGAATTAAGGTTTTTAAAATATTTTTCTCTTTCGAGTTTATTATTTAAAACACTTATTATAATTTTCCATAAATCCGTTCATTATTTAACTTTATAAAAATATTAACAGATTTGCTAAAACATTCCATAACTCTGAATCGTTCCAAGATTTTACTTATATATACAAAGTTGTCTCAAATTTCCCTGTGTTATATTGTTCACAAAACCATATTTTAGAACCATATTTAATTACTCTTCTAAATTCATATTAAAATATAATTATTTATTTAGAAATAAACTTAGTTTATACCTTTTAAAATTACTTTTCCTAATTTCGTAAATCCTAAATTATTTATTTGATAAAATTGTAATACTTATATTCCAATTCAATAATCATTTTTTACATGTAAAATTAGATTAGGTTTATATGTACAAAGTCATATTTCAAATCAATAAGTATTTTACTAACCATGCTTAATATATAAAATAACATGCTTAAAAAATCATTTATAGTATCTATTAACTTAGTTTAGAAACAATTCTAAGATTTGTAATATAAATAATTCTCTTTCGTAAAATTACATGTATATGAAGCTTATCTATTTATTTCATTTAACACAAATTTATGGTTTAAAGATCTGTAGTTTCAACCATTAAATGCCATAATTTTACAAAACTTAAAACATGAAAAATGTCTCATCTTTCAAATAAGAAAAAGATCATCCAATTTGGATTCATGGTTCAAAAGTTATGACCGAAATAATTTTTTTATTTAAATTTATTAACTCTGTCTTTCATTGACGGGGCAACGATAAAGAGATGAATTATTGACCATCTAAACTTCAAAATTATGCAAAACTCAAAACATGAAAGTTGTATACAAAGTCTAAGCTTTCCATAACATCATGAATTATTAAATTTCGATAAGTAACTTAAAAGTTATGCCTAAAATAATTTCTACGTTTTAAAGCTAAGATTAAAACACAGGACATAGAGGTTACCTATTCTTCAAACCCAAATTAATCTTAGTAAACTGCAGATTCACAAAAAATGATGAACATAAAAGTTGTTTCTTATAAAAATACATTTCAACAAAAAAAAACTTTACTCAATTTCGATCTAACAATCAAAAGTTATGGTAATTTTAATATCAGATTTCAACTAAGAAAATTACACAGAGCAGAGCAACGCCATCAGTTTCAAACTCAATTTCAACCTATTAAACAGAAAAATTTCGAAATATGAATAAAAGGGAACTTGTTGCTAATAGAAATATCTTTCTATCACAAAAATATTAAGTCAATTTGGATTATTTTACCACATGTATCGCTGTTTTACTACAGCGATTTTTACACCAAATTTCTTGCAAACAACAATCAAGCAATCATTTCAATTTCTATAAATCAAAGTAGAGTTTTCACAATCAAATCCATACAAATCAATTTTAATTTTACTAATAAAACATGGATATAAAAATAGATTTTGTAAGTTATAAATAACTCACCTTTACTCTTCAATTTAGTAATAAAGATTATCACTTCATCCCAAGATTTCAAACCACTAAACCCTAGAACTCAATTCATATAAATACAACAAAAACCCAAATTTAACTACTATAAAAACTAAGATCAAATAGTCTAGATAATAGAATAGGGTTCTAATGTCGTTACCTTAATTTTTTGGATTTTCTAAGAATTTTATTCCTAATTTAGATTTGTAACTTTGCTCCTAGAGTTGAAGAGGAAGTTGATCTTCTTTAGTTTTCTGTTTATTGATTTTAGAAGAATGAACATACAGCTTAATAGAAAAGGAGAAAAAGGCTTCTCATTGTTTTATTTTAAATGGGCCTAACCCACATAGAATAAATTAGGCATTTTATTAAATTAATACCAATACTTCACTAATAAAAAACGTAAGCATTTAAACAATAGCCAATTGAACAAATGACTTCATAAATTAATTTAACAATGAACAACATTTTTATTAAGAAATCTACTAATCTCAAATTCTTCCTTTTTATTCAAAAATAAAAGATTCAAACTAAATAATTATTCTAGTTTAAACTCTAATTTCAATTATTTTTAAATAAATATTAAAATTCTAATTCTCCATTTCCCAAAATTTTAGAATTAATCATTCCAAAACAAATTATCTTTTATAATAGACTACAAAAATCCAAACTAATGATCTAAATTCTCAAAATTACATCATTATTGGTTTTATTTAATTTACTCAAAAATCCGTGTTGTTACAGTGTCATTTTTAGAAAAGAGAAGTAAATTTTCTTGGTTATATGGTTTTAGAGAAAAAGTTATCCATGAATCCAACTGAGATTAAAGCTGTAAATGGTTGGAAGATACCCGAGATGGTGACTGAGATAAGGAGTTTTCTTGGACTAGTTGGCTATTACCGAAGATTTATCAAGGATTTCTCACGGATAGTAGCACTCCTGACTAAACTAAGCAAGAAGGACGTGAAGTTTGTTTGGTCCGATACATGTGAGGAAGCCTTCCTTAAGTTAAAGCATTTGTTGACCAATGTGCCCATGTTAATTGTTCCAGATGGGAATCGATTTTTATTGGTGTATATAAATGCATATGGAATAGGATTATGAGCTGTGTTGATGCAAAGGAGTAAAGTGATTGCCTACGCTTCTTGACAGCTCAGACCACATGAAGTCGGATATCCGACTTATGACTTGGAGTTGGCAGTAGTGATTTTTTCATTAAAAGTATGGAGACACTACCTCTTAGGAGAAACATTTGAGTCGTATACGGATTATAAATCTTTGAGGTATTTATTCTCTTAGAAAGAGTTGAATATGAGACAGCAGAGGTGGTTAGAGTTTTTAACAGCTTATGATTTTGGTATTGAATATACGTCAGGGAAAGGAAATAAAGTGGCAGATGCACTTAGCAAAAAACATTAGAATGTGGTGTTACCTATGTTGGCAAAATGGAAGGATTTAGAGGCGTTGACTACTTATTGCGTGCAGTTAAGATCGACCGCTATTTCTAGTTAATGTACTCCTATGTTACCTTGCTTGGAAGCTTGACCGGTATTGATTGAGAGGATTGCTTCAAAGCAGAAAGATGATCCATTATTAGTCAAAAAATTATTAGATTGGAAAGTGGAACTGAGACTGATGATTTGAAAGATTTTAGTCTTGACTAGAGAGGATGGTTGAGGAAGAAGGGACGGTTATGTGTTCTAGATATTGGTGACCTAAGGAAGGAAGTTCTTATAGAGTGTCACCAATCAAGGTTTACTATACATCCTGGAGGAAGTAAGATGTATTAGGATATGAAAAGAAGTTTCTTCTCAGAAGGTATGAGAAGAGATGTAGGCTTATGGGTGAAGCAGTGTGTGAATTGCCAGCAATTAAAAGCCGATCATCAGAAGCTAAATGATTTGCTTTAGCATTTAGATATACTGACTTGGAAGTGGGATTTGATATCCATGGATTTTATTGACAGGTTGCCAATGTTGAATAGGGAAAATGAAAGTATTTGGGTCATAGTTGTTAATAAGAAAATTTGTCAACATCCCCAAAGCTATGTGGTTAGCAAATAAGTTTATTTGTGATGCAAAAGACAATTATTAAAGAGATTACTCCCTTCGAAACCCCCTTTTGGTCAGGTCGAATTGATTCAACCAACCTCCTCAAGATGAAGATTAAGGAGAGAGTATCTCATTTGAAACCCCTCTTTCGAATGAGTCGAAAGTAGCCATTTATATCAAATATTCATCCCTTTCGACTATGTCGAATGGTTCACACATCCCTTTCGATCATATCGAAAGGTATGCTTTTCCTTTAAAGAGAAGAATCTGCTTTCGACTCCTTCGAAAGGGTCATAGACATTGTAGGGTGCATATACCTTCCGAAGGAACCCATTTCATATAACATTGCTTTACATTTATGCATCTGGTCTTTCTCGAAACGTCCCTTTCGACCAAGTCGAAAGGGATCTGACTCTTTCGAAGTGGATCAAATGTATAATATGCAAAGCCATATTTAATATATGCAATGGGAAATCATCTTAGATAACACAAGTTCTGTAAACTTGTTAAGATTGAGCCATGATCATCATCTTTATTTGTCATAATATATTATTGATCACGATGATAATGTGTTTCGTATGCATATTATCCAAGTCGATCCCATGGCATTGCATAACACAAAAAGGAATTAAGAAGATAAGATAGTATCATATGCAATTGATCATTAGTCTAGCTAATAATCAAAATGATTTCCCTTATGATTGAAATCTTTATTGAATCCATGTACTTTCTCCTTTTCACATTAATCCAAAATTAGTTACAAGTTTGAGAGCTTTTTACCCAAATCAATTTAGGTTTACAAATATTTGATTTTCGCTAAGAAGTAAAAGAATGAGTTTTGAATTCCCCAAAATCCAGTCCTCAAAATAGGACCCCTAGGGTCTTATTTATAGATGCATGTCAGCCCCCTTTCACGCCACTTCTTTCGACTCAATCGAAAGGTCCTCCTATCTTCTGCATTCATCCTTTTGACATAATCGAAAGGCCCTACTTCTTTTTTCAATGAGCCTGCTTTCAATGTCGTCGAAAGGCATTTCCTCCGAGTTTCCTCATTCATCCTTGAGCTTCCTATTTTCTTACTCCAGACCTTTCGACCCAGTCGAAAGGGTCTCCTTGTCCACCTTTCGCCATCATTAAGGTCCAAGTGTCTCTTTTCTCTACTTTCTCCTGGATTGCTTTCGACTTCGTTGAAAGAGTGATAGATGCACCTTTTCTCTTTATGTTGCTTTGTTGTCATAAGAAGTAAAGATACGAGCTTCCGACTCCGTCGATAGGTTGTTTTCTGGGGTTTCGAAGGTGTTGAAGTGTTGATGGTTTCGACGTGGTAGATAGCTTTCAAATGCATGCTTGCAAATTGATGCAGAACCTTCCCTGGATGTTAAAGGCTTCGACTGGTTCGAAAGGCTTGATTATGCTTTCGAAGGGGTTGTTCTTATCTAGGCATCTTTCTAAGTTATTTGAATGAAGACGAAACTTTTGGTTTCGAAAGGTTTGGCACGTATATGAAGGGTTGTTATCCATTGCCTTCGAAAGAGGGTTTCAAACCCACTCCTACTTTCCTTATATATGCAAATCCATCTGCATTGAAAAGTTTTTGACGAGGCTGAAGGGTAGCCTTACTTTATTGTTTCATATTTTCAAAAGTTTTGCACTGTTTATCATTTATGATTACGCCTGGTGCTTGCAACTCCTTCAAAAGCCATCTCAATGCCTCCGAAACACCCTTTCGTGAACCTTGACGAAACCCATGTCTTCAATTTTAGTAGAGTCTAGCACTTTTATTAACCTTCTTTCATACCTTTATTCTTAAGAGAATTTTATGGTTAACATTTTGCCCCCTAGTATGAAAGTAGCTTTTGTTCTTTAGGGCAAAAATTTCACAACTTCTTCATTCTTAATAACCTCGTTTTCATGCAAAATTCAAAGCAAGTAACATTTTCTATTGTTAACTCATTATTTATTTAAAAATAAAGTCAATCTGGTAGTGCTTCTAATTCAAATGATTAATTAATCATAATCTTGAATTAATAAAGGATATGAAATCCTTAATTGTAAATGATTGAGAACTAAGGACTTTTGTCCGGCAATATTATGAATCCCACCATTTAACTTTTATAGTTAAAAATGAAATTCATAGTTAAACTCCCACGTAATCAATAGTTATCCATGCATATAATACTTCAAGTCCAAGAACTTTCTGTTGGAAATAACTAATGTTTGGAATTAGGAGGTCATAAGCTATCATTTGGAAATAAATCATCGTGATCCATAAATCTTTTATTTAGGGGAATAAGTTGTATGTATTTAGAAACTCTTCTTGGAAATAAGAATGAACCAGAGGCCTAAATTCACATGTTGGTGAACATCCTTTAGAGTTGCAAACTAATAACCCTGATTTGGGTATTAAGAAGACAAACTCGAAGTTTTTGGTTGAAGACTTAGATGTCCATTGTGATTTCAATACCATTGGTTTAAAACCCAGATTCTGGAATTGATAAAAGACCAAAAATTCAAATTCAGGTATTAGAAAGTTAAGAACTCTAAAACCCAGATTAGGCATCAATAAGTGAAGTTCAAAAGTTAATAGTAAGATGTTCAGAACCCAGATTCGAGTTTCAATAAGTGAAATTCAGATATAGTCTTTATAACAGAACCCTCAAACCCAGATTCAGGTATTAGTAGTGGATAATCAGAAATCCATGATAATTATCTTCTTGATAGAAATCTTAGGCTTAGATTAGGGCATAATTGGAAAATCAGAATTCCATAATAATTATCTTCGTAATAGAAATATCAAGCCCAGATTAGGGCATCAATAAGTGAAGTCTGGTAATAGTATCGAAACCCAGATTTGGGTATTAACAGATGAAGTTCAGAAATGAGAGACCCGAAACCCAGATACAGGTATTAATAAGCGGAATTCTATTCCACCCCTTTAGATTTTGACTTCTTTGACATGTGTAAACCCTTTAGGCTTTGTATGTAGTTGTGGTTTGATTGGTTTCTTCTTGAGCTTGGACGTCTTAGTCCACCATTTGATATGTCGCTTCTCGGGCTTGGACGTCTTAGTCCGATGTTTGATGTGCCTCTTCTTGGTCCAGGACATCATAGTCCATTGTTGACATGTCGTTTCTTGGACTTGGACATCTTAGTCCATTGTTTAATATGCCACTTCTTAGGCTCGGACATCTTAGTCTATTGCTGACATGCCGTTTCTTGGGCTTGGACGTCTTAGTCCATTATTTAATATGCCTCTTCTTGGGCTCAGACATCTTTGTCCGTTGTTGTCTGGTTCTCTTAGTTAGTTTATTCTCAACTGAAACTAAGGACTTACCCAACCTCCCTCTAGGAGGCGCCTTGACCTGGCCATAGCATGGCGCGATCAAGGGCTTATTCGGTGCCTTGGCCAGGCCGTAGCGTGGCGGGATCAGGGGCTTACTCCATCCTCCCTCTAGGAGGTGCCTTGACCTAGCCATAGCATGGCATGATCAAGGGTTTGTTCGGTGCCTTGGCCAGGCCATAATGTGGCTATACCAAGGGCTTACTCTGTTCTCCCTCCATGAGTCACCTTGACCTGGCCATAGCGTGACATGGCCAAAGGCTTATTGATGCTTTAACCTGGCCATAGTGTGGCGCGGATAAAGGCTTACTCTCCTCCCTTTAGGAGGTGCTCTACCCTGGCCAACTCAGCGTAGACAAAGGCTTTAACCATTAAAGATAGTGTCCAAATATAAAGAGAATTTTACTTCCAACCATGTAGACTTTTCTTTTGGAGAAAGAGATGCTTTATTCATTCATTGTAGGAAAATATGGTCTTAAATGTTCTACGTTCCATGTTCTAGAAACCATATTGCCGTTTGGTCGGCATAATTTGTAAGCTCCTAGGGGAATTACTTTGCATATGATTAGAGGACCTTCCCAATTTGGTCCCAACAGTCCATTCGTGGGATTTCTCATGTTTTCCATTACTCTTCGGAGTACTAGATCTCCTTCTTGAAATGATCTTGTTCTTACTTTTGAGTTGTAATATTTCGAAATTCTTCTTTGATATTCTGTTGTTCGAATTGCTGCTTCATCTCTCAACTCATGTATTAAATCCCGCGATTCTCTCTTTAGCTCTTGGTTTAAATCGAATGTATATGCGATCCTTCGATGTGAGGGTATTTCAATTTCAATTGGTAACATCGCCTCACACACGTATGTTAATGAATATGGAGTATGTCCTGTCGCAGTTCCGGTAGATGTTCGATAAGCCCATAGCATGAGTGGCAACACTTCTACCCAATTCCCTTTAGCTTTATTCAGTCGCTTCTTCATAATAGTCTTTATAGTCTTATTTGTAGCCTCAATGGCTCCATTTTCCTTTGGATGCGCAACGGAGGAAAAGCTCCTAATAATCCCATTCTTATGACAAAACTGAGAGAATTATTCATTTTCAAATTGCATTCCATTGTCAGAGATAATTTTATGGGGAATTCCAAATCTGGTTATAATCTTTTTAATGAAAAATGTGAGTACTTCTCCAAAGGTGATCTTGGGGAGTAGTTCTGCTTCAACCCACTTTGTAAAGTAGTCTATGGCGACTACAACATATTTTTCTCCCCTTTAGAAATTGGGAATGGGCCGATTAAGTCAGTTCCCCATATGTCAAAGGGCCATGGACTTGAAATCGGGTTTAATTGACTTGGTGGTAACCGGGGAATCTGCGAGTATTTCTAGCATTTCTCGCATCTCCTTACATATTCAATGGCTTGACTTACCATACAATGCCAATAAAAACCCTGTCTCATTATCTTTTTTGCTAACTTTGTCTCGTTAGAACAGTCCCTGTAGAATCCCTCATGCGCTTCTACTAACAATTTCATCCCACCCTCCAAGCTTACACATCTTAAATAAGGTAGTGCATATCCGTTCTTGTAAAGGATTCCATCCACTATCATGAAAGTTGGAGCTTGTCGCTTGATTTTCCTAGCTCCCCCCTTGTTAGATGGCAATTTCTCCTTTGAAAGATATTCAACAATAGGTGACATCCAAGTGTTATAATAGTCATCTGCTCTTGGCTGGTTAACTCTCTCATCGGGATTTCCCTATTAATTTCCTTTTCTTTCCTTTCTTGTGACATGGCTTGGGATCTAGTTAAGACTAGCAGTTCCTTTCCTTGTTCGGATGTCCCCTCTTATATACTCGAATTTTCTTGATATCCCATTGGCACAATCCGAGTTTCTGGGGCTTCCCTTAAACTAGCCAATTTTGCTAATGAATCTGCTTGTGAGTTTTCTCCTCACGGAACTTGATGTATAGAAAAATCTTCAAATAATGTTAGCATCTTCAATATCTTCTTTACATATAAAGATAGCTTGGAATCTTTAGTCTGATACACTTGCTTCACTTGATTCACCATTAATTGCGAATCACTAAAGATTCGAATCCATGTGATTTTGAGCTCCAATGCCAAAGTCAACCTCGCCACCATTGATTCATATTCAGCTACATTGTTTGTTGCATGAAATCCTAACTTTATAACATAGTGTAGACGGTGTTCGTTTGGTGTTATTATGACATATCTCGCACCAGCCCCTTGTTCATTTGATGCACCGTCGACGAATAACTGCCATATGGGTTTTTGATCCCTTTCCTTTTTTGATTGTTCCTTAATGAAGTTGGTACACTCATTGATAAAATCCGCCAATGCTTGTTCTTTGATGGGATGTGCTTGAAAGTATGCTCTAAGCTTTCACGCTGTGAGTATCAAGCAATAAGCTAAATTTTCTATTACGTGGTACCAAACCTCTGCATCCTTTAACCGCCTTCTTACATAATAAACAGGAAGTTGAGTCCCCCTTCCTTCTCTAATCAATACCGAACTCACCGCATGTTCTGTGACTGCCATGTATAAGTACAAGATTTCACCATTCTCGGGACTAGATAGTATTGACAGTTTTTCCAAATGATTTTTCAATTCTTGAAAAGCTTTCCGACAATCTTCTCCCCATTCAAAGTTTTTCTTTTTCTTGATTACATCAAAAAAGGGGATACACTTATCAGTTGCCTTGGAAATGAATCTACTTAGAGCGGCTATCCTTCCATTCAAACTCATTACCTCTTTACTAGTTTTGGGCTCAGCCATATTGTTGATAGCTTGAATCTGGTCTGGGTTAGCTTCAATTCCTTGAGCACTTACAAGATAGCCTAAAAACTTCCCTAAATGAACTCCAAAAGAGCATTTCTGGGGATCCAGTTTCATCTGATATTTTCGTATATTTCGAACATTTCTCTTAGATCTTCAAGGTGACTTTTAGCCTCATAAGACTTTACTTGCATGTCATCAACATAAACTTCCATATTTCGTCCAATCTGTTCTTTAAACATCCTGTTGACTAACCTTTGATACGTAGCTCCTGCATTGTTTAACCCGAATGGCATCGCTTTGTAGCAATAGATTTCCCAATCGATAATAAAACTTGTGTGTTCCTCATCTAGCTTGAACATAGGTTTCTGATTGTATCCTGAGTATGCATCCATGAGAGATAACAATATATGCCCACTAGTTGCATCAACCAATTGATCAATCCATGGCAATGGAAAACAGTCTTTCAGACAAGCCTTATTCAAGTCAGTATAGTCGACACAGCTCCTCTGCTTACCATTCGACTTCTTTATTAATACTGGGTTTACTAGCCATTTTGGGTAGTAAATTTCCCGAATAAATCCATTTCCAAGGAGCCTATTAACTTCCTCTTTTAAGACGTTAGACTGTACTTTATCCAGTTGTCTCTTTTTCTTTCTAATGGGGGTTGCTTCTGGATTGATGTTAATTACATGACACATAACCAATGGGTTAATCCCCACCATATCCGAGACAAAGCAAATACATCTTTATTGGTTTTTAGAAACTGGATTAAGTCCTTCTTTAAGTTGCTACCAATTCCTTTCCCACCTTGACTACTTTAGTGGAATCATCTAGGTCTATGCATGCCTCTTCAAGGTCTTCCAAGGGTTTTATTCTTTCTACTTCCCTACAACAATCAAAATCGATGATGATTTGGCCTCTTCTATAGAATTTGCATCGACTCTCTTCCTCTTGCCTTCAGGGGAAATGTTCCTTTCATACATACGTTTGTTAATCTTATTAGATCTAATGTTTGCTTCAAATGTTGGATGTAAAAATCCATCATCCAAAGGCTGAAAACAGTAGAAGAATCAAAGTAAGCAGAAGACTCCCTTTTGTATTGATCAGTTGTAGCAAAATACATTTCGCGAAAGCTGAATTGCTCCCTGCGTACAGTTCCCCAGCCTCTCTTGGTCAAGAATTTCACCATCAGATATTTTGGCCAGACAAATGCATCTATCTCATTAAGCGCAGGTCTGCCGAAGAAAGCATTGTAATAGGATGGCTAGTTGATGATCACGAAGAGAGTTTTGAAAGTTCGACAACATAGTGGCACTCCCATTTACACCAGTAATTTTACTTGTCCCACTGGGGTTGATCCTTTGTTATTGAACCCAAAGATTGGTTCCATGCTAGGCTCTAGTTTGTCTTCAGGGATGCCTATCCGATCAAAGGCATGCTTAAAAATGACATTGACCGTGCAACCAGTATCCACAAGAATTTGGATACTACAGACAGTCCAATTTGAGTTGTAATCATTAGAGGATCATTGTGTGGATGATGGACTCCCTTCTTCAGCTCTTGAGGAGAGATGACAAGATTCGACATTGGGATGTTGAATCATGGAATTTTTAGCGGGGGTTCCTCTTGGATGGAGAACACACCTTCTTTAGCCTCCTTGATGTACCGGACTCCCTTCTTCAGCTCTTGAGGAGAGATGACAAGATTCGACATTGGGATGTTGAATCATGGAATTTTTAGCGGGGGTTCCTCTTGGATGGAGAACACACCTTCTTTAGCCTCCTTGATGTACCTGTTCCTTGCTCCTTTGCTAGTCCCTACTGGATGTGGCCCTCCATGAATTACATTAATTCTATTCAACGGTGGACTTAAACTCAAAGGATCTTCTTCCTCCAAAATATTAACAGTATTACTAGGAAGCTTTTGTAGGCTATCCCCAGTTCGCGGAGCTTTCTGTTTGTCCTGGATGAACTCTTTTAAATGACCCTCGTGAATCAACTTTTGAATGATTCCCGCCAAGACTCTGCATTCGTCAGTCTTGTGACCGTTTGCTTTGTGATAAACACAATAGTCGCCTTCTTTCCTCTTTTCTGGATAATTCTTTGCATTAAAGAAAGTTGGGAAGTTGACCTATTTCTTTGCCACGCAATAATTATAAGACAATGGCTTGTTCAAAGCGATTGAATTAGCAATAGGCTCTTCACATCTTGCTCTTTTATGCTTTCGGTCCAATCCAAACCTTCCCTTTTAGGAATTGCTTTCCTTTTAGCGCGATATAGCTCATCCATTCAAATTAACCTGTCTGCTTGGAAATGAAAGTCTTGAAGATCCTTGCACCCATTAAAAAAGAGTTGTTTCCAAAACAGAGTATTCTCTATTAATCCAGAATGTACCGCAATGAGCTTTTCAGGGTAGTTCATATCTTTAGCCTTCAATGTTTCTGTGTTGAACCTTTTAAGGTAATCTCCTAATGACTCTCCTTGTCTTTGTTTAAAGTTAGCCAGAATTGTATAGTCTATGGTTGAGTCTTTGCATATGCAAACTTGAGTAGAGAACTCATAAGAAAATTGCTTCCACGAGTAGATTTTCTTTTCACGGTACTATCGATACCATTTAGCTGCAGGCCCTTGGAGAGTCACGGGAAACAACCTGCATCGAACCGCTTTAGATGCATTATACAGATCCATTTGACTATTGAAAGCCATCAAGTGGTCGTCTGGATCTGTAGTCTATCGTACTTCATGGTTGGGATCTTTACATAGGAGGGGATAGCTGTTGCCAAGATTTCATCCATGAAAGGTGCTACCCGCTCATTATCATTCACATCCTCGTCCAAGGTCCTCTTCCCTTTACATTTAGCACATCTTTAGTTCCTTTTTCTACCGCATCTTTTAGATAGGCTTCAGAATTATGATAATTTTTCCAGTTTGGATAGTATTCTTTCGATGTTGAGCTATCAGACTATTCAAGAGATTTATCTAGTACTCTTCCTTGATAAGCAGCTTTAGTTGGAGGATGATCTTTCTTTTTTGAAGATGTTAAATCAATTTTTCTCTTGTCTTCATTTGCATAAGCCTTAGAATTCCTTCTCGGAGAGATCACCTCATCTTTATTTGTTGGTCTTGATGTCTTAGAAGATTTTTAGGAGAATGCCATCTTGAAAAGTTCCTACATCTCGAGAAATTTCTATTCTAAGTGCTTTATTTTAGTAGCGCTATCGTCTTGTTGAGCTGATGTTGATGGTTGCCCTGGTACAACTCCCTCCAAGTTGAAAGTTGGAGTAATATTTTCTTCTAAGGTTGTAGTGTGAACAACCTGCTCGTTCCTTCTGCTAAGTTTCTTAGATTTCATTTTCCTACACCAAGTTAAACAACCATAATTAGTCTATAAGATAACCACAAGGTCGAAGGTTCAAGCCCTCCTTCTAGCACCAAAAATGTTAAAAAGAATTCTTTTTTCAACATCTCTAAAGCTATGTGGTTAGCAAATAAGTTTATTTGCGATGCAAAAGAGAATTATTAAAGAGATCACTCCCTTCAAAAAACCCCTTTCGATCAGGTTCAACCTCCTTAAGATGAAGATTAAGGAGAGAGTATCTCATTCGAAACCTTTTTTCAAATGAGTCGAAAGTAGCCATTTATATCTTATATTCATCCCTTTAGACTATGTCAATGGGTTCGCTCATCCCTTTCGATCATATCGAAAGGTCTGCTTTGCCTTTAAAGAGAAGAAACTTCTTTCAACATCATTGGTTTCGTTCTTTTAAGAGGAACTCCTTCGAAAGGGTCATAGGCATTGTAGGTGCATATACCTTTCGAAGTAACCCATTTCATATAACATTGCTTTACATTTATGCATCCGGTCTTTCTCGAAATGTCCTTTTCGACCAAGTCGAAAGGGACTTGGCTCTTTCGAAGTGGATCAAATGTATAATATGCAAAGCCATATTTAATATAAGGCAATGGAAAATTATCTTAGATAACACAAGTTCTGTAAACTGGTTAAGATCGAGACATCATCATCATCATCTTTATTTGTCATAATATATTATTGATCACGATGATAATGTGTTTCGTATGCATATTATCCAAGTCAATCCCATGGTATTTCATAAGACAAAAAGGAATTAAGAAGATAAGATAGCATCATGTGCAATTGATCATTAGTCTATCTAATAATCGAAATGATTTCCCTCATGATCGAGATCTTTATTAAATCCATGCACTTCCTCTTTTTCACATTAATCCAAAATTAGTTACAAGTTTGAGAGATTTTCCCCCAAATCAATTTAGGGTTACAAATATTTGATTTTCGCTAAGAAGTAGAAGAATAAGTTTTGAATTCCCCAAAATCTGGTCCCCATAAATCAGAACCTTAGGATCGTACTTATAGATGCAGGTCGAGCCCCTTTCGTGCCCCTTCTTTTGACTCAGTCGAAAGGTCCTCTTATCTTCTGCATCCATACTTTTTGACATAGTCGAAAGGCCCTCCTTGTTTTTCAATGAGCCTTTAACATCCCTAATTTTTGATAACATTATTCAGAAGATTTAATTAGATAAATTAAATAGAATATTATGATAAGGTGACTGAGATTTGAATAAATTATATAACAGGGCCGTGCTTATTAATAAGATAAATGGGCTTTAATTTGGTTTAAGGGCTAATTTAGCTACACATGGGCATATTGGTAAAATAGCCTCCTTTCTATTTTACATGGCTATTACTTCTCATTTTTTCCATTCACGTTTCATTTTTCTCACGATAAAAAATGTAAATAACCCTAAGATAGCCGGCCCTTATCAAGGAGGAAAAGAGGAATTTTAATCTAAAGCTAAGAATCAAGCTAGGAAGGATTAATCAAAACCAAATCTCAAGTTCCTTATAAAATTTTAGGTGAATAATAATTATTACCATCTCCTTTTGGTTTTATAATCATGTGATTTTAGATTTGAATATTTATTTCGTTCCCATGATATATTGGATGATGATATGCTAAAAGTTATGGATTGTTTGATTTAAACAATTATTTAAATGCATAAATTCGTATGGTTTTAAGAGTAAAACCATGAGATATTGATTTTAAAATGCCATGGAAATTTATTATGTTAAGTGATACAAAATTTTGGAGATGGGTTTTAATTTTCAGAATTTTCCAAGCTATGGAAATTTTATTATGAATTTTTGATTGAAAATATGATATGATTGGGTTAAATATTTATTTTGTGAATTTCAACAAGAAATTGGGTCTAAAATTTTAATATGTTTGATTACACGATTAATTCGAATTTCTGTGATTTTTGGATATTTTTTCCAATTGATTTACTAAGGGAAATAAATTATTTTGAAAGAGGGGCTTTTCTGCAAATGTCGGTTTTGTTATATGGAAAGACTTTAACCTTAAAATACTTTGATTATATCTGAATAAATGCGGCAGTTTTAATGGAAAAGAATTTGAAAAGTTTAGAGTAGCAAATCAAGGAGTTACAAGTGGCAGGATTAGTTATAAAGTAATTACCATTTTCGGATATAAAACAGCTTTTCAGAAAAAGGGAGGTTCCGCCTATTTGGGAGGAATACCTTTTGACACCTTTACCTCCGCTATCTTAGTTGAAACCATCAGTGTCGAAACCCATAAAGCTGGAGCCAAGGCATATGGTATCAATGGAAATTAGTACGAAGTGTGTTGGTAAGAAAGCGGAAGGTAGGATGTCGAAAGCTATGCTTTCATCATAGTCGAAACCAAGGATTCAACTTTAAAAAGATCAATGCCTGCCTTGTTTTTGAAGAGGCTTTCAACCAAGTCGATACACTATAGAGTCGAAACCATAGCTTGTTCTCTAAAGCCAATTTCCAGCTTTGATTTACTTAAAGTTTTCAACATAGTCGAAAGCTAGGCTTTCGAAAGGAATTTTACAAATAGCTTTCGAAGGGGTTTCTTTTTCTTTAAGTAAAAGCTTTCGAAAGGGGTTGGTTTTGACCTAGTCGAAGCCTAGTCGCTACTGTACCTTTCGACCCTATTGTCCTATAATGCTTTCGATGGGTTGCAATTGTTTTTAACCTTAAACTAGACCTTTTTCCTAATTGTTTACGAAAGGGGTTGGGGTTTTGATGGAGATAGAGTCGAAAGAGGGTTTCGACTTAGACCTTCGAAGTTTTAATTTTAAAGTCTTTTGCTTTCGAACTAGATGGCTCTGACACCATCAACAGTTCCCCAATTCTAGTTTTGATGGTTATGAAAAAGATACTTCTATATACAACCACCTTGACCCAAATGATGTTTTAAGAGTAAAACCCAACGCTTTAAAAAGGGTATTTCATTTATTTCGAAACCTTTGTTTTAAAGAATGTTTTCTTGATACCATCGAAATGGCTTATTGGTTTCGAAAGGTATATACTTAGAGTTTTAGAAAAAAAGTTTTCTATGCTTTCGAAGGAGGTCATCCAGGAGTTTCGAAAGTGATGTTTTAAGTTTTCAAAACAAATAACCCATTCTCATTTTTAAGGAAAAAAACCATGGAATAAATGGATAAAGATTTTGATGTGTTGTTCACATTGTTTTTAACCCATAAAAGTATTTTGGGGAAAGGGCAGAATAACCAGTTTGGTTGACCCAGTAGTAAATATAACTTAACAGATTTTAAATTTTTTAATTTAAAGATATTGGCAGGGGCCAACAGGTTTACAGTAAGCCCATGAAAACTGTATGATATTGGCAAGGGCTAATAGGTTCATAGTCAGCCCATGAAAACTATGATTTGATACTGGCAGGGGCCAGTAGGTTTGTAGTTAGCCCATGAAAACTATATCCGAGTTAAGATATTGGTAGTCAGCTAATAGGTTCCTAGTTAGCCCATGAAAACTAGGATAAGAAATAAGATATTGGAGTTACCAATAGGTTCTTAGTGATCCCATGAAAACTAAGTAATTGGACAGATAGTCCTTAAACATTTAACAGGTTAATAGTAACCCAAGAAACTATAATTGAGACAGATAGTCAGAATGAATAGGGATGGGTAATCCATAATTGATTTATTTGTTTTGCATATCATCATAATGTTTTGAAATACTATGTTTTAACCATGTGGATGCAGGAGCACAACATATGGTTTTATAAATGTTTTATGATACTAGTAAGGGGAAACTCGTTCCGCTAAGCGGCGTTGTCTCACTAGATATCTAAATGGTTTGAGATGGTAAATTATTATTCATACCAGTCTTTATGTCCGACTCGAATTTTTTGTTTTCCTCTTAAACTCTCGGATACTTAATTGGTTTGGAGTAGGTTGAGAGTTAAGGTTTCCAGTTGTTCTCTTAGACGAATAAAAGCTTCCGACGACGTGCAAGAGGCAAGATTGTTATTACAGTTCTTTTATTTCCGCTGTCTGTTTTGTTTGTAAAAGAAAATTATTTTCTTACCTATCTATATACTTTGATCTACCAAGTGGGCATCTGCATATGTTGCTCTTAGCGTATTTTGTAATAATTATATGTTATCTGAACGTGGTTTGCGAATTGGGATTATGTAATCAATTTGGAATATTTTGAAATAGAATGTGAAATTTGTTTGCTATTTAATTTTTTTTCCATATTCTTGTGTTTTGGAGTATCAATACATCTAATATCGACGTGTTTGGTCATTGAGAATTAATAACTATGGATGACTGCAGCATCCATAGCCGTTACTTTTGGACCTCCAAATAGGGGAATGTTACAAGTTCGTATCAGAGCGAGGTTTATGAAACATTAAAAAAAATTTAAAACCTAAAAGATTTTTCAACAAAATCCAATGAATCAGATAATAAGATCGGGGTTTGGGTTAATGCTATATTAACGTACTTGTAATTTTTGTATACAGTTTATATATAAGTACGTATACCCCACTTTCTTACCCTTCTTATGTATCTTACTAAGGCTCGTATGCAGATTTATGAGAAAAGATATATGGAAGCAGGAAACGGAAGAGGAAATCTCAGTGGAGGAAGCACCACAACTAATGGAAATGCTCGTCCCACTACCAGGAGAAACCTGGGTCGACTGGCTAATGGTAGCAACCAAAATGCAGAAAATAATATGGGTGCTGGAAATCCACCAGTAGATATGTGGGCAATGTATCAGTTCTTTGCTGGTTTGATGCAAGCCGGAGCTGCTGCTGGTGCTGTAGGAAATGTAGGAGGAGCTAATCCCGTGGCTCCAGTTGGGAATATCGCTTTGCTAAGTAGAGACTACACCAGTTTAGGTGGGAAGCCATTCTTGGGAACAAAAAGTGCCGTGGAGGTTCAGAATTGGCTATTGCATTTTAAGCGAATATTTGCTGATATGGGTCTGAATATCGGACAAAAGAGAAGGTTAGCCTCTAGGCAGTTACAGGGGTCAGCACTACATTGGTGGAACAGTTTTAATACCGAAGTGTCGAAAGAGCAGTTAACTTGGGCTGATTTTGAGACGAGATATGAGTAGAAGTTCGTATCTTAGTTTGCCAAGTCCGAGCCGATGAGGAAATTTATGGATCTAGTGCAAGGAGATATGTAGATAGTTGAGTATGTTACTAAGTTTAAAGAGCTGTCTAGATATAGGTATCTCTATAGATACTGACATCAAAAGGAATGAGAAGTTCATTCGAGGATTGAGAACCGAACTTGCTAGAATGACCATGACACATGTTCGTGATCCTTGTAATATTGTGGTGGAGATGGCTATTCGCCATGAGGAGTTGCTTGCTGATCTAGCTAAAGAGAAGTCAGTGGGAACCTAGGGTTCTCAAGGGAAGAAGAGGAAGTTCTTTAAAAAGAAGGGAGCCTAGAAGGGAGACAAAGCTAAGAGGTCGAAAGCTGAAGTAGTTTGTTATAAGTGTGACAAGAAGGGTCTCTTTGCTAATGAATGCTGGTCAGAAAATGGGAAGAAGGCTGCAGTTAAGAAGAATGTGAATTGCTTCAACTATGATCAAGTTAGGCATTACAAGAATCAGTGTCCAGAGCCAATTAGGGAAGACAAAGGAAAGGTCTTTGCTATTGGATCATCTAGGCCTACTGCAGCTGACAAGGGAAAGACTGTGATGGAAGGTATGCTTTTGATTCAGAGTATTTCAGTTAGAGTAC
The DNA here is from genome assembly GCA_030737815.1 of Allium fistulosum. Taxonomy (NCBI): domain Eukaryota; kingdom Viridiplantae; phylum Streptophyta; class Magnoliopsida; order Asparagales; family Amaryllidaceae; genus Allium; species Allium fistulosum. The sequence continues at coordinate 681,787,689 of CM060907.1, forward strand.
TTTTTGATACTGGTGCATCACATTCATTTATATCTCAATGTTTGGTTGATAGATTAAGTCTAGAGCCCACCTACCTTGTTACTTCCTTAAGGGTTGTGAATCCAATAGGAGGGTATGCAACTCTAGGGTTAAGATGTGACCAGTTAGAACTTGACTTGTTAGGTCTTAAGTTTGCATGCAGTTTGTATATTATTGATTTCTTAGATTTCGAGATCATTTTGGGTATGGATTGGTTGAGTAAGTATGAGGCTAGGATATTTTGCCAGGTAGAGAAATATCACTAAGACACCCTGATAGCCATAACCGAGTAATATTCTCAATAGAGAATACTGATCGGAGGGTTAGTGCTATGCTTAAAGCCATGGAGGTAGGAAATGAATTAAGTAAGGTTAAGGTAGCAAGAGAGTTTGTAGATATCTTTGAGCCAGTCACTGGACTGCCCCCGAAAAGAGCTGTTGAGTTTAGAATAAATCTTGTCTTAGGAGTTGAATCTCTAAGTAGACTACCTAGTAGGATGACGCCAACTGAGATGAAGGAATTGAAGGTGCAGCTAGTGGATCTAGAAGGAAGGAATTTTATTAGACCAAGCAGTTCGCCTTAGGGAGCGGCGCGGTGTTCGTGAAGAAACCATATAGGCCGTTAATGATGTGTATTGACTATCATAAGTTAAACAAAAGGGCAATTAAGAATAAGTATCCTTTGCCAAGAATAGATGATCTATTTGATCTATTGAGTGGAGCCAGAGTGTTATCCAAGTTGGATTTGGCAACAGGTTTCCATCAGTTAAGAGTGGCAGAGGACAGTTTTCCTTTGACAGCATTTCGAACTAGGTATGGTTCATATGAGTGGTTGGTGATGCTATTTGTATGACAAATGCACCTGCTTTCTTCCTAGATTTGGTGAACCGGGTTTTCCGAGTGTACTTGGATAGGTTTTTACTAGTATTTATAGATGGCATTCTAGTGTACTCTAAGGATGAGAGAGAACATGAAGTTCATATTAGAGTGGTGCTTGAGACGCTGAGGCAGAATCAGCTAACTGCGAAGTTTACCAAGTGTCATTTCTGGAAGAAAGAGGTAAAGTTTCTTGGTCACATGATTTCAGAGAAAGGATTGTTGGTCGATCCAGATAAGATCGAAGCTGTGAATAATTGGAGGAGACCAGAGACGTTGACTGAGAACAATAGTTTTTTTGGACTTGCTAGCTACTACCGGAGATTCATTAAGGATTTCTCGTGGATAGCAGCACCCTAAACTAAGCTTACCAGAAAGGAAGTGAAGTTTTTTTGGTCCAACAAATGTGAGGAGGCATTCCTTAAGTTAAAACATTTGTTGACCAATGCACCCGTGTTAGTAGTTCCAGACGAAAACCAAGGTTCGGTGGTGTATACTGATGCATATGGAACTAGTTTAGGAGCAGTGTTGATGCAGAATGGTAAGGTCATTTCCTATGCATCCAGGTAGCTTCGACCTCATGAAGTAAGATATGCTAATCATGATTTGGAGTTGGCAGTAGTGATCTTCGCAATGAAAGTTTGAAGACATTATCTCTTAGGGGAGAGGTTTGAGCTTTATACTGATCATAAGTCTTTACGGTATTTATTCTCTTAAAAGGAGTTGAATATGAGACAATAGAGGTGGCTGGAGTTTTTGGAAGCTTATGACTTTGGTATAGAGTATACACAGGAAAAGGTAATAAGGTAGCAGATGCTCTTAGTAGAAAACATCAGAATGTGGTGTTAGCTATGTTGGTAGAGTGGAATGATTTGGAAGCTTTAGCCAGTTGTGGAGTGCAGTTAAGATCAACTGCTGGTTCTAGTCAGAGTTCCGTCAGATTATCTTGTTTGGAAGTCCGACTATTATTGATTGAGAGAATTGCTTCTAAGCAGAAGGATGATCCAGTATTAGCAGAAAGGATCAGAAGTCTTAAGGTTGGAATAGAGATTGACGATTTAAAGGATTTTAGCCTTGACTAAAGAGGGTGGCTAAGAAAGAAGGGCAGTTGTGTGTTCCGAATGTGGAGGATTTGAGGAAGGAAGTTCTTGGAGAATGTCATCGATCCAAGTTTACGATTCATCCTGGAGGAACCAAGATGTATCAGGATATGAAGAGGAGCTTCTATTGGGAAGGCATGAAGATGGATGTTTGGCTTGTGGGTTAGACAGTGCACAAACTGTCAACAAGTGAAAACTGAACATCAAAAACCAAGTGGGTTACTACAGCCTTTAGAGATTTCAGTTTGGAAATGGGATTCGATATCCATGGATTTTATAGACGGTTTGCCAAGGTCAAATAGAGGTAATGAAAATATATGGGTTATAGTGGACAGATTGACCAAGTGTTCAAATTTCTTCCCAGTTAAGTCAACCAGAATGACACCTATTTTAGCTAAGTTGTTCCTAAAGAACATAGTTAGACTGCATGGAGTTCCTAGTAGAATAGTCAGTGACAGAGATGCATTGTTCACTAGTGAATTCTGGAAGAGTCTACAGGAAGTAATGGGTACCAAGCTTAATATGAGTACTGCATATCACCCTCAAACAGATAGGCAGACAAAGAGAGTAAATAAGGTGCTCAAAGATTTATTAAGAGCATGTGTACTAGACTTTGGTGGATCATGGGAGGATCACCTACATTTGGTTGAGTTTTCCTATAATAACAGTTACATGACTAGTATAGGAATGACACCGTTTGAAGCTTTGTATAGAAGGCAATGCAAATCACCAGCATGTTGGTTGGAGACTGGAGACAAATTTGTCTTAGGTCCAGATTTTGTTAGGGAGGCATTAGAGAAGATTGAGTTAATTCGAGGAAGGATGAAGGAAGCTCAACCCAGACGGAAGAGTTACGCAGATAAGAGGCATAAGGACCTAGAATTCTCAGTTGGAGATAAGGTTTTCATTAAGTTATCACCTATGAAGGGTGTGGTACGCTCTGGAAAGTAGGGGGTTAGCCTCAAGATATGTAGGTCCATTCGAGAACGTAGAGAGGATTGGAAAGCTCGCATACAAAATAGAGTTGCCGAGCAGTTTGGAAGGTGTCCATAATGTATTTCATGTGTCTCATCTTCGCAAGTATGTGCATGATCCAGAAACTACTATTCCTCCGACAGGGTTGGATGACTTAGTGGTAGAGCCTAATTTGACCTTTGGTAGACAACCAGTTCAGGTTGTAGTTAGAGATGAGAAAAGATTGAGGAACAAGACAGTCAGGTTGGTGAAAGTTCAGTGGAGCGACAACGAGAAGGACTGTAATTGGGAGTCGGAGGGTAGGATTAGAGATACTTATCCTGATTTGCTTTGAGGGTATGCCTATATTAGATTTATATATATAGTTGCTAGTCAATTAGACTGGTATGGTTGTCAGGAGTTATTACAAATGATTGTATGTTTAGTATTTAGTCCTTATTGAATTTCGAGGACGAAATTCTTTATGGGGGGAGCCTGCAACATCCCTAATTTTTTATAACATTATTCAGAAGATTTAATTAGATAAATTAAATAGAATAATGATGATAAGGAGGCTGAGATTTGAATAAATTATATAATTGGTCCTTGCTTATTAACAAGATAAATGAGCTTTAATTTGGTTTAAGGGCTAATTTAGTTACACATGGGCATATTAGTAGAATAGTTTACATGACTATTACTTATCATTTTGTCCATTCACATTTCATTTTTCTCACGATCACTAATGCAAATAACCCAAAGATAGCTGACCATTATCAAGAAGGAAAAGAGGAATTTTAATCTAAAGCTAAGAATCAAGCTAGAAAGGATTAACCAACACCAAATCTCAAGTTCCTTATCAAATCTAAGGTGAATAATAATTATTACCATCTCCTTTTTGGTTTTATAATCATGTGAATTCAGATTTGAATATTTATTTTGTTTCCATGATATGTTGGATGATGATATGCTAAAAGTTATGGATTGTTTGATTTAAACAGTTATTTAAATGCACAAATTCGTATGGTTTTAAGAGTAAAACCATGAGATATTGATTTTAAAATCCCATGGAAAATTTTTATGTTAAGTGAGACAAAATTTTGGAGATGAGTTTTAATTTTCAGAATTTTCCAAGCTATAGAAATTTTATTATGAATTTTTGATTGAAAATATGATACGATTGGGTTAAATATTTATTTTGTGAATTTCAAGAAGAAATTGGGTCTAAAATTTTAATATGTTTGATTACATGATTAATTAGAATTTCTGTGATTTTTGGGGATTTTTCCCAAATGATTTTCTAGTGGAAATAAATTATTTTGAAAGTGGGGCGTTTCTGCAAATGTCGGTTTTGTTAGATGGAAAGACTTTAACGTTAAAATCCTTCGATTATATCAAAATAAATACGGCAGTTTTAATGGAAACGTATTTGAAAAGTTTAGAGTAGCAAATCAAGGAGTTACAAGTGGCACGATTAGTTATAAAGTAATAACCATTTTTGGATATAAAATAGCTTTTCAGAAAAAGGGAGATTCCACCTATTTCGGGAGGAATACCTTTTGAATCCTTTACCTCCGCTATCTTAGTCGAAACCATCAGTGTCGGAACCCATAAAGCTGGAGCCAAGGCAAATGGTATCGATGGAAATTGGTATGAAGTATGTTGGTAAGAAAGCGGAAGGTAGGGTGTCGAAAGCTATGCTTTCATCATAGTCGAAACCAAGGATCCATCTTTAAAAAGATCAATGCCTGCCTAGTTTTTGAAGAGGCTTTCAACCAAGTCGATACCCTATAGAGTCGAAACCTTAGCTTGTTCTATAAAGCCAATTTCCTACTTTGATTTGCTTAAAGATTTCAACATAGTTGAAAGCTAGGATTTCGAAAGGAATTTTACAAATAGCTTTCAAAGGGGTTTCTTTTCCTTTATGTAAAAGCTTTCAAAAGGGGTTGGTTTTGACCTAGTCGAAGCCTAGCCGCTACTCTACCTTTCGAACATGTTGTCTTGTAATGCTTTCGAATGGTTGCACTTGTTTTTACCTTAAACTAGACCTTTTACCTAATTGTTTTCGAAAGGGGTTGGGGTTTCGAACGAGATAGAGTCGAAAGGGGGTTTTGACTCAAACCTTCGAAGTTTTAATTTTAAAGCCTTTTGCTTTCGAACTAGATGGCTCCGACACCATCTACTTTTCCCCAATTCTAGTTTTTGTTGGTTACAAAAAAAATACTTTTGTATACAAACACCTTGACCCAAATGATGTTTTAAGAGTAAAACCCAATGCTTTAAGAAGGGTATTTCATTTGTTTCGAAACCTTTGTTTTAAAGAATGTTTTCTTTATACCATCGAAAGTTATATACTTAGAGTTTTAGAAAGAGGATTTCTATGCTTTCGAAGGAGGTCATCTAGGAGTTTCGAAAGTGATGTTTTAAGGTTTTAAAACAAATAACCCATTCTCATTTCTAAGGAAAAAAACCTATGGCATAAATGAATAAAGATTTTGATGTGTTATTTACATTGTTTTTACCCTATGACTGTATTTTGGGGAAATGGCAGAATAACCAGTTAGGTTGACCCAGTAGTAAATATAAGTTAACATATGTTAAATTTTTAATTTAAAGATATTAGCAAGGGCCAATAGGTTTACAGTAATCCCATGAAAACTATATGATATTGGCAGGGGCCAATAGATTCATAGCCAACCCATGAAAACTATGATTTGATACTGGCAGGGGCCAGTAGGTTTGTAGTTAGCCCATGAAAACTATATCCAGGTTAAGATATTGGTAGTCAGCCAATAGGTTCCTAGTTAGTCCATGAAAACTAGGATAAGAAATAAGATATTGGAGTTACCAATAGGTTCTTAGTGATCACATGAAAACTAAGTAATTGGACAGAAAGTCCATAAACATTTAACAGGTTAATAATAACCCTAGAAACTATAATTGAAATAGATAGTCAGAATGAATGCAGATGGGTAATCCAGAATTGATTTATTTGTTTTGCATATCATCATAATGTTTTGAAATACTATGTTTTGTGGATGCAGGAGCACAATATTTGGTTTTATAAATGTTTTATGATACCAGTGAGGGGAAACCTGTTTCTCTAAGCGGCATGGTCTCACTAGATATCTAAATGGTTTGAGATGGTAAATTATTATTCATACCAGGCTTTATGCCCAACTCAAAGTTTTTGTTTTCCCCTTAAACTCTTGGGTACTCAATTAATTTTGAGTAGGTTGAGAGTTAAGGTTTCCAGGTGTTCTTTTAGACGAATAAAAGCTTTCGAGGACGTGCAGGAGGCAAGATTGTTATTAGAGTTCTTTTATTTCCACTGTATGTTTTGTTTATAAAGGCAAATTGTTTTCTTGCCTATCTACATACTCTGATCTACCAAGGGGGCGTCTTCATATGCTTCTCTTTGCGTATTTTTTAAAAATTATATGTTATATGAATGTGGTTTGCGAATTGGGATTATGTAATCGATTTGGAATATTTTGAAATGGAATATGGAATAGTTTGCTGTTTAAATATTTTCCATATTCTTGTGTTTCTGAGCATCAATATATCTAATATCGCCGTGTTTGGTCGCCGAGGATTAATAACTAAGGATGACTACAACATCCGTAACCATTAGTTTTGGGCCTCTAAATAGGGGGATGTTACGCAGCCTGCTTTCGATGCTGTCGAAAGGTATTCCCTTCGAGTTTCCTCATTCATCCTTGCACTTCCCATTTTCTTATTCCAGACCTTTCAACCCAATCGAAAGGGTCTCCTTGTCCACCTTGCGCCATCATTAAGGTCCAAGTGTCTCTTTTCTCCACTTTCTCCTAGATTGCTCGACTTCATTGAACGGGTGATAAATGCGTCTTTTCTCTTTATGTTGCTTTGTTGTCATAAGAAATAAAGATACGAGCTGTTGACTCTGTCGATAGGTAGTTTACTAGGGTTTCGAAGGTGTTGAAGTGTTGATGGTTTCAACGGGGTAGATAGCTTCTGAATGCATGCTTATTAATTGATGCAGAACCTTCCCTGGATGTTAAAGGCTTCGAAAGGGTTGTTCTGATCAAGGCATCTTTCTGAGTAATTTGAATGAAGACAAAACCTTTGGTTTCGAAAGGTTTGACATGTATATGAAGAGTTATTATCCATTGCCTTTGAAAGGGGGTTTTCCAACCCACTCCTGCTTTCCTTATATATGTGAATCCATCTGCATTGAAAGGTTTTTGACGAGGTGGAAGGGTAGCCTTGCTTTCTTCTTTCATCTTTTTGAAAGCTTTTGCACTATTTATCATTTGTGATGATGCCTGGTGCTTGCGACTCCTTCAAAAGCCATCTCAATGCCTTCGTAACACCCTTCCATGAACCTTGACGAAACCCATGTCTTCAATTTTATTAGCGTTTAGAACTTTTATTTACCTTCTTTTATAACTTTGTTCTTAAAAGAATTTCATGGTTAACAATAGTGGATAGACTGACCAAAAGTGCACATTTCATTCCTGTTAAGTCAACCAGGACGGCACCCATATTGGCTAAGTTGTTTATGAAGAATATTGTTAGACTACATGGGATTCCTAGTAGTATAGTTAGGGATAAGGATGCCTTGTTCACTAGTGAATTCTGGAAGAGTCTATAGGAGGTATTAAGTACCAAGCTGAAGATGAGTACCGCTTATTACCCTCAGACCGATGGGCAGACAGAGGGAGTCAATATGGTACCTAAAAATTTGTTGAGAGCTTGTGTACTAGGTGTTTATGGGTCAGGGAAGACCATTTGCACTAGGTTTAGTTTTCCTATAATAATAGTTATTAAACTAGTATAGGAATGGTACCTTTTGAAGCTTTATATGGAAGGCCGTGCAAACCACCAGCATGTTGGTTAGAGACCGAAGGCAGATTAGTCCTTGGTCTAGATATGGTGAGAGAAGTTGCCAAAAAGATTGAGTTAATCCGAGCTAGAATGAGGGAAGCTCAATATAGGTAGAAAAGTTATGTAGATAAGAGGCGTAAAGATTTAGAGGTCCCAGTGGGAGATCATGTTTTCATTAAGGTATCACCGATGAAAGGTGTGGTATGATTTGGGAAGTCAGGGTAACTAGCACCAAGATCGGTTAGACTGTTCCCTATTATAGAGTGGATCGGGAAACTCACGTACCGAGCAAAGTTATCGAGTAGTTCAGAAGGAGTCCATAATGTGTTTCATGTTTCTCATCTTCGGAAGTATGTGCATGATCTAGAGACTACTATTGCTCCGACCGCACTTGAAGATTTAGTAGTAGACTATTGTGAGACAACTAGTTCCTGTTATGGCTAGAGATTATTAAGAAACAGTACAGTCAGATTAGCGAAAGTCTTGTGGAGTGGCAATGAGAAAGACTATACTTGGGAGACAAAGGACTGGATTAAGAATACTTATCCTAAGCTGTTATAATGGTATATTCTATATTTTTCGTATATAGACTTAGTAGCAAGTAAGATATACTAGCATTGTTTGCATGTTTGATATGCCCGTTATGTAGTCCTTAATGAATTTCGAGAATGAAATTCTTCAAGGTGGGGAGCCTATAACACCTTTAATTTTAGTTTAACATTGTTCAGAAAGTTTAATTAGATAGATTAAGTAGAATAATGTAGTGGGACATGGAGATGAGATTTGAAAATTTATAAGGTTGAGCCGTCATTAATCAATTAAGCAAGATTGTTTAAACTTAATCTAAGGAGGAATAAATCTATCTTTTATCTCAAAAAGCCTCACCCTCCAATTCATTCTCATTTCACAACATAGAAATAACCAAAACCCTAAGGGAAGAGGCCGACCTTACTAGGGAAACTAAAAGAGGAAAACTAAGGCAAATCAAAGGGGAAACCAAGGGAATTAAAGGCTTTATCAAATCTCAACTCCAACATCAAACCTAAGGTGAATAATAAGGAAAAACATCGCTATTTGTTACTTTCAAATTTGGCTATGGGTAATACCTGATTTTTCTGATGATTTATGCCACGTTTTGGTTGTATGTTCATTATTTGGATAGAATAATGATTTATGGAATTTTTATGAAATTATTTGAATAGGTTTTTAGGGCAAAACCTAAGCTTTTATCTCCGATTGCTTTGATTTTCTGGTATGTCGTGTAAAACATTAATTTGGAGATGGGTTTTAAATTTTATAATTTTCCAAGTTATATCGAAAATTTATGAATTTCATAAGGTGGAAATTGGGTTTATTTCGGATTTTAATTATTAAAAATAATTAAATATAGTTTTTGGCCCTAAAACTTTTATATGGTAAAGAATATGAAATTTCTGAATTTATGTACTTTTGGGGGTTTTTCCCAAGTGATTACTAATTATAAAAACTTATTTTACTAGATAAGCAGTTAAATAAATAATTTATAAATGATATTAATTAATTAAGTTGAAAAATGATTTTGGGACTTTAGAATTAGATGCGGTGGTATTTTTTAAAAGAATTGGAAAACGTATTGCATTATCCAATAGAAATTGGACAAGAGTTAAGATTTGGTGAAAAGTTATCCTTTTAGTAGTAATAAATCAGTTTTCACGATAGTTACGATAATGCCATATCGCACTATTCATACCGAAGATAAGATAATGTTGCAGTTATGAGAGTCACGGTCGATAAGGAAGGAAGCTTATGATAACTACTTAGGAAGTTTTGAAATGATTTCAACCAGGTTGAAATGTACCTCGTCGGCAATCTAATATTGGCGGCATCACAACTACATCATTCGTTTAATTGTTTAAAACTTAATGCTGCAATCATTAATGCTGCATGCTTTCACCATTGTTTTAAATGATGCCGCATACCACCATTTTGATTATTTCCGATATCAACTATTTAAGAGGCAGATATACCTCCTAATTTAATACCGACTTTATATTTTATACGGCATGGTAGCCGAAGTATTATAAGTCATTGTTTTGGGCAACGATACCACCTAGTTCCATTGCTGCATTTATAATGTTAAGTATTATAAGTGTAACCTTGTATTTGACATAAAGTCGATACTTGAAAGAAATTTAAGTTTTTGTCTTCGAACCTTGGATAAAGGTTCGTTATGGTTTTAAGCAGCATGGATGCGGCACCTCGTCATTTTAAGGCCGACAAGGCTTGGTTTTATACAAATTAAAACTAGTTTTAAAATGGCGAGATAGCCAATGTATAAGAAGGTCGATCACCTTATGATTTCGATAGTTAGCCATATGCTTTATAAAAATCTATTTTTTTCTAACCATGGATAAAGGTTCAACATCATAAAGTGTAGCATGAATGCCGCATATCTTCTGTATTAACGACAATAGCATTATGTTTTCATTTTGACATTGTTCATTAGGGGTACCAATGTAGATTAACTTCAATATGCTATATTCTTTAGAAGTTTCAATGCCAACAGTTGGGATACCAATGAAAATGTGTACGTGCTAATATAGTACACACGGATCGTGTAATATGATGTATAACACACAAATATATGACTAATCACAGATAATAAAAAATTCAGTAAAATAGAAAATTCACACCAGAGATTTTTATACTGGTTCGGAGCACCGTCCTACGTCCAGTCCCAGACTTCTATCTGGATTTTCACTACCAACTACCTCGCTTCACCCGGAGGAACAGGTTTACAACACCCGAGCAGACGAACGGGATTTCACGCCTCTAATACACTGAGGACTTCAACACTTGCCTCTTACAACACCGAGGACTTCAACAAAGATGAATATAATTTTTTGTTGACGGTATGTGTTCTTGCTAACACAATTTTGTCACTTGTAGTACAAACTTCCTATAATCTTATCCACAAATAGAATATTTGTATATATGAAGATTTGGAAGTGGATATCGTATTGAATCAAAAGAATGTTAAATAAATTCTAGGATTCAAAACGATATATGATAGAATATGAGCAATTCGAGCGCTTGAGAGTTCAAGATAGAGATCAATAGAATAGAGATTAGAATAATAGAGTTGGTCAATTGGAATAATGATTTCATGATGTTTATATAAGAAATAAACAGTTGTAACCCTTTGTGAAAAGGTACAAACAAAGGTCATGATCATTGGTGAAGAGAAAGAGAAGCAACAGTTGAAGAAAAGGAAGTGTCTATACGAAAGGTTGCTTTCTGTTTGAAAACGGTCGACATGTCAAAATTGACCAGCAGACAGGAATTTGAATATATATACGTTATGTACACTTGTGCACGTTATCTGTGCATTCTGGGCAGAAACGGTCGACCGCCTGGTTTTAACCGGTCGACTGGTTTAGCTCAGATTGCACAGTTAAAGTGCACTCATACATACATATATATATATATTCAAAGATTGAAGGTATGAGATTATTTGAGGATGGATTTTAACATAAATAACATTACTAACATACCAAATAATCAACCTCTAACGTATGGAGCTCTTTGTGTCTCTTTAAAACAATGAATAACTTCTTTTTGTCGATCACGGCTTATCCCTTTGTCAGAAATCAAAACTCTATAAAAATCTTGACTCAACATTCTCCCCCTTTTTGATTGATGACAACATAGTTATGAATCTCCCCCTGTATATGATTTCCCCCTGAGATTGTGCCTGTAAATCTATATTTTCCTGCATATATACTGTTATCACAATTTTCTCCCCCTTTGTCATCGACGAAAAGGAGTTGTTAAATAGAGGATGTAAATGATATAAGCCAGATTATAAGCAACATAAAACTACTACCATAGATCAAGAGTTAAGATTCACACAATATGATAATACACTGTCCAATATCCACTTTCCTCTTTTCTTAAGTGGGACCTGCAAAAAATAAAATTAAGTCCATGGTACCCACTTTTTATGGGGTCCTAAGAGTTAGGTCTTAGGAGTCCAAACCCATACGGGTCCGGTATCCCCTTTATATATATAATTAGTATTAAGATGCATAGTATTCATGAAATTCTGAATATATTTGTTCCTAATCAAATTGTTATTTGTTTTAGGAACACATATTTTGATAGTCTTGACATTTTTCTTCTGAAATTTCACAACTGGTTTTGGTTTGGAATATAATAAACTAAGATTTTTCTTAGCTTTAGTCTTTTGTACTTTCTTCTTCCTTTCATTACCAAGATGTTTCTTGGTTTCTTGTTTCTTATATCCCAAACCTTGTTTATTTGAGACAGATTGTGAAATTTCAATGATTCTTGTCAAATTTTCTCGACCTTTGTTAAAGTTAGAAACATTTTGAGTAATGTCATCTAACTTAGTTTGTAAACTAGCCTTTTCTAGGTCCAGAATTTTGACTTTTGCCTTAAGCTCATGATTTTTAGTAGTGAGAGCATCATTTTTCTCTTTTCGAGTTTCAATTTCTTGACTCAAAAGAGATAATTGAGAGTCAACATTAGATGATGATTCTTGAAGTTTTTCAAGTTCTTCTTCTAATATTTTCTTCTCGTCTTTTAACATATCTCGTTCAAATTCTGCTCTACTCAAATCTGCTTTGGCTTCTTTTAACTGTCGTTTTATGTCTTTATATTTGACTATCAATTCAGCATTAATATCAAGTACTTCATCAAATGTAGGAATTTGTACCTCATCTTCTGTTGCCATGAAACTGACATTTGCTTGTTCATCTTCTGTATCACTATCACTTTCTTATGGGTCTATATCATCCCATGTTACCGAGAATGCTCGTTTCTTTGATTTGTCCTTCTTATATTTTAATTTGTCATTTTCTGACTTCTTCTTTTGCTCCGGACAATCCTTGTGCATGTGCCCCTTTTTGTGACAGTTGAAGCATTCTATAGCGGATGATGTTGGTTTATTTGATCCAGATTTCTTTCTGTTATAACGACTGGCTTTTTGCTGTTTTAGGAATTTTTTGAAACCTTTTGCAATGAATGCCAGATCTTCATCTTCAGACTCTGATTCATTTTCGTCTTTTTCATCATGGAATTCCACGTTTTTCTTTTCTTCTTTTTGTTCCTTTCTAGTCTGCAAGTTAGCTTCATAGGACATTAGATTTCCTATCAATTCATCTGGCTTCATGACGGAAAGGTCATTAGCTTCTTCAATTGCTAATACTTTTCCTTCCCATTCACTAGTCAGAGAATGTAGGACTGTTGAAACAACATCAAAATCAGAATACTTTTGTCCTAAGCCAATAAGTGCATGGTGGATAGTTTGAAACCGTGAATACATATCATTGATTGTCTCATTCGGTTTCATTTTGAAATTTTGAAACTGACTTTTCAGCATGGCTATTTTGGCTTGTTTAACCTTGTTAGTACCTTCATGAGTGGTTTTAAGCGTTTGCCAAATTTGATATGCAGTAGTGCAAATACTAACACGGTTATATTCATTTTGGTCTAATGCACAAAACAACATATTTATTGCTTTTGCATTTACGGCTGCTGCCATTTTCTCAGCCGCTGTCCATTCTGAATAATTAGTTGTTGGATTCACTATTTCTTTTTGAGTAGCATTCCAGGCATCATAACTATTTGATTGCATAAAGAATGACATACGTGTTGCCCAATAGCTATAGTTAAGACCATTGAAAAATGGAGGTCTTTGTGTCGATTGACCTTCCGTGTAAGTGGTGTTTTGAGTGCTAGTACTTGCGTTATTTGCCATATTACAAGATTATATCAAATAACCGTGTTACGGTTATATGATGACCGTGCTCTGATACCAAATGAAAATGTGTACGTGCTAATATAGTACACACGGATCGTGTAATATGATGTATAACACACAAATATATGACTAATCACAGATAATAGAAAATTCAGTAAAATAGAAAATTCACACCAGAGATTTTTATACTGGTTCGGAGCACCGTCCTACGTCCAGTCCCAGACTTCTATCTGGATTTTCACTACCAACTACCTCGCTTCACCCGGAGGAACAGGTTTACAACACCCGAGCAGACGAACGGGATTTCACGCCTCTAATACACTGAGGACTTCAACACTTGCCTCTTACAACACCGAGGACTTCAACAAAGATGAATATAATTGTTTATTGATGGTATGTGTTCTTGCTAACACAATTTTGTCACTTGTAGTACAAACTTCCTATAATCTTATCCTCAAATAGAATATTTGTATATATGAAGATTTGGAAGTGGATATCGTATTGAGTCAAAAGAATGTTAAAAAAATTCTAGGATTCAAAACGATATATGATAGAATATGAGCAATTCGAGCGCTTGAGAGTTCAAGATAGAGATCAATAGAATAGAGATTAGAATAATAGAATTGGTCAATTGGAATAATGATTTCATGATGTTTATATAAGAAATAAACAGTTGTAACCCTTTGTGAAAAGGTACAAACAAAGGTCATGATCATTGGTGAAGAGAAAGAGAAGCAACAGTTGAAGAAAAGGAAGTGTCTATACGAAAGGTTGCTTTCTGTTTGAAAACGGTCGACATGTCAAAATGGACCAGTAGACAGGAATTTGAATATATATACGTTATGTACACTTGTGCACGTTATTTGTGCATTCTGGGCAGAAACGGTCGACCGCCTGGTTTTAACCGGTCGACCGGTTTAGCTCAGATTGCACAGTTAAAGTGCACTCATACATATATATATATTCAAAGATTGAAGGTATGAGATTATTTGAGGATAGATTTTAACATAAATAACACTACTAACATACCAAATAATCAACCTCTAACGTATGGAGCTCTTTTTGTCTCTTTAAAACAATGAATAACTTCTTTTTGTCGATCACGGCTTATCCCTTTGTCAGAAATCAAAACTCTATAAAAATCTTGACTCAACAACCAATGTTTATCATTTTGAGATGTTATAAATTTAAGGGGATACAACCTAATTTGGGACAACAATAGACATAGGTTGAACATGTGGGTTAAACATGAATTAAATTGATAAGTGATGGGTTCATAGTCATCCTAGGAAAATTATGGAATGTGAGATGGATAGTCCACATCATGGCGGAGATGGATAGTCTCTATATGGAACTATAAGATGTTTGATGGATAGTCCACATCATTTTAAATAAATGAAACCATATATGATGGGCAGTCGATATGGAAGGGGATATATAATCCATAAAAGTGTTTATATGTGAGATGGATAGTCCACGTAATTTTGATAACGAAACCATGTGTAGTGGGTAGTCCATATGATAGGGGATGGGTAATCTTAATAATTACATGTGAGATGGGCAGTCCACATAAATCTAAGATGGATAGTGATTTGTAATTAAGATAGATTTTCAGATGAGAATTAAGATGGATAGTCTAATAAATTTGGGATGGGCAGTCCAAAGTATGTTGCGTTAATAAAAATGTTTATTTTCTATGTTCTAACCATTGTGGATGTAGGAGCACAGTATATGGTTAATCTGTTTTGGTTATGATACTAGTGTGGGGAAGACTCGCTCCGCTCAATGGCATGGTCTCACTAGATATCTACTTTTTGATTCGAGATGGTATGTTACTATTTACACCAGACTGCTTGTCTAACCTAAAGTTTTTGTTTTTCCCCTTAAACTCTTGGGTACTCCATTGAGTAAGTCGGGAGTATGAGATTTCAGGTATCCAGTTAGACGAATAAGCTTTCGGAAACGTGCAGGAGGCAATCTAGCTATTGAGGAGTTCTTATCTAATCTACTATGTTGCTTGGTTTTGTTTGTATAGATGTAATGGCAAGTTATATAATTGCCAAATGTTAGACTCTGATCAACCATGGGGCCATCTTCATATGTTGCTCTTGGGGTACTTTGTAATAATTATATTTTCTTTGATCGTGGGATTGAGAATGCGATTATGTAGTGAATATGAAATATTATTTACAAAATGAACGTGAAAGTTTGCTATTAAATTGTGTAAATTTTCTTCATATTCATGTGCTTTTGATTATTGATATGTCTAACATAGCCGTATTTTGTCATCGTAAATTAATACTATGGATGACTACAACATCTGTAGAGTTTAGTTTCGGGCCTCAAAATGGGGGATGTTATACAATGTAATAGCAGAAAGCAAAAATCAGGTACTATGCACCAGGTTAGCAAAGTAACCATATGTTCATAAATTCGAGTTTAGGTAATGTGCATCAGGTTGCACAAACAATTACAAGCCAGGTGTGACGACCCACCTTTTTGGATGGTTTAAATCGATAATAAACCATACATGTCTTACTCAAACCATTCAAAAGGGAGGATTGTTAATGAGTATTAATAAGAAAATAAGAGAAAAGAAGGAAAACAAAATACAAAATCTTGCAACGGAATGATAAAATATAATAATCAAATAAACAGTTCATGAAGCTGTTTTATAATATACATTTGATTACATGATTTTTACAAAATAATCAGAGTACAATCAACAACATACCAAAATGATGCAGCGGAATAATACTAATAATATAATATACAAACACCATCATCATCCTCCAGAAATAATGTCTTCAAACACTGAAAAGCTCAGGCTGACCCGAGTGTAATGAAAAGACAAAACACTTGAGTCAGAACTAAAAGTTCTTATGTAAGTTAAATCAACAACAAGTAAATATGAGTGTAATAGCTTCAGAGATGTTTATGGAATTTTACATCTCCTATCCAGTGTATAATGTGAGTGCGATAACTTAAGAGATGTTACGAGATTTCCCACCTTCTAAGGATCCGTTAAACTATCTATATGTAGTAAGATACACTATATATGTAGTGTCTAATCAATAAAATAAATATTTGTCTTAGCGTTAAGGCTTTACATTAATCCCTCTTAACACATTTTTAAGCAGGTAGTCTATGCAGGTCCTGTAACATAACTAGGAGCGTAAGTAGCCAGTGAGTCCCCTATAGGTACCATACTAAACAAAATTGTAGTGGGCACAAATAAGGATAAAGAGTATGACAAGGCATATGAGGCAATGCCCAAGGTAGGATACTACCGTTTTGCGTTTCCTGACTGGTGGTAACCTAACCCCTAACGGCCTACCGCGAACATCCATCCCATAATCAAATCAAGGAGCACCAATCAAGCTAAAATCAATAGTAATACGAAGAACATATGTCCAAATCAAATCAAACCGTTTCCTTCCATTTCAAATCAAACCGTTTCCTTCCATTTCAAATCAAACCGTTTCCTTCCATTTCAAATAATATGGACCCATGTCCAAATTTCAAATCAACAAAACTCAATTTCCAATCTTTCAATTCAATTTGACTCAATTTTGATTTAGTTTCAATCAACTTGATTTTAATTTCAATTCGAATTAACTTCAATTTTCAAAAAATTCATTTTTAACTTCAAATTCAATTCAACTATTCAATTCAATGATTTAAAATTCCAACTCAATTCTTATTTTAAACCATTTCAATTTATATCAATTTCAAGTCCAATTTTAATTTACTAATTTAAAAAACTTAAATCAAATTACACCTCATTGTTCAATTTAAGGTTCGAATCTTTAAAATAATTCAATTTTCAAAATTAAAGTTGTTTATACCAAAATTGGGCACAACACTCTTCGGAAGTGTTTGAAGAGATAAAATGAAGAAAGTAAATGTAAAAAGAGGATTATCTAACAAACACTCTAAACAATAATCAAAAAAACAACAAAAGAACGTAGAGATTTAGAGTGGTTCGGCGTGTTGCCTACGTCCACTATGGAATGATGAACTTTTATTAACTTTTGCTTGCTGGTTACAACAGATTACAACAGTAAATTTCAAGTACAATAGTATATTTCTAAGTGCAACAGTGATTTTGGCAGAGTCTGGACGTCGAAGAGCCAAAAGTCCCTTTTCTGTAGGTTCTGGGCTGCTATTTATAGGCGTAGGCTGCAAATATCTCACTCAGATCTCGGAAGACCTCTTCTTGCACGTGGGTGGGCCCATGGAATCGATCCCATGACTTTTGCACTCGGTCCGTGATCGATATGAACGAATTTCGTATCGATCGAAACTTCGTCCAATCGAGTCGAAATTGACCATGCACATTCTTGAGGATGTACGCAAGCTCCTGTGAAAATTTGGTGGCGTTTGGGCTTGTAGATTTTGAGTTATGATCAATGCAAGTTCGAATTTATTAAAGGCTATCTCCTTCGTATCGATGCCATTTGTATCGCTCTGTTCGTATCGATCTGAGCACGTGCCAGCATATTGACGTGGCGCTAACTCCTCGGATCGATCCACTTTTCGTGCCGTGTGATTGAGTCTTTTATAGGAATGTATCATGTTCGTATTGATCCAGTTGAGCCTTGTTCGTATCGATCACAATTGTTCTGTTCGTATCGATTGTCATTGCTCTGTTCCTATCGATACTCATTGGTTACTTCGTATCGATAGCTGGGGCCATTTCGTATCGTTCGTTTGATGTTTTATTCGTATCGATCGTTGATCGATCGATACGAGCTGTGCAATTGGGATCGATACGAATTGACTTCAATTGATGGATACGAAGTTGAGTGTACATGATGGATACGAAAAACAGATAATTGATGGATACGAAACGATGTTCATTGATGGATACAAACAATAGGTAACTGATGGATACGAACAGGTGAATGTGAATGGATGGATACGAACGAATGGATTCCCTTGGCTTGCATCGATCATATCTTGAGCATATGAACTTGGATTGACTTGAAATTTGGAACATTGGCTTCCATTGCTTTGCATGTCGTGTCATGTTAATTGTAGCTTGATCCGGACTTGGACAAAATTCATCGACATTCATTGTGAACCTGCATATAGCCGATCTTCGGGACGAATTGTCCTCGGTTTCCAGTTAAGTTCTTGATGTCACGGCCTTGCTGAAAGGTGGGATAACATTTTGCCCCCCAAAGTACGTCTTGTGAGAACATGACGTGCTTTGAAAAGTTGCAATCTCCATCCTGAACAGTTTTATCCGACTTGTCTGAATGGTTGTTGTCTTTTCGTCGAAAGATGTAACCTTTGGTTAATTCTTCAGTAATATGAATTGTTGGCTGCCAATTGTTGTACTATGCACTGTTGTAACTGTCACCAGACGAGTGTTCAATTCTTGTGAATTTTGAAAATTGAATGTTAGTTTGTCATACATGCACGTATGTTAACTTGACTCCAGTTCACGTTTGCACGTTCACGGGTCGTTGTCAAGTTTTTCAGTTTTTTTAGATCTAATTTCGTATTGATCCTCTCTTGAATCGATGTGAAATTCGAGTTGTAGCAACGATGATGGTTGCTTTGATCCATCTTTTCGTGTTGATCCTCTTATGGATCGATCCGAGATATTAGAATACATGTTTCGTATCGATGGTCATCGATACGAAATGGATAGCCCTTGGAGATGCATCATATCGATGGATACATAGCTTTGGGTCTTCAAGTTGATGGATACGAAATAGGCGTTTCGTATCGATGGAGTTGAATGGTCCCGATATAATTTTGCAGTGATTTTCGTATCGATGGTTATCGATTCGAAATTGGCTGATTTCATGAAGTATCTTCGTATCGATAGATTCGAATTCCTATGGTCTTCAAAGTGGTGGACATGAACTTGTCATTCCCCATCGATAGATGTTTGATGGACGCGAACAGATTAATCAATCTTCATAGCAATGTTCGTGCTTCGTACCGATAGCTGGATGGTTGCGAACAAGCGTTGCCTCAACTAGGTAGGTCATGGATACGAATAGCTCTCTTCGTATCGATTAGAGGAGAAACCTGTTTTAATCGGTCGAAACAACTAGGAGACAAATCGTTTCCTTCTCTTGGTTTTGCACCCATATAAATACACGATTTTGTACTTAGAAAGATATTTACTTGTTCACTTTTCTGCCTTGTCTTCGTATTACTTCGAGTTGAAGGAAATTAAAACTGCCTTTGCTTTCGAACCGAACCAGACTCCAATCCTTCAAACCAACTGCTGAAATTAGGTAATTCATTGAACAAAATCAATGTAAAATGATGAGATTTTAATTTTCACATTTTTCCGTTTGCATTCATGGCTGAGTTTAGGGAAGAGGAGATGGTTGAACGCGAGGTTGAGGAAGGCCTGGGAGGCTTCTGTGTTTGATTGGAGAAGAAAGTGTTTGGTGGGTTACGAAAAATTAGGTAGATGGTGGTTCGACCATCGTTTCGTATCGATGGATTGGAGAAGAAGATGTTTAATTTTGTATCGGTTATAACGTAAGGTTTCGTATCGATCTACACCCTTTGATTTCGCATCGATAGAGGGTTCCCAAACTTCGTAACGATCATTTCGAATTAATACGGGTACGAATTCAACAAACTTTTATGGATACAAAACTGATGCCTTACTGATCGATATGAAACTGAGTTGTTAGATGGGTACGAAATTTACGGTAGGTGATCGATACGAAGTTTCTGGACACAGATCGATACGAAGCTAACGATTCCAGATCGATATGAAATCCAATGCAAACCGATCGATGCGAAATTAATGAATCCAGATCGAAATTATGGCTTTTGTGGAATGATCCAAGTCTGAATTTTGATGGATTTAAAATCTTTGAACACTCGAACATTTAACTCTGACGATCTCCTGCCTTGCATATCTGGACTTAACTGTTAAACTGCATACTTGACTGCCTTTCGAAGCTCGTCGATGGAACTGTAACTTGAAAAACTTAATACACCTTAACTTGGATCGGTCTCCAAAGTCTGGGTGGCATGGTTGTGACGGTCAGCGATGACGGTCACTCCAATTTTATTTCGAAGTCTCATCGTTCGAATATTTCTTCAAACTCTGTAGAATTTCTCAAGTAATATGTGGCACTGCACTGCATGACACATTCACGCACTTCACACCAGGGAACACACGGGCTTATTATCATCTAATGATGGTTTTTGATAAGTTGATTAGTTATGGAGTCTATAAGCTCACAACAATAGGAGCTTCAGAGTTCATCTCCCTTAGTCATAGAGGTACCAGTCATCGCGGCCGAAGTTATAATTCTAGCTCCTGACGAATTACCGGGGGCCAGGTTCATCGGGAATCCGCAAGATTCAGTGCCATCCAATGTTTCCGAAGATATGTTGGGGTGGATATGCCTAAGACATGGTTTTTCCTTAGATGATGTCTTATTAACGAGACCAAATGACAGACCGCATGCTCCCTCGGAAGGGTTTACGGCCTTCAACAGGCATTCATGTATAGCCGGGACACTTCCTCCATTCAATCAATATATTAGAGAAGTGCTGGCTTTCTTTGGAATCGCCCCATCACAGTTACATCCACATGGTTATGCTTTGCTAAACAGTTATTCATTGTATTCATGGAGCATCTTTTCCGCCCTCGACCACCGAAGAAATCAGATATCTATTTAATGTTAAGAGTCGGGGGGATAGTCCTTCGTTCACATCCCATGAGTTAGTTAGGAACTGTCAAGTGGTGACGGGCTCTTGGACCAAGCTCAACTACTTTAAGACAGAATGGTTCTATGTTCGATGCCCCCTAGGGTTTGCTTGTCGATGGTTAGCCAGACGTAAGTGTTACACTTATTCCAGTAGTTAACGAGGTAGCCATAGTTGATGTTGAAACCAATATCGTATCTCCTTCACAGCTGCAATTCCGCGACCCGAGGGGGCTCACTTCAACGAAATAGTGCGAGTTCTTCAGGAGGTGCCGAGCGAAATGAGAGATTTGGACACGGTGCTAACTGATAGAAACTTGAGGATTGTTGGGCCGATCAAACGAAAACAAAGCATAAGACTCGAAGGAGCGCTTAGAGCAGCCCCGACGAAGCGGGTGAAGCGTAAAGCGCCAGGGGTCAAAATAACTGAGGAGGGTGATGAAGAACACACACCTATGAATGACGAACCTGTGGCTGGGCCTTCTGACAGTTTTCAGGGTTTAGAGGGAAGGAGAAAAGGCAAGGCAGTTGCTGTAACAACCCTAGATTTTAATTTAATTTAAATTGATAATTAAATGAATTTTTGAATAAAAATTGTGAAATTAATTTATAAAGTGATGCGAGTTTCCCCGATTCAAATAGAAAATATATAAAGTCATATGGATTTGAAATTTGTATATATGTGAATATATATAGTTTTATAAAATATAAAATGAACATATTAAATAATTGTAGAATTATATAAACTATAAGAACATAAATATACAAAGAAAAATAAAACACAAACAAAATTGTACTTAATAAAAACAATAAATATATATGAAGACTAAGCAAACATAGTCAAGTTGAACAAAAGGAATAAAAATAAGCACTTGTGTAAAATACTTAAGCTAATTAAATAAAACAAAACAAATGAAGATAAGAAAATTATATAAAGTCAAACAATATGTTGATAAATTATGTAAAATATAAAGTAGAACATAGAAATAAATTAGATAAGTTCAAACGACATATTAACTAGAACTTCATTTAAATTTGTAAAGCAAAAGTAAAAACACTAAATACATATAAACAAAAGAAATAATAAAACAACTTTATGTATGCACATAAAGTATGGAAGTAAACCAAACAAATAAAACAAGACAAATACCTTTAGCCACCATAACAAAATCATATCTCAGCCGAGTAAAGTAGTATGTAGGCAAATAGAAGAGTAAACAAAGTACAAAACAAAAGTATGTACACCTGCAAAATAAAAATAAAATATAGCAAAGCAAGACACATGCATTTAATACCCATCTTCTCTTTGCACAAACAAATCATCTCAGCCCATACTTTTAGTACAAAACAAATTGAAGTATAGGTAGACTCATTTTATATATCAGCCGAGTTAAAGCAAGAGTAGGTAAGAAAGAAAAGAAAAATAAATATCATAAGGGAACAACAAGTACTCAAGCATTAGCCTCCAAAGTCTCTACTCTCAAGTGTACAAACAAACATAAATATTGTATACCCTGTACAACTCCTCTTTTATATATATATCAACCTGTAAACTTGCTTTCCCATATATTTTCATCAGTTCGTTCCTTGAAGCTAAAAATCTGAAGTAAACAAATCATTCAAACTTAAACACCATTCAACTTAAACAATACAATCAACTTCAGACCAAAGGATCAAAATAAAAGCTTCAGCTTGAAAATGCAAGTCTGTTTCAAAATGGAAGAAGTTTCTGTTCAAATTTAATTCAAGGTGAGTAACTTCACCTTTAAAACTTTAAGTAGGATTTGTGTGGATATAGATAAGTAAGTTGTATATTTATATGTGAAATATCCGTGAATATCTGTGAATATATATATATATATATACCTCTGTTCTTTGCTTTTTAGGACCCAGTTTACAAACAAAATCCTTATCTTCTGATCTAAGATCTGTTAGAACTTAGAATATAAACAAATATTGTTTGTTTGATTATGAAGTAAGTTTTAGATTTTATTTAAGATAAAATAAGTTTGAAAATCTCACTGGAAACCTCCAAGAACAGGGCAAGCTTAATTGATGGTAACCTTCAAACATAATAATTCAATGATCTAAGCATAAAATCTGAAAGCTTATTCAAAATCTTGTTTTTTAAACTAAAAGCAAAAATTTTAGTTTGGGATTGGATATACATTTCTGGTTTGAACAGAAATGGAGTTTTGGTTCATCTCTGGTGATCTGAATGATCTGGAGGTTCGAGTTTTCTTCTGGTGATAGTAGGATGATCGGAGGATCATGGAAAAATGTCAGGTGGTGGATCAAGACGATGTGACGGCGGCGGCAAGCATTTGTTTTTCGTAACCCTAGTTTTAGGTGTGATACTTATTTCGATTCATGCGTGGTCCTCTGACGATCGAGCGTGGCGAGAGTTTGGGGAATGGTAGAGGAGAGGTAGTCGAAGTAGTAGCCGGAGGTGGTGGTACTCCGGTGGTCGGAGTTCGAATCATAAGGTGTTGACAGGTTTGGGTTTAGGGGAGGTTCTATGTTTCCAAGTCTGGACGTGAAGCTCGAAAACGATTTCAAGTGGATCTTGGAGTTTTTGGTGAATGAGATCGGTTTGGGTGAAGAACGCCGACTTGCTCGTCGATGAAGCGGTGGTTGGAAGCAAGCGACGGTGATGTACACGTGCATGGTGCACGTTGGTGTTTGGTGGAGTTAGAGATTTTGGGGAAGAAGGACCTGGCTCGGGTCAGCTCTCGAAGCATTTGGTGTTTTTCTCGAAGCAAGGACGGGATGGAAGTGGTTCGTGTGACGCTCGGGGTTTTTTGCTTGATTTACTCGAGTTTGTCTCGGGTTTGTTTTCTTTTATAATAACCAGATTTATTTTTGATCAGTGAAATATGAACAGATTCTATAAAACAAAGAAATCTAGTTTTATTAATAAAGAAATGTTGAACAAAAGTTTAAAGGTAAATCGAAAACAAAATTTTCAAGTTAATTTTTGTTTAAAGTTCCAAAACAAAGTAATTAATGGGCAGTTAATGATGAGATCATTAATTAGTGATTAAGGATAAAACCTTGAATTTGATTAAGTAATTACTTAGTGTAAGAAATCAAATTGATAATTACTAAATATAATTAATTAAAGAGGATGATTATTTTATGGAAGGAATTAAGGAAAGAAATAAAGGATTAATTACTGAAATAATTAATTGAAGGTTAATTAATTAATTAATGTGATTAATTAATGAATATGATTAACTAATGAAGTAATTAATAAAAGGATAATTACTTAATTTAAAAGTAATTAGTGGATAATTAATGAAAGTAATTAAGGTTAATTAATTAATGATTTAAGTTTGATTAACCAAGTAATTAAAGAATAATTAATTAAAGGATAATTAATTATGTGATTAACTAATTAAGGTAATAAATTTGAGGATGATTAATTAATTAAAGGTTAATTAATGAAGGTGGTTAAGGAATGATAATTAATTGAGAATTAATTAATTAATGTTAATTAACCAAGATTAGTAATTTATTCATAAGTACTTAATCTGGTTTAAAAATTTATCAGATATTAATTGATTCTAGTTATGAATATTTGGATTCTATTAGATGATTTGATTGTTTGATATCCCTGATATATGATGCTTTGTGATACATCCTGATTTATGTTGTGATCTGTAATTTACTTATCTGTGATATATATCTGTGATCTATGAATGAACGATAAGCGTTATAGTTAATACCGCTTATCAACTATATTTATGTATTCTGATCTGTGATGATTGAATGATGTTGCACTATTGTGTTAAACCCCTGGACCACACTTTTACACACACAAATATGGATTTCATGTGGAAATCGGATAAGTCACAGATGATTTAAATTTAATATTTTTGAAATTGAAATTTTAATTTCATTTGATTTTGGAAATGAATTTGGGTTAAATATTAAAAGCTTTTGAAAAGGTGTTTTCAAAGATAAAAGCTATTTTGAATAACTTGGTAAAATTTCCAATTTAAATACTTTAATTTGAATTTAAATTCAAAATAGGGAATTGAATTCCATGTTTGGAAATTTTGGTTAAGAATGTTATAAATGTGATTATATGAAGTTAAACCATTTAAAAGTATAATTTTGAGAATTTGGATTTTACCCAAAGACTTTAACTTGTATTAATGAATCAGTTTTCCGGAATAAAACTGTTTGTTTTAAAAGAATAAAAGCTTTCAGATAAGAAATGAAATTCCAGTTTAATTAAAGGAATTTCAAGATTGAATTGAAAAAGGGTTTTCCAAGTTATGAATGAATTCTTTTTGAAAGCTATGAATTAAATCTGTTTATTTTTAACAGATTTGAAATGGTGATTTGTTTAAACCATTCGAAATGAAATTGTTTTGAAAGCTATGAATTAAATCTTTGATTTAAAGATTTAACAAATTAATTAAATTCGTAATGGAATTTTTTTTGGAAAATCTGTGAATGAATCTTTGTGAAAACTGAGTGAACTCTGTGAAATGAATCTTTTATTTAAAAGAATAAAATGGTAATGTGTTTAAACCATTTGGAGGAAAGTTTTGGGTAATAAATTGTGACTTAATTGAAATCCCATTATCCATTTGTTTTTGAATATTACGCTCACTATTCGGTTTAGCCGGGAGAGGACCTTTGTGTCACATAACCCATTCCGAATAAGTGATACGTCGTATATGGATCGCATTTGAAGACCGGTGTTGAAGACTGGGTGTTTGCGAGAACGATAGGATAACCTATCGATTGTCTCTGCACTGGGTAGCTCCTGGTATAGAGATCCCCTAAGTGATGGGAAATCCGATCGGGATTGTGAATACCCGGATTTGCAAGGGCTTTGTAAGAAGTGCCTTTGGTTCTGTTCGAACACGGAACAGACTTGTATGGTTACATGTCTGACATTACACATTGAGATATAAAGCCGATTTTTTTCAAATACATTTCTGTTTGGTGGCGGAGAATTTATTCTCTTAGCTTAACACCCTTCTCTGAGACGTACGAGCTCAGAGGTTATGTAGTTGAAGGTTATCAACGATATATTCCCAATTTGGTAATGTGACATGCTGAGTGTTGCTGTGTGATGATCATTGTTTGATCATTTGTGATATGATCATTTTTTTGATCATTTATCTTTGTGATCATTTCTTTGATCATCTGTTGACCCAAAGCATGGCTTTGTGCCAAAGCGTAGCTTTGTGGACGAGACTTCGTCGAACCTCACGACCCGGTATGGTCGAAACAGGAATCGTGGCAGCAAGGTTATTAGGGGATAGCGCCCCCTTAGTGTATGTCATTTCCTTCTGGATTATGAGTGGTATCATGGTATGGAGCCCAGATACTTACTTTGTGGTTGCTGCAAATTTATTACTTGTGGTTGTTGGAATCGAGGATCCTCGGAAAAAGGTCGCAAACGACCGAGGAATGACATATTCGTGTCAGTAGTTACCCAGCTAGAGGTAACCCGGCCTTATGTAGCAGAGATCCGGTTAGGATCCAGGAACGTCGCTCCAGAGGCGTTCTATTTTACTTGGGAAGTTCCTTTGCCCGACCATTTGTTGGAAATCCAAACAAAACAATACGAGACTTGTACGGTTTTAGTTGTAAAACCTGGCATTTAACATGGTAGCTATAGTAGGCATACTATAATGGTACCTATGCTGGCTAAGATTTATATTGTACTTTCGAAATGTTTTTCCTCACTATGCACTAATAATAATATCCAAAATGTTTTGCTTTACGTAGTAAGCATCTTTGACTATCATAAGGAGAAATCTCCTCCAAGTTTGCGCTTGCATTGTGTGTGTGGCGGGAGGCCTTATGGTAGTTTCATTTTCTAAAAGCATTACGAATATGTTTTAAAATTCCTTTGTTGCTTGATTTTAAAGATAAACTGTTTTTGTTGCTCACACCAGTCCCACGACTGATCCGGAGTTTATTGTTTCTTTCCTAAACTCTGGGTGCTCAAAAATTTTCTACACGAGCAGTCTAGAGTTGGGTTTTTCAGATAGTCAGGATTAGTAGATTTTCTGGAGCTAGTTCAGTCTTTGGATATGGACTACACTTGCTTACCTTGGTGCATCGTTATTGGGAGTTCAAGCTATTTCTGGATAGGTGTTTTGAAGATGGAGATTATCCGCTGCTGGTGTTATCTATTTTCTTTCCGCTGCTATTTCTTGTATCATATCTCTGATGTATATAGATATTCATTGTATCATCATTGTGTCTGGATATTGTATCAGATGTTGTATATCTATATTCTTTTTCTTTTCCGCTGTGTTGTTTACTTAATTGTGTTATAAGCTCTGGCGACTCGGATTTGAACGGTCGAATCTACGGCATTCGAGTACGATGTAAAGTATGGATGTCGATTTTCAAACGCGAAAAATCCGTGACGTTACATTTGGTATCAGAGCTAAGGTAAAACTTTAGCTCAGGAGTATAACACATTAAGTAGCTCATTAGAGATAAGGTGAAGTATCCCTAGAATGAGTGTAACCCTAAGATATCCGCCTGAATGTCTCAGTAAATTCTCTTACTATCCATTTATAGTGAGTATGAGTGCAAGAAGAGGACGAGATAGGGGATAGGGGAATATGACTATAAATGGTCAATACCCTGCAATAGTGGAAATAATCTTTCTTATCAATCTCCTTTGATTCGTTTCCAAATTCTTTTGATTGCTTCGTGACAGCTCCAGAAAGAAGTTTCAGTGCGGTGATGCCCTACGAGCCATTGTAGAAAATCCTTACTTAGTATCTTTATCGTTTTCCTATCAGCTTTTCGTTTTTAAACTTTAATGAATTTGAAATTGGAAATTCTAAAAAATTGGAAATTTAGAATTAATTGAAGATTTTAAATTGTTGATGGTCTGATTTAATGAGCCAAATACAAAATGGATATACAGTTTGATCTGGAAAGATATTTCTCTATCTTTGATCTATCTGTGTTATTTTTCGTGCCTGTAAATTTCGAGGACTAAATTCTTTTAAGGGGGAAGTTTGTAACGACCCTAGATTTTAATTTAATTTAAATTGATAATTAAATGAATTTTTGAATAAAAATTGTGAAATTAATTTATAAAGTGATGCGAGTTTCCCCGATTCAAATAGAAAATATATAAAGTCATATGGATTTGAAATTTGTATATATGTGAATATATATAGTTTTATAAAATATAAAATGAACATATTAAATAATTGTAGAATTATATAAACTATAAGAACATAAATATACAAAGAAAAATAAAACACAAACAAAATTATACTTAATAAAAACAATAAATATATATGAAGACTAAGCAAACATAGTCAAGTTGAACAAAAGGAATAAAAATAAGCACTTGTGTAAAATACTTAAGCTAATTAAATAAAACAAAACAAATGAAGATAAGAAAATTATATAAAGTCAAACAATATGTTGTTTCCTGGAGATTTGACCAGGCAACTGAGTACTCGGCGTACAGGACGACTCGGTGTCAACTAGTGATCGGCATCTCATAGTACTCGGCGTAGTACTCAGCGTCTCATAGTACTCGGCGTAGTACACAACATCCATTGTACTCGGCATCAGGTAGCACTCGGCATCTCATAGTACTCGGCGTAGTACTCAGCGTCTCATAGTACTCGGCATCCAGTGGTACTCGGCGTTAGAAGACGTTCAGCGTATATAGCTACTCTACATGGCAGCATCGTTCGGCCAAAGGATCGTTCGGCTAAGAAGCATCGTTCGGCCAAAGGATCGTTTGGCTAAGAAGCATCGTTAAGCCAGAAGGCACGTTCGGCTTCGACTGACAACTGTTCTGCACTTCCCACCCATCAAACGTACCGTTCGGCATTGAGAAGGTGGTTCGGCGTCAACGTGTTCGGTCTACTTGGTTCGGCATATAGCGACCACTACACTTGGGCTAGAGTGTTCGGCCACCAAGCCCACCTGGGAAGTCCAGCCCATATTTGTCTATAAATAGAGGGGCAGGGTCACAGTGAAAATGGACCTTTTTTGGGAGAGAACACTGGGGAGACTCTGCCATTTTCAAGACTTATTATTTTCAGTTCAAACTTGTATTCAAGTCATTAATATATGGATTGTATCTGTATTCAACTACTTGTGAAAGAAATAAAGATCAAAACTCAAAGTGGATGTAGGCAGTTACGCTGAACCACTATAAATCCGGTGTTCTTACTTTCTGCATTTAAATTAGCATATTCTTCCTTGTTTAATTTAACTTCATCACTTACATCTCTACACAATCTTTCTCAACGAGGTTAGTGACCAATTTTGGTGCTAACACTTTGGTGCTTTCACTGAGAATTGAATTCTCAGCTTGATTGGATCTCATCGTCTACTAG
The DNA here is from genome assembly GCA_030737815.1 of Allium fistulosum. Classification (NCBI taxonomy): domain Eukaryota; kingdom Viridiplantae; phylum Streptophyta; class Magnoliopsida; order Asparagales; family Amaryllidaceae; genus Allium; species Allium fistulosum. The sequence continues at coordinate 681,817,323 of CM060907.1, forward strand.
TGGATTTCCATATTCGCGAGATAGATCCAGTTGTTTACTAGAAAACTTCCTATTCTACTCAGATTTGAAAGAAATCTAAAGGAAGTTGATAGCCGTAGATTGGATTCACTGATGTACGCAAGATCTGGGGATTGGACGTTGAAGTCTGCACTCAAGTTGAATGAAGGCAGACCCTCCTCTGAAGGCAATTCGGCCGATCACTACAGAAAAGGCTTATGCCGATCACCTCAGAAAAGGCTTATGCCGAACGCCCCAGAAAAGGCGTATGCCGAACGCTCCAGAAAAGACGTATGCCGAACGCTCCAGAAAAGGGGTAGGCCGAACGCTCTTCCAGGCCGAACGCTCTTCTAAGCCGAACCATACCCCCAGGCCGAGTGACATCCGAATGCCGATCCATACCTCCAGGCCGAACCATACCCCCAGGCCGAGCGACATCCGAATGCCGATCCATATCTCCAGGACGAACCATACCTCCAGGCCGAGCGACATCCGAATGCCGATCCATACCTCCAAGCCGATCCATACCTCTAGGCTGATCCATACCTCTATGCCGATCCATACCTCCAGGCCGAGTGACATCAGGATGCCGAACGTTCCTGAATGCCGTGCGCTTTCTAATGCCGAATGCTCCTGAGTGTCGGGCGTTCCTGAATGCCGAACAGTGTGGAATGCCGAACAAATTTGGATGCCGAACAATCTTATATGCCGAGCAACTTTGTCATGCCGAACGGCCCTCAATGCCGATCGAAACTTAAGTTACACCGGTCTCTTATACGACCCCTATTTTCAAAAAAAACTATTTTCGGGTACGACCCAAATTTCCAAAAAAGAGGCTAAAAAAAATTCGAGGGGAAACCCCCCCGAACCCTAGCCGCAGCACAGTGCCTCCGGATGGGCATAGAGGATCTAGCGGCAGCTTATGAACGACATCAAGAGAACGGACAAGCAAACGCTATTCAAACGGTACTCCCAAAGGTTGGAGAACATAGATGATGTGACTCTTGCAAATGTCAAGATGGCTCCAAGCAAACCAATGCTCTAAGAAATTTATTCCAAATGCTAACAAGGGTATCATACTGATCGCGTTTGAGGAAAGTCGACCTCCAGATATATTTTGGCAGCTAGTTAGCTAAAGAGCCTCCTACGACTATGGATCGTTTCTTTTACAAAATGAATCAGAACTAAAGTGAGGAGGAGTGGAGCAGACTAAGAAAAATAACAATGAAGGCCCATTGGCTAAGGATGTAGATCCCAGTAGCCGAAACAAGACTTCAGAATTCAGCTCATATGCTCTTTGGAAAGATTCAATTGACAACCTCTACTTGAAGACTCACGACTCGGAGTGGTACTGGAAACCAACCTCGAGAGAGTACACCAAGGTCTAAAGAAAATCAAGGGAATGTTGTATATTCCCAGATGATCACTGATCCTAACACGGGCGATTACAAACACCTCTGAGGTGTGATCGAAAAGATGACCTGGAAAGGAAAGCTTCAATAGTATGTACAAGTCCTGCAGAATGGAGGGCAGTGAATATCCGATGCCTATTAATAAAGGGCTATGATTATCAATTGGACGGTTGACGGCCGACATCCCTTTGAAAGGAGCCAAGGGCGGAGTCGAATAGCGAGCACACGATGCTGCTTCACATATCAATGAGATTTACCATAATCTTCTTTGAATTATTTCCATTTCCATCTCTATTTCAATTGTTCTATGAACTACGACTAGCTTGAACTAAACTACTTTCAAAACGATGCAGGTGACCAGGTACTCAGATTTGGTTGCCAACCAATCTACGCAGACCATGATCAGATGTGTGGAGTTGCATCTGGACGAGCATAATTCTATCGCTCATCATCAACCATATGCCTTTGATTTGGGGCTATGGGTTAAATACAATGTACAACATCATGATGCACGGAGAGCTGAATTCCATCCTGCAAGTGGAATTTATTCAAGTAGAGAGCGGCTGCGATACGGCCGGCCACTCGCTAAGTGAAACTCGAGCTCGGGGGCAAGCCATCACACCAAGGCTAAAAATGGGTTGATACACGACGATCCTTCACACAACTCCGTACTCCCAGAGTGCGAGACGGAGTATAAACATCTACTTAACTCCGTACTCCCAGAGTGCGAGACGGAGTATAAACATTAATCAACTCCGTACTCCCAGAGTGCGAGACGGAGTATAGACATCTACTTAACTCCGTACTCCCAGAGTGCGAGACGGAGTATAAACATTAATTAACTCTGTACTCCCAGAGTGCGAGACGGAGTATAAACATTAATCAACTCTGTACTCTCAGAGTGCGAGACGGAGTATAAACATTAATCAACTCCGTACTCCCAGAGTGCGAGACGGAGTATAAACATTAATCAACTCCGTACTCCCAGAGTGCGAGACGGAGTATAAACATTAGCTTAACTCCGTACTCCCAGAGTGCGAGACGGAGTATAAACATTAATCAACTCCGTATTTCCAGAGTGCGATACGGAGTATAAAAATCTACTCAACTCCGTACTCCCAGAGTGCGAGACGGAGTATAAACATACATCAACTCCATAGTCATCCCCAAAACTGGGGGCAGAACCAAAGCAAAGCACGTTAGTTGAACATTTGTCTAAAAGAAGATTGCAACGAAACGATTAAAAGAAGACTGTAAAGCAATCAACTGAACGGAAATATTCAGCATGAAAGACTGCGGTTTTTCAAAGCACGTCATGTTTACACAAGACGTCCTTTGGGGGGCAAATGTTATCCCGCCTTTTGGCAAGGCCGTGACACCAAGAACTTGATTAGAAACCATTGACAGTTCGTCTTGGAGATCGGTTACACAAAGGCTCACTATGGATATCGATGGATTTTGTCCGAGTCTGGATCGAGCCACGATTAACAAGACATAACAATCAAAGCCAGGGAAGCCAACGTTCCAAGTTTCAAGATGATCCGAGTTCGTATGCTCAACTTATGATCGATTCGAACAACCGACCATCCATCCATCGACCTCCACGTTTGACTCGGAGACCTGAGCAAGGCTTGGAATGGGTATGGCCTGATCATCCACTCAAATCGAGTCATAGAACAAAGTTCGACAAAATAACAGATGCCCCTCCTGAAACTCAGTGGCGCCAGGATCTGTCTAGAGTGGACGTGATTTGATCATCTACACGTCAAATCCTACCCTGAACACGAAAGGTTGTTCGAAAGCCCAACTTGAAGTAGCTATGGTAGACTGCCTACTCGCTAACCATCGCTCTCAATACATGGATGCCACTGCACCGTGAAACATATGCAACTTACTTTGTCTACCCAGTAATCCATCATCCTTGCTTTCTGGAAAGAGATACGAAGCAAATTGTGCGAGACTTGATTATCCAACCCTAGCATGGATGTAATCCAACCATCTGTCATATACCTCCTTCCTTGACTTGATTGGAAGAGCTATAATCACCAAGCGGACGAGAATCGATCATCCATTTTTCAAATTCCGTCCCTCATCCTGGGGGGTAGAATCCCATCCCGCGAGCAAACGTGGTTCGATTGTTCATTCGACGTCATTAGCCTCGATACAGTAGATGAATACAAATTAAAGAGTGGAAATACAACTGCTCTCAACTTAAACCTCCAAGTCCCCAGAGTGCGGACTGGAGTACTCTAAGTCCCCAGAGCGCGGACTAGACTAGAGTATAAACGACTTAAACCTCCAAGTCCCCAAAGTGCGGACTGGAGTACTCTAAGTCCCCAGAGCGCGGACTGGAGTATAAACGACTAAAACCTCCAAGTCCGCAGAGTGCGGACTGGAGTACTCTAAGTCCCCAGAGCGCGGACTAGAGTATAAACGACTTAAACCTCCAAGTCCCCAGAGTGCGGACTGGAGTACTCTAAGTCCCCAGAGCGCGGACTGGAGTATAAATGACTAAAACCTCCAAGTCCCCAGAGTGCGGACTGGAGTACTCTAAGTCCCCAGAGCGCGGACTAGAGTATAAACGACTTAAACCTCCAAGTCCCCAGAGTGCGGACTGGAGTACTCTAAGTCCCCAGAGCGCGGACTGGAGTATAAAAGACTAAAACCACCAAGTCCCCAGAGTGCGGACTGGAGTACTCTAAGTCCCAGAGCGCGGACTAGAGTATAAACGACTAAAACCTCCAAGTCCCCAGAGTGCGGACTGGAGTACTCTAAGTCCCCAGAGCGCGGACTAGAGTATAAACGACTAAAACCTCCAAGTCCCCAAAGTGCGGACTGGAGTACTCTAAGTCCCCAGAGCGCGGACTAGAGTATAAACGACTTAAACCTCCAAGTCCCCAGAGTGCGGACTGGAGTACTCTAAGTCCCCAGAGCGCGGACTGGAGTATAAACGATTAAAACCTCCAAGTCCCCAGAGTGCGGACTGGAGTACTCTAAGTCCCCAGAGCGCGGACTAGAGTATAAACGACTTAAACCTCCAAGTCCCCAGAGTGCGGACTGGAGCACTCTAAGTCCCCAGAGCGCGGACTAGAGTATAAATGACTTAAACCTCCAAGTCCCCAGAGTGTGGACTAGAGTACTCTAAGTCCCCAGAGCGCGGACTAGAGTATAAATGACTTAAACCTCCAAGTCCCCAGAGCGTGGACTAGAGTACTCTAAGTCCCCAGAGCGCGGACTAGAGTATAAACGACTTAAACCTCCAAGTCCCCAGAGTGCGGACTGGAGTGCTCTAACTCCCCAGAGTGCGGACTCGAATATAAGCGAATCGGATCTCCAAGTTCCCTGAATATGAACTATGACACAAATGACTTGAATTTGTCAAATCCCTGACATACGGGCTAGAGAGTATTCTAAGTGCACGAAGCACAGAATGGAAGTTCAACCACTCCCGAAGAGTTTCCGAGTTATATGAAGATGGACTGAGAAGTCTATGTTACTCACAACTGCTTGGATTAAAATCACAGTCACAAAGAAAACTGAACAATAAGAGTCTTTTGCAAGACAGAAAAAGGAACTAAACCTTATTCAGAAATGAGTTTCTATTACAACCCCTCCAAAGTTCGGGGTCGACATTCTATTTACAAGGACTAAGGAAATAGATGAAAATAATTACATGACTTAAACTAACTCTCGTTGAACGAGGATAGTAATCACTTCTTGTGATTCTTCAACTTCTTTCCAGACGGCTCCTCTCCAGAGCATTTACCCTTGGTACTCTTCTTTGATAGAGGGGTAGCAACTGAAGGAGTACGGGGGCCTTCCATGGGCTTGGACCCGCCAGGAAGGATGACCTTCAACGGCTTGTTCAAAGGATCGTCCAAGTCCACAACTCGGGGCTCTACTATGACCTTGACCGTCTCCTCCTTCTCTTTCTCGAGTCGCTCCTCCATGCTCAATTCGGATGTGTGCTCAGAGGCGCCTGTAATTTCTACTTCATAACCCCCGTCGGTAGGAGAGGAGGTTTCAAACTTGTCTTCATCAAGCGCTCCGATCACCAGAAGCCTCCCCTGCATGAGTGGCTTCACTTGTTTTCTCCCACACTTCCTTGGCGACATCGCTCCTCGGAGTGGGCTCGGGGTCATAACGGCCTGCACAAAATCGTGGGAAACAAGCATTAGAATGCAATAGTCCTGCATAAAGAATAACGACTTTCGAAATCTTAAAGAGAACCTTAAAGAGAAGGATTATCTACCAGGTTTAGGCAAACTCTCAGCCATCCGGGGGGTCTCACCCTCTGGAACGGGAAACAGAATGCGGACTAAAGTACTCTAAGTCCCTTAGTGCGGACTAGAGTATAAATGACTCAAAAACCTCTACGCCCCCCGAGTGCGAACTACAGTACTCTCAGTCCACAGAGCATGGACACAAATTGGGCGCGAGTCAACCGGGGGGAGAATAACACTAAGTCACCATAATGCAGAGTGGTGTATAAACATCGATAAATAGACGAGTGGATTCCGACCATTTTCTATTCCGTAAACTTCGGCCTGGAATCGACAGGAGGATTATTAAACCGCTGAGGATGGAGTTCGACCATCCAACTAGTGACCTGGCCAAATCAATGCTGGGGGCAGGGGTACAAAACACTAAAAAGCCGAATACGACAGCTTACTATAGCCCTGCATGGTGTTCTTTATAACTTGAGGCAGCGACTACAGGGAGGCCTCAATACAGAACCAATCGAAACGGCATCCAAAGCTACGAGCAACCTACTATATCATACCTCAGACCAAGGGTCAATGTCGATCCGCACCAAGCACATACGAATGTGACTCGGATGTTTTTTGAAAAACTATGACCCCCAGAGTATGGAAAGGAGGGTAAACCACGAATACTTGGTCAAAAATTCTCCAGCACCCTCGTTCGATTCGTCAGGAGGAGTATGAAACTGGATGAGCATAACCCGACTGCATTTGTAGCCAACTTTACCCCAAGATCTGATTACAGAGCATGAACCAAAGTGGACGTGGATGACCATCCAATGTCCAAATTACACCCTGAAACTTACGTGGCATCAAAGTATTCCTCTTGGAATGAAAAACCACGATAAAATCCAAGATAGGCGAGACCTAGTCTCCCATCGACTGACATGATCCCACGATTAAACGGGAAAGAGAGTAAAGCTAAAGTGGGCGTGGCTGGCCTTCCTACTTATCGGTATATGTCCCAGACCTGGGGGCATGAGCGAGAAGCAAGATGAATGTGAACCGACTATTCACCAATCACCTCTATGTCTTTGGAGTTTAGGTGAAAACATAAACATAGCTAGGACGAGACTCAACCGTCCATGCAGTACATTTATCAACCCGAGACTGGAAGAAGACGCATGATCATCCAAAAACTGGCCACGATAGCTCAGTATTAAAACTTATATATAGTGCTTACAGCTACTCAAGGCAACGACCGAAAGGATGCCTAGAGATAGAATCATTAAATCGATGCCAAAGCTTGTGGGCAACTGACTGTCACTCCAACCCGAAGGTCGAGTGAAGGATCATGAATGAATTGAATAGAAAATGCGTTACTCGAATATACAAGCAAATTCAAACTCATAGCAAGATCCAGCTATGTAGTTGCACGCAACTCGAGGTTGGCCCCTACTCGACATTTCCTTAAACGAGCTTTTAAGCCTGATCTTTGGCCATTTGCAGATAATCAATTAGAGCCTTCAGAGCCCTTCATTATTTGACTTAACAACTCATGACAAGACTCTAGGATTCGACCAGAGTAACCATCAACATTGCTAGTCCCAACCATATTTCACATTGAATGTTATGCAAAATAGTTACATCTTTACTCAAAGAATCTGGGATGGCACCAGCTAAGCTGACGGTCGACATTACAACCAGCCATGGCGACCCTTTCTGGGTGCTGAATATCGGATCACAGCTCAGTGCAGTGATGATAGAAGAATTAGTTGGATTTTTCTGAATAAATGATGATATGTTCCCTTGGACCCATTCTGACATGCATATGTGATTTCATTAACTATCGCGAGCCATGCATTGGATATCAGCCCGAAGCTACAAAAGCTAGAAAAATCTCTATTGATTTCTTCATGAAAGCTCCACTCTTACTTTTAGGCTCACCCCATCAACGCCTATGCCTACCAGCCGTTGCGACAGGGCATACGATGACCTGAGACGTCTGAAAGACTATTTAAATAGAATATCGAACTAAGCTAATTCGATATCACTTATTTCCCACGAAGGGCTATCCAAGGACGGAAATTAGCAGACCTCACACCCAAATTCACTACCTCAGATGACTATTCAAAGAGTAGCAGAGAACCAACCATAAGATGGAAAATGTACGCGGATGGAGCACCCAATGATCAGTCTTATGGCATAGGAATCATGATAATGACTCCTGAGGAACGATCAATCTGCTACATCCTAAAACTCGATTTACCTGTAACAAACAACAATGCTTAGTATGAAGCCTTGACTGCCAGCCTCAAATCTGCTAGAGGATTTGAAGTGAAAAATTTACATATCTTTTGTGATTCTTGATTGGTAGTATACAAATTTAAGGAAGTTGATCTTGCTAGGGGGCATTGTCTTGCTCCTTATCTCGGCCAAGTCCAAGAGCTACTAACCGACTTCACGTATTACATCATTACACACGAACTCAGTGAACAAAATGAAAAGGTGTCATGGTTGACTCCTATCAAAGACTATCTACAATAAAGAATTCTTATTGAACGGAGGAATGGAAAACGACAGATCCTCCCCAAAGCTTCACGCCAAATCATCTAAGAATAAGTCATGTGTCAAAAGGAGTTTATCCATCCCCACGCTTCAGCATATGGCCCATGATGATATCTTGAGCAAAGTCTATGAAGAAGAACGCGGTAATAACATCAGGGGGAAAACCATGATAAAGAAGATACTCTGCTACAGGTATTACTGGCCAACTATCAACCAGAAGCGGTTGATCACGCTAGACAATGTGACGAGTGCAAGATGTTTGCAAAAAATCCGGGAACCCCGCCGATGGAAATTAGTCAAATGGCTAGTTCATAGCCGTTTGCCACTTGGGGGCACTGAAATCATCTTCTTGTCGATCCTCAAGATGGTGCGAAATACACCACCATAGCAGTTGATTACGTCACCAAATGGGCAGATGAAGAACTCTAACCATGACCAAGATGAAGAAAATAATCAACTTCTTTATCCGTAACGTCATCTGTCCTTATGACCTTCCATGGTCCATTATAACTGCAAATGGACAGGTTGAAGCTGTGAACCAAATCATAGAGTCTGTACTAAAGAGAGGTTTGGAAAACTCCTCAAGTGGCTGATTGCAACCCTTATTTCACAGAAAATACAAACAAGGAATCGCGATTGAATTGCAATTAAACTAGACGGAGTTGGTGACGACTTATGAGCATATAAAACGCATCCGAGAGCCAATGGCAAGAACATGTACCCGAACGTGCATGTGTACATCCTTAAAAGTTCGACTTCTTGAAATCAACAGAAATTGAATTCTCACTAAGGGTTATTAAGAAAAGACTAGATCAGATAGCCGAAGCTTATTAGCTCTGCAGAATCAGTCATGTATGGCCACTAATGAACCACAACCCTGGATTTATAATATTGGGAATCGACCAAGCATCACGATGACCAAAGAAGGATACAACAACTTGGGAGGATAAATTGGAGGATAATGACTATTCAAGAAACATGGTGGATTTCTTTCTGAAGACAAGGAATACTCGCTGATTCAAAGCGTGTTGTGTTGCTTCACACGACACACTTTGGGGGGCAAGTGTTTCCTGGAGATTTGACCAGGCAACTGAGTACTCGGCGTACAGGATGACTCGGTGTCAACTAGTGATCGGCATCTCATAGTACTCGGCGTAGTACTCAGCGTCTCATAGTACTCGGCGTAGTACACAGCATCCATTGTACTCGGCATCAGGTAGCACTCGGCATCTCATAGTACTCGGCGTAGTACTCAGCGTCTCATAGTACTCGGCATCCAGTGGTACTCGGCGTTAGAAGACGTTCGGCGTATATAGCTACTCTACATGGCAGCATCGTTCGGCCAAAGGATCGTTCGGCTAAGAAGCATCGTTCCGCCAAAGGATCGTTCGGCTAAGAAGCATCGTTCAGCCAGAAGGCACGTTCGGCTTCGACTGACAACTGTTCTGCACTTCCCACCCATCAAACGTACCATTCGGCATTGAGAAGGTGGTTCGGCGTCAACGTGTTCGGTCTACTTGGTTCGGCATATAGCGACCACTACACTTGGGCTAGAGTGTTCGGCCACCAAGCCCACCTGGGAAGTCCAGCCCATATTTGTCTATAAATAGAGGGGCAGGGTCACAGTGAAAATGGACCTTTTTTGGGAGAGAACACTGGGGAGACTCTGCCATTTTCAAGACTTATTATTTTCAGTTCAAACTTGTATTCAAGTCATTAATATATGGACTGTATCTGTATTCAACTACTTGTGAAAGAAATAAAGATCAAAACTCAAAGTGGATGTAGGCAGTTACGCTGAACCACTATAAATCCGGTGTTCTTACTTTCTGCATTTAAATTAGCATATTCTTCCTTGTTTAATTTAAATTCATCACTTACATCTCTACACAATCTTTCTCAACGAGGTTAGTGACCAATTTTGGTGCTAACATATGTTGATAAATTATGTAAAATATAAAGTAGAACATAGAAATAAATTAGATAAGTTCAAACGACATATTAACTAGAACTTCATTTAAATTTTTAAAACAAAAGTAAAGACACTAAATACATATAAACAAAAGAAATAATAAAACAACTTTATGTATGCACATAAAGTATGGAAGCAAACCAAACAAATAAAACAAGACAAATACCTTTAGCCACCATAACAAAATCATATCTCAGCCTAGTAAAGTAGTATGTAGGCAAATAGAAGAGTAAACAAAGTACAAAACAAAAGTATGTACACCTGCAAAATAAAAATAAAATATAGCAAAGCAAGACACATGCATTTAATACCCATCTTCTCTTTGCACAAACAAATCATCTCAGCCCATACTTTTAGTACAAAACAAATTGAAGTATAGGTAGACTCATTTTTTATATCAGCCGAGTTAAAGCAAGAGTAGGTAAGAAAGAAAAGAAAAATAAATATCATAAGGGAACAACAAGTACTCAAGCATTAGCCTCCAAAGTCTCTACTCTCAAGTGTACAAACAAACATAAATATTGTATACCCTGTACAACTCCTCTTTTATATATATATATCAACCTGTAAACTTGCTTTCCCATATATTTTCATCAGTTCGTTCCTTGAAGCTAAAAATCTGAAGTAAACAAATCATTCAAACTTAAACACCATTCAACTTAAACAATACAATCAACTTCAGACCAAAGGATCAAAATAAAAGCTTCAGCTTGAAAATGCAAGTCTGTTTCAAAATGGAAGAAGTTTCTGTTCAAATTTAATTCCAGGTGAGTAACTTCACCTTTAAAACTTTAAGTAGGATTTGTGTGGATATAGATAAGTAAGTTGTATATTTATATGTGAAATATCCGTGAATATCTGTGAATATATATATATATATATACACCTCTGTTCTTTGCTTTTTAGGACCCAGTTTATAAACAAAATCCTTATCTTCTGATCTAAGATCTGTTAGAACTTAGAATATAAACAAATATTGTTTGTTTGATTATGAAGTAAGTTTTAGATTTTATTTAAGATAAAATAAGTTTGAAAATCTCACTGGAAACCTCCAAGAACAGGGCAAGCTTAATTGATGGTAACCTTCAAACATAATAATTCAATGATCTAAGCATAAAATCTGAAAGCTTATTCAAAATCTTGTTTTTTTAAACTAAAAGCAAAATTTTTAGTTTGGGATTGGATATACATTTCTGGTTTGAACAGAAATGGAGTTTTGGTTCATCTCTGGTGATCTGAATGATCTGGAGGTTCAAGTTTTCTTCTGGTGATAGTAGGATGATCGGAGGATCATGGAAAAATGTCAGGTGGTGGATCAAGACGATGTGATGGCGGCGGTGAGCATTTGTTTATCGTAACCCTAGTTTTAGGTGTGATACTTATTTCGATTCGTGCGTGGTCCTCTGACGATCGAGCGTGGCGAGAGTTTGGGGAATGGTAGAGGAGAGGTAGTCGAAGCAGTAGCCGGAGGTGGTGGTACTCCGATGGTCGGAGTTCGAATCATAAGGTGTTGACAGGTTTGGGTTTAGGGGAGGTTCTATGTTTCCAGGTCTGGACGTGAAGCTCGAAAACGATTTTAAGTGGATCTTGGAGTTTTTGGTGAATGAGATCGGTTTGGGTGAAGAACGCCGACTTGCTCGTCGACGAAGCGGTGGATGGAAGCAAGCGATGGTGATGTACACGTGCACGGTGCACGTTGGTGTCTGGTGGAGTTAGAGATTTTGGGGAAGAAGGACCTGGCTCGGGTCAACTCTCGAAGCATTTGGTGTTTTTCTCGAAGCAGGGACAGGATGGAAGTGGTTCGTGTGACGCTCGGGGTTTTTTGCTTGATTTACTCGAGTTTGTCTCGGGTTTGTTTTCTTTTATAATAACCAGATTTCTTTTTGATCAGTGAAATATGAACATATTCTATAAAACAAAGAAATCTAGTTTTATTAATAAAGAAATGTTGAACAAAAGTTTAAAGGTAAATCGAAAACAAAATTTTCAAGTTAATTTTTGTTTAAAGTTCCAAAACAAAGTAATTAATGGGCAATTAATGATGAGATCATTAATTAGTGATTAAGGATAAAACCTTGAATTTGATTAAGTAATTACTTAGTGTAAGAAATCAAATTGATAATTACTAAATGTAATTAATTAAAGAGGATGATTATTTTATGGAAGGAATTAAGGAAAGAAATAAAGGATTAATTACTGAAATAATTAATTGAAGGTTAATTAATTAATTAATATGATTAATTAATGAATATGATTAACTAATGAAGTAATTAATAAAAGGATAATTACTTAATTTAAAAGTAATTAGTGGATAATTAATGAAAGTAATTAAGGTTAATTAATTAATGATTTAAGTTTGATTAACCAAGTAATTAAAGAATAATTAATTAAAGGATAATTAATTATGTGATTAACTAATTAAGGTAATAAATTTGAGGATGATTAATTAATTAAAGGTTAATTAATGAAGGTGGTTAAGGAATGATAATTAATTGAGAATTAATTAATTAATGTTAATTAACCAAGATTAATAATTTATTCATAAGTACTTAATCTGGTTTAAAAATTTATCAGATATTAATTGATTCTACTTATGAATATTTGGATTCTATTAGATGATTTGATTGTTTGATATCCTTGATATATAATGCTTTGTGATACATCCTGATTTATTTTGTGATCTGTAATTTACTTATCTGTGGTATATATCTGTGATCTGTGAATGAACGATAAGTGTGATAGTTAATACCGCTTATCAACTATATTTCTGTATTCTGATCTGTGATGATTGAATGATGTTGCACTATTGTGTTAAACCCCTGGACCACACTTTTACACACACAAATATGGATTTCACGTGGAAATCGGATAAGTCACAGATGATTTAAATTTAATATTTTTGAAATTGAAATTTTAATTTCATTTGATTTTGGAAATGAATTTGGGTTAAATATTAAAAGCTTTTGAAAAGGTGTTTTCAAAGATAAAAGCTATTTTGAATAACTTGGTAAAATTTCCAATTTAAATAATTTAATTTGAATTTAAATTCAAAATAAGGAATTGAATTCCATGTTTGGAAATTTTGGTTAAGAATGTTATAAATGTGATTATATGAAGTTAAACCATTTAAAAGTATAATTTTGAGAATTTGGATTTAACCCAAAGACTTTAACTTGTATTAATGAATCAGTTTTCTGGAATAAAACTGTTTGTTTTAAAAGAATAAAAGCTTTCAGATAAGAAATGAAATTCCAGTTTAATTAAAGGAATTTCAAGATTGAATAGAAAAAGGGTTTTCCAAGTTATGAATGAATTCTTTTTGAAAGCTATGAATTAAATCTGTTTATTTATAACAGATTTGAAATGGTGATTTGTCTAAACCATTCGAAATGAAATTGTTTTGAAAGCTATGAATTAAATCTTTGATTTAAAGATTTAACGAATTAATTAAATTCGTAATGGAATTTTTTTTGGAAAATCTGTGAATGAATCTTTGTGAAAACTGAGTGAACTCTGTGAAATGAATCTTTTATTTAAAAGAATAAAATGGTAATGTGTTTAAACCATTTGGAGGAAAGTTTTGGGTAATAAATTGTGACTTAATTAAAATCCCATTATCCATTTGTTTTTGAATATTACGCTCACTATTCGGTTTAGCCGGGAGAGGACCTTTGTGTCACATAACCCATTCCGAATAAGTGATACGTCGTATATGTATCGCATTTAAAGACCGGTGTTGAAGACCGGTTGTTTGCGAGAATGATAGGATAACCTATCGATTGTCTCTGCACTGGGTAGCTCCTGGTATAGAGATCCCCTAAGTGATGGGAAATCCGATCGGGATTGTGAATACCCGGATTTGCAAGGGCTTTGTAAGAAGTACCTTCGGTTCTGTTCGAACCCGGAACAGACTTGTATGGTTACATGTCTAACATTACACTTTGAGATATAAAGCCGATTTCTTTCAAATACATTTCTGTTTGGTGGCGGAGAATTTATTCTCTTAGCTTAACACCCTTCTCTGAGACGTACGAGCTCAGAGGTTATGTAGTTGAAGGTTATCAGCGATATATTCCCAATTTGGTAATGTGACATGCTGAGTGTTGCTGTGTGATGATCATTGTTTGATCATTTGTGATATGATCATTTGTTTGATCATTTATCTTTGTGATCATTTCTTTGATCATCTGTTGACCCAAAGCATGGCTTTGTGCCAAAGCGTAGCTTTATGGACGAGACTTCGTCGAACCTCACGACCCGGTATGGTCGAAACAGGAATCGTGGCAGCAAGGTTATTATAGGGGATAGCGCCCCCTTAGTGTATGTCATTTCCTTCTGGATTATGAGTGGTATCATGGTATGGAGCCCAGATACTTACTTTGTGGTTGCTGCAAATTTATTACTTGTGGTTGTTGGAATCGAGGATCCTCGGAAAAAGGTCGCAAACGACCGAGGAATGATATATTCGTGTCAGTAGTTACCCAGCTAGAGGTAACCCGGCCTTGTGTAGCAGAGATCCGGTTAGGATCCGGGAACGTCGCTCCAGAGGCGTTCTATTTTACTTGGGAAGTTCCTTTGCCCGACCATTTGTTGGAAATCCAAACAAAACAATACGAGACTTGTACGGTTTTAGTTGTAAAACCTGCCATTTAACATGGTAGCTATAGTAGGCATACTATAATGGTACCTATGCTGGCTAAGATTTATATTGTACTTTCGAAATGTTTTTCCTCACTATGCACTAATAATAATATCCAAAATGTTTTGCTTTGCGTAGTAAGCATCTTTGACTATCATAAGGAGAAATCTCCTCCAAGTTTGCGCTTGCATTGTATGTGTGGCGGGAGGCCTTATGGTAGTTTCATTTTCTAAAAGCATTACGAATATGTTTTAAAATTCCTTTGTTGCTTGATTTTAAAGATAAACTGTTTTTGTTGCTCACACCAGTCCCACGACTGATCCGGAGTTCATTGTTTCTTTCCTAAACTCTGGGTGCTCAAAAATTTTCTACACGAGCAGTCTAGAGTTTGGTTTTTCAGATAGTCAGGATTAGTAGATTTTCTGGAGCTAGTTCAGTCTTTGGATATGGACTACACTTGCTTACCTTGGTGCATCGTTATTGGGAGTTCAAGCTATTTCTGGATAGGTGTTTTGAAGATGGAGATTATCCGCTGCTGGTGTTATCTATTTTCTTTCCGCTGCTATTTCTTGTATCATATCTCTGATGTATATAGATATTCATTGTATCATCATTGTGTCTGGATATTGTATCAGATGTTGTATATCTATATTCTTTTTCTTTTCCGCTGTGTTGTTTACTTAATTGTGTTATAAGCTCTGGCGACTCGGATTTGAACGGTCGAATCTACGGCATTCGAGTACGATGTAAAGTATGGATGTCGATTTTCGAACGCGAAAAATCCGTGACGTTACATTTGGTATCAGATCTAAGGTAAAACTTTAGCTCAGGAGTATAACACATTAAGTAGCTCATTAGAGATAGGGTGAAGTATCCCTAGAATGAGTGTATCCCTAAGATATCCGCCTGAATGTCTCAGTAAATTCTCTTACTATCCATTTATAGTGAGTATGAGTGCAAGAAGAGGACAAGATAGGGGACAGGGGAATACGACTATAAATGGTCAATACCCTGCAATAGTGGAAATAATCTTTCTTATCAATCTCCTTTGATTCGTTTCCAAATTCTTTTGATTGCTTCGTGACAGCTCCAGAAAGAAGTTTCAGTGCGGTGATGCCCTACGAGCCGTTGTAGAAAATCCTTACTTAGTATCTTTATCGTTTTCCTATCAGCTTTTCGTTTTTAAACTTTAATGAATTTGAAATTGGAAATTCTAGAAAATTGGAAATTTAGAATTAATTGAAGATTTTAAATTGTTGATGGTCTGATTTAATGAGCCAAATACAAAATGGATATACAGTTTGATCTAGAAAGATATTTCTCTATCTTTGATCTATCTGTGTTATTTTTCGTGCCTGTAAATTTTGAGGATGAAATTCTTTTAAGGGGGGAAGTTTGTAACGACCCTAGATTTTAATTTAATTTAAATTGATAATTAAATGAATTTTTGAATAAAAATTGTGAAATTAATTTATAAAGTGATGCGAGTTTCCCCGATTCAAATAGAAAATATATAAAGTCATATGGATTTGAAATTTGTATATATGTGAATATATATAGTTTTATAAAATATAAAATGAACATATTAAATAATTGTAGAATTATATAAACTATAAGAACATAAATATACAAAGAAAAATAAAACACAAACAAAATTGTACTTAATAAAAACAATAAATATATATGAAGACTAAGCAAACATAGTCAAGTTGAACAAAAGGAATAAAAATAAGCACTTGTGTAAAATACTTAAGCTAATTAAATAAAACAAAACAAATGAAGATAAGAAAATTATATAAAGTCAAACAATATGTTGATAAATTATGTAAAATATAAAGTAGAACATAGAAATAAATTAGATAAGTTCAAACGACATATTAACTAGAACTTCATTTAAATTTGTAAAGCAAAAGTAAAAACACTAAATACATATAAACAAAAGAAATAATAAAACAACTTTATGTATGCACATAAAGTATGGAAGCAAACCAAACAAATAAAACAAGACAAATACCTTTAGCCACCATAACAAAATCATATCTCAGCCGAGTAAAGTAGTATGTTGGCAAATAGAAGAGTAAACAAAGTACAAAACAAAAGTATGTACACCTGCAAAATAAAAATAAAATATAGCAAAGCAAGACACATGCATTTAATACCCATCTTCTCTTAGCACAAACAAATCATCTCAGCCCATACTTTTAGTACAAAACAAATTGAAGTATAGGTAGACTCATTTTTTATATCAGCCGAGTTAAAGCAAGAGTAGGTAAGAAAGAAAAGAAAAACAAATATCATAAGGGAACAGCAAGTACTCAAGCATTAGCCTCCAAAGTCTCTACTCTCAAGTGTACAAACAAACATAAATATTGTATACCCTGTACAAATCCTCTTTTATATATATATATCAACCTGTAAACTTGCTTTCCCATATATTTTCATCAGTTCGTTCCTTGAAGCTAAAAATCTGAAGTAAACAAATCATTCAAACTTAAACACCATTCAACTTAAACAATACAATCAACTTCAGACCAAAGGATCAAAATAAAAGCTTTAGCTTGAAAATGCAAGTCTGTTTCAAAATGGAAGAGGTTTCTGTTCAAATTTAATTCCAGGTGAGTAATTTCACCTTTAAAACTTTAAGTAGGATTTGTGTGGATATAGATAAGTAAGTTGTATATTTATATGTGAAATATCTGTGAATATTTATGAATATATATATATATATATATATATATATACCTCTGTTCTTTGCTTTTTAGGACCCGGTTTACAAATAAAATCCTTATCTTCTGATCTAAGATATGTTAGAACTTAGAATATAAACAAATATTGTTTGTTTGATTATGAAGTAAGTTTTAGATTTTATTTAAGATAAAATAAGTTTGAAAATCTCACTGGAAACCTCCAAGAACAGGGCAAGCTTAATTGATGGTAACCTTCGAACATAATAATTCAATGATCTAAGCATAAAATCTGAAAGCTTATTCAAAATCTTGTTTTTTTAAACTAAAAGCAAAAAATTTAGTTTGGGATTGGATATACATTTCTGGTTTGAACAGAAATGGAGTTTTGGTTCATCTCTGGTGATCTGAATGATCTGGAGGTTCGAGTTTTCTTCTGGTGATAGTAGGATGATCGAAGGATCATGGAAAAATGTCAGGTGGTGGATCAAGACGATGTGACGGCGGTGGTGAGCATTTGTTTTTCGTAACCCTAGTTTTAGGTGTGATACTTATTTCGATTCGTGCGTGGTCCTCTAACGATCGAGCTTGGCGAGGGTTTGGGAAATGGTAGAGGAGAGGTAGTCGAAGCAGTAGCCGGAGGTGGTGGTACTCCGATGGTCGGAGTTCGAATCATAAGGTGTTGACAGGTTTGGGTTTAGGGGAGGTTCTATGTTTCCAGGTCTGGACGTGAAGCTCGAAAACGATTTTAAGTGGATCTTGGAGTTTTTGGTGAATGAGATCGGTTTGGGTGAAGAACGCCGACTTGCTCGTCGACGAAGCGGTGGATGGAAGCAAGCGACGGTGATGTACACGTGCACGGTGCACATTGGTGTCTGGTGGAGTTAGAGATTTTGGGGAAGAAGGACCTGGCTCGGGTCAACTCTCGAAGCATTTGGTGTTTTTCTCGAAGCAGGGACGGGATGGATGTTGTTCGTGTGACGCTCGGGGTTTTTTGCTTGATTTACTCGAGTTTGTCTCGGGTTTGTTTTCTTTTATAATAACCAGATTTCTTTTTGATCAGTGAAATATGAACCGATTCTATAATACAAAGAAATCTAGTTTTATTAATAAAGAAATGTTGAACAAAAGTTTAAAGGTAAATCGAAAACAATTTTTTCAAGTTAATTTTTGTTTAAAGTTTCAAAACAAAGTAATTAATGGGCAGTTAATGATGAGATCATTAATTAGTGATTAAGGATAAAACCTTGAATTTGATTAAGTAATTACTTAGTGTAAGAAATCAAATTGATAATTACTAAATGTAATTAATTAAAGAGGATGATTATTTTATGGAAGGAATTAAGGAAAGAAATAAAGGATTAATTACTGAAATAATTAATTAAAGGTTAATTAATTAATTAATGTGATTAATTAATGAATATGATTAACTAATGAAGTAATTAATAAAAGGATAATTACTTAATTTAAAAGTAATTAGTGGATAATTAATGAAAGTAATTAAGGTTAATTAATTAATGATTTAAGTTTGATTAACCAAGTAATTAAAGAATAATTAATTAAAGGATAATTAATTATGTGATTAACTAATTAAGGTAATAAATTTGAGGATGATTAATTAATTAAAGGTTAATTAATGAAGGTGGTTAAGGAATGATAATTAATTGAGAATTAATTAATTAATGTTAATTAACCAAGATTAGTAATTTATTCATAAGTACTTAATCTGGTTTAAAAATTTATCAGATATTAATTGATTCTACTTATGAATATTTGGATTCTATTAGATGATTTGATTGTTTGATATCCCTAATATATGATGCTTTGTGATATATCCTGATTTATGTTGTGATCTGTAATTTACTTATCTGTGATATATATATCTGTGATATATATATCTGTGATATGTGAATGAACGATAAGCGTGATAGTTAATACCGCTTATCAACAATATTTCTGTATTCTGATCTGTGATGATTGAATGATGTTGCACTATTGTGTTAAACCCCTGGACCACACTTTTACACACACAAATATGGATTTTATGTGGAAATCAGTTAAGTCACAGATGATTTAAATTTAATATTTTTGAAATTGAAATTTTAATTTCAATTGATTTTGGAAATGAATTTGGGTTAAATATTAAAAGCTTTTGAAAAGGTGTTTTCAAAGATAAAAGCTATTTTGAATAACTTGGTAAAATTTCCAATTTAAATAATTTAATTTGAATTTAAATTCAAAATATGGAATTGAATTCCATGTTTAGAAATTTTGGTTAAGAATGTTATAAATGTGATTATATGAAGTTAAACAATTTAAAAGTAAAATTTTGAGAATTTGGATTTAACCCAAAGACTTTAACTTGTATTAATGAATCAGTTTGCCGGAATAAACCTGTTTGTTTTAAAAGAATAAAAGCTTTCAGATAAGAAATGAAATTCCAGTTTAATTAAAGGAATTTCAAGATTGAATAGAAAAAGGGTTTTCCAAGTTATGAATGAATTCTTTTTGAAAGCTATGAATTAAATCTGTTTATTTTTAACAGATTTGAAATGGTGATTTGTTTAAACCATTCGAAATGAAATTGTTTTGAAAGCTATGAATTAAATCTTTGATTTAAAGATTTAACGAATTAATTAAATTCGTAATGGAATTTTTTTTGCAAAATCTGTGAATGAATCTTTGTGAAAACTGAGTGAACTCTATGAAATGAATCTTTTATTTAAAAGAATAAAATGGTAATGTGTTTAAACCATTTGGAGGAAAGTTTTGGTTAATAAATTGTGACTTAATTGAAATCCCATTATCCATTTGTTTTTGAATATTACGCTCACTATTCGGTTTAGCCGGGAGAGGATCTTTGTGTCACATAACCCATTCCGAATAAGTGATACGTCGTATATGGATCGCATTTGAAGACCGGTGTTGAAGACCGGGTGTTTGCGAGAACGATAGGATAACCTATCGATTGTCTCTGCACTAGGTAGCTCCTGGTATAGAGATCCCCTAAGTGATGGGAAATCCGATCGGGATTGTGAATACCCGGATTTGCAAGGGCTTTGTAAGAAGTGCCTTCGGTTCTGTTCGAACCCGGAACAGACTTATATGGTTACATGTCTGACATTACACTTTGAGATATAAAGCCGATTTCTTTCAAATACATTTCTGTTTGGTGGCGGAGAATTTATTCTCTTAGCTTAACACCCTTCTCTGAGACATACGAGCTCAGAGGTTATGTAGTTGAAGTTTATCAGCGATATATTCCCAATTTGGTAATGTGACATGCTAAGTGTTGCTGTGTGATGATCATTGTTTGATCATTTGTGATATGATCATTTGTTTGATCATTTATCTTTGTGATCATTTCTTTGATCATCTGTTGACCCAAAGCATGGCTTTGTGCCAAAGCGTAGCTTTGTGGACGAGACTTCGTCGAACCTCATGACCCGGTATGGTCGAAATAGGAATCGTGGCAGCAAGGTTATTAAGGGATAGCGCCCCCTTAGTGTATGTCATTTCCTTCTAGATTATGAGTGGTATCATGGTATGGAGCCCAGATACTTACTTTGTGGTTGCTGCAAATTTATTACTTGTGGTTGTTGGAATTGAGGATCCTCGGAAAATGGTCGCAAACGACCGGGGAATGACATATTCGTGTCAGTAGTTACCCAGCTAGAGGTAACCCGGCCTTGTGTAGTAGAGATCCGGTTAGGATCTGGGAACGTCGCTCCAGAGGTGTTCTATTTTACTTGGGAAGTTCCTTTGCCCGACCATTTGTTGGAAATCCAAACAAAACAATACGAGACCTGTACGGTTTTAGTTGTAAAACCTGCCATTTAACATGGTAGCTATAGTAGGCATACTATAATGGTACCTATGCTAGCTAAGATTTATATTGTACTTTCGAAATGTTTTTCCTCACTATGCACTAATAATAATATCCAAAATGTTTTGCTTTGCGTAGTAAGCATCTTTGACTATCATAAGGAGAAATCTCCTCCAAGTTTGCGCTTGCATTGTGTGTGTGGCGGGAGGCCTTATGGTAGTTTCATTTTCTAAAAGCATTGCGAATATGTTTTAAAATTCTTTTGGTTCTTGATTTTAAAGATAAACTGTTTTTGTTGCTCACACCAGTCCCACGACTGATCCGGAGTTTATTGTTTCTTTCCTAAACTCTGGGTGCTCAAAAATTTTCTACATGAGCAGTCTAGAGTTGGGTTTTTCAGATAGTCAGGATTAGTAGATTTTCTGGAGCTAGTTCAGTCTTTGGATATGGACTACACTTGCTTACCTTGGTGCATCGTTATTGGGAGTTCAAGCTATTTCTGGATAGGTGTTTTGAAGATGGAGATTATCCGCTGCTGGTGTTCTATTTTCTTTCCGCTGCTATTTCTTGTATCATATCTCTGATGTATATAGATATTCATTGTATCATCATTGTATCTGGATATTGTATCAGATGTTGTATATCTATATTCGTTTTCTTTTCCGCTGTGTTGTTTACTTAATTGTGTTATAAGCTCTGGCGACTCAGATTTGAACGGTCGAATCTACCGCATTCGAGTACGATGTAAAGTATGGATGTCGATTTTCGAACGTGAAAAATCCGTGACGTTACAGTTGCACACAAGCATCATAAATCTTCGAGATGGAAATCTGTAGTTGTATCCCTGCCAGCCTCCGGCGTTATAATTTCGGAGGCTCCTCCCTCGCAAGTAGAGAATCCTTTTGAAGGACTTGCTGATTCAAAGTGCTCTAGATTCAAGCGAGTCTCTACCCATCAGTGCGGCCGACATTACCGGTTGGTTGGGGGTTGCACACACATATACACTTCACGGCACTACGTGGTTTCCAGCCTTAAGTTGTCTGCTTCGAGAATTCACTAACTCCGTTCTTATTTTACTTTACAGATACGATGAATATGCGAGATTCTATGCTCGAAAGTCTCCGTTCAGCGTGCCAATCATCGAGTTCATACTATGAGTTCCGTCGGAGGGAGGATGATAGAAACCGCGATCGCGGTTATTCCAGCCAAGAGCGTTGTGAGAGGGATAAAGATAGACAGAGATAAGAGATATCGATCTCGATCGCGTTCTCCACCTCCCCGACTCCCTACACAACCTTCTACTCACAGCTCACATCCCCCAGAGCCTCCATGACAAAAGCCATGTTCTCACACTCCAAGGTCTGAGTCTCAGCGTCGTAGGACTGACACCGAACCTCCCACTGTTGCTGAACAGGCCATCACTTAGCCCATTGGGGAAGGGACTATTAGAATTGCCCAGCCAAGAAAAGATTTTCCAAACATTTGCTTCGACGGCTTTATCTTCCCTCCTCATTTAAAGAAAATTCCATCCGAGGTTGAACAAACAATGCACGACTATATCCATGATATTTATACCCAATACAAGGAGTGGATGAAGCCGCGGATAAAGCGTCGGCGGTGGCTTTTGAGTGAGCGAAGATAATTGAGAAGTTGGAATCCGACCTCGCCCAAAAAGACTGTATTATCCAAGTGCTCAATGCTGAAGCTGAATCCTCTCGGAAATCTGAAATGGAGGCCATCCAAAAAGCTAACGAGGCAACTCAATCTATGGAGAGAACGCGACAAACGCATTTCGCTTAGGTAGAGGAGATAGGCCACCGAAAGACCACAGTTACCATTGAAAGGGATGCTGCTCTGAAAGAACTCAACGAGCTTAAAGGCAAATTTTCTGAAATCATCAAGGAGAAGGATGATGTAAATAAAGTAGCCCAGGAAGCATGCGAGCAAGCGATGGTGCTTCGGGACGAAAAGGATGCGGCCATACTTAAAGTTCGGGAGGTCGAGGCTAAGGTTGAGAAGGAAGTTAAAATGGCCGAAGCCAGGCTAGAGGCAGATATTGTGGATCTTCTCGTTACTTACAATGCCAATGTTTTGAAGCACAGAAACCTGGCATGTCTTGACAACTATCCAACACATCTGTTTAATGCTTGGGGCCGATTGGTAGGAGATGAAAAGACTACCCACCAAGCCGAATCAATCGATGAGTTCGAGCTCGAGAATCGGGTGTTGAGCGAAGACGAACGGAAAGTTCTCCATGATGCTATGGTCTCGTATGAAAAGGAGAAGCTTGGCGCTCAGCATTCGGAAGTTGGAGAAGGCTCTGGTGTCGAGCATCATGGTATTGCCGACTCAGCCTGAATCCACTCTTGCGGTTGATCCTCAGCCCGTTCCTGCCTATAACCCGGATCAACCGCAGTTGTCTCCAGCTCGCGAGCAAGTCTCTGAGGCTGTTCCGCCACCCGCGAGCCAAACTAAGGAAGGTACTCTGAACATTATTTATGCTTATCCAAAATCGGAAGCGCCACTTGAAATAATTACTAACAGTCCTTCCTTTACTCTTATCCAGTGATCGGAGCGACATCGGTCATGCCTCCTGCAACTCAAGAATCACATCATTTGAAGGAGGCCATTATAACAGAAGCGACCACCACAATGACCATGACACCAATTGAAGAGGCATAAGGAAGCACACTTACTTTCGATAAGCAGATAATGGAGAAACTTCTCGATCATCACAGTGATCCCTTTGCTGATTTGCCGTTCGTTATGGATGGAAGCGCACCAATGACAAGTTCTTCGGCTCCAACTGCGGGAGTCCCCATCAATGCTCAAACACTTCACGAGGAGGAAATTATAGCTGAAATCAATGTTGAGATGGAGGCAGCCGCGCGAGGCAGCGGTTTTAGCGGTGGAATGGCTGGAACTGGTCCAGCCCCTTTGCGGATGATATCTCCGAGAGGAACGGTCGTTGAGACGAGCGCACCTATCCCACCTCCTACTGTTGATCCTATCCCTCCGACATCGCCTTCAGGAAGTGTTCTAATACACTTGATTTCGAAAGAGGAAGTTGATATTATGCCCCCGACTGGAGATCGGCCGCCGAAAGGCAAGGGCTCAAAGAGAAAACTAAGCGACAGTTCCAGCGGGTCCACACCGAAGAAGAAACCGAGAAAGAAAAAAGAATAGATACATCTCTTCGGCTTATTTTTGAGTAGATAGGAATTTCTTTAGCTTTTGTTGGCCATGTATAGATGCAGGTTCGACCCCTGCTAGTAGGATTTTTGGGATAAACTTGTACTTAATTTTCTTCCACAAATAGTTGAAATGAAATTCCATTTTGTCTTCAACTCAATTTTTGTTAATTTGCTTAAGTGTTTCAGCATTTGAACTCCAGTCCAGTACACTTGTTGAGCTTCGACCTTTGGATTAGATCTGAGTTTGTTCATTAAGTCCTGAAACCATGACTATGAGTTATGACCGAGCGTTAAGCCAGACTCTGATGCTGCACTGTCTCAGTTAGTGATTGACACTTAAGTTCTACCCCTAGTTTCAGGGACGAATTGTAAATATCAGGTGGCAATTTTACTTCGCCTTCAACACATCGAGCTTAACGTCGTTGGATTGATGCTGAAACAAGGAAATTCGAGTGGTCGAATCGCACTCGCTCATTTATTGATGATTGCATCCACACTCCAGGGATTTGAATTCGTACGTCGGCGGTCGGTCCCGCCTGCTTAAGTTTCAAGGCTATGTCCACACTCCGGGGACTTAAGTCATTTTCACGGGTGGTCAGTCACACCCGTCCAATGTCTATAATCATGTCCACACTCTGGGGACTTTAGATGGATTTGCGAGTGGTCATTCACACCCGATTTGCATTTACACTCTGACCACACTCCAGGGACTCAGAGTTGTTTTACGGACGATTTATTCCAATCCGGTTTGTGCTTAAACTCTCATCCACTCTCCGAGGATGCAGAGTTAACGTTATACTCCAATTCGCACTCTAGGAATTTGTAGCTGGTGTTTATGTTGACACTCCAGTTCGCACTCTGGGAATCCGAAGTTAGTTGATGTTTATACTCCAGTTCGCGCTATGGGAACTTGGAGTTGGCCGACAGATGGTCTGTTCAGGCTTTAGGATTTCGTTCGCACTCTGGGAACGACGAATTTATCAGGATCGTGGATGGTCGGTTCACATCCACCTCGAGTTATCAAGCGAGGTCGTTAGATGGACGGATCCATCCTCCTCAAACTTGGTCAAGCTACGGGTGAAGTCATTAGGCAGACGAATCCACCCTCTTTGAGACCGTATTTGTAAGTTTATACTCCAGTTCACTCTGGGAATCCGGATTTGGTTGAAGGATTGTCGTGTATCAATCCTTTTTTTGACTTCAGTGTGATGACTTGCCCCCGAGCTCGGGTTTCACTTAGCGAGTAACCGGTTATATCACAGTCACTCCCTAATTGAATAAATTCCACCGTCGGGTGGAATCTAGCTCTCCATGCATAGTGACAATTGTATGCCGCATTCAATAAATCACAGCTCTGGCTTGAAGAGATTGCATTTTATTGCTGAAATAAGAAATACGGCAAAATCAGTTGCCTTATTACAAATTCAAGTTTCGAAATGCAGAAACAAATTGCAAATGAAAAATAGGCTGAATAAATAAGCAGAGCCTGTCATGTGTAGTAGCAACGAAGAATTTCCCTGTTCCAGGCTCTCGGAAGAGTGAGGACGTCAATGGTCGATAATTTAAATGTGCCATCTCTGAGCTTTCGTTCAATAACATATGGCCCTTCCCAAGTTGGCCTCATATGCAAAGGGACCGGGTAAATTCTCTTAAGGACGAGATTGCCGAGTTCAAAGGTTCTGGGTCGGACCTTGGCATTGTATAATCGGGCGACTCGACTTCGGTATGTGGCTGCCCTCAAATCAGCCTCTTCACGCTTCTCATCCAATAAATCCAGAGATTCGGCAAGTAATATAGCATTTGTCTTCGGATCATAGTATGTCACACGATGAGAAGGCACTTCTAGTTCGACTGGAATAACAACTTCTGAACCATAAAAGAGAGAAAATGGAGTGTGGCTGGTCGTAGACTTGTGGGTTGTTCGGTAAGCCCATAAAGCCATAGGAAGTTCATCGACCCACTTACCCCCGGCCTTTTCCAGTCGTTTCTTCAGAATAGACTTTATAACTTTATTAACAACTTCGACTTGTCCATGCGCTTGAGGGTGTGCAACTGCGGAGAATTTCTTTTGAATGTGGAATCGTTGACAGAAATCCTTAAATTCAACACTGTCGAATTGGGTCCCGTTATCAGTGATGATAGTATGTGGGAGACCAAATCGCCAGATGATGTTGTGCACTAAAAAGTTGATCACCTTCTTTGTTGTGATTGTAGCAAGGGGTTCAGCTTCCGCCTACTTGGTAAAGTAATCAACTGCTAGGATGGCGTACTTCGCACCACCTTTGGCCAGAGGTAGAGATCCAATAATGTCAATGCCCCATACTACAAACGGCCATGGACTGACCATTTGAGTTATTTCGGTAGGTGGGGCCCTTGGAATTCGAGCGTGCTTCTGGCATTTGTCACACTTTCTAGCGTAATCCGATGCATCACGATTGACAGTTGGCCAATAGTATCCATACTAGAGCACTTTCTTGGCAAGGGGCTTGCCCCCCGGTGTGATCGCCACATTCTCCTTCGTGCACATCACGCAATACACGTTTGATTTCATCATGAGCGATACATTGGAGTAAAGGAACAGAGTATCCTCTTCTATACATGACTCCATTCTGAATAGTGAATCGTGAAGCTTTTCGAAGAATCTGTCTCTTTTCACTCCTATGCTCTGGCAGGGTCCCGTGCTCGAGATAATCTCTGAACGGAGTCATCCATGACTCCTTATCGCATTATGTCTATTTGCAGAGACATTTGTTGTGCTCGGGGAAGCTAATGTCTCTACAGGAACGAGTCCCATTTGTTGTGCCTCGCTTGTACTGGCTAACTTTGCTAATGAGTCTGCCTTCTGATTGCGCTCTCCGGGTATGCAGTAGATGGCATAATAATCGAACTGATTTAGTATCTCCTGGACTCGAGCTAAATAAGCAGCTAGCCTTCGGTCTTTGGCCTGGTATTCCCCCCGAACTTGACACACGACCAATTGTGAATCACAATAAATCTCCACAGTAATGGTTCTCAAATCTCTGGCAAGTCTCAATCCGGCAAGTAAGGCTTCATACTCAGCTTCGTTGTTGGTCGCGCGAAAATCAAACTTTAAAGCATAGCATATAGATCGACCTTCAGGAGTTTCAAGTACAACCCCTACACCTAAGCAACAGTCATTTGATGCACCATCAGTATGCAGCTTCCAAATATACTTGGGAGATTCACTAGTTTCGGGCAAGTCCTTTGGGATGGTAAATTCAGCTTTGAAATCTGCTAGGACTTGTCCTTGAATGGCTCACCTTGGAGTGTAAGTAATGTCAAACTGACTTAACTCGATAATCCATTTGAGTAACCTACCAGACGTCTCAGGCCGCATAAGGACCTGTCGTAACGGCTGGTTGGTGTAAACGATGATAGGATGAGCCTGGAAATAAGGATGGAGCTTCCTTGAGGCAATAACAAGACAATAAGTCAACTTTTCTAGCTTCGGATAATTTCTCTCAGCTCCGGTTAGTCGTTTGCTAATATAGTAGACCAGCTTTTGTATTCGGTCTTCCTCCTGAATTAGGGCAGCACTGATTGCGTTTTCTGATACCGCCAAGTAAATGTACAATTTCTCGTGATCGATAGGCTTTGACAAAATTAGCGGTGTGGAGAGGTGTTGAATTAGTGCTCAAAATGCGCCCTCACATTCCGTAGTCTATTCAAAGTTTCGTTTCCCTTTTCGTATCATATCAGAGAAGGGAATGCATTTGTCAGTAGATTTCGAAATGAACCTGCTCAGTGCTGCTACTTTCCCGTTGAGGCTCTGGACTTGCTTTATAGTACTTGGAGTTACAAGGTTTCTAATCACCCATATCTTTTCGGGATTGGCTTCGATTCCTCGAGCTTTGACGATAAACCCAAGGAATTTTCCTGATGCGACCCCAAAGTGACATTTCAACGGATTAAGCTTCATTATGTATTCTCGAAGGATATTAAACATTGACACTAGGTCTCTGATATGATCAGTGGAGAATCGTGACTTGACTAGCATGTCGTCCACGTATACCTCCATGGTTCTCCCAATCTGGTTAGCGAACATTCGATTAACTAACCGTTGATAAGTTGCCTCGGCGTTCTTGAGTCCAAAAGGCATAACTTTGTAGCAGTAAAGCACCATATTAGTTACGAAGCTGGTATGCTCCTGGTCGGGAAAATGCATGGGTATTTGATTGTAGCTAGAATACGCATCCATGAAGGATAAGAGTTCATGCCTGGCCGTTGAATCTACGAGCTGATCATTTCGAGGAAGTGGAAAAATGTCTTTGAGGCAAGCTTTATTCAAGTCTGAGTAGTCAACACATGTTCTCCATTTTCCATTTGGCTTTCGGACAAGTACGGGGTTGCATACCCATTCCGGGTATAATGCATCTCGAATAAATCCATTCGATTTAAGCTTATCTACCTCTTCCTTAAGGGCGGCAGATCTCTTTGGATCCACACCACGCCTTTTTTGTTTGACCAGGACGTGCCGCGGGTCAATGTTCATTGCGTGGCTCGCGATGTCCGGCGAGATCCCACACATGTCAGAATGCGTCCAGGCAAACATGTCAAGGTTTGCCTGGAGAAATTCAACCAATTCCTCTTGCATCTGTTGTCTTAGCTGTGATCCAATCTTTATCAGTTTAGAATCGTCGCTATCATCAATCGGGACATCGATCGTCAGTTCGGCCGGAGAAACTTGACTGTCTTTACTTTTGTTTTCACTTTCGGTATCTCTCGAGTCAAGATCTCTTTGGAATTGGTTGGAGTGCCTGGGCCTAGGCTCAGGCGTTAATTGTCAATTTTCAACAAAGTGGACGCAGAGAGATTCCTCTACGCCCTTTCCTTTTTCTCTTCGCTGCGCATCTCACAGCTCAGCAACATAGCAGGCTCGTCCAACAGCCTGATCTCCTTGAACGACTCTAACCCCATGATCGGTGGGGAACTTCAGAGTCGACACCATGGGGAAATAGCATCCCTGAACTCAGCTAGGGCCAATCGGCCCAAGAAAGCATTATATGGCGAGTCTATATCCAACACCACAAATTGTAACATCCGGACTCTCCAGCGTTCTCCAATTCCTAACTCCACTGGAAATTCCACCACTCCAGCGGGTATAGTCGCACTCCCATTGAAACCATGGATACGGTACTGATAAGGTTTCAAATCTTTAGTCTCCATTTTCATCTGGTCATAGGCTCGCTTGAACAATATATTCACAGAACTTCCACTGTCTACCAAGATCCTCTTCATCCAAGCAGGACCTACTTGAGCTGATATGACAAGTAAATCGATGGTTGGGGCTTCGATCCTGTCGGCATCTCTGTATCGAAAGACGATGTCATCAGTCATCATCTTTTGTTGCTTGGCCGGAGCCCCATCTTCCAAACTACTACAACACTCGAAGCTCGCATGCCTAATAGAACTGGCATACGACTCCATTTCCTTCCAGCTTTGATCTGATGGATGAGGACCACCACTAATAGTATTTATCACTAACCTTCCGCCAGTACGAGCGGGTTCCTGCTGTCTTGCCTGATTCGGTACATGATTCTGATTTGATGGGCCCGCACCTCCAAACTGCGGCGCCCGTACAAATTGCTCCAACTTTCTCTCTCTTATCAACTTTTCGATGAGATCCTGCAAGTGACGGCACTCATTCGTGTTATGGACGTAGCTTTCGTGGAACCTGCAAAACTTCCCTGTCTGAATCTGTTTCTTCGATGACTGTTTCGGAGCAAGTTTCTTATACTGAATAGTATTACAGGTCTGTAAATGCACATTTTCCAACGACGTATTCAAAGGAGTGTAATTATCAAACATAGGAGCCCTACGTCGTGGACCACGATTCTGATCCCGTTTCCTATTTTGATTACCATTGCCTTTCTGCTGATTTTATTTATTCTGAATGTTCAATTGTACTTTCCCGGAGCTCTCTCCGGTTTGTTTGACAACAACATAGCTCAGAATTCCTTCCATACTAGGCCCTGTGTCATCCTTTTTCCTAGACTATTTCACATCCTCCCTTCTCAAGAATTAGGCTGCCTTGGAATATAAATGGTGACGCAAGAGGTTTTCCGGCCAACCAGTTACCGAACTCTCAGAATCGGGATCAATCCCTTTAGTCAATGCCATTAGAATCAAATTATCATTGGGGTTACTAATTTCAGCGCGTGCAGCATGGAACCTCTCCAGATAACGTCTGAGTGTCTCTCTAGGAGCTTGAGTGACACTAAACAGAGTATTAACATCTTTCGATCTTGCGACATGCATGCGAAACTGCTCAACAAACTTTGTTGCTAACTGGTCAAAACAATAGATAGATCGAGGTGGTAAACGGATAAACCACATAGTTGCTATGCTCCCTAGAGAGATCGGGAAGCTTTGACACTTAACTGCATCATCAGCTCGTGCAGCATTCATCAACCATTCATACTTCAGGATATGTTGATTAGGATCAGAGCTCCCTTCATAAAAAGGTAAAGTCGGCATCCTGAATCGCCGAGGTGGTTCAGCATGGAGTATCTCATCGGTAAAAGGGGTATGACTCTGGGAGATTCCCCAGTCGTCATTGCTAAGACCCTGACTTTCATGGATCATTTGACGGATCTTCATCGGGATGTCGGGCATCTGGACATTTTGAGCATGTTGGGCCAAGGTGTGGTCGGGTTCCACAATGCGAGGAGGGGCCGGTCGTTGTCGACGGTCCATGTCTCGCCTCCTTGGTTCTACGTCTTCGGGGACATAAGGCTCAAGAGTATGGTTACGTTGGTGGTGGGTCGGATCCGTTCGGTTTCGAGCGTCAACTCCAAAATCAGTAGCAGTGGTAGTACGGTTGTCAGTAATATGGTATAGGGTAGCGCCTCCTCGGGAGGAGGGTCCAGTCTGATGGCTGGTTGATGGGCCAACTCTTGGTTGCCCAAGACTCAATGTATGCTGATGCCCAGTGGCCTGTGTGTAACTTCCGTCCAGTCACGGGCGCGTCGATCTATGATGGTAGTCATAAGAGGCTGAACTTTCGGTGGATGAATAGGAAGCCTAGTCCCTTCTGGATCTCTTTCGTTTTTGACGATTTAGCTGGTTGGTCAATTCCACATTAGCACGGAGTTGCTGAGTGAGCTGTTGGCGGCTTTGAGTAAGCTCTTGCATTAATAACTGAAACTCTTCCCTGGTGACAGGGCCTTGCAGATCTGATGGTCCGGCATCATTCTGATCGGCAGTAGGTAACTGTACGGGTTCTGTCTGTCCCGTCCTTCTGGATCTGCGGCAGTTGAGGTACTCCTAATACTAACCATGATGGATAGCGAAACTCTTTCCTAGACTTGAAGCAAATCTAAATAGGATGGAAGAACTTTAAACTTGAAACCTGGATCTTCTTCTTAGATTTATGCAATCCGATACCGATAGTAGATCCAATGAGCAGGAGAAAAACTTCATTTTCTCGGTGAAAGCACCAAAGTGTTTGAACCAAAGTTGGGCACAACACTCTTCAGAAGCGTTTGAAGAGATAAAATAAAGAAAGTAAATGTAAAAAGAGGATTATCTAACAAACACTCCAAACAATAATCAGAAAAATAACAAAAGAATGCAGAGATTTAGAGTGGTTCGACATGTTGCCTATGTCCACTATGGAATGATTGACTTTTATTAACTTTTTCTTGTTGGTTACAACAGATTACAACAGTAAATTTCGAGTACAATGGTGATTTATGAGTGCAACAGTGATTTTCACAGAGTTTGGACGTCGAACAGCCAAAAGTCCCTTTTTCTGTACGTTCTGGGCTGCTATTTATAGGCATAGGCTGCAAATATCTCGCTCAGATCTCGGGAGACCACTTCTTGCACGTGGGTGGGCCCACGCAATCGATCCCATGGCTTTTGCACTCGGTCCGTGATCGATACGAACGAATTTCGTATCGATCGAAACTTCATCCAATCGAGTCAATATCGACCATGCACATTCTTGAGGATGTATGCAAGCTCCTGTGAAAATTTGGTGGCATTTGGCCTTGTAGATTTTGAGTTATGATCGATGCAAGTTCAAATTTATTAAAGGCTGTCTCCTTCGTATCAATGTCGTTCGTATCGTTCTGTTCTTATCGATCTGAGCACGTGTCAGCATGTTGACGTGGCGCTAACTCCTCGGATCGATCCACTTTTCGTGTCATGTGATTGAGTCTTTCATAGGAATGTATCATGTTCGTATCGATCCAGTTGAGCCTTGTTCGTATCGATCGCAATTGTTTTGTTCGTATCGATTGTCATTGCTCTGTTCATATCGATACTCATAGGTTACTTCGTATCGATAGCTGGGGCCATTTCGTATCGTTCGTTTGATGTTTTATTCGTATCGATCGTTGATCGATCGATACGAGCTATGCAATTGGGATCAATATGAATTGACTCCAATTGATGGATACGAAGTTGAGTGTACGTGATGGATACGAACAATAGATAATTGATGGATACGAAGCGATGTTCGTTGATGGATACGAACAACAGGTAACTAATGGTTACGAACATGTGAATGCAAACGGATGGATACGAACGAATGGATTCCCTTGGCTTGCATCGATCATATCTTGAGCATATGAACTCGGATTGACTTGAAATTTGGAACATTGGCTTCCATAGCTTTGCATGTTGTGTCATGTTAATTATAGCTTGATCCGGACTTGGGCAAAATTAGTCGACATTCATAGTGAGTCTGCATATAGTCGATCTTCGGGATGAACTGTCCTCGGTTTCCAGTTAAGTTCTTGGTGTCACGGCCTTGCCAAAAGACGGGATAACAAAAGTCATACATCGATTATACTTCACATTTCAATTTTAATTCTTTAAAACAATTTTTCTTTAACCAATTTCAGTTTCAACATTTCAAAGCTTGAATTAAAAATAATTTAATTCACATAAATCCATAATTTATTTCCTTTATAACGATGTCATTTAATCAGAATCAAAATTCAAGAAAACCATTTAATTTAAACAATCCGACGTCCATATATAATTTTCTACCCTTTGGCCAAGTGATTAGTTAATTCAATTTTAATTACATGGATGGATATATATAATTTCAACCCAAAATTAATTGACATAGGCATATATCATTTCAACCTATTTCTTAGTTTATTCGGAATAATTCAACTAACAATTTATAGGATGTCAAATAAATAATAGGATAATAACAGGGATTTATCCAAAAATAAATAAACAACCACACATCCAACATCAATTAATAGGCATACAATAACAATCGACATCCAAATCAATCAACATATCACAACAGTTTCAAATCATCAATTGTCGATATTTAACTAGCAATTAAATTTAAATATTAACTTAAACGTCAATTTAATTCAATATAAAATTCAATTTCAATTCTTGTAAAATTAAAAAATGGTAGTCAAGTTCTTATCAATGGGGGCTAGGTTTTCTTCCCCGTCGCTCTTTTCTCTTATCTTTCTCTTCACCGCTTCATTTCTTCTCAGTTTCATCGCTTCTCCGCTCAGCCTAGATTTCTGTATTGCTATTACTTGCTACCATTGCTTCACAATAATCCCTTTTTTTCATGCTTCCCCCTCTCAGTTCTGTCTTCACTATCCTCGCATCCAGATCTGGCAACTCCTTTTGTTTAATCGCTGGTTGATAGGGTTTTTTGGTCTGTATCCTTGGGATCTGGTCCATTATCTTCATCCTAATCATCTTGCCCTTAGCGATTATGTGCAATGTAAGTGATTTTTCTTGATCTGGATTGTCGTGCTTCTCTTATGGTTTTCGGTTGTCTTATTGTCGGCCATTCTCTCTAGTGGCTCTTCTAGTTATTGGCTTACGGTTGTCGCTAAGTGCTTCTGGTTGCTTGGATTGCTCGGGGTTTTCTGGTGAGATTTTTTTTCCGGTTGTTTTGTGATTGCGCTTGGTTATTGTTTTGTTTCTAGTGATTTTTTTTGGTCGATTGAAAGTTTGTGCCCCATCGATATCTTTCCTCCTCGGTGTCCTTGGCAATTGCGTTGCAACGGAAGGTCATCGTCTATTTGGTTGTCGTGTATGATTGTTGGCTTCGTTCTTTCTTTTTTCGTCCTGTTATCTCTAACTCTCTTGCTACATTGCATTGCTGTATTCTTTGTGGTTTGCTTGGGACCTATTGCCATCGTCTGGTAATTACTTCCTTGTTTTTATGGTTAGTTTTTGTTCATTTTCTATGATCGCCATGCTGAAGGAATGTGGTTTAGTTAGATTCCAGTTGTCAAGTTACTTGCTAGCTAGATATTTACTCTTGTTAGTTTCTGTTTTGTCATAGTGGAAGTTGTTTATAAATGAAGCTACTATAAAAAATTTAGGCTGTGGTCTACAAAATATATGAAGCATTATAAATGAATTTTGTAAATTTATTTGAACATAACTACTGATTAGAATTTTTTTTGCAATGTTATTGTAAAATCTTTTTCTTTCTTTAATATTTTCTAATGTGCTTTTGAATGTGGAATTTGATATGTGTTCTTTGTAGTTTTTTCTCTGCTTGTAGCATGAAGTAATATTTTTCCATCTTTGATTCTAATTGACTATTTATCTTTCCAAGGGAATTTTTTTTCCAAAATTATTACACAAGTATTATTGACATCTTATCTCAAAATTTCCAATTTTCTACAACTGCATTTAGAAAATATAATATCAAGCAGGAAACATTATTGGTTTAGGTTTACATTAAAAAACAAAATGACTTTAGACTAAAATATCATGGATATACATTGAAATATAATTTATAGGCCTTCAACTAGTGGACCAGATAATTACTGTTAATTGTTTATATGAATTTACCAAGTTCAGTTTCGGGGGATTATTAAAGTATTCTCTTTTCAACCTAGATAATGGGTTACTTGGAAGCAATCAAGCATCTTTTCATTCGATAACACACTTGATGGTTCTTTCTTCATATAAGGTACTATCAGTTTGTTCTCTTTTCAAGAGTTCATCCATATACATATACAATCACAGTGCACTTTTGTAATGAACCTGAAAATACCTAACATGATGACCAAAGGAGTTTACATGCTGGGTATTACTCCTATATTTTTTGTGCAAGCATGTATAATCTTACTGACACATTGTGCTTTTATTTTTAACATTGTGCATAGTTTATATAAACAAAATGTTGTGAAACTTACGTAGAAGTTGAGTCCACTCTAACATTCGCAATAGGCCATGCTACCGTCGAACCAGCAGCATCTGATAAGCATTCCATGAATGACGTAGGCCTCCATAAAGGTGCATTTGGGACTTTTACAATATCCACCCAAACTCTTATTGCATTTGGTCCTAGTGGAATAGAATGAACCTTATCATTTGGATAAATTGAAGATACGGTGCCTTCAGCTACTATTTTTCTCGTGCCATCCACATCAAACAACTTGCACTTGGCATTCACTGTGAAATTTGCACTCTAATAATATTAAAAAAATGTTGATACATTATGAAAAAAATCTTAAAAATAGATATTAGCAATATAAACATATTACCGTAAGAGACACTGGAACACTGCTCATAGGAGTAGGTGGTGTTGTGTTCTCAAAAACCAATTTTGATGTTGGCCATGCTATTTTCTTACCGACAGCTTCTCTGATACATGTCATACCTACTATTGGTCTCCACAAAAAGGCATCTTCTTTTTTCGGACTGTCCACCCAAACTATCGCGGCTTCAGGTCCAAGAGGAATGCCATTAATAATCTGATTTGAATCACTCGAGTACACTCGTCCTTCGGCAACTAATTCCTTGCTTCCACCCCAATCGAACAACTTGCATTTCTTTCCCGTGCTATCGGTTTTCCTCTATCAAAGGAAAAAATATAGTCATCTAATAAAAGTAGAATATGTAAAAATACACAAAAGCATACAAAAAAATATCATAAAATATCATACCTCATTTTCTTTTTTAGAGTTCTCCCTTATGCGGATAACTCTATCAGCTGGCCATGCTACCATCTCATTCTTGGCATCTCCTATATATACCAAACCAGGTGAAGGCCTCCATAAAAAAACGTCGAATTTTGTAGGATGGACTATCAAGATTTTCATGGAGTTCGGGCTTAAAGGTACCCTATTGAAAAGATCTTTCGGATCAGTTGACACAATTTTTCCTTCGGCGACAACCTCTTCATCATTCCCGTGCCAATGCAGTAAACTACAATTGTCACATATTTGATTATGCTTACTCTGCAATTAATAAAAACTAAATCACATAATTATTAATTTAGATATCAAAGTTTGTATGATGTTTTAACCTTAATATGGTATATTTTTACCATTTGAGGTACATTCTCTTCTCCACAACTTTCTTTACCCTGCCAAATCAATAATATTTGAAAAATATTAGAGAATTTAAACTTGTAGTGAATAATATTTGAAATAATAGTTGCCAAAGCAGGGATAGTTGTGGAAGACCTAAGTTTTCTGTTGGTATATGGATTAGTGAGTAGTTGTTGATGGAGCAATTTGATGTAGATGATGTAGATAATACTTGATTGTGCTTGTACATGAAATTACTTGTTCACGAAAACTAACAATGCATGTGCTATTCTGAATTGTCGAAACTCAAAAGTTCACAAAGCTCTATTACTTTTTGAATCTTAGATATAAATGTAGACCTCACGTGTGTAGAGTTTCAAACGAAATTAAAATAATTGAAATTACACCTAGACAGCACATGCATATATAAATGGATATATTCTGGGAATTGGTTGAACTGATATGACATAATACAAATATCTATAAAGGTGTTTATATGGTACATAGGGTATCTTATAAGGTACTATTTGGTATTTACAGTAGTTTTATTTTATCTGAGACACTCACAATTTAGATGACCATAAAATCAGAGGTGTTTTCATCTTCGACATACAGAATCTCAAGTATATTTTAAAATCGCCGTATTCAAAATTGATGCATTTTGAACTAGCGACCATGGAATTCAAAAATTCATTCTTTATAAAATATTATTATTATTATTATTTTTAGAAGACAGATTCCCTTAAAATCATATATCTTATTCAAGACTTTCATATTTCAAGACATTATGCTCGTATATGTATAAGTGCAGTATTCTTAAAGCATGATATCCAACCAAATGTGTATCTGCAACTGAATGTTTTGATGAAAAGAACAGTATGCTGTTGACCGCAGATATATCTTATGTTCGTGCATATCATTTTGTATTGAACAAAATAAACTTTTTGTATTAGACAAGTTTTGAAATAATTTTTGTTCTAGAATTTGTGAACTATACATAATACGCCGAATTTTGCACTCCAACTTTTTGAGCAATTCAAAATGTTCAGACACATAATTATTTAAAGAATTATTCACTGAAACACAGTAAAGTCTGGAAAACATACCACTTTTGTCATGGGATAAATAAGTATATCTTTTATTTAGCTAATTGATTAAAGATTAAAGATGATAAACCATAATTGATAAAACTGCATGTTTTACCATTTTTTCATTGGAACACACACCATAAGAATTGGCTTAATAATTGGTTAAAGATATCAGATGATAACAGATACAGAATTTAACTACAATGACATGGATCTAAAATGAGAATATATCCATATAATATCCATTGTGGTTTGATGCATATAGAAAAACCATTTGAGAAATATGAACCATACTATTTATAACTTGATAAAAAAGAACTTTGCAATTTGCAGTTTGAGAAATATGAGAAGGCTAATTCCTTCATGCTTGTCTATGGTTGGTTAGTTCATGGCAACTTTCATTAACATGCGAACCAAGTAATAAGACTATTAAAATTCCGTACCTGACTTTTCATTAACGTGTGAACTAACTGCTCTAGCTCTGAAATCCTATGTTGACATTAAGCTACCTGCTTATCTTTGATGTTAGACATAACTGCCCTGGACATGGTTACACCCCTTCCCATTGCTCGTAGTCGTCCCGGTCTGTCTTGTCCCAATACTAATGAGAGAGCATCTTCTTTGAACTTACATGTTAAGCTAGATTGCGACTCATTTTGAACATTTTTTATTTTCTCCTACAAAAGTGAACACAAATTATATTTTGTAAATTAGTTCTAAATTATATATTTTCAAAAAATTATGCTTAAATAAACAGTACATAGCACTTACAATAGCATCTGCAACATGCGCATTCACTGGCTCACCATTTTTCCGAGTGTGAGATTTAATCCAAACATCAGATCTAAAAATGGAAGAGGGATTGATACTTTCCTCTTTCTGCATTAAAAAAGACAACATTAAACAAAACTAAAAGCCATATTTAATAAATCGATATTTTTCTCACCAAATCTTCAGTTAATCGAGCCATCCCTCGACGACTACATGTGTGTGGCATTTGCATGTCCTTCATGGATTTGAATTTTTCACTTCATAACTAGAGTACAAGTTTTTTCACATTGATTAGTTAATTTGCATTTTATGTACGCTTATATATCATATAAGAAATAATAAAAATTACATTACAATTACCTTAAACTCTTTACTCGTCTTTGACTCAATAAACTTCTTCCATTCCTTCATAGTTTTGACGTTTTCTGGTTTTAGTTGCAGTTGTTCCTCCTTGGTTTTTGCTTGTAATATCTTTTTAACGAATTTGCTTTTCGAACACCTCCAAATGCATCCCATTTGCTGAAAAATGGGAGCCTTTTTTCATTCCTCGTCTACTTTAAATCTAGCCTATAACATTCATCAAAGTGATAATCAAAATAATTTATTATTACATACAACAAATGATTCAAACTTATACTGCTGCTACCATGCTAATCAAATAAAAAGGTTCAACACTGTAGATGTATTTCAAACTTATACTGCTGCTACCATGCTAATTAAATTTATGTATAGCTGTGTATTAAAGATGTAGGATGGTAGTAACATCAGTCCAATGATTACATATGAACTTCACAAGAGTAACAAAATTAGGTTAAGCACGTACCCTCCTAAACTTCAGGAGCACAATTTTAATGGACAAAGTTATGAAAACAGGTTAAAGACTTAAAGGAACCAAAGAGTTACTGCTAATAAATTAGTGGATGAAATATGTCAAAATCGATAACAATACTTGGGAAGAAAACATATCTACTGTACGAAGTCCAAGATTTATGCATTAGAAGGCTTTATATGTACTCTTGTTTAAATCATTAGATTCACCTTTCACACTTTTACATGACCATACAAATGCATAGGGAAATATGAGAAACGACAAATTTATCACGGACAACTGATATTACAGCAACAGAGTATAAATGAAACTATACGTAAATACAGATCCAAACTTAAAAGATACAAAATGAAAGGAGAACAAAATATATCCAATATGGCTCTTAAGAAAAGGAACCACGCAAATGAAACGTAATTCATGCAAGCAGATAAACAAGTAATTTTAAAATTAAAATTAAAATCTTACAACATACACCTTAATTTACAAATATAATCTCGACTCGTCCTGTTTTCCAACCCATAAGTGCATCAATATCAGATTCTTAATAGACCTCAACCTTTAAGCACACAATTACTCTACAATACAACACTAATGTGACCGAGTGGTATAGGGAACATATATGTTTTATCTATAATAAAAACCCTTATAGGAAAACATCACATACAACTTGTAATATAATTGTTGTATGTTTAGCATTTTTAAATCTCTGGCCACAAAAATTAGCAGGAGCATATAAGCAAAAACCGTAATTGCTCTGAACTACTGTCTAAAGTCCAAGATTTTTAACCATAAATTTTCACACAACACAACCATAAATTTAACCATAAATAACAATGTACAGGCTAGGAACTGCTATACATAAATTTAACCATAAATAAAACCTATGGTGTGCATAAATTTATTGACAAGCAATACAGACATGGTTGCTAAACTTATGAACGTTTCAACATAAATTTAACCATAAATTTCAGGAGCACATTTCAGAAGCACATTTTACCTGAACGGATTTCCATAGAACTACTTTCAGATCGTCACCAAGTTGCCTCCAATCATCAAGTGTAAATGAAACGTGCTCACGGACAAGTGGCCCTCAATAAGAAGATAATTTCACCGAGCCTTTCCCTACCGGTATGCCCGATGAATTAAACTCAATATCAATTCGGCTTGCAACATCCGAAGGAAGTCTTTTAACTTTAGTTGGGCCTCTAGTCCTCTTTTTGAAACTTGTTTTGCTTCAACATCTTCGATTGCTCTATCCACTTCCACTGCAGTTTCAGGATTTTCAACAATTTGCATAGTTGTGGAAGCGGTTGGCTTGCTTGCATTTCCAACATCCATGTTTTCTGGAGGTGGCTCAATATGCTCTCCCATTGCATTAGACCCATCGGATGCACATTCGGATTCTACAAGTCTTCTTTGATAGCGAGTAAGCTTCTTGCTTGTTGTTTTCTTTGTACTTTTAACCATTTTCTGCAAGTATAATACACATGCATAAGTATAGATAATAATACACATGCATAAGGCACATGTGTATGAAGTGTGAGCTTTGTTATACTCTATAAAATCACATTCGTTTACATGCCATATTTGGTTGCTGCGAATTTCAACGATGAAGCCTATTAAAATATCGATTTTCTCTTCTCTTCTTTTACATACACACACACACACATATGTCTGTATATTGCATCAGCTGAAAATCATGTCTAGCGAACAACAAACTCGATGGTTTCAGCCAGCGACACATAGAAAATGGATTGAACCCATCTGTAGCTAGACCAAGTCTAAGATTACGTGGATCGGCTGAAAATGTTTTCCAATTTTCATCAATCATGCTCCATGTTACAGAATCTACAGGGTGTCGCATCTTTCCATCACTACTTTTATTTTTGAAATGCCATCTTAATTCTTCGGCCATCTTTTTAGATCTGAACATTCTTCTAAATCTTGGGATTATTGGAAAATATCTCAACACTTTAACTGGGATACCCTGCATAATCTCCTTTGTATCTTGATTTATCTTCCATCGCGACGAACCGCATTTAGGACAGTTATTTAAATTTTTGTACTCTTTACAGAAAAGACAACAATCATTCTCACAAGCATGAATTTTTTCAAACCCCATGTCAAATAGTTTGAGGAATTTCTTTACTTCATATAAAGTCTTGGGGAGTACGTTATTCTTTGGTAGAAACAAATGTTGGACGGTAAGAAGTTTATCAAAACCAGTATCAGATAATCCAGTTTCACATTTAAGATTATACAAAATAGTAATGGCGGATAACTTTGTATGGTCTGTGCAACCAGGATACAATGGGGTTTCTGCATCCTCCAAATTTTTAAGTAAATCATCATGGCGTCTTTGTGCATCGTCCTTATCTTTGTCATCATCAAAAAAAGTATGATTAAAATAGTCTTCATCTTCATAGTGAATCATTTTGAGCAAGTCGTACGTCTCGCCCATTTTAATCTTTTTTTCAACATTCACTTGCTCGCCATGATTATACCATGTATCGTCTTTATACTTAGGATCCATTCCCTTTATAATTAGGTGCTCAACAACGGTTTCACCACATTGACGACTAAGATTTCAACAGTCTAAACAAGGACACAATATTTTCTCCACATCTCCTAAATTTTTCTTCGCAACACGCACAAAATTCCGTGCTCCTTGGCCATACTCTCTGCTAGTTCTATGATTAAAATTGAAAACAAAATATTAGCTTTTATTATCAAAATATTAATTCTAAAGTTAAGTATAAATTAGTTACCATATGATTACCTATGTAGACGCAACCAATCTTTCTCCATCATCATATACAATATAAATTTGCAATCGGTTAATCTTCCTCCCTAGTTGTATGAAAAGTAACAGTATGAGTTGCTCTAAGTATTATAAGAGAAAAATAATGTTTGTTGAAATGTACACATTGCTATAACTAGTTTCTTTTACATGGCTTTTTATCCAAAATATTTTGGAATTTTTAATGGGTTCTTGGATTGTTCTTCCTTTCTTCTTTACTACACTAATTTCCCATTCAGGGCCTCAGGCTTCTCAAATCGAAAAATAAGTATAAAGCATGAGCATTACCAAAACTAAATTCCATTTTCAACCTCATTAATATTGGATACATTACGAGTGATACATATAAAAATTCATATATAACAGAACATGAGAGTTGCCCTTCAATGGGTCCTCGTTCCAATTGCTCGAAAAGAATATTTTTGAAAAATTC
This sequence comes from Allium fistulosum, assembly GCA_030737815.1. NCBI lineage: Eukaryota > Viridiplantae > Streptophyta > Magnoliopsida > Asparagales > Amaryllidaceae > Allium > Allium fistulosum. The sequence goes on from CM060907.1 coordinate 681,860,025, forward strand.
AAGTGGGAAATTATTGGAAATTTTTTGAATTGAAATGAATTATTAAAAATACGAGAAGAGCATATAAGCTCTTATTTGAGAATACTCCCACATTGTAAGGTAATGGTCATGTTTTTAGATGTGTGAAGTATATTGATATAGACTATTTTCTATGGTACTCTTAATTATAAAAATAGCATTTCTATAAAAGTTAACATTAGCACCAAACTGTTTCCAAAAAAATTTCCATTACAACGGCGCTATTTTGTAGCACCGGAGTAATGTCTATGCATTACCCCTCTCCTGATACTTGGCTTGCGCCATTAACAACAATTTTATCCACTTATACAACAATGCCAGAACCATATACAACAACGCCTGATATACTTAAAAGTTATATCCAATTGACAAAATTAGTTGAAGGGAAGACCTTCACACTTGTGAAAACAGAAGTCTGCAGAACCACCTGTACCTAAGATCTAAAGTCATGCGCATGCATGCACAAAGGAAATGACATTTTGAAATTAATTTTATCAGCAAACTCAACTACTGAAAATCTAAAGTCATGCGCATGCATGCAGAACCACCTGTACCAAGCGATGTTACATTCATTTAATTTTTAAAAATTTAATTCACTTACCATAATACTAACGATAAAATAGGGTAAGAAGAGAAGGAAATTAAATTAAAATGTACTTGGTTATGGTGCATGGAGTGACGTAGAATACTATGCTAGTATGGTTAGGAGATACAACATGAACCAAAGCATGTGAGGTAGAATAGTGTTGAATAGAAAGCAAGGGTTCTACCAAAGATCCGTGAAGTTATTATAGAAAACACATGGTTTGTTGTAGTATCAAATTATTTGTAGTAAAAATTGATTTATCTTTCCTGTTGTAGTAAAAAAAGAAAAGGTGACGTGGTAGATAAACTAATTATTTTTTAAATTATGTAAATGATCAAAGATGCCATTTTTGTGGATGGATCAGGAAACTAAAAACACAGATTCATATACAACTTACCATTTCATTAAAATTTATAACTACATTTATAATCCTACATCTCAACTGCAGTCAAAGTTTAAAATGATAGAAACACAAATTTCACAAAACCATAATTCACTAAACCAACTTTTACTTAATTCTGTGCATGTATCCTAAGTTCTATCTCAACCAGGCAGTGGGCAGTATGCCACAATCAGATAATCCAACAAATATCACTGACGAGTTCCAAAATCCTAACCAGATAAAATCGAACAAGCAATTATCCTCTTCGAAAACAACCTTTTGGCATTCATGTGAATTTTTAAGTTTGGCTGAACGAATAAAACAATAATGGAAAAACTACATATTAGTCTGGTATGAAGGCAAATAGATTTTGTTGAACTCTAAACATGTAAAATATGGTTTTTGTTTAACTTCATAAGAATGTCTAACCGAATTAATTTTTATTACTATCACTGTTTAAAAGAAAAAAACATTATATATTCGCACTTAATGTAGTGATGCTGGAGAAGGAGAAGGGTTAGGAAAAGGGAGTCTGGTGATTGAATTGAGGTAGGCAGAAGTGATATGCACAGTGCAAATGTTATCAGAAAACAAAACAAATGCAATTTGTAAAAGAGAACTTTGATTCAAATGCAATAAAATGTTTGTTTTTTTAGCACTGTGATTCAATTTGTAAAAGTAACAAAATAGAGGAACAAAAGAAAATAGGGACATGATTAACAAGTGCACAATGACAAGAAAATGCAACAGTGAATCAAATTGCAAAGAAAACTAAACTAATAGAGAACAGTATGTTGTAACACAGAATGAACAGTAAATTCAAAACAAAAATTCAATTTTTTTTGAAACTAAAGTAGAAGATGCAAAATAAAAGAAAACAGATCACAAATTGAAACTAACACATGCAAATAAAAATGGACTTTTTTTATGAAAACTAACACAAATTAAAAGAAAATAAAAATTAATCTAAAGAGTAATATGTTTTAATGCCGTTATAGTTTGATTATTTGTTTTGAAAAAATTTAACTTGTCATACAGAAGATAAGGGTATTGCATTTCCATGACTCTTTTTAGAATAGTATAAAAGATTAGCAGTACTCTTAGGATTGTGGTTTTCGGAAAGAAATTTTTAAAATGTTTATTTTAGTATATTTTGAGTTTTCTGTGCCAACAAATGTACTCCAGTCTTCTTAAAACTGGTTCATTAGGTGAAACACTTGTCCCTGGTCTTTATTTTGGCAACAAATATAAGTTGTTTAACACCATTTTGCTCTAAATTTTAAATTTTTATCCATTAACAGCTTTCATGCAAATTGAAAAACATAGCATAGCTGAAAAGAGAAACATACAGGCAAATCAATTATTAAAAGTTATTTGCCTTCATAGTATGAATTGTAGTAAGCAACATGGTATCCTATAAAACAATGTTAAGCCTACAGGCAAATCAATTATTAAAAAATACTTGATTGATACAAACTGTCATAGACTGTATGGACCAAGCAAATGACCTTTTTCCAAACATGAAACCTTATCAGTTCACTGTCTATGATTACGGAACAAAGCAAGTGCTTCAGGTTGATGGGTCAAAATGAAATCGTCATTAAGAACATGTTTCACTGCTGAAATAACATATATGAAAAAATCAATCATAAATAAGAAAGTAGGAAATACACAAGTAAAAAAACATTGACTTATTCAATAGTTATCATACAAAGTCATTTGGCATGCCATGACTAACGAGCAACTTCCATATATGAAGATGAATAATGATGGTGGTCAGGTTTAAAACTAGATGTAGCAAACATACATCACTAAATTGAAGTGACAATTTTAGCAATCTCCTAGCTAGTTTAAAAGGCAACACATGCAAATCATATTTCTGTATTTTATTTTCTCTTTCTGAATTACTAAGAGTATTGTACATTAGTTGAGTATGTACAACAATTAGTGGAGAAATTTATATCAGACTACATATTGTATCCTTACTATTGAAAGCTTATCTACATTATACAACCATCTCAATCAATAAGTTTAATCAAACTGTTGGATTCAGAACGACACATGAAGCGGTTTAGGATTCCTAATTAAAGTTCTGCTAAGTTGTTTTGTCCCAACACTAAAAGATCCAACCTCAATGATATATTATAAAATTGGAATGACACAGGAAGTAATTATAAACTTCCAGTTTATATTTACAAACATTCTTCATAACAACAACAACAAAAAATTGTTATGGAAGATATTTGATAAAGTAGCAGATAAGTAGTTAAACAAGCTAGGAAGGTTTGTTGTCATGGAATACAAAACATTTTAATGAAAATCATGTGAACCCTACAAAATCCAAATCTAATAACTGAAACGCATCAAATAACTGAAACGAATCTAATATACCTCAACAGCGCACTATAATTACCGTTCGAATCTGAAGCGAAACTGAATCAAATCGCGTGAACCCTACAAAATCCAAATTCTGAGTTAGGGCTTGTCGACGAGCAACTCAATCGAATGGCAGAAGGAAGAAATGAGATGATGAGAAGAATCGCAATCATAATCAAAATCTAACGAGAATTAATTTGGTACGTACCTCAAAACCTAGAATTTACGATGAGAAGAAATGAGATGACGAGAGTAGGAAGAGAGGAGAATTAATGGCAGGAAATTAACAGAAAGAAGGGGGAAAATTAAAATAGGGGACGAAGATGAAAATAGAGGGAAGAAGGCAATGACGGAGGGAAGAAAACGAAAAAAGGGGGAAGAAAAATAAAATACGAGGGAAGGGAATTTTTGTTTACTAAGTACGCGGCAAATTTTTTTCTTAGCTTTATACGAAACACGTTTACACGTACAAAATTTTTTCTCAGCGTTTACACAAATTGTCCATATCATCCAAAATTACTTTTGACCGCATTTACTCCCTAAACGCTGATAGTAATTGCTGTTGAAACTAAATTTTGTTGTAGTGATATATCGAAATATAGGTTTTCAATATTTTTAAACTCAATGGAACTAATTCCAAACTCTAATTATATTGATATATAAGTTAGCTTTTAAAATCAAATTATTTTAATTAAATTTATTTAATTGATTTCTACGCGTTTCAAGCCTGCATGATCAAACGATAAGTTTGATCGCTACGAAACTTGAAATACTATAATAATTCACTATTATAGATCCAATGAAATTGGTTTCATCGAAATCCAAGACAGCGCCTAAAAAGACTAAGTTTACACGTTAATTAAAACAATCTATTTTAAAAATCAATTTAATCACTTTTAAATTCAAAATTAAAAGTTTTCTTTCATCGTCCTTGATCAAACTAGAATTTATAATCTTTTAGAATTAAATTTTCCATGTTAAATCCATGATTTAAATATTACATTAATTTCAATCATTATATTATAATAGAAATAATAACCTAGTTTATTATAATTTAAATTCCAATATATTCTTTTATTTTTGATTTAAATGTTCTTATATTAAATCAACTATTACCTTATGAATTTATTTAACATAAGATTTCATCTTATTATTCTCATATTCTACAATTGACATCTTTTACCGTATTAATTTCAATATTTCAATTACATTAAATTTCATTGATTTCCAAATTAATTTCTAATGGATTAAATAATAAGATGATAATTAAAACAATTGTTATACATCTTAGTAATGTAAACACATTTATAAATTTATTGTTTACAAACAAAAGCTAATCAATTTACGTATAAAATAATTGATTTCATATTCTATATTAAAACCATTTCCAATTAAATAACATATAATTTCTATTTTTAATACAACATTTAATTTATTCCTTATTAAACTTACAATTGATTGAAATTATATTAAACCAGTTGTCAATTACCTTCAATCAATATTATTAAATTATATTCTAATAACTTTTTTCCTATTAATAAATCATAAATTTTTATTTCTGACAATATTAAAATCCAAAGTCTTATTTAATTAGATATTTTTAATTATCAAAAATACGGGTCGTTACAATCTCCCCCACTCAAAACTTTTCGTCCCCGAATAGGAACAAGAAAGAATCAAGAGATTTGATATATTTTATTTAAAATAGTCAATTTATAACCATTAAATTACATATTTAAGTTTAATATAAATTTGAAAATAACTGAACTTCAATGAAAATTCTTCTAAGTCCTAAATTTATGATTTTTTTGGCAGCATCTCCTTTGCGCGTTTAGATATGGAAAAATAACAATTTCAATAATTACATGTATATATCAAATTTTGATTAAAAGCGTCCTAAACCATGGGAGAAATAATAAAACACTACTACAAAAACCGTAATCCGAAAACGTACCTATTTATCGGGCAAACAAACTTTATTTATGAAACCAAATGCAACTGCTATTGCTTCCATAAACCTGTATTTTACTTATACAATCCAAAGGAGTTAAAATTATGTAAAAAGAGTAATATATTTGTTGTTTCAAATCAATAGCACAAGCAACATAACATATATAATAATCACATGCAAATAGAAGCAGTACGACCATTATATGCAACAAAATAATCCATTATACATCCATAGCAACCAAAACTAATGGTTTGTTCAGGTTCAAAACTTTTCATTGTATAAGGGTGATAAATATCTACCAAGTGTACGGTACGTTCGACAGCCTTAGTTAATTACTTAATAGATTACTCATACAACCTCAAACAATTAGAAGCATCCTTTCCCAAACTTTCCATAAGCCGACAACATAGAAATTTAAGTATTATTTAAGTTTAATTGATAGGTTTCTTTTCACATTATTTACCTTTTATTTATTTTCAATCATTCATACAATGTCATCCTTTTTTATTCATTCATTTACTTACATATTTTTTTCCATTCAATATTTAAAATCATCAATGAATAAATTCTTAAAGTATTACATAAGTTTCTTTATAGTTTAGTACACATTTATTATTTACCTATATAACTTGATTAATAGTCATTAATGAATCATTATTCAGGTTCACCTAAACTTAGTTCACATTTATTCCTATATATATGGTATCATTTAATATTAATCTATTTATGAACCATTTGTAAATTATTCCAAAATATTTTATGTTTATAAACATTTTATAAGATTCATCTCCTTTCACGAACATAATTCAAGTTTATAATTATCTTAGAAAGCTATAACTTAACTTATAAACATTCTTTGCGCTTACTTTTTATTTTCCAATCAATTTACAAGACATAAACCTATAATTTGTTTACTTTCTTAAGTTCACGTTCATTTCCTTAAATAGTATTTCACTTTTACCATTCAATTTATTATTCTGCATTTTAAAGCATTAACTTAAGTATATAACATTTCATGTGCATCTTAATTCTTTGTTTATAAATGTTTCTTTAAACATAATTTCATTTTTGAAACATTATTATTACTTAAGTTTTTTTTACTTATTGGATATTCCATTATCTTATAATTTACAGGTTATCTTTTTATTCCCGTTAGACACTTAGCTTTAATTCCATAGTTCAATTTAGAAGTTTCCAACCAGTTAAAATTGTCGAAAATTCCATTACATTACAATAATTGAAACTCACTAATTAATAGAAAACTTAAGAACTAAATACCGAGTTTCATTTATTTTAAAATAATATATACTTATATCAGTATATCAAATCATACATAGGAAATTTATATCAAAATTTGTTTATTAAATCAAATGCATAGCAAAGCTACTAAGTGCCCACCCCCACTTTGAGACTTGAAAATGAATGTCGATGATGAGGCCGTCATCACCGAAATTATTTTCCAATGACAGAAGAGAGGAGTACAGAACTTACTTCCTTTTTAAATTTATTCAAAGCATTTCTTTCAAGAAACCTTTGAAAACATTTTGGAAACATATCTATTTGCAAATTCTTCCAAATAATCCTAATATTATTCTTTTCCAAATCTTTGAAAACGCAATTTCAAAACACCGGAACTTAAGTTCCTAAATTTTCAATTTTAATTCCTTTTATTTGTGAATATTATTTTACAAACCATATTTATAAAATTCACTTTCTAACAAACAAACATATTACATACAACTATATTCATTTATGAAAAATTATTCTTTTATATACAAAATATAATATTTGGTAAAATTATTTTATTTACCTATTTCAAAAATAATATTGTGTCGGTCTGCCCTATTCAAGTGTTTAGAAATCTCTATCGATGTCATAGCGTCCAATGTACCAACCAGAATTCATAAGTACTCAATAGAACAAATTAACACAATATAAAACAATTTTTATAGTACTAACAAATATGCTCTCTCATAAATACATACACTCAAACTCATTCTAGGGTATTACTAACCCTATCTGTAACAACCCTAGATTTTGGCCTATATTTTAATTTTTGACTTTATTTTATTTTAAATTATTTTAAACTTGTTCTATTTCAAACATTTCATTTTAAATATAAATATTGACTATTAAGTGATTTATAGTTCAAACTAGTATAAATTGGATATTTCATTGAAAAGTGAATTTCTATTGAAACTGGTCAAACTTTGACTTTTGAACTTTAAATATTTCAAATTCTTAAATTTTATCTTTTATTATGAAAATAGATTTAATTCCATGGATACAGCTTTTCATTTCGTTGGAAACGGAGTAAAATTGTGAAAGTTATGTATATTTCAATATTGTGTGTAAACTGATGTATTTAGCAATATTGTCTATTTTAAATTATATTTTATTTGTCATATTTTGTTCTAATATGTGTTAGTATTTTATTTTATGTATAATTTTGTCTTTTAAATAATTTAAAGTGATTTTATAATTTTTCCAAAGCGTATTGAATTTATTTTCTATTTTTAAAGGCTAGTTTCTATTTTTCTGCTATTTTCTTCAATTAAATTATATTTAATTAAAATTTATTTATTCATTTTGTGAATGCATTTTTATTTTATGTTATTATCTTTGTTTATAAATGTTTTACAAGTCCATAAACTTTTTCCAAAGTTCATTGCATTTATTTTTCATATTTTCAAGACTAGTTACAATTTTTGCTGTTTTACTTAATTAAATTTTATATAATTAATAATTAATTAATTTATTTTTGTTTATTTACTAAATTTTCGTATTTTTATCTGAGTTTATATATATATTTCAGTTATATAAAACTTAAAAAGAAATTAGAGGAAATATGAAAAGTTTTAAACTATTGAAATTCCTATGGCTTTTCACCTCCCGACCTTTCACTTTCTCAACTCCTCTCTTCAATGTTTTTGGCCATGCATACCCTATTCTTTTCAGCGGACTTCTTTTCATTTTTTTCATGCAAACACTTCTCTTTCTCCTCCAAAAAAATCACGGCCATGGCTTCAAAATTTTGGGTAAAAATTCCTTCTTTCTTCCTTGTTTTCTATGTTTTTTCTATTGAAACTGCATATGCTCTCTACCTTCATAGTTTGGTTCCTCCTCCTCCAGGCTTTGGCCGACCACCATGACCCCCTTCCTCTGACCATCACCCATCCTAGCAACCCTCCTCCTCAGGCCTAACCAATCCAAGTCCAAGATCTACATAAAATCCACCAAAAACCATCACAAACTATCACTTATGACCTAGAATTGTCATCTCCTCCTTCTACCACCTTTTGCCACCACTACCTCCACCACCACCACCTCTGACCTGACCTTCCACCACCTCTGGCCCACACTCCAGCCACCACCTGACCACCACATACCATGGCCAAGCCACATCAGCAAGGGGCCGAACCCTATGGTGCAACAAAAGCCACACTTTGCCTTGAAACCCTTTGGTATTCCATTGCCTTCAACACCTTGTAACTTCCACTCACCTTCATCACCTTGTAGCCGCACCTTTTCCAGACCATACCTGATCCAAACCATGCCTTTAGCCGTGCCATTTCAGATCTGGAGCTGAAGCATAGGTGGTAGGAAGCAAGTGCAAACACATTGACTTTGTTTATGCATCCATTTCTAGCATTGTTTATTGAATTTTTGGGTTGAAATCTTATGTTGTTTGTAATTGTTTGGTTTGAATGTGACAAGGCAATTAGCTTTGGCTCTCCCACACTCAAATAATTATCGTGCTCTCGTGCCTCTGGAAATCTTTGTTGTGCGTTTGTGGTTGTCATCTCCAGCTTGAACAAGTGAGTAATTCTCACCAGACAATGTGTACTTATATAACTAGTAAATTTACACCATTTGAATCTGTAAAATTATATCATCCTGTTGTAACTGTTATATTATGATCATATAATGTTTACCCCTATTATTACATATGTTATATCATCTATTACTGTTATCTCATGCTATTCTGTTTATTTATATCAGTTTATCACACTGCAAGTTCCCTGTAGATTAGAATCACTATGGGTTGAAATGATACATACCCGAACGGACTTTAGAATAAGGAAAAATCGTTATGGGCTGAAATGATAGGCCTGAACGGTTTTTATTTATTTATTTATATTACTTGGGATTGCGGGTTTGAAATGATAAAACCCGGTTTTTCTTTGTAAACTGCGGATTGAAATGATACATATCCGTATCACTTGACCTAGGCTAGAAAATTATATACAGACCTGTGGTTTATATATTTTTCTGAAATTTTTAAAATACATTTTTTAATGTAAATATTATGGTATTTTGATTTAAATTTCATTAAAATGATTTCTATAAAGTATTTGTGATTTTCTACAAATTAAATAAGTGAATTAAGTAAATGGTGAAGTAGAATTTGAAATATAAATTAATTTTGGAATTTATGATTTTGTTTATAAATGGAATTTTTGTAAAGTAAGAAAATATGACAAATTTGATTTAAAGATGAATTTAATGATTTTTATTAAGTAATAATAATGTTTTAAAGGTGTTAATGATTTTGTATAAATTAAATTATGGAATAAATGAACATTTAAGCTGAATTTGGAAATATAACTTAAATTGAATTTTGTGAAATTTGTTTAAAAGTGAAATTTTAATTAAGTAAAATAAATGGAAATAAGCTATATTTTTGGAAATTTAAACTTAGTTGTTAAGTTAATAATTTAATTAAAGAAATGAAAATTTAATTGTTATTAAATTTGATTTTTGTATGGAAATTTGACTTTATAAAATCATAGAAATAAAGTTATTTAAATGATTGTGTTAAATGCGAAATATATGATTTTATAAGTTAAAATGATTTATATTAAAAATTAATTATTTGTGGAATTGTAAATAAAACTCTAAATATGATTTAACAACATTTTGAAATGTAATGTAAAGGATATTACAGCATTTTGTAAATGTTGTAGTGTTTTAAATGAACTAAAAGGTTAATTTGAAATAAAGGCCATTATAGCACTTTGTAAGTGCTATAGTGGTTAAACTTAACATGTAAGTTAATTGAAACTTAAAAGAAATCTATTACAGCATTTATCGCTGTCTTTTGTTAATTAACTGTTTTAAACTATAACTTTACGTAGCATTTTATAAGTGCTACGGAAACTATATTTTGTTGTTTTAAATTAATTTTAATGAAAAATAATCTCTGGAAAATGATATAATTTTGGGAAATTAAATGTTAAATTTCTAAAGATAATGAAGAGATATTTAAGTGGAAGAATTTGATTTCTAATGTGAGTTTAAAATGGTATTTAAATTTAATAAAATGAATGGATTTAAATGGTATTTAATTGAATAAAAATGAATGGTGTTTTGAATAATATTTTGATATTGTGAAATGAGTTTGAAATGATACTTGATTTCTGACTTATTTAATTTATTTGATAAATGAATATTTGAAGTATATATTAATTGAGTTTATTTAAATGATATTGGATTTATGAAATGTGGGAGATTAAAAGTTTTGAAATATACTAAAGATTGAATATTGTATTTTGTGGATTTAATCTATATTGGGAATTGATAAGATTTGAAACGGTTTGTTGGTAAACTGTAATTGAATTGAAATTTGATGGTTTGAATTTAATAAGTTTGTAAATGTATAGAATTAAAAGATGATTTTAAATATATGATTTCGAAATGCTGTGATTTTCAAAGTATAATGATTTCAAATGTTTTGTTTCAAAAGAGTTATAAATTTGAAAGTATAGACTATCTGAAAGGTGAATATATGTTTGAAATGGAAATGATGTTGTTTTGAAATGAACATAGTTTTGAAATAAAATGATTTTGGTTTCGAAGTATAACTATCAAAGGTATGATATTTTGATATATAAAAATGATTTGAAATAAAGTTTGAAAAGATATAATATTTTGATGTATTAAAATGATTTGAAAAGAAGTTTGAAAGGATACGATATTTTAGAATATTGAAATGATTTGGAAATGATAAATCTTTATTTTGATAAAGACATGATTTTGAAATGATATCTTATTTTGAAGTAAAGTATTATTTTTAAAAGTTATAACCACAGGTTATAATAACGATTGGTTGGCAAAGAGACCGGGATCGGATATGGACATACTCTCTGTCGATACCGAAAACCACTTTGACAACCGTGTACGCGGTGGAGATTCCAGAATGAAGTAGGATGGTGGCGACGTTCTTAAGGTATGTTACGTGGACCCAATTCCCGTGAGTTGGCATAAGGTGGCTAAAACAGGAGCGATTGACGGACCAAGGAGGTAGCACCTCTTATCGGACACACTTCTTCGATACCATTCTATTACTTGTGATTGATTTGGTGGCCACCCTTGATTGGGAGTGTTGTTCGAGGTGGGCGGTAGTGGCTGCTATGCGTCACCACTAGTCCGGATGCGTAATTGGTATATCTACCCTGGCATTGCCTAGTTGTGCCGTGTCACCTACCATATCGAGCTTTACTACGATTATGATTTTAAGATCCGACCGCGTTAAGGTTCTCCATCCCCTTAACGCTATTTTCTATATGATTATACTTTACTGATTAGACATTATTATAATAGCGAATATTACTACATAGTAGATAGTTTAACGGATCCTTAAAGAATGGGCGGTCCCAAGCATTCTTTAAGTTACTTGTACCTTATTACAGTTCACTTGAGTTGGTTTATATTATATAAGTATATATTGTCCTGACTCGAGTGTTTGTGTTTTGCTTTACGCTCGGGTCAGCCTGAGTATTCACAGATTTGGATTTCCACCTTCTGGAGATTTGAATCGCTGGAGATTATCTGCTAGTCTTGTTCTATCGACTTCAGTTAGGTTGCTCTGTTCAGCTTGTACTTGGTTATCTTATTTATACTTCCGTTGTACTCTATTTCTTCTATTGTATCTTATGTACTCTGATATATTTATATAGTAGCTTCATGAACTACTATTTCTTTTACTTCCGCTGCATTATTTTACTCTGTGTCTGTGATCTGTGATTATATTTATTTACTGTATATTCTGAGATTTGCCAAATTTTAATTACAACGCGGTATTTTGAGCAATTCAACTCCGGCATGAGTGTCTACCTATACACTTATAATGGATGCGAATGGTTGAAAATATCGGGTCGTTACAGTTGGTATCAGAGCTTTGGCTTTGAGGCAAAACTCAGCATATAGAGTAGATTTATTTACAGAATCACTTTCGTTCGAGTTTGAATCTTTTCCTCTTGATTCGAATTTCCTTTTAATTTTTGGAACGTTCCCTGCGGTTCCAAAATTCATTCTTGTCCCTCACTATTCATCTTCTTTTGATTCTGGAGTATCCCATAACTCCGCTTCGAATGAGCTTTATAGTGAATTGGTGGTCTCGCCAATATTCTAATGACTTGTAAAAGGGGGAAAACTCCTTTACAAATTTGCATCGATTCACCAAAGATTTATATTTATCCTTGGTTTAGATGCTAATATCTTTTGTTATTCCAAACTCTATCTCTTGAGATTGGATGTAGATTTACCCCAGGAAAATCCACATTTGCTCTTATTCATTAAGTCACGGTTGACCCGGTTAAGGTTGCCCGCGATTTATCTAAGCTTATCCATCTTCATATTTTTTTAATTAATCATCTTGTCTTTGTTTCTAAACTATCTCCAACATTTTGAATTGTACTTTTAAATCTATATTTTATTATATATTGTGTTGTTTGAGTTGTTGATGTCGATTTGGGTTTCCGATCGATTCGTCTGATCAACGCTATCGATAGGATTTCTAAAACACTTTGACAGAACAAACCGATACAATATTATTTTAAAATTTGGTTAATTAAATAAATTTTAATATATAAGTAAATTTATGGAACTTAATAAATTGGTTTAAATTGATTATTTAAAATGATAATACTTGATTTATCATTTATTGTTCTACAAAGGAATTTATAAATAGTTGTTTATAAATTTATTTGGGAACTGAAATGAATTTAAAACAAGAAATTTAAAGAGTTTAATTTCCGATGGATTTCAAACCTTGTGTTTAAAATTTTTAAAAGGACATTATTTAAAGTATTTTTGAATAAATTTTTTTTTTGTCTCTAAAGGATTTTAAAGTTTAAAAATTAAGTGCTCTTCTCTTTGTTGCTGGAAAATAATTTCGGTGATGACTGCAGCATCATCGACGTTCATTTTCGAGTTTCGAAGTGAAGAAACCATTCTGTAGTCTTGCTACAGCTTTGTTTTGGAAACTTGATTGATATAAATTTCTAAAATATGATTGATTTATAAAATATATAGATATATGATTTAAATTTGATTTGACAAATTATGTACATACATTTATCTATCTCTAAATGGTTTGAAAGGAATCAGAGATTTTATTCTTAAATTCTATCTTAAATAATAACTTCAAGTATAAAAAGAAAATCAAATTTTTTGAATAGATGATTCAAGCTTGAAATGATTGAATTAGGATGTTTATAGTGTATATTAATTTTAGAAAGTTTTATTTGTATAATTCTCAATTGCATTCCAATATAACTTACCTTAATTTTTAGAAGTTAACAATGTAATTGGATAATATACAATATAAAAAAAAATTTATAAATAAAATTTGAGTGGTTATAATAAATATTATACACTTAAATTTTAGTTATAAAAAGATTTACACAGGTAAATAGACTAAAAGGTTAATTGAATAATTTACAATACAAATGATGTTAAGGGAATTAGGAATAAATTAAAACAGTTATAATAAGTGTAAGCATATTTAACATATGTGATAAAATATTTGAGAGGGATAAATTTAATTATAATTAGGAATAAAGAAGAATTAAATTTATTGAATGTTATACACTTAATTTTAATCAAATCATGATTTTAGAGATTGTTTGTTTAAGAAAATTTGATGATAGATAATGAAATTAGAGATAGTTAAGATTTATTTAACTTGTGTAAAATTAATTATCAGTTAAGCTGAAACCATGGAAATTTCAAACCTATTATCTTATTTTGTTTTTCAAACTTATTACCTAATTTTGTTTTTCAAACTGTCTGTTAGTTGTCCTTATTTTTCCTTATCTTGCTACAGACTGGTATAGGCATCTATCTATAATCTTTTTGCTTAGAAATCTTTCTATAATCTTTATAATCTTTGGTACTCATTTTAAATCTGAGCACTGCTTTCCACTCACACACTGTCGGTCAAGCGGAAAGAGTGAATCAGATTCTAGAGGATCTTTTCGTACTTGTGTTCCTGATTCTGGAGAATCTTGAGAAGACCATCTCCACCTTGTTAAACTTACCTATAACCACAGTTATCAGGTATAATTTCAATCTTTTGTCATCTTGTCTTAATCTCATTTCAATTTTATCTTTCCTGTGTTTTCCCGTACTTCATTCCTTTTCGGGGACGAAAAGTTTTGAGTGGGGGAGAGTGTAACAACCCTAGATTTTGGCCTATATTTTAATTTTTGACTTTATTTTATTTTAAATTATTTTAAACTTGTTATATTTCAAACATTTCATTTTAAATATAAACGTTGACTATTAAGTGATTTATAGTTCAAACTAGTATAAATTGGATATTTCATTGAAAAGTGAATTTCTATTGAAACTGGTCAAACTTTGACTTTTGAACTTTAAATTTAAATATTTCAAATTCTTAAATTTTATCTTTTATTATGAAAATAGATTTAATTCCATGGATACAGCTTTTCGTTTCGTTGGAAATGGAGTAAAATTGTGAAAGTTATGTATATTTCAATATTGTGTGTAAACTGATGTATTTAGCAATATTGTCTATTTTAAATTATATTTTATTTGTCATATTTTGTTCTAATATGTGTTAGTATTTTATTTTATGTATAATTTTGTCTTTTAAATAATTTAAAGTGATTTTATAATTTTTCCAAAGCGTATTGAATTTATTTTCTATTTTTAAAGGCTAGTTTCTATTTTTCTGCTATTTTCTTCAATTAAATTATATTTAATTAAAATTTATTTATTCATTTTGTGAATGCATTTTTATTTTATGTTATTATCTTTGTTTATAAATGTTTTACAAGTCAATAAACTTTTTCCAAAGTTCATTGCATTTATTTTTCATATTTTCAAGACTAGTTGCAATTTTTGCTGTTTTACTTAATTAAATTTTATATAATTAATAATTAATTAATTTATTTTTGTTTATTTACTAAATTTTCGTATTTTTATCTGAGTTTATATATATATTTCAGTTATATAAAACTTAAAAAGAAATTAGAGGAAATATGAAAAGTTTTAAACTATTGAAATTCCTATGGCTTTTCACCTCCCGACCTTTCACTTTCTCAACTCCTCTCTTCAATGTTTTTGGCCATGCATACCCTATTCTTTTCAGCGGACTTCTTTTCATTTTTTTCATGCAAACACTTCTCTTTCTCCTCCAAAAAAATCACGGCCATGGCTTCAAAATTTTGGGTAAAAATTCCTTCTTTCTTCCTTGTTTTCTATGTTTTTTCTATTGAAACTGCATATGCTCTCTACCTTCATAGTTTGGTTCCTCCTCCTCTAGGCTTTGGCCGACCACCACGACCCCCTTCCTCTGACCATCACCCATCCTAGCAACCCTCCTCCTCAGGCCTAACCAATCCAAGTCCAAGATCTACACAAAATCCACCAAAAACCATCACAAACTATCACTTATGACCTAGAATTGTCATCTCCTCCTTCTACCACCTTTTGCCACCACTACCTCCACCACCACCACCTCTGACCTGACCTTCCACCACCTCTGGCCCACACTCCAGCCACCACCTGACCACCACATACCATGGCCAAGCCACATCAGCAAGGGGCCGAACCCTATGGTGCAACAAAAGCCACACTTTGCCTTGAAACCCTTTGGTATTCCATTGCCTTCAACACCTTGTAACTTCCACTCACCTTCATCACCTTGTAGCCGCACCTTTTCCAGACCATACCTGATCCAAACCATGCCTTTAGCCGTGCCATTTCAGATCTGGAGCTGAAGCATAGGTGGTAGGAAGCAAGTGCAAACACATTGACTTTGTTTATGCATCCATTTCTAGCATTGTTTATTGAATTTTTGGGTTGAAATCTTATGTTGTTTGTAATTGTTTGGTTTGAATGTGACAAGGCAATTAGCTTTGGCTCTCCCACACTCAAATAATTATCGTGCTCTCGTGCCTCTGGAAATCTTTGTTGTGCGTTTGTGGTTGTCATCTCCAGCTTGAACAAGTGAGTAATTCTCACCAGACAATGTGTACTTATATAACTAGTAAACTGACACCATTTGAATCTGTAAAATTATATCATCCTGTTGTAACTGTTATATTATGATCATATAATGTTTACCCCTATTATTACATATGTTATATCATCTATTACTGTTATCTCATGCTATTCTGTTTATTTATATCAGTTTATCACACTGCAAGTTCCCTGTAGATTAGAATCACTATGGGTTGAAATGATACGTACCCGAACGGACTTTAGAATAAGGAAAAATCGTTATGGGCTGAAATGATAGGCCTGAACGGTTTTTATTTATTTATTTATATTACTTGGGATTGCGGGTTTGAAATGATAAAACCCGGTTTTTCTTTGTAAACTGCGGATTGAAATGATACATATCCGTATCACTTGACCTAGGCTAGAAAATTATATACAGACCTGTGGTTTATATATTTTTCTGAAATTTTAAAATACATTTTTTAATGTAAATATTATGGTATTTTGATTTAAATTTCATTAAAATGATTTCTATAAAGTATTTGTGATTTTCTACAAATTAAATAAGTGAATTAAGTAAATGGTGAAGTAGAATTTGAAATATAAGTTAATTTTGGAATTTATGATTTTGTTTATAAATGGAATTTTTGTAAAGTAAGAAAATATGACAAATTTGATTTAAAGATGAATTTAATGATTTTCATTAAGTAATAATAATGTTTTAAAGGTGTTAATGATTTTGTATAAATTAAAATATGGAATAAATGAACATTTAAGCTGAATTTGGAAATATAACTTAAATTGAATTTTGTGAAATTTGTTTAAAAGTGAAATTTTAATTAAGTAAAATAAATGGAAATAAGCTATATTTTTGGAAATTTAAACTTAGTTGTTAAGTTAATAATTTAATTAAAGAAATGAAAATTTAATTGTTATTAAATTTGATTTTTGTATGGAAATTTGACTTTATAAAATCATAGAAATAAAGGTATTTAAATGATTGTGTTAAATGTGAAATATATGATTTTATAAGTTAAAATGATTTATATTAAAAATTAATTATTTGTGGAATTGTAAATAAAACTCTAAATATGATTTAACAGCATTTTGAAATGTAATGTAAAGGATATTACAGCATTTTGTAAATGTTGTAGTGTTTTAAATGAACTAAAAGGTTAATTTGAAATAAAGGCCATTATAGCACTTTGTAAGTGCTATAGTGGTTAAACTTAACATGTAAGTTAATTGAAACTTAAAAGAAATCTATTACAGCATTTAACGCTGTCTTTTGTTAATTAACTGTTTTAAACTATAACTTTACGTAGCATTTTATAAGTGCTACGGAAACTATATTTTGTTGTTTTAAATTAATTTTAATGAAAAATAATCTCTGGAAAATGATATAATTTTGGGAAATTAAATGTTAAATTTCTAAAGATAATGAAGAGATATTTAAGTGAAAGAATTTGATTTCTAATGTGAGTTTAAAATGGTATTTAAATTTAATAAAATGAATGGATTTAAATGGTATTTAATTGAATAAAAATGAATGGTGTTTTGAATAATATTTTGATATTGTGAAATGAGTTTGAAATGATACTTGATTTCTGACTTATTTAATTTATTTGATAAATGAATATTTGAAGTATATATTAATTGAGTTTATTTAAATGATATTGGATTTATGAAATGTGGGAGATTAAAAGTTTTGAAATATACTAAAGATTGAATATTGTATTTTGTGGATTTAATCTATATTGGGAATTGATAAGATTTGAAACGGTTTGTTGGTAAACTGTAATTGAATTGAAATTTGATGGTTTGAATTTAATAAGTTTGTAGATGTATAGAATTAAAAGATGATTTTAAATATATGATTTCGAAATGCTGTGATTTTCAAAGTATAATGATTTCAAATGTTTTGTTTCAAAAGAGTTATAAATTTGAAAGTATAGACTATCTGAAAGGTGAATATATGTTTGAAATGGAAATGATGTTGTTTTGAAATGAACATAGTTTTGAAATAAAATGATTTTGGTTTCGAAGTATAACTATCAAAGGTATGATATTTTGATATATAAAAATGATTTGAAATAAAGTTTGAAAAGATATAATATTTTGATGTATTAAAATGATTTGAAAAGAAGTTTGAAAGGATACGATATTTTAGAATATTGAAATGATTTGGAAATGATAAATCTTTATTTTGATAAAGACATGATTTTGAAATGATATCTTATTTTGAAGTAAAGTATTATTTTTAAAAGTTATAACCACAGGTTATAATAACGATTGGTTGGCAAAGAGACCGGGATCGGATATGGACATACTCTCTGTCGATACCGAAAACCACTTTGACAACCGTGTACGCGGTGGAGATTCCAGAATGAAGTAGGATGGTGGCGACGTTCTTAAGGTATGTTACGTGGACCCAATTCCCGTGAGTTGGCATAAGGTGGCTAAAACAGGAGCGATTGACGGACCAAGGAGGTAGCACCTCTTATCGGACACACTTCTTCGATACCATTCTATTACTTGTGATTGATTTGGTGGCCACCCTTGATTGGGAGTGTTGTTCGAGGTGGGCGGTAGTGGCTGCTATGCGTCACCACTAGTCCGGATGCGTAATTGATATATCTACCCTGGCATTGCCTAGTTGTGCCGTGTCACCTACCATATCGAGCTTTACTACGATTATGATTTTAAGATCCGACCGCGTTAAGGTTCTCCATCCCCTTAACGCTATTTTCTATATGATTATACTTTACTGATTAGACATTATTATAATAGCGAATATTACTACATAGTAGATAGTTTAACGGATCCTTAAAGAATGGGTGGTCCCAAGCATTCTTTAAGTTACTTGTACCTTATTACAGTTCACTTGAGTTGGTTTATATTATATAAGTATATATTGTCCTGACTCGAGTGTTTGTGTTTTGCTTTACGCTCGGGTCAGCCTGAGTATTCACAGATTTGGATTTCCACCTTCTAGAGATTTGAATCGCTGGAGATTATCTGCTAGTCTTGTTCTATCGACTTCAGTTAGGTTGCTCTGTTCAGCTTGTACTTGGTTATCTTATTTATACTTCCGTTGTACTCTATTTCTTCTATTGTATCTTATGTACTCTGATATATTTATATAGTAGCTTCATGAACTACTATTTCTTTTACTTCCGCTGCATTATTTTACTCTGTGTCTGTGATCTGTGATTATATTTATTTACTGTATATTCTGAGATTTGCCAAATTTTAATTACAACGCGGTATTTTGAGCAATTCAACTTCGGCATGAGTGTCTACCTATACACTTATAATGGATGCGAATGGTTGAAAATATCGGGTCGTTACACTATCTCTAATGAGTTAACCCCAACAGGCTAAGGTATCACTAAACCAAATCTCTGATATCAACTATGACGACCCACCTTTTTGGACGGTTTAAATCGACAATAAACCACACATGTCTAACTCAAACCATTCAAAATGAAGGATTGTCAATGGGGTTTAATAAGAAAATAAGAGAAAAGAAGGAAAACAAACCACATAATCTCGTAATGGAATGACAAAATATAATAATTAAATAAACAGTTCATGAAGCTGTTTTACAATATACATTTGATAACACGATTTCTACAACATAATTAGAGTACAATTAACAACATACCAAAATGATGCAGCGGAATAATACTAATAATATAGTATACCAACTCCCTCTTCGTCTTCCAGAAATAATGTCTTCAAACACTGAAAAGCTCAGGCTGACCCGAGCGTAATGAAAAGACAAAACACTCGAGTCAGAACTAAAATTTCTTATGTAAGTTAAATCAACAACAAGTAAATATAGTGTAATAGCTTCAGAGATGTTTACCGGATTTTAAATCTCATATCCAGTGTATAATGTCAGTGCAATAACCTAAGAGATGTTATGGGATTTTCCACCTCCTAAGGATCCGTTAAACTATCTATATGTAGTAAGATACGCTATATATGTAGTGTCTAATCAATAAAATAAAGTTTTTCTTAGCGTTAAGGCTTTACATTAATCCCCCTTAACACATTTTTAAGCACGTAGTCTATGAAGGTCTTGTAACACAACCAGTAACGTAGGTAGCAAGTGAGTCCCCTATAGGTACCATACTAAAACAAAATCGTAGTGGGCACAAATAAGGATAAAGAATATGACAAGGCACATGAGGCGATGCCCAAGGTAGGATAATACGGTTTTGCGTTTCCTGACTGGCGCTAACCCCTAACGGCCCACCGCGAACATCCATCCCATAATCAAATCAAGGTGCACCAACCAAGTCAAAATCAATAGTAATACAAAGAATAGATGTCGCTAGAGGTAGCTACCCTCATTGGTCAGGTATGGCTTCTGTTTTAGTCATTTCAAATTGAAAAAAGTGTCGGGGTCATCCATCATTGTTCTCTTTCTTCAAATCTAGCAAACGCCTCCAATTCAACCACTTCATTTTGGATAACATCCACAGCGCACACAGTTGTTAATTCCAATATTTACAAAGAGTGTGCCAATAAGAGTCCCTGGTCACTTTAACAACCAAACGTCATTTTTCACACCGGTTGGTTCTTTTACATTTAGAAAATGATTTATATTTGATATCAAAATATCATATTCACTTCAAAAATATCACTTCATTTCAAATATATCACTTCATTTCAAAATACCCTATTTACTCAAAATATGTCATTTTCACTTGAAAATATCATTTCAAATTCCAACTTAGGTTATAACCTCATTTAACCACATTCACATTTAAATCAACGATTTAAATATAAACATTCTAACTTTGCACTGAATTTTAAGAAGATAGTTTGAATATTTTTAAATAGTTTAAAATAGTCTAATGATTTAAAATAGTCTAATGATTTAAAATAGTTTGATATAAAATGGTTTGAGTTTTGAAAGTGGTTTACATAGTAAAATAGTTTGGAAAATCTGAATAATTTGAATATTAAAAAGATAGATTTTAAACAGTTCATATTAAAATAATTTATTTTGAAAATAATATCAAATCAAACCGTTTCCTTCCATTTCAACAAATCTGGACCCATGTCCAAATTTCAAATCAACAAAACTCAATTTCCAATCATTCATTTCAATTTAACTCAATTTCGATTTAGTTTCAAATCAAATTGATTTCAATTTCAATTCGAATTAACTTCAATTTTTGAAAAATTCATTTTTGACTTCAAATTCAATTCAACAATTTAATTCAATGATTTAAAATTCCAATTCAATCCTTATTTTAAACCATTTCAATTTATATCAATTTCAAGTCCAATTTCAATTTACTGATTTAAAAAACTTAAATCAAATTACACCTCATTGTTCAATTTAAGGTTCGAATCTTTAAAATAATTCAATTTCCAAAATTAAAGTCATATATCGATTATACTTCACATTTCAATTTTAATTCTTTAAAATAATTTTCTTTTAACCAATTTCAGTTTCAACATTTCAAAGCTTGAATTAGAAAATAATTAAATTCATATAAATCCATAATTTATTTCCTTTAAAACGATGTCATTTAATCAAAACCCAAATTCAAGTTTTTAAAACCATTTAATTTAACCAAACCGGTTCCATATATAATTTTCTACCCTATGACCAAGTGATCAGTTAATTCAATTTTAATTACTTGGATGGATATATATCATTTCAACCAAAAATTAAATGACATAGGCATATATCATTTCAACCCAAAATTAAATGACATAGGCATATATCAACCTATTTCTTAGTTTATTCAAAATAATTCAACTGCAATTTATAGGATGTCAAATAAATAGTAGGATAATAACAGGGATTTATCCAAAAAATAAATAAACAACCATACATCCAACATCAATTAATAGGCATACAATAACAATCAACATCCAAATTAATCAACATATCACAGCAGTTTCAAATTATCGATTATTGATGTTTAACTAGCAATAAAATTTAAATATTAACTTAAATGTCAATTTAATTCAATATAAATTCAATTTTAATTCAAATGTCAATTTAAACTACCAACACGACCAATAAAATTCTTATCACTTCATAAATTTAATTCTACTAACATAAGAAGATTTAGTATTGCGTGAGTGGGTTAAATCACTCAACTTTGATTTACAGCCGATTAAAATCCAATAAAAGCCCAAAATTCCAAGAGTCTCCAAATTCAACCTAACTAGTTTCATGTTGTCGGGAATTTTGATAAGAACCCAATGGAAGAAACCGCATGCTAATCTGAGTTCGTATGCAAAAGTTATCGGTGTTAGAAGTTTGAAAGTTAAATTTAAATTAAAAATAAATTAGGGGCAAAGTAGTAATTTGCATCACCTTCCCAAAACCCTACGTCGTGATCAATAACCCAATATGCACCTCAGCCGCCACCATCTCACTCAAAACGCCGCCACAACGACCACCAATACTCCGATCTGACCATGCCACTGAGCTGCTCGTCCACGGCCACACCACCAATGATCAGCCACCATAGATCATCACCATTCGCCTAGCTCTACGCTGTGGTACCCTCTGATCGTCGCATAGTCGACGATCCACCGTTAACTCCAAACCCTAATATGAAATGTTGAGACTTGTTCGCCAATTTCTAAACAAATAGAGCCTCCAATCGTAAAACTAATTGCAGACGCAGATTCCGTTCGTTGAGAGCTTCGCGATGATATATAATTTGATAGGGTTTGAGTAGTTTGAATTTTGGAGTTTGATTTCAAATCAGTAATCAGGGTTTGGGATATCCACCATTGAGAAGGAACATATAAGAACTAAATTGTACATACAGAAAATAGAATAGAAAGCTACTAGGGTTTATAAAAGCATATATATAGGCAAAGATGGACAGGAATGGATGGAACAGATCGATTGGGTCGAAGCGATAACAAAGACCCGAAAAGCCCGTTTCTTTCTCGAATGAAAGTATGCCATCCTATATATCGAAATATAGGTTTACGATTTTTTAAACTCAATGAAACTAATTCCAAACTCTAATTCTATTGTATATAGAAGTTAGCTTTTAAAATTAAATATTCTAATTAAATTTCTTTAATTGATTTCCACGCGTTCGAGCCCGCATGATCAAAAGATTAGTCCGATCGGTAGGAACTTGAAATCCTATAATAATTCACTATAACGGATCCAATGAAACTAGTTTCGTCGAAATCCGAGATAGTGCCCAAAAAGACTAATTTTACACATTAATTAAAAAGTCTATTTTAATAATAGATTTAATCACTTTTAAATTCTAAATTAAAAGTTTTCTATCATCATCCTTGATCAAACATGAATTTATAATCTTTTAAAATTAAATTTTCCATGTTAAATCAAAGATTTAAATATTACATTAATTTCAATCATTAAATTACAATAGAAATAAAAACCTAGTTTATTATAATTTAAATTCCAACATATTCTTTATTTTTGATTTAAATGTTCTTATATTAAATCAACTATTACCTTGTGAATTTATTTAACATATGTTTCCATCTTATTATTCTCATACTCTATAGTTGACGTCTTTTACCATATTAATTTCAATATTTAAATTACATTAAATTTCATTGTTTTCCAAATTAATTTCAAATGCATTAAATAATAAGATGATAATTAAAACAATTATTATACATCTTAGTAATGTAAACACATTTATAAATTTATTGTTTACAAACAAAAGCTAATAAATTTACATATTAAATAATGTATTTTAGATTCTATATTAAAACCAATTCCCATTAAATAAAATATAATTTCTATTTTCAATACAACATTTAATTTATTCCTTATTAAACTTACAATTGATTGAAATTACATTAAAACAGTTGTCAATTACCTTCAATCAATATTATTAAATTATATTCTAATAACCTTTTTCCCAGTAATAAATCATAAATTTTTATTTATGATAATTTTAAATTCTAAAGTCTTATTTAATTAGATATTTTTTATTATTGAAAATATTGGTCGTTACACCAGGCTTAAGTGCAAGTATGCAAAAAGAAGTGCATAAACTAGGATGACACTTAGGCATGCACACATAGGTCGAAAGAAAAGGCAGTGCACACAGGAAAGCAACCAGCACACCAGTTTGCATTTCAGTTCAGTACACAAAGGAAAATACTGTAACGACCCGTAAATTTAACTGGTTTTAATAACGTTATTAACTGAAATTTCGTGAAACTTTAAAAAATGAAATTTTGAAATATAAATTTGATATTTGGAATGCGTCTAGATAAACATGGCAACTGGTAAATTTTCATCTGAAAATATGAAAGTTTATTTTTGTGAGCAAATTTATTTCAGTTTAATCAGTTAAAAATCGATGAAATTAAAATTTTTTCGAAACCTAAATATTTTGCATAGAAAAATTCTAAATCATCTTCTGAGCAAGACGTCATTTTTCGTTTTTCCAAATTCGGACTTCTTTAGCTCCGTCGATCTTAATTTTCTACGTTTTGCTGCATTTTCCGCTAGTAGAAAATTCGAATTTTTATAATCCAATCACACCACCGATATCTGTATACAGTTTTGATCGTCTCGTCGTACGGATCTATGCGCTATATTCAAATTCTGTGTTCTGAAGTTTGATACGCAGCAGAATCCATAAAACAATTAATCGTATCGGTATCCAATTGCAAACTTTTTGGATTCCTGTTCTTTCATCTACCTAACTGTTGGAAATCAACAGCCTATTGGTTTTCATATTTCCGTAATAAATAACTATTGCTTTCTCTCGGTTCGTTCATTTTCTTACCTCGGTTTCCCTCAAATACAAATTTATACAGCCTGTTATTTGAGAAACTATTAAAACGTACAACTGTTCATACATCATTCCCAGAGAATTGCTCTGCCTTCTTCTTTCAAGGCTCCTCTCTGAAATAATAAAAAAAAGGAAGGATATATATAGTGCGCATGTACACCTCCGACTAACTCCATACGTAACAGCCATGGCCACTATCCCCAAGCCGAACGCTGCTATCTCCGCCCATCCACGTTGTATCACAGGCCATGCCCTCCTCTTGCTTCAATGACCGCTTGATGCGCTGCCTCATTCAACACCTTCTTTCTCCGAACCCACCTCAGCCTCGCCACCACCTGTACCCGACCCCAAGCTTCACCGCCAACGTCCAAGCATAACAGCCGATCCTCTCTTCCTCGCTTTTCCCTCCTCTCTCTTGTTCCACCCAAGACCGCACTTCCCTCCACGATCCGCCTATCCATGCGAACAACCACCCACCGAAGCCTTCTACTCGGTATACACCCACGCAAAACCCAAGCTAACTCTCACAGCCACCAAGCATCGGCCTCCCCTCCCTCTTTCTGGTCGAGCAGCCTCCAACCTGCCAATTTCTCCACAGCCTGACAAGTGCCGACTTCTACCTCTAACCACCGCCTCGCAGCCTTGTGCCAGACTTTCCCCAAGCAACTTCCTTGGCTTCTTTGATTTTTCCGTATTTATAAGGTAAGAAGTTATATCTATTGAGTATATATATATATATATAATGTTATATGCGCATACATATATTTACTAGTATGTATATTTATGTTCGCGTTTATTTTGTGTGGATAGGTTTGTATAAGTATAAATGCATATGAATATAGGTCTATAGTGTTGATTCTTCAAATGCCTGTATATAAGTATCTCTATATATTATATTTTAAAGCAGTTTTATATAACAGTATTCATATTTATACTGATCTATAGCATGTGTATATATATATATACATATTTTATTTTGAATAGTATTTTATACATATATATGATACTCAAGTTGTCACAGATATATAAAGTTGTATATATATTTGTAAGTACTGTTGGTTGGCAGTTTAGGTATTAGTATACGTATAGGTCATATTATATTGCGTGAGTCTGGTTTGAATTAGTTCATTATATATGTTGTCAGTATAGAATATTATATTATATGTAGTGTAAAGGTTAGTTATACAAATCTTAAATTTGGTAGCATTAAAGTATGTGGTGACAGTTGTATATTTCAAGCTGTATTGATAAGTTTTATTATTTTATATTAGTTACAGCACCTTATACAACGTATATATATGTTTGTTTTTTTTATGTGTTTAATTTAAAATAATGATTTTGAAATACATATATATATATAAATTTTAAAAATGTGTTTCAATATAAAATATAAACTTATGTACATAATTAAATATATATGTTCAATTATACCATTGTTCATCGATATAGTCTAATTTGATTTCGTCAATTCCTTTTTATCAGCTTCGTTCGTTGATTGAGTTCAACCTTGACTTGTTTTGAAATTCGTTCCCATTTAGCATTGTTTTGGAATTCGTACTTGGGTTCATAACTCAACTTCATCGTTCATCTCTCTAGCCTCGGAAGGTGAGTAATCAGTCACGATTAATGTTCTTTTATTTATTAAATTTGATTTCAATTGAAACGACAATTGAAATATGCTGCTGTTAGTTATTTACACTGTTATATATGTTATTACCTGTATCAGTTCACCTGTGACATCTGACACCATTATCTGTTATTTATACAATGATAATCCAGTTTGGTTGATAAATGATTGATTGTTTGATGTTGACATTGAACGTTAAATTGTTAACGTTGTGAGTGATAAATAATATGAAATTGAAATTGACATAGGATAGTTAGATTTGATATATGTGTTAATTTGATTGATGACATTTGTATAATATGACCTCTTTTAAATGTTAAATAAATTGACACGTAGAAATAGTATTAACCACACCTTTAACCATTGAATGTATGTTGTAAAATTTATGTAGTATGAAATTGAATAATTGATATCAAATGAAGAACCGTATTAATATTATTGTAATAATCTTTAATCTACATGAAATGATAGTGTAGATTCTAGAAATAATTATATTAATTTGCACAAACAACAATGTTAATCAATACGATTATTTCGGGATTATTTGAATTGATTATCGGATTGTTATTGATTGTTGTTATTGCTTGTTTATTTACTTTGACACCATCCCAGTTATCACACTGCAAGTTCCCTTTGCTATGCTTTGATCTTGAATTGAAATGGAATTGGGTTGAAATGATAAATACCCAAATAAAACTTTGACTTAGGATAGAGAATTAAATAAAACCCGATTGGTCAATAATTGGATTTGAAAATAAAATAAAGATTTATTTGAATAAATAATAAGGTTTTGAAATGAAGTTGGAATTTGAATTTTTATGAAAGGAAAATGTTAATATTTAATAATATTAAACAAAATATTAACAATGTAATTGATGAAAGAACATTGTTTAATTTGAGAAACGATTGAATTAAGTTTTGAAATTATTTAATAATTAAGTTTGAAATTATTTAATAATTAAGTTTTGAAATTATTTAATAATTAAATAAGATTGAATTATTTAACAATTAAATAAGATTGAATTATTTATATAATAAGTGAGATTGAACTTCCTGAATAAGTGAAGTAAGTTTCTTTAGTAATTGAGTTTTGAAATTTGTAACTAAGTAAATAAATAAGTGAAATCGAATTTCTTTAACAAGAAATAAAATGTGATTTATTGAAATTAATGTAAGACTTGTAATTTAAAGAATTGATTTGACAAATCTAATTTAATTCAATTTGAAGTTTTGATATAATGAAGTTGAACTTAAGTAATTGATTTAATGGATTGGAAATTTAATAGAAATTGTTTTGAATGACAAATTAACCTGACAAATATTGAATGAAATAGATAAATGAATTTAAATTGATTTGAATGTTAAATTAAATTAATGATTTTGGAATGAAACTGATATACGAACTTGAATCAATATTTGAATTGAAATTGAATTATAAGATTTTGAAATGGTGATTTGGAAGTTTTGAAACGTAAAATTTTGGAAATTGATATATAAAGACAAAGGAAATATTGGTTTATAAAATTCTAATTGAAACTGAATTGATTTGGTTTTGAAATATATAAACGACCAATCGGTGTAATAATTACGGAAGTTATTAAAGCGACCGGAATCGGTTATGGATATACTCTCTATCTAAACCGAAAACCACTTTAATAACTATACGCGGAGTGTGGTCCAGAATGAAGTGGTTGGAATGATGTACATGATGACTGAAGAAAGAGAACGATAATGGATAGCCTTGACACTTGTGTCAAATTGGAAATGACTAAAACAGGAGCCATGCCGGGCCAAATGGGGTTAGCCACCTCGAGCGAACACACTTCTTCGAAAACTACTCATTACTTGTTGTCGATTGGTGCACCCTCGAAATTTTGGGAGTGTTGTTTCGCGGTGTTGCGATCGCTTCGGCGATGCGTTCTCACCAGTCCGGATCAGGCAAACGGTAGTTTCACTACCTTGGGTATTGCCTCATGTGCCTTGTCATACTTGTATCCCTATATACGCGACCACTACGATTTGTTTTGTGTTATACCTATAGAGTACTCCCTGATAGCCCACTAGTTTACGGTGGAGTTTACAGTGCTGTATAGACTATAACACTTATATAAAATGTGTTAAGGGGGATAATGATAACGCCTTAACACTATTTTTGATACTTTATATTACTGATAGGCATTATCTACTTATCGTACACTACTACATAGTAGATAGTTTAACGGATCCTTGAAGGATGGTTATTCCAAACATCCTTTGAGTTACTTGTATTTCAGTTGCTATTTCACTTGAGTTGGATTTAATGATATAAGAATGTTAATCCTGACTCGAGTGTTTTGTGTTTTGCTTTACGCTTGGGTCAGACTGAGTGTACCAGTATTCGAGACTCACCTTTGGAGTTGGAGCTTCGCTTGGAGATCCAGCTATCTATCCAGCTTTCAGATATTCAATTTATTCCAGTGATGTATTCTGATATTGTATTTGATCATTGTATTCGAGACATCTGTGTACCTTATTTTACTCTGATATGTATATAGTAGCTTCATGAACTACTATCTTTTGTTTCCGCTGCATTTATTACTCTGTGTCTATGAGCTGTGATTATTTTATTTACTGTATATGTTCAGTTTTGCCAAATTTAATTAACAATTCGGTATTTTGAATTATTCAAGTCCGACATGTGTGTCTGCCTATGCACTTGGCCGGTGCAGCATGATAGGGGTTTCTCGCATTTGGTTTGGTAGTGAGCGGATGACTCTTTCTCCTACATGTCCCTGCGGGGTTGGTGTAGTTGAGAGACTGGCTGTAAAGGCAGAACACAGGTACAGCTGTATGCTACGGTGGGCGTTACCCCACTGACGCGGTCCGTTACAGTTGGTATCGGAGCTTTGGTAGATCTAGGAAAAACTTAGCATATAGGGTAAATGTATTTACAGAATCACTTTCATTCGAGTTTAATCTCTTCCTTTTCGACTCGATTCCTTTGAATTTGGAACGTTCTCTCGGTTTCGAAATTCATTCTTGTCCCTCACTATTCATATTCTTCTGAATTCTGGAATGTCACATAACTCCACTTCGAATGATCTTTATAATGAGTTGGCGGTCCCGCCAATCTCAAATTGATTTGTAAAGGGGTAAAACTCTTTTACGATAGCATCGATTCACTGGAGATTTATATTTATCGGTTTAGATGCTGACATCTTTGGTTATGCCGAATTCTATCTCTTGAGATCAATGTCGATTTGCATCGGAATTCAACATTGATCTTATTCTTGAAGTCACGGTTGACACTGTTAAGGTTGCCCGCGATTTATATAAATTTATCAATCTTCCTACTTTGTTATTAATCATCATATCTTTGTTTCGAACTTATCTTCGAATCAAAATTCTCTTTGATTTGAGTCCATCAAAATTTGAAACCATATCCTTATTTTGAAAATTCATTGCTGTATCGTCAAGCAAAGAAATGTAATTGTAAACTAATATATAAATATTTTAATATATGCTGTGTTGTTTGAGTTGTTGATGTTGATTTGGGTTTTCAATCGATTCGTTTGATCAACGCTATCGATAGGATTTCCAAAACACTTGAATAGAGCAAACTGACACAATATGTTTTCAAATTGGAAAATTTAATAAAGTTTGTATGACTATAGTATATATGTAAGTATGGATTTTCTGTAACTAAACTGTTAATAAATTGATTGTTGGAATGATAATATTTGATTATCATTTATTGTTTTGTAAACAATTGACTATTACAATATTAAGAAATGAATCTATAAACTTGTTTATAATTTGATTTGGAATTTGAAATGAATTTAAAATTAGAATTTGAGAATTTAATTTCCGATAATTTCGAATTATGGTTTTAAAGTTTTAAAATGTAAATTATTTAAATATTTTTCCAAATAGAAATGGTTTTCAAAGAAATTTTAAATGTTTAAATTAGAGCTCTTCTCTTTTGTCGCTGGAAAATAATTTCGGTGATGACGGCCGCATCATCGACATTCATTTTCGAGTTTCGAAGTGGAGAGACCAGTCTTTAGCTTTGCTACACTTTTGTTTTTAAAACTAAATTGATTTAAATTTCTAAAATATGACTTGATTTATAATATATATATATAAGTATATGATTATAAATTTGATTTGATATATAAAATTTATATTTATCTCTAAATTGTTTAAATTAATCGGAAATTTAATTCTTAATTCTTTTTAAGGGATGATTTCAATTATTAAATGAAACAAATTTTTTTGAATAAACATCTAAACTTAAGCTAATTAAATTGGAGAATTTTATTTGTATAATATCCTATTTCATTCTAAATACCACTTACCTAAATTATTCAGAAGTTGAATATGTAATTGGATAATATACAATCTAAAATGATTTTATAAATAAAATTTCAGTGTTTATAATAAATGTTATACACTTAAGGTTTAATTTATAAATTGATTAATAGAGATAAATAGAATACTAAGTTAGTTGAATAATAAATGGATTAATAAAATAATTTTTTGTTTGAAATAAATTTTGTAACAAACAATGATAGATTGAAAATAAACAAGTTAATGAAATTCCTTGAGTTTAAAGTCAATTGTTGAATATAAATTAATTAAAATCGAAATTTATATTGTTTAAATTAATTGTTTTATTTTATAACTCAAGTCTATTTTCTTCTGGTTGTTTTAATTCTCCTACCTCCTTCCTTTTCGGGGACGAAAAGTTTTGAGTGGGGGAGAGTGTAACGACCCGTAAATTTAACTGGTTTTAATAACGTTATTAACTGAAATTTCGTGAAACTTTAAAAAATGAAATTTTGAAATATAAATTTGATATTTGGAATGCGTTTAGATAAACATTGCAACTGGTAAATTTTCATCTGAAAATATGAAAGTTTATTTTCGTGAGCAAATTTATTTCAGTTTAATCAGTTAAAAATCGATGAAATTAAAATGTTTTCGAAACCTAAATATTTTACATAGAAAAATTCTAAATCATCTTCTGAGCAAGACATCATTTTTCGTTTTTCCAAATTTGGACTTCTTTAGCTCCGTCGATCTTAATTTTCTGCGTTTTGCTGCACTTTCCGCCAGTAGAAAATTCGAATTTTTATAATCCAATCTCACCACTGATATCTGTATACATTTTTGATCGTCTCTTCGTACGGATCTATGCGGTATATTCAAATTCTGTGTTCTGAAGTCCGATACGCAGTAGAATCCATAAAACGATTAATCGTATCGGTATTCAATTGCAAACTTTTTGGATTCCTGTTCTTTCATCTACCTAACTGTTGGAAATCAACAGCCTCTTGGTTTTCATATTTCCGTAATAAATAACTATTGCTTTTTCTCGGTTCGTTCATTTTCTTACGTCGGTTTCCCTCAAATACAAATTTATACAGCCTGTTATTTGAGAAACTATTAAAACGTACAACTGTTTATACATCATTCCCATAGAATTGCTCTGCCTTCTTCTTTCAAGGCTCCTCTCTGAAACAATAAAAAAAAAGGAAGGATATATACAGTGCGCATGTACACCTCCGACTAACTCCACACGCAACAACCACGGCCGCTATCCCCAAGCCGAACGCTGCTATCTCCGCCCATCCACGTTGTATCACAGGCCATGCCCTCCTCCTGCTTCAACGACCGCTTGATGCGCTGAATCGTTCAACACCTTCTTCTTCCAAACCCACCTCAGCCTCGCCACCACCTGTACCCGACCCCAAGCTTCACCGCCAACGTCCAAGCATAGCAGCCGATCCTCTCTTCCTCGCTTTTCCCTCCTCTCTCTTGTTCCACCAAGACCGCACTTCCCTCCACGATCCGCCTATCCATGCGAACAACCACCCACCGAAGCCTTCTACTCGGTATCCACCCACGCAAAACCCAAGCTAACTCTCACAGCCACCAAGCATCGGCCTCCCCTCCCTCTCTCTGGTCGAGCAGCCTCCAACCTGCCAATTTCTCCACAGCCTGACAAGTGCCGACTTCTACCTCTAACCACCGCCTCACAGCCTTGTGCCAGACTTTCTCCAAGCAACTTCCTTGGCTTCTTTTATTTTTCCGTATTTATAAGGTAAAAAGTTATATCTATTGAGTATATATATATAATGTTATATGCGCATACATATATTTACTAGTATGTATATTTATGTTTGCGTTTATTTTGTGTGGATAGGTTTGTATAAGTATATATGCATATGAATATAGGTATGTAGTGTTGATTCTTTAAATGCTTGTATATAAGTATCTCTATATATTATATTTTAAAGCAGTTTTATATAACAGTATTCATATTTATACTGATCTATAGCGTGTATATATATATACATATTTTATTTTGAATAGTATTTTATACATATATATGATACTCAAGTTGTCACAGATGTATAAAGTTGTATATATATTTGTAAGTACTGTTGGTTGGCAGTTTAGGTATTAGTATACGTATAGGTCATATTATATTGCGTGAGTCTGGTTTGAATTAGTTCATTATATATGTTGTCAGTATAGAATATTATATTATATGTAGTGTAAAGGTTAGTTATACAAATCTTAAATTTGGTAGCATTAAAGTATGTGGTGACAGCTGTATATTTCAAGCTGTATTGATAAGTTTTATTATTTTATATTAGTTACAGCACCTTATACAACGTATATATATGTTTTTTTTATGTGTTTAATTTAAAATAATGATTTTGAAATACATATATATTTAGATTTTAAAAATGTGTTTCAATATAAAATATAAACTTATGTACATAATTAAATATATATGTTCAATTATACCATTGTTCATCGATATAGTCTAATTTGATTTCGTCAATTCCTTTTTATCAGCTTCGTTCGTTGATTTGAGTTCAACCTTGACTTGTTTTGAAATTCGTGCCCATCTAGCATTGTTTTGGAATTCGTACTTGGGTTCATAATTCAACTTCATCGTTCATCTCTCTAGCCTCGGAAGGTGAATAATCACTCACGGTTAATGTTCTTTTATTTATTAAATTTGATTTCAATTGAAATGACAATTGAAATATGACGTTGTTAGTTATTTACACTGTTATATATGTTATTACCTGTATCAGTTCACCTGTGACATCTGACACCATTATCTGTTATTTATACAATGATAATCCAGCTTGGTTGATAAATGATTGATTGTTTGATGTTGACATTGAACGTTAAATTGTTAACGTTGTGAGTGATAAATAATATGAAATTGAAATTGACATAGGATAGTTAGATTTGATATATGTGTTAATTTGATTGATGACATTTGTATAATATGACCTCTTTTAAATGTTAAATAAATTGAAACGTAGAAATAGTATTAACCACACCTTGAACCATTGAATGTATGTTGTAAAATTTATGTAGTATGAAATTGAATAATTGATATCAAATGAAGAACCGTATTAATATTATTGTAATAATCTTTAATCTACATGAAATGATAATGTAGATTCTAGAAATAATTATATTAATTTGCACAAACAACAATGTGAATCAATACGATTATTTCGAGATTATTTGAATTGATTATCGGATTGTTATTGATTGTTGTTATTGCTTGTTTATTTACTTTGACACCATCCCAGTTATCACACAGCAAGTTCCCTTTGCTATGCTTTGATCTTGAATTGAAATGGAATCGGGTTGAAATGATAAATACCCAAATAAAACTTTGACTTAGGATAGAGAATTAAATAAAACCCGATTGGTCAATAATTGGATTTGAAAATAAAATAAAGATTTATTTGAATAAATAATAAGGTTTTGAAATGAAGTTGGAATTTGAATTTTTATGAAAGGAAAATGTTAATATTTAATAATATGAAACAAAATATTAACAATGTAATTGATGAAAGAACATTGTTTAATTTGAGAAACGATTGAATTAAGTTTTGAAATTATTTAATAATTAAGTTTGAAATTATTTAATAATTAATTTTTTAAATTATTTAATAATTAAATGAGATTGAATAATTTAATAATTAAATAAGATTGAATTCTTTATATAATAAGTGAGATTGAACTTCCTGAATAAGTGAATTAAGTTTCTTTAGTAATTGAGTTTTGAAATTTGTAACTAAGTAAATAAATAAGTGAAATCGAATTTCTTTAACAAGAAATAAAATGTGATTTATTGAAATTAATGTAAGACTTGTAATTTAAAGAATTGATTTGACAAATCTAATTTAATTCAATTTGAAGTTTTGATATAATGAAGTTGAACTTAAGTAATTGATTTAATGGATTGGAAATTTAATAGAAATTGTTTTGAATGACAAATTAACTTGACAAATATTGAATGAAATAGATAAATGAATTTAAATTGATTTGAATGTTAAATTAAATTAATGATTTTGGAATGAAACTGATATACGAACTTGAATCAATATTTGAATTGAAATTGAATTATAAGATTTTGAAATGGTGATTTGGAAGTTTTGAAACGTAAAATTTTGGAAATTGATATATAAAGACAAAGGAAATATTGGTTTATAAAATTCTAATTGAAACTGAATTGATTAGGTTTTGAAATATATAAATGGCCAATCGGTGTAATAATTACGGAAGTTATTAAAGAGACCGGAATCGGTTATGGATATATTCTCTATCTAAACCGAAAACCACTTTAATAACTATACGCGGAGTGTGGTCCAGAATGAAGTGGTTGGAATGATGTACGTGATGACTGAAGAAAGAGAACGATAATGGATAGCCTTGACACTTGTGTCAAATTGGAAATGACTAAAACAGGAGCCGTGCCGGGCCAAATGGGGTTAGCCACCTCGAGCGAACACACTTCTTCGAAAACTACTCATTACTTGTTGTCGATTGGTGCACCCTCAAAATTTTGAGAGTGTTGTTTCGCGGTGTTGCGATCGTTGCGGCGATGCGTTCTCACCAGTCCGGATCAGGCAAACGGTAGTTTCACTACCTTGGGTATTGCCTCATGTGCCTTGTCATACTTGTATCCCTATATACGCGACCACTACAATTTGTTTTGTGTTATACCTATGGAGTACTCCCTAATAGCCCACTAGTTTACGGTGGAGTTTACAGCGTTGTATAGACTATAACACTTATATAAAATGTGTTAAGGGGGATAATGGTAACGCATTAACACTATTTTTGATACTTTATATTACTGATAGGCATTATCTACTTATCGTGCACTACTACATAGTAGATAGTTTAACGGATCCTTGAAGGATGGTTATTCCAAACATCCTTTGAGTTACTTGTATTTCAATTGCTATTTCACTTGAGTTGGATTTAATGATATAAGAATGTTAATCCTGACTCGAGTGTTTTGTGTTTTGCTTTACGCTTGGGTCAGACTAAGTGTACCAGTATTCGAGACTCACCTTTGGAGTTAGAGCTTCGCTTGGAGATCCAGCTATCTATCCAGCTTTCAGATATTCAGTTGATTCTAGTGATGTATTCTGATATTGTATTTGATCATTGTATTCGAGACATCTGTGTACCTTATTTTACTCTGATATGTATATAGTAGCTTCATGAACTACTATCTTTTGTTTCCGCTGCATTTATTACTCTGTGTCTGTGAGCTGTGATTATTTTATTTACTGTATATGTTCAGTTTTGCCAAATTTAATTAACAATTCGTTATTTTGAATTATTCAAGTCCGACATGTGCGGATGCGAATAGTCCAAAATAACGGGTCGTTACAAATACACTACTAGGTACACGAGCAACAAGATGCTAACAGCAAGGAAGATGCAACAAGGACATGTACATAGTGATACACGTGCAATCAAAAACCAAACTGCAAAGAACAATTAAGTAAATGCAAACTGCAACAAGGTACAAGTACAGTAGGGAGAAGTGCGTTTAAATGCATAGTAAATTGTCGCAAAAGAGAAAACAGTCAGAAAATAGCAAAGGAATGATATATTCTCATATTGAAATATTCAACAAAATTTTCACAATAAATCTGGAAGATGAACAATTCAATTTCAGGATGAAGCTCACTTAAAAAAATCAAGTCAAAGCCTTAAGTAAATCCAAATCGGAGAATTCAACATATATATCAACAATGATAAGTTAGAAGATCATAAAGTCGTTTAATCAGAAATCAACAGTCGAATTTAAAAACCAAAGTCAAGATTTGAAATTTTCAAATTGTAATCTATTTCAAAATCAAACACTATGAATACCAACTAAATCA
Source organism: Allium fistulosum (assembly GCA_030737815.1). NCBI lineage: Eukaryota > Viridiplantae > Streptophyta > Magnoliopsida > Asparagales > Amaryllidaceae > Allium > Allium fistulosum. Next base: position 681,897,212 of record CM060907.1, read on the forward strand.
TCATCGACAATCATGAGAAGTCGAGTTCGATAAAACACAGAAGGGGCAAAATAAATACACGTACCAAATCAGCATAGCATTGGCCGGCTCGATGCTTCAAGAAACCGAGAGGAATCACGACAAAGAAATCGATTGAAAAGTTAGTTAAGGCAAGAATATTTCTTCAATCGATTGAATAGAGGAATTAGCAGCTTCAAAAAGCAAACCCCTAATTCGAGAATGCGAAGATAAAAGGGATCGGTTGAAGGAAGAAACGAACTGGAAAAACAAAATAAACGGGTTACACTTGTCTATTCTACGTTTATTATTGCCCATATTTCTTATTTTAAATTTATTAATTAAGGTTGTATTATTCCTTTTTAATTGTATTTTTTTTTTAAATTTATAGAACTCTAGTTTTAACTAGGATCGAACTATGTGGCAAAGGTCGGGAAATTCTCAACTCGGGGATTGAGTTAAGGCAAGGTTTTAAACATAGAGTTAGAACAATTAGGTTAGTGATAGTCACAAGTTTACAGGGTCTATAAGAGATCGACAGTTTAATTCTAGTTGAAACCTTAAGGGTAGCAGAAGGGAGGTTTTTCCCAAGCTGGGTAAAATTGTGTGTTGCTTTATATTACCACATTTACTATGTTATTACCTGTGCTGCAATTTTTATTATTTTGTGAATTTATTATAAACCCTATTCACCTCCCTCTAGGGTTAATTGGATCCTACATGCGTTATCTAGGCTAGGTAGTCAAATTCATTTTTTAAAACTATGGCTAGTTTTAACAATGCTTTTTTTAAAGGGCAATCTATTGCTAGATCACCCATTTTTAATAGAATTGACTATTCGTATTGGAAAACTAGGATGGAATTTTTTGTAGATACTATAGACGTATGGGATATAGTTGAAACTGGCTATAGTCTAACTATGGTAAATATAGATGGACATGAATTTCCTAAGCAGAAAGATAAGTGGGATACAAATGAGCTTAGTTTATATTGGTCAAATTCAAAAGCTATGAATTCTATTATTTGTACAATAGATAAAATTGAATACAATCGTGTTTCTCACCATGTGACCATGCAAGAAATTTGGCTTACAATTAAAGTAACTCATGAAGGTACATCGTAGGTCAAGGAATCTCATATATCCATGCTCAGCATTGAATACGAGATTTTCATGATGACAAAAGATAAGAATATAAAGGAGATGTATGGACGATTTTCAAATATTGTATTCAAATCCAAAATGATGTGAAAAGCTTACATAAAATTGGAGATGGTCCAAAAAATTCTGAGAATCCTCCCAAGAAGCTTTGAAGCAAAAGTGACAGCAATTCAGGAATCCTAAGACTTGAAACAACTTAAATTAGAGGAACAAATAGGAAATCTCATCACTTATGAGATGGAACTGAAGGTCAAAGAAGGATGTGAAAACCGAGACTCAAAAAATAAATCAATCACTCTAAAAGGTCCAAATAATAGTGGTGATGATGATACTGTCGCTGCTGAGCTGGCACAATTGATGAAGCAATTCAAAAAGTGGACCCAAAAGCATGGAAATTCACCAATAAACCAACGAATAAAAACCAAAATTGTCAACATTCTAGATGATTCCGAAGAATAAGATATCATATGTCATAGATTTAAGAAGCCAAGTCACATCAAAAAAATTGTTCACTAAATTGACTTGACAAAGGGAAGAATAAGAGGAGTTTCGCAACCACTTGGGATAAGGGTAACGTAGAATAAGAGGAGAACACCGTGAGAAAAAGTAGGAAAACTTATGCTTAATCGTAGAATCAAGTGACAACGACGATGAACCTAGGGAGGTATCAAAATTATTACACGCCGATTTATTAATTTATATCACGGTTTAAACGAAAGCCATGATAGACCTAAAAAAATAGTAAACTAGAATTAGAGAAAAATGGACCACTTAGTGTAGACAATGTGTTAGAACTGATGATTCAAAATATTAAAAAATTCAACTCAGCGTATGAGAAGTGTCAGTCTCTAAAGGAAGAAATAAATAGGTCTAAGACTAAAATTGAAATGCTTGAAAATGAAAATTTGACTTTGAAAAACAGAGATGGCACAAAAGAGAAAATTCCATCAAAAAATGCACCTCAGTTTTGAAAGAAAATGTCAGTTTTATATCTATGGTTCAACAACTCGAATCAACAATAAGAAAATTTTCAAAAGGAGAAAAATCACTAAATACGTTGTTAGGAAGTCAAAAAATTGTTGAAAATAGAAAAAGACTCGGATATGATAAAGTTGAACCAATTAAGAAAAGAAATTGTGATAATGTAAAATTTTCAAAAAGATTTTTCAAAGTGTTTAATTTGTGGAAAAAGTGGGCATAAACAGAATAATTGTTGGAATGGAAACAAAATGTGATGCCCACCTCTATACTCACACTAGCCAAGGATACTACGGGGTAATGCCATCGACTAGCACAAAGAATAAGGCTGTTGAGGAGTGACCATCTGTGTAATTGCTTTGTGCGAGTATCGATATGTAAGATAGTATGGCATGCATTTCATTTCAAGAGGAAATCTGACATATCAAATACAAACTCAAAGCGACTACACAGTGGCTATGTGGCCTACCGAAACAAATATAAAATAAGCATAACAAAAAATCAGTTATAGATATTCATATCACTAAGGCGGAAACAGATATGAATATAACACATAGAAATAAACATCATAGTAGTGGTCATACAATATCCACTGCATGCCAAAAGAATAGGTACATGTGCTACACAAAAGAATAAGTATACATCAAGGAGTCTATCTCGTATACATGAAAGACAAAACCTACTAAGCTAAAGTAGTTAGCCAAAAGTCAGAAGCTAGTCCCTGCTAAGAAGTCAAGTGGAAGCACTTGAAACACCTCGGTCTGACCTGAGTATTATTTAAGAATAAAAATAATAAACGAATTAGTCTAGCTATAATTATCATGTAAGATGAGATAGGATAAGAGATATGACAAATATATATATGATAACAACAAAAATCATAAAATATCTTAAATTTTCTCAAATACCCAAAAAGAATAGCATATTCTTTAGTTTATTCACCAAACCTCAAATATTGACAAAACATATCAATGAAAATCACAAAAATTGGTGAAACATAAATTCCAGAAATCTATAATTAAAAATCTAGAAAACATAAAAGTGGGAGGCCTATCATAAACGAGAGCATGAAAACTCACCAACATGTGTATCATAAACGAGAGCATGAAAACTCACCAACATGTGTATCATAAACGAGACGCTATCCCATGGGTCGCTAACCCATAAAAATACGGGGTACAGTCCCCCCAGGGACGAATGAGCTGAACATCGACACACCCTAAAAGAAATGCCTTATGCACAGACTCGTTGAGCCGATTGCTCCTCGAACGGTCAAAAGACCTTGGTCGGGGTACAGTCCACCTAGAGGATGAATGAACCGAACATCGACGCACCCTAAAAGATATGCCTCATGCACAAACTCAATGAGCCGATTGCTCCTCAAACGGTCAAAAGACCGTGGGTCGCTACCCCACCAAATTGAGCTGAAACTCCATAGAACGGGGTATAGTACCCTACGCGGACAAAGAGACATCACACATCGCTAGTCTAAATCACAAAATGATCATCATTGATCAATAAGTGTAAATTACACTAAGCTAGTAAATAAATGAGTTAGGCTTCATGTCCCATAACCACTAGCTTAACTTAAATATTTACGAACAGATTGTAGACTTCCACTCGAAAATTGTCATGAGATTTCAATCGAACAAGTCCAAGAATTAACCGACGAAGTGAACGCAAGCGTTTCAAACCACTTGTTTTGCTAAGTTGTTTAATTGGATTTCTCATACGAATGAGGTAAAGGTTTGTATATACTAATAGATTGGAAAACGGTTTTAAAAGCGAGCTTTGTATTAAAAGTAATGTTTAAATCATTTTTGTGAAAGAGTTTGAGTATTTACTACTAGTATTAAAACCTTTGTATTTTAAAGTGACAAATCACAGAAATGATTGTAAAAACAATCTACCACCAAAAATCCACATTTCAATAACATCAATCAAAACCATGGAAATCGATATCAAATCCATCAAATGGAAACACCAAAATCCAAAAAAGAAGTCATTAAAGTCGGTATTGATCGACAATAGCTATTAGGATAGTCAAAGATCCATAAAAATGGGAAATCTAGGCCAAAATAGGCAAATAAGCAAAAAAAGCAGAACCGGACGTCTGGTAGATTTAAGCAGATGTTTAACCCTGGGTTTTGGAAATTTATAATTTTTTTTCTCCTTTTTCCTTTTATTTCCTGAAGCCTCCCAGACGTCTGGTTGGGTTTAACCAAACATCTAGTCCTAGGCTCTGGAAATTTATTTTCGTTCTTATTATTTATTTATTTTCTGAGAAGCCCCCACCACACATCTGGTTGCCTGAGCTGGGCAGAAATTTGCCTAGCCCAAAGAGGGCAAATCCAAACTGGAAGCGATCGCTCCTCGAACGGTCAAAAGACCGTGGGTCGCTACCCCACCAAATTGAGCCGAAACTCCACAGAACGGGGGACAGTACCCTATGGGGACAAAGAGACATCACACATCGCTAGTCTAAATCAAAAAATGATCATCATTGATCAATAAGTGTAAATTACACTAAGCTAGTAAATAAATGAGTTAGGCTTCATGTCCCATAACCACTAGCTAACTTAAATATTTACGAACAGATTGTAGATTTCCACTCGAAAATTGTCACGAGATTTCAATCGAACAAGTCCAAGAATTAACCGACGAAGTAAACACAAGCATTTCAAAACCACTTGTTTTGCTAAGTGTTTAATTGGATTTCTCATACGAATTAGGTAAAGGTTTGTATATACTAACAGATTGGAAAACGGTTTTAAAAGCGAGCTTTGTATTAAAAGTAATGTTTAAATCATTTTTGTGAAAGAGTTTGAGTATTTACTACTAGTATTAAAACATTTGTATTTTAAAGTGACAAATCACAGAAATGATTGTAAAAACAATCTACCACCAAAAATCCACATTTCAATAACATCAATCAAAACCATGGAAATCGATATCAAATCCATCAAACGGAAACACCAAAAATCCAAAAAAGAAGTCAATAAAGTCGGTATTGATCGACAATAGCTATTCAGATAGTCAAAGATCGATAAAAATTGGAAATCTAGCTAAAAATAGGCAAATAAGCAAAAAAAGCAGAACCGGATGTTTGGTAGATTTAAGCAGATGTTTGACCCTGGGTTCTGGAAATTTATAATTTTTTTTCTCCTTTTTCTTTTTATTTCCTGAAGCCTCCAGACGTCTTGTTGGGTTTAACCAGACGTCTAGTCCTAGGCTCTGGAAATTTATTTTCGTTCTTATTATTTATTTTTTTTCGCAAAAGCCCCTACCAGACGTCTGGTTGCCTTAGCTGGGCAGAAATTTTCCTAGCCCAAAGAGGGAAAATCCAAACCGGAAGCGATCGAACGAGCGATGGAGGCTAGGAATTTATGCCAAGCGACAACCCAGCCCTATAGGCTCTTCGATACACCCCAAATAACATGTCCAAACATCCATAGTAAGATTTTCATAAATTTTGACTTCAAAACCAAAATCGGAAAATAAACCAAACCAATTCAAATCAAATGCAATTGAACATGAAATAGATGTTAGGAATTCATACCTAACAACAATGAAAGCTATAAACATAGATGTGAGTTCAAGAACTCACCTTTAAACTCAAAAACAACAATTGAGAAGCTCTAAAACAAGGAAAGATCAACTCCACTTCAATACAACTCTAGAAGCTCCAATCTATGATCATATGCAAATATTTCCTAAGTTAGGTTATAGGAAATAATGAAAATTGGAGAGGGATTGAGATTGAGAAGATGAAGAGAATGCTTACCTAAGCTTCTTTTTTATTTTAGAACTAGAACTTGAATTCCTAAGAGAAACTAGGGCATAGGAATTTTAGTTTCCTCTTCCCACCATTCTTCCTAGGGCATGAGTGTTAGAAATTTAGAGAATGGAATGAATGAATGAAGAGGAGTGGAGTGGGTGCTATTAGGTAGAAGAGTTTGGGTCTCTTATTGGGTTAATGTGCTAGAACCCAACCCAAAGCCCAATTGAAAACACCAAAATCCTAATCAACTCCAAACATATCGATATTTATACTTAAACAAGTTGTAAACGTTGTTTTAAACTCAATGGAAGTGGTCTCGAGTCCGGATTTTACTATTTACAAAAAGTCACATTTTGGAATTTAAGCCAACTGATGACGTTATATTTAAATAAAACATTTAAATATTTAATCGTAAAATTGCGGGTTGTTACAGACTCCCCTCTTTAAAGAAATTGCATCCTCGTAATACTTAAGAAGAAAATAAAGGGTAACAACCATTCTAAGGCATAACAACACAAAAGAAAATTTTGAAGTGAGAAGTTCACCTTAAGGAGCATGAGAGAGTAAGTCCGGATGTTTTCGCTCGATGAATTCTCTGAATTCCCAAGATCAATCCTTAGGATTTGAGGACCATTGAACTTTCACAAACGGAACATCTTTATTACGAAGGCGTTTAACCTCCGTAGCAATGATACGAATAGGATGTTGCTCATAAGTCAAATTAGGTGAAACGTCAATTTCTTCAATAACATTAGGCTCAAGAATAGAGTCGGAAATTCTAAGGCATTTCCGTTGTAGAGAGACGTGAAATACGTCACGAATAGCGGAAAATTGAGCCGGTAACGAAAGACGATAAGCCACGGAACAATTGCGTTCGGTGATGGGAAATGGGCCAATATATCGAGATGCTAACTTTCCTGATCGATTGAAACGCACAACACCCTTCAAAGGTGAAACATGAATGAATACCAAATCTCCCACAGAAAATTCCAAATTCCTTCTTCGGTTATCGGCATAGGATTTTTGTCTACTTTGACCTTCTTTCATCCTATGAGGAATAAGGTCAATCTTTTCTATGGCATCACGAATAAAATCTAGATCTAAAACCAGCTTCTCACCGGCTTCAAGCCAACACGAAGGAGATCGCCATGGCCTTCCGTAGAGTGCCTTGAAAGGTGCCATACCAATAGTAGATTGGAAGCTATTATTATAAGAAAACTCAACAAGAGAAATATGATCTTCCCAACTTCCACCAAAATCAAGAACACATGCACCGAGGATGATAAGCTGTGCTAAAATTAAGCTTCATTCCCAAAGCTTTTTGAAGACCTTTCCAAAAACCACTAGTAAACAATGGATCACGATCGCTAACAATAAAAGTTAGAACTCCATGCAATTTAACAATTTCTTTGACATAAAGTTTGGCCAAATGAGATACGGTCTGATTTGACCGAATGGGAATAAAATACGAGAATTTTGTAAGTCTATCTACAATCACCCGTAAACTGTCATGACCCGAACGAGAACGGGGTAGACCGTCAATAAAGTCCATGGAAATTTATCCCACTTCCAAACGAGAATGTCCAAAGGTTGCAATAACCCACCGGGCCTTTGAAGCTCGGCCTTTATGAGTTGGCAAGTCATGCAACACTTAATGAAGTTAGCAATATCAGATTTCATTCCATCCCAATAATAAAGTCATTTCATGTCCGCATGCATTTTACTACTTCCGGGATGAATGGTAAATTTAGAACGATGAGAATCTTCTAAAATGTCTTTATGAAGATAACTAATATTTGGCACAATAAGTCTACCAAATTTTTGAATGCCTCCACAAGCATCGATATCAAAGTCTTTCAGACCACCAATATTATTTTTATCCCTACAACTTCGGCTAAGATGAGCTAATTCGGGATCGTGCTTTTGAGCTTCAAGGATGCGGTCTAAAAGAGAAGGATGAGCCTCAAGGCTACATAAAACAAGAGATGAAAATGAATTGGGTTCATGATCTCGAATCTCACAAGTGGACAAGGTCTCGAGATCATTCCATTCGGATACCATCATGGAAACAACCACTTGTTGCTTACAATTAAAGGCATCAGTAACACGATTTCCCTTTCCGGGAGTATAAAGAATATCAAGATAATAAGATGCAAGGAATTTGAGCTAACATTGTTGATGCAAATTAAGTTCCTTTTGAGAGAATAATACTTTAAAACTTTATGGTCGGTGTAGAGAACAAATTTCTCTCCCAATAGATAATGACGCCAAATTCTAAGAGCGAAAATAATGGCCGTGAGATCTAAATCATGAGTGGCATATCTAGTCTCGGCAGGCTTTAATTGTCTAGAAGCATAAGCGATAACACGTTCCCCTTTTTGCATGAGAACGACACCCAAACCAATACGACTAGCATCGGTACAAACAGTGAAGTCTTGGTTCCCTTCGGGAATAATAAGAATATGAGCATCGGAAAGGAGTTCTTTTAATTTTTGAAAAGCAGCTTCTATGCTAAATCATTTATTTCATGATCCTCTTTCCCGAAAATTTAAGACATTCAAAATTATAATTAACTTTATGTAATCTTCTTTTTAGAAAAAAACAAATTTACTTATTACAAGTCAATTTACCATGTCTGACTGTCTCATCATAGCGTTTAGGAGACTCCTATCGATAACGTTGATCAAGCGCATCGACTAGAATTCTTAAAGCACTCAATGGGCAATACAACACAAAATCATCTTCTATATGATAAACATGTCTCTTAAAATTTTTATGAATATTCTTTGCTCGTTTTAAGAACAAAAACCAATTATACTTATAAATATATCTTATTAGAAAGATTTGCAATTTTAAATTGCTGTTTTCACCCATAATCAATGAATACAAGGACGGACTCATCGAGATATTCGCAGAATACTCGATTCATAAGATGGATGAAATAATCTGGAGGGTTCGTCAAACCGAATGACATAACAAGCCACTCATAAGAATCATAACGAGTGCGGAATGTGGTAAGTGGAATGCTATCATCCGCAACTCATAGCTGATGAAAACCGATGGCAAGGTCGAGTTGAAAAGACCTTAGCACCACTCAATTGATCGCTTAGGTGGTAATCCTAATACAGACTCAACGATACTGAGAAATTTACGAACTGCTTGAATGAGGGAAATAACATCTTCCTCATCATGTGGGTTTAAAGAATAAAATAATGCCACCGAATTGGAATTGAAACCATTAAGAACAATAGAAATCTGCTTAATAGATTGAGGATGTCGAAGATGGATAGTCTTCTCAGGATATAGGATATGGGCTTCATAACGCTTAAGCCAATCCTTTCCCAAAATCAATTCTGAAACCTAAGTAGCGCATAACACGCAAATCAGATCGGAAAGCATAATCACATAAAATAATCTCGACATTTCTACAAAGTAAACTGAGTGTTACGAATCCACCAACCGGATTCGCAATTCTCAATGAAGTCATCAAGCCCATAATATTTAAAGAAAAAGTATCAACAAGTTCTTTTGATATAAAAGAATGAGATGAACTCATATCAAAAAGAATTCGAATAAGATAATCATGAAACAAAATAATGCCATCAAGGACTGAATGAGAAATACCTTGACCAAGAGAACGATTACTAGGGGCTTGCACAACATTCAGCTTTCCCTTTTTCTTGCATTTAAGTTTGGGACATGTAGATATATGATGACTTAAACTTTTTCAATAATGGTAAGAAATGGGCCTTGGACACCTATTTGCATAGTGGTCCTTAGAACTATAATTGTAGCATACTCCACGATCAGGGGTAGGAGTCTTTGCTATTGAAGTTGCCTGCTTCCCTTTCTTGTTGGGATTATGGCTTTTGAACTTAATATGCCTCTGCTTGTTGTTATTGAGGCTCTTCTTGGCACCTCCAAAATCACTATCACTTCCTTTATCGGCCTCTTCAAGTCGAAGAGTGATATCTACAAGCTGGTTGAAAGGCACTTCTAGTTTCAGAGGTAAAGCCTTTTTGGGGTTCTTATTCAAACCACAGATAAAGCTTTGATTCTTTACAAGATCCAAAAGTTGTTGAGCAGACATGAATACGCCATCCAGTAGAGGACCACTGGATTGACTAGCGCTAGGACTGCCAGGTCTAACCATCTCTTCTTCATTAAGAAAGAAAGAACGAAGAGGGAAAATGTTATTCTTAGAATGAATTCAAATAAGCTTGATTGGTAAAACAAAGCATCATAAAAGAAAATAGGATAGAACAGGTCCTAAGACTTCGGATTAAATCCTAAGGCACGATTCCTAAGAGAGACTTAGGACAATGATCCTTGCTAGATTATTCTACATTGTTCCGAAGTTTGGCTTTGATACCAAGCTGTGACGCCCCACCTCTATACTCACACTAGCCAAGGACACTACAGGGTAATGCCGTCGACTAGCATGAAGAATAAGGCTGTTGATGAGCGACCATCTGTGTAATTCCTTTGTGCGAGTACCGATATGTCAGATAGTATGTCATGCATTTCATTTCAAGAGGAAATCTGACATATCAAATACAAACTCAAAGCCACTACATAGTGGCTATGTGGCCTTCAAAAACAGAAATAAAATAAGTATAACACAAAATAAGTCACAGATATTCGTATCACTAAGGCAGAAACAGATATGAATATAACATATAGAAGTAAACATTATAATAGTGGTCATACAAGATCCACTACATGCCAAAAGAATAGGTACATGTGCTACACAAAAGAATAAGTATACATCAAGGAGTCTCTATCTCGTATACATGAAAGACAAAAACTACTATGCTAAAGTAGTTAGCCAAAAGACAAAAGCTAGTCCCTGCTAAGAAGTCAAGTGGAAGCACCCGAAACACCTCGGTTTGACCCGAGTATTATTTAAGAAGAAAAATAATAAACGGATCAGTCTAGCATAATTATCATGTAAGATGAGATAGGATAAGAGATATGACAAATATATATGATAACAACAAAAATCATACAATATCTTAAATTTTCTCAAATACCCAAAAAGAATAGCATATTCTTTAGCTTATTCACCAAACCTCAAATATTGACAAAACATATCAATGCAAATCACAAAAATTGGTGTAACATAAATTCCAGAAATCCATAATTGAAAATCCAAAAAACATAAAACGGGGAGGCCTATCATAAACAGGAGCATGAAAACTCACCAACACGTGTATCATAAATGAGATGCTATCCCATGCGTCGCTAACCCATAAAAATACGGGGTATATTCCCCCCTTAGGGACGAATGAGCCGAACATTGACACACCCTAAAAGATACGCCTCATGCACATACTCATTGAGCCGATTGCTCCTCGAAGGGTCAAAAGACCATGGTCGGGGTATAGTCCCCCTTTGAGGATGAATGAGCTGAACATCGACACACCCTAAAGATACGCCTCATGCATAAACTCATTGAGCCGATTGCTCCTCGAACGGTCAAAAGACCATGGGTTGCTACCCCACTAAATTGAGCCGAAACTCCACAGAACGGGGATAATCCCCCATGCGGACAAAGAGACATCGCACATCGCTAGTCTAAATCACAAAATGATCATCATTGATGAATAAGTGTAAATTACACTAAGCTAGTAACTAAATGAGTTAGGCTTCATGTCCTATAACCACTAGCTTAACTTAAATATTTATGAACAGATTGTAGATTTCCACTCGAAAATTGTCACGAGATTTCAATCGAACAAGTCCAACATTTAACCGACGAAGTAAATGCAAGCGTTTCATACCACTTGTTTTGCTAAGTCAACTTGTTTTCTCATACAAATGCGGTAAAGGTTTGTATATACTAATAGATTAGAAAACGATTTTAAAAACGAGCTTTGTATTAAAAGTAATGTTGAAATAATTTTTGTGAATTTGTTTGAGTATTTACTACTAGTATAAAAACCTTTGTATTTTAAAGTGACAAATCACAGAAATGATTGTAAAAATAATCTATCACCAAAAATCCACATTTCAATAACCTGAATCAAAACCATGGAAATCGATATCAAATCCATCAATGGAAACACCAAAAATCTAGAAAAGAAGTCATCAAAGTCGGTATGGATCGACAATAGCTATTCGGATCATCAAAGATCGATAAAAATTGGAAATCCAGGCAAAAATAGGCAAATAGGAAAAAAACAGAACCAGATGTCTGGTAGGTTTAACCAGACGTCTGACCCTGGGTTTTGGAAATTTATAATTTTTTCTCTTTTTTCTTTTTATTTCCTGTAGCCACCCAGACGTCTGGTGTACCGACCAGGCGATTTTCAACCCTCGAAAATTGACATTAATACGTTCACTGTATAGACTGTCGAGAAATCGAGTGCCGGAAATACCAGGCTGTTAGGGTTAAAGAAAAGAAGATAGAAGAAGAAACAAAAATAACAACAACGCAAAATCTCACAATCATAGCATAATAAAATATAATATACCATAACAGCTTTATACAAAAGAATACGTATCAGTTAATATACATACAGGTTATCAGAGTACTATCATCAGTAAATGGATCTGGACAATTACAATAACTTGTCCCAAAATGATGAATATACAGCCAACAATACACAATGGAATATAATCAAATATGTGCAATACGTCTCTACCATCCAGCTCGTCTCTTGAGCTCCAGGAGTGTCCTATCCTGAAATTCTGTAATACTTGGTCTAACCCAAGAATTACAATAAAGTAACACCCGAGTCGGGCCGGAAACCAGCGTGAGTAAAACACACTTAAATTTGAATTACTTAAGTTATCGAATCTTTGAAAATCCAAGGTAACTCGTATAAGCACGACGAGTTTTATCTGATTATAACCAAAACACCTTTTCAGAAATTCATTGTTATTATAATTGTGTCTAAGTAAATTACTTATTAAAAATGGACGACTTGTTAAATTAACCCAATTCCAGCATATTAGATTCTATAATCAAAACCGTAAAGGTTCGTAGTGATTTACAAATCGAAGTGGTTCCGGATAGCACTGATATCTGACCCAGTCTCTTCGAATCTAAATGATAATTGTTTAAAGGCCAAATTGTTAAAGATGAAAATTCATATTCAGGATGTCAACATTCAACTTTGAAAATTTATCACGTATGTTTATTTGTAATAAAACGTCTCAATGTTTTATTCTAACCATTTTAGTTCGTTTAGCTACTTATCAACATAGACAAAAACAATCAATATCCCAAAGAAATAAACCAAAGCATGAATCATTAACTAGTTTAACGATTTATAACCCATATTAAAACAATCCAAAAATTAGCTTTTAATTAATTTATATTAACTGAATCCATTTGTATATTTAATCCAAATCAAATTAATTACAAAAATGATTTAAAATTAGTTAATTAAAACAATTCATTTAATAACTAATTCATCAATTTATAAGGGATTAAATTAAACAAGACTTTAATTAGCTATTCCACTTCCATGATTATAATAGTTAAACTTTATATTATAGAGAATTAACAAACAATTTTTTTTTGGTTAAGGTAATATGTGATAACATTACAATTGCAAATCATCATGTACATTGGATTTTTAAATGAAGAAGAATATATATAGTTTTTAAATTTAAAGATTTTAAGTTTAAGATTTTAAGTTTTAAATATTTGTTTCATTTTTTTCTTTTTTAAGAAAAAAACGAAGACAGCCCACGAGGAAAAGAAAAAAAGAAAACAAGGCCGAACTCCCTTCACAAATTCCCTTCTCCTTCCACCTTCCCCTTGACATGCTTCTTCTCTTCCTTTTATCATTTTCTTTTTCTTCCTTTTTCCTTTTCTGTTTTTTCCTGGCCCATCCATTCTCCTCGGCCCATCCTCCTTTCCCGTTTCTTCCCCTCTTTCCTCCAGTTCTTTATTCCCGGATAAGGATACGTCCACATAGATGTGCATGTAAACGTGCACGCAACAATCCGGCCATTCATCTCACTGCCGACCATCGCCTTAAGTCGCACACTACCACCGAATCACCATGACCTACCTGAAAAACACGTGACCCAAGCCAATCCAAATTTTCGAATTCAAACCTAAACTGGAACCACCACATCACCCCAAAACCGCAATGCCTTGTCACCACGACCGTCCATCCACCACGAAATCTTCATCTCGAGCATCGCCGTGACCTTCTCTTTCTTTTTCCCTCCGTGCGCACCTCCCCAGATGCCCCACGACGTCGCCATTTGCTCAAAACGAACCACCCACCATCACGTACCCAAAACCCTATTTCGAGCTCGTCTGGCCACCGCGGCCCACTGAAAAATGCCGTAGCATTTTTCTCGAGTTCCCCAACTCCCTAGCCTCCTTCAGAACCAAATCCGAGTCACGACAACGTGCACATCACCGGAATTTTGCCAAAAACCGCAAACCGTTCAACTCGACATTTCTTCCTCAATACCCAATTAAAAATTTCAAGATCATCACCAAAAATCATGGTTTTCAATAATGAACAAGCTCATGTAATCAGTTGATAAATTTATGAAGCTTGATTTTTGGCCAGTTATACGCGATTTACTGTAAAATGTATTTTTCTTCTTCTGCATCTTATGATCCCAAGTGAGACCATTTTTAGAATCGACTACACTAAAAAACAAACATATTTCCTTTTGGAATCATAGCTCTAAATTCAATGTTAGAGAGGTAATGATTTTTTAAAGGTTACAAGGTCTTACTTTTCAAGAACAGGGGTGATATTCATATGCTTTTTGAGTTACAGGCATATATAACCAGACTAACACACATATATACATCAATTTATTTACACATGATACTTGACAAACAAAAAGAGTTTCATTCAAAATCACAAGCATATGGGTGTATATAAAATTCCAGAAAGCAACTTAAAGTTGTACTCACAGTTTTAATATAGAAGATGAATTGCTGCTTGATTGCTCTTGCTTTAAGATTTTTTACTGTCTTGATTCTTTTTATTTCAAATGGCAGCACTTTATTTTTTTCTTATGAACCCATGAGCAATTTGAGGCTATGCATATATATATATATATATAGAGGAATGAGAAACCGTACAGTGCAAGCCAAAAAAAAGCCGAGATGAGTACCTGTACAGCCCCTCCTTCTTATATTTTATTTTTATTTTCTTTTGTTTTTATCTTGATTTGATTTCATATGAAGGCTGATTTGATTTTGTAAGTTGATTTGCTATTTTATATGCTCGATTTGAAGTTTTGTAGTCTTGAATTTAATGTTTGTCATGACGATGCCTCTTACATGTATATTTATAAACACACACACACATACATACATACATACATACATATATATATATATATATAGAGGTTTACATATACACTATTTTATATTAACATACATGTTTACTTATTTGCTATTTTATGTAACATATGTCCATATACATTTACTTACATTTATTTTGTTTAAATATCATAAGTTTTGCATGTATATATGTATATATACTTTCATACACACTATTCTTTAAGCATATATACATACACATATACTTACATATATATTGTCATCCCACATATATATATATATATTTACATTTACAAATTTTCATATACATTACTTCATATGGCATATATACTAATATATACTTATATATATATATATAAACATCATAAGCTTGTATATTCATGTATATATACTTATTTACATATACAATATATATATATATCTACCTATTCACTATTTTACGTAACATATATACATATACATTTTCTTACATATATTTACATATTTACCTATATTTACATATGTTCACATATTTACATTTCTACATATATATATATATATCATTTTTATATAGAGATTATTTTATCCCGAGTTTGAAATTATGAAGTTTTAAATACAAATACCTATATTGATAAATTTTCCTTGTTCAAAAATTTATATTCCAAAATTTTATGTAGTTTAATCAATTTATAGATTCTGATTTTTAAATATTAGAAAATTCATTTATTCGACTAATAAAAATTAATATTCCAATAATTAAAATTAGTTAATTTCCAAATATTCGATGGCAAAAATCCGAGTCATTACATTCCTCCCCCCTTAGAACTTTTCATCCTCGAAAAGGAACGAAACGAGAATTTGAATTTTGATGTATATTATTAAATAAATAATTCTTTAAAACATTTAAACTCCTTACTCTTTTATTATACAATTTAAAAATACATACACTTTAAATTACATAGTATTACCAAACTAATTAAAACATTTTTCATAACTCGATGTCTTAACAAGTCCATTTTTGTTCTTATAGAAATTTAGTCGTACGTTGATCAGGCGTAGGACTGAAAATCTATAAGTACTTAGTAGACCCATTTTCAACACCCAGTGGAAATACTTGAAAAACTCTTTTCAAAAATGTTATGGATAGTACCACCCCCTTCCCTACCATGGATCGTAGTTAACCCGATGATTGTGTCGCCATCCCGGCGAAATCATAAGAAAACCGTAGGCATCCGCACCTCTCGACTTATGCTTTGGGAACACCATAGATCACAACTACAACAAGGTTGCGTTGCTATCACAGAAAAACCGTAAGTAGTCTGTAGGCAATCACTGCCCCTTGAATTACGCTATCAAATGAAACTATACCACATAGATCGCAGGCTATACAAGGTTGTGTCACTATCCCAGTGGAACCCAGTGTAGACTGTAGGCACTCGCTGCCACCCGAATTACGCTATGGAACCAAACCACATAGATCGCAATCTACCGATGTTACGTCGCTTTCCCAGCGAAATCAAACGTAGATTGTAGGCAATCACTACCACCTAACTTACGCTATGGAACTGCGATAGATCGCAGTTACACAAAGGTTACATTGCCATCATAGCAAAACCTAATGTAACTGTAGGCATCAACACCACTTAACTTACGCTACCCAACAAATGATCACCAGGAACTCATTGAGTTTTGTCTGGACGTCCTCTAGGATCCCAATTCTCATTGAACCCACCATTTGGATTCCTAGGCAGAACCACCCAGTGGATCTCCTACTCTAAGTTTCGACTTTCATGGGGGTGCATTTCCATACTTTTGTCTCAAACATATCATACTATATACATAGTACCTTTCAAATCATACTCTTTATATGTACACATATAAACTTTATCTATACAAAATCGATATCTTCAAAATCGATAGTTTTCAAATTTGGTTTACCAAAATTGACTATTTGCCAAAAATCAAAAGTCTTTAAAAATCAATGGGTTCCAAAACTATTTCAGTCTCATTCCCATATACATATAAAATTATTCTTTCCAGCTTGTATAACTTTCGAATCAATAATTTCTGAGTCCACCTCATACTTATATAACCTCTATTTAGTATTTAAAATATCTTTCAAAGATCATTTCTCCCTGATTATAAATTCAATAAGGGAAGTTTGAATATATAACTAATATTTATATTCTCATTAATGCTAAATCAAATTTTCAAGTTCGATTTCCTTTTTAAAGTTATATGTCACATTTCTTACCTCTTATAGAGTAAGTTTTCAGTTATAGTAACTATTCAATCTTTCTTTTAAAATCATCATATTTACTCAAATATACTATTTCACTTCAAAAATCATTTTTGCCTTAATATTCCGATTTCGGTTCTAATTCAGAATTGCTTCGAAATTCCATTTGGGTTATAACTTCAATTTATCTCAATTCGTATTTAAATATAAACAATTTCCACTCTGACCAGTTTGAATTTAGATAATAGCTTGAATAGTTGTAAAATAGTTAAGTAATTAGTATAAGATACTTTTGAGTTTTCAAAAATGGTTTGTATAGTAAAATAGATTGGATGAAAATTGTCATGAGATTTCAATCGAACAAGTCCAAGAATTAACCGACGAAGTAAACGCAAGCGTTTCAAACCACTTGTTTTGCTTGTTTAATTGGATTTCTCATACGAATGAGGTAAAAGTTTGTATATACTAATAGATTGGAAAACGGTTTTAAAAGCGAGCTTTGTATTAAAAGTAATGTTTAAATCATTTTTGTGAAAGAGTTTGAGTATTTACTACTAGTATTAAAACCTTTGTATTTTAAAGTGATAAATCACAGAAATGATTGTAAAAACAATCTACCACCAAAAATCCACATTTCAATAACATCAATCAAAACCGTGGAAATCGATATCAAATCCATCAAATGGAAACACCAAAAATCCAAAAAAGAAGTCATTAAAGTCGGTATTGATCGACAATAGCTATTCGGATAGTCAAAGATCGATAAAAATTGGAAATCTAGGCAAAAATAGGCAAATAAGCAAAAAAAGAAAAACCAGACGTCTGGTAGATTTAAGCAAATGTTTGACCCTGGGTTTTGGAATTTTATTTTTTTTTCTCCTTTTTCTTTTAATTTCCTGAAGCCTCCCAAACGTCTAGTTGGGTTTAAGAAATTTATTTTTGTTCTTATTATTTATTTTTTTTCTCAGAAGCCCCCACCAGACATCTGGTTGCCTGAGCTGGGCAGGAATTTGCCTAGCCCGAAGATGGCAAATCCAAACCAAAAGCGATCGCTCCTCGAACGGTCAAAAGACCGTGGGTCCCTACCCCACCAAATTGAGCCGAAACTCCATAGAACGGGGTATAGTACCCTACACGGACAAAGAGACATCACACATCGCTAGTCTAAATCAGAAAATGATCATCATTGATCAATAAGTGTAAATTACACTAAGCTAGTAAATAAATGAGTTAGGCTTCATGTCCCATAACCACTAGCTTAACTTAAATATTTACAAACAGATTGTAGATTTCCACTCGAAAATTGTCATGAGATTTCAATCGAACAAGTTCAAGTATTAACCGATGAAGTAAACGCAAGCGTTTCAAACCACTTGTTTTTCTAAGTTATTTAATTGGATTCACTACGCCATAGATGGCCTACTGCAACGAAATTACAAGGTGTTGCTAGCTATAATGTAACGATAGGTATGCTGATTTTTGTCTATTGCAACACTCGCTTCAAGGTGTTAGCATAGGTATCAACAAGATGTTGCAGTAGCTATAGATGTATTCAAATTAAAAAATTAATAAAATTAGCAATCCGCGTGAATACGATCCAACGATCCACATTTAATCCGATTGTTAAAACGGATCACCACTGCAATTTGTCCCAAATTTTCGTTTTCCCGCCGATCCCCCTTTCAGTTTTCTGGGTAAATTATCGACTTCTCCACTTTTTCTCTCCGATGAAACGCAAAATCAAATTAAAAATGCAGATTCAAAAGGAAAAAATCAGAAACCCAATAATTAGATTGATTCCTCAATTCCATTAATTAAAAATGCAGATTCAAAACGCAAATCAGAAACGCAAAAATGAAATCGAATTCATTCCTATCTAAAAAAAATTGAAAGCTCTGAAAATTCCATTAGTTAGATCCGTATGGAAGCTCGCGGTCCAGAAAGAGACCTCGACTCAAAGAGGTTGAAGACGAGGATTGTCGCCTCCAGTTCGCGAAGACGATCGAGATGGGCGTTTTGTTTTTGAACTTGGGGAGAATCTCACCCCTAGATATTAAATACTTGGCAAGATTGGTGAAGGTACGTTGGTCGAGTATTGGAATGTTGGGATTGTGAAGCACGCGTATATTTAGCCATTAAAGTAGTAAGAGGTATATCCAAATATCGCTATGCTGCTAAAATTGAAATTGATGCTCCCAATCTTCTTGCTGGGAATGATAGAAAGGGGCAAGCTTGAGGAGTCATGGTTGTCGTTGGGGGTAGTCGCGTCGACGGTGGGCAACAATCGCAAGGCAATGGTCGCGATATAGAAGGGGCCGCGATCGACTGCATCTTCATCACATTATTATGTGAGTAAATTTTACTCACCTCTGCATTTTTAACTTACGTTTCTTCACTGTTTGGTTCTTGAACTTTATGTTCTTCACTGTTGACTGTTGCTTGATAAGAATAGCATGGCCTTGGAGATGTTTTAAGTTGGAATCAAATTATGAAATTTGAATAGTTCAAATTTTGAGGTTGCTGGAAATATAAATTTCCATATGAAAGCAAATTTCTATGTATCAATGATCATTGTGTTATATGGAAGAAAACTATATTTATATATAGATCAATATTTTTATGAAATTTTTGGAAAGAAATTAAGGTAGGAAGCTTGAAAGAGTATTTATATAAAATAGAGGAAAAAGAAGAAGGGATACAAGCTTTTGAATTATATCTGTGAACTGCTTTTGAATTATATGTGTGAACTGCTTTTGAATTGTGCTAATATCTGTGAACTGCTTTTGAATTATATGTGACAGGTATTGAACACTGGACAACTGGATACAAGCTTGAAGACAGAGTCAAATCAAATGTGCATGAGCTTGAAGACAGGTTTCAATGAAGGCTCGATCTTCCGAAATCGGATGAATCGGGCGGTGCCCCGGACCCCCGCTGGCGCTGCGCCCGGACCCGCTTCTCGGCTCGCCTTCGGCTCGGCACTCGGCTCGTCATATATTTGTCAGTGTCGGTGTCTGTATAAATTGAAACTGCATAAGTAATGAGTGACCTGAGTGATGTAGTGAGGAATATCTGTATATGTGAATATCAGTGTTATATATCATTGAATTGTAAAATAGTGGAGTCAGGAATTTGTACTATTTCAAATGTTGAAATAAAATATTCATTTAAATAAATTACTGTTTGAATATCAAATTCTGTGCAATAGCATTTTATTAAATAAATATTTATTTCTATTAAAAAATCAAATATGCTCTACATTGTGGGTCCTACAAATTCAGAAAGTTAATATCTATAGCAACATTTTGGAATGTTGCTACAGACACCTATGGATGTTGCTATAGACCCAAATAGGGTTCTATTGCAACAATATTTCTTATGTTGCCTTAGATAGTCAAAATGTTGCCTTTGAGGTCTGCGGCAACGTGGCAAAATGCATCACCGAGAAAGTGTTGCCTTTGCCCTTTTTTAGCCTACAGCAACATTTTTTGGCACTTCCTGCATCACTTCTTGGGTGTTGCAGTATGCAATCTATGGCGTAGTGATTTCTCATACGAATGAGGTAAAGGTTTGTATATACTAATAGATTGGAAAACGGTTTTAAAAGCAAGCTTTGTATTAAAAGTAATGTTTAAATCATTTTTGTGAAAGAGTTTGAGTATTTACTACTAGTATTAAAACCTTTGTATTTTAAAGTGACAAATCACAGAAATGATTGTAAAAACAATCTACCACCAAAAATACACATTTCAATAACATCAATCAAAACCATGAAAATCGATATCAAATCCATCAAATGGAAACACCAAAAATCCAAAAAAGAAGTCATTAAAGTTGGTATTGATCGACAATAGCTATTCAGATAGTCAAAGATCGATACAAATTGGAAATCTAGGAAAAGATAGGAAATAAGCGAAAAAAGCAGAACCAGACGTTTGGTAGATTTAAGCAGATGTTTGACCCTGGGTTATGGAAATTTCTAATTTTTTTCTCTTTTTTCTTTTTATTTCCTGAAGCCTCCCAGACGTCTTGTTGGATTTAACCAGACGTCTAGTCCTGGGCTCTGGAAATTTATTTTCGTTCTTATTATTTTTTCTTCTCAGAAGCCCCTACCAGACGTCTGGTTGCCTGAGCTGGGCAGACATTTTCCTAGCCCAAAGAGGGAAAATCAAAACCGGAAGCGATCGAACGAGTGATGGAGGCTAGGAATTTATGCCAAGCGACAACCTAGCCCTATAGGCTCTTTGATACACCCCAAATAACATGTCCAAACATCCATAGTAAGATTTTCATAAATTTTGACTTCAAAACCAAAATTGGAAAATAAACCAAACCAATTCAAATCAAATGCAATTGAACATGAAATAGAAGTTAGGAATTCATACCTAACAACAATGAAAGCTATAGACATAGATGTGAGTTCAAGAACTCACCTTTAAACTCAAAAACAACAATTGAGAAGCTCTAAAACAAGGAAAGATCAACTCCACTTCAATACAACTCTAGAAGCTCCAATCTATGATCATATGCAAATATTTCCTAAGTTATTTTATAGGAAATTATGAAAATTGGAGAGGGATTGAGATTGAGAAGATGAAGAGTATGCTTACCTAAGCTTCTCTTTGATTTTAGAACTAGAACTTGAATTCCTAAGAGAAACTAGGGCTTAGGAATTTTAGTTTCCTCTTCCCACGATTCTTCCTAGGGTTTGAGTGTTAGGAATTTAGAGAATGGAATGAATGAATGAAGAAGAGTGGAGTGGGAGCTATTAGGTAGAAGAGTTTGGGTCTCTTATTGGTTTAATAGGCTAGAACCCAACGCAAAGCCCAATTGAAAACACCAAAATCCTAATCAACTCCAAACATATCGATATTTATACTCAAACAAGTTGTAAACGTAATTTTAAACTCGATGGAAGTGGTCTCGAGTTAGGATTCAACTATTTACAAAAAGTCACATTTTGGAATTTAATCTAACTGACGACGTTATATTTAGTAAAACATTTAAATATTTAATCGTAAAATTGCGGGTTGTTATATAAAAATTATACCTTTAGACAAATTTGTGTTCCAAAAGGTACAAGTGTAAATTCTCTTAATTAAACAAGTTTGGATACTCAAGGGTACAATTGCAAATGCTACTTATTTGTTCTATAGACGAATTTGGGTACCAAAGGCCACAAAAAAGAGCGGCCCTACATCCTTTGTTAGACCACTCGACTCCTGTAACATTTAGGTACAGAAACGAGCTAAGGAACAACTATGATAGATGTGACTTCGAGTTGTTCTATATTGTTGGAAAACTATAATTCTAATGTTCCTTGGCCTAGAAAAATGAGCTGGAGATCTACATACTTTGACAAAAATATTTGAACTGGAATCCGATACGAAGGTAAGAAAAGGTATAATCTCTAAACTCTATTTTCTTTTCTTATTGTTAATTCTATTTTTGTTAACACTACTATAGTATAATTTCCATACCTTGAGCTTTTTAACTTCGATTTGCAAAATTCGATGACCTAGAAAATAGATAGAAAATTATATATTTTTTTTGTGTGTGTTTTTTTTTCAGAATTTAAACTTAAACCATTGAAAAACTGCAAATCATTCGGAACATTATTTGAAAATTATTTAAGAATTTCTTAACACAGCTATAGTAATTTGATTATAACTTCAACATCTTTACTCCTTAAAGTTCTGGAGAGCTAACTGATAACACCACAACTTTACTGCTTTATGTTTTTGTTGATTCATTTAGTAAAATCTTAAAAAACAACAATCATTTTAGTACATCACTTGAAAAGTTTCTCCAATTTATGCCAACAAGTCGTAGTATTACAGATATAACTTTTGAGCGATTTATCATTTTGACTTGAAATTAAGTTTAATGAGTAGGAATTTTGAATATCTAAAACATTCATGTTTTGTGCTGAATCAAATTATGGATTTAAAGCTTTTAAATAGTGATTTCAAATGAACTGAATTTTCAAAGCTAGAGTTGTCAATAGCTGTGGTTTAATGATTAACTTTCAATGCCTTTCTTCACGACTAAAAAAATCAATGGTTGAACAATTTTTAAATGTATTTGCTTTTGTTTGATATAAATGACTTTGCTTCTATGTGATATAAATGGCATTGCTGAAAATTTTGTTAACCAATTCGAGTGATATTAAGGAGTACACGGTCTGCTTGTTTAATCATATACCATTATATGTCACTTTGGGCAACCAGAATACAAGTGGTATCAGAAATCACTTCATTTAAGATCATATTTGCATTTGACGGATATTTTCGACTTCTTTTAATATCGTTGTTTTACAAAACCCCCTACAGAAAATAGATTTTCATAACTGATTTTGGATTTAGAAAATTTTCAAATAACTTAGATTTTTATCTTGATAAAAATACACTTGTTTACTTTGGTATGGGAATTGCTCTGGAAAAGATGGTTATTGACTTCTTGAACCTTTTTAATGTATCAAAAATTACTAATAGTGATTGAGAAAGTGATTATAGTGATTAAATTATACATCTTAGCTAGAGGAAGTATACGTTAAAATTTTCATGAAATTGAACAAGTTTTATAATATTTTAAAAAAATTAGTACATATTCCATGATCATTTCTATCACTATCATCCTTCTTGCAATCCATACATCAAAATTTAATATGGTGTATGGAAGTTGGTATTTCAAAAATAAAGAATTATATTTTTGGTGTAATTTATAAATCTATTCCAAAGTATTCACTCTCATTTAAAAGTCCTCATGGTTATGCATGGGGGAATAGCTTTAGTTTCTGTATAGATGCTTGTATCCTCATTTAAAAGATCTCCCAGTTATGCATGGGTGGAACACCTATCTAAGAGAGGGATAAATCTTCAAGTAGTTTCTAACCTTATTTAAAAGTCCCCATGGTTATGCATGGTTTGGAAATACTTGACATTTTTTTTCAAGTAACTACTAATCTCATTTAAAAGTCCTAATTGTTATGCATCATTAGAAAGTGCTTAACATTTTTTTTGTATAATATTTAAAAGAGAAGTTTACCAATTTTTCCTTTATTAAAAATACCACACTACCGTTACTATATAAATTTCCCCTAAACCATAATCCAGTCGTCACTCTAAAGTGGAATTTTTTTTCTAATAATCAAAATATTATGATTTTTGTTTAATTAACTGGAATTTGCAATATATATTTCTCTCTATATGATTTATGATTTTAATTAAAATTCATCACTATTTTGATTATTATTATTATTTTGATGATAACAAAAGGAAGAGAGGTTAAGATTTTGGTGGTTGAGTAATAACCCTACCGATATTCAAGAGTTGTTTTTATTATGCAAGAGTTTTTGCTTTTATTGTTCACGAGTTATTTTTACAGTAGTTATGAAATTATTTTTGCAAATCAATTTTCATTTTCAATTGCATGCATCTGTGTAAGGAGAGTAAGTAAATAAGGGGAGCTTGATCTCAATACATCAAACACATTTGCTAGGCACAAAATCTTAATATATGTTTGTTATCATCAAAAGGAGAAGATTGTAGAATATAATAGTTTTTTATTTTTGGTTGATGATAATATATATATATATATATATATATATATATATATATATATATTTCTAAATGTGCTTAGTATAGATAGAAGTAAACAAACGAAATTTTGTTTCAATAAATGGTTTAGTTTAATACAATTTCAAATAGTACTCATTTACCACATAACTTCCACTATATTTTACACTTTTAGATACAACTCTATTTTACACTCTCACATAAAACGTTATTTTTCACTCTCATATACATCGCTCTCAAATTACTCACAACATCACTTGCTCAAATTCAATCTTTTTTATCAACTTGCTCCAACTGTTTAAACGAGCTACGCTTTTCTATTCTATGTTTAGTATTGGGCCATACTTCTTATTTTAAGTTTATCAATTAGGGTTGTATTATTCCTTTTTAATTGTATTTTGTTTTTAAATTTATAAACTCTAGTTTTAACTAGGATCGAACGATGGGGCGTAGTTTGGGAAATTCTCAACTCGGGGATAGATATGAGGCAGGGTTTTGAGCGTAAGGTTAGAATAATTAGGTTAGCGATAGTCGTAAGTTTACAGGATCTGTAAGCGATCAATTTTTTATTTCTAGTAGAAAGCTTGGGGGCAGCAATAAGCAGGTTTTATCGAAGCTGGGTAAAATTATATGTTGCTTTTAATTTCCACATTTACCCTATTATTACCTATGCTGCAATTTTTATTATTCTGTGAATTTATTATAAACTCTATTCACCGCCTCTCGATCCTACATATGTATGATAGGGTTCATAAATGAATATTAAATATATGGTATACTTATATTAGCAATAATATTATATGCATGCTTATGATATGGTGATTATTTACATTATATGGTGTAATTATGGTTGTTGATTTAGTGAGGGAAAACCCCATTTCATTAGGCGGCATGGCCTTACTATATGTATGTTTAGGGAAATATATTATTCAAACTAAGCTTTATGTCTTACCCATGTTTTTATTACTATTTTTCCCGTAAACTCACTAGTACATTTGAGTAGGCTAAATTTGTTGGATTAGATAGGTATCTTTTCGGAAGACGAATACAAGTTCCAAAGAGTAAGCAATAGGCTTAGTAGATAATAATATTCCATTTTAAATTTTATGTTATACAATTGGGTTCTATATTTATTTAAGTGTTCATGTCAGCATATTCATATAACGTGCATGACATTATTATCCATGCTATTATTTATGCTTTATTATCCTTACTCCTATATGGACATGATCTAGGTGATGGAAATCTGAAAACAATTTTATATAATGGAAACTATTTACCTGCTTTGTTCACTTAATACTGTGAAAAAAAGTTGATCCCATTTTATTTCTTGAAAAAAATTCTACTGATGACTTTAACATCATTAACGTTCATTTTCGAGTCCCAAAATGAGAGATGTTACAACTTGGTATCAAAGCTTAGGTTAAAGAAACTTAAATAAAACAAAGCTGAGTAGAAATTCAAGTAGAAACTAGGTAGTAGAAAACATACACCTTATAAAGGGTATACGTTATGTATATAACGCACTTGTATTTTGAAATAGATATATAGGTGGATTGTAACACTCATAAAAATTAATAAATTAATAATAAAATTAAAAATAGAAATCTTGTAAATTTAAAATTGACCAGGAAAGTTACACCGTTGCATTCATGGCAATTTTCTAATCAACTTTCATATATAAAGTTTTGTAATCGAACTTTAAATGAAAAAGCTATTGACTTTGAAGTTTTCAAATTAAAAATAATTCAAAGCGAATTTAAATTTAAAAATTTAATTAATGTTAACGTTTGAATTTAAAACACTAATGAATATTTTAACGTTAATGATAATCTTAGGGTTTAAGTAAACGTTAACATTATTATTAAAATGGGAAATAAATAGTGCAATTAAGGCAGAAAGGAATTACGGTCCAATTATAGGGATCGGTCGACCTCCTTCCTTGGGTCGGTCAATCGCTAGCGTCTAGCCACCAAGGGAGGAGCGGTCGATTGGTGAACAAGAGGCAGCTAGGGTTAATTAGGCACAAACGACCTGGATTTTATTATTTTGAATCATACGGTCTAAATGCATTCTAACCATTATAAATAGGAGGCAAGCCCCTTCACTTTTATTCACAAATTATTTAGAATGCAAACAGAACTCTGTCGGTCTTCTTCTTCTCTACAATTCAGAATCATTTAGGATTTCCTTGTAAGGGATTTTGGATGTTAAATGTTCGATTTCTAGTTCTATTCTTCCCAAATCCCTAATTCTTAATCTAATGCATATACAATCCAATTGTTGTATATTCCAAAAAGAACATACCTAAAGGAGAAATTAGGAGGTAGGTGTGAATCAAATAGAAAAAGAGGCAGGAAAATTCTCTATAAGTGGAAATATAAGTTTTTCACATTTTTAGTATTTTATAGTTTAAGTTTGGATTTGTTTTATGCCTTGGAGAATTTTGTGACGACCCGAGATTTCACCTCTTTGATTTGGAAATATTTAATTAATTTTAAATATTCAAATAATATATTTTATAATTAAAATAAAACTATTTTAAATAATAAATAATGATGGTCAAATAGTTTTTCAAATTTTTTTACAAAAACAATTTGTTTGAAGAAAAATCGAGAATATGACTGAAATTCGTTTTCCGAATTTTCGACTTTTCTTCGACTAAAAGTTGCCAGAGATGTTGTAAACTCTAATTTATAAACAAACACATACATTTATATAAGTTAGAGTTATATATTACATATGTATATAAACAAATTTATTTACTTAAGTTAATATAAAGGTTTAAAATATAAATTAAAAGCATTGAAAAGATGTGAAAAAGTGAACATCACATCACATAAAAGCATTATGCAACATAAGTACAAGTGATTAACGCATGGTTGGTTAAGGGGAGAGAAGTCCATTTGCAGGAAACATGAGTGGAAGGGAAACATGATGAGGTGGCACTTAAGGAATGGATGACAAGGTACATAAGGGCGTTTTGGTAATTCCCTTATTACATTTTGTATAAAACCTTTTCCATATTTTATTTTTCCCATTTCTCATTCATTTCTTCATTTCAAAACTTAGTCTACACTTCCATGGCCTCCGTTTCATTTTTCAAATGTTAAAAAAAACCTTAACTTTATCAAATTTAATTCATGAAAAAACTTGTTTAAAACACTTCTCCTCCTTTCCTACACTAACTCCTTACCATAACAAGCCCAAACTCCACCTTCACCACCTTAGGCCGATCCCCTATGCTTCATGGCCGAAACTACTTTGACCTTTAAGGCATCCAAAAATCACTTTTGGCTAAAGAAATCAAAGTCCTAGGTTCGGTTCAAGTTGTAGCGTAGTTTGGGTTGAGTTAACAAGCTTTTGGTAGCCTTTTTGTTGAGTAAAGCTCACCTCTTTTTACTAAAGTTTTCAACTTTATTTTGATATTACTTGGTTCCTTAATATGATACTTGTTGGGATGAAATGGATGTTGATTTGTATGTGTAGTATGTACTTGGGTTTAATGTTGGTTAGTATGTATACATAAGTGTTCGAATGTGATAGTTCGAATTGAGAATTCAAAGTTTAAAAATGTGTGTATGGATGGAAAGTTATAACCTTGCTTATGGTTCATATTATGCCATGAAAACTTATGTTATGATCTTGTGTGAAAGTTGCTTATGCTAAAAAGGGTTAGCATATAGACTTGTATAAGCGATAAAGGATCCCTTGCTTTTGGAAACTGTTTTACTTAAGTGTTTATTAAAATAGGTTTATAAAGTTTCAAACTTTGTTTCGGGTTTTAAAAAAAATTTCCTTTAAGTTTTAAAGTGATAAGGTTTCAAAAATTTTAAGTTTTAAAAAGTTAGTCAAGGAATTTCAAGTTTTGAAATTACGGGTCGTATAGTGATAGTCGCTATACGCGCAGTTCGGAAAAACTAACTATTTTTCTAATCTAAACTTGTTTTAACTTAAAATCTTTTTAGAAAACGATTTCTAACTTTAATTAAGTAATTAGGAAGTAATTAATTAATTATTTATTTAATTTTTTTTAATTAATTAATTAATTAAAAAAGGTAATTAGTACTTAATCATTAGTTAGTTAAGATTGTTTATACTTAAGTGTTAATTAATTAAGTTAATCATCATCGTTAAGTAATTAAAGTTAATTAGTATTTGATTAGCAATTAGGAGTTAATTAATTATTATTTAATTATTATTTTAAGTAAGGGTTTAATTATTAATTAATTATTAATCAAGTTAAATTTAAGTTAAGATTTGATTAAAATTTAATTATGATTCAATTGTTTTAAATGAAGGCTTAATTTATTATTTGAATTTTAATTAAGGAGTAATTAATTAATTAATTGAGATTGATTAATTTAAATTTGTTATTTAATAATTAATCAAAGATTAATTAGGGTTTAATTATTTATTTAATAGTTAATTATTATTTAATTATTAATTAAATGTTTAATTATTATTAAGTAAAGAGTTTAGTTATTATTTAATTTTTAAATAAAAGTTTTAAACCGCTTTATTTTTGAAGATCAGTTTTGTTTCCAAGAAGCAAGTTTCTTTTAAAGGAAGATTTTAAATGATTTCTTTGTCGATTACCCTTAAGTAATCCCAATTGAATATGAAACCCAATGACATCTGTTTAGTAGAATAAAACACCGTTCTGCTAATTAAGTTATATAGGACATTTATTTGGTAGTATAAATTACAGTTCTACCATAATTTCCCAAGTAGATTATGTTGACATCTATTAAGCAGAATAAAAACCCATTCTGCTATTATAGTAACTTGGACATGTGTTTAGCAGAACAAATCCCAGTCTGCTATTAGAGTAACTTGGACACCTTACCTATATGATGATTTGTTTGTTGTTAGCTGATTCCCTTATACATATCTGCTTGTTATGTAAATACCCATGCTATAACTTGAAAAGTAAACTTAATTAAAAGAGAACCATCGTGATCACCAAGTTTCTTTCTAATTTTTTAGGTCAATCATACTTTTAATAATGGTTCAAGTTAAGTAATGATTTTAGTAAAGATGTTTTAAACAATCATTTTTGTTTAATCAAAAGGACTTTATTAAATGAGTTTATTTAAGGAGTCTTGTTTTAAATAAGGAATATTTATAAGTGAGTTTCATAAATGATTTTGGAGATTTATAAAGAGATATATAAATGGTTTTAATATTTATAAAAGAGTTTTGTAAATTTAACTTGGTGATTTATAATGAGTTTTGTAAATGGGTTTGGAATTTAAGTAAAGAGGAGCAATAAATAAAAGAGATTTATTAAGGGGACTTATAGAAGGAAATTTATAAAAGGATTTGAGATTGGATTTCCTTTAAATGACCTTCTTAATTTTGGTGGTATAGACATTCGTTCCATACTTAACATCGAAGGAATATTGTTTGAGGTTATCTTTACCTCTAATTTAAATAACATTTGTGTTTTGATACTTTAATATGATTTGGAAATGAGAAATCTTTCACAAATGTTTTGTGAATATACGTATGTCAATGTGATAAGTATATGAATGTTTTTGATAAACACTTTTGAAAAGAGTTTTAATAAAGATTTAGTTTGAGGCTTAGTGGTTGCTATGGGTAATTAAATCTTTGAATTTATTGTTATTTGTTATTTGATAATTAAATAATCAACTATCAAATATGGACCAAAATATAATTCCAGAAATATTTAAGGGACACACGTGAGTTGTATGGATAGTCATCTTTGAAGATGCTGTACTGTGTGTATAAATCTCATTTTGTTCTCCTAGGACAAATGATAGGGAGATCCATCCACTTAAATGGTTATGGGGTGATCCTTGCTCCTATGTTTTGTCCGATTATTTCCAAAAGAACCGTAGTTTAGTTTACCATAACTATCGAACGTTGTTTCGAAGAGACCAGGATCAGATAAGTATAAATTATCCGAAAACCACTTCGATCCAACTCAAACGTTTCAAAATGAAGACATCATGAAGATGATTGAAGATGGAGCTTTAGAAGTGCAAGGGCTACCTGCTACTAATCCTGAGGGTGATTCCAAAATGGATGTAGTAGAGATAGTGCCTTTGGTTTCGTTCAGACCAGAACGAACTTGTATGGATGAATGCTGGCACTGCATTGCTGCTTGGAGGGTAGTGTTAGCATTCCAAGATGGTTGCTATATAAAAAGGTAATCGTAGCTTCAAGCCTCATCAACTGGGAGAATGACTAAAGCAGGGACGTGCAACAGGGCTATGTGGGTTGCTCCCATTAGGGTGTGATCATCCCAAGATCTAGTGTCGATATCTCTATGTATGCTTGGGGCCCATTATGGTTTTTTGATTGCAACCAATGGGTGATCATATTCGATGCTATCCAGTAAGGGGTACGGCCGGTCCTGAGTAGCAGAGGTGCAATGCATTGTGACCTCCCGTACATTTTATCTAGAGGTGTACGGATTCGGTGGGTAGACCCTTACCCTTTCATAGTTGGAATCTATTTTCCAATAAGTGCCTTCAGACTTGATTGTATACCTATTATGCTGGAATTAACAGTGTAACAATTTCGACTATAATTAATAAATATTTGTACCTTAGACATTATTATAATATCGCTTGACTTTCTATAGAAAATGTTTTGGTTATCGTAAGGTAAAAACCCCCCCGTGTTTATGTGCAGTGTGGTCTTACGAGATACCTTTGATTTTAAAGGAGTTTTAAACATAATAATTCAGTTGTTTTGAGTGTACTCACACCAGACCCATGTTTGACCCGGAGTTTTTTTTTCTAAAACTCTTGTGTGCTCAAATTTTTATGGGTAGCCAAGTAGTTCGGGTTTTCCCACGGATGAATTTTCATGGAGCTTGGAGTAGGAGCTTCATCGATATTTAGTTATTATCTTGTTTCCGTTGTATTTATGTATCTTATATCAGCTAGGTAGGGACATGATGTTATAACTGTCCGATGGTAGAATTTTTATTATTATGACTCTGATGTATCATTTTCGAAATGACTTTGTAAAGTATTATGTTGATTAATATATGTTATTCCGTTGCGTTGTGAGATTCTTTGATTGTTTTCGTTTCTTCTATCTTTTATTTTCTTTCTTTTCCCTTAATGAACTGACTTTTAAACACTTAAATGATCGGCACACGAATACGATGGATGTATTAAGTGTCGTCTTTAGGTGTAAGAAAGGCAAATCGTTACAAATTTTGTTCATGAAAACCCTAAAATTCCCCTAAACGAAATGTTAATTCTTAAGTTTTTTGGAATCTCAATTGTTTTAAAATAAAATAGTAGAATTTTTTTAGTTATTGCAAGTTGATATTTTATATTCTATTCCACTTCTAACTTTTCTTTATTAATGTGTTAAAGGGTTTTAAAAAGAAAATAAGTTAGGAAATTGTGTATAAGGTACGAATTCTCTTATTCGTAGTTTGTATTGCCTATTTCCATAATTTAAATATGAATCCTTTTTCACTTCAAGTTCGTGTATGTAAAAGTTGAAAAGAATATAAAGGGTTTAAATTGTAAATTTTTTTCTTTGAGATAGAGATGCCGATTCTACTATATTAATATTAAACAAGTTTGGTATATGATTCTATTTTATTAATGTAAGTCTATTGTTAGCTAAGAATATTGCTAATTTGAAAGTTATTGTATGGAGTTAGAGTTGCATAAATTTGGAAGTTTCGACACTTTAACGATAAGTATATGAAATGGAAATCTTCACACGCTTAGGAATACCTATTTAGCCTATATTACAGACGTATGAATATATTATTAGCATATAAATATATTATTAACGTATAATTAAAAATGTATAAATTGCATAGAATAAATAGGTTAATAATTAGCGTTAAAATCCATAGGAAAGAAATTAATGATAATTATGGAAATTAATCCATAATTAAAGGCATAATAATGAGTCTTCCTTATATAGCCTTAATGCGAGATGCGATGAGATATGTATGGTAGTTTGTTAGTAGAGTGGAATTATGACCAAGTTATAGGGATGAGAGGTCAGTCAAAAGCACAAAAAAGTATGCCCTATTAATTTGGCTACCTGCAGTATGACTATGGGACCGATGTGAGACATTGCCTATAACAAGTATCCATGGTAGATGCAAGGTTAGTCCCAATTCTATAGGATAAGTCTGCCTATCTATCTGGCTATCATCGCCTACGAACAGTCAGACTAATATGAGATGTCATGGTTTGGGTTACGGGTCATAATACGTAGGACTTGCTTTTGGGTCGGGGTATTAAGTGACTGTTGTAGAGTCACCCTCCTTCTAACTTAAGAAGTATTAAATAGTCAAGATTATCGTTTTAGTAGGGAACCATGGGAGGGGTCTGCTTCGGGGTTGAGGTATTAAGTGGCTATTTTAGGGTTTGCCTCTTTCCATAAAGAAGTATTAAGTGGCCTGATGAGATTTCATGTGATGTTAGTTAGGGAGTACCAAAGATGGATCTGCCTTGGGTTAGGTATTAAATGACGGGGATCTGCCTAGGTTAAAGGTGTTAAATGGTTAGAGTCTACGTAATTCCCATTAAATAGGTATTAAGTGGCTCTGGTACTTTCTATCACATTGTTTGGACACGACTGATGGTAGTTGCATGGGATTGGAAAGGGTCCTTAGCCTACAGATGAAGATAAGTTATAGAGTAAGACTGGAAGAGCGTAGGTTGTAGAGTTGGGTGTTGGACTGGAAGAGCTTAAGTTATAGAGTTGGACCAGAAGAGCCTTCAGGCTTACAGTTGGAGGTACCTTATGTAGGATATAGTATAGGATGCGTAAGACATATTATGTATGTAAATAATGCTACCCAAATACTATAATGCTAAGGCTTAAGTTTTTCGTTCGCTAAACATCATTATTCTGAACCCCTCCTTATTGCAACACACAGGTTTGGAGAGACGATGCTGATTTGGAAGATGGAGGTAGAGGTGGAGTCTTGGGCAGTTATCTATCTATTTATGTTATCGATATATTTATATGTACCCATTTTTAGACACGTTGTTGTTTTGGATATTTAAGATGATATGTTGTATTTTTGAGATTTTGATCTTTATGAAATAGGTAACTATTTCTAATATTATATTTTATCCTTTCTATTGTGAGATTCTAATAACATAGATAGATAGCTCTATATATTGTTTATTGTATCAATTTTACCAATCAGCAACCAGTCTTGGAATGGGCGTAAGGTTCGATGGGCTTTATTAGGTCGAAAATTAGGTCCATTTCGAGGAGGGTTGTTACATGGATATATCTATCCCTCAAATATTTCATTCACTTTCCTTACTTCTGTTTCATACAAATGCTTTCTTATGAAGAAAGCAAGAATAGAAGCATGAAGCAGACGTTTGGTGTTAGGTGGTGCTAGGACAATTGCTAGTAGATGGACCATAAGTATGCAAACTAATAGCTAAGGAGGGGAGACAGTCCTAGAAGTTCATGTTGAGGTTGGAACTCAGATTCATTCCTAGTCTATTAGAGAAACGGATATGACCGCTCCTTTTTCATATATAGCAGTAATGATAAGACAACAACTTGAACTTGTTAAGCCAAGACCAATAGTTAAAGGTAGAGACTTTTCTAATATGAACCAGGATTATAAGAACTGTGGAGGAAAGGTGTTTTTGGGGAAAAAGCCTAGTTTGGAAGTTCTAAATTAGTTGAAGGTTTGCGGGTGTATCTTTGGAGATATGAGATATGATGACAGTCGCAAAAGGATATTGGCTTCTCGCCAGCTTCAAGATGATGCCTTGGACCTATAGGAGAATTGACAATTGTAGTTTCGGAGGAAGATATCACTTGTGAGCAGTTTAAGGAGTGATTCGAGGCTTAATTTATATCTGAATCACAGAAGAGTGCTTTGTTTTGGGAGTTCTTGGACTTGAAGTAAGGAGAATAATGTTGGTAGTGTATATCCAGCATTTTAATGTATTGTCATAGTATGGAAGGGAGCATATCAAAATTCCGCTAAAAAAGAATTCAAAATTTATGGAAGGACTGAAAAAGGGGATAAACCATAAGGTGATGTCACACTTGTTTTCTCCTTTTAAGATGATGGTAGAAATGGCAAGGACGTATAACCATTTGTACTAAGACAAAAAAAGCTGATGTTAGGACTGAGGTAGGGTAGAAGAAGTTCAACTCGCATTAGAAGGGTAATTAGGTCCAAAAGGGAGGAATAACCTTAAGAGGAGGAGATCAAAAGATGAATGTGGCAGATGTTGTTTTCTTTAATTACGGATAGAAGGGTCATTATTCGGCCAAATGTACGCATCCGAAGAATAAAGAGAAGGCCAAATGCTTTAGCAGTGACAAATATGGCTATTAGAAAAAAGGTTAAGGCATACGAAGGTTTTTTCTTTGGAAGGATCGACTATCGAGGAAAAGGGGAAGGTTGCAATGCTTGGAGGCATGATTTTAATTTCTAGCATTTCAATTAGAGTTATATTTGATATTGGTACTACATACTCTTTCCTTTCGAAATATTTGGTCTATAGGTTGGAGTTAGATACTACCTATTTAGTTATATTTTTGTATGTTACTAAACCAATCGGTTGGTATACCACTCTCTGATTAAGGTGCACTGATGTAGGGTTTGTTTTTTTATAGATATTTGTTTGCTTGTGACCCATTTGTATTTTACTTCGAAGGGTATGAGGCAATGATAGGTATGGACTGGTTAGTTTGTAATGATGCTACAATCTATTATGCAAATAGAATTATCGCTTTCTGAAACCCAAGAAGAGAAGAACTGGTTATAGTAGCATTAGACGTGATGAATGAGAAGTCCACGGTTACGTTATGCAATGGAAGATTAGGAAGATGAGATCACTAGAGTACCAATAGTTTAAGAAACTGTAGATGGTTTGAGCCAACGATGGAATTACTACCTAGAAGAGCGGTTGAATTCCAAGTAGACTTGATACCAGAGGTACATTTTGTTAGTAGACCGCTTATCAAAATGTCATCCAAGGAGATGGAGGACTTGAAGAAACAATTAGTGGAACTTGAGCATAAAAGTTTCATTATGCTGAGTAGTTCGTCATAGGGAGCATCTACAGTATTTGTAAAGAAGTAAGATAGATTACTTCGGATGTGTATCGACTATAGAAAGTTAAGTGGGTTGACTATGAAGAATCTTTATCCATTGCCTATGATAGATGATTTATTTGACCACTTAAGTGAAGCTAGAGTATTTTCGTAACTAGATTTGGCAATAGGATTATATCAATTGAGGGTAGCAGAAGATAGTGTTCCACTGGCTGCATTTAGAAGTAGATATGGTTCATATAAATGGTTAGTCATGCCCTTTGTTGATTTTATGAACTGAATCTTTCATGATCACGTGGAAAGATTTGTATTAGTCTTCAGTGATAATATTGTGGTATAATCTAAAAAGTAGTGAGACCATGAAGTCCATCTTAGATTGGTGTTGGGTACCTTAAGACAATACAAGTTGAAGGCTAAGTTTTCGAAGTGCCACTTTTGGGAATTAAAGTTAAGTTTCTTAGTCATGTTATTTCTAAGAATGGGTTAGTAATAGATCTGCCAAAGATATAGACCATTAATGATTGGAAGAGACCAGAGATGGTTACGAAGATGAGAAGTTTCTTGTGATTGACTCGTTATTACCACAAATTCATTAAGAATTTCTCACATATAACAACAACCTTGACTAAGTTGACCACGAAGAATGAGAAGTTCGAGTGGACTGATAGGTGTAAATGTAATTTCAAGTGTTAAAGAAGCTATTGATAATGCTCCTTTCTTGATCATGCTATAAAGGAATTAAGATTTGGTTGTGTATACCAATCCTTTTGGAACTAGATTTGGGGAAATATTGATGCAGAAAGGAAGAATAATAGCATATGCATCCTGTAACAACCCGCATATTTATCGATTTTATATTTAAATATTTTATTTAAATATTTCGCCGTTCGTCGGATTTTAGTCCGAAAAGCTACTTTTTGCAAACAGTCGAATTGGGACTCGAGACCACCCCCATTGAGTCCAAAATTACGTTTGCAATCTTTTTGAGTGTAAACTTCGATATGTTGGAGTAAGTCGGATTTTGCTACTTTTTCTATTGGGTTTTGAGTTTGGGTTCAGCCCACTAGCCAACTTAATACCCCAAACTGAAACCCCCCTCTTCATTCACTCCCTCTTCCTCCACTTTTCAGTTCTAAGAAGATTAATGGAGGAGAAGAAAAAGAATTAAAACTCCAAGCCCTAGTTTCTCTTGCAATCTCAAATTCTTACTCCAAATTCAAAGAGAACCCATTGGTAAGCTTCATCTCCTTCTTCTCCAACTCTTTCTCTTTCCAATTTCAGTTTATTTCCTAAACCTAAATTTGGGAAATGCTTGTTTTGATCT
Source organism: Allium fistulosum (assembly GCA_030737815.1). NCBI lineage: Eukaryota > Viridiplantae > Streptophyta > Magnoliopsida > Asparagales > Amaryllidaceae > Allium > Allium fistulosum. Next base: position 681,934,581 of record CM060907.1, read on the forward strand.
TAGTTGGAGCTTCTTGTGTTGAGAGTGAAGAGTAATTGTTCTTGACATTGCTTCAAAGCTTCTTCTTCATTTGTTTGGGTTCAAAGGTGAGATTTTTATCTCACATCTAAGTCTTTAATTATCTTCGATTGTTAGGTATGAATTCCTAACACTTATTCTTGTGCAATTGATTTTGGTTTGGATTGATTTGGTGTATATTCCAATTTTTGGTGTTTTGAAATCAAAATCTATGAAAATCCTTTTATGGATATTTGGACATTGGTATTTGAGGCGTGTCGAAGAGCCATTAAGGCTGGGTTGTCGCTTGGCGTAAATCCTTAGTCGTTGTCGCTCGATCGATCGCTTCCGGTATTCATTTGGCCATTTTTGGTCTAGGTTCAGGGAATGCCCTGAACCCCAGTTTCAGACGTCTGAAACGTTAGATTCAGACGTCTGAATACTATATTGGGAAGATTTTTATTTCCAGATTCAGACCTCTGAATCTTTGGCTCCAGACGTCTGAATTGGCTCGATTTCAAACAGAAAGAAAATAGGCTTAAATTGCCTATTTCAGACGTCTGAAATATTTCGTTCAGACGTCTGAATCTGCGTTCTGGAAAATATTTAATTTTCCAGATTCAGACGTCTGAACCAATTATTCCAGACGTCTGAATCTGCAGTCTTTTGCCTATTTCCCTATTGTGCTTGAATTTCCAACTCTAATCAATTCGTGTTGATTCCCTTTTTGTTGTTATCATTTATTATCGGCCACTTTGTTAAGTCGCCCACCTTTTTAAACTTAGGTCGAACCCCGTACAACTCTGCGTAGGCAAATCTTATCTGTAAAACATTCATCAGAATTTCCACTTTGATACCTTTTGAGCTGATTTCCTTGGATTTTTGTTCACGTCTTCGAATGTGAATTTTTGTGCTAGATTGTTTCTACAATCGTTTTATGACTTGTCACTTTAAAGATATGAAGGTTTTAATACTTGTAGTAAATATCAAAACTCTTTCATCAAATCGATTTCAACACTATTTTTAATATCAAAAGTTCGTTTTCTCAAACCGATTTCCGATCTACTAATATATATAAGCCTTTACTTCACTCGAATGAGAAATCGACTTAAACGACTTAGTAAAACGAGTGGTATGAAACGCTTGCGTTCACTTCGTCGGTTAGCTCTTGGACTTGTTCGATTGAACCCTTTTCGTGACAATTTCCTAGTGAAGATGTACAGCTTGTTCGTAAATATTTAAGTTAAGCAAGTGGTTATGGGACATGAAGCTAAACTCATATATTTACTAGCTTGGTGTGATTGACACTTCTCGCTGATCATGATGATCATTTTATGATTTAGACTAGCAATTGTGCGATGTCTCTTTGTCCGTATGAAGGACTGTACTTCATTTTATTGAGCTTCGTCTCATTTCTTTGTGGGCTGGCAACCCAAGTACTTTTAATGTGTTTCGATTCATCTGATGTACAGTTTGTACTACATCGATGTCTCTGTCTTTCCGATTCATTGGACGTACCGTTTGCACTGCGTCAATGTTTGATTCATCTGATGTACCGTTTGTACTACATCGATGTCTCGGCTTTCTAGTTCATTGGACGTACCGTTTGCACTGCGTCAACGTTCTGAATTGTATTGTCTGTCTGGTTCATTGGACGTACCGTTTGCACTGCGTCATTGTTCAATTCATTGGACGTACCGTTTGCACTGCGTCAATGTTCGATTCATCTGATGTACCGTTTGTACTACATCGATGTCTCTGTCTTTCCGATTCATTGGACGTACCGTTTGCACTGCGTCAATGTTTGATTCATCTGATGTACCGTTTGTACTACATCGATGTCTTGGCTTTCTGGTTCATTGGACGTACCGTTTGCACTGCGTCAATGTACCGGCTTTCATGCTCCTGTTTGGGATTGGCCATCCTTTTCTTGTGATTTCTGGATTTCTCGTTGTGATTTCTGGAATTTTATGTTTCACCACCTTTTCAGTTGGCATTGATATGTATGTCATTTATTGTGGCTTGGTGAATTAAATAAAGAATATGACATTCTTTTTATGCTATGAGATTCTTGAGATTTTGTATGACTTTCGTGATTTTATAATGTATACTTATCACAGTATGACTTTATTGTTATCATACGTTTTATTATCATATCTCATATTCTATCTCATTTTATCTGATAATTATAGCTAGACTGATCCGTTTATTATTTTCTTCTTAAATAATACTCGGGTCAGACTGAGATTTTACAAGTGCTTCCTCATGACTTCCTATCCGGGACCATCATCTGACTTTTGGCTAACTACTCTAGTTTAGTAGTTTTTGTTTTATGCATTTGAGATTAGACTCCTTGATGTATACATATTCTTTTGGTTAGCACTTATATCTATTCTTTTGTGTTATCGTGGATCTTATTTGACCACTACTCTGATGTACACTTTCATGTGTTATATTCATATCTATTTCCGCCTTTGTGATATGAATTGTCTGTGACTGATTTGTGTTACGTATTTTTCTATATTTGTTTCCGAAGATTATATATAGCCACCGTGTGATAGCTTTGTGTTTGTATCGGTATGTCAGATTTCCTCCTTAAAAGATATGCATTCTATTCTATCTGACATATCGGTGCTCGCATAAAGAAGTTACATGGATGGTCGCTCCTCAACAGCCTTATTCTCCGCGCTAGTTGACAGCATTACTCCGTAGTGTTCTTGGCTAGCGTGGGTATAGAGGTGGGGCGTTACACATCCCGACAATTGAGGCCACATGAAGTTCTTTATTCGACACATGACTTAGAGTTGGCAGTAGTGGTCTTTACATTGAAGATCTGGGGACATTATATTTTTGAAGAATGGTTCAAGCTGTATATGGACCATAAGTCTCTTAAGTATATATTCTCTCAGAAGAAGTTGAATATGAGACAACAAAGTGGTTAGAGTTCTTAGCAGTGTACGACTTTGATATAGAGTATATGTAGGGAAACAGGAACAAGATTGTCGATGATTTGAGTTAAAAGCTGTTAGGAACTGGAGATAGTGGTTTTGATGACAACAACCTTTGTAACTTATTTTATTATGACTTATATACTAACACTATTGTCTAGATATATATATGAATGTTATTATGCAGGATATATATATAAGGCAGGTACTGATTATTGAAGACTGTACATTATACAGATCAAGAATGAAGAAATCAAGTTTGAAGACCCATGAGTATCAAGATCAAGATTTCAATATAAGTGTCTAGTTTTGTTAAAACTTCATAATAGCATGGAAATCTTCATTCCAAATTTCATTTGGGATGGAACCCATTTCTACCTTCTTAGTGGCTTACAAACCCACGACAAGTAGCTTACAAACCTATGACAAGTGGCTTACAAACCCACGAACATCCTGGTTTTGTACAAGTTCTCAAGTCCTGATGTGATGAGATATTCTACAGGAAGAAGCTTGCAAAACTACTTCAAAATGGTTTTTCAAAATGATTTTCAAAACTGCTTTTCAAAATATTTTAGCCTTAAAAAAATATCTTTTCAAATTATTTTCAAAAAGATGTTTTAGCCTTAAAATATTCTTTGTTTTTGTTTTAAAATAAACTCTTGTTTTAAACTTCGTTTGTTTTTAAAACTATCTTCTGATTTTTAAATATTCTTTTATAATATATATATATATATATATACATGAGATTTAAAATCAAATTTATATATACATTCTAAAAATATATTTTGCTACTCTTCTTTATTTTAAAACATAGAAAAATTAGTTTATTTTACTCCAAAACCATTTCATCTTGTTTTCCTTTCAATACCATTTTCAAAACAAATTTTACATTGTTTTTAACTAAGGGATGTCGACATCATGGGATACCCCATGTCGACATGGTGGCCATTAAATTCAAAAGTTTCAATTTTCAAAAGAAGTGTCTATTCGTTTAAATCTCTTCACGAATGGTTATGACCGTTACTGGTCTATAAATAGCCTTCACAAACGAATTTTTTAACTAACTATTTTCTTATTTTCTTCACTCCTTCTTCTCCACAAATCCATATTCTAGAATTTTCATATTTTTAAGATCGTGCCGAAATTCTGCCGAATTCTCAAGTGAATCAAATTAGAATCTCATTCTTGTTTGATTCTCTGCCCTCTCTCGAAGATCAAAGTGCTATTCAGAGTTATAGGATCAATTTGTAATCAAAAGTTTATCGAGTCTCTCTATAAGGTGTGGTTGTGCTTGGAAATCCATTGGGTGATCTTGTGTCCCGTAAATCAAGAGACTTTGCCCTGGACTCGAAGACAGGAGAGTACCTCAAGGCCTTTAGAAATTAAGGATTGTAATCTCGACATTGGTATAATAAAAATCTATATGAGGTGTTTGCCTTCGTGCAGGACTGGACGTAGGGTAACTCCGAACCAGTATAAAATCCGGTGTGTTCTTTCCTTTTACTGTTTTTTATTTACTTTCTGCATCTGTGTTTGATTCTGTGATTGTTCTGTGATTAAGTTATGCATTTGTTTATATCATAATTTTTAAATTAGTCCATATTAGTTTTAGAATCCATTGAACACTATTCACTCCCACTCTAGTGTTAAATTAGTCTTAAGATCCTTAATCCTCACTCCCTTTCAAAAGCAACAAAATGGAGTGTTGCTATGATTGAGTAATAGAAGGCCTTAAAGTCATTAGCATCATGTGGAGTACATTTTAGGTTGAATGCAGGATCAAGTGAAAATCCAGGAGCATTAGCAAGTTTGAAAGTTTGCCCAATACTTACAAATAGAATTGCTACAAGGCAAAGAGAGGACCTACTATTAGCCATGAGAATTATGCAACTAGAGATGGGTGTAGATGTAGAGGATCTAAAGGGATTTGAGATATACTCGAAAGGATGGCTTAGAGAATATTGTGTGTCCCAAATGCAAGAGATTTCCCAAAAGAAGTCTTCGAGGAAAGTCAAATACGTGAAGAAGTGTTTCACATGTTAGCAAGTTAAGGATGAACATCAAAAGTTAAGTGTATTACTTCAACCCTTAGAAGTACTGACTTGGAAGTAGGACTGGGCACCTATTGATATATTGATGGATTACCAAGGTCGAGAGTGGGAAATGATAGTATATGGATAATCATTGATAGACTAACTAAGAGTACCCATTTTATCCCTGTAAAGTTGAAAAAGCAACACTTTATATGAAGAATGTTGTGAGACTACACTAGATTATGAGCAACATTGTTAGCGATAGGGATCTGTGTTTACCTTTGAGTTTTGGAGAAGTTCGCAAAGCTTGGGTACAAAATTGTACTTAAGTATGATTTAGTACCTACATACAAATGGTCAAACGGAAATGGTGAACCAAGTTCTAGAGGATTTGCTAAGAGCGTGTGTCCTAGATTTGGGGAATCATGGGAAGATAATTTGAATTTGATAGAATTTCCTACAATAATAACCAACAACCGAGTATTGGAATGACAACATTTGAGGTGCTTTATTGTAGACCATGTAACTGATCGGTATGTTGGATGAACATGGGAGACAGACATGTGTAAGGACCCAACTTGGTAAAAGATGGTACTGAGAAAACTGAGTTGATTCATGCTATAATGGATGTTGCACCGTCGAGGCAGATGAGTTATGTTGATAAAAGACGAAAGAACTAGAGTTTGCAATAGGCAATCACGTGTGTGTGAATATTTCACCGATGTGAGGTCTTATGTGCTTTGGAAAGGCAGAGAAATTAGCTTCTAGATATCTAGGTCCATTTTTAGTGATTGAGAAGAGTGGTAATCATGCATATCAAGTCGATTACCTAGTAATTTAGCAGGTGCATAATGTCGTTCATATATTTCATTAAAGAAAATATGTGCACGACCCTAGTACAGTAGTGGAATCTAGGGTAATTGAAGGTTTATCTGTAGAATCAGATTTGACATATGTAAGAAGATGAATATAATAGTATGTTGAGATACAAAGAAGCAGGCTCGGCCCTGGGAATAGGCCACCTAGGCGGTGACCTAGGACCACCGATTTGTAGGGGCCCCAAATTTAAGATTATTGTATGTACAAAATATGTCATGTATTAAAATAAAAAGCATGTGTAGTTCAATGATAAAGCCCACAATTGTCCTTCTTACAAGCCCAAGTTCGAGTGCTACAACCTCGTGGAAGTAGTTTTTAATTTTTTTCATATAGTACAAAATTTAAAATTTGGTCTAGGGTCTTAAGCTCTATAGGGTTAGGTCTGTGAAGGAGTTAAGGAACAAAGTTATTAGACTTGTTCTTATCCAGTAGAATGACGATAATAATGATTGTACATGCGAGGTAGAGTATAAGATTTGAAATGTCTATCTAGAGTTATTTTAGATGTTCACGACTATTAGCACTGTGCTTTGTTTGTCTGTTGTATGTACTAGTAATGGCACTAGTGAACCTTATGTATGATATGATTATGTATTAGTAGTTACAATGCATTATGACTTGCGATTGATGGTTTTACATCAATAAGGTACTATTGTAACTTTTGTACTTATGTGCACTTTATATGACGATGACATTACACTATCAAGGTTTTAGTGTGATTATTTGACCGTTGTCATTTCTCTACCTTGTAACAACCCACACTTCAATGGGCCTAGATTTTTGCTAAACCAAAAATCCAAGTGCACTAAAGTACGGATCATTGGTTTGGTATCATACGAATAGGAAAATATATCAGAGCACTAATGGTAATAAATCACAACGGAAATAAGAAAATATAATGTATCAATATAATTACAGATCAAAATAGACATCTTAAATGTCAAGAGCCTTAGCCAGACAATTGCTCCAAATCATCACTAGTAACTGCCTGTAACGAACTAGTACTTTGACCCTCGAAAATCGACACTAATGCATCCTTGGTAATCACGTGCTACAAATCCAAGTGCCGGAAAGACCGATTGTTAGGGGAAAAAGAAAATAAAAAGCTAGAATAGAATCTCACACGAATGGGATAACGTATATTATTTCAATAATAATCTTTATAGCAGAAAATTTTGAATACAATATCAGAGTCTAACCTAGATTTAGCCTGGACAATTATAAACCTTCTGTCCTCATAAATGTTGAAAAATAAAAATAAATGCAATAGATGCAGCGGATAATAGAATACATCCATATGTAGATGAAGATCTTCATCTCTCCTTTGGAAACTCCAAGCGTCTTTAACTAAACCTGAAACTACTCGGATCTGGCTTTAGTATTAAAAATACCTGGATCAAGCTTGATAAAGCAGCATGAGATACTCGAAATTTTAAATGTATAGATCATGCTGATGTCAATCAAAACCTTAAAAAGAAGAGTATCTCATAAGACCACACCCACACATAAATATGGACGGGTTTTTACCTTATGATAACCAAAACACTTTTATACCAAAATAATTTGATATTATCATTAATGACATTCCTTTGAAAACACTTTTCAAATAATAATATATTAAGATAGCCGAAATTTACATTGATTAAATTTGACGACTTATTGGCTACTTTTAAAAGTAGGTTCTATAATCAAAACTGTAAAAGAAACATATTGAAATTAGATTTCCAACATGATAGGGAACTAGTCACCATTTAGACCCGAAAATCTACATATAACACATAGTTTCCACATGGCTTTACACTATATCCGTCAGCGTCCGAACTACACTATTATACTACTATAGAACAGAGTATTACTCGGCTAGGCTTTACACGATCTCTGTCAATCTCCAATATCCATCCATTCATACAATAAGGCAACAATTGCCTACAGGGACATCTTCCCTCAATGATATGCTGAAAATATGTCCTTCAGAGCACATAGTATCACGTACCATTCCTGTGATGTGAGGCTCGTGATGTTACACACCATAAAGCCACATTTTGCTTTTGGCAAAGCCACTCTTTAATCTTCACAGGTTCCACTTTGAATGCTACATTTCCATTCCTTCGATCACTATTGACATTCACGAACATACAACCTCTGAGCTCGTATGTCTCAGAGATGGGTGTTAAGCTAGGAGAAGTTGCCTTCCCTGACACCGAACGGATGTACGTTTGTAAAAGTCAATGTTTTAATCTCAGAAATGCAATGTCAGTCATTCACCCATACAAGTTTGTTCTGAGACTGAAGGAAACCGAAGGCCCTCCACCAACCACATCTTGTCGGGAATTATCCTTAGGGTTAATAGCGATTAGTCCTTGTAATAGAAGATTTTCGTAACAGAGCACTACTGCCACCATAAATATATGATATGGTAAATTTCACCCTGAGGCACTAGTGGCAAGCAGCCCTTCATCATGAAGGTCCCCATCTTCAAAAATCATCATCATCATCATGTCTTCACTTCCGAACGTGTACATTGGTCCGAATGTATTCAACCTTTGTTTAAATTTGGAAAATTTAATCTTTTATACTTAACTCGTTTCAGACATTTCGACCTTATCTATCCCTCATCCAGGAGAGACCAGGTGGGTGAGGGCACTGGTTGCTTCTGAACATCTCCTTAGTTTAAGCACCTCCTCGGATCTCACGAATAGAAAAATTCAGTCTACTCGTCGGCTTTTAGAGCCAAGATTACATCACTTGATTTTTTAAATCATTTACTTAAACCTTTTTAAAAAATTATAAAATTTCCAAATCATTATTAAAACACTTAATTATTCGTTTGAAAACATTTATAAAATATTTGGAAAAGTAATGTTGTGTTTGGAACTATATTTCAAAAGTTATAGAAAAGTGCTGCGAAAAGTGCTGCTAATTGTGAGCTATATTGATCAAAACGACTTTTCTATCATTGGAAAATTCATTTTTTTTAAACTCAAATCACTTTTAAAACATTAAATGATTTTTAGAATTTATTTCATATTTTTAAAGAATTAAAAATATCTATTTTAAAACATTTACTACTTTGGCCTCCAAACTGCCAAAGCACGATTTTATTTAAAACTTGATTTGCTCATATTTTAAAATTTACTAAACAAAATCTCGATTTTCTTTCTCTGTTTGAAAGCTATGTATATAATAGTTCAGAAAATCCTTGTCCCAAAGAATTCTGAACTATATTCCATTCTACATGTTCATTTAACTTATCTGTCGCGAAATCGCGAACTAGCGCGCCTTATTTTGACTTATTTTTCATAACTTGTCAAAACTTCTTCAAATTGAGTTTTATTGTTTATAAAACATTTATAAACCATTTTAAATCATTTAAATAACTGTTTTTCATAATAAATCTCATTTTCACTTTGAAATCATTTCATAATATTATATTATTATAATATTCATTTTCAATCTTATTTATATTTTAAAACCATTAAGAGGCTAAACAACTCCATACACATATTATTTGTGGATTAAATTTCCATTTAATTAACTATTTTTATTATGATTTCTCATAATTTATCATAACCAAGTATCAACCATATCAACATCCATATAATCAACCATATAATCAAACAAGTTATTAAACATTCATACAATCATTAAAAGATTAAATGGCCATATTATCATACTTAAAAATAGTTATAGAGATTATTTATTATTTAATAAACATTAAGTACTCACAATCACAAATGCTCTCTCTTTCCCAAGCTCCAGAAAATCCGACAGAGCTTCCGTGACACTTCGAACTTTTTCCTAACTTCTTGGAATGAAACCTGCAACACTTCCTTTTTTCTTACTCCGGAGCTTCCCGAATCTCTTCCTATCCTCAATATGGGTTCAGCCTTGACGTGTTTGGGGTGTATGCTCTTGGCCAATGGGGAAAATGGTAGTGGCCGTGGATTTGAGGAGAGGAAAGGAGGTGATTTGCTTTGGTTTTGAGGAGTTTTGATCACTTTTGAATATGTTTATGTTTTTATTTCTTTTTGGAGATATTTTGGCATTACTTTACCATGCCTTATGAAGCCTTAAAATAGCTTGAGAGGAAGGAGAAGATGAAGAAGATTGTGTATAAAATTGTGAGAGAATGTGGGTGGGTATTTATAGGAAAAATTTATGTGAAAATATCCAAATGTGTAAATACATTTTACCAATTACCCACACCCTTCCCATCCCATCATTCTACGCATTGGTGCCCCCTCCATGTGCCTCCATCACTTTATTCACTTCCATGCCATGTGCATGTCCTTAGTGTGTAAGATAGTTGACTTAGAGTTGCTTAAGTGTTAAGTATTTAAGAAATATCTAAGATTTTTTTCTTATACCTGTTTATAGATAAATGTATTTGTATATTTGTACGTGTATATATGTTCATGTGTGCATATGTGTGTTATATATGTGTACATGACATATAAACAAGGTTGCAACAACTTTCAATCAACTTCTGTTTGTTAAACCGTTGAAAATAGGAAAACTAATTACCGGTCAAATTTTTACTTATAATATAAATTACATATATATGTAAAAAAAATTAAAAATAAATTTCTAGCCATTTTTAATTAACAAAAGTGATCTCATTTGAATTATAAAATCATATAAATCAATATTAACAATTATTTATAAAAATTACTGTTATACAGATAAAGCGATATTAATTTTCTTGTATTTTTCAGTTCAACATATATCTTCATAAAACTATTATAAATGATTTATTATCACTTTATAACTATTTAAAATGAATTATTATCATTTAAAACAATTATTTGAATAATTATTAAATCGTGAAATCTCAATTGAAAATCATAAATCAATTATTAAATATAATGACATCACTAATGATGTCATAAATAAGTTTAATTTACAAAAATAAAATAAATAATATTATTTAATATTCTTGTTCAATAATAAAAATAAGTGTATGTTCCAGCTCCGTGTGTGACGTTTGACGACTATAGAGCTGTTTATCGATAAAATGGTTTTTAGTCATTTTATCATTATTTTTCCAAAGTATATACTTTTGTAAATACTTATTACCATAATTATTTATTGTTCAAAACATCATGATCTATGTTAAAAAATCTTATATTTAAATATTTTAAAAATAAATATAATTTATCAAATTGATAAATTTGTGGGTTCGTTGCACTACCCTTTTAAATCCTGTAGGCTGTAATGAGGTAGGGGTTAGAACAACATTCTAGTGACAGGTAAATTATACATCTCATACATAATACTAGCTTATGTCGATTGTTCGCTATTTCATGTTATATTAGATTTTATTATTAGTTGCTACAACTCCATTGCTACGTACGAACCATACCCATGTACACCAGGTAGATCTATGTCTACATAGGTGTATATGTATGTATGTGTATATATATGTATGTATATACATTTTATCAAAGTCCACTAATGGACCTAGATACTATCCCCACTAGTATAAATTGCTTCGCACCTCATAAAGATCCATCGCCATCGTATCACCGAGGGAAATCCTTTCATGCACACTGGCAACCTCTAATCCGTAAGGTCCTAATGCTTTGGGGATTTTTCATCACATACGCCAGCCTTTTGCATACCATTGTCTGCTTCTTATCATGGATTTTAGGCTTCATGCACTACCACCCCGTATATGTTTTTAAGGAACCTTGTATGAGTTAACTAGCCTTGCTCTACCAAACAAACTAACAAACAACTATGGCATTGCATAACCCAACTGAACCAGTTGTGGCAGGCGGAAGAGACTAGTTATGTGTAACTCTATCCTTCTTGTTGACCGCAAGAGACAGATGTCAAGCTCGAGAAATATGCAACTCCTACCCTAGTTTATGGTACCCAAATACGCTAGCTATTTACGTACACTTGTTACAACTCATTTTAGTACTTAGGCATAGTAGACTTTCCGTGCCACATTGCATAAGTCTGATCTCACTCACTATCCATTTAGATTTCCTAGGGTAATCAAGGCAATATCCCCTATTAAAAACTTTGAAGCAGACCTAATTTGACTGTGCACTCAACATAATTATAATAGAATTTTTTTAATCAAGGGAATAAGCATAGTCCAGACTCGAGGGTACCCCTTTAGTACGAAATCATACACTCACCATGGGTCCTATTGGTTGGATATGTTTTTAGCATTCCAGTCCAGTCTAACAACCTTTAGACGTTAGTCCATTATAATTATAATAGACAATTTATAATTATACACGCCCATCATAAACACATATCCGAGGCTACTTATATCATATTTCAAGCATATGTATACTTATTCTTCTTTTATTTTCTTTATTGCCTTAACATATTTTATGTTCGACTTTAAGTCTTCAGTCTTACTATGCGTTTACCTTTTGTTTCATTCATTTCATTTACCACTTCTCAATTTCAGACATCAATATCATTGCTACAACATTATTAGTTCAACTTTGGTTTCTATTCCATTTCATTTAATTATCAGACTTAATCAATTTCATTAGATTACCAGACTTAGTCCATTTCATTAGATTATCAGACTTATTCCATTTCATTTCCCCAGCTTCTTACTCTTGCCTATTACTCAGACTTCCTTTTTCATCAGTTTCTATTTTATTAACTTTTTAATTACATTCTTATTTTAATATTTTGCCTTTAGTATTTACTATATTTTAATAAATTGGAATTAAAATTGATACATAGTAAATTTCCATATCTTATATAAAAGAGGGGGTTTGCGCAGTGTAATTACAAGGAATTCCCTTTTTATCCATTGAAATGGGCAGTAAAAATATGGTAATCATCCCTATTTTATACACCTCTTTCTTTTATAGGCATATATTTACTCCTTGTCATTTAAAATATCACACTTTTGTAAATTTAGACTTGATAATATATGGAAATCTACCCGCAACAATACAAATTTCAATAAACTAAAATATCACAGAAATCCCAAAAGTCAAATTAACTTTATTCCAGACTTTATTTATCAACATCGAGTAAAATGAAATCCCAATTCATAGTTAACTATTATCCGACGTAGAATCTAACAAGTCTAATGATTACGTAATTACAATAATTAAAACTAATCATTACGTAATTACATAGGCAAGTTCATATCTCAACTTTTCACATTTACGAACTCATTGCAACTTAAATTCAGCTCTTAGACATATAGAAATAGATCTGCAACGATTTAATCTAGTATTATATAAAAATATATTATATTCTCACTCATCTTTAATTAGCACCCCCAAATCTCTATATTTAATCCAGATCTGACCCTATTATCAGTATACTCCCCTTTTTGACTCCCTATTCGAATCCACAGGCAATATTTATACATATCTCATTGGAAATTGGATTAGGGAAAAGAGATTTAGATTTATTAATTAGGATCGGATCTAAAAGTTTACCTTTGGTGTAGCGACCTAATTTGAATCTACCTTCTATCCTCTATTCTTTCTATTCTTTTCTTAATTATATGCTTACAATCTATTCTATTTCTATGTATTTAGAATTTTTAGAGAAGAAGAGAAAGCGACAGAGCTTCCATGCTTGTTAGAAAAATACTGAGTTGGAAGTGAAGCCTTAGGTCCTAATTTATAGAGGTTCGAATCAGTGCTAACCACCAGTTGGAACCGAATTAGATTTGCTACACTAACTGCCGCCTTCAAAACCCTTCAAGTTGACCGCTTATGGTCAAGCGGTGGTAGGTCATGATCGATCCATATGGGCCAATTAAGTGTATTTTGATGCATTTCTGGCATCAGGTTTAGCCAACCATCCATTAACAATACTTAATTGCATGGTAAATTTGTAAGTTCTCAAAAACTTTTCATTCTTATTAATATCAACCAACAAACATGTTGATTTTTAATTTCAGTCTTTGAGGCATTGGAATCTTCATCCATGGCTCACCTCTCCATAATCCTATCCTCTGTCTTTTGAAATTTATCACCGAGAATTTTTTTTTTCGGAACTTACATTATCATTTTACCTTTATCTAGTAGTTAGTTAAATAGATCTTCTTAATTTATTACTTAACTTCTAATTTCAACTATTTTTGTTTCCCTAGCATTAGTTAAGTGACTTCATGAAATCTCCTTTTTACCATTTTCTTAAATCATTGCGGTCTACCTAGAAAAACATAAAAATGTACATTTCCCTAAACGTACGCAATTCATTACAACAACTAATGCTTACAACCCCTAAAAAATTAACACTGGAAGAAAACACAACACTACTAAATACGACCACAATTAGAATGGACCTTCCTAACAGGCCATCCCTCAATAAAAACCTTCAAATCTTATCCTTCCTTTATTACTTACGATGAATAAGGTCTATTCATCTCTTCCATTCCATACCCAATTATGGAATAACCATGCCTCCTCTTACTGCAGTGGATAAGAAATACAATCTATGTAGTCTTCTACTAAATGGCAATTAAGCTTGGTGAAATAATCTTTCCTATTTCCTCTTCTTCTTCCCTAACTCAAGTCTACCAATATCATCCATGTGTGTTTACCATCTCATTACCATCTGTTACTATCTTCTCTTAATCCCATTCTTTTAATAGTACTCTCAATCCTTGGTATTTCCTTTATTCATAAGGCTCCAACAAGCACATTCCAAAACTTATAGAAGTTCCCTTTAATATCATCTTTATGGGTTACACACATATCAACATAATATTCCTAGGCTTTTTCTAGTGTCTTCACACTCTACGGGGATTCCTTGTTACTTTTCCATAAGTAGTCATCGCTATCTCCTTCATAACCTTGTTCTTTTTCAGGTCTCACCTAGGCACTAATTCCTATCTACTCCATATTTAAAATCTTAGTTTGATCTTTATCATTTTTCTTCAAAAATGAAAACTTCAAAAAAAATTGAAATATCTAATCCCAAAACTCTTGTCTTTAAAAATGTTATTTATAACCTTTATTGAATTAAAAAATACTTGGTGTTTTTAACTGTTTTCAAATCTTACATCTTAAGATTTTTGAATTTAACTTATTCCCTAAACTTAAAAGGGAACGTTTGCAATTCTAAGTTTAAAATCAAATCAGCTTTTTTTAAAGAATCTTATTACATAAAAATCTAGGATTTTTAATTTAGTCATTTATTAAGTTCCTCTTAAACCTATTCATTTCACCAAACCATTTCTTCCTACTTTACATGTTTCTAAAACACCTTTAATGAATTTCAAATTATAAAAACCAGAGTAGATAAGGACAACTCTCATCTTATCAATTCCTTTACATTTCCTACTCTCCTAAACATCCAATATTAGGAAAGTCTTAATTATCATAAAAGGGGAACTTTTAAAAGATACCTAAATTAAATGCGCATAACAATGAAAAATGTGTACTTTCCTTTGTTTAGCTTCTCTAATTAAATTACTAGCAATTTTTTTGATAAAATTTATTAACACAATTTCTAATCACTACACTTTTTTAATTACAGTTAAGGATCCTATATTTTAATGAATTAGAACTACTTCTCCCTCGAAGGGAATTGTTAATGCTATAATTCTCTACGAATCGCTTAAAAGTGGGTTCGTGTTTTCTGTGAATTACAAGAAATTATATTTCATTTTCGTTACTGAAATAGAAAGTACAAAATATGATTTCCATATTTTGTACATCTCTTCCATTGCATTTACGTTCCTTATTATTTCAAACAAAACACCTTTATTTGTAACTTGATCGGTTCACAGAAACTTATTTTGTTATACCTTTTCATTCCAATGAATTAAAATATGTCCAAACCAAACTAACTGAAATAAATTAAACCTCTCTTTTATTTAATTTCAAAACATCCGACTAATCAACCCTTTAGCCTAAACTGCACTAAATTCAATCGTTTCTCTTAATTTATCATCTCTTTATTACTATATTACGCTACTTACAACTCGATTTATCTTCTTTGCCAAACCATTTACTCTATTCCAAATCTGTACCACTTATATTGTCCACCTATAAAGACCATCTGATATCTTAAAAACATTCATTACATAGAAGGATTCACGAGCTTTATTGCTTTATCTTTTCTTTCAAAAAGAAAACATCCTCAAACAAAAATTTCCTTTACTAAAATCTAAATATATACATTTTCTTACAAAACCTTTAATATATACATATTCTCAAAATCTAACACTTACTTTTTTTTCATTAAAATTTCTTTTAAAGTATACAATTATACTTTTCCTCAATTTCCAAAAATTTCTCATTATTGGGTTGGAGTCAAAGTGGACTCCTGATTGTTCTCTTTAGAACATCCTTTGTTTCATTTCCAAAGATCCAAAAATCCAGTCATAAATTAGGAGTGACCATTTCACACCATTTCGAGAGACTTCTCCATCTTCCACTTTTTATAACATATGTACTCTTTTCCCTTTACCTGGACCTACTGTACATCATCAATCGACAATCAAAATGGGGATCAACAATCATTAGGCTACCAATGCTCGACTAGGTAGTCAAGTAACATCAAATTCTAGGGATATTCCATATGCAACTACTATATAGATGGGATTCTTAGGATTTTAGCATATACTATATTTATATTTATAGTCAAAATAGAAATACGTTCACTCATCGTTTCCTAATTTTTCTGGAATCGACTAACCTAAGCTCTGATACCAACTGTAACAACCTACACACCAATGGGCCTAGATTTTTGCTGAACCGAAACCCAAGTCCACTAAAGTACGAATTGTTGGTTAGGTATCATATAAAAAGGATAATATATCATACTAATGGTAATAACTCATAGTAGAAATAATAAAATGTAACCGATTAATATAATTAATGACCAAAATCGACATCTCAAATGTCAAGAGCCTTAGCCAGACAACAGCTCCAAATCAATACCAGTAACTGCCCTTCTAAATCCTTTGGGTTGTAATGAGGTAGGGGTTAGAAAAACATTACGATGACGGGTAAATTATACATCTCATACATAACACTAGCTTATGTCGATTGTTTACTATTTTATGTTATATTATATTTTATTATTAGTCGCTACGACTCCATTGCTATGTATGAACCATACCCATCTACACTAGGTAGATCTATGTCTATATAAGTAAATATATATATACCCCAAGTCCGTTAATAGACTTAGATACTATCCTCACTAGTATCAATCGCACAACACCTCGTAAAGATCCATCGCCATCATATGATTAAGGGAAATCCTGCAGTGCGCATTGACGACCTCCAGTTCACGACCTCCGGTCTATAAGCTCCTAATGCTTTAGGGATTTTTCATCATGTACGCTAGCATTTGGGTATCCCTGTCTGCTCCTTATCGTGGATTTTAGGCTCTACGCACCACCACCCCGTATATGTTTTGATAGAACCTTTGTATTGGTTAACTAGCCTTACCTTATCAAACAAACTAACAAGCAATTGTGGCATTGCATAACTAAATAAACCTATCCTGGTAGGCGGAAGAGATCAGTGAGGTGTAACTCTGTCCTTTCAATTGACCGCAAGAGACCGATGTCGAGCTTGAGAAATATGCGACTCCTACACCTATTTATGGTACCCAAGTACGCCAGCCTTTTATGTACACTAGTTACAATTCATTTTGGTACCTAGGCACACCAAACTTTTCATGCCACATTACATAAGTTGGATCCCACTCACTGTCCATTTAGATTGCCTAGCGCAATCAAGGCAATACCCCTACTTAAAAACTTAAAAATTTAAAGCAGACCTAATTTGACTGTGCACTTGACATAATTATAACAGAAAATTTATAATCAAGACAATAAGCATAGTCGATAAGGTCCTAATGCTTCGGGGATTTTTCATCACATACGCTAGCCTTTTACGTACTCTTGTCTACTTCTTATCATGGATTTTAGGCTCCACGCACCGCCACCTCTTCTATGTTTTAAAGGAACCTTTGTATGAGTTAACTAGCCTTGCCCTATCAAACAAACTAACAAACAACTATGGTATTGCATAACCTAACTGAAGCAATCTGGTAGGCGGAAGAGACTAGTTTTGTGTAACCCTGTCCTTCCCGTTGACCGTAGGAGACCAATGTCGAGCACAAGAAATGTGCAACTTCTACCCTAGTTTATGGTACCCAAATACGCTAGCTATTTACGTACACTTATTGCAACTCATTTTAGTACCTAGGCTCAATAGAATTTCCATGCCATGTTGCATAAGTCCAACCTCACTCACTATACATTTAGATTGCCTAGTGTAGTCAAGGCCATATCCCCTCTTAAAAACTTAAAAACTTTGAAGCATACCTAATTTGACTATTCACCCGACATAATTATAATAGAATTTTTTAATCAAGGCAATAAGCATAGTCCAGACCTGGGAGTACCCCTCTAGTACGAAATCGTACACTCACCACGAGTCCTATTGATTGGATATGTTTTTAGCATTCCAACCCAGTCCAACGACCTTCAAACATTGGTCCATTATAAATATAATAGACAACTTATAATTATTCACACCCATCATAAATGCATATCCGAGGCTACTTATATACATATTTCAGACTTATGTATACTTATTCTTCTTTATTTTATTTATTGCCTCAACATCTTTTATGTTCGACTTTAAATCTTCAATATAACTATGCGTTTATCTTTTATTTCATTAATTTCATTTGCCGCTCTCAATTTCAGACATCAAGAACATTGCTACAACATTCATCAGTTCAACTTTGATTTCAATTCCATTTTATTCTATTATCAGACTTAATCCGTTTCATTAGATTAGCAGACTTGATCCATTTCATTAGATTATTAATCGTAGTCCATTTCATTTCCCTAGCTTCTTATTCTTGCCTATTACTCATATTTTCTTTTTCATTAGTTTCCGTTTCATTAACTTTTTAGTTACATTCTTATTTCAAAATTCTGCCTTTAGGATTTACTATATTTTAATAAATTGGAATTAAAGTTCATCAATTAATTGTTACACGGTTAATTTCCATATCTTATATAAAAGTGGGGGTTTGCGCGGTGTTTGTAGTTACAAGGAATTTCCTTTTATTTAGTGAAATAGGCAATACAAAATATGGTAATCAACCCCATCTTGTATGCCTCTTTCTTTTACAGGCATATATTTACTCCTTGTCATTTCAAACATCGCATTTTTGTAAATTTAGACTTGATAATATATGGAAATCTACTTGCAACAATACAAATTCCAATAAACTAAAATATCACAAAAATCTCGAAAGTCAAATTAACTTTATTCTAGACTTTATTCATCAAAATCAAATAAAATGAAACCCTAATTCATTACGTTTTAGTTAACTAATATCCAATGCAGAAACTAACAATTATAATCATTACGTAATTACAGAAATAAAACTAATCATCATGTGATTGCAGAATTAAAACTAATCATTACGTAATTACAAAGGCAAGTTCATACCTCAACTTTTTACATTTAATTCATTGCAACTTAAGTTTAGTTATTAGACATATAAGAATAGATTTGCAATGATATAATCTAGTGTTATATAAAATATATAATATTCCTACTTACCTTTAATTAGCACGTCCAAATCTCTAGATATAATCAAGACCTGAACCTATTTTCTGTATTCTCCACTTTTGACTCCCTATTCGGATCCACAAATAATATTATACATATCTCATTAGAAATTGGATTAGGGAAAAGAGATTTATATTTATTAGTTAGGACTAGATATAAAAGTTTACCTTTGATGTAGTGACGTGATTTGAATCTACCTTCTATCCATTATCCTTTTCTATTATTCTCCAAATTGTATATATGCAATCTATTCTATTTTTGTATATTTAGAATTTTTGGAGAAGAAGAGAAAGTGACGAGCTTCCGCCCTTACTAGAAAAATAACGAGCTGGAAGTGAAGCCCTGGATCCTAATTTATAAAGGTTCAAATCAGCGCTAACCATTGGATGGAACCGAATTAAATCTGGGCTACATGGGCTAAAATAACTACTCATGGTCGACTGCTCATGGTCGACCTATGGTAGGTCACGGTCGATCCATATAGGCCAATTCGGTCGCCACTAATCAAATGGTATAGGTTTCATGGCCAAATTCCAACATTTACAAAAATTTCTTTTTTCACAGTGTATTATTTATTAATTAATTAATGTAAAAACATAGGGTGTTACATACCTTATCTAAACTTCAAGGATGAAATTACTATAAAGAAAGGAGACCGTGCACTACATATTTAAAATGCCATAATATGTGATTAAATTAATAATAAGAATTTATTCAATGATAATTAAGAAAATTTAGTTAAAGAAATTACTCTAGGGAAATTTGATAAATCAACCGTAGAACACTTTAAAAGGTTAATTAAGTGAGGGTAAATAAAGCAATTAAATTTGGCCATGTACATAAAGGGATACATTTGAATGTTCGAATGAAGGGGATTTTATATTAAGGGAATAAATTATGGCCACCAACACCTAACTATGTAAAAGTACCAATATCCAATCCAATCACAGAAATATGAAGAGAAATAAATAAAAAACAAAATTAAGACAATCAGAACGTAAGTAAAAAGGGACAAGATTTATAGTGTTCAGCTAACTCTAGCCTACGTGCACTCCCAAATAATCATTTTTATTATCCTGAAGTTTGTTTACAGTTACAATCTGAAATCAAGAATAAAGAGAAGCATAAAGAAGATCCCTTTTCTGATGCCATGCTTGTTGTATTTATAGGGGAAGACGTCCACGGATCGGGCTGAAATTTTGACAGAAGGTTCGGGAGATCAAGACGAGGCCACCCAAAAATTTCCAAGCCCATTGGGGCCCATAGTAGAGATTGGTACCGCTCCTTATTAGTGTGTCCAAATGGGCTGTGATCCCTTGAGGGGGGCTCCATAATGTTGGCTACTATCCCTCCAACTTTTGTGCCATTTCGACTTATGGTTTGTGAGATATCGTGTTTTCCGTGAAGAGGTGTTGCTTGAATTCTGATTTCTGCCGATCCCTCCAATCTCTTCCAAATGCCATGTGATCCCTTAGGGAGCTTCTCCATGTTGTAGTATACTTAGCCTCCAAGTTTCATGCCAATTGGATTAGTAGAGCTCGAGTTATCAATCAATCTTTGTTGCAATAAGTTGTGAAGGCTTATTATAGCCGATCCCCATGGAGGGATATATTGAGATATTGACTAATCACTAACAACTTATTACTTAGCTTGTGATCCAAGTTTCATGTCAATTATATCAGTAGATATTGAGATATTGACTAATCACTGCCATAATTTGAATATAGCTGATCCCTACACTGGAAGAGTGCCAACCCTTATGGAGGGATCGTTACCAATCCCTTCAAGTTGCATCCTTTGGGGTGCGACCCCTAGGGTAAGCTCCCTAGGGTCCCCTCTTCCTGTTCCTAGAGTTTCACTTCGGTCCCATTTGTGGTTGTTGAGTTATTAATTGTTTTATGTTGAAATGCACTTGCTCCTATGTGTTGAACCATATTCCATACTTTGAACATTCTGCCTTGCATATCTATCAATTCCATTCAATCTTAGCTTCATGTTATTATTTGTACTTGATTCCCGGGTCCCAAAATAATCACGTTGGACTCACCGGCCTCGATAATCGCGAAGTTTATTAGGTTAAATCCATTTATATACTGCCTTGGCAAAAGGTGTGTTAACAATACCTTTCTCTTTGTTTCATTTCATTTTAAAACAAAACAAAAGAGAGAAACTAAAGCCGAACAAGATTGCTTGGGAAAAGAGGAGGAAAGTCAAGTAAAGATTTAAGCTTTCAAATCTAAAGAGAAGAAGAAGATCTCAATCAGGTTTTCAAAATGTAGGTGAGTAATGCTTACCCTTTTTCAAGTCCACATATATTTGTATTCGGATTTAACATGTTTTGGATGTTTTGAATAAGGATAAACATGATTTAATTATAATCAAATGATTCTATTCATGTTAGGGTATAAATGACATTGTTTTTGATATGTTTAAGAGTAAAACATGAATTAATCTATTTCAAATGCTTTGAAATTTTGATATGATGATTAGAACACTAAAATAGAGATGATTTTTAATTTTTAATGAATGAGAAAATTATTTATCATGAATATTTTTAGTAAAAAATAGGTATTCGACTATAAATTAAAATTAAAAATAATAAAATTTAATATTTTGATCTGAATTTTTACCTGAAGACATAGAAAGATATTTTGGAATTTCTATGAACCATTGAGAATTTTTCATTTATTTTCCGAATCGTTATGAATTAAATGTCAAGGAAGAAAATACCTTAATGTTAACTGGATTTTTAACAAAGCCGAATTCAATGAAAGTTAGAACGTCAAACCGAAACAAAACGGCCTGAAAACTTGGAAGCACACTTAGAAGAGGTAGAGAAACAACTCAGAAAAGTTTCATGAAAAATGGAGTTAAGGGAACAAGTAGGTGCCTAGTCATTTGACTCGGTACTGAGTCATTTTCCTTCCCCCAATCACTTTCCAATTTTCATCCATCTCATGCCTTACCCCTTCTACTCGTGACCAAGTGCTTTCCCAAAGTTTGGACGAAAAATTTCAAGGGTTGAAGAAAAGAAAGCTATGATGGCAGGATAACCCAAGTTATGATAGGACAACCACTAGAATCAATCAATAATCAATGAAAAGAACATAGAACACATCAACAAGAAGATAAGAGTAGAGCAAAGGAGCTAGAGCAATTTCCCCTAAAGGAAATAACTTAGCACAGAGTCAAATGACTGGGTACCGAGTTATTATTTTAACTCGATTGCCTCCGAGCTCTCTCTTGTAATGTTTTGCTGACATATGACTCTACTGCAAGCGGGTTTCTAACACAACACATGCATTTCTCTATAAATACAAACCTATATGCAACAAAAGAGGATCTTCTTCTCCCTGCTCTTTCTTCTTCACTTTGGATATTGGATTCCATTTCTCTTTACCATTCTTCCCCTCGCAGTAGTCACCAAGATAGTTACTCTTGGAAGTTCTAGACCTTAGAACTTGTCAACTTCTTGTACTAGTGACTCTAATTCTCTATATTCTCATACAAAGTCTCTTAGATCCATAATCAATAAATCTATAAAATGGACACAGGCCAGAGAGTGCCAAACCACTATAAAAACATTGTGTCTCCCTATTTTTTTATTTCTACTGTTATATGCTAGATCTAGGTCTCACTGTTCCCTACAATTCGTTCTTGGGTTTTGATCCATTTTTGGTGTCAACACTTAATTAATGAAAATTTAAAGAAGGTAAAAAATTAAGGCATAATCAAGAAATCAATTTTTTCTATCTTCGGAGATTTCTGCTGCAAAAATAAAGTAATTGACATATGTGAGGAATTAGTCAAAAACTAGTTGCTTTAGAAGAAAATTATCATTTATTTAACTTAAGTACAGATTTTCCATTTTTAAACATGTGATAGCCAATAAGAGTTATAAGTGCGATAGCTTCTTTATAAGTGCAACGGTACTGAAATTATACTCGTGATAGCATTAAACTTTATATATAAGTGATAGCTCCATAGTTTGACTTACAATCACCTTAAAATCTATACATGCGATGGCTTTAAATTGATACATGTGATGGCCTTAAATTGAATCGTGCGATAACATCTAGTTTATGCTTGCGATATCCTTAATTTGATATATGCGATAGCTCCATATTGAGACATGTGATAGCTCAAAATTAAGGCATGTAATAATGCTTAGGTTAGAGGTTCGATAACTGCCAAGTTAGAAGTGCGATAACACTTAAGTTTATATATTTAATAGCCATGTAAAATCTAGAAGTGCGATACCACTTATGTTTATATCTTTTATAGCCTTATAAAAGTTAAAAGTGTGATAGCCTAAAAGTGTGGTAGCCTTGGAGTTGCGACAGTTATACATACGATAACTCACACTTGCGACAGCCTTAGCAGAGTGATAGCTACACATGTGACAACTTTTACTTGCGATAGCCTTAGAAGTGCGATAGCCAGTGAGTTAGAAATGTGATAACTAATGATGAGAAATCCCTTAATTAAATATGTAAATCTTGGGTAGCATTGTGGAAGATAGATTCCAATGTGTTTAACTTAAATTTAATAGGGATGAAATTATAAAGAAATATTACAAGATAAAATGTAACAACTTATTAAAAATGTGGAAAAGGGTAAGCTTAGAAAAGCTAAGAAATGGTAAGTGTATCCTTTAAAAAGAAAGATAAAAGTTTATATCTAAAGAATTGAAAGATTATTGATCAAAATAAGAAGATCTAAAGAATGATGTAGGGTATACAACTAATGAATAAAAGAAATAGGCTGAACCTAAGATTTGAAAATATACGAACTCATGGAGCTATTAAATAGCCGAGGGCCAAGGCTTAGGGAAGTGTATGTTATTGGATATATTTCAACCGGTCTCCCCGAACCAAATACCATCTCACCCAACCGAACCAAGTAAGCCGGACCACCCAACATGCTTCCCACCGAACCAGATCCTTCCTAATACCCACCGAACCAGCTCCTTCCTCGTGACTACCGAACCATCACCCAAGACCAAAGGTGCCGGACCAACCCCTATCGAACCACCTCCTGCCGAACCAACATACACTCCACTCACCACCGGACCAACTCCTCTTCCATGCCTTGCCGGATCAACCACCAGTCCACCTACCACCGGACCAAGTATTACCGGACCAAGACTACAACCCAACCATCACCGGACCAAGTGCTACCGGACCAAAACGTGCCAGGCCAGATCACATCAGCCCAGGCCCACCAGCAACTATACACATCCAAGACCCCTACCCCCAGCCTCACTCTATAAATAGAGGGGCAGGGGTACAACAATGGGGGACAATTTTGAGAGCTCAAGCACGGAGAGAACTTTCAAACAACTTTCTTTTACTCGTATCAAAGCTTTGTACTTGTAATCAAAATAAGAAAAGAGAAATAACATATAAAGTGGACGTAGGCACATTCTGGCTGAACCACTATAAATCTGCGTGTCTTTTTTACAGTTTAGCCCCTGTTTTTCATATATTTGCATAAATCACCCAAATCACTAAGAACAACACAAGATCTACTAAATCATACAACTTTGAGGTGTTTGTCCATTTTTTGTGCAAACATTTTTGGTGCTTTCACTGAGAACTAGAAGCTCGAAGCTTCAGCTTCATCCGCTTAACAGTTTTCCTAACAGCATTGTTCGCTACTTGGAAAACATGCCTCCCAAACAGAGAAAAGATGTTAACAAAGGAAAAAACATCGCATCCAGCAGTCTTCCAGATCCGGCTGTCACGAATCAAGTAAATCGTCCTCCTCCGGCAGCAGTAACAAATGAAGGACAGGCTAACCCAACCACTCCTGCCACAGAACAGCCTGCAGCAATTACTAGGGTAGATTTGGACAGAGTTGTGGTTGAAGTAACTAACCGCTTCACATCCCAGCAGGAAGCCTTGGTGGACCATCTCATGTCACGCTTAAGGGACGCTGAAGAATCCAACTGCAACACTGAATCATGGGGCGAGTCCCAGTCTGGAGGATCTCAGAGACAACAAAGATCTTCCTTCTTCGAAGGAGCTAACGGCAGAAGTAGCCATGGTAGGAGCCGAGACCGAGCACAGCCCGAAGTTAGGCCTGAGGAAACGTTTGGTACTGAACCCAACGGGGGAGGTACCGGACGGAGGTCAACTGTAGCTGAGCCTGTCATACTGCCTAACCACGGAAACGCCAGTGAACGGGGCCGAGCTAGAGTCCAGCCCGAAGTTGGACCCGAGGAAGTGCTTAGATCAGAACCCGGCAGGGGAAGATCAAGGCAAGGGCCAACTGTAGCTGACCCTAGCATGCTCCCAGAAGATCAAAGGCAGCCACTGGAAAATATGAGGAATGATAGACGATACCATCCCTACAAGTCATCTGGACGGAATCAATCCCACAGAACAGAACCAAACTCATTTCCATCTGCTCCAAATTCTGATGAAAGGATGGTACGCTTATTCAGAGAGTGTGTCCAACGGGAGCAAAGAGATCGAGGGATAGGCGCTAGGGTAACCAGCCCTTTCGCCCGTAATATCGAAATTTCTATCACCCCCCGAGAATGGAAGATGCCAACAACGGAACCCTACAAAGGAACCTTCGACCCCGTTGTACACTTACAGAGGTACACGCAGCATATGCTCATGAGTGGGGCGACAGAGGGAGTACTGTGCAAATGCTTTCCTCTCTTCTTAGCAGATCTTGCTACCTCCTGGTTCTGTCATCTACCCCAGGGATCCATCAGCTCGTGGGAAATGTTGAAAGAAAAATTTATCAGTCAGTTCCGCATTCATGTGGAGAAACCTAAGGACACTTATTCCTTATCCAGCGTCAAACAGAAACCTGGAGAGAAGCTGCAGCAATACCTAACCACATTCAACGCCGCAGCGGCCGCAGTCCAAGATGCCGATGAGAAGCTTATCCTGATGGCCCTCTGTAGTGGTGTGCATCCGGACACTAAATTTGCTAGAAGGTTGACAAAAGAAAAACCAGCTACTTTACCCGATTTCTTCCATGAAGCCGGGAAATACATGAGGCTTGAGGAAGCTGCCGTTGAGGGGCAGACAGGACAGCAAAATAAGACAACCCATAGCAATGCCCCTGCTGTGGCAAGGGACGTTCGAAGAAATGATTCCAGAGACAATGCTAGGGGCAAGAAGGGAGAAAAGCGCCTATATCGGCCAGGACCGAGATTCGACACTTACACTCCTTTGAACGAGACCGTCGAAAATATCTTCCTTGCCACCCAAGGCGAAGTTAGGTACAAACGCCCACCATATAAGAAGGAATCAGATGACGCACAGAAGTCTGGAAAGTTCTGCCACTTCCGCGAATCTCACGGGCATGATACCAACGAATGCCATCATCTCTGAGATCTGATTGAGGAACACATCAGAAGGAAGAAACTGGAACGTTATGTAAAAAGTCAGGACAGGACTCCAGCTCCTGCCAATGAAAACCCAAGGCTACCCTCACCGGACACCAGCAGAGGAAACCGCAACACTAGCAGCTCTAGTCAAGAGAAAATAGTGGTCCATACCATCTCAGGAGGACCGCACATCGCAGATAGAAGCTGGAAAGAGATGGAAAGGTATGGAAAGTCACTTAGAGACAATAAAGACTGTGTCAATTCGGTTATAGAAGAGCGCCACCCGAAGCGGAAAGAAAGTAATGACATCACATTCGGTAAACGTGACCTAGAAGGAAGGCAGTACCCCCACATGGATCCCATGGTCATCTCTGCCCGACTCGGTCCCACAGAAGTTTACTGAATCCTGGTAGACACTGGAAGCTCAGTAAACATCCTGTTCAAACACGCATTCGACAAAATGAAGCTATCAATGAAGGATGTATCTCCCTGCGATAAACCACTACACGGTTTCACTGGGGATGCTAAGATGCCCCTCGGGCAACTGGACCTCTTTGTTGAGATTCGAAGCCATCCCCGCTCCATTGTACGGAAGCAGACGTTCGTGCTAATAGAAAACCATTCGGCCTACAACGCCTTCTTAGGAAGACCAGCCTTGTCTGACTTCCAAATTGTCCTAGCCCCATGGTGCCTAAAGATGAAATTTCCAACAAACAATGGAGTAGGGGAAGTGGAAGGAGACCAGGACGTTGCTCGAGACTGCTATGTGACTGAACTTCGCAACAACCACAGGAAGGATAAAGGGAAGGGTGTAGAGATTGCCCTCTGCACAAAAAGTCTAGAAGCATAGCAACTAAAGAAAGCCCCTCCTCTTCGATATACCAGCGACCCTTCCAATGAATTAGACCCTAGGGACAAAGAGGAGGAGGCCACCGCCGAGCCTGTAGAGGCTATGGAGTTTATATCTGTAGACAAGCACGACTCAAGTAGACTATTGAAAATTGGGTCCCAACTAAAAGCCGAATTGAAGGAACAACTCATCGATTTTCTCCGCCACAACTTGGATGTATTCGCATGATCACACGCTGACATGACCGGAATCTCCCCCGACATAGCCTGCCACGTATTAAAAATTGATCCTACCAAGGCGCCTGTAAAACAAAGAAAGAGAAGTATGGGGGCAGAACGATCAGCAGCCCTCGATGAAGAAGTAAAGAATCTACTCGCCAATGACTTCATACGAGAAGCTATCTACCCGGAATGGATCGCCAACCCGGTGCTGGTAAAGAAGGCTAATGGGAAGTGGCGAACCTGCATTGACTTTTCCAACCTAAACGACGCCTGCCCAAAGGATTGCTTCCCACTTCCCAGAATCGACCAACTTGTAGACAGCACAGCCGGGCACGAGCTCCTATCTTTTATGGATGCATACTCAGGATATAACCAAATTCCTATGCATGCTCCCGACCAAGACCACACTAGTTTCATCACTGAGCGGGGTTTATACTGCTATAAGGTAATGCCTTTCGGACTTAAAAATGCAGGAGCCACCTACCAGCGCCTCGTCAACAAGATGTTTGCAGGGCTAATAGGACAGACTATGGAAGTATATGTGGATGACATGCTGGTGAAGTCAAGGAAAGCCAAAGATCACGTAAACCACCTAGGAAAAATGTTTCAAGTACTCCGCCAGTATGGAATGAAGTTGAATCCTCTAAAATGCTCCTTCGGAGTGTCATCAGGAAAGTTCTCAGGATTCATCGTTCATGCCAGGGGGATTGAAGCAAACCCTGAACAAGTCCGAGCGCTAAGGGATATCAAGATACCTTCCACTCGGAAGGAAATGCAAAGCCTGAATGGAAAAGTGGCCGCCCTAAGCCGATTCATCTCCAAAGCAACGGACTAGTGTGTCCCCTTTTTCGAAGCTCTAAAGAAAGACAAAGGAAAGTTCGAATGGACTGACGAATGCTTAACCGCTTTCCTTAACCTAATCGAACACCTCCAGAAACCACCGGTGCTCTCGACTCCAAGCGAAGGTGAAGAATTATACTTATACCTTGCTGTGTCATCTCACGCCATAAGCGCTGCCTTGGTAAGGGAAGACAACCGCATGCAACGGCCAGTTTACTTCGTCAGCAAAAGGTTTACTGGGGCGGAAGTCAGATATCCTAAACTTGAGAAGCTAGCATACTGTTTACTAATCACATCACGGAAACTGCGTCACTACTTCCAGTCTCATTCCATCAAAGTTCTGACCGATCAACCACTGAGGCAGGTACTCCATCGTCCCGACACTTCTGGGCGACTACTTAAATGGTGCATTGAACTAAGTCAGTATGATATCACCTATCACCCTCGCACCGCCATCAAGGGACAAGCCATGGCTGATTTCATTGCAGAATTCACTACCAACGAAGATAAGGAGCAATTGGAAATAGCAGAAGATATCAAGTGGAATCTCTTTGTGGATGGTGCATCGAACGAATAAGGCTCGGGAGCAGGTGTGGTAATAATCACTCCCAGGGGAAACAAACTGCACTATGCTATAAGGTTGGAGTTCGCTGCCACCAACAATGATGCAGAGTATGAAGTAGTGATAGCCGGACTAGAAATTGCCATAGAAATCGGAGCCAATTCTTTGTGTCTTCACAGCGATTCTCAACTTATTGTTAATCAAATACTAGGAGAATTCCAAGCTCGAGAAGAACGACTCATAGCATATTTAAAGAAGACCAAGTTACTTCTCAGCCGATTGGACCACTACTTAGTCAAACACATCCCTCGGGAAGAGAACCGAGAGGCCGACGAATTGGCAAAGCAAGCAAGTGTGAGAGACATCACCATCTTCGGGGCAGTAACCATCTCAAAGCAACTGGCCCCAAGTTTTGAGCAAGTGAATCTGATAGCTGCAACCGAAGAAGCAACTTGGATGACTCCCATCCAAGACTACCTACAAAGTGGCACACTACCCAACGGGCGTAACGAAGTCAAGAAAATCTTGAGGAAAGCATCCCGCTACACAATACAAGAAGACATCCTCTATCGGCGCGGATTCTCTAACCCGTTATTAAGGTGTGTCGCTGGGAGGGAAGCCAAGGAAATCTTATCCAACATCCATCAGGGGAGCTGCGGAGATCACACCGGAGGGCAAACATTAGCAAAAAAGATACTCCGATACGGATATTTCTGGCCCACCTTAAGCAAGGACGCCTTAGATTTCGTCAAAAAGTGTGACAGATGCCAAAAATTTGCTAAGATTCCGCGGCTACCAACAACTGAGATTACTCAAATGACCAGCCCTTGGCCCTTCGCAATATAGGGAATTGACTTAATCGGCGAGCTACCGATGGGCCGAGGCGGGGCCAAATATGCTATAGTGGCAGTTGATTATTTCACCAAATGGGTGGAAGCGGAACCCCTGAATAAAGTATCTTCAGCAAAAGCTATTAACTTCTTGATCAAAAATGTTCTATGCAGGTACGGAGTCCCACTCAAAATCATATCAGACAATGGACTTCAGTTTGACAGCGAGGAATTCGCCAACTGGTGCCGAGAGCACAGAATTCATAAAAGCTTCTCATCCGTAGCATATCCCCAGACAAACGGACAAGTCGAAGCAGTCAACAAAATTCTGAAAACTCTGATCAAAAAGAAGCTCGAAAAGTCAAAGGGCGCTTGGGTGGATGAACTCCCTACGGCACTGTGGGCCTACCGCACATCTTTCAGAACATCAACGGGGAACACTCCTTTCTCTTTGGCATACGGATCGGAGGCTATGCTCCCAGTTGAAACCATTGTGCCTTCCCACCGTAGGATCCACTATAACCCGGAAGAAAATTAAGAACTCCTCCACATGTCTTTGGATCTATTTGAGGAGAGAAGAAATAATGCAGTCCTTAAAACAACGGCCCACAAGCAGAAAGTGGCAGCACAATACAACTCCAAAGTCAAGCATCGTACCTTACAAGAAGGGGATCTTGTCCTCAAGCGAATCTTCCCTCGCCCCAGAGCACTAGACCCAATCTGGGATGGACCATATGTAATTCATAAAGATCTCCACAATGGAGCTTATATTTTGTCAACAGTGGACGGAGAGGTGTTCCAGAGGGCATGGAACATCTAGCACCTCCGTCGATACTTTTCTTAACTTATACTGCCCATATGAAGTGAATTAACAAAGAGAATCAGTGGACGTAGGCCTTTTCATGCCGAACCACTTTAAAAAACCTTGTCTCTTTTTTAACTTGTTCCTTTATATCTTGGCTACTTGTTAACTTTATCCTTTTCTGTTGAACAAAATCCTGTGCGTATAGCATTTCCACTCAAAGCACTCCACGGCGCAACTTCAATTGGGCAAAACCTAACAGGTACTATGCGAATCTATACCCTCGCCAATGAGACACTTTTGCTCTAGCATCCCTCTGTTGCGGGTTAACTCATTGCTCGCGACGGCCCTTAAATCCAACTGTAATGAGCCGATTATAAGCCACCGAGAAGGCCGACTATAGCCGAGGCAGCTCATTACGGCGTTAGGCTCGCCGGCAACTGTGAACCGACTATAAGCCCCAACATAAGGTGTGGCTAGCCAGGGGCAGTTCACAGTTGACGATCGGCACCCACGCTAGCCGGCCACAGTAAATCGAATAATACCCACGATTACGGGCCATAATGGCCCGGGTAGTTACTGTGCGCGATCTCGGCTCCGATGTGTCTTAAGTGCGGCTGTGGTAAAAAAGAATTAACTCCCCGTGGAGGCGTAAGATGGGTGACAAATGTCTCCAAGACCCACAGCTAAGGAAAGTGACTACAAAACCGATTTGCCACGAACTTAAGCACATCGAAGGCCTTCCGTGATTGGAAGTTTTACTTTTTCACATATTTCAATTTTACTTAAAAAGCTTTTCTTCTATCCTCTATAACAATCCCTAAAGTACAGGATACAGAGTAGGAGATACTCGCCAATGGGTGTAGGGACTCACAATTGGATGGTTGGGCATTCAACTGCGTTCCTTGCTCGATCATACGAGATATTCAAGACTTCCATCTACAATTAGAACATGGAAGGCGGTATTTTCTTCTTTTGTACAAATACTTGACTATAATTTGTTCACACCACGCGCTAACATTGCAAGTCATGAAGTTATGTTTTAAACAAGAACCTGACGTCAAACACAATTTAGTTACAAGAATATACATAGCTATATTTCTCATACGACATGTCAAAATAGCAACAAACATTCAGAAGACGACAAAATCAGCTTAAGCCAAAGAATTACACGTCAATAATAGAGCTATTTATTACAAGTAGCAAAATATTTCAACCTAAAAGTTACTTTACTGTTTTAAGACTAGCATATACAACCCTGTCAAATCCACAAAAAGAGTTTTTCCAGGTATAATCAAGGGGCCGGCTGCATTGGAGTTTCATCCTTGTCCTGTTGCCCACCTGTCCAGACAGAGAAAGGATTCATTAGTGAGAAGCAACCAAGTTAATGGGGAAACTAAAAAAGGAAGACTTACCAGCACCTGCTTCTTGGCCATCCTGGTCGTCATCCTCTACTTGCACACCTGCCTCCTCAGCAGCAAGCAACCGCATACCCTCCTTCACCGCCACCTTCTCCTCCTTGGTAAACTGGGCAGTGATCACATCCATGCTAAAGGCCACGCCACCCTCTTTATCCGCATCCGCTTTAGCCTCCTCCAGAGCCGAAGATAAACCTTAGTCATGACCCTAGGATAATCATCCATCTAGGATAGGTTGCCCTGCTTCCAAGTTCGGAAGTACATGTCCTGAAGCATTTCATCCATCATCCCCTCATTCTCCTCAAACTCCCTCATCCGGGCCTCGGAAGCCGACAACCTTTCAATGGCAACATCTCTCTCCGATCGGTATCTCGAGCAGTCAACCAGAAGGGATTCCCGCATTGCCTCCATCTCCTCCCTCAACTTGGCTTGAGCAAGCTCTGCAGCCTCAAGTTTCCCGGATAACTCCTCTACCTGCTCAAGATCCGCTTTCCGAACCTCGTCCACCGTGGCAATAGCCATGTCGATCCGTTCTTTGCAAGAAGCTTCCATTTTCCGCAGTTCGGCCCGGCTGGCCTCTTCCATGGTTTTCTTTAGTCGTCCAGAAGCAGCCTCATGCTGAGAAACCTGAATGGCCTGGTCAGCGAGCTGTTTGGCCTAATCCGAAACCACCAATCGTAGTCGGATGTTGGCACTCCCAATCTCCTCTCCAGCCTTAACCAGCCGGGCATGATGCCCCATCAGCTTCCTAGTCTCCTCCGCCACCCGATCAAAATTAGCCTTGGCCTCGTCTCCCATGGTAATTATCCGAGTAGTATGTAAATCGAGATCTAAGGACTTAGCCTCGTCAAGCACCCATACCATGGGATTGCGGGGAAGAAGGTGCTCACCGGTAACCTCGTCAAAAGTAATATCATGGGAACTTGGATCCAGGTCAGGATGACCCGCAAATGGATTCCGAACCAAGTCAGGACGATCAATCCGAGTGACGGTAGGATTTTCAGACAGGTGCGGAGAGAGTGCAAACTCAGTATCCTCCTCTGTGATATCGTGAAGAGGCTGAACCGGGGGCAGAGGACCAAGTGAAGATTCAGATAAGGGATGGCTCCTCTTTCTCTTTTGAATGCCCTCGTCAATAACCCCGAGAAGAGGACGGTAGCCGACTACATCCCCGGAACGGTGGGCCGAAGGCTTCGGCTTGGCGGAAGCTTTGGGGAGCTTGTACTGTTCAAGCCTGTGCCGAAGATCTGAGGCCTTGGCCGTTTTACCTGCTCCTGATATGAAGAAAAAGTGTCACAAGCTTACATTGATCCATAATTCGAGAAAACACGGTAAATTAAAAGATAATAGAAGAAAGAAAACACGTCTGTGGTTATACCAACCCTGGGGAGGAGTAGGATACTGCAATGAGTCCTGGATTTCATTCCAAGACGGGAGCGGATCATAAAATATTCCTAAGTCCCTATCATAAATGGAGCCCGCAGGAGTCAAAAGTTCACCTTGAGTCGTCGGAGCCACCTTGGCTGGAATAGTCTGAGGAGACTCGCTTGCACCAGTCCCAGCCTTGTCAGCTTTTCCGAATTTCTCTATCAAAGTCTGTTCCCCGTCCAGCCCTTCAAAAGCTTGGTGGAATGCATCATCCGTCCACTCCTGGATCTCGCCTGCTTGCCCAGGAAGCAAGGCCCCGATGCCATCACCACCGTCGCCGCCTTCCCGGTCACCTCCACCCTCACCTCTCTCCTCCTCTAAGTCTTCCTCCCCCTGGGTAAGTGGGCAATTGCTGGGGGAAGGACCGTCCGACCTCTTAAGTTTCTTACCTCCGACGGCTGGAGGTTTTGTGAAAGGTTTCCTCTTGCCACTCTCTGCCGTGGCACCTCCCTTAGCCTGAGCAACCGCCCTCTCCTCCGCCGTTTCCCTCAGCTTGACTACTGACTGCTGTGGAAGGATCAAGTTATACTCCAGAAGGGTCGCGTTTCTGATCAGGAAGGCAGCTGATCTATCTCTCCCGAGGATAGCTTCTATCTCAGCCGCCGTCTGAACCAGGCGGTCAGTCTCCACAACCGCAAAGCCACCTGTCGCTAGCAAAAATGAAAACGTATGAGAAGAAGCATCGCAACCAGAATGGAAATTATAAATAAAGCGTCGACTTACATCCAGAGGTGAAACGCCGAATAGAAACAGAGTCGTCCCTGACGAAGAACCACTCCTTCTTGAACATGTTGAACTTAGAATACAGATCCAAGACCGGCTTGAAGGTTACAGCTGACTCCAAGCTGATATATGGGGACCCCTTCTTATAGCCCCTCAGATTATATAAGTACCGGATCTCCCGATTGGAAGGAGCACGCCCATACTTCCTCTGGAAGATGACAAAGAGGCTCACCAATAGAGCATAGGAGTTGGGAGTTGGGTTGAAGCTGGAATGGGGCCACCTTTAGATATGTAAGGAAGCTGGGTACCCAAGCATTAAGAGGCGGAATGGCACCACACATGCAGTGATATCTGCTGTAGGCAAAGTACTCTTCGGGAGGGTCATATGGCATAACTTCTCTCCTTGGCAACAGCATGCGCGCTCTATCGATTCCAAAAGAACGGGAGATGACATCAAGCTGCTCTTCCTTAAGGGAGCTGGGAAAGCAACCGGGCGGGGAGTTCAGAAGCTCCTGAGGGCCGTACCCGTCCACTAGTGATCTCGGGGTAGATCCGTGACGTTCCGGTCCTGGCTGAGCAGGGGGCACTGCGGAAGATTCTCCTTCGCCCTGGGACTTCATTTTATCCGAGCGAGTTTCTGCTTTTCGAGACATTTATCTGCAACATAAAAAGCATACTGTTAGAACGGAGGATGTAAACAAGCAAATGCGAAGGTTCATTCGGCAGGGCAAATGCGAAGGTTCATTCGGCAGGGCAAATGCGAAGGTTCATTCGGCAGGGCAAATGCGAAGGTCCATTCGGCAGGACAGATGCAAGAGATCATCCGGTAATTCAAAATAGGCCCATTCGGCATTTAAACATACCTGGTTCGGTAATCAGGTTGATTCAGTAATCAGGTTGGTTCGGCTATCTCAAAACGATGAAGGATGACAGTAACCTAAAGCCTCTATTTATAAGCAAAACATGTCGACCGGACCAACCGGTTCGGCACACCCAAGACCGAACGAAGCCATCTCAGCCACAAGAAAACAAAGCGCGGCACCTACAAGCACGTACCCCACTTTGGGGGGCAAGTGTTGGATATATTTCAACCGGTCTCCCCGAACCAAATACCATCTCACCCAACCGAACCAAGTAAGCCGGACCACCCAACAGGCTTCCCACCGAACCAGATCCTTCCTAATACCCACCGAACCAGCTCCTTCCTCGTGACTACCGAACCATCACCCAAGACCAAAGGTGCCGGACCAACCCCTACCGAACCACCTCCTGCCGAACCAACATACACTCCACTCACCACCGGACCAACTCCTCTTCCATGCCTTGCCGGATCAACCACCAGTCCACCTACCACCGGACCAAGTATTACCGGACCAAGACTACAACCCAACCATCACCGGACCAAGTGCTACCGGACCAAAACGTGCCAGGCCAGATCACATCAGCCCAGGCCCACCAGCAACTATACACATCCAAGACCCCTACCCCCAGCCTCACTCTATAAATAGAGGGGCAGGGGTACAACAATGGGGGACAAGTTTGAGAGCTCAAGCACGGAGAGAACTTTCAAACAACTTTCTTTTACTCGTATCAAAGCTTTGTACTTGTAATCAAAATAAGAAAAGAGAAATAACATATAAAGTGGACGTAGGCACATTCAGGCTGAACCACTATAAATCTGCGTGTCTTTTTTACAGTTTAGCCCCTGTTTTTCATATATTTGCATAAATCACCCAAATCACTAAGAACAACACAAGATCGACTAAATCATACAACTTTGAGGTGTTTGTCCATTTTTTTTGCAAACATATGTTCAATAGTGTATGGCAGGGTGCTAAGACTTAAGTAGTTAATATAAGTATCCGGTATGTATCGGTCAAGTACCATATGAGATATCTTCAAATATCGTAATAATATTGAATAATTTTTTGAATATGTATTGCCAAATTACTACTAAAGACTGAATGCACATATTTTACAGATTACAATCTTTCTATCAGGATATTCTATTAAATACAAGTATCAAAATAGGTTCATAAAACTCGAGAAATTCGTATAATGTGGTTCTTTATTATTTTCTTAATTTTTATACTATATTCTTTATTTCTTCAATCATATTTGTTGTTCTTTTTCAGATTTATAGTTTCCTCATTCTCATTTTCACTAAAAATATCTATTAAACAATTCTTATTTGATATTGGTTACTACATCTTGCCTATTCTTTATTGATATGTCAAATTTATAACTTTACTGTTTTTCAACTTTTAGTTCTTGATGTATGGAAATAACTAAAACTAACTTATCAATTAGAAATAGTGAACAAAGAAAATAACTAAAAAGAGAAGTAGTAGTTACACGATCATATTTTTAGTAGTAAAGTGTTCATGCAAATTAATATATATATATATAATAATGAAATAATTAGAGTTTTTAATTAAAAGACTAATGAAGTAAGCTAGAAAAATATAGTTAAAGCTAAAAATTTAGTACATTGGGATTATTTTTGATATGGTCTAAATATTTTCATACACCATATACTAAAACGAACATTGAGAATATGAAGATATTTTTTTATAGTTTTATTTTCTTCAACTCCTATAGTAGTGACCGATATTCCTAAAAAATATCGAGTAGTCTACACTAAATATCAAAGTGAGATGTATATATATGCAAATATATATATATATATATATGCAAATGTTGGATGATATATCAGTAACGATATTTTGGGAAAAAATTCGATTAAGGAGCAATATGAAATATAACAATGATATATCAGCAATATCCTTTCCATCCTAGTACATCAGCCAAAGGATGATCTCCTATTTCAATTGATCCGACCCCTGCTAGATCAATTGGGATTAGTTATAATAATTATGGGTTGCTAGATCTGTGATTGGAAATGTTCCAATACTGTAAATCTCAAGGTTGGTCTGGTGTAACTTGATTTAGAAGTGCTCCAATGATCCTAGTAGGCAAGGCTCTGTTAGGCAGAGATTTGGTTAAGTAGTTTCTAGAGCTCTTAGTTTTTCTACCAATATTGCTCATCCTTTCTCCTCCAATGGTTGTGCACATACATGAGGTATTTATAGGTGTGAATTGGGTAGGGATCTGTTAGGTAGCAAACAGTTAGGCAGTAAATG
Organism: Allium fistulosum; assembly: GCA_030737815.1. Lineage (NCBI taxonomy): Eukaryota > Viridiplantae > Streptophyta > Magnoliopsida > Asparagales > Amaryllidaceae > Allium > Allium fistulosum. Next base: position 681,972,165 of record CM060907.1, read on the forward strand.
GTTAGGTTCCCTATTAGACCGTTTCTCATGTTCTATAAGAATAATGTGCTTTCCAGGAATTGAATTACTGAACTTTCCTTTAGAAGTTTGACATACAAACCCTTAAGCTAATGTTTTTACGCCATAAATCCTCCATTTTAAGTCAAATTGAATGAAACTTGGACCAATTTCTTTGTATCATTGAGTACACACTCCAGTACCTTGGCTGTTGTGTTTCCTTGAGGTAGGTAGCAAGGTGGGACCCAATTCAATTAGGTGGTGGACATATTTTAAGATGATCATATCATTTAATTTGTAGCTTGGATTGAGATGCAATTTCGGCCTATGTGCATGTCCTGATGCAATTATAAGTACTTTGAGTCTGTTTTGAGACTATGCCAAATTTCCCCCTAAAACTTTGCTTTGCCCTTGTGATTACATGATGGCACCTCTATTACGTACCTTCCATCCATTTCTATATTCCTTAACGTGCTTTCATATTCACTATGCCATCGGTGAAAATGTCCAATATACTTTCATAGAATACAAAGCATGCTTTGTTTCATCAAAAAATCATTATTAATTCTCATGTGATGGTTATCTCGAACATCGAATATCCATATACTTTTTCCTTTCCTTTGGGTAAATTTTTTTACTGCTAGTATGTTGCAGAGCTTTGCTTACTCGAAGGTAAGCTTGTATATCATTCCAAGACACCTTTTATCAGTATGACATTTGTAGCTTGCGCTTTCTTAGTAACATAGTCGTGTAGTATGATTGCATTAATTCTCATCTCTATTCAGTAGGTCTTTGCTCCCTCTAGGTCAGCCAATTTCCCCCCAGGTCTTGAAGGCCATGCACTATCTCATGAAAGGTCCAAGTGTATAGAGGTGCTCCAAGGAAAGGGATATATTATGGCCTCATGGTATGTGGACTCGACAATGTATATTTTGTTGCGTTAACTTCAGTTTGGCTGATTATGGTTAGTAGTCATGATGTATTTTTCCTATACGATTGCCAAGTTATTTCATTACTGACTCCTTCACTACTACTATGCATACTTGTATGGATTAACCACCAACAAGCTCCGTTAGGTAAGTGGTTCTGCTAAAGTTTTAGACATAGGTTGATCCTACGCTTTTGCTATGAAGTTATTCTTCTTTTGATGTTTATGCGTTGTTGCATCTTGTTTTTATTCATGTGTATATTCTCCTTTTTATAGCTAGTAATCATGATGTGTTTGATCCAGACGATTTCCATGTTTGCTCGTCTTTTTAGCAACCTTTTCGCTATTATCGTGCATACTTGTATGGGATCAATCATCAACAAGTTTGGTAGGGTAAGTAGTTTTTGCTAAAGTGTCTTTAAGGGTAAGATTCGATGCTTTGGATGTAATGTAGACTATACTTTGATGTTAACTTGATCCGCGAATGATGCTTTCCCTAGCTCACACTTTATATTTCTAGTATGAACACCTACACAAGCACATATGTTTCTTATAGAAATTTCAAATGAAATTATCATACCTGATTAGGATTAGGTGTTGCATTGTGTTTGTATGGTCCTTGCTTAGCTGTTAGCTTGGTAGCAATTTTTTATTGCTTCCTTAGATATTTGTATAGGGTCCATCACTCACAAGTTTGACACGGTGAGCATACTAGTTAAGTAGATATGTGTTATTCTATTAGCTCTTCTAATAGTTCTTCCTTTGTCCCCAACAAACTTGCATAGGGTCAATCACTGGCAAGTTCGATCGAACGAGAAATCTTTGTGAAGTCATACTTTATTATTCCATTAGCTCTTTTGATAATCTTCCCATTATTACCTCATGTTCTGGCATAGGATCAATCACTACTAAATTCAAGGGAGGGGAGTAAGCGACCAATGATGGAATGCCATTCCATTGCTACCTTACACACTTGCACATGATCAATCACTATCAAGTTCGACAAGGTGAGGTAGAGTGTCCTTATAATCCAGTCTCATGTCCTTGTTGGTTTCTAGTTTCTTTGTCTTAGATTCGAGTGAATTCGTCAACATCATAAGGTCGGGATACTTGCTATACCAAGACAAAGTATGTCCAGTGGCCAATCGTTAACAATGAACTACCTAATAAACAATCATGCAATAATTGCGGGTAAATTGGTTCATTGTTGCCAGCCAGAGTTTGTGGATTGGTCATCAACAGTGAACTACCTGTTCCCGATCATGTTCTTACCATTGGTAAATCTAGTTCACTATTGTCGGGCAAGGCTTTAGGGTCGATCGTAATTGACAAACTCTTAGACAGTCATGTCCTGACCATGGGTAAGTCGGTTCACCATTACCGGCCAAAGTTTTTAGGCCGATCGTCAATGGAAAATTACCCAATTAGCGTTCATGTCCTGACCATAGGTAAGTCCTGTTCACTATGGCTGACTAAACTTTTTGGATCGATCGTCGATGGTGAACTACCTAGTCGGCGGTCATGTCCTAACCGCAGGTAAGTCCAGTTCACCATTGCCGACCAAGTTTTCAACCCGATCATCAATGGTGAACTACCCAATCAACGGTTATGTCCTGCCCGTGGATAAGTTTGATTCACCATTACCGGCCAACGTTTTCGGCCTGATCATTGATGGTGAACTATCTAGTTGGTAGTAATGTCCTTACTGCGGGTAAGTTTGGCTCACCATTGTTGGCCAAGGTTTTCAGACCAACCGTCAATGGTGCACTATGCAATTGGCGGTCATTTCATAACCACTGGTAAGTTCGATTCACCATTGTCAGCCAAGGTTTGTGCAAGCTTGTTATGATGTGCAAGAGTCGCATGCCCATAGTATGTCATGCCCTTGCATGTACAGTTCTAGAAATTGGGGACTTTGGTCAGTGCGGGATGATTGTTCTTATGGTGGTTTACTAACACAAATCGTCTATCTTTGTTTCACACAACCTATCAGTTTGGTTCAGTAAAACCATGATGATCAATAATACACCTAACTATAATCCATGTAGTTCCGATAATCAGTGAGCAAAAAGGAAACAAAAACAATGATGAAGGTTTTGAGCATTCTATGTTTTCCTAGATACTGCTCCATCTTTGATGATGAGAATGTAGGCTCCATTCCCTAGATCCCTATTGAAAATATATAGTCCTTCCTAGATTGGGTCAGGTTCCCTCTGTCAAAGGGAAATTTGCTCCAGGACTAATTTTCCTACCTTATGCGGATGATGCTCTATCCTAGAGTTGTATTGTTTCACGGCCTTTTGATAAAGCGCCACGACTTTCAAAGCAGCCTTATCCCGCTTTTCCTCAATCAGATCCAGGGACATGTTTAGCAATTCCTCATTCTTCTATATGTTATAATAGATTCTTCTGTGAGATGAGATATAGTTTTGATGGGAAGCATAACCTATAATTCAAAGGCCAAAGCAAAAAGAGTATGTCTTTTGTAGTTTTGTAGGAAGTGCAATGTGCATAAAAGACCAATGGTAGCTCATCTATCTAAGCTCCCTTATCATTTTCCTAATGCTCCTGTATGAATGTTTTGAGGCCCTTGTTGAATTCTTCAACATATCCATTTGCTTAGGGGCGAGGCACTATAGAAGAGATTTTCTTAGTTCCATGTTGTCGATAGAAGTGTCAAATTCTGATTATCAAACTGCCATCCATTATCTGAGATCATCTATAGTGGAACTCCATACTTGGTAAAGTAATCCGTAACCACTATTGCATACTCAGCTCCACCCATAGCTATTAGAAGTTCTCTTACCAGATCGATGCCCTATCAATATAAGACCGAGACCATGTGATTTAGTTTGGTTGGCGATAACCCAGAGATCTTAGTGAATCTTTGACACTTATTGCATCTTTTGCATACTCCACGGTGTTGTTATTAATCTTTTTCCAGATATATCCATATTGTAAAATTTTCTTTTCTAGGCTCTACCCCCAGTGTGGTCTCCTCGACTGCATTGATGTACGTTGTCCAATATTTCCTTTGCCTCTCTTGCAGCCATACACTTTAGAAGTGGGTTAGTGAAAACTCTTATGTATAAGATGCCATCCTGTATGGTGTACCGAGTCACCTTGCACACACACTTCCTTTCTTTATTCTAGTTTAAGGGTGAAGATTTTACTAGGACCAATCTAAAAAGTGATCCATTTTTTGAGCTAACCAATTTTCCAAATCGTTAGCATCTCGATTTTCCTCCCTTGGGGTGTGCTTAACCCCATAATATTCTTGTGCATCAAGCAAACCCTTAATCCTTTTTCCTTTCTAAATAGTATGCTAATAGTTCTCCTTTGACTTAGAAATCCAAAAGTGATTCATTCACAGCCATTTGGAAGTTGCTACGGATAATATCCCAATTCTTTATTCCTCTGCTATCTCTAATCCGTTTATTAGCATGTTATACTATGTCGTTTGGTCTAGCTTGTAAATTAAGAGGTCTATCTAACCCATAGTGGTGAAGAACATCCATTTTTGCCTAGCCATTAGTATTTTCTCTCACTTCTATGGGTGTTGCATAGTCATGTGGTACGATGTTATCATGCGTTAAGTATTTCTATTAAACATCATTCGAAATTCGTTCATAAAAGTAAGTCATACCTTTCCATTTTTGTCATCACATTCTACAAGGGTATTCAGTCTATGGAATATCTTACTTTATATTCAGATGAAATCAGCACTATCTTTCTAGTTCTTTTTTGGAAAGATTACGCTCCACTGTCTTAAGAGGAGCTGAATCTAACCTTTCGTTGTCTCGGATGGAGTTAAACCCTATCTCCAAGACTAGGAAGTTTATGCTCCACTATTTTATTACTCCATTCTTTATAGTTTTCATACACATCTTTCTTAAGATGTCTAGTAGGAGGACATGCTCGTCCGAGGGGGGATCCAACACTGTGCCCCCGAGTGTTGGTTACACTCTTTCTTCATAAGGACTCATTTCCGTCAAGGGACTACGGTCTAGAGTTTTTGGCATTCTCTGTGAAGTTACCTTAATGTTTCAACCCAGAGCATACCTATGAAATTTGTCTACATTCATTGGTCTCATGACCACTAATCACATGAAATGTATGATATTTGCTAGTTCCTATATCTGCTACAGCTGACTCTTTGGTCTTTGATTCATCGCAATCCAAGGCTTTTCCAACAGGGAGATAGATTCTTTTTGGAGTCCCTGTAAGCAGTGAACATGGAAATTTTCCATGTCTTATGAAGTCTTTCCTTTTTCCAGTCCTATTATTCAACATTCACATGCCCAATCCTAAGGCTTTTCATCTCCAACCTAGTTGACATTTGCCAGTCTTGCCTCATATTAGAATCCTTCAAGTGCATAAACTTGACGGCCCAATAGTTAATGTCCTCTAAGTTAGTAGTTGGAATTTTCTTATGTTCCCTATAAAACTCTATTTCCTTATTAATTTCCTTGAACAACAACCACAAGGACAACCCGTTCATTAAGTTAATGTATAACAGCTGCTATAGTGCTGAACCATGCAAAATGGCTCAGTCAGTTTTCTCCATCCTTTTGTTTGATACCCAACAGTTAAAGGACCAGTGCTCTAAACAACTAAACCAAACAGTCACTCGGTCCAACAAGAATAGAAGAAAACAACAGTATATTACTTCGTTTATGGCTCCCACTACCTCCATATGCTAATGTGGTGCCTCAAATGTGATCTAGGGTTGGATTTACTAGCATGTGGTTCCATGATAATTTTCTTAAAATCTAGGGTTGATGGCATATCGAATTTTCGGAGTGAACAGACTATGGTTCATCTTGTCAACCTATGGTCTCCTGCTCTGCTCACCTAACACTTGACACATTAGCCTAGCGACTCGCTCCTTTGCAATTGGAAGGCTTCCTTAGATTGCTTGGTAGGCCAAGTCATGCCCTCCGTGCAATGGATCAATACCTTTGTACTAGTTAGTATGAACTTAGGCGGTCCCATTTCGACAGCCGAGTATGTGGTTCCAACATCAACATTGACTTCTGGTGAGACATCCTCCCTTGGTTTGGAATAGGCTATACCATTGGTCTGGTATATATCAATTATGCATCAGTCCGATTTATTTTGATCCCCAGCCGATACAGTTTGTTGAAGTCCATATTTCCCTGTCTCCATCCCGCCTTACCTTCTACCTTGCATTCATTTTTGATGGGTTATAAATAGAATTCCAGACTTGTTCTCTCTAGAACCTACATTGGTGATGCTTGTTTAATGAGTATGAGGAATGCTCCATTATTCTCGAATACTTAGCTAGCAATGAAGCTACCATATTTTCTATCATCATTTTCACTTACTACTGGACTCTTATCTAGTAGCTATATCGGCCAATCTTTTTTGTGCAACATATTCCAACCTCATATATTTTGCCTCCTCGTAGACGAACTCCTCCAATGTGGTTGTTTTCTTCATTTTCGATCTCTTAACAAACTTCGTTCTAGGGTGCACTCCACCATACAAGTCATCAAGGCGAACCTTACATCCTTGTTTTGAATTCCAGTTGCTATGGCATTAAACCAGGATAGGTACTGCCATAGCAACTCATCTTCCCTTTGCTTCACATCAGATAACGAGTATCCATCTTTTGGTTATCCAATACATACCCGAAATTGACTAATAAACTTCTTCTTTAACATTACAGAAGAATGAATTAATCATATGGGTCAACCACAAAACCACGTAGTGGCTAAGTCTTGTAAGAATAGAGGAAAGAACTTGCACAAAGCTTCCTCTATAGCTCCACTTATCATCATGTGCTGGGTATACCATTGTAAATGTACTACGAGTTCAATTAGTCCTTTATACGGTTCCATAGTTGGTTTTACCTATGAAACACCCCCACACCCCTTAATATACAAAAAAGGACACATTAAAAGGCATGGTGCGTTGTAGGTATAACTAAAGCTAACAGAGACTAAGATTCACAAGACAAATATAGATAAAAATAGCGGAAACTTGAAGTAATAAGTTAATTAAAACAAAGCTTCATAATTGCTTCATAAATAAGTCAAATACCAAATACCGCATACATGTCTAAAAGTCCAATATGTCTCATGAAACAAAAACTCATAGTCTCAAAATCAGAGTACATAATATCCCACAAAATAAGCCAGTACAAAGAAAGAACAAAATTTGAAATAAAAGAAATACATAGAAGAAATCTCCTTCAAGAAAACTCCAACCTGCTGCAATCTACTGACTTCTCCTTTGATTGCCTAGGGGGGAAAGGGGAAAATAGAGGAGTGGGTCAGACTAAAAGTTTGGTGAATGATAGTAATTACTGGTGTCTTTAAGCAAGATAAAGTAATGGACTCTACAACAGTTCTAGCATAAATAAGGATAATAAAGGAAATAGGAAAGAGATAAATTGGAAATAAGTATGATTAAATATTGCTCAATTTATAAGATGGATTAACTTTGATTGCTTGCACTTGTCCTTGATTTCTGCTTTGATTAGGCTGAATTCCTAATCCTATAATTAGGATGTAACCCTAATTCTACCCATTTTGATCGGCCTGCTGCTCCATAGACCTTATTGCGGACCAACTGCTATATAATTCCCTACACAGCAGTCAATGATATCGACGAAAGATGCACAGAGCAACTACTGTGGATCCGGACGGCATATATAGCTCCCTACACAGAAGGCAATGATGTCTACGAAAGGCACTCATACTAAGCGCTTGGAACTCATAGCTATTACCGAGCACCCGAATGGAAGTCGCACGCGTAAATGCACCATGCCCATGCTACCTTTTTCTCCACCTATTGGGTCTTCTTATTACCTCATTATCCAGCATAAGCGTGCCCCTCATCCCACTTCGGGCTAACGTGAGATCACCGTGTGTCCATAGAATCTATAGGGGAAATTATGTTGGCACTGGCCCTTCATCCAAACAATATCTAGTTGCGCCCCTTGTCCAAATCCCCCGTGATTTGGACTTCCATTTGACGAATTACTACCATTCTTGGCATAAGCATGCCCTAAGGAATGCTATTTGGTACAGGTCCTACTTTCATCTTTAATTATTAACTTAGGTAAATTATTTAAATAAGCCTTTACACTTTTCTCCACTATCTGTGCTTATTAATTTATCCTAAGTCTTATGATAAGCCTTATTCTGTTCTTTTTTCTTATTGTAACCTACGTTATAATCATGCTTATTACTTAACCCAAGGTCTAAGTGTGAAAATAAGCTTCTTTCATCCTTTACTCTATTTAGTTATAATTCTAAGCTATAACTATGCAATTATCTTTAATTAGTCCAATTCTAATTATAATTAGGCGTAATTCCTATCCAATTCCATTATTTATTAAAGTCCAATTCCATTATCTATTACCGTCTTTATAATTTACATCTTATTTTCTTCCTTCAATATTCTTACTTATATAATCCATATTTGCATTTAATTTATTCTAATCCATACACGAAGAAAAAGGGGATGAAGAGAATAGACGCTTGCATAAAATCCAAAACGTCGAAAAAGATGTAAATAAGAAATAAATAACAGTAAATAAACTTAAATACTGTAAATAAACTGTAAATCAATAAAAAGCTATACTTAACAGTAATAAATTATAATTAATAGAAATAAACTAAAATTACTGAAAAGAATAGTTGAAAGGAAATAGACTTAAAATAATTCTAAAAACTGTAAATAAACTACTGAAAAGGCTATTCCAAAAATCGTAGTAAAACTACAACTATTGGAAACCCTATTATTTTAAATTACTTAAAGAAATCTTAAAATAATTACAATCACTCACCTCCGGTCCTAAGCTTTTCCTTTGGTATTCCCGGAGCCACCCGGAGTTCTAAAATAATTTAATTTATAACAATTTTCTCCTTTGGGAAAATTATTCCGTTTAGGGTCCTTCCTAGAAAGGTGAACCCAATTGGAGAAAACCTAGAATGAGAAAACATGTTGGGTCTAGGGGCCTATTTATAGGTGTGGAAGTGGATCTCGGACCGTTGAGTTTGGAGATTGAATAAGATGCAACCACGTCATAGGCTGAATAGGTGCCATCGGATGCAGAAACGAAGGGAACAGATCGGTTTAAACGATGCAACACACATTAGTACGGCCTCTGGAACGTTCCAACGAACGAACATTCATTCATTCGCAAATTGCAGAGGCGGGTCGACCGGGCGGTCGACTGCTTTGTTGTCCTGGTCGACTGGCCTATATTTATATTTTTTTTTTTGTTTCTTTGATTATTTCGTAAATTACCACGGACACAATGGTGCAACTTTCATGGCTTGATTATGATAATCTCACAAAGTTATTTTATTATTTAATTAGTTAACAAATTATGTATTACGGGTTAAATTTTGGGTTGTTACATTCTCCCCTCCCTAAGGGATTTCGCTTTCGAAATCTCTAAGGATAAAAGAATGTACTAAATGTTTTCATCCAATTCTACAACCAACTACTCAATCATCAACCATTCATCCATTATCCTTAAGTTTTTCTAATGCAATTATGATACTTATGCAATTAGTGTAGTGTAAATGTTCCTAACTAATGCAAAAGATTAGGCGGTCCACTGATTCAGTTGACCTCCTTTTATGCAATCATATCCGTGCCATGTATCCAAATGAATGCAAAAATTTCCTAATGATAACTGATAGTTCTATATTCGTGCTACAAACATCACCCAAATGCAACAATCAAGTGATAAACACCCATTTATAGCAACCATGGAAATAAATAAAAATGTGCACACATCCATATGCATATGCTCTAGTGTTCTAGTTAGGGCGATCCCTAAGGAATAATAGTGCCTAGTGTACCAATATGCGTCCATAGCATCCACTAGCAAACACTTGCAACCACTAGCATACATCATTCATAACATGTTCTATTAACATGTTTACATCAAATCCGACCATCCGTAGGTTAAATCCTAAGTTCTACCCTCCCAAAGGATAATAAAGGAAGAACCTACTCAATTCTAAAGATGGAAAAATGAATTCTAAAACTTACTATCAAAAAGATGAGGATAGGACGTACAAATCTTCTCTTATGCTTCCCAAGTGGCGTCTGTAACATCATAACCCTATTATACCTTCACCAGTGGAACCTCCTTATTCCTTAGCCGCTTGATGTCTCTTCCAACAATCTTCGTGGGGATACGCCGAACAGAAGCTTCCCTTTCTACCTCCACCACCTCTAACTGACTAGGCTCTACAACCTCTGCCGAGTCATGTAAGCACTTTCGCAAGTGCGAAACATGGAAAACGTCGTGCACTCCTGCGAGCCTATCAGGTAGCCTTACTCGGTAAGCCATCTTCCCAACTCTCTCTGTGATAGGAAATGGTCCAACAAATCTAGGGGTTAACTTTCCATTTGATTCGGATCTTACCTCCTTCCTAAGTGGGTATACTTTGATAAAAACTAAGTCTCCAACCTCAAACTTTAAGTCTCTCCTCCGCTTGTCCGCATACGACTTCTGTCTGTCTTGAGCCATCTTTATCCTTTGCCGAATCAAAACCACCCTATCAGAGGTTTCCCTAACCATATTGGGTCCAAGTAATAACTTCTCCGTAGACTCTACCCAACATGATGGGGACTTGCAAGGTCTCCCATATAAAGCCTCAAATGGTGCCATTCCTATACTTGTTTGGTAACTATTATTGTACGCAAACTCAACCAATGGAAGATGCTCCTCCCAAGTTCCTCCAAAGTCCAAAATGCACATCCGTAGCAAATCCTCAAGCAGCCTATTTACCATATCCGTTTGACCATCTGTCTGGGAGTGATAGGCCGTACTCAACCTAAGTTGCGTCCCTAGCGCCTCTTGTAAGCTTCTCCAAAACTCACTAGTGAAAATGGGATCTCTATCACTAACAACACTAGAAGGAACTCTGTGTAGATGGACTATCTCTCGAATATACAAGGATGCCAATTATGAAGCCGTACGCTTACTCTTAACTGGGATGAAGTGAGCACTCTTGGTCAGTCTATCAACAACCACCCAAATGCTAGTGTTCCCCTTCCTAGAACGGGGTAAACCATCAACGAAATCCATAGAAATACTATCCCGCTTCCACTCCGGCACGTCTGAGGGCTGAAGTAATCCATCGGGCTTCTGTTGCTCTGCTCTTACCATTTTACATACGTGACACTTAGCTACGAATTCCACGACGTCCTTCTTCAAGCCACCCCAATCGAACATCCTCTTCATATCTCGATACATTTTGTCACCACCCGGATGAATAGTCATATGGGAATGGTGCGCCTCCTCCAAAACTTCTCTCAACAAATCACTAGCGCGTGGAACACAAAGTCTCCCATCTCTCTGAAGCCACCCTCTTTTATCAATGGAATAGCATTGGAGATGTCTTGAGACCTCTCCTCGGCTAATCCTATCCATAATGTCCATGAGCTCCAAATCCTTCCACTGTCTCGAGGCAATCTGATCCATAAGGGTAGGCCTCACCTCTAATGTCGCCAACAATCCGGGAGTAATGTCCATAGAGGGCATAAAATCAAAGGTAGAAATAAACTCCAAGTTCCTCCACTCTACGAACAAAGGACTAAGAGTTGCTTTCTTTCTACTCAATGCATCCGCAACCACATTACCTTTGCCAGGGGTATAAGCTATCTCAAAATCATACGAGGCTAATAACTCCATCCACCTCTGTTGCCTCAAGCTCAAGTCCTTCTGCGAGAATAGGTACTTCAAAGACTTATGGTCGGTAAAAAGCTCAAACCTCTTTCTAAGCAAATAGTGCCTCCAAGACTTGAGTGCAAAAACTATGGCAGCTAACTCCAAATCGTGGGTAGGGTAGTTCTTCTCATGCGTCCTCAACTGCCTACTACCATAACACAGTACCCTCCCTTCTTGCATCAACATCGCTCCTAGACCCATTCCACATGCATCAATGTATATAGTGAAAGGATTAGCTTTGTCGGGAAAAACAAACACTGGTGCACTAGTAAGGGCTCTCTTAAGCTTCGTGAAGGAATCCTCACAATCCACGTCCTACACGAAAGCTTTATTCTTCTTAGTAAGGCGCGTGAGTGGTGTCGAAATCTTTGCAAATTCTCTAATGAACTTCCTATAGTAGCTAGCCAATCCTAGGAAGTTTCTAACCTCGGTAACGTTCTTGGGGCCTTCCAATCTTGCACTGCAATAACCTTAGCGGGGTCAACAGCCAAACCTTCCTTCGAGACTACGTGCCCCAAGAAATGAACTTCCTCTCTCAAAAAATGACACTTCGAAAACTTAGCTCTCAAATGATGACTATAAAGTGTGCAAAAAAATTCTTCCAAATAAACAGCATGCTCCTCCATATTCTTGGAAAATACCAAGATATCATCCGCGAATACCACTACAAACTTATTTAGGACATCCCTAAAGACACGGCTCATCAAATCAATCAAATAGGCTGGGGCATTGGTTAGTCTAAAAGGCATAACCAACCACTCGAAGAATCCGTCCAGTGTCCTAAATGCAGTCTTATCTATGTTGCCATCAGCGACTCTAAGCTGATGGAATCCCGTGGCTAAATCAAGTTGAGAGATAACTGAAGAACCCACTAACTGGTCAAAAAGATCATCAATCCTAGGAAGTGGAATCAGTTCTTCTTGGTGGGCTTATTTAATTCCTTATAGTCCACGCAGATACGGAGAGAACCATCCGTCTTAGTAGCGAAGACGACTGGCGCTCCCCACTCCGATATGCTCCTTCTTATGAATCCCTTCTCCAAAAGCTCACGAATCTGCTTGCTCAATTCTTTCCTCTCCCTAGGGGCCATATGTCTCACAGGTAACGCTACTGGCTTGGCATTCTTAGTCAAATAAATCCTGAAGTCAATCTCTCGCTTAGGGGGTAGTCCCCTAACCTCCTCAAAGACGCCTGCAAAATTTCCGATGATAGGAACCGAATGCAACTCTGATGATGATGAATCGTGGGAATAGAGAAAACTTAATATGACTGACCCTTACGGGTCATAAGATACCTATAGAGTCCTACGACTACAAGTCTCAAGTCTAACGACTCCCCTCTTGCAATCTAAGATAGCTGCGTATGTGGATAGCCAATCCATCCCTAAGATCATCCCATACCCCGAGAATCCCAAAACAGAGGCGTCGTAGTCAAACTCTACGCTTAGGATAAATATTTTCAAACCCCTACAAACCATAGATAAGTGTGCCGATCTTCCTATAGGGTTTGAAACAATAATGGGACAACTACTAGTGATATGTCCAAGTGTAAAAAATCTACTAGAGAGTTAGAGATAAAAGATTTTCATGCTCCAGAATCAAATAAAGTCCGAATGGGAAAATCAGATATAGAAATCAAACCTTCAACTGTGACTTTCCTACCTCTATCTGGAATGCTACTAGAAGGTGCTGTGTCTAATGCCTGAATCTGTGCAGCTGGTGCACTCGCTCCTTAGGGACAACTCCTACTCATATGACCGGGCTGCTCGCAAGTATAGCACTTACCCTTCATCTTTGCCTTCCAGCAATCCTTGGCCCTATGTCCAACCTTCCCACAACCATGGCACTTTATTCCTTTCTTAATATGCTTCTGAGGACCATCACCTTTCTTCTTCTTCTTCTTATTCTCTTCCCACCACTTCTTCTTTGGACCTTCTAACTTAGCCTCCTCTTTAGACCTCCCTTCTTGACCGTATCCGACAAAAGCGCCATCTCGACCAAAGACTTATAAGTAGCTCCCATCGGTACATGAGTCAGCAATAATCCCTGAACAGGTTGATTCAATCCCTTCGTAAACTTCATCACTTTCTTATGCTATGTGTTCACCAAATCCATACCAAACTGCGACAGCTCATTGAATTGATGGATGTATTCCTTAATAAACAAATTCCCTTGCTTCAAATTGATAAACCTCTCCAACTGAACACTCTCTTCCGCTTGAGATAGAAACTTCCTATCGAATCGCTCTCGGAATCCATCCCAAGTAATATTCCTTCCATCCAACTCGATCACCTGCCATCAATAAGTTGCATCCTCCTTTAGCTGCCAAGCGAATAGCTGAACTCGCTGCTGACCATCCAATCCCAAAAGACCAAAAATCCTCTCTGTGTCCCTAGGCCATGCTCTCGCCACCATAAAAGTCTCCTTGTCGGAAAAATTCTTCCCGCCCAAACTCGCAAAATCTTTACAAAGCTTAGAGAAATTGATGGCAGCAGGTGTGTTGATGAGATTCCCATCCGCTGGTGCAGGATTAGGCGCATGCCCGTGCACCTCTGGAGTCGTGGCTTGTAAGTTCCTATGAAACCAGGATGGGATTGGAATGCCCTTGGGAAGGTTCAGGGCATCAGCCATTCTACAAAAAAAATGATAGTTTAGGAAAGAGTCAAAAGGGAGATTGAACTGGACTTATGAGGGGATTTTCATAAAAATTCTTTTATACTTAAAAATCATCTCTAAAAGTTCTTCTCTGAAAAATACTTTCAAAACAAGTTATTTTGAAAAATACTTTACTTTTTAAAAAAATTGGAATCCTGTAACCTTAGGCTTTAATACCAAGTGAAACACACCCACACCCTTTAATATACCCAAAAGGACACATTAAAAGGCATGGTGCATTGTAGGTATAACTAAAGCTAATAGAGACTAAGATTCACAAGGCAAATATAGATAAAAATAGCGGAAACTTGAAGTAATAAGTTAATTAAAACAAAACTTCATAATTGCTTCATAAATAAGTCAAATACCAAATACCGCATACATGTCTAAAAGTCCAATATGTCTCATGAAACAAAAACTCATAGTCTCAAAATCAGAGTACATAATATCCCACAAAATAAGCCAGTACAAAGAAAGAACAAAATTTGAAATAAAAGAAATACATAGAAGAAATCTCCTTCAAGAAAACTCCAAGCTGCTGCAATCTACTGACTTCTCCTTTGATTGTCTAGGGGGGAAAGGGGAAAATAGAGGAGTGGGTCAGACTAAAAGTTTGGTGAATGATAGTAATTACTGGAGTCTTTAAGCAAGATAAAGTAATAGACTCTACAACAGTTCTAGCATAAATAAGGATAATAAAGGAAATAGGAAAGAGATAAATTGGAAATAAGTACGATTAAATATTGCTCAATTTATAAGATGGATTAACTTTGATTGCTTGCACTTGTCCTTGATTTCTGCTTTGATTAGGCTGAATTCCTAATCCTGTAATTAGGATGTAACCCTAATTCTACCCATTTTGATCGGCCTGCTGCTCCATAGACCTTATTGCGGACCAACCGCTATATAACTCCCTACACAGCAGCTAATGATATCGACGAAAGATGCACAGAGCAACTACTGTGGATCCGGACGACATATATAGCTCCCTACACAGAAGGCAATGATGTCTACGAAAGGCACTCATACTAAGCGCTTGGAACTCATAGCTATTACCGAGCACCCGAATGGAAGTCGCACGCGTAACTGCCACCATGCCCATGCTACCTTTTTCTCCACCTATTGGGTCTTCTTATTACCTCATTATCTAGCATAAGCGTGCCCCTCATCCCACTTCAGGCTAACGTGAGATCACCGTGTGTCCATAGAATCTATAGGGGAAATTCTGTTGGCACTGGCCCTTCATCCAAACAATATCTTGTTGCGCCCCTTGTCCAAATCCCCCGTGATTTGGACTTCCATTTGACGAATTACTACCATTCTTGGCATAAGCATGCCCTAAGGAATGCTATTTGGTACAGGTCCTACTTTCATCTTTAATTATTAACTTAGGTAAATTATTTAAATAAGCCTTTACACTTTTCTCCACTATCTGTGCTTATTAATTTATCCTAAGTCTTATGATAAGCCTTATTCTGTTCTTTTTTCTTATTATAACCTACGTTATAATCATGTTTATTACTTAACCCAAGGTCTAAGTGTGAAAAATAAGCTTCTTTCATCTTTTACTCTATTTAGTTATAATTCTAAGTTATAACTATGCCATTTATCTTTAATTAGTCCAATTCTAATTATAATTAGGCGTAGTTCCAGTCCAATTCCATTATTTATTACAGTCCAATTCCATTATTTATTACAGTCCAATTCCATTGTTTATTACAGTCTTTTTAATTTACATCTTATTTTCTTCATTCAATATTCTTACTTATATAATCTATATTTTCTTTTAATTTATTCTAGTCCATACGCGAAGAAAAAGGGGATGAAGAGAATAGACGCTTGCATAAAATCCAAAAGGTCGAAAAAGATGTAAATATGAAATAAATAACAGTAAATAAACTTAAATACTGTAAATAAACTGTAAATCGGTAAAAAGCTATGCTTTACAGTAATAAATTATAATTAACAGAAATAAACGAAAATTACTAAAAAGAATAACTAAAAGGAAATAGACTGAAAATAATTCTAAAAACTATAAATAAACTATTGAAAAGGCTATTCCAAAAGTCGTAGTAAAACTACAACTATTGGAAACCATATTATTTTAAATTACTTAAAGAAATATTAAAATAATTACAATCACTCACCTCCGGTCCTAAGCTTTGCCCTTGGTCTTCCCGGATCCACTTGGAATTGTAAAATAATTTAATTTATAACAATTTTCTCCTTTGGAAAAATTATTCCGTTTAGGGTCCTTCCTAGAAAGGTGAACCCAATTGGAGAAAACCTAGAATGAGAAAAGGTGTTGGGTCTAGGGGTCTATTTATAGGTGTGGATGTGAATCTCAGACCGTTAGATTTGGAGATTGAATAGGATGCAACCACATCATAGGTTAAATAGGGGCTACCGGATGCAGAAATGGAGGGACCGAATCGGTTTGAACATTGCAAAACACGTCACTAGAGGCTCTGGAATGTTCCAATGAACGAACATTCGTTCGTTCGCAAATTGCATAGGCGAGTGGACCGCCTTGTTGCCCAGGTCGACTGGCCAGTCGACCTGCCTATATATATATATATTTTTTCGTTTCTTTGATTATTTCGTTCTTTGCTCAAATTAACTCGGATTCTGACGTTCTATATATGGAAATTGACCAGAAAATTACCATGGACACAATTGTGCAACTTCCATGGCTTGATTCTGATTCTCTCGCAAAGTTATTTTACTATTTAATTAATTAACAAATTAATTATTACGGGTTAAATTTTGGGTTGTTACAACCCGGCTACTTGGCCCGGTTACAAAGCGATAGTTGCGATATGGTTGAAACTAGACAGGACTCGAGCCAAGAGGAGATTGGAGATATAAGGGATTGATGCAACCTGTGTGGTTCGACATGTCTATGTGGAATGGTGTTTGATGGTGGTTTGGTTGGAATAGGGTAGTTCTTATGGAAGTTCATGGATGGGTCGGCCTTGGTGGTTCAGCACGTGTTGTTCGGTTAGGGGAGACAAGCCGATGTGGGTCGGCACGTGGTGGTTTGGCCTAGGTGGCTTGGTATAGATGGGGATCGGCCTCAGGAGGATTAGTATATGTGGATCGGCATCCATATGCGGTTCGGCCTATGTATACGGTTTGGCACGTATGGGTCGGCATGGGTGGCTCGGTCAAGGAAAGAAAGTCGAAGTGGGTTGGTCAAGGTGGTTCGGCCATTTTGGTTTGGCCTTGGTTGATCGACACGTATGGATCAGTGCGTGTAGGTCGATAATTTGGGCTCGGTTGCAGTGGTTTTGGCAAAACAGCATGAGAATTAGCAAGACTACCACATGGCGATACGATCGATACTGTTTTACTTCGAGTCATGCCCATAATTGCTTCGAGTTGCTTACGGGTTTGCTTCGAGTCGTCCATAAGGAGACGCTGAATCGACATCAGGTGGATCAGTGGTAGTGGGTCGGCATGCCTGGTTCGCACTACCTAACCTACCAGCTATGGGCTGAGCTATCTTGGTCATGGGCCTACATAGGGGATCCAGCCTATCCTCGTTTATAAATAGAGGGGCATGGGTCTAGTTGAGGAGACCTTTTCTCGAAAACTCCAGGGATACTCTACCATTTTCTATACTCACTTATTTTCTGTTCAAACTGGTATTCAAGTTGTTTGTTTACGGATTGTATCTATGCTCAAGTGATTGGAAAAGTAATAAAGATTATATTCAAAGTGTACGTAGGCAATTACGCTGAACCACTATAAATCTGGTGTTCTCATTTTTGTTGTTCTTTTTTGCATTCAACTGTGTTACTTCTCTGTTTTAATTTACTTTCTTCATTAATCTCTCTACACAATTCTATTCAAGGGTGTTAGTGACCAATTTTGGTACTAACATTTTGGTGCTTTCATTGAGAACGTTCATTCTCAGGCTGTTATGATCTACTTTGTTGCTACTGGGTTGAGGAAATCCCCCAAAGGAGATCCAAGTTCATTCTCAAGAGTTCATAGATTCTACTTAGTGTTCCTATAGATAACTCTAAGATGACAAGACCACGTACCAGATCCACCTCCAACAACGCTGATGCTAATAAGACCGCCAGCGTCCAACAAGTAGGACCCAACAATCAGCAAGCTAATGCAGGTACAGAACCCGCCACCATCCCAAACCAACCAGAAGCTGTCACTCGGGCAGAGTTCAATAAGCTGATGAGGGAGCTTGTGGAAAGCAGGAGACAGCTTAACGAGCAGATTCAAGCAAACGCCAACCTAATGACACAAATTGCTCAACATCAACGTCAGAATTCTGGAGGAAGCCCTGCTTCCAACTCGTCATCCGACAGCTCTGCTTCGTCAGATCAACACCCTAGGCGTAAACGCTATAGGATGGAAACGACACAAACTGGAGCAACAGAGCAATTGGTGACAAGTCACCAAGGACAGACCAACAGAAATGGTCCAGATTCCTTAGTTGGAACCGTGGCTCCTCAACTACACCTGGGGATTCGCACCCAACCTAGAGTGATAAACTTAGGATCTGGAGCACACATGGGATCTGGTCAACCACCTCACTAGGATCGTAATAAAGCGGGTCCTCCAAATGCATACTTAGATTATCGCCGACCGAGGAAGCACCAGCCGGAGCAATCGCGTAGAACGGACATCGACTTGGCACCTCCCATTCAGACTCCAGATCTTTCAGCTATGGTAAGGCAGTTGATGAGGGAGAATCAGGGCTTGAATAACGATGATTGGGGCATATCGAGGAGTCATACCCCGTTTACCGATAACTCCGACAAGCCGAGTACCCCTGGAAGTTCAGTATGCTTACTATTCCAGCTTATGAAGGGAAGACCGACCCTTGGTAGCACATAATGAGATATAAGTGGATGATGGATTCGGCTAGGGCAAATGATGCGACCAAATGCAGATGCTTCTCCATAACCCTATTTGTAATCGCTACCATGTGGTTCACCAGACTTCCCCCGCAATCGATCTCCATGTGTGATGAGTTACGATGAAGTTCGTGGAGCAGTTTAGGATCCATGCTACTCGCCCAAAGGACGTGATGTCACTATCCAGTGTGATCCAGGCTCCGGGAGAGTCATTGAAGGATTATTTGCAGAGATTTCATGTTGCTGCTACCGAAGTCAGCAATCCGAATGACCATGCTATCCTAATGGCCGTGATGCGAGGAGTGGATCCAGAGTCTGAGTTTGGTGACTGGCTGGCAGGCAAACCACAGACTACCCTAGAACGCTTTTATTCAAAGGCAAACCAATCATGAAAAGGAAGAGACCAGGTGGTCAAGACGGAGTAGTGCGCCAGGATCCTGTAAGGAAGCGGTGCAAAGCAACATTGCGGTAAAGCAATCCGGCGAGAACTCTGGTAAGGTCCAAGTCAATGTTCAAAATAAGCAGAAGCATCCAAAAGGAACCGGAGGAGGAAATTTCAGACGGAAAAGGGAAGTACGAAAGTGGAAACCAAGGATCCCGACCTATAATGAATATACAACCCTGAACACATCTTTGAAGAATATTTATCTATCAACTTGTAATACATTCCAATACCGAAAGTCGCGCCCAAAGGAATCGACTGAGGAACAAAAGTAGACTGGAAAGTACTGTCTGTTTCACGAGACCTACAGGCACAATATTGAAGAGTGCAGACACCTCCATGATGTTATAGAAAAGCTGATTTGCCAGAAGAAGTTACAACAGTTTGTTAAGAATCTGCAAGAAGACGGACATGGGACATCCGATCCTAATCACGAGCAAGCTTCACACCGACTTGAGCAGCCTGCTCGGACCGGAAGAAGACTGGTCATAAACACGATAATCGGTGGACCTCATCCGGTAGACAAGAGTTGGCAAGAAATGGAATACTATGCTAGTTCCTTGAAGCATGCGGGCTTCGAGTGCTGCTCAAACACAGAAGACGGGACTCCAGCAAAACAACAGCAAATGATGACCGATGATATACTATTCAGGAGTAAGGATGCCAATCAGGTGGAGGCACCTACCATTGAACCGATGGTTATCTCAGCAATGATCGGATCGGCGCTTGTGAGAAGAATACTAATTGATTATGGGAGTTCTCTTAATATTATCTTCTAGAAGACGTATGACCAAATGAAGATGGAGGCGAAGGATCTAAAACCATCTAAAGCCCACATTCACGGCTTTAATGGAGCAGCTACTGATGCAGTAGGTTTTTTCGAATTGCCAGTTGAACTAGGAAAAGGTGAACACATGAGGGTACGGACCCTACCGTTCATGTTTTTGGATGTTGATTCCTCGTATAATGTTTTTCTGGGCCGACCGGCCCTGGCGGTGTTTAGGGCAGCTTTAGCCCCATGGTGTTTGACCTTGAAATTTCCAATGGATAGTGGGGTTAGTGTAGTGCATGGCGATCAAGCGACTGGTCGTGCTTGTTATGTGGTTGAGCTGAGAGAGGCCTAGCGAAGAGAGAAGGGAAAGGGTGTGGACAAGCCTGTCCACATCCATGTTGCTAAAAATTGACAAATAGCGCCTGAGCCTTAGCTTGGACAACATAGTCGGATCTATAGAGACATATATCTGAGAGATGATGATGAAGAAAACAAGGAGTCCAAGGTAGCGCCGGTTGAACTAACGATTGACATTCCAGTCAGCCATGATGACCCATCATGGGTGCTTAAGATTGGATTACAGCTCAACCACTCGATGATGGGGGATCTTACTGATTTCCTCCGAGCGAGTCTCGATGTTTTCGCTTGGACCCATTTTGATATGTGTGGGATTTCTCCCGCCATTGCAAGTCATATGTTGAACATTGACCCGAAGTATGTGCCAGTGAAACAAAAGAGGACAGGCATGGACCCAGAGAGGTCCGCTGCTCTCAAAGAGGAGGTGGATAAACTCAAAGCCAATGGGTTCATCCATGACGCCCTTTATCCTGAATGGATATCTAATCCCGTACTTGTGAGGAAGGTAAACGGGAATTGGAGGACCTGTGTTGATTACTCGGACCTGAACAAGGCGTGCCCTAAGGATAGTTTTCCATTGCCCATAATTGATCAACTGGTCGACTCGACAGCAAGACACGAGTTGTTGTCATTTATGGATGCGTATTTGAGATACAATCAAATCCCGATGCACATTCCGATCAGGAGCATGGTAGTTTTGTCACAGACGTTTCGTTGTACTGTTATGTAGTGATGCCTTTTAGGTTGAAGAACGCAGGGGCAACTTATCATGGTTTGGTGAATCGGATGTTTAAAGACCAGATTGGTAGAACGATGGAAGTCTATGTGGATGATATGATCGCGAAGTCAGGACAGTCAAACGACCACATTCGAGACTTAGCAGAGATGTTTGATATACTCAGATTTTACGAAATGAAAATCAATCCATTGAAGTGTTCCTTTGGTGTTGCATCAGGGAAGTTTTTGGGTTTCATTGTCAACGCACGAGGAATCGAAGCGAACCCAGAAAAGATTCAAGCTATTCGAGACGTACTATAAAGCAAGTATAAAGCCTGAATGGGAAAGCTGCTGTGTTGAGTCAATTTATATCTAGAGCAACCGACAAGTGTATTCCTTTCTTTGATGTGATAAGGAAAGGGAAAAGAAATTTTGAATGGATGCCAGATTGTGAGGACGCGTCCCGAGCTCTGGTGAGTCAATTGGAGAGCCCCTTGTTCTATCAAAGCTCGTAGACCATGAGGAGTTGTATGTTTACTTGGCCGTATCCCAGCATGCCATCAGTGCAGCTTTGATTCGTGAGGAGGACCAAATCAAAAGCCAGTGTACTATGTTAGTAAGCGTTTAATGGGGGTAGAGAGAAATTACCCCAAGATTGAGAAGCTAGCTTACTGTTTGGTGATCGCATCACGCAAACTCCGCCCATATTTCCAGGCACATCAGGTCAGTATCTATATCGATCAACCTTTGCGGCAGATGCTCCAATGACCAGAGACTTCTAGAAAGTTACTCAAATGGAACATTGAGCTAAGTCAGTTCGACATCACCTACCTGCCACGTGGAAGTGGAAGTGATGTGATTCCCGTTGTTCGATGGAAGCTATATACCGATGGGGCATCCAACGACCATTGTTTTGGGGCTGGTATTGTTCTTGTAACTCCCGAGAACCGATCGATTTGTTATGCTTTGAAGTTTAACGTCCCTGCTACCAACAACGAAGCCGAATATGAAGCGTTGATCGCTGAATTGAGGCTTGCCAAAGAACTTGGAGTGAAATCGGTTGAAATCTTTTGTGACTCACAACTGGTGGTATACCAAGTACGGGGAGACTATCAAGCAAAGGGACAAAGGTTTGCTCCATGCCTCGCTCGGGTTCAAGAATTGTTGGTGGATCTCGAATACTACGATATTTCGCACATCCACATGAACAAAACAGGGAAGCCGATTGCTTGGCAAAATTTGCAAGCACTGGCGATGCACAACAAATGGGCTTGGTTCCCGTTGAAAGTTTACATGCCCCGAGTATAAATGAGATGGAGGTTGATTTTGTGGCAGAGACGGAAACTGAAAGGGAGTTGTGGATGACCCCGTTCAGAGAATACTTGTTACATGGACCTTGCCCGAGAGGAGGAACAAGAGACGGCAAGTCGTTCGCAAGGCCTTGCGGTATATAATGCAGGATGGAATGATGTATCAAAAGGGTTTCTCCATTCCCTTGCTTAGGTGCATCGCCCACGACGAGATAAAGCGAGTTTTAAGGGAAGTTCATGAAGGAGAATGTAGCGACCATACTAAGGGGAAGACACTAGCTAAAAAGATACTCCGCTATGGATACTATTGGCTGACTGTGAATCGGGATGCTGCGGACTATGTAAGGAGATGCGACAATTGTCAAAAGTACGCAAAGATCCCGAGAGCGTCGTCGATGGAACTCATGCAAATGGTTAGTCCATGGCCGTTTGTGATATGTGGGATCAATATTATCGGCTCCTTGCCAATCTCTAAAGGTAGTGCGAAATACACAATTGTCACGGTCGATTACTTCACCAAATGGGCAGAAGTGGAGCTGTTAGCTACGATCACCACCAAAATGGTCGTTAACTTTGTTGTGTGAAACATTATATGCCACTTTGGTCTCCCACGGACTATCATTACTAACAATGGAACTCAATTTGAGAGTAGAGAATTCAAAGAGTTCTGTCAAAAATATTGCATTGAGAAGAGGTTTGCAACAGTCGCTCACCCTAAAGCGAATGGCCAAGTTGAAGCCGTAAATAAGATAATCAAGTCCATCTTGAAAAAACGTTTGGAGAAGGCTAGAGGCAAGTGAGTGGATGAGCTTCCAACGGCACTCTGGGCATACAAAACCACCCATATGTCCGCGACTGGCTATACTCTTTTCGCCTTGGCATACGGCACTGAAGCAGTTATACCTATGGAACTTGAAGTTCCTTCTCACCGGGTGACTCATTATGATCCTAGAATGAACCGAGATCTTTTATTGGAGTCGTGGGACTTTTTCGACAAGAAGCGTGAAGAAGCTGATTTAAGGGCCACCGCATATCGACATCGAGTTGCCCGATATTATAATGAAAAAGTTCGACCAAGAGCTTTCGATGTGGTCGACCTTGTTTTGAAGCGAGTTTTTCCAGTCTCATCACATATGAATCCCACATGGGAAGGTCCCTACATCATCAAAGGAGGCTTGGAGAAGGAATTGATGGTGCGACACTCACCAGAGCATGGAATAGCGAGCATTTGCACCGTTATTATACTTAGTTTATTTCTTTTGCATTTTAGTAGCAATTGTTTCCAGTATATGTTTCTTTTGTTGTTCTCTATTTCCAACATGTAATAAGACAATTTAGTTTGTCCCTATTTTCTACAATCAATAAAGGCTTGAAGCTATATTTCTATGAACTATTGGTGTTCCGTGTTTTATAATTTCATGACAAAATTAATTTGCATTAATCTGTGTGGCATATGAACACACACACAAAACTAAAAGTTGAACAGCTACGTATTCAAAAATCTCTAAGTTCCTAAAGCAGACTGAAGTACTCTGAATCCCCAGAGCGTAGACTAGAGTATAAACGACTCAAAAATCTCTAAGTCCCCAGAGTGATGAATGGAGTACTCTATGTTCCCAGAGCATGGACTAGAGTATAAATGACTCAAAAATCTCTAAGTCCTCAGAGTGCGGACTGGTGTACTCTAAGTCCCACGAGCATGAACTAGAGTATAAACAATTCAAAAATCTCTAAGTCCTTAGAGTGCGGACTGGAGTACTCTAAGTCCAAAGAGCATGAACTAGAGTATAAACGATTCAAAAATCTCTAAGTCCCCAGAGTGAGGACTGGTGTAATCTTGAGTCCCCAGAGCGTGGACTAGAGTATAAACGTTTCAAAAATCTCTAAGTCCCCAGAGTGCGGACTGGAGTACTCTAAGTCCCTAGAGCGTGGACTAGAGTATAAACGATTCAAAAATCTCTAAGTCCCTGAAGCGGACTAGAGTACTATGAGTCCCTAGAGCGTGGACTAGAGTATAAATGACTCAAGAATCTCTAGGCCCCCAGAGTACGGACTAGAGTATTCTGAGTCCCCGGAGTGCAGAGGAGTATAAACGATTTAAAAAAATTCTTAAGTCCTAGAATGTGGATAGAAGTACTCTAAGTCCTTTGAAGGCGGACTGGAGTTTAAATGAGCCGCAAGACTTCGAATTTCAATTTTAGACTAAATTATAAGTTATGCGATGAGAATCTGTGAGTGCAAAGAAATTATTTTTATTTACTTCTTAAAAAATTTCCTTGCAACTTCTCCGAAAGTTCGGAGGCCAAGTCTATCTACAACGACTACTGATGAAAGATAGGAAAAAAGGAAAGGAAAGCAACTACATGATTTTCAACTATTTGAGTTAAGCAAAATGTTGCAAGGCGACGGCTACTTCTTCGATTTTCTTTCCATTTTTGGCTTTTCCGAAGTCTCCTCATTTGAGCGTCTTTTCTTGGACCATTTGCTTCCCAGCAACATGGTACCCGAGGAAGGAGGAGGAACTTCTAATGGTATGGTCCCATCGGGGAGAATGACCTTCAGTGGCCTATTTAGGGGATCATCGAGCTCCACTACCTTGGGTTCTGTCTTAACTTTGATTCTCGCTTTCTCCTCCTCCTCGAGTTGCTCCTTCATGCTAAGCTTGGAAGTGTGCTCGAAAGCGCCTGTGATTTCAACATTCTCGTGTTCTTCTAGAGGTGAGGGATCTTTAAGTTTATCCTCATCTAGCACCCCGATCACTTGAGCATCAGGACCAGGGGTATCTCCGGTGTGAGGTGTCTCAGCCTCTTTTTCTTCCCGCTCCGTGGCGACATCGCTCCTTGGAGTCAGCGCGGGACCAGAGTGACCTATACGAATTCATTTAAAGCAAATGTTAGAACACATCCATTACTTGCCAAAAGCGATGATTTCTTGAACTCTAGAAGGTGAAGCTACGTACCAGCTTCAAATTGACTTTCAGTGGTCCTTGGAGTATCACCCTCAGGGATTAGGGATAAAATGTGAATGCTAAGTCTGGGCTTCTCTAGGTCATAACCGACATGTTGCTCGGGAGGCCCAAGTGATGAAGTCTTGGCCAATTGAATGGGAGGAGGAACTTGAGACTCAGTGCTGGACGGGCCAACAATATCTTCCTTACCCTTCAATAACGGGGAGTCTCTTCCAAAGAGGTCTTTTGTCGCAGATAAGTCTGAAGGCTCATTTCCTCGGGGCACTTCCCTCACAAGAGCCTCTTCATCAACCTCTTCAATGCCCAGCTCCACTTTTTTAATTTTTATCAAAGTATCCCATGCTTCAGCTAGCGATTCGAGATAACTATCGCCCAAGAAAGATAGGTTGCGGTGCATGAGAACTATTGCATTGTACTCGGCGATGAGCGGGTCAAAGGAACACTTAATCTCTTCTCTGCCGGCCTTGGTCGCTTCCTCGATTCGGGAGTCTACCTCTGAAAGTGCCACCTTTTTTCCTTCTTCGCGAGCTGCATCTTTTAGCGCTTCAACCTTGAGTAGCTCTTCCTCGAGTTTTGTTTTCAAATTCCTCATCTCGACGATTTCATCGTAGTATTTTTGTGACTCTTCCTGCGCAACAATTTTCTCTTCTTTCTCTTTGGAGAGCAGTTCCTCCAGTTCCTTGACTCGATGAGCCAGAGTGTCTTTCTCTTTTAAATAGAATATTTCTCTGGGGCTAGACCGCTGCTGCATTGGATTGCCTCGTTAAGTTCCTTTTTGTGGGTGGCCTCCAAGTGGCTGACCGCCTCAACTGTCTCCTTAGCATTCTTCTGGGCAGTCTCGAGCTGAGATTTGTATGAGGATAGCTCTTTATCCTGGCTCTTTATGATATGTTTGTCATGAATAGCTTCGAGCTTAAGACAATCAATCTCGTGCTCGCGTTCGATGAAGACCTCGGAAACTTTTTCCACCAAGTGTACGAACGCGTCGTATTGGAAATACACATCGTTATTGCAAGCAATAGTGCTCTGTTTGACGTGCCCAGGAATAGGATGAATTGTGGGGAGAAATTTCAATCCGTCGAAATAGATCTTCGAAAACGTAGCTTTGAGCTCGGCTAATTTTTCTACCGTGGACGAATTGTGAGCGGAAGCTGGGGGAGTCTGCCTTGCCGGATTCACCGATTTCTTATGAGGCTCGCAAGATTGTTTGATGCTCGAAGAACTAAAATGTTGATCGCAAGGGACTTCGGACTGAGAGCCTTTCTGGGTAGACTTGTCTCTGTTGCGCGCCGGAAGATTGGAAGGTTCATTTGGATTTGAAGGGTGGCCGTGGGTTCTCCTTCTAGAGGATGAGGACGATTCTCTGGAACGATAGTCTCTATCTCCACCTTCGTCCCTATCTCTTCGTTTACCTGATCCTAGTCTCGACCGAAGTGATGGAAAATAGAGGACCCTTGGAGACGATCAATGCCATGTGTGCGTCATATTTCACCTGTACATAAGATTAAACGAGAACGAATTAGTAGAAGTCACACGATGAACTGAATTCAGGTGCATGGTGGAGTGTAAGTGTTCGTGTGTGTCCTAGTGCATCCCCCCAACGGGCCAGTGTTTCTTGCTTTACTCATCAGAGTTTTCTCTCCCTGATCATGAAGCTGAGAACCTTCATCTCTTCTCACAGGTGAGTTAAATCCCATAGCGCCGAGATTATTGAAGTCATAATTCAACAGATCGTCGGGGATGGTCAAGTCAGATAGTCCCTTAAGTGAGCTTTCCAATTTTTGAGAAGACGATCCTTTCTCGATAGGGGTTATCATGACCTTTGAAGTTCCGCCAACTTTTCTCTTTTTTAGCTTATATGCTAAGCTCTTCTTCTTTTTCGAAGGAGACGGTGGTTGGTCGGTGCCGGGTGCATCAGCTACCGGCGCTTGTCTAGAACTTATATTCTCATCAGTCAGCACTGGCACCTCAGTTTCTTTAATCTCACCTTCCTTGGTAGTATCGTGAACCCCTTCGGTAGGGGCACCGAAGGACCAGCTTGTTCTTTACTTGCTTCCGTGGTCATTCTTGCAATTGTGGTGCCACTTGGAAGGCTAGTCCTGCGACCCTCTTCTAGTAATCCGAACCTCGAAAGCAGTTTGTTGGTAACTAGGGATTTGATGTCCCGATCTTCCATAGGGGTAGCTCGAATAGCCTCAACTGCCTCAGAGTACCTGGTGCCTTCGGGTCATGGGTGGATACCTGTAAGGATTAAAAGAAGTTCAAACTTTTAGAAAGATGCGCTTAAGTCTTAGAATAAAGAGTGAGATAAGGATGAGACTTACGTCCTTCCAGCCATCTTCTCGTAAAGCCGGGAGGACAACATATGTAGAACCACTCTTGTTTGAACTAAGAAAGCTTGTTCCACGCGCCCATCAGAACTTGACATTTGGGGTATGGCTCGAGGAACATGTAGGATGGACTATCAGTATGTTTCTTGAAGCGGTAGATGTAGAGGATGTCCTCAGGAGTTGGAGGTCTGAATAGGAAGCTCATAAAAAGAATGTAGGTACCATGAATGAACGCATGACAATTTGGATGCAGTTGTGTAGGGGTGATCCGTATATATTGTAACACCTCACGGATGAATGAATTGAAGGGTGGCACACTTCCGGCCCAACATATGAATTTGTTGCTTGCAGTGTATCCGACTGGGGGCAAATGAGGCCGATCTTGTGCTGACGGAACCAGAACGTCTTCGAAGGGGATTCCGTGGATAGAACACAATCGACGAAGAGAGGCATCACCAATTTTTGAGGCTTGAGGATCGATGGGATTATCCAGAACAACGACTTTGTCTACCATATTGGGAGCTAGACCTATAACCTTAGTAGGGAGAACTGGAATATCAGGAATGGTGGTGAATGATGGACTTGACGTCCCCACTACCTCTTGCCGTGAACTTGGTCCGGGCTTGTTGAATATAGTGGCAGAGCTCGACATTTTAGACATTTCGGGAAAACACTTAGAGTGAATAAATACCTGTTTAAGCTATACTTGAAAGATAATCGACATCTGATATAGCAACAAAATATTCCCCCATGTGATGTGTGAACTGGTGCAACGATTCAAACATGAGTACAGAGAAATTAAAGTTTTGAAGACTAGTGTAGCGTGATTGAGCTTTGAGTTATCAACTTTGGAAACCGTCATCACTGATCGTCTCCAAAGTTTATCCTATGATCAGTAGTAGAAGTCTTGGGATCAGACAGTGGCATAATATATTGTGAAGGCTTTTACTTATTTTTGTTCGGTTAGATTCGTGTTTAGAATTACTTGAATTATGGAATTGCTAGTCCGAGTTAAGTCCACGGGTTCATATGCTTTGGTTCTTGTCATTGTCCATTGTTTTATGCTTATGCGTGCAATGTGTGGTCCTGGTATATGTTGTGTTCAAGCTGAGATAGTCCAGAAAGCCAATGCCGATCCCAATGCTCAGTACCGACTCTAACACTCGATTTCTCAAACCACCGACCCACTCAGTCTTTCAGATCATCGACCCACTCGATCTCTCGAATCACCGACTCACACTCTATCTCTCTCGTTACCGACCCACTCTCTCCTTTAAACCACCGACCCACTATCTAACCTAAGCAATCGACCTACTTTTTCTCTCAGAGCACCGACCTAGACTTATAGGCTCCTCTACCGACCGAGTATTATTGCTGTGTCTCAACTTGACTCTCCCTAAGATGGATCGGCCTACAAGGATTGCCGACTGGGCTTTCCTACTCCTCAAGCACCTGACTTCACTCTCTCAGCAAAACAAGTCCTCTCCTCCTACAAATTGCAGACCTCCCTAAAACCATCAAAGACGACTCCTCTCGAATTGGCACAAATCCATACCATAAAGCCCTCTACTACCTTCACCCTAATACGCTCACTCGCTCTATTTCTCTTTTCTCCCACTCATCACAAAGATCCGTATATATGTGATAACTCCTAAGTGCAGGTATGAACCTTACCTATGTGTTAATTCAAGGTTGGGATGAAAGGTTCTTGAAGCTTGGAGTCAAGGGGTATGGTGGCGGCACGTATGGAAGACGGTGGAATGAAGTTGTGAGGTAGTCCGGTGGATTGGAGGAGATAAGGTTTGGAGCTCTGTTGAAGAAGAAAGGAAATAAAGTACGAAGTGCGAGGGAAAGAATGAAGGTGTGGGTTTATATACAGTGAAGGGGAGATGAACGGGCATTTTCCTGGAGAACCGGTCAACACGCTCCGGTGGGTCGGCAAAGTAAATATGTCGACCCTTGCCTCTAGTGAACCGAATGAGTAGGTCAGCCTTCGTATGTCAACCCACCTCTTGTTTCTAAAAAAATAATAATAAAAGGAATAACAATAATTATGGTAATAAAATAAAATGTGTATACATGAACATATACACATGCGATGATGATAGAAGATGGTAGCGTGATGAGGAGACAGATAGTACCTGGTCAGTGGAGAAGCGTGGGTTTGGAAAATCCATCGTGATTCAGCCTTCAAGAGGTTATATACATTCAGCTTTTGAAAAGTTGTATTAGGATTTTAAGAGCTTCTTTGAGATTGAACTAATACGTTCAGACGAAACGAAGCTTCGTCGGAGGCCAATGAAAAGCGACAGTCAGTTGCCATTCGGAACGAGCTAGCTTCTGAAAGCAAAAGTACTCGTCGATTTAAAGCGCGTCATGTTGATTCACACAATGCAATTTGGAGGCAAATGTTACCCGGCTACTTGGCCCGGCTACAAAGCGATAGTTGCAAAAGATATGGCTGAAACTAGACAGGACTTGGGCCAAGAGGAGATTGGAGGTATAAGGGATTGATGCAACCTGTGTGGTTCGGCATGTCTATATGGAAGGGTGTTTGATGGTGGTTTAGTTGGAGTAGGGTTGCTCTTATGGAAGGTCATGGATGGGTCGGCCTTGGTGGTTCGGCACATGTTGTTCGGTTAGAGGAGACAAGCCGATGTGGGTTGGCACGTAGTGGTTCAGCCTAGGTGGCTCGGTGTAGATGGGGATCAGCCTAAGGAGGATTAGTATATGTGGATCGGCATCCATGTGCGGTTCAGCCTATGTATATGGTTCGACACGTATGGGTCGGCATGGGTGTCTTAGTCAAGGAAAGTGGGTCGGTCAGGGTGGTTCGGCCATTGTGGTTCGGCCTTGGTTGATCGACACGTATGGATCGATGCATGTAGGTCGGCAATTTGCGCTCGGTTGCAGTGGTTCGGCAAAACAGCAAGAGAATTAGCAAGACTACCATAGGGCGGTATGATCGATACTGTTTCACTTCGAGTCACACCCATAATTGCCCCGAGTTGCTTGTGGGTTTGCTTCGAGTCGTCCACAAGGAGACCCTGGATCAGCATTAGGTGGATCGGTGTAGTGGGTCGGCATGCCTGGTTCGGTCTACCTAACCTACTAGCTATGGGCCGAGCTATCTTCGTCATCGGCCTGCATAGGGGATCCAGCCTATCCTCGTCTATAAATAGAGGGGTAGGGGTCTAGTTGAGAAGACCTTTCTTCGAGAACTCCAGGGATACTCTACCATTTATGTACTCACTTCTTTTCTATTCAAACTGGTATTCAATTTGTTTGTTTACGGATTGTATCTGTACTCAAGTGATTGGAAAAGTAATAAAGATTATATTCAAAGTGAACGTAGGCAATTACACTGAACTACTATAAATCTGATGTTCTTGTTTTTGTTGTTCTTTTTGCATTCAACTATGTTACATCTCTATTTTAATTTACTTTCTTCATTAATCTCTCTACAAAATTCTATTTAAGGGTGTTAGTGACCAATTTTGGTGCTAACGGTAGGCATCCTAAAATCTCAAGGTTTCCTGGTAGTACTATTTCTAGGGAGAAGATATTGCTATATCTAGCTCCAATTCCTCACTCCACTTATTTACATGAACATACCGTCTAATGATTTGGGCCATCCTGTCCTCCGGTTTGAGTGACTGGAAATAGTAGCTTGAACTTTCCCTTCGAGGTGAATGATTTCCTTTATCCCCTCTATCACAACTTGATCTATGGTTACAAACATGATTACAGTTCTTAGAACTATCCCAATGATCGTTTTATCATCCACTGACCCCAATTTCAGCAAGGGAATGAGAAGCGTTAGCTACCACAACACTAAATCAGACATTTTGTAACACTTATTTTTTAGAATTTATAACGGTTATTACTGTTACAAAATAGCAACAATTATTTCCGTTGGTACATATTTGTAACGGTTATAATCGTTATAATATTTTCTGATGGTGTAATTAAGACAAAGTAATTGGGGTACTTATGTAATTTTGGTAACTTCATCATTTCTAACGCATTGGCGTTCGTTTCCTCATCTAAATCTAGGGTTTAATCTTTCTCATCGAAATCGAAATCCTGAACTAGCTATACGCCATAGCTACCACCACCATCATCCACAGTGGAAATCAAAATCAACCATGCCATCACCATAAACCTCCTCCTACTCAAAACATGCCACGCATCGTTACAGATCAAACCCTAAAATCAGCCCTCTAGTCTTTTACCTAAGCTCACTGTATCCCTATAATCTTCACTCAATACTGCCACCTTACCCTGATCCCAACCCCACAATATGCTCGTGGAGCAGTGGCTCTGCCCCATCATGGAAGACACCTTTGAATCCAAACTTTGTCTTAAACTTAGGTCGAGATCCAGATGATCTCATGGTGAAGGAGGAGACGTACAGTGTGTTTCGAGCGATGGGGGTGAAGGAGCAATTAAGGGCGACAGGGATCAAAGAGGTGACTTTTTATATTTATACTATTTTCTAGTTAATTATTTATGATTTTTGCGATTTCCCTGCTGGATCCTGGAATTTACTTTTCGTACGCCACTACTAATTTTTCATCTCATAACAACAATCTTCATTATATAACCCAGAGAACTTTCAGTCTTCTCCATGTGCGATTCCCTGCTGGATCCTGGAATTTACTTTTTGTACGCCACTACTAATTTTCAGGTATTCTAAATATTTCTATTTGATTTGTTATTTTAAGTTTTAATATAATTTGATTTAACTTTCACGTGTGAAGTGTTTTCCTGCAATGTCGATGGTAGATTAAAACCTTTTTCCAAACATGATAATTCAATGGATTCACCGACTGTACACTCTTTGACCAATTCACTTAGTTGAGTTCTTACTTTATGTTTTCCATTTATTTTCCACTTTTGTACATCTATGAATTCTGATGCTTCCTATATATGAATATTCATTTGTTTTGTGACGGCGGATATAGTTTGTAAATAGGAAATTTTTGTGATCAAATTTCATGCTCTCTATTTAATTTGGCATTATGTGAAATTTTAAAATGATTAGTGGATCAAAAATGGATAACACAAGTTGATAACTTGAGGAAACTAACACTAGATATAGATGACATTTGTAGATAAAGTTGAATGGAATTATTGAATGTAGGTGTATTATAGTGCAAACTATTTTTGCAAAGACAGTGGACTATACCATGAAACCAAGATTACTTGCAACAACAGTAGATTATTCGTGCATACCAATAATATGGCTGTTATTATAAGTAAAAAATATTGTGTTACATCATACAGTGAATTTATACTAGAGCAGCTTCCTAAGATCTTTATTTATTTATTTATTTATTTATTACTATGAAATAAATATCACCCAAGAAAGGTTTGATAAAAAGTTAACTCAATGTAATATGATGTTTGTATACTTCTGAGATTTGCTTAATCCAACCAAGCCTCTGTTTTCTTTTTTGTAGCTTCAGTTTATTTCTACTTTAAATTTGGACTCCCATTTAGTCTAACATTTGAACTTTAAATATAGAATGTTTGTGCGATGATTGATTCGTACAATTTATTTATCAAAAAAAGATATCGTTTGGTGACTTTTAAAAGGTATTCATGATTCATTTGTCTTCTATATTGGTTCCAAAGATGGATGCATCCCCTACCATCATCAAACCTGTTAGTTGTAGGATTGAATTTGTGCAATTACATGAGATGCAAGAGAGATAAATTTTATCCTGATACTTATATAATAGACTAATAGGTTTGTTCACTATTAATGAACTTTGATACTTGATATAATGTACATTCTATTTTGTACAAATAATTACGTATGCATAATTAAATTTCATTGAATGAATTATCCAATTTCTTATTGAAATTACTATTTGGTTTCAGTAACCTCCTAGTGATAACAAACCTTGATATTTACTTCCTAAAAATTAATATTTGAATGATGAATAGTTACACGAATCCCATTAAACATGGCAGACTTGGTTGCTTGACCCTATATGATTATAACAATTTAACAATCCCTTTCTACTATTTTCTGCTTATAACAAAAGGCAAAAGGAATCATTGATGGCCAAAATGACAGTGAAATATTTTGACATGAACAAGCTAGCTACTGAGGTAGAACAAGCAGCCTTTCAACTGGCATTAATGAAGATAGAGACGTTGTCAGCGAAGATGAATCAAGCACACATAGCAGGAAGAAGAAGCTTCAGCTCTCCAAAGGACAGAGCAGTCTACTTGAAGAAAGCTTCAAACGGAGCCCAATTCCTTTTGGACACGTATACACATACATGTATGAACGCAAAACATAGACTTCAATTACAAGCTTATATTGTTTTGGTGATAAATAACACTAAACTTAATTTAGGATAAAAAGAAAGAATCAGCCTCAAAGTTGAGGCTGACAATAAGGCAAGCGTATGTATGGTTTCAGAAATGAAGGGAAAAGGTTAGTACTTTTAGATATCTATTCATGCATATTTGTGTTCGTATATATTATTTAACTGTGCGTAGTAAGGTCAGTTGTTTAAACATAAGGGTTGATAAACACATTAACTTATTGATGACCTTCATATTAAACTAATTAAGTGGACTCCGTGAATGTGCGACGCGCCATATATATTTTTTAAAATATTGTATTGTTAATTTGATCAATAAACGATTTTAAAAATTTTACATAAAAAAAAGTTATACATATACTACCTGTAAGGATTGTTCTTCTACACTACTATCGCCTATATAGCTAGGTTAAGAAAACATGAATAACCTATGATTCATTACAAATATAGGGAAAAAACTAAAGTAACTTGGTTCATAACAACTACTTCTGATTTAAACTATCTGAACTTAAATATTTTATCGATAAAAAATGAACTATTACATATATAAAATCTATTTTTTAAATTTTCCTATGGTATAATATAATACAATTATACTTAGGCAGTGGATTAAAGAGCATGAAGAAATTCAACATGCACAATTATTTTCTGTACTATGATGTCTCTGTATTATGAGTGTTTAGATTAACCATTAGTTATGGTTGAGAAAAAAGTGCATTTATTCTAGTATCCATATATGAATATTCATCCAGCACTTGTATTACCTAATGAATTTTGAATTATTTCTGATATGATGATCATAAATTTATCCTGACCATCTTAATAAACTATACATCTTTATTAGTTAAAATTAAATGTATTATTAACAAGTTATATCTTTTTCTGATGTTAGTTGCGATATAGACCCATAAAACAAGTAAGATCCATGGTTTATTTAGGTGGAATATGGTAATGCATGAAAATACAAAGGAAATTTATATACATAGTACACAACTAATGTAGCAATATTAATCTACATGATTATAACTAACCTAAAAATACGGATATAGGCACTGCAGTTGATGTAAACCGGCCAGATGATGTAGCTGCTTTGGAAAACATAATTGAATCTGGTAAAAGCTTGGCTGAGTTACTCAAGTAAACTGATGTTCTCCATTACAAATTCTCTTTCTAACTGAATAGATTTCTCGGATCCTTCTTGCGTGAAATAACAATCAAGTGCATACTAAACATTAAACATATACTATATTTTCAAAGGTGGTAGGTTATGTAAACTTTCATTTATTTCATCACTCATTGCAAGTATTATTTCTGTATAAAGATCTGCACAATTCATGCTCATAGGGTTCTCATATTTTGAGCCATAAGCTATCTGGATAGCAAATATTTATCTAGTAAATAGGACCGCTGTTTGATAAAATTGTATAAATAAGAAATCTTATAAGTTACAAGATGACCATAGCTTACCCAAACACAATAAAATTGTATTCTTGTATGTTTTCATGTTTGCTTGCTTTTCATCAGACCCACGTCCCATAAATAGAAGGATGAAGGTTCCCATGAACTTACCACCACCACCTGCAGTATTGAATATATCATATCTGATATTGAATTTGAGACATGCACACTATTTACAAATAAAAGAAGAAGGCTATGCCTTTTGCATTAGCATGGGATAGATTTTGTTTTCTTCATCGTTTAGTGCCTATCCAACAATATCAGAATAGTTTTCTCCATGATAAACGGAAATTGATAGAGTTTTATCAGTGATTTCGATTGAATAGTTCATTTAATGATGCGAAGACCTCATATAAACGTAGTTGTAGTAGTTATTAATTTGTACCTGCTGTTTAGTTCTTGTTTTAGTTTTGTAGAATTGAAGATTTTCGCTACATATGCTCTTCACTTGCAATCTGGAAGTTAAAATGATCATGTATATTTAACAATTTTCGCTTAGTTTCTGCCGTTGTTCTTGATTTTTATTATAAACATGATAATGAAGGAAAAGTTGGATATTGATAAGAAAAACAGGAAAGTAAAATGCAAAGAAGACTGGTATACCATTCTTTTGTATATTGATCAAATATCACTTATATAGTCTAACAAGTGCTTTGAATTAACCTTGGTCATAAAATATTTACTTGTATTTTCATCACTAATTAAAAAATACAAATTTTCAATATCATAGTACTTAGTTGATTGCTTTATTTTTGTTTTGTTTTTTGTTACATATATAAGCTTCACAGTTATGAACATCTCATGGTTATTTGTTCTATATCAATTATATTAGTTTAGTTAGTTCAATCATATCATATTTTTAGCTGCAAAAAGTTTTATCATTTTTTGTATACAGAATTTGGTTTGTGATGTGATGCCTGGTTGGATAATGGTTAGATGGTGAAGGAGTCGGATAATAGAGAGAGGTGAGGTTGGATGATGGTTAGTTGTGAAGTTGGGATTTGTGA
The DNA here is from genome assembly GCA_030737815.1 of Allium fistulosum. NCBI lineage: Eukaryota > Viridiplantae > Streptophyta > Magnoliopsida > Asparagales > Amaryllidaceae > Allium > Allium fistulosum. The sequence goes on from CM060907.1 coordinate 682,009,058, forward strand.
TGGGCAGAAATGAAGTGGATGTTGAATGAGACTGTTGTGATTTGCAAGTTTGTAAGGCAGAGAATGGTTGAAAGATGATTTGTATGTGGTTGTAGCGGTAGGTGATGAGGCTGTTGATGGAGTGTGGATTGTTGATATTTTATGATAGGTGATGAGCACTGGTATATGATGGTATATGAATGTAAGTAAGGTGGTTGAACTCTGATGGTCAGTAAGGAGAATGTTAAACAGTATGAAATTCTATGAAAATGAGCAAAAGGTATAACAGCAGTATAACACTAGTGATATAACAATAGTCAGGGAGTGTTGCAGTTAGAACTTGTAATATTTTGATTTCATACTCTTTAGTTATGTATGATGAACTTGTGAAATTTCGAATCTTCCTTTAATTTGTTGTCAAATATTTATGCAATTTAAGTTGTATGTTTGGATGCGTAATTGCTTATTGTTATCGAAATTCTATAATTTTTGATATGTATGTATCTACTGTATTATAATAGACAATTCTGTAGTGTAAATGCTAGCAAAAATGCAGCTCTACATGGTTTGGTAGCTGTAACGAACATATTCGTTACTAAAGATGAAATTTATAACGAGCATAGTCGTTACTATTGATGAAATTTGTAACGAACAAGTGCGTTACTAATGATAAAATTTGTAACGGACAAGGTCGTGATAATTTAGAATGACAACTCCTTCTTCCACCATGAAAGGGGAAACTAAGTAACGGAAAATACCCGTTACAAAACGATGCAAATAATAACAACCTATTTCGTTACAAAAATTTAGATTTCTAACGACAAAGTCCGTTGTTAAGTGATATATCTAATAACGGGTAGAGGCCGTTATAAATATTTGTAACGACATTCCTCACGCCTGTACCGCTCACGACTATATCTGTTATAAATTTCATTTGTAACGACTATATTCGTTACAAATACACCTTTTTGGTGTAGTGTACAACTTCCCCTGCTTCGATGACCTTCCTACCGGTTCAGTGCCAAATCACTTCCCCAATCTATCTTCAAGCTAAACTCTTGCTCGATTCATCCCTCCAACATTCCTTCTAGCTCTTTGACTTTCTTGATTGGATTCCTTGTTAAAGCACGACCCTCTTGTCTTTTTGGATATCCTGGACTGGAATCACCGTTGTGGTCCATTTTATGACTAATAGTTTACGGTTTCCCAAAGCATGTCATAAGTTAGTCCACCATTGCTTGCTATTGGGAAACGAAACATTCATTTATCATAGTCACAACTCAACCTAGGTCGCCTTTAGTAATTACATCTACTAGAACTAGAGTTCTTGTTGAATGATCATCATGATTGGTAGTTGTTTGATTGGGTGTGCTGGTGTTCCTTGCATTCCCACTAGTAGTACCAAACTTATTCTTTTATCTCAAAGGCATGTCGAGAATCGGCTCTCAATGAAAGCACCAAGTTTGTCTGCTATTATTGTTTATCCTTTCTCCACCAATAGTCGTGCTCATCCATGATGTATTTATAGGTGCGATGTTAGGTAAAGACCTGTTAGGTAGCAAATGGTTAGGAAGTAAATGGTTAGGTTTCCTGCTAGATCATTTCTCCTTTTCTATGAAAATAATGTGTATAACAACCCGTAGATTTTACGGTTTTAATATTAAAGTAATTAAAAATAAATTTTAATAAAAGAGTGAATTGAGTGCAATATTTATAATTGTTGTAAAAGCCTTTCTGAGCTGATCAATTTAGTATATAATTTTGATATATTTGGTGTTAGGTTTGCAAAATAGAGATGTTGTAGTGCTAAAACGGCGTATGTAGCTGTTTCAGGTCCAACTAGATACACAACCCATAACACAACCTAACAACTATATAAGTGAGACTATGAAACCTAAGCCGTTAACTCTATTATCTATTTTCTTCCATAATCCTAAAATTAACCTAATTGCTCGCTAATGGTGTTTACCAAATTAATTAAAAGTGATTAAAATACAAATTTCCCAAACCCTATGGGATCATATATGAATTCAAAGCCATAGACAAGGCGAAGAGGTGTCTGAAATTCAATTTTCCATCTAATGCTCCAAATAACTGAAAATTGTAAATTTATCCTCAACTGTCCATTTTTGGGTTTTCAATTCAATGGTGAAACAACAACCATAGAATGATCAGAGAGTACCAATGTGTAGAGGAGGCTTAGTAGAGAGGATCTATCAGCATGGATCATCCCAATGAGTTGTGATTCATTGGAATTTGGCGATTAAAGTGACGGTTGAAGCATTGGACAGAGGTAGAGGGCATGGCGGGGAGTTGCGGCAAGCTCAATGATGGGAGAGGAGGTGTTGGACGTTCTGTAGGTGGTGTCAAATCCAAGTGTGGCGACGTGAGGCAATGACATTTTCAAGGTAAAGGCAATGGATTTTGGGTCTGGACAAGATTTGGAAGTGAGGTTAAGGAGTGTAAGCATATAGTATGATGTATTTTACTTTTTAATTATTAGCTTAAATTAAATCATATATCTTCTACTCATGATATATTCCACATACTAACTTCAATTCACGTGCGGTTTCTTCGGTTGGACTCATGGTAAAATTATGAATGTTTTCGAACTAGTTTTGCTAAGTTTGAAGACTATTGGAGAAAGCACATTGGTATGTTTTATTTAATTGAATTCTTAATTATAAAATAGATATTTATCAATATAAAATTATAACACTTGGAATTTCAGTCGTTTGATTTTGAATATTTAATTAATTTTAATCATTGAAATATTAGTTTAAATGCTTTAAAACTTAATTAAATTATAGAGATTATTTAAAATCTTTCAATTGTCAATAAATATTCGAATAGTGATTTAAATATCGAGATTTTAAATTGAATATTAGATCTATGGATTTAATGGACTTGTTTAACTCCTTTCTAAATTAATAAATATTAATGGTGAATTTAATTGTAAATTTATTCACGATAATAAATGGTTCGTATAAATAATTAGGAAACTTATTTTATTATAACGACTCGATTTTTATCGATGTATTTTATTATAATTTATTTGATTTTTCCATAATTTTTAAATTTGAAAATATTCAATTTATCGTTTGATGATTTTTCGGCAAATGACAATGTTTTTGTGATTTTTAAGAAATTAAATAACCAGTGTATGTTATTATTGTTTTGAGGTCGTGTCACTGTTTTGAGCGCGGCCGTATTTTTGTTTTATCGTTCGAGGTTCATACTCGAACAAAATCAATGTAACGAAATGCCAGAAAATTTAAATTATAAACCTAACTCCAAACATTTCGTACAAATCAACCCACATTTCTCTCTTTTGTTTCCGGTTCAATTCTTTTCAAAAAGCAAGCAATCAATTCTTTACAATTCAAATTATATTCTAAAATTTAAAAAATTGGACCTTGGAGTTCATCTTGGCTAGATTTACATGTTGATGGAATTTTGTAGGTTGCGGCACTATTTTAGTGGGTTTGTCAGCTTTAACAAAAGCAAGCAAGACTAGGGTTTTGTTTTAAGGGGGTTTTAGACATCGATTTGATGAGGTAAGTGTGGAATTGGGTTTGGCATGGCAAGTTGAACCTAGGACCAGAATTTGGAAAAGTGCGGTTCAGGATATGGTGCCTTGATCGAACCGTGTTGAGCCTGTTAGGGCTTCAGGTCGCAAAGAGAGGAAGGGGACTGAGCATGGAGTTTTGGTGATGAATGGGTAGAAGTTTGGAAGGAGAGTGCATTGGTGATGTCGGCACTTTGATTCATGGAGAGATATGAGAGATTTAGGTGCAGGTACCATCGGGTTGAGTTGGTTGTGGACTAGCGGTTTTAAGTAGGAATTGAATTTGGGAAGATGGAGTATTAAGAGTTAATTTGATGATTAGCAAGTTAGTGTTGTAATTAAGAAAATTAATTATCTTAATTAGTTTAAAATCTTATAAAATTAATAACTTGCTCATATTAGGTCCAAATTGAACACGGTCAGTCGAGGTGCACTCGTAGCATCGAACATTACGCTTTGGAATTGGATTGATAAGAATTGGAGCTTATAAAATTTCAAGCTAAAATAGTCAGAATCAAAACGTTTCGGCGATAAATGGAATTTCGATGTGTTAAACCTACTTTTTTGAATAAATCCGTATGTTATACAGTTGATAGATTTTATTATTTGTGTTTGGTTGAAATTATTGGTTATATGCTTGGATGTTTTAATTGGTTGATTGTTTGATGAACCATCACTTTTGTAAGTGGTCAGTATATGAAATCATTTGCAGGGAATTTATCTGATGTATAGGAAATTTGTAAAGGGATCCAACAGGATTCGGGATCCCTCGCCATTATTGATTTATTTTTAATAATATTCCTATTATATAAATTAATGAATGTCAAACTTGGGTTATTTGGTCTTATTAGTTATGACATTGTTATATGTTGAAACTTAACCCTGTAGTGATAAAAACCAATAATAACGTTGGTTAAGTGCTTGGTGGCTATTGGCCTCAATTTAGTATTTTGAAATACTATTAATTACAGTTGGGCTTAAAACTAATTTTGATTCAGAGAATGAATTTTAAATCCGACTTTTGTGTTTTTTGGAACATTTTAATTAAAATGGATTTTGAAACTTCTATATTCACTCCAACCTTTTTATTCGTCTTTTCTAATATATTTAGAAATGCTTTATAATTGTTTTATTATTATTTCATAATGTTTAAAGTTGTTTAATTATTATTTTATAATATTCTTAAGTTGTTTAATTATTGTTTATAACTGTTTAAAAGTTGTTATTTGTATTTAGTATTTTTTTAAACGGTTATTTATCCATATTTTAATATTGTTAAAATTATTTATATAAATAATTAATAATGTTTTGGATTAAATAATTATTATTTATCAATAATGTTTTGGGAAGCTAACAATTATTTATTATAATAATGTTTAAGGATCGATTCTTATTGTTTATTTAATAATGTTTTAAAATATTAGTTATTTTATTTATAATGTTTTGAAGTTAATAATACTTATTTATTTATACTATTTTGTTGTTAATAATTATTGTGATATAATAATGTTTTAAAGTAATAATAATAATTATTTATTTATGGTGTTTAAAATTACTTAATTTATTTAATTAATAGTATTTATAAATAATAAATTGATTATAAAGGAATTTTATTTAAGAAAGCGTTTATAAATTAAAATGGATTTTTATAAAGGCTTTATAAAGAATTTTATAAAAGGATTTTGAGAAATATTTTTATAAAGTAATTTTTATAAAGAATTTTCATAAAGGATCTTTATAAGGCTTTATAGATTTATAAAAGAAGCTTTATAAGCGATTTAGAAAAAGAGTTATATCATTGGTCTTAGAATTTAATAAAAAAGAGTTTTGTAAATGATTTTAGAGATTTATTAAAGGAGTTTTATAAATGATTTAGAGTTGTATAAAAAGGAAATCTTTCTTAGTGTTTATTAATATACTTATACCATTGAAATAAGTATATGAACACATTTTCCAAGTAGTGAAAGTGTAATGTTTTTATGAATATACTTATACCGATGAGATAAATATATGAATAATTATCGAAATATTGAAAGGAGTACAAATGGTTTGTGAATATATCTTTGTAAAAGTATTTTGATACAAGTATTTACAAAGTGATTGTAATTAATAAAAGGATTAATTAAAGAGGTTGGCGGTTTCTTATATGCTTAACCAATGTTAGTTTCCCTATGGAAATATATCCTCGATTTGATTGATGCTTGTTTGTTTATTTGATAGTTAAATAACTGACTATCAAACTTGGCTAATTTTAAACTATCATTATCGACTCGGAGAGACCAGGATCAGATATATTATCCAAAAACCACTTCAAACCAACATAAGTGTTCGAATGGAGACATCTTGAAGATGATTAAAGTAGAGTTATTTAAGTGCAATGGCTACTTGCTACTAATCTTGAGGGTGATTCCAAAATGGATGTAGTAGAGGTAGTGCCTTCGGTTTCTTTCAAAGCCAGAACGAACTTGTATGGATGAATGCTGGCATAGCATTTCAACCTGGAGGGAAGTGTTAGCATTCTAAGTGGAAATTCTATATAAAAGGCAATCGTAGCCTCCAGCCACACAGCCCAGGAATAGCTAAAACAAGGAATGCTTCAGGACTATGTAGGTCGTACCAATTTGGTTATTGTTATCACCTTTTCAAGATATATATATATATACGTTTTTGGATTTTTTTTGTGCATTAGAGCTCTCGAAAAAAGGTTGCAAAAGCAATCGGGGTGATAAAATATTTGGAACTATCTAGTAAGGGGTAGGGCCGATCTTGTTTCATAGAGGGTCCATGTGAGGCCTTCGGTACATTATCTAGAGATGTACTGTACGGAAGGTAGTCCCTTATCTTATCATTTTATGGAATCCATTCTCCAATAAGTGCCTTTTAGACTTATTTCTATAGCTATTATGCTGGAATTTAATTAATATAGGAATTTTGGCTATAATTCAATATTTATTTTAAACCTTAGACATTATTATAATACTAGAAGATTTCCTATGAAATGTTTGGTTACCGTAAGGTAAAAACTCATCCAGGTTTATGTGCGGCGTGGTCTTTTGATATACCTTTATTTTGAAGGGTTTTTATAACATTAAAATCTAATTGAGGTGTGTTTCTCACGATGGTTTACTAGACTGATTTAAGCATTATTTTTCTTATAATGCTCTAGTTAGACCGAGTATATTTACAGATTTAGTTTGGATGCTTTGGAGCTTCATGAAATGAGCTGGATGCCTCCAAGACGTATTCAGGTATATTCTATTTTCCCTTACAATGTTTGTTTATATTTATCAGCAATTGTGGGGACAGATTGTTATAAGTGTCCAGGTTGTTGATTGATTAGTTGACTCAGATTGATATATGTATAATAAAGTTCAGTTTTTCTTTATGTAAAGATATATTGTATATTATATATATTACTTATCACGATGTGAGATTCTGCTCTATCTTTTATTTCATAAATACCGTGGATGTATTAGTGTTGACCTTTAAGGGTCGAAAAAGCGAATCATTGCACGTGGTATCAGAGCTTAGGTTGAGCGACCACCTAGGCTATGGTAGGGATTACTCATTTAAGATAGGGCAACTGAGACCCTAGGATGAGTTTGACTGTATTATATATAGAGTGCATATTTGTTAGTGCTATAAAGTGTTTTATATTGTGTTGATTTATCTGTTGAGTGGCTTATGAATTCTGGTTGAGAAATGGGACACCACTGTATCGATAGGGGTTTCTAAAAATTTAAACCAAGCAAATCGACATAGTATTATTTTCAAAATTGGTAAATAAAATAATTTTACCTAGGAATATATTTTATATGTAAGGAATACTTTTCCAAAGTTTATATAGTTATTATTAATGTGTTGTTTGTTAGGAAATGATAATACCTAGTTATTATCATTTATTGTTTGATTAGTTATGCTCATCCAATTAGGAGCATTGACTATTTTTGTTGATTAAGTAGTTATGCCTAACAAGTTTGTGGGCATTGACTATTGTGATTGATTATGAGTAGTTTTATCTTTTTCACTACATGGGTTGGGTAAATAGTAATTGTGGGAACATTGAAACAAACACTTTGTGAATTCAGTTTCACAATTTAACCATAATCCGTTTGGGGATAATGTTGGATTAAAATTTAACTTAAATAAAAGTTGTATATTATAATCTAAATTAAGATATACTTGTATGAATGGTTTTATATAAGGAAGTGAAAATTATATAAGTATAATTTATAAGTGCGGTTTATAAGAAAAAGGATTTAAGATTAGAATTTCAATCCCGATGTTTTTAAAAATGGTTTTTCAAAGTATGGAAGAAATAATGATACTATTACTTAGAAGTATATTTGGAGTAGGAATATTTTTAAAAATAATTGAAAAGAGATAGAAGGCACTGAACTCACTACAGCCGTTGGAAAATAATCCTGGTGATGACTACAACATCGTTGATGTTCATTTTCAAGTTTCTAAATGAGGGATTACTATCACAGTATTTTGCCATAGAGTTGTTTGGATAAAAAAATATTGTTTTGAATTCCAAAAGTATGATCTGATATACAAAAGAAGATATGTATATATTAATTGTTTCAAAATGTTTTGAAATAAAACTGGGTGTTTAATTCTGAAGTTCTCAGTTAAGTCGCCTGATGGCTGCATGTATCCTACGCATTAGGATAGTTTGGTTTATGTATCTCGTTTAGAGATGTTGTTTGGTAATACCCTTTTATTGAAAAGAAAATTAGATGAAAGGGAATTTCCGACGATTTCGGATAGTCATGATTTCCGAATTAATTTAGAAATTTAAGTTAAGTATTTTGAGAAATGAAGAAAAATGAGTTTTTGTCACTTATTAAATTAGAGAATTAGTAAGCTAAAATAAATTTTAATTTGTTGGACATTTGGGTTAAGTAAAAACAATTATGAAATTTTTATATATACTCTTAGATTGTAGAGGAGTGTTATACAAATATGGACTTAAGTTTAAAGTGGATAATAAACATAGGTGTGCTTTATAAAATGTTTATAATAAACTTAAGTATGGAAGGGATTTAAAGATGAAGTTGTGGATTTTTGAAATGTGTAGAAACTTGAGTTTTAAAGGGATTGAATTACATAAGTTGGGTTAAAGATGTTTGTGAACTTAAGTAATAATTTTATGAAATAGTTCACGAATGATTTTAGTATTAAAGGAAATCCTATTGGTGTTATTAATTTTGATTTAAAATGAATATGAATAAAAAGAATTTGGTATAATTAAGAAAACAATCAGAATATATACGTAAGTTGTACGTAGACCATTCTATTCATATAACTATTTGATCCAGTTTCGAGTACATGATTTCAAGGTGATTTACATCAATTTGAACAAGGATTTTTCATTCAATTCTTGATGGGGAACACTTGATAAATATTTTTATTATGATCCTGAAGTTCTCTATCATAGTATATGGCTATGCAAGAAGAATGATGGTTTTTAATCAAGGAACTGGATCAGAGTCCGCACTAGAGTGGTCGAGTGAGCGATACTAGTTTGGAAGTGAAATTGTGCGATCGAGCAAGTGATCAAATTTGATATTGCATATGGCTGGTATATGTGCATCTTACGGGCTTTATTTAAATTATATATTTGACATAGGAAAATGCAAAGTTATACGGCTGTGAGTTATATGGTTGGATATTATTTGTAAATGATATGTTGGTTGGAAAGCAAATGCTAGTTTGATGCTTTTGGTTTCATGAGTAGAGTTATTTTCCCAACAAATAGGTTCGTGTTTATATTGTTGTTTGGTTGATGGTTTTATGCCCAAGATATGGAAGGCCACTTGGCTTTTTTTTGTTAGTTTGGTCCCGTAGTGGGGATTTGTAGTTGAGACGTTGTTGAAATTTTCCATAACTTTAAAAGACTTAGAACCGATAACAAGTTTCAACAAATTGATTTTGAAAGTGCAAGGTTTTGGAGGCATTTTCCTTACTTAAGAAATTTCAGGGATGAAATTCTTTTAAGGGGAAGAATGTAACGACCAGGAATTTTAGTCATTTATTTTGAATATTTAATTAATCTTAATTATTGAAATATTGGTTTAGCGTTAAAACTTTTATTAAATTATAGAGATTATTTAAAATCTTAGAATTGTGAATAAATATTCGAATAGTGATTTAAATATTGTGATTTTAAATTGAATATTAATTTTGTGGATTTAGTGGACTTGTTTAACTCCTTTTAAATTAATAAATATTAATGGTGAATTTAATTATAAATTTGTTTACGATAGATGGTTTGAATAAATAATAAGGAAATTTATTTTTATTATAACGACTCGATTTTTATCGACATATTTATAGTTTAATTTATTTGATTTTTCCATAGTTCTTAAATTTGAAAATATTCAATTTATAGTTTGACAGTTTTTTGGCAAATGACATTGTTTTTGTGATTTTTGAGAAATCAAAAAGCAGTGTATATTATTGTTGTTTTGAGCGCGACCGTATTTTTATTTTGCTGTTCGTTGTCCATACTCGAATGAAATGCAGTGCAACGAAATGTTGGAAAATTTAAATTATGAACCCAGCTCCAAACAGTTCATACAAATCAGCCCACGTTACTCTCTTTTGTTTCCCATTCAATTCTTTTCATCTGAACCAAGAAAAAAAAAGCACGAAATCAATTCTTTACAATTCAAATACAATTCAAATTAAATTCTAAAATTTTTAAAAAATTGAATCTTGGAGTTATCTTGGTTAGATCACATGTTGATGGAATTTTGTAGATTGCGGCACTAGTTTAGTGGGTACGTCATAATGAAAGCAAGTAAGACTAGGTTTTTTAAAGGGGTTTTAGACATCGATTTGATGTGGAAAGTGTGGATTTTGGTTTGGCATGGCAAGTTGTACCTATGACCAAATTTGGAAAAGTGCGGTTCAGGATGGGGTGTCTTGACCATGCCACATCAAGCCAGTTAGGGCTTCAGATCACGATGAGAGAAGAGGGATCAAGCAAGGAGTTTTGGTGATGGATAGGTAAAGGTTAGGAAAGAGAGTGCATTCGTGATGTCGACTCTTTAATTCATGGAGAAATGGGAGAGATTTAGGTGGAGGTACGATTGGGTTTGAGTTGGTTGTAGAGTAGCAGTTTTAAGCGAGAATTGGATTTGGGAAGATGGAGTATTAAGAGTTAATTTGATGATTAGTGAGTTAGTGTAGTAATTAAGAAAATTAATTATCTTAATTAGTTTAAAATCTTGTAAAATTAATAACTTGTTCATATTAGGTCCAAATCGAACACGGTCAGTCGTGTTGCATCCGTAGCGTCGATGCTACGCATAGGAATCGGATTGGTAGGAACTGGAGCTTGTAGAATTTCAAGCTAAAATTGAACGCTATTCGATTTTACTCGAAATCAGAACGCTTCAGTGATAACTGGAATTCGGTGAGTTAAACTTACCTTTTTGGATAAATCATTATGTTATATATTAGGTAAATTTCATTGCTTATGTTTGGTTGAAATTATTGGTTGTATGCTTGAATGTTTTAATTCGTTGATTATTTGGTTTTGATGGACTATCGCTTTTGTGGTCAATAGATAAAATCATTTGCAGGGGATTTCTCTATTGTACAGGAAATTTGTAGAGGGATCCAAGATCCCTTGACATTGTTGATTTATTTTCAATAATGTTCCTGTTATATAAATTATTGAATGTCAAACTTGGGTTGTTTGGCCCTATTAGTTATGACGTTGTTATATGTTGAAACTTAACCTGTAGTGATAAAAATCAATAACAACGTTGGTTAAGTGCTTGGTGGCTATTGGTCACAAATTAGTATTTTGAAATACTATTAATTACAGTTGGTCTTAAAACTGATTTTGATTAAGAGAATGATTTTTAAATATGACTTTTGGGTTTTTTGAAACATTTTGTTTAAAATGGATTTTGATACTTCTCTGTTCACTCCAACTTTTTTTTGTCTTTTCTAGTATATTTAGAAATGTTTTATAGTTGTTTTAGTATTATTTAATAATGTTTAAGCTGTTTAATTATTATTTTATAATATTCTTAAATTGTTTAATTATTGTTTACAAATGTTTCAAAGTTATTTATTTATGTTTAATAGTTTTTAAAGGTTATTTATCCATATTTTAATATTGTTAAAAATTATTTATTTAAATAATTAAACACATTTTGGAATTAATAATAATTATTTATTAATAATGTTTTGGGAAGTTAATAATTATTTATTATAATAATGTTTGAGGATTGAATCTTATTATTTATTTAATAATATTTTAAATTATTAATTATTTTATTTATAATGTTTTGAAGTTAATAATTATTATGATATAATGATGTTTTGAAGTAATAATAATTATTATTTATTTATGATATTTAAAATTAATTTATTTATTTGATTAATTGTATTTATAAATAATAAATTGATTTATAAAGGAATTTCATTTAATAAGGCGATTATAAATGGAAATGGAGTTTTGGATATATAAAGGTTTTTTATAAAGGCTTTATAAAGGATTTTATAAAGGGATTTTTGGAAAGATTTTTATAAAAGAATTTTTATAAAGAATTTTTATAAAAGATCTTTAAAGACTTTTATAAAAGAATAAAGGTATATAAATGGGTTTATAGTGTAATGACCCGTTTGACGATTTTTATAACGTAATTAACTGAAAATTTCATGAAATTTAAACAGTAAAATTTTGAAATGAAATTTGATATTTGGAATACGTCTATTTAAACATAGCAAATGGTAAATTTTTATTGGAAAATATGAAAGTTAGTTCTATTGTGTAATTTTCAATTTCAACTTAAAATCAGTTAATTTGATGAGAATTAAATGTTTTTAAAATCTAAATACTTTTATATAATAATAATGTAAATCATTTTCTGAGTGAGACATCATATTTCGTTTCGCCAAATATGGACGCTCTAGCTCCGTTTATCTCATTTCCGGCGGTTTAGCAGTAGTTTTGGCAGCGAATATCAACTTTTGATAGGATGGTCGTATCAGTGATATCTGTGTATCGTTCTGTTCATCTTGTTGTGCTAATCCCCGCAGTATGTTCATTTGTCAATTTCAGTGTTCGGTAAGCAATGAAATCGGCAAAACAATTTATCGTATCGGTTCCGTACTTGTGACTGTTTGGTTTCCTTGTGTCCATTCGTTATCCACCCTAAAAACCAATGGACATCAGAAATTAATATTTCGGTTTTGATTTCAACTTCCTGACTTTTGACATCCCACCTATTCGAAATATTTTCTATTCCACTTTGAAATTCTGGATCGTCCATTTACATATTATGTTCTTCAGAAAGAAACTTTTTTATAAAATATCAAAGCTTGCATTCTTTTACTTCCTGAAACATACCGGCTCGTGCTTTTCCTCTATTCCTTGGATCCGATCCATCACCTACTTCCTCAACCGCTTGTGCCATATTCCCTCTTCGTCCATCATCCAATCCACCCAGTTCTTCCCTTCATTCCGTTCGTGCTTGTTTGTATAAAAAAATATAATAAAATATAGTATATATAGCTTGCGGCTGCTCCACTTTTGCCAAACCCCATCATCTCCAGATCACCCCTAGCCTACATGTAGCGAACCCGCATCATCCCTGAACTTCTAGCTTCAGCCTCAGCTCTCCGGCCTCTCCAAACTTCCCATCCTCTCTCCAAACGTAAGCAGCTCTGTCGAGCAAAGAAGAAGAAAAAATATAGTGATATATAAGCCGTATATATATACATATATATATATATATGTATATATGTATATATGTATATATATATTTGTCAAAGATCTATGCTCATCTCTATCACCATATCTCTTCGCCCACTCCTCCACCTATAAGCGCAGCCGCCTCCATTTGCAACCGCCCCTCATTCTTTGGCCACACACAAACTAATCCGACCGACAACAATCCCTCCCCTCTCCAACACTGTCTGACTGCTTCCCCTCCGCCACATCAACTCGGCCGCCCATCTACTCTCTACCTACCCATCTGAACACCTCGATTGTACTGCTTCTCCAAATCCGCCTTCTCTCCAACGCCCGAAGCGCGAAATCCACCACCATGCAGCAGAATTCATTCAGCATTTTCCTTGACTTTTTCCATATGGCTCCTCCCTTTCACCCACGTGCAGCCTGTCCCCTAGCACCCCGCGCCCATCACCCAAGCAAGCTTCCCACTTCTGCCACGTTTCTCCACCTGACCGAACCTTGAAGCCCACAGCCACTCACCGTCAAATAGTAGTATCGCCTCCCTGCCTGTACGTCAACCAAGCCGTTTCAAGTAAAAAAAGGTACGTAAGCTATATTCTATATTTCTGGAGCCTGCTTGTATTTCACTTCTCCAAACTTTGCTCATGAATTTATATTTGTTTGGGAAGAGTATATATTATGTTTAGTATATATATATTAGTATATATTTTAAAAGTATCGATCTTGTGAATCATATCTAGTTTTAGTTGTGCTGTCTATCTCTCTTTATATATAAAAAAAGCATATACATATTATATATTTAAAAGTATTATTTAAACTTATGTTGATATCTTAAAATAGATTTTTTGACATAACTTTAATATATGGTATGTTTAAATAAATAGGTTGTTTTTTTGAACATATGGATTCTAATAGATATTGATTTATATTAAATATGGGTTTTATTTAATATTGATTTTTAAAAATAATGATATAATATATATTTTTTGTTAAGTAATGGTTTTCAATTATCGAAATAAAGCAAATTTTTTGAATAATTGAATTGTTCAAAATGAGAAATGGAATTTAAACAACTTGAAACAGTTGAACTAGGATAAAAAGGTTAAATGTTTATGTGATATGTAACTGAAGGTTATACAAGAGAAAAACTTAAGTAATAAAATGTTTAAGCTAAACTTTCTTAATAAGAATGTTGTAAATAGGAGGTAAATTTGAATAGTTCTTAATTACGCTTAGAAGAATAATAAAACTTACTTGGGAAAGGTTAAATGTGATTGAATAATATACAATAATAAATGTAAGTAATAGGATGGCAAAAATGAAATTTTGTTAAGGGAATTTGTAAATTAAAATTGAGTGTTATAATGAATATTTATACATTTAAAACATGTTACAGAATTTGTTAAGTAGAATAAAGTGAATAATAAATGAGTTAAAAAAATAAATTCTGTTTGAAAGAATATTTTTGTGACGGATGTTAATAAACTGAAAGCAAATAAATTGAATGAAAATACATTTAATTGGAGTAAACCAAATGATAATATATTGACTATTTATTGATTGAATAAAATGGATTTAAACCAAATTTGTTGAATATTGATTAATTTAAAAACTGATGAAATTTATGTAGTTTTAAATTAATTATTGCATATCGGGCACTCTGTATTTTGAATCTATCTCTCCTTTCTGTTACTTCTAGTCTCGTATCTTGTTCCTTTTTGGGAACGAAAAGTTTTGAGTGGGGGAGAGTATGATGACCCGTAAATTTTGATGATTTTTATAACGTAATTAACTGAAAATTTGATGAAATTTAAACAATAAAATTTTGAAATGAAATTTGATATTTGGAATACATCTATTTAAACATAGCAAATGGTAAATTTTTATGGGAAAATATGAAAGTTCGTTCTATTGTGCAATTTTCAATTTCAACTTAAAATTAGTTAATTTGATGAGAATAAAATGTTTTAGAAATCTAAATCTTTTTATATAATAAAAATGTAAATCATTTTCTAAATGAGACGTCATATTTCATTTCACCAAATTTGGACTGCTCTAGCTCTGTTTGTCTTATTTCCAACGGTTTAGCAGCAGTTTTGGCAGCGAATATCGACTTTTGATAGGATGGTCGTATCGCTGATATCTGTGGAACATTCTGTTCGTCTCGTCGAGTTGATCTCCATAGTATATTCATTTGTCAATTTCGACGTTCGGTAAGCGACGAAATCGACGAAACAATTTGTCGTATCGGTTCCGTACTTATGACTGTTTGGTTTCCTTGTGTCCATTCGTTATCCACCCTAAACATCAAAGGACATCAAAAATTAATATTTCTGTTTTGAATTCACCTTCTTGACTTTTGCTATCTCACCTGTTCAAAATATTTTCTATTCCATTTTGAAATTCTGGATCGTCCATTTACATATTTTGTTCTTCAGAAAGAATTTTTTTATAAAATATCAAAGCTTGAATTCTTTTACTTCCTAAAACCTACCAGCTCGTGCTCTTCCTCCATCCCTTGAATTCGATCCATCACCTACTTCCTCAGCTGCTTGCACCGTATTCCCTCTCCGTCCATCATCCAATCCACCCAGTTCTTCCCCTCATTCCGTTCGTGCTTGTTTGTATAAAAAAATTTATATAATAAAATATAGCATATATAGCTTGCGGCTGTTCCACTTCTGCCAAACCGCAACATCTCCAGATCCCCCTAGCATCCATGCAGCGAACCTGCATCATCCCTCACCTTCCAGCTTCGGCCTCCACCCCCCGACCTCTCCAAACTTCCCATCCTCTCTCCAAACGCAAGCAGCTGTGCCGAGCAAAGAAGAAAAAATATATATATGTGTGTGTGTGTGTGTATATATATATATATATATATATATTTGTCAAAGATCTGTGCTCATCTTTATCACCATATCTCTTCGCCCACTCCTCCACATATAAGCGCAGCTGCTTCCATTTGCAACTGCACCTCATCCTTTTCCCACACGCAAACTAATCCGATCGATAACAATCCCTCCCCTCTCCAACACTGTCCAACTGCTTCCCCTCCACCACATCAGCTCGGCCACCCATCAACTCTCCAACTACCCATTTAAACACCCGATCGTACTGCTTCTCCAAGTCTGCCTTCTCTCTAGTGCACGAAGCCCGACATCCGCCACCATGCAGCAGACTTTGCTCCGCCTTTTCCCACATGGCTCCTCCCTTTCACCCACATGCAGTCTGTCCCCTAGCACTCCGCACCCATCACCTAAGCAAGCTTCCCGCTTCTGCCACGTTTCTCCACCTGACCGCACCTTGAAGCCCACAGCCAGTCATCGTCAAATAGTAGTATCACCTCCAAGCCTGTGCGTCAGCCAAGCCGTTTCAAGTAAAAAAAGGTACGTAAGCTATATTCTATAGTTCTGGAGCCTGCCTGTATTTTACTTCTCCAAACTTTGCTCATGAATTTGTATTTGTTTGGGAAGAGTATATATTGTGTTATATATATATATATATATTTTAAAAGTATCGATCTTGTGAATCATATCTAGTTTTAGTTGTGATGTCTATCTTTCTTTATATATACAAAAAGTATATACATATTATATGTTAAAAGTATTATTTAAACTTATGTTGATATCTTAAAATAGATTTTTTGACATAACTTTAATATATAGTACGTTTAAATAAATTGATTTTTTTTGAAAATATGGATTTTGATAGATATTGATTTATATTAAATATGGGTTTTATTTAATATTGATTTTTAAGAAAAATAATGATATAATATATATTTTGTTTCAGTTTATATCAAGCTGGTTTGATTTGTTTTCATCAAATTCCAAGCTATCAACTTTGCTCGTCGAATTCGTGTTCATCATGCGGTGCTTTAGAATTTGTGATTGGACTCGTCGCATCTTGTTCTTGATATTTCTCTAGCCTCGAAAGGTGAGCAATCACTCATGATTAACATTCTTATATTTAGTAAATTTAATTCACATGGAATGACGATCGAAATATGCTGTTAAATTTTAATTGTTAAGTTATTTAATTGTTAAATATGATATGCCATTATCTGCAATCGTTTACTTATGACATATGACACCATAACCTGTTATACATATTATATTTAAATTTGTTACTGATGATATATGCTTGTTGTTGATATGTTATATTACTATCATATTTGTTCTCACTGCAAGTTCCCTGTTAGTTTAGAAATCCTTATGGGTTGAAATGATACATACTTGAACGATATTTTAGCATAGGGAAAAATCGTTATGGTTTGAAATGATAGACCCAAGCGATTTTTATCGAATTGAATTTTTGGATTGCGAGTTGAAATGATATATACTCGTAAATATTAAATTTAAATTGTGGATTGAAATGATAAATATCTGTATCACTTGACCATAGGATAGAAATTATATACGGACACCGTTGGTACATTTTTGGAAAATGATTTCTAAGGTTTTAAGGAAATATATGGATTTGATAACTATTGATTTTAAATTATAATATAAATATTTATTTTAATATATGTAAAATTTAGATTTTTAAAATTATATGTTTTGGAATTTTTAAATTTATAAGTTATGTTTTAAAATGTAAATTATAAAATCTTACTTATAACTTTATTATTTTTAAATATAAAAAAATAGATTTAATAATAATAAGATTTAATTTAATAATAATTAATATTAAAAATTTAATAAGAATTTAATTTAACTAATATATATATATAATATGTTGAGATATTTATTTTAAACTTATGTAAATATTTTTGAATAGAATTTGTAATAACTTTAATAAATAGAGGCGGGAAGAATAAAATAAAGTGGACTTAACATTTAAATTGGTTAATAATTGAATTTAAATAAGAATTGATTTGTAATTAAATTTAAATAACAATTGATTTGAGGTTTTTAAGACATGATTTTATAACTTGATAACTTGATTTTGATTAAAGGTGATTAAATGGATATTTTCAAAATTTAATAAATTGAAGTTGAATATTTAATTTGATTTAAATTTGAATTTGAGATTTTATGTTAATGTTTAATTAAAGTTGATTAAATGAATATTTCCAATTTGAATAAAATTAATGTTGAATTTTGAAATATAAATGAAATTTATAAATTTGAGTTATTGTAGATTGTCTGAATATTTGAACTTTGAAACCTATTGAATTGGAAGTGGTTCAAATTTGAAATCGATATAAATTAAAATGGTTTTTTTGTGAACTTGAATTGAATTGTAATTGATGAACTGAGATTTATTTAAATTGAATTTTGGAACTAAAGTTGATTTGAATTGATTTGTGGAATTGGACGAAACAATTCTAATATTTCAATATAAACTCTTTTAAATATATATAAACTATTTTCAATTTATAAACTATTTTAATATATAAACTATTTTAAATATAAACTATTTTAATTTATAACTATTTTAATATATATACTATTTTCAATATTTAAACTGTTTAGGTTGGAAAGTGATATGATTTCAAAGATGTATTGGATTTCGAAAGTGACATGATTTTCGAAGTGAATATGATTTCCAAAGAAATATGATTTTGAAATGAATATGATATTTTGATATGAAGTATAAACTGTTTGAAATATTAAAATGACCATGGTGTGAAATAAGCGTTGGTTGTTAAAGAGACCGAGATCAGAGATTGTCATACTCTCCGCCAATACCGAAAACCACTTTAACAACTGTGCATGTGGTGGAGATTCCAGAACGAAGTAGGATGGTTGGGCGACGTCTTATGAGATATGAACACAGCCCTGACTCCCTTGAGTCAGCTTGATGTGACTAAAACAGGAGCTATACCTGGGCCAAGTGAGGTTGCACCTTCGATCGAGCATGTTTCTTCGAAACCATTCTTTTACTTTGTGATTTGATTGGTGCGCACCTTTGATTTTGGGAGTGTGTCTCGAGGTGGGCGGTAGTGGCTGCTATGTGTTACGACCAGGCTGGTTCTGCAAAATGGTAGAATACTACCTTCGGCATTGCTTCGCGTGCCTTGTTACATGCCTTATCGCGCCATCTACGAGTTTGGTTTGTATCGTACCTATGGAGTGCTCCCTAAGTAAACCACCGGTTTGGTTGAGCTTACAATATCTATATAGACTACGGGAATATATAAAAATATGTTAAGGGGGATACAGGTAATGCCTTAATGTTATTTTAATAGTTTACTTTACTGTAGACATTATATATTTAGCGTATTGTACTATGTATGTAGATAGTTTAACGGATCCTTGAGGATGGAAATCCCAAACATCCTTTAAGTTATCTTGTATTTCAGTTGACATTTCACTTAAATTGAATTTACTGGTATAAGAATGTTAATCCTGACTCGAGTGTTTTGTGTTTTGCTTTATGCTCGAGTCAGGCTGAGTGTCACAGCATTTTAGACTCACCTTTGGAGCTTGGAGCTTTGCTTGAAGATCTGTCTCTATCTATTCAGCTTCTCAGTTGTTTCCAGTTGATTTGTGCAGACTTGTCATTTTCTTTTGTATTGACACTTCTATGTATTGGATATCTGTTGTATTTTGTTTAAGACTCTGTTGTTTATTGTAGTAGCTTCATGAACTACTATTATCTATTCCACTTCTTATTGTTGTAAACTCTGTGCCTGTGATTCTATGATTGATTTTTTACTGTATATGCTGAGTTTTACTAAGTATAAATTAACAATTTGTTGTTTTGAGCAATTCAAGTCTGACATGAGTGGATGATTGTCGATTTGAATGGTTTGAAATACCAGGTCATTACATATAGATTTATAAAAGAAGCTATATAAATGGTTTTAGAAATTTATAAAAAGAGTTTTATCAATGGTCTTATAAGTTAATAAAAAGAGTTTTATAAATGGTTTTAGAGATTTATAAGAGGAGTTTTATAAATGAGTTAGAGTTGTATAAAAAGGAAATCATTCCCAATATTTTTGTGAATACACTTATACCATTGAAATAAGTATATGAACACATTTTCCAAGTAGTGAAAGTGTAATGTTTTTGTGAATATACTTATATCGATGAGATATTTGCACAGATATTTATTGGAGTGTTGAAAGGAGTACAAAGGGTTTGTGAATATATCTTTGTAAAAGTATTTTGATACAAGTATTTATAAAGTTATTGTAATAATAAAAGGATTAATTAAAGAGGTTTGCGATTGCTTATATGCTTAACCAATGTTGGTTTCCCTATGGAATTAAATCCCCGAATTGATGCTTGTTTGTTTATTTCATGGTTAAATTACAGACTATCAAACTTAGCCATTTTAAACTATCGCTATCGATTTGGAGGGATAGGAATCCGATATATTATCCGAAAATCACTTGAACCAACACAAGCGTTCAAATGGAAGGAATCTGGAAGATGATTGAAGTAGAGTTCTTGAAGTGTAGGGGCTACTTGCTACTAATCTTGAGGGTGATTCCAAAATGGATGTAGTAGAGGTAGTGCTTTCAGTTTCATTTAGATCTAGAATGAACTTGTATGGATGAATGCTGGCATTGCATTTTGGCCCAGTGTGCAGTGTTAGCATTCAAAGTGGAATTGCTATTTAAAAGGTAATCATAGCCTGAAGCCTCACAACCCGAGAATGGCTAAAACAAGGAATGCTTCAGGGCTTTGAGGGTTGCACCCATTAGGGTATTGTCATTAACTTTTCTAGATATATTCATTTATGGATTTGGTTGTGCATGAGAGCTCTCGGAAAAGGTTGCAAAAGTAATCGGGGTGATGAAATATTTTGAACTATCTAGTATGCGGTAGGGCTAGTCCTGATTCGTAGAGGGTCCATATGAGGCCCTCGGTACATTATTCAGAGATGTGCTGTACGGAAGGTAGCCCCTTACCTTGTCATTGTATGAAATCCATTCTACAATAAGTGCCTTTCGGACTTAGTTGCATACCTATTATGCTGGAATTTAATTAATGTAGCAATTTCGGCTATGATTCAATATTTATTTTAAACCCTAGATATTATTTGTAACGAATGTGATTTTTCGACGCTCAAAAGTCGACATTAATACGTCCACTGTATCAACTGCCGAGCAATCGAATGCTGGAAAACCGAATTGTTATGGAGAAAAAGAAGAGGTAGAAGAAGACAGAAGAAAAAGAAAGAAGAAACAACAGAAAAACACAGAACAATATCAGAATCTCACATATCGCAGCGGAACAACATATAATAGATAAATGAATAATTTTCAAATCAAAGAAATATATCATTTTATACATTACATCACATCAGAGTTTACAACAACAACAACATACAACACTGGACAGTTATATAAACTTGTCCTCATACAGAATACATAGTGGAAAAGATAATATCATATACAAGTGATACGTCTCGCCATCCAGCTCGCCATCGAGCTCCACAGCATCTCCTGAATCCAGAATGACCTAATAACCTGACTCTAGACTGCCCATGTGGAAATTGGTGGACACCCAGAGTTTAGGAAGGAAACAATAAACTCCAGGTCAGTCATGGTTACCGGTGTGAGAACTAAAACAGTTATTATCTTTAAAACGACAACAACAACAAAGAAAGTAGAAAATATCCGCAATGCTTTTGGAAAATGAAACTACCATAAGACCTCCCGCCACACACACAATGCAAACGCAGAATTGGAGGAGATTTCTTCTTATGATAGTCAAACATGCTTACTACGCAAAAAAAATCATTTTGATATTATCATTAGTGCATAGTGTAGAAAACATTTCGAAGATACAATATTAATCTTAGCCAACATAGACATTCTGAACTATGCCTACTATAGCTACCATCTAAACAGTAGGGCGCCACCATAAGTAAATGGCAGGTTCTACAACTAAAACCGTACAAGGTTCGTATTGGAAATTGGATTGCCAACAAATGGTCAGGCTAAGGAACTTCCTACTGTCACATGGGATCGCCTCTGGATGGACGTCTCGAGAAACCAACCTGGCTCTCTGCCAACACAAGGCCGGGTTACCTCTGGAAATAGGTAACTACTACATGAATATGCCATTCCCCGATCCTTTGGGATCTTTATCCGAGGCGCCTCGATCAAACAACAATCACACAGTAAATGAGATTGGAGTATCCACATAGGTTAAATACCAGGGCTCCATACCTGATACCACCCTTTTCCAGAAGGAAATGACATACCCTAAAGGGCGCAACCCTCATAACCTTGCCGCATCATTCCTGTTTTGACCATTTTCGGGTTGTGAGGTCCGATGAGGTCTCGTCCACAAAGCTACGCTTTTTCACAAAGCCACGCTTTTTCACAAAGCCACGCTTTGATCACAAATGATCAATAAATGATCATCACACAACAACACTCAGCATGCCACACTACCAAATTGGGAGTATATCACTGATAAATTTCAACTACAAAACCTCTGAGCTCGTACGTCTCAGAGAAGGGTGTTAAGCTAAGAGAATAAATTCTCCGCCACCAACATAAATGTATTTGAAAGAAATCAGCTTTATATCTCAAAATGTAATGTCAGACATGTAACCATACAAGTCTGTTCCGGGTTCGAACAAAACCGAAGGCACTTCCGAAGAAGCCCTTGCAATCCGGGTATTCACAATCCCGATCGAACTTCCCATCACAAAGGAAATCTCTATACCGTAGCTAACGATGCAAAGACAATCGATAGGTCATCCTATCATTTTCACAAATACCCGGTCTTCACCACCGGTCTTCAATACGATCCATATCGTCGTATCACTAATTCGGAATGGGTTATATGACACGAAGGTCTTTTCCTGGCTAACCCGAATTGTGAGCACAATATTTCAAAACATATGGATATAGGGATTTAAATTAAGTCACAACTTATTACCCAAACCCTTTCCTTTAAATGGTTTAAACAAATTACCATTTTAAATCTTTAAAAAAAAGATTTACTTCACAAAAATTTACCCAGTTTCACAAAGATTCATTCACAGATTTCCAAAGCAATTTCCATTTCAATTGGATTAACCAATTAAATCTTTAAACAAGATTTAATTTATAGCTTTCAAAACAATTCACAATTCAAGTCTTAATAATATAAAAGATACACCATTTGAAATACTCTTTGATTTCAAAACAAAATTTAATCATCGTTACAAAGGTTTATTCATAGTTTTTCTCAAACTATTCACAATTTCATTTTAACTTGAAATGTTTCGATACAAATTGGAAATCTTTTCACTTTCTGAAAGCTATTATTATTTGAAAACAGATAGTTTTCGTTTTGGGAAAAACTGGTTACAATTACACAGTTTAAAGCCGTTCAAGTACAAAACTTGAATTTAAATTTAAATTTCCAAAACCATATTTTTAAGTGGTTAAAAAAACCCATATAAACACCCTTTTATAATTATAAAATCTTTTAAACCAAAATTCCCAATTCATTGAATTCAATTTCAAAATACTGAAATCAAATGATTTAAATTCCAATTCTATTATGTTATTTAAAATAACTTTTATTTCTAAAACTCATTTCAAAAACTTTCAATTCTAATTCCAAAAACCATTTTAGATTCAAAAACTCAATTTTCCAAAATTGATAAAAATCCGTGAATTAACCGATTTCCACGTGAAATCCACATTTGTATGTGTATTGTGTAGTCCACGGGTTTAACACAATAGTGCAACAACATTCAACCATCACAGATTAAATATAACAATATAATTGATAAGCGGTATAAACGATAATGCTTATCTATCATTCACAGATTACAGATATATATATATATCACAGATAAGTAGATCACAATCACAACACAGAACAGGATATATCACAAAGCATCACACATCAAAGATATCAAACAATTCGACATCCAATATAATCCAAACATCCATAAGTAGGATTAATTTAATTATCTGATTAATTCAAATTAGATGAATTTCTATAAATCAATTTTACTAGTTATGGTAATTTAAAAATCAATTAATTTCAAATTGATTTCAAAACACCAAATCAAATTTCCATTAAATTTCCAAATTATTTCCTTTTTTAAAATAAATTCCTTTATCTCTTTAAATCTATTTAAAAATCCCAAATTTAGATAAATTCTTCAGTTTATAGAAAATATTTCCAAAATCCATTTATTAAGCCCTTTATCCCAAATTTGAAATTAAATACAATATAATTCAAAAAAATAAAACTTTTATCTTATAAAACTCCTTTTAAATTTATCCAATTATCAAAAAATAAATTTTCCGATAAATTTTCAACTTAAATTTCGAAAATCCAATTTTATTTATTTCTGGTATCCAACGATACCGAAAATATATTCGGCTAAATTATAGCCATCAAAAATTTCAATCACAATATAATCACACGGCGATTATAAATAAATCAACACACAACATTGAAATAAATTCAAATGTTTGAGGAATCCAGTTGGATCCCTCCAACCTGTTTCCCTGCATCCACAGATGTTAGCACAATACCAATTCCACTTCAATGTGGAATATCGCGGTATATGGGGTTTATAAATATTATCTGCTATTATGCGGCGCTATAGGGTCTCATCCGCTATATAATGCGAAAAATAACTCCAAATACATATATAATACCAATTCCACTTCACGTTGGAATTATCGCGGTATAAACCTCCGCTTAATATACGGCGTATAGGGTCTATTTAACACAATAGATAACAATTTATCATTCAATCATCACAATCAATCACTATCAACAATTTTAAATCTAACTATTTAAAATTTAAATCGAAACAATTATTCAATTGAGTGAGAAGTTCTCACCTTGCTTTCAATAACGGTTGTAGTATTTTATTTCGAATAAAATTAAACGCACGTTTAATTTTACTCAAAATTTTCACTAGCTCCGATAGATTCCATTCCAGTTCCATTGCGAAGAGCTCGTCAAAATGATTCCAACGCAATTCGTTTCGTAATTTTTCGACCTCGTATCAAAAAGATATCACATTTTAAAGTTTATACGATTTAAAATATAATAATTTACAAAAATCTTTTTAATTTCTTTAACCTAGTTAATCTCGGCCGTGTGTTTTTTTCTTCCATCAAATCCTGGCCAACCCTTCTTTCTTCTTCCCCCCACGCAAATACCCAGGTTTTGAACGAACGTGAGCAACCCATTTGGCCGCCTTCTTTCACGAATTAAATCCTTTCCACCTTTACGTCGATCAACTAGCACCACATCAAAGAGCGTTGCCGCCCCTACCACCACCCCAGATGCGACGAAGCTCGGTTGCACGTGGATGATGAAAAACGTGCATGAACAAGGGATGAATGTGGCGAATTTCCCGTCGATCCACTCACTCAAACTCGATCGTGACCGTTGAAAACAAAGCTTCCTCGTCCTCTACAGTTTTGTAGTTGGATATTTTCAATAATATCAAATGGATTGGAAGAAAATCTAAGAGGAAGATGACGAATTTCTGGCCATAGAAAATGTGATATCCCGGAAATTTGGCAATATCAATTTAATAATCTTTATTAATAATTAAATTGATTTGTTGATTTATTTTATAAATTGACAAGTTTATTCATTTTAAAAGGTTAATAATATTTTAAATTGGCAAATTATTTCTTTTGAAAACTAATAACATTTTAATTTGGGAATATCTTTTCTAAAATTTTAATTAGGAAGATTTATCTTACTAAAACTAATATAAGTGTTTATATTTATAATGTATATATATATAAGTATATATATTATAAATAGGGAGTCTTTTAAAACTATGTTTTCAAATTATAATATATATGTATATATATACATTGTGATTTGGAGTTATGTATTAAATTCAATATAGTAATTATCAAAGCTAATGTTAAAAGTATTTCCATTTAGAATATATATAATTGTATATATTGAAATGGAAAGAATATTGAATTTGAATTTAATAAAGTATTTTCAAACTTTAATATTTATATAATTTGTAATTTGGAAATTTGTAATTTAACTTAATACTTTTGAAAATGATATTTATGATTTAAATAACAAGAATAATTTCTTATTTAAAAATATATATGTAAGCTTAAGATTAAATAAGATTTAAATTAGAAGTTCATTTGTTTTTTTTTTTCCTTCATTT
Organism: Allium fistulosum; assembly: GCA_030737815.1. NCBI lineage: Eukaryota > Viridiplantae > Streptophyta > Magnoliopsida > Asparagales > Amaryllidaceae > Allium > Allium fistulosum. The sequence continues at coordinate 682,035,412 of CM060907.1, forward strand.
TAATTTTAACATAAGGTAAATTGTTTAAGATTTTTATACAAGGAGTTAAACTAAATTTCTCAAATTTATAAACATATGTTATATGATTTGATCAAAATATAAGTTACTTGAATTCACATTTGTATATTTATAAATTTAAAAGCTTAATTGTATAAAGATAAATACATTTTTATATACATAAAAATATTGCATAAATACATAAATGACTTAAGTAAATTAATTAAAATAAGAATTAACACTTGTAAACATTAAATAACACTTATAAGACACTTGTAAAGAAAATAGGCATATGTGTAAGTTAATTAACTTCTAAGAAGGACAAATGTCCACATTTTCTTTTTTTTGAATTAAAATAAATCAATTAAAAACATATGAAAGAAGATATGTATTCATTTTTCAGTTCTAAAAATCCTTCTTCTCATTATTCGATTAAAACAAAAATAGATCTAAGAAAAAAAAAACCTGGAAACTAAAATTCAAAGCAAAAGAAGAAGTGAAATCTGGAATTCAAATGCAAATCAAGGCAACAGCAGATTCAAATCTTCAATTGCAACCTGAAGATCGTGAATAAAGAAATCTATCAACAAATCAGTTTCAAAGATCAACAGCAAGAGTTAAAAATTCAACAAGCAAATAGAAATCAAGTTCAAAAATCAACATGCAGTCTGGAACAACATATGTTCTCTGTTTTAAATTGACAGGTGAGTAAACTAAGAATTTAAAAACAGTTTTAGATTTTGGAATCCCACTTTAATATATGTATGGAACTCATGCTGTTGTCTGAATGCTTGGATTAAAATGGATGCATGTGTGTATATGAATATTGAATGCCTGTATATACATAAATATAGTCTCTGTTGATTTTATCAGAGCTTGAATTCATTTAAAATCAAATTTCTCATCATTTGATCACTATTAGCCATTGGATTGTAAATAGAAGATGTTTGTAATCAAGTAATCTATCATCCAAAAATAGTTATCAGTTCTTAAATAATATGCTTAGCTCAAAAATTTAAAATTACAGTAATAATCAATATAATTCAGAAAAATCAAATGATTTGATTTCATGTTTTGATTTCATAATTTGATTAGTATGTAGAATTGATGAATTTACATAAAGATTTCATGATTTTTAAACTAGAGAATGTTGTGAAATCGCGAGATGAACGAATTTGGGTTTTTTGTTAATTTCTGGTGATCGGAGGGGAGATGGTCCTCGTGGTTGATGCTGGAGGTGGTTGGGATGTCAATGTACTCAGTAAAAATACTTTGGTGATTTATCATTAACGTGATGGTTGGAGATCAAATGGAATAGGGTTTAACACCCTGCTTTTCATTTTGATGTTCGAATGAGTTTCGAGTGGTCGAGAATTGATCGGAGTTGACCGCAAGGCCTGCAATGGAAACGGGATGTCGAAACGTGGTTGTGGTGAAGGTAGCGTGGCGATTCGAGGCTGGGGTCATCAGCGATGATGTTTTTCTGGTGATGTCGTTCCAGGTGATGGGTTCGAAATGGTCGATGTTGATTCTCGTACGAATCGAGGAAAATGGAGTGTTCGAACGTGATGTCGAGATGGAAGATGACTTACCGGAGGACTGAACGGAGATCGTCGTCGATCGTTGAAGGCGTGCACGTGCACAAGAACGACTGTGTACATCTGGAAGTTTTGTTTTGGGGAAGAAGGGGTTTCACGGGTTTCATGCGGGGATATCTGGGTTTGACTCGAAGTATGGTAGAATGGGAATGAACTCGTGAGTTTCTTCGAGTTTTGGATCGTTTTACTCGGGTTCTGGTGAGAGTAGGCATTAAGATTTTAAAGGGAATGTTTTTAAAGTTTTAAACAAAAGAAGTTTTGCTTTGTGATGTTCTGAGCTTTAAAAACAAAGGCAAACAAAAATTGTAACCATTTAAACTAAGTTGATTTCTAGAAAAATCATTTAAACAAGTTTTAAATAATTTAAATATATAAGTTTTAAAAGATTAAGGAAGTGGATTTGAAAATAATCTTTGTATTAAAATTTATTTAATAACTTTGAAAGGTTTTAAAGATTTTAAAGGTTAAAATTTAAATGTTGTAATTGTTAAATTTTAAATAAGGAGTTATCTTAAGTAATTAAGAGTTTTGATTTATTAAAGGAAATTAATATGTGAAATTAATAAGGATAATTCATTTATATAAAATGATTTAAGAATAGATAATAATTTAATTAAGATAATGGTTTTCTTAATCAAGATCTTTTATAGTTAAGAAATTATTTAATTTAGTTAAATAATTAACCAAGTAATTAATTAATGATTAATTAGAGATAATCATTATAAATTAATTTAGTATAATTACTTGATGAAGTAATTAAGGAATAATTACTGAATGTAATTAAGAAAAAGGGGAATTATTTAATAAAGTAATTAAAGGATAATTATTTTATTTAATGGAAATGATTAAGAGTTAATCACTTGTTATTAATTTAATAATTTATTAAATTAATTAAAGAATTAGATTAATCAAAGATGATTAATAATTGTGGTTTAATGAAGGTTAATTAATAATGTAATTAATTATTTGTGAAGGTAATTAATTAAAGTAATTAATTAATGGAAGTAATTAAGGGAAGTTAATTACTGGTTTAGATTAATCAAAGGTGATTAATGATTATGGATTAATTAAGAATAATTACTTAATGTAATTAATAAAGTAATTAAAGGTGTAATTAGGGATCATTAGTTTATAATTAATGATGTAATTAAGGGTTGATTAATTAAGATTAATTAATCAAATGATAAGTGATTAATTGTAATTAATTAAGAGATGAAGTAATTAATTAATTAATTTATGAAGTAATTAAAAGTTAATTACTGTATTGGATTAAGGATAATTAATTTGGAAAATTAATTAAGGATAATTACTTAAGTGTAATTAAAGTATAATTAATCAGGGTGATTAATTAAAGTGGAAATTTAGAGGAAGAATAATTAATTAATTTATAATTAATTAATGATTATATAAGTAAGGTTTATAATGAAGTAATTAATTTAATTTATTTTAAATTAATTAAGAGATGAAGTAATTAATTTAATTCACTTTAAATTAATTAAAGATATAGATAGTTAATTTAATTCATTTTAAATTAATTATGTTGTGATTAAGTAAATCATTGCTTATATAAGAATGGATGACATTGATTGTCTTGAATGGATGTAATCTCAGAAATGAGATAAGATGTTGTGTGATATGAATGCTTGGTTGCATTATGATGATAATATAGATTAACTATTATGATGTTGATATGGATTACCTATTTGGTTATGAATCATCTGTTTAATTGATAATGTGATTATCAATGGTGAATTGTGAATTATCTATCTGTATGAATATAGATAAGTTAAATTGTTTAACCTTTAAACAACTTGGCCTTAAAAGATACGTTTTGGATTTCGATGAGACCGGGATCGGGTTTGCTACAGTACAGCGTGATAGGGGGTTCTCGCTTCGCGGTTTGGTGGCGAACGGGAGACTCTTACCCCTACATGTCCCATTGAGGGGTTGGTTGCGAGTCGAGAGGCTGGCCGTAAAAGCAAATTCGAGGTACCAATGTAAGCCACGGTGGGGCTGGGATGGTTGAAAAGCCTACCAGTTGAGGCCGCTGTCGATGGTTGAAAAGCCTAGACCGTTACATATGGTATCAGAGCGAGGTTGAGCAAATGCCTAAGCTTTTGGTTAAGTGAATATCAGAACACTAGGTTGAGTGAATACCTAGGTTCGGAAGGATTGTTCATTAGAGATAGGATCTGTAGCAACCTGTTTGAGTCTGAGTATATATATATATATATATACGAGAGCGCGTATTTGTTAGTTATATAAAAATGATTTTATATTGTGTTAATTGATCGGTTGAGTGGTATATGGATTCTGGTCAATACGAGTAGCTAACGTTATTGATAGGGATCTCTAAACACTTGAACCAGGCCAACGGACACAATATTGTTTTAAAGAGGTAAATGAAATAATTTTACCCAGAAATAATTTCTATATAAAAAGTATCATTTTAAATATATATATTTCTACCTATTTGTTGGGTTACCTGTTCGGGTTTTCCAATATAAGTTATAAAGGTAGATAAGGTGGTAGGGTGAGTAACACGACTACCAATAGTTAGAATTTGAGTGTTGAGGTTGGAAGTATATCTGACGAGACTGTAGACCTAATACTGTCTCGAGTGAACTTTGTTGTGGTGTAAAGATTTCACCGATCTCTGAAGGAAACCAGTTATGGTTTAGAGTTTATCTTTGAAGTTGGATGAATAGGGTAGATCTATTGGATGAGCTGAAGAGAGTGATGGTATTTTGGTAACCTCAGGAAGTAGTAGCTGTGTGATGAGACACGGTGGCTATGGACGTTTCTGAAGATGTTTCTTCTGGAACAAGTTTGAAGAAGTGAGTCTGTTTCGGTGTTGTGCTGAGTCCAGTGGGGTGTTTCTATTTGCTTTGAGGTCCGAGTTTCTCGAGGATTTTCGGATAAGAAGTCTTTGGTTTGAGGCAGCAATGCGACTCGGAGTGTTCTATGTTGGCAGAAAGTTTCTGGCTGAGCAGTTTTTCTGAAGGTGAAGTTCAGAAGCAACTGAGTGAATCCATTTCTTCGATGAATTGGATAGATAAGTGTAAGCTGTTCTGATTAGTGAAGAGAGAACAGTTATCTTTGGAAATTAAGCCGGGCTGATCGCAAAAGTGACTTGCGATTGTTTAAGTATTCTCTTGGGTTATTGGAGATTGAGATTCTGTATCGACTTGATTCATGAAATTACCGGAAGTTCAGCTTAGTAGAAGGATGTCTCCGAGAGAAGAATTTGGGAAGCAGCTCAGAATTCTTTGGAGAGGAATTGATCACACCTAATTTTCTGAAGGGAATTCTACTGGGATGTTTTTGACCAAATGGAATGAAGTCGCTAAGATTTTATGGTCTGATGAACTGTGGATGATCAAGTTTGTGCTCGAGTTTTTCCGACGGCATTCTCATCAGTTCAAGATCAGAGTTGTGCAGCGAAAGCAAGATAGCAGCTATTCTAGAGTGGGAGCAACCGGGAGTTGTAATTTTCTTGGAGTAAAGGATTCCTATAGGAAATTCAAGTGTACCTCTAAGTATGAAGGATTTTTCAGGATTTGGAGGTAAGGTTGTCAAATGCAACTATTTGGCTATTCCAGATAGGAGAAGTAGTTCGAAATGCTCTAATATTGTGGAGTAGAGTTGTGTTCTGGATTTCGGCGTATTTTTGGAAACCATTAGGTTGAGTAGGATCTAGAAATTGGTTTGATGTTGGTCCAGTCTGTTTCAAGAGGCATCAGCAAGAGCTAAGCTGATCAGGGAAGGATGAAATGACTCAGGATCGTCAGGAGAGTTATGCAATTAAGAATTGATGGAATTTGGAAATTGAAGTTGAAATTGGATATTGTTTAAGTTTTCTCCAATCAAAGGAGATATAAGATTTGGTAAGATTGGAGAGTAAGCTCCAGAAGTATTATGAGATTTTTCCTATGTTTCCAAGAGGATTAGTTCTTTGATCTATAGGATTAAATGGCCAGTTCGGATAACTGGAATTCATTTTATTTCACGTATCTCTGAGGGAATACGTGTTTGATCTGTCATTGGTTGTGGGATCAGCAGTTCAAAAGGATTTGGTAGTTGAGATGGTTTTGAGTTTAGTCTGATATTTTGTTCAGATTTGTAATCTAGATGGGAAGGAGTTCTAGATTATTGTAGTATAGTTAGTTAAGATCCTGTAGAACGAGTATCCCGGTATATATATACTTGGGGAAACTCGAGTAAATTCTATCCAGATTTTGACTGGATAGTTAAATTTGTTTGATTAAATTGTTTGCTATGGTTATTAGAATATGATTGATATCTATGGTTGCTGTTTAAAATAAAATTTTGATGGGTTATTAAATTATCTTTGCTTTTAAATTTCGGGGACGAAATTATTTTAAGGGGGGAGGAATGTGATATCCCGGAAATTTGGCAATATCAATTTAATAATCTTTATTAATAATTAAATTGATTTGTTGATTTATTTTATAAATTGACAAGTTTATTCATTTTAAAAGGTTAATAATATTTTAAATTGGCAAATTATTTCTTTTGAAAACTAATAACATTTTAATTTGGGAATATCTTTTCTAAAATTTTAATTAGGAAGATTTATCTTACTAAAACTAATATAAGTGTTTATATTTATAATGTATATATATATAAGTATATATATTATAAATAGGGAGTCTTTTAAAACTATGTTTTCAAATTATAATATATATGTATATATATACATTGTGATTTGGAGTTATGTATTAAATTCAATATAGTAATTATCAAAGCTAATGTTAAAAGTATTTCCATTTAGAATATATATAATTGTATATATTGAAATGGAAAGAATATTGAATTTGAATTTAATAAAGTATTTTCAAACTTTAATATTTATATAATTTGTAATTTGGAAATTTGTAATTTAACTTAATACTTTTGAAAATGATATTTATGATTTAAATAACAAGAATAATTTCTTATTTAAAAATATATATGTAAGCTTAAGATTAAATAAGATTTAAATTAGAAGTTCATTTGTTTTTTTTTCCTTCATTTTAATTTTAACATAAGGTAAATTGTTTAAGATTTTTATACAAGGAGTTAAACTAAATTTCTCAAATTTATAAACATATGTTATATGATTTGATCAAAATATAAGTTACTTGAATTCACATTTGTATATTTATAAATTTAAAAGCTTAATTGTATAAAGATAAATACATTTTTATATACATAAAAATATTGCATAAATACATAAATGACTTAAGTAAATTAATTAAAATAAGAATTAACACTTGTAAACATTAAATAACACTTATAAGACACTTGTAAAGAAAATAGGCATATGTGTAAGTTAATTAACTTCTAAGAAGGACAAATGTCCACATTTTCTTTTTTTTGAATTAAAATAAATCAATTAAAAACATATGAAAGAAGATATGTATTCATTTTTCAGTTCTAAAAATCCTTCTTCTCATTATTCGATTAAAACAAAAATAGATCTAAGAAAAAAAAAAACCTGGAAACTAAAATTCAAAGCAAAAGAAGAAGTGAAATCTGGAATTCAAATGCAAATCAAGGCAACAGCAGATTCAAATCTTCAATTGCAACCTGAAGATCGTGAATAAAGAAATCTATCAACAAATCAGTTTCAAAGATCAACAGCAAGAGTTAAAAATTCAACAAGCAAATAGAAATCAAGTTCAAAAATCAACATGCAGTCTGGAACAACATATGTTCTCTGTTTTAAATTGACAGGTGAGTAAACTAAGAATTTAAAAACAGTTTTAGATTTTGGAATCCCACTTTAATATATGTATGGAACTCATGCTGTTGTCTGAATGCTTGGATTAAAATGGATGCATGTGTGTATATGAATATTGAATGCCTGTATATACATAAATATAGTCTCTGTTGATTTTATCAGAGCTTGAATTCATTTAAAATCAAATTTCTCATCATTTGATCACTATTAGCCATTGGATTGTAAATAGAAGATGTTTGTAATCAAGTAATCTATCATCCAAAAATAGTTATCAGTTCTTAAATAATATGCTTAGCTCAAAAATTTAAAATTACAGTAATAATCAATATAATTCAGAAAAATCAAATGATTTGATTTCATGTTTTGATTTCATAATTTGATTAGTATGTAGAATTGATGAATTTACATAAAGATTTCATGATTTTTAAACTAGAGAATGTTGTGAAATCGCGAGATGAACGAATTTGGGTTTTTTGTTAATTTCTGGTGATCGGAGGGGAGATGGTCCTCGTGGTTGATGCTGGAGGTGGTTGGGATGTCAATGTACTCAGTAAAAATACTTTGGTGATTTATCATTAACGTGATGGTTGGAGATCAAATGGAATAGGGTTTAACACCCTGCTTTTCATTTTGATGTTCGAATGAGTTTCGAGTGGTCGAGAATTGATCGGAGTTGACCGCAAGGCCTGCAATGGAAACGGGATGTCGAAACGTGGTTGTGGTGAAGGTAGCGTGGCGATTCGAGGCTGGGGTCATCAGCGATGATGTTTTTCTGGTGATGTCGTTCCAGGTGATGGGTTCGAAATGGTCGATGTTGATTCTCGTACGAATCGAGGAAAATGGAGTGTTCGAACGTGATGTCGAGATGGAAGATGACTTACCGGAGGACTGAACGGAGATCGTCGTCGATCGTTGAAGGCGTGCACGTGCACAAGAACGACTGTGTACATCTGGAAGTTTTGTTTTGGGGAAGAAGGGGTTTCACGGGTTTCATGCGGGGATATCTGGGTTTGACTCGAAGTATGGTAGAATGGGAATGAACTCGTGAGTTTCTTCGAGTTTTGGATCGTTTTACTCGGGTTCTGGTGAGAGTAGGCATTAAGATTTTAAAGGGAATGTTTTTAAAGTTTTAAACAAAAGAAGTTTTGCTTTGTGATGTTCTGAGCTTTAAAAACAAAGGCAAACAAAAATTGTAACCATTTAAACTAAGTTGATTTCTAGAAAAATCATTTAAACAAGTTTTAAATAATTTAAATATATAAGTTTTAAAAGATTAAGGAAGTGGATTTGAAAATAATCTTTGTATTAAAATTTATTTAATAACTTTGAAAGGTTTTAAAGATTTTAAAGGTTAAAATTTAAATGTTGTAATTGTTAAATTTTAAATAAGGAGTTATCTTAAGTAATTAAGAGTTTTGATTTATTAAAGGAAATTAATATGTGAAATTAATAAGGATAATTCATTTATATAAAATGATTTAAGAATAGATAATAATTTAATTAAGATAATGGTTTTCTTAATCAAGATCTTTTATAGTTAAGAAATTATTTAATTTAGTTAAATAATTAACCAAGTAATTAATTAATGATTAATTAGAGATAATCATTATAAATTAATTTAGTATAATTACTTGATGAAGTAATTAAGGAATAATTACTGAATGTAATTAAGAAAAAGGGGAATTATTTAATAAAGTAATTAAAGGATAATTATTTTATTTAATGGAAATGATTAAGAGTTAATCACTTGTTATTAATTTAATAATTTATTAAATTAATTAAAGAATTAGATTAATCAAAGATGATTAATAATTGTGGTTTAATGAAGGTTAATTAATAATGTAATTAATTATTTGTGAAGGTAATTAATTAAAGTAATTAATTAATGGAAGTAATTAAGGGAAGTTAATTACTGGTTTAGATTAATCAAAGGTGATTAATGATTATGGATTAATTAAGAATAATTACTTAATGTAATTAATAAAGTAATTAAAGGTGTAATTAGGGATCATTAGTTTATAATTAATGATGTAATTAAGGGTTGATTAATTAAGATTAATTAATCAAATGATAAGTGATTAATTGTAATTAATTAAGAGATGAAGTAATTAATTAATTAATTTATGAAGTAATTAAAAGTTAATTACTGTATTGGATTAAGGATAATTAATTTGGAAAATTAATTAAGGATAATTACTTAAGTGTAATTAAAGTATAATTAATCAGGGTGATTAATTAAAGTGGAAATTTAGAGGAAGAATAATTAATTAATTTATAATTAATTAATGATTATATAAGTAAGGTTTATAATGAAGTAATTAATTTAATTTATTTTAAATTAATTAAGAGATGAAGTAATTAATTTAATTCACTTTAAATTAATTAAAGATATAGATAGTTAATTTAATTCATTTTAAATTAATTATGTTGTGATTAAGTAAATCATTGCTTATATAAGAATGGATGACATTGATTGTCTTGAATGGATGTAATCTCAGAAATGAGATAAGATGTTGTGTGATATGAATGCTTGGTTGCATTATGATGATAATATAGATTAACTATTATGATGTTGATATGGATTACCTATTTGGTTATGAATCATCTGTTTAATTGATAATGTGATTATCAATGGTGAATTGTGAATTATCTATCTGTATGAATATAGATAAGTTAAATTGTTTAACCTTTAAACAACTTGGCCTTAAAAGATACGTTTTGGATTTCGATGAGACCGGGATCGGGTTTCCGTATACCGGTATTCCAGGTCTGGAGACCCGAATACCACATCGATCCAAATTAACGATAGGTCGTGAATCTCAAGTGAAGATGAAGATTCAGAGTGCAAGGGTTATTGTCGTTAACTCTGAGGGTGATTCCAAAACGAGTGTAACGAGATAATGCCTTCGGTTTCGTTCGAACCCGGAACGAACTTGTATGGATTGAATGCTTTCAGCACATCGTCAGGCGGACGATGAGCATTCTAAGTGATATGTTCTGATTAAAGGTAATCGTAACCTCAAGCCTCATCAACCGGGAATGGCTAAAACAGGGGAGGTGCAGCAAGGCTTCGTGGGTAGCACCCACTGAGAGCAAGATAGATCCCTGTCTAGAGGTCCCTTTTCTTTTATTCGGCTTAGTGTGTGGTTGGTCGCGCCAACTACGGGATTGTCTTGTTCGGGATTATCCAGTAAGGGATGGTTCCGGCTTTGTGTTGCAGAGGAGCGGGCGTACTCCTCGGTACGGTGATCTAGGCCACGTACTGTGACGGGCGGTACCCCAGTAGCCCTGCCATTGTATGGAATCCAAACTCCAATAAGTGCCGTACGTATTAGTTGTGCCCAACTATGTTGGAATGTGAGATGTAAGCATTTCAGCTATTTCTGTAGTTTACTTGAAAACCCTAGACCCTATTATAATACAATCGGATTTCCTATCAAATGTTTTAGTTAGCGTAAGGTAAAAACTTACCCATGTTTATTTGTGGGGAGTCTTACGTGATACTTTTGTTTTCAAAGGTTTTCAAAGTTAAGCAATCTAACCGTTTACTCACACCAGACCCATGTCTGACCCAAGTGTTTATTTTCTGTTTTATTAAACTCTTGGGTACTCAAATTTGTATGAGTAGTCAAGGGGATTCAGGTTAGTCTTGACGAATTCTGGAGGAGCTGTGGAGCAGGAGGCTTCAGCGTGTAGATATATAGAGTTTCCGCTGTGTATGATGTATCGTATTTATGTAGTTGTGTTGTATAATAGACAGAAGTTTATAACTGTCTATATTGTGATGTATAAATCGTGTACTCTGATGTATATGATACTATGTAATATCTTATGTGATAATATATTTCTCGTTCCGCTGTGAGATTTCTGATGTGTTGTTGCTCTCTCTTCTTTTCTTTTCTTCTTCTATCCCTTTCTTTCTTCATAACGATGCGTCTTTCTGGGCAATGAAAGCCGGGTCGTTACAGAAAATAATTAGGGCCGGCTGAAGAAGAAGGAGGGTTGGTTTGCAAATGAAAATGACAATATCCTTTTATAGAAAATTCTCCAAAAACACTATTCATCGAAAATTTTCCGAACTCCAAATCGAGCGTGTCGGCTGGCGTTTCTAAGGTTTACCCCGCGTTCCGAACATAATGGAACGTGTTTTGGGAGCTAATTCGGTCATATGTGCGAGTTACGGAAATAAACGATCAGATTTAAATTAAACCGATTAAAAGCGATTTATGTGCGTTTTGGCTTGCCCCGGACAAACGACAACTCCGATTGCTACAAAAATTGAAATCTTACAATAATATCACATTACGGATCCGATGAAACTGGTTTCGTCGAAATCCGAGACTGTTTGAAAAATGGTCATTTTTAGTCGTCAATTAAATATCAAAATATTCAATTTTCACAAATTAACTTTTAAATCAATTTTAAAAGTTCACAAACATCATTATAACTCCAATATGATTTAATATAACTTTATAAATCATTTTTAATCACATTAACCCAATTTCCGATTAGTTTTGGAATTTCAAATTTAAATTAGCAATTTAATTATCCAATTAAATCAATATATTGAAATTAAATTAATTCGACTTCCAAATCTTACTTATTAATATTTAAAATCAATTAAATATCTGAATTTCAAATGACAGAAATTCTGGGTCGTTACAATCTTCCCTCCTTAAAAGAATTTCATCCTCGAAATTTCAAAGTAGGAAGAAGTCACAAAATCCATTAACTTTTCAAAACAATTCGTTCAAATTAGATTTCAAAACCTCTTAAGTGTACAACTTCCCCAAAATCCAATAGTTAAACTCTTTCAAAAACTTTACTAAGTTTTTCAAATCTATACTTAGTTATACTTTTCAAAACAAACTATATCGTTTAACTTTTAACTCAAAAATCAAATTTTAGTTTCCACAAATTTTCCAAAATTTCTCGAAAATTTTCTAACACCGTAAATTTTCAGAAAAATTCGCCAACGTCTCCTTTGCGCGGTTCGATCGTAGTAAGATCACAATAGACATAAATATGTATACATCGACCCACACGGTCGGAAAAGCAGAAAAACAGTTCATATTTCATATTTTTATTACGTAGGCGTACCTTTTTAGCATTTTTAAGCAAAGCAGTTATTTATTTAGCATTTTAGCGCAACCCAATCAGCCAAACGGCAGCCATGGCACCTGTACTTACTCAGTTTAAACACGTAAGTGACATATATATAAAGTTATTAACAATTTACTCTTTTAAACAACTACAACATATGCATATTAAAAGAAATGCATACTAAACAAGGTTTATAAGCAACTTATATAATTTCGACATCACTTGTAATTGTTTTCAACCAATTTATATACAATGATATCTAATTGTTCATTTTCAATTAGTTTACATTCACTAATTTACATTCATATTAGTTCACTTCCAATTCAAATTCCATTTCTATTTAAATTTACTTCACTTTCAATTTGGATTCAATTACATTAACACTTAATGAATTTTACTATATACAATCAACCAACAATCTTACAACAACCAATGTATATTCAACACAACCAAATTTATTCAATTTACTTTACTTCAATTTGGTTCAACATTTTTTTTTCAATTGGTTTAATATTAATTTGGCTTTCATTCAATTCATTCAAATTCCAATTACATTAACTTTAATGAATTAACACTTATATCCATTATTCCATATCAATTTATTCACATTAGATTGATTAACATTCAATTCATTTGTTCAATTCAATTGCTAATTCATTTTACAAATAAAGTTGAATTTCATTTATATAACTCAAGTTCACATCCATTTCATTAATTCACTTTATTAATTTACTTTGATATCAAAATCAAATTCATTTTTTTATTCAACTTTTACTTAAGTTATATTCAATTTCAAATTTCCACTTATAAATCCAATTCAGATTTCAATTCTAAAGTAAATTCTATTTAACTTTTACTTAAGTCAAATTCACGTCACATTTTGCTTAACAAAATTGTTTAACCCTTTCTTTTACAATTGGTTTTGCTTACATTCGCTTATTCTATAAGTTACACAAAGCTTTTAATTTCCCAAATCATTTTATAAGTATAAAACTCATTTCACTTATAATTATCACTTACACTTTGGATTTTTTTTCTTCAAATTTGTTTATCACAACAAAACTTAAAATTTCAATTTATAATGGTAGCAAATCCATCACACAGAAACTCAAAAATGATACTGATGATGCTGCAGTCATCACCCTTATTATTTCCCAGCAACAGTAGTGAATCCAGTGCTTTAATATTCTTTTAAAAATTTCCTTTTTATTTATTAATCACATTTATAAAACTTTTTCTCATATAATTTCACTATTTTAGTTTACTTATACAAGATTATTTCACAACTGCAAATCATATTAATTATAATTCTATACTTAATAATTCATTTGCTTATATACTTCATTCTTTTACAATTGTCGTTTTTATATAATTTATTCAAACAACTTTCATTAATTTAGATATATTTTTACATTTTCAACAACCAAACAATCAATCACTACAACAAAATTCAGTTTCAACAGCAATTACTATCAGCGTTTAGGGAGCAATTGCGGTCAAAAGTAATTTTGGATGATATGGACAATTTGTGTAAACGCTGAGATAAAATTTTGTACGTGTAAACGTGTTTCGTATAACGCTGAGAAAAAAATTTGCCGCGTACTTAGTAAAAAAAAATTCCCTTCCCTCGTATTTTATTTTTCTTCCCCCTTTTTTCGTTTTCTTCCCTCCGTCATTGACTTCTTCCCTCTATTTTCATCTTCGTCCCCTATTTTAATTTTCCCCCTTCTTTCTGTTAATTTCCTGCCATTAATTCTCCTCTCTTCCTACTCTCGTCATCTCATTTCTTCTCATCGTAAATTCTAGGTTTTGAGGTACGTACCAAATTAATTCCCGTTAGATTTTGATTCTGATTGTGATTCTTCTCATCATCTCATTTCTTCCTTCTGCCATTCGATTGAGTTGCTCGTCGACAAGCCCTAACTCAGAATTTGGATTTTGTAGGGTTCATGCGATTTGATTCAGTTTCGCTTCAGATTCGAACGGTAATTATAGTGCGCTGTTGAGGTATATTAGATTCGTTTCAGTTATTTAATGTGTTTCAGTTATTAGATTTGGATTTTGTAGGGTTCACGTGATTTTCATTAAAATGTTTTTTATTCCATGACAACAAACCTTCCTAGCTTGTTTAACTACTCATCCGCTACTTTATCAAATATCTTCCATAACAATTTTTTGTTGTTGTTGTTATGAAGAATGTTTGTAAATATAAACTGGAAGTTTATAATTACTTCCTGTGTCATTCCAATTTTATAATATATCATTGAGGTTGGATCTTTTAATGTTGGGACTAAAAAACTTAGCAGAACTTTAATTAGGAATCCTAAACCGCTTCATGTGTCGTTTTGAATCCAACAGTTTGATTAAAACTTATTGATTGAGATGGTTGTATAATGTAGATAAGCTTTCAATAGTAAGGATACAATATGTAGTCTGATATAAATTTCTCCACTAATTGTTGTACATACTCAACTAATGTACAATACTCTTAGTAATTCAGAAAGAGAAAATAAAATACAGAAATATGATTTTCATGTGTTGCCTTTTAAACTAGCTAGGAGATTGCTAAAATTGTCACTTCAATTTAGTGATGTATGTTTGCTACATCTAGTTTTAAACCTGACCACCATCATTATTCATCTTCATATATGGAAGTTGCTCGTTAGTCATGGCATGCCAAATGACTTTGTATGATAACTATTGAATAAGTCAATGTTTTTTTACTTGTGTATTTCCTACTTTCTTATTTATGATTGATTTTTTCATATATGTTATTTCAGCAGTGAAACATGTTCTTAATGACGATTTCATTTTGACCCATCAACCTGAAGCACTTGCTTTGTTCCGTAATCATAGACAGTGAACTGATAAGGTTTCATGTTTGGAAAAAGGTCATTTGCTTGGTCCATACAGTCTATGACAGTTTGTATCAATCAAGTATTTTTTAATAATTGATTTGCCTGTAGGCTTAACATTGTTTTATAGGATACCATGTTGCTTACTACAATTCATACTATGAAGGCAAATAACTTTTAATAATTGATTTGCCTGTATGTTTCTCTTTTCAGCTATGCTATGTTTTTCAATTTGCATGAAAGCTGTTAATGGATAAAAATTTAAAATTTAGAGTAAAATGGTGTTAAACAACTTATAT
The DNA here is from genome assembly GCA_030737815.1 of Allium fistulosum. Lineage (NCBI taxonomy): Eukaryota > Viridiplantae > Streptophyta > Magnoliopsida > Asparagales > Amaryllidaceae > Allium > Allium fistulosum. The sequence goes on from CM060907.1 coordinate 682,051,010, forward strand.
TTGTTGCCAAAATAAAGACCACAGACAAGTGTTTCACCTAATGAACCAGTTTTAAGAAGACTGGAGTACATTTGTTGGCATAGAAAACTCAAAATATACTAAAATAAACATTTTAAAAATGTCTTTTTGAAAACCACAATCCTAAGAGTACTACTTATCTTTTATACTATTTTAAAAAGAGTCATGGAAATGCAATACCCTTATCTTCTGTATGACAAGATAAATTTTGTCAAAACAAATAATCAAACTATAACGGCATTCAAACATATTACTCTTTAGATTAATTTTTATTTTCTTTTAATTTGTGTTAGTTTTCATAAAAAAAGTCCATTTTTATTTGCATGTGTTATTTTCAATTTGTGATCTGTTTTCTTTTATTTTGCATCTTCTACTTTAGTTTCAAAAAAAATTGAATTTTTTTTTTGAATTTACTGTTCATTCTGTGTTACAACATACTGTTCTCTATTAGTTTAGTTTTCTGCATGCATTCATTTTGTGGTTAGTTGTTGCAATTTGATTCACTGTTGCATTTTCTTGTCATTGTGCACTTGTTAATCCTGTCCCTATTTTCTTTTGTTCCTCTATTTTGTTACTTTTACAAATTGAATCACAGTGCTAAAAAAACAAACATTTTATTGCATTTGAATCAAAGTTCTCTTTTACAAATTGCATTTGTTTTGTTTTCTGATAACATTTGCACTGTGCATATCACTTCTGCCTACCTCAATTCAATCACCAGACTCCCTTTTCCTAACCCTTCTCCTTCTCCAGCATCACTACATTAAGTGCGAATATATAATGTTTTTTGCTTTTAAACAGTGATAGTAATAAAAATTAATTCGGTTAGACATTCTTATGAAGTTAAAAAAAACCAGATTTTACATGTTTAGAGTTCAACAAAATCTATTTGCCTTCATACCAGACTAATATGTAGTTTTTCCATTATTGTTTTATTCGTTCAGCCAAACTTTAAAATTCACATGAATGCCAGAAGGTTGTTTTCGAAGAGGAGAATTGCTTGTTCGATTTTATCTGGTTAGGATTTTGGAACTCGTCAGTGATATTTGTTGGATTATCTGATTGTGGCATACTGCCCACTGCCTGGTTGAGATAGAACTTAGGGTACATGCATAGAATTAAGTAAAAGTTGGTTTAGTGAATTATGGTTTTGTGAAATTTGTGTTTCTATCATTTTAAACTTTGACTGCAGTTGAGATATAGGATTATAAAAGTAGTTATAAATTTTAATGAAATGGTAAGTTGTACATGAATCCGTGTTTTTAGTTTCCTGATCCATCCACAAAAATGGCATCTTTGATCATTTACATAATTTAAAAAATAATTAGTTTATCTACCACGTCACCTTTTCTTTTTTTACTACAACAGGAAAGGTAAATCAATTTTTACTACAAATAATTTGATACTACAACAAACCATGTGTTTTCTATAATAACTTCACGGATCTTTGGTAGAACCCTTGCTTTCTATTCAACACTATTCTACCTCACATGCTTTGGTTCATGTTGTATCTCCTAACCATACTTGCATAGTATTCTACTTCACTCCATGCACCATAAGCAAGTACATTTTAATTTAATTTCCTTCTCTTCTTACCCTATTTTATCGTTAGTATTATGGTAAGTGAATTAAATTTTTAAAAATTAAATGAATGTAACATCGCTTGGTACAGGTGGTTCTGCATGCATGCGCATGACTTTAGATTTTCAGTAGTTGAGTTTGCTGATAAAATTAATTTCAAAATGTCATTTCCTTTGTGCATGCATGCGCATGACTTTAGATCTTAGGTACAGGTGGTTCTGCAGACTTCTGTTTTCACAAGTGTGAAGGTATGCCCTTCAACTAATTTTGTCAATTGGATATAAATTTTAAGTATATCAGGCGTTGTTGTATATGGTTCTGGCATTGTTGTATAAGTGGATAAAATTATTGTTAATGGCGCAAGCCAAGTATCAGGAGAGGGGTAATGCATAGACATTACTCCGGTGCTACAAAATAGCACCGTTGTAATGGCAAATTTTTTGGAAACAGTTTGGTGCTAATGTTAACTTTTATAGAAATGCTATTTTTATAATTAAGAGTACCATAGAAAATAGTCTATATCAATATACTTCACACATCTGAAAACATGACCATTACCTTACAATGTGGGAGTATTCTCAAATAAGAGCTTATATGCTCTTCTCGTATTTTTAATAATTCATTTCAGTTCAAAAAATTTCCAATAATTTCCCACTTGAATTTTTCAAAAATATTCTTTTCGAGCAATTGGAACGAGGACCCATTGAAGGGCAACTCTCATGTTCTGTTATATATGAATTTTTATATGTATCACTCGTAATGTATCCAATATTAATGAGGTTGAAAATGGAATTCAGTTTTGGTAATGCTCATGCTTTATACTTATTTTTCGATTTGAGAAGCATGAGGCCCTGAATGGGAAATTAGTGTAGTAAAGAAGAAAGGAAGAACAATCCAAGAACCCATTAACAATTCCAAAATATTTTGGATAAAAAGCCATGTAAAAGAAACTAGTTTTAGCAACGTGTACATTTCAACAAACATTATTTTTCTCTTATAATACTTAGAGCAACTCATACTGTTACTTTTCATACAACTAGGGAGGAAGATTAACCGATTGCAAATTTATATTGTATATGATGATGGAGAAAGATTGGTTGCGTCTACATAGGTAATCATATGGTAACTAATTTATACTTAACTTTAGAATTAATATTTTGATAATAAAAGCTAATATTTTTGTTTTCAATTTTAATCATAGAACTAGCAGAGAGTATGGCCAAGGAGCACGGAATTTTGTGCGTGTTGCGAAGAAAAATTTAGGAGATGTGGAGAAAATATTGTGTCCTTGTTTATACTGTCGAAATCTTAGTCGTCAATGTGGTGAAACCGTTGTTGAGCACCTGATTATAAAGGGAATGGATCCTAAGTATAAAGACGATACATGGTATAATCATGGCGAGCAAGTGAATGTTGAAAAAAAGATTAAAATGGGCGAGACGTACGACTTGCTCAAAATGATTCACTATGTAGATGAAGACTATTTTAATCATACTTTTTTTGATGATGACAAAGATAAGGACGATGCACAAAGACGCCATGATGATTTACTTAAAAATTTGGAGGATGCAGCAACCCCATTGTATCCTGGTTGCACAGACCATACAAAGTTATCCGCCATCACTATTTTGTATAATCTTAAATGTGAAACTGGATTATCTGATACTGGTTTTGATAAACTTCTTACCGTCCAACATTTGTTTCTACCAAAGAATAACGTACTCCCCAAGACTTTATATGAAGTAAAGAAATTCCTCAAACTATTTGACATGGGGTTTGAAAAAATTCATGCTTGTGAGAATGATTGTTGTCTTTTCCGTAAAGAGTACAAAAATTTAAATAACTGTCCTAAATGCGGTTCGTCGCGATGGAAGATAAATCAAGATACAAAGGAGATTATGCAGGGTATCCCAGTTAAAGTGTTGAGATATTTTCCAATAATCCCAAGATTTAGAAGAATGTTCAGATCTGAAAAGATGGCCGAAGAATTAAGATGGCATTTCAAAAATAAAAGTAGTGATGGAAAGATGCGACACCCTGTAGATTCTGTAACATGGAGCATGATTGATGAAAATTGGAAAACATTTTCAGCCGATCCACGTAATCTTAGACTTGGTCTAGCTACAGATGGGTTCAATCCATTTTCTATGTGTCGCTGGCTGAAACCATCGAGTTTGTTGTTCGGTAGACATGATTTTCAGCTGATGCAATATACATACATATGTGTGTGTATATGTAAAAGAAGAGAAGAGAAAATCGATATTTTAATAGGCTTCATCGTTGAAATTCGCAGCAACCAAATATGGCATGTAAACGAATGTGATTTTACAGAGTATAACAAAGCTCACACTTCATACACATGTGCCTTATGAATGTGTATTATTATCTACACTTATGCATGTGTATTATACTTGCAGAAAATGGTTAAAAGTACAAAGAAAACAACAAGCAAGAAGCTTACTCGCTATCAAAGAAGACTTGTAGAATCCGAATGTGCATCCGATGGGTCTAATGCAATGGGAGAGCATATTGAGCCACCTCCAGAAAACATGGATGTTGGAAATGCAAGCAAGCCAACCGCTTCCACAACTATGCAAATTGTTGAAAATCCTGAAACTACAGTGGAAGTGGATAGAGCAATCGAAGATGTTGAAGCAAAACAAGTTTCAAAAAAGAGGACTAGAGGCCCAACTAAAGTTAAAAGACTTCCTTCGGATGTTGCAAGCCGAATTGATATTGAGTTTAATTCATCGGGCATACCGGTAGGGAAAGGCTCAGTGAAATTATCTTCTTATTTAGGGCCACTTGTCCGTGAGCACGTTTCATTTACACTTGATGATTGGAGGCAACTTGGTGACGATCTGAAAGTAGTTCTATGGAAATCTGTTCGGGTAAAATGTGCTTCTGAAATGTGCTCCTGAAATTTATGGTTAAATTTATGCTGAAACGTTCATAAGTTTAGCAACCATGTATGTATTGCTTGTCAATAAATTTATGCACACCATAGGTTTTATTTATGGTTAAATTTATGTATAGCAGTTCCTAGCCTGTACATTGTTATTTATGGTCAAATTTATGGTTGTGTTGTGTGAAAATTTATGGTTAAAAATCTTGGACTTCAGACAGTAGTTCAGAGCAATTATGGTTTTTGCTTATATGCTCCTGCTAATTTTTGTGGCCAGAGATTTAAAAATGCTAAACATACAACAATTATATTACAAGTTGTATGTGATGTTTTCCTATAAGGGTTTTTATTATAGATAAAACATATCCGTTCCCTATACCACTCGGTCACATTAGTGTTGTATTGTAGAGTAATTGTGTGCATAAAGGTTGAGGTCTATTAAGAATCTGATATTGATGCACTTATGGGTTGGAAAACAGGACAAGTCGAGATTATATTTGTAAATTAAGGTGTATGTTGTAAGATTTTAATTTTAATTTTAAAATTACTTGTTTATCTGCTTGCATGAATTACGTTTCATTTGCGTGGTTCCTTTTCTGAAGAGCCATATTGGATATATTTTGTTCTCCTTTCATTTTGTATCTTTTAAGTTTGGATCTGTATTTACGTATAGTTTCATTTATACTCTGTTGCTGTAATATCAGTTGTCCGTGATAAATTCGCCGTTTCTCATATTTCCCTGTGCATTTGTATGGTCATGTAAAAGTGTGAAAGGTGAATCTAATGATTTAAACAAGAGTACATATGAAGCCTTCTAATGCATAAATCTTGGACTTCGGATAGTAGATATGTTTTCTTCCCAAGTATTGTTATCGATTATGACATATTTCATCCACTAATTTATTAGCAGTAACTCTTTGGTTCCTTTAAGTCTTTAACTTGTTTTCATAACTTTGTCCATTAAAATTGTGCTCCTGAAGTTTAGGAGGGTACGTGCTTAACCTAATTTTGTTACTCTTGTGAAGTTCATATGTAATCATTGGACTGATGTTACTACCATCCTACATCTTTAAAACACAGCTATACATAAATTTAATTAGCATGGTAGCAACAGTATAAGTTTGAAATACATCTACAGTGTTGAACCTTTTTATTTGATTAGCATGGTAGCAGCAGTATAAGTTTGAATCATTTGTTGTATGTAATAATAAATTATTTTGATTATCACTTTGATGAATGTTATAGGCTAGATTTAAAGTAGACGAGGAATGGCAAAAGACTCCCATTTTTCAGAAAATGGGATGCATTTGGAGGTGTTCGAAAAGCAAATTCGTTAAAAAGATATTACAAGCACAAATCAAGGAGGAACAACTTCAACTAAAACCAGAAAACATCAAAACTATGAAGGAATGGAAGAAGTTTATTGAGTCAAAGACGAGTAAAGAGTTTAAGGTAATTGTAATGTAATTTTTATTATTTCTTATATGATATATAAGCGTACATAAAATGCAAATTAACTAATCAATGTGAAAATACTTGTACTCTAGTTACGAAGTGAAAATATCAAATCCATGAAGGACATGCAAATGCCACACACATGTAGTCGTCGAGGGATGGCTCGATTAACTGAAGATTTGGTGATAAAAATATCGATTTATTAAATATGGTTTTTAGTTTTGTTTAATGTTGTCTTTGTTAATGCAGAAAGAGGAAAGTATCAATCCCTCTTCCATTTTTAGATCTGATGTTTGGATTAAATCTCACACTCGGAAAAATGGTGAGCCAGTGAATGCACATGTTGCAGATGCTATTGTAAGTGCTATGTACTGTTTATTTAAGCATAATTTTTTGAAAATATATAATTTAGAACTAATTTACAAAATATAATTTGTGTTCACTTTTGTAGGAGAAAATAAAAAATGTTCAAAATGAGTCGCAATCTAGCTTAACATGTAAGTTCAAAGAAGATGCTCTCTTATTAGTATTGGGACAAGACAGAACGGGACGACTACAAGCAATGGGAAGGGGTGTAACCATGTCCAGGGCAGTTATGTCTAACATCAAAGATAAGCAGGTAGCTCAATGTCAACATAGGATTTCAGAGCTAGAGCAGTTAGTTCACACGTTAATGAAAAGTCAGGTACAGAATTTTAATAATCTTATTACTTGGTTCGCACTTTAATGAAAGTTGCCATGAACTAACCAACCATAGACAAGCATGAAGGAATCAACCTTCTCATATTTCTCAAACTGCAAATTGCAAAGTTCTTTTTTATCAAGTTATAAATAGTATGGTTCATATTTCTCAAATTGTTTTTCTATATGCATCAAACCACAATGGATATTATATGGATATATTCTCATTTTAGATCCATGTCATTGTAGTTAAATTCTGTATCTGTTATCATCTGATATCTTTAACCAATTATTAAGCCAATTATTATGGTGTGTGTTCCAATGAAAAAATGGTAAAACATGCAGTTTTATCAATTATGGTTTATCATCTTTAATCTTTAATCAATTAGCTAAATAAAAGATATACTTATTTATCCCATGACAAAAGTGGTATGTTTTCCAGACTTTACTGTGTTTCAGTGAATAATTCTTTAAATAATTATGTGTCTGAACATTTTGAATTGCTCAAAAAGTTGGAGTGCAAAATTCGGCGTATTATGTATAGTTCACAAATTCTGGAACAAAAATTATTTCAAAACTTGTCTAATACAAAAAGTTTATTTTGTTCAATACAAAATGATATGCACGAACACAAGATATATCTGCGGTCAACAGCATACTGTTCTTTTCATCAAAACATTCAGTTGCAGATACACATTTGGTTGGATATCATGCTTTAAGAATACTGCACTTATACATATACGAGCATAATGTCTTGAAATATGAAAGTCTTGAATAAGATATATGATTTTAAGGGAATCTGTCTTCTAATAATAATAATAATAATAATAATAATATTTTATAAAGTATGAATTTTTGAATTCCATGGTCGCTAGTTCAAAATGCATCAATTTTGAATACGGCGATTTTAAAATATACTTGAGATTCTGTATGTCGAAGATGAAAACACCTCCGATTTTATGGTCATCTAAATTGTGAGTGTCTCAGATAAAATAAAACTACTGTAAATACCAAATAGTACCTTATAAGATACCCTATGTACCATATAAACACCTTTATAGATATTTGTATTATGTCATATCAGTTCATCCAATTCCCAGAATATATCCATTTATATATGCATGTGCTGTCTAGGTGTAATTTCAATAATGTTAATTTTGTTTGAAACTCTACACACGTGAGGTTTACATTTATATCTAAGATTCAAAAAGTAATAGAGCTTTGTGAACTTTTGAGTTTCGAGAATTCAGAATAGAACATGCATTGTTAGTTTTCGTGAACAAGTAATTTCATGTACAAGCACAATCAAGTATTATCTACATCATCTACATCAAATTGCTCCATCAACAACTACTCACTAATCCATATACCAATAGAACACTTAGGTCTTCCACAACTATCCCTGCTTTGGCAACTATTATTTCAAATATTATTCACTACAAGTTTAAATTCTCTAATATTTTTCAAATATTATTGATTTGGCAGGGTAAAGAAAGTTGTGGAGAAGAGAATGTACCTCAAATGGTAAAAATATACCATATTAAGGTTAAAACATCATACAAAATTTGTTATCTAAATTAATAATTATGTGATTTAGTTTTTATTAATTGCAGAGTAAGCATAATCAAATATGTGACAATTGTAGTTTACTGCATTAGCACGGGAATGATGAAGAGGTTGTCGCCGAAGGAAAAATTGTGTCACCTGATCCGAAAGATCTTTTCAATGGGGTACCTTTAGGCCCGAACGCCATGAAAATCTTGATAGTCCATCCTACAAAATTCGACGTTATTTTGTGGAGGCCTTCACCTGGTTTGGTATATATAGGAGATGCCAAGAATGAGATGGTAGCATGGCCAGCTGATAGAGTTATCCGCATAAGGGAGAACTCTAAAAAAGAAAATGAGGTATGATATTTTATGATATTTTTTTGTATGCTTTTGTGTATTTTTACATATTCTACTTTTATTAGATGACTATATTTTTTCCTTTGATAGAGCAAAACTGATAGCACAGGAAAGAAATGCAAGTTGTTCGATTGGGGTGGAAGCAAGGAATTAGTTGCCGAAGGACGAGTGTACTCGAGTGATTCAAATCAGATTATTAATGGCATTCCTCTTGGACCTGAAGTTGCGATAGTTTGGGTGGACAGTCCAAAAAAAGAAGATGCCTTTTTGTGGAGACCAATAGTAGGTATGACATGTATTAGAGAAGCTGTCGGTAAGAAAATAGCATAGCCAACATCAAAATTGGTTTTTGAGAACACAACACCACCTACTCCTATGAGCAGTGTTCCAGTGTCTCTTACGGTAATATGTTTATATTGATAATATCTATTTTTAAGATTTTTTCATAATGTATCAACATTTTTTTAATATTATTAGAGTGCAAATTTCACGGTGAATGCCAAGTGCAAGTTGTTTGATGTGTATGGCACGGGAAAAATAGTAGCTGAAGGCACCGTATCTTCAATTGATCCAAATGATAAGGTTCATTCTATTCCACTGGGACCAAATGCAATAAGAGTTTGGGTGGATATTGTAAAAGTCCCAAATGCACCTTTATGGAGGCCTACGTCATTCATGGAATGCTTATCATATGCTGCTGGTTCGACGGTAGCATGGCCTATTGCAAATGTTAGAGTGGACTCAACTTCTACGTAAGTTTCACAACATTTTGTTTATATAAAATATGCACAATGTTAAAAATAAAAGCACAATGTGTCAGTAAGATTATACATGCTTGCACAAAAAATATAGGAGTAATACCCAGCATGTAAACTCCTTTGGTCATCCTATTAGGTATTTTCAGGTTCATTACAAAAGTGCACTGTGATTGTATATGTATATGGATGAACTCTTGAAAAGAGAACAAACTGATAGTACCTTATATGAAGAAAGAACCATCAAGTGTGTTATCGAATGAAAAGATGCTTGATTGCTTCCAAGTAACCCATTATCTAGGTTGAAAAGAGAATACTTTAATAATCCCCCGAAACTGAACTTGGTAAATTCATATAAACAATTAACAGTAATTATCTGGTCCACTAGTTGAAGGCCTATAAATTATATTTCAATGTATATCCATGATATTTTAGTCTAAAGTCATTTTGTTTTTTAATGTAAACCTAAACCAATAATGTTTCCTGCTTGATATTATATTTTCTAAATGCAGTTGTAGAAAATTGGAAATTTTGAGATAAGATGTCAATAATACTTGTGTAATAATTTTGGAAAAAAAATTCCCTTGGAAAGATAAATAGTCAATTAGAATCAAAGATGGAAAAATATTACTTCATGCTACAAGCAGAGAAAAAACTACAAAGAACACATAACAAATTCCACATTCAAAAGCACATAAGAAAATATTAAAGGAAGAAAAAGATTTTACAATAACATTGCAAAAAAATTTCTAATCAGTAGTTATGTTCAAATAAATTTACAAAATTCATTTATAATGCTTCATATATTTTGTAGACCACAGCCTAAATTTTTTATAGTAGCTTCATTTATAATGCTTCATATATTTCCGTACAAGAATCATTTACCAATACTCAAGTATGAAATATATAGTAGCTATCTTGTTCATTTATACACAATCATATCGATATGTTATCTTGGTGGCTGACTTTGAATTGAATAGCTGCTCCTTTTGTCTTACTTGATTGTACATATAAACCAGCAATATATGTTAAACTGTAATGTACTGGACAAAATTCGTGTAGTGCTGATAAGCATACTTTGCAGTTATTTATATCAAACATGTTTATAGTTGATAATCTGCATCTAAGTGGAGAATATTGGAATTATACATGTGTGTGTGTTCGACTATATGTTAGCAGATAACGAATGATTTCGTGTACCACTTCACAGATAATAAATGTTGCACTTGTCTATTATTACTAAATGACATTTATTATTCCAATAAAGCAAATACAAATGCATTTATGATACTTGTTATTTCAAAGTTAATTACACATGCATTATGATGCGTCAATAGTAGTTACGATGACTGCACGATTGTCTTAATCCAATTAACCCTACAAAAGAAGTGGGGCTTGGCAGTTTGGGTTTGTAAGAGGCAGTGGTATAGAAGTTTGCAGGGGAAAAAATATATTGATTGTTGCTAAGGCAGTCACAGGCTGTGGTGTGGTATGGATGTGATCGAGTGGCTTATGCACAGTTTTGCAAGTTTTGAATTGTGGAAAGCTTTGAAGTGCAGTGGTTTGTGCATAGTTTTGAAATTTATGAGTTTTGAATGGTAGTGGTTTGTGGCAGGTGAAGTACGAGTCTTGGACGATGTTTGGCACAGTTTTGTAGATGCAGTTGCAGGGTGTTTGTTGGGTGGATTTGTGAGTGTGGACGATGATTGAAATGGAGATTGAAGTGCAGTAGGGTGAAGGTTTGAAGAAGTTGAAAAATTTGTGTTTAAATGTGTTGCAATTTTTTAATAGTTGCAAATTAAACATGTTATTTTAAATGTGTATTTGATCATTAACTTTTGAATTTCTTTGTTACAGGTAGGTGAAGTTTTTAGATGCAAAAAATGGACAAGATACTTTTTAGATTTTTGGAGTTTCGGCCTCGTTAGCACATGAAAAAATTTTGGGTGCATGTTTTGTCATTAATATTTGAAGCAAAACCTTGTAGATGTTGGGTCTTTGTCTAATGTTATATGAAGATGGTTTATAAATTTCATCGTTGTTTGTAAGTAAGCTTTGTTCGTGGATATATTGTATAGCTATTTTATGGAAATGATCAATTGTTATGCTTTTATTTTATAGTTTTTTACTTTGATTTGTATATTATCCGATTGAAATATAATTAAATGCAATTAGATTACGGATATGTGATTATTGTAGTGGTATGATTTGTCATAAACGACAGCATTTAAAAAGTGCGGTCAGTATTTTAGGACAATAACTCATGATAATACGACAACGTTCAATATCCTAACAGCCTTTGTCTATTCAATTGCCTCAGAAACCCAACAGCCTTTCGGTTACCAAGACAAATAAATTGAAGGCCTTTCAATTCTTGTACTAGTTGATATAATAAACTACCATCCCACTATTCATTGTTTGCATTTTCACCTTTCTGGTTCGTTCACATCTCCTTCTTCCTCTTTTTTTTTTTTTTCTTCTTCCTTTGAAAAAAAGGAGAACCCACTGCAGCCCCTCCCCTGCCCTCCGCCCAGCCCAACCCTCCACCTGCAACCCGCCTCCGCCAGCCCGGGCCATCCGCCTGCCTCCGCCAGCCCGAGCCACCCGCCACCCGTCCCTACCCACTGCCCCAGACAGCACCCCGTCCAGCCCGCCCTGCCATCCCCAGTCCGCCAACACCCAGTCCCTTCGCCTACCGCCTGCCCAGCCGCCACACCGTCCCCAGCCTTCGCCCAAACCCGCCCAGGCTCCGCCCACTTCCCTCCGCCCGATCCCCACCCATCCGCCTGGCCCAACAACCTACCGCCCTGCCAACCATCCGCCTGTCTCCGCCTTCGCCCGCCCGTCCTGCCCTGCCTCCGCCTTCGCCTGCCAGTCCCAACCACCTACCGCCCTGCCAACCATCCGCTTGTCTCCGCCTTCGCCCGCCCGTCCTGCCCTGCCTCCGCCTTCGCCTGCCAGTCCCAGCCACCGCCCGATCCCCACCCAGCCCGACCTGAACCCACCACCCCACCCAGCCCGACCTGAACCCACCACCCCAGCCCAGCCCGACCGAACCCACCAGACCCCAGCCCAGCCCGACCCGAACCCACCAGACCCCAGCCTAGCCCGACCCGAACACACCAGACCCAGCCCACCCGCGCTCGCCCAGCCCGCCTTACCTCGACCAACCGACTCGCTGCGTCAAGCCCGCTTAGCCCGCTACCGCGTCCGCTGCCACTTTTTATTTTTATTTTTATTTTGTTCTTCTTTTTGATAAAATTATATATCAGTCATAAATTGTAACTTATGGACTCACCTATGCTTTGTCCGCGCAATTCCAGTTGAGGCTAATCCAGCGATCTAAGCTTCCATCCGCCCAGCCCGACCTGAACCCACTACCCCACCCAGCCCGACCTGAACCCACCACCCCAGCCCAGCCCGACCGAACCCACCACACCCCAGCCCAGCCCGACCCGAACCCACTAGACCCCAGCCTAGCCCGACCCGAACCCACCAGACCCAGCCCACCCGCGCTCGCCCAGCCCGCCTTACCTCGACCAACCGACTCGCCGCGTCAAGCCCGCTACCGCGTCCGCTGCCACTTTTTATTTTTATTTTTATTTTGTTCTTCTTTTTGATAAAATTATATATCAGTCATAAATTGTAACTTATGGACTCACCTATGCTTTGTCCGCGCAGTTCCAGTTGAGGCTAATCCAGCGATCTAAGCTTCCATCCGCCTTATTTGCATCTAGTTGTTTGGTATGATTATATATGAAAATATATATTGTATTGAACAAAATTGTCAAATTTAATTGTTTGTTTGATTGCAGTTTGTGTTCGCCTTTTTGCGTCGTGCTTGTTAGTGCCTCTTATATATTCGTCTTCGTGCTTCGTCGTCAAATCTCTAACCACGCAAGGTGAATATTTTCATTCACGACTCAATCTATTATGCTATGATAATCAAGTGATATATGTTGTTGGTATTAATTTGAATGTTAAAATAATTGATGTTAAATTTTGATTTGAAGTTAGATATGAAAATAATTATGACATTAAATTTGTTATGTGATGTTTGGTTGTTAATATAAGTGATAATTGATATGAAATTTGAATTGATATAGGATAGTCAAAAAAATTCAAAATAGATATATATGTGAACTTGTCCCTTTAAATGTTAAATAAAACGACACGTAGAAATAGGATCAGTTATACTTTGAACCATTGAATGTATGATTGCTGTAATAATTTGATAATAAACGCTAAGTGAAAACCTATTATGTAATGATCTTTAATCCGCATGAAATGATAGTGTGGATTCTAGGAATAATTTTATTTAATTTACATAAATAACAAATGTAAATTAAATACGATTATTTCGGGATTATTTAAATAAACGGTTAAATTGTTATGTATGGTTGCTATTGCTTGTTTATTTACTTTGACACCATCCCAGCTATCACACTGCAAGTTCCCTTTGTTATGCTTTGTTTATGTATTTATTTATATTGGGTTGAAATGATAAATACCCAAATTGAACAACTTTGGCCTAGGATAGATAATTAAAGATAAGAAACTCGATTGGTCAACAAAATCATTTTGAAATTGAAATTCATTTGAAATTAAGAAATGAACTTAAAAATTTGTTGGAAAGTAAGTAACGAAATTTATGGATCTAATGGAATTAAATTAATAGGATTAATTGTAATAAATGAATGGACTTAATTGTAATTTATGAATTTAATTGTAATAAAACAATAGATTTATTTGTGATAAATGAACGGATTTAATTGTAGTAAATGAATAGATTTAATTGTAATAAATCAATGGATTTAATTGTAATAAACGAATGAATTTAAGTGTAATGAATAAATGGATTTAGTTAAAATAAATCAATGGATTAGATTCATAGGATTAATTGCAATAATTAATGGACTTAATTGTAATAAATTAAGGGATTAATTGTAATGAATTAATAAGTGGACTTAATTGCAATAACTTAATGGAAAATTTAAAACGGATTAATAAATCTATTTAATTAGATAAACGGATGGACACATTTAATTGAAATAAGATTCGAATAAGTAAGTTTTAGAATCTAATAAATTGAATTTATTAGATTCGAAATTAAACCTAATTTGAATAAATTTAATTAAGTTGGAATTTGTTATAAATTTAATTTGAGATTAAGTAACAAAGTGACCTAAAGGAATGTAAAACCAACTAAATTTAAGGAGTTGATTTAGCTGTTGAAATTGATTAAATCAAAGTTTTGATTAAATTTAATGTAATGATGAATGGAAATAGGAATTAAATTGAAATTGAATACTTAAGTACTGTTAACTCAAGGACTTGAACTAAAACTCCATTTGGAAATATGATTTTAAATGTTCGAAATAAATTAAATTGTGAAATGTCAAATTTTGAAAGTCAAACTTGCAACTTGACTTTTGGACTTTGATTTGTTTTAAACTTTAATATTAAATGACCATCGGGTAATTAATGCGTAGTTATTAAAGAGACTGGGATCGGATATGGACATACTCTCTGTCGATACTGGAAACCACTTTAATAACTAATATACGCGGAGTGTTGATCCAGAACGAAGTGGATGATTTTGGAGAACGCGTTGACTGAAGAAAGAGAACGATTTTGGATGACCCCTGACATGACTAAAACAGGAGCCGCGCCGGGCCATTGAGGTTCGCTACCTCTAGCGGACACACTTCTTCGATACCTTATCTATTACTTTTGTGATTCGATTTGGGTGCACCCCTTGATTTGGGAGTGTTGTTTCGCGGTGTTGAGATAGTAGCTGCTATGCTCAACATCAGTCCGGATCACGCAACTACTAGTATCCTAGTTGGTATCGCCTCATGTACCTTGTCATACTGATTATCCTATTTGCGACCACTACGTTGTGTTTTGTACCTTTAGTATATGGATTGCCCTCTGGTGACTTCCGGTTTTGGGGAAACTACGGTCTTGTATATGCTCTTGGGAATAAAAATGTGTTAAGGACGGAATGGGCCATGACTTAACGCTATTTTGATATCATACTTTACTGATTAGACATTATCTATTTAGCGTATTCTATTGTATATATAGATAATTTATCGGATCCTTAAAGATGTGTATCACATTCATCTTTGAGTTTTGGACTTTGTTATTTGCACCCGATTATCCTGTATAAGATTTTGAGTCCTGACTCGAGTGTTTCTTTTGTATATGCTCGGGTCAGTCTGAAGCTATCCTGTTGCTGATCAAGGTTGGTTGAAGATGCTGAAGACTTAGCATTTATCTTTATCAGTTATTTCCTTTCTAGTATTTGTAAACTTATGTATTGAACATCTTGTATTTCTATTGTCACTTTATGTTGAGACATTGTTGTATTCCTGTAGTAGCTTCATGAACTACTATTATGATGATGTACTTTTCCACTGCATTATTCTGTGACTATTCTGTGTCTGTGATGTTGTATTGATTCTCATTTACATATATGTATTCATAATCCCATAATGATTCGTATTTTGTATTATTTAAGTTGACATGTGTGGATTATTGTCAATTTAAATGGTCCAAATATACGGGTTGTTACAGTTGGTATCGGAGCTTTGGTTTCCCTACAAACCTTAGTACGGGATTATGAAACTCATTAGAGATAGGGTAGCAATACCCTAGAATGAGGAGAATCGATTCAATATCCAATTCTTTCAATTCAAACTTCTTTTGATTCATTTATAGGACTTTCCTTAGAGTTCTATGAATTCTATCCAATTCTATCCTTGGTTTCTAAATTTCTTTTGGTATTTCAGGATGAGTGCCAGAAGAAACAATAGGGGCGGAAGAGGCAATGGTCCTGCACAGGCTGCACCTGCCGCTCCAGCTCCTGTCAGATTCACCATTCTTAGTAAAGAGTATTCACAGCTTGGAGGTATTAAGTTTTCTGGATCCGAGAACATTATTGAGGCTCAGCAATGGCTTAAAAGCTTAGAGAAGATATTTTCGGGTCTAGAGATCACTGATGCTCAGAAGCGTCAGCTTGCTGCCCGGCAACTTCAGGATGCCGCGCAAGATTGGTGGGAATTAGTTACTTCTCGTATCGAAGAGGACACCATCACTTGGGCCCAGTTTAGGTATAAAATTTAATTGGATTCTGTAATCTCAATTCTTCTTTGATCTTTGGAATGGTATTCATCTTGCCTATCTTTTGATTAGGTATACTTTCTCGGCACAATGGATGCCAGCTGCTGGAAAAACCCAACTTTATAGAGCTTTCATGGATCTTAAGCAAGGCAGTATGACTTTTTCTGAGTATGAGAGGAAATTCAACGAACTCTCCAAATTTGGACCTGGCTTGATCGATACACCACTTCTGAAGAACGAGAAATTCATTTTGGGAGCTAGACCAGAATATTATGACTTGCTTACTGGCCACACTCACTGCACCTTCACAGAGCTTGTTGACTATGCTCTTAGATATGAGGCGAAGCCTAAGGGACCTACTGCCAAAACCATTCCTACTCAGCCCTCTTCTAGCCAGACTGGAAAAAGGAAGATGGACTTTGATCAACAAAAGAAAGCTTGGCAGATGACTACAGGATTGGGATATGCTCAGAAAAGCCCAATCGACCTTGCTAATATCACTTGCTTCAAATGCGATAAGAAGGGCCATTATGCTAATAGTTGTCCATCTACCGGAGCTGCTGTTCCACCACCTTCTACTACTAGGAAAGATTTATGCTATGTCTGCCTCCAACCGGGTCATTTCAAGAAAGAATGCCCAATGTATAAGCGTGGCACACCATCTGGAGTATTTGCTATCACCACTCCTACACCACCTCCACCACCTGCTCAGGATGACCAAGGTACCTTACGAAGTACTTTTTCATTACATGATTTACCTATTAGAGTATTATTCGATACTGGTGCTTCTCATAGCTTCATATTATTGATCTCTGTAATAAGCTCAAATTAGAACCTACTCTTGCTACTACTTCCTTATGCGTCTCCAACCCTATTGGAGGACTTGCCAACCTTAGTAGAATTTGTAAGGAGGTTGTGCTCTTGTATGGAAGATATCGATTCACTTGGGATTTTTATGTGCTTGGCTTCCCAGCATTTGACATCTTGTTAGGTGCTGATTGGTTAAGGAAATTCGATGCTGTTATTTCTTGCAAGGCTCGTTCTGTTTCTCTAGTCAATGACAAGGGCCTACCGCTTGTCATTGAATGCAAATCACCTCAGAAATATGCCGGAAGCTTCGTATTCTCTCTTGATGCTCATCCGGATGATCTTAGTACTACCCCTATTGTTCAGAAATTTCCCGATGTATTTGGAGAGGTCAACTCTCTACCGCCCAAACGGGAAATCGATTTCCGTATTGATCTTATTCCTGGAGCTACTCCCGTAGTTCTCCCACACCGAAGGATGGCTCCTAAAGAAAAAGCTGAACTAAAAACCCAAATTGAAGATCTATTTGCTAAAGGTTTGATTAGGAGAAGTTGCTCTGAATGGGGCGCCGCAGTTGTATTTGTCACCAAATCAGATGGATCTCTTCGCATGTGTGTTGATTACCGAGAATTGAACAAACGCACTCTCAAGAATCGTTATCCGATGCCTCGCATCAACGATTTATTCGATCAGCTCCATGGAGCTAAAATTTTCTCACAACTTGATCTAGCCACTGGATTCCACCAACTCAGAGTAGCAGAAGATAGTATTCATAAGACAGCTTTCCATACCGAGAACGGATTCTATGAATGGTTGGTTATGCCATTCGGTTTGACCAACGCACCTGCTTATTTCGTCGACTTGATGAATCGAGTCTTCCGTGATGTGCTTAACAAGTTTGTTCTTGTTTTCATTGATGATATTCTCGTCTTCTCCAAAGACAAGAAGGAGCATGAGACACATCTTGCTCATGTTCTGGAAACTCTCCGAAATCATCAACTTAAGGCCAAATTCTCTAAATGCCACTTCTGGCGAGATGAAGTGAGATTCCTGGGCCATATAGTTTCGGAAAATGGGATTTCGGTCGATCCAGCTAAGATCGCCATAATCAATGTAAGTTCTATCCTATTCGCTATTTCTATTCAATTCCTCTTATCCCCTTTCTAATTTGAAATTTATCTACAGGATTGGGAGACTCCTAAAACTCCTACGGATATTCGTAGTTTCTTGGGTTTAGCCGGTTATTATCGCAGATTTATTGAGCACTTTGCCCGGATTTCTGCCCCACTTACTGCTTTAACTCGGAAGGATGTTAAGTTTATTTAGAGTGAGAAGTGCGAATCAGCTTTTAATGAGTTGGAGCGTAAGTTAACTTCAGCCCCTGTTCTTGCGGTAATCGATGGAAGTGAAGGATTAACTGTCTATACAGATGCTTGCCGAGAAGGTTTAGGCGCTGTTCTTATGCAAAATAGGAAGGTTATTGCTTATGTTGGCCGTCAGTTAAAGACTCATGAATTAAACTATGCCACACATGACTTAGAGCTTCTTGCCGTTGTATTTGCTCTAAAACTATGGAGGCATCATCTTTTGGGAACAAAATTCGAATTATTCACTGATCATAAGTCCTTAAGATATATCTTTTCTCAGAAGGATTTGAACCAGAGGCAAGTCCGATGGCTTGAATTTTTAGCTGCATATGATCTTGACATCACTTATACTCCTGGGAAAGCAAATGTTGTAGCCGATGCATTGAGTCGTAGCAAAGCATTGTCTTGCTGTAATATTGTTGAAGGCATGTTATTTCAGCTTGTCATCTCTCCCTCCCTTATGGACCGCATAAAAGCTAAACAATATGAGGATACTTTGCTCTATCGTATGAAGGAGTTGGTTCTTGGTAGAGTTGGAAATGCCGACAGTAAAATAGGAGCGCAGATTGATAGTAATGGAATTTTAAGGATCGACAACCGTATTTGTGTTCCTAATGTCGATGGATTGAGACAAGAAGTACTTAGGGAGAATCATCAGTCATCACTTTCACTTCATCCTGGTGTCACTAAGATGTATCGTAATATGAAGCATTTATATTGGTGGAGTGGGATGAAGAGGGATATTTCTATATATGTCAGTAGATGCACCACTTGCCAACAAGTCAAAGCCGATCACCAGAAGACTGCCGGTTTACTTCAACCGCTAGAGATTCCTTGTTGTAAATGGGATCAGATTTCTATGGACTTCATCGATGGATTACCAAGGACCAGAAAAGGGAACGAGAGTATATGGGTGATCATTGATAGGTTGACAAAATCTGCTCACTTTATTCCTGTTAAGACCACTCGTACTGCTTCAAGTTTGGCAGAGATATATACGAGAGAGATTGTTAGACTTCATGGGGTTCCATCTAGTATTGTATGCGATCGAGACCCTATATTCACTAGTAAATTCTGGAAGGCTTTTCAAGACATCTTGGGCACTAAACTGAATCTAAGCACAGCTTATCATCCACAAACGGATGGCCAAACTGAGAGGGTAAATCAGATTCTGGAGGATCTGCTCCGAGCTTGCATCATTGATTTTGGTGGATCTTGGGAAGACCATTTACATTTAGTTGAATTCACGTATAATAACAGCTATCAGGTAATCCAAAAAAAAAATTCAATTTGAATAAAAAAAAATTCGAATTGAAATATAACTATCTTTATAATCAGGCAAGTATTGATATGGCGCCGTTCGAAGTTTTATATGGACGGCCATGCAAATCGCTAGCCTGTTGGATTGAGCCTAGTGATCGATTAATTCTTGGCCCAGATATGATTATGGAAGCATCCGAGAAGGTTAATGAGATCAGAAGGAAGATGAAGACCGCACAGGATAGGCAGAAGAGCTATGCAGATAGGCGTAGAAAAGATTTGGAATTCCAGGTTGGAGATGTGGTATTTCTGAAAGTATCTCCTTTGAAGAATGTTATTCGATTCGGTCGTAGAGGGAAGCTTGCTCCAAGATTTGTTGGACCATTTACAATCACCGAAAGAATTGGCACACTGGCTTATAGAGTTGCATTACCAGAGAAGTTTGAGGGCGTGCACAACGTATTCCATGTTTCACATCTCCGGAAAGTCGTGCGTGATCCATCCATGACCATCCCAATTGCTCAGTTAGATGAAGTAGATATCGAGCCAGATTTGACAATCGAAAGTAGACCACTTCGATAGTCGATCGGGAAACAAGGCAACTAAGAAGGAAGTCTATAAACCTCGTAAAAGTCCAATGGAGTGCAGATGAGCGAGATTGCACATGGGAAACTGAGGATAGCATTCGGGATTCAAACCCCGAACTACTGATTTCAGGTATAAATCAAATTTTCTTAAAAATCAACCTTGACTTTTCCGTTTACTCCATTCTTACTTCACCATCTCGTTCTTTTCGAGGACGAAAAGTTTTGAGTGGGGGAGAATGTAACGACCCTGAAATTGCGACCCAATTTTAAATTTTTGAATCCATTATTTTAACATAAATTGATGGAACTCTCATACGATTTCAAATTAGCGTCCAAACTTTGGTTATAAATTGAGCTTAGATGGTTATAGATATGGGAAAAGTTTCACGGAAAAATATCGCAGTAAATTTCGTTCGCGTTTATTTCACATCAGTTCATTTTAAACGCGAAATTTTTTATCTTCTGAATCGAAATATTTTTACAAAGAAAAATTCTAAACCATCTTCTGATTAAGACGTCATTTTTCGTTTTTCAAATTTCGGACATCTTCAGCTCCGTCGATCTTATTCTTCAGTGATTTTGCTGCATTTTTCACAATGGAAAAATTTCGAATTTTATAATTTAATCGTACCACTGATATCTTTATACCATCGCGTTCGCCTCGTCGCGCTGATCAAAATGGTATATTTGTTTGTGTCAATCGGAGTTCGGCGCTGCGAATTATAGTTGTTTAACGGATTGCAAACGGGTCCGTTACGCAGCATAAAACGGTACCCATTCTCTCCAACGTTCAGTATCCTAACAGCCTTTGTCTATTCAATTGCCTCAGAAACCCAACAGTCTTTCGGTTACCAAGACAAATAAATTGGAGGCCTTTCAATTCTTGTACTAGTTGATATAATAAACTACCATCCCACTATTCATTGTTTGCATTTTCACCTTTCTGGTTCGTTCACATCTCCTTCTTCCTCTTCTTTTATTATTATTTTTTTTCTTCTTCCTTTGAAAAAAAGGAGAACCCACTGCAGCCCCTCCCCTGCCCTCCGCCCAGCCCAACCCTCCACCTGCAACCCGCCTCCGCCAGCCCTGGCCATCCGCCTGCCTCCGCCAGCCCGAGCTACCCGCCACCCGTCCCTGCCCACTGCCCCAAGCAACACACCGTCCAGCCCGCCCTGCCGTCCCCAGTCCGCCAACACCCAGTCCCTTCGCCTGCCGCCTACCGCCTGCCGCCTGCACAGCCGCCACCCCGTCCCCAGCCTTCGCCCAAACCCTCCCAAGCTCCGCCCACTGCCCTCCGCCCGATCCCCACCCATCCGCCTGGCCCAACCACCTACCGCCCTGCCAACCATCCGCCTGTCTCCGCCTTCGCCCGCCCGTCCTGCCCTGCCTCCGCCTTCGCCTGCCAGTCCCAACCACCTACCGCCCTGCCAACCATCCGCCTGTCTCCGCCTTCGCCCGCCCGTCCTGCCCTGCCTCCGCCTTCGCCTGCTAGTCCCAGCCACCGCCCGATCCCCACCCAGCCCGACCTAACCCACCACCCCACCCAGCCCGACCTGAACCCACCACCCCAGCCCAGCCCGACCGAACCCACCACACCCCAGCCCAGCCCGACCCGAACCTACCAGACCCCAGCCTAGCCCGACCCGAACCCACCAGACCCAGCCCACCCGCGCTCGCCCAGCCCGCCTTACCTCGACCAACCGACTCGCCGCGTCAAGCCCGCTTAGCCCGCTACCGCGTCCGCTGCCACTTTTTATTTTTATTTTTATTTTGTACTTCTTTTTGATAAAATTATATATCAGTCATAAATTGTAACTTATGGACTCACCTATGCTTTGTCCGCGCAGTTCCAGTTGAGGCTAATCCAGCGATCTAAGCTTCCATCCGCCTTATTTGCATCTAGTTGTTTGGTATGATTATATATGAAAATATATATTGTATTGAACAAAATTGTCAAATTTAATTGTTTGTTTGATTGCAGTTTGTGTTCGCCTTTTTGCGTCGTGATTGTTAGTGCCTCTTATCTATTCGTCTTCGTGCTTCGTCGTCAAATCTCTAACCACGCAAGGTGAATATTTTCATTCACGACTCAATCTATTATGCTATGATAATCAAGTGATATATGTTGTTGGTATTAATTTGAATGTTAAAATAATTGATGTTAAATTTTGATTTGAAGTTAGATATGAAAATAATTATGACATTAAATTTGTTATGTGATGTTTGGTTGTTAATATAAGTGATAATTGATATGAAATTTGAATTGATATAGGATAGTCAAAAAAATTCAAAATAGATATATATGTGAACTTGTCCCTTTAAATGTTAAATAAAACGACACGTAGAAATAGGATCAGTTATACTTTGAACCATTGAATGTATGATTGCTGTAATAATTTGATAATAAACGCCAAGTGAAAACCTATTATGTAATGATCTTTAATCCGCATGAAATGATAGTGTGCATTCTAGGAATAATTTTATTTAATTTACATAAATAACAAATGTAAATTAAATACGATTATTTCAGGATTATTTAAATAAACGGTTAAATTGTTATGTATGGTTGCTATTGCTTGTTTATTTACTTTGACACCATCCCAGCTATCACACTGCAAGTTCCCTTTGTTATGCTTTGTTTATGTATTTATTTATATTGGGTTGAAATGATAAATACCCAAATTGAACAACTTTGGCCTAGGATAGATAATTAAAGATAAGAAACCCGATTGGTCAACAAAATCATTTTGAAATTGAAATTTATTTGAAATTAAGAAATGAACTTAAAAATTTGTTGGAAAGTAAGTAACGAAATTTATGGATCTAATGGAATTAAATTAATAGGATTAATTGTAATAAATGAATGGACTTAATTGTAATTTATGAATTTAATTGTAATAAAACAATAGATTTATTTGTAATAAATGAACGGATTTAAATGTAGTAAATGAATAGATTTAATTGTAATAAATCAATGGATTTAATTGTAATAAACGAATGAATTTAAGTGTAATGAATAAATGGATTTAGTTAAAATAAATCAATGGATTAGATTCATAGGATTAATTGCAGTAATTAATTGACTTAATTTTAATAAATTAAGGGATTAATTGTAATGAATTAATAAGTGGACTTAATTGCAATAACTTAATGGAAAATTTAAAATGGATTAATAAATCTATTTAATTAGATAAACGGATGGACACATTTAATTGAAATAAGATTCGAATAAGTAAGTTTTAGAATCTAATAAATTGAATTTATTAGATTCGAAATTAAACCTAATTTGAATAAATTTAATTAAGTTGGAATTTGTTATAAATTTAATTTGAGATTAAGTAACAAAGTGCCCTAAAGGAATGTAAAACCAACTAAATTTAAGGAGTTGATTTAGCTGTTGAAATTGATTAAATCAAAGTTTTGATTAAATTTAATGTAACGATGAATGGAAATAGGAATTAAATTGAAATTGAATGCTTAAGTATTGTTAACTCAAGGACTTGAACTAAAACTCCATTTGGAAATATGATTTTAAATGTTCGAAATAAATTAAATTGTGAAATGTCAAATTTTGAAAGTCAAAACTTGCAACTTGACTTTTGGACTTTGATTTGTTTTAAACTTTAATATTAAATGACCATCGGGTAATTAATGCGTAGTTATTAAAAAGACCGGGATCGGATATGGACATACTCTCTGTCGATACCGAAAACCACTTTAATAACTAATATACGCGGAGTGTTGATCCAGAACGAAGTGGATGATTTTGGAGAACGCGTTGACTGAAGAAAGATAACGATTTTGGATGACCCCTGACATGACTAAAATAGGAGCCGCGCCGGGCCATTGAGGTTCGCTACCTCTAGCGGACACACTTCTTCGATACCTTATCTATTACTTTTGTGATTCGATTTGGGTGCACCCCTTGATTTGGGAGTGTTGTTTCGCGGTGTTGAGATAGTAGCTGCTATGCTCAATATCAGTCCGGATCACGTAACTACTAGTATCCTAGTTGGTATCGCCTCATGTACCTTGTCATACTGATTATCCTATTCGCGACCACTACGTTGTGTTTTGTACCTTTAGTATATGGATTGCCCTCTGGTGACTTCCGGTTTTTGGGAAACTACGGTCTTGTATATGCTCTTGGGAATAAAAATGTGTTAAGGATGGAATGGGCCATGACTTAACGCTATTTTGATATCATACTTTACTGATTAGACATTATCTATTTAGCGTATTCAATTGTATATATAGATAGTTTATCGGATCCTTAAAGATGTGTATCACATTCATCTTTGAGTTTTGGACTTTATTATTTGCACCCGATTATCCTGTATAAGATTTTGAGTCCTGACTCGAGTGTTTCTTTTGTATATGCTCGGGTCAGTCTGAAGCTATCCTGTTGCTGATCAAGGTTGGTTGAAGATGCTGAAGACTTAGCATTTATCTTTATCAGTTATTTCCTTTCTAGTATTTGTAAACTTATGTATTGAACATCTTGTATTTCTATTGTCACTTTATGTTGAGACATTGTTGTATTCCTGTAGTAGCTTCATGAACTACTATTATGATGATGTACTTTTCCGCTGCATTATTCTGTGACTATTCTGTGTCTGTG
This sequence comes from Allium fistulosum, assembly GCA_030737815.1. Classification (NCBI taxonomy): domain Eukaryota; kingdom Viridiplantae; phylum Streptophyta; class Magnoliopsida; order Asparagales; family Amaryllidaceae; genus Allium; species Allium fistulosum. The sequence continues at coordinate 682,076,082 of CM060907.1, forward strand.
ATGTTGTATTGATTCTCATTTACATATATGTATTCATAATCCCATAATGATTCGTATTTTGTATTATTTAAGTTGACATGTGTGGATTATTGTCAATTTAAATGGTTACAGCGTTGTTTTTTCGCTGTTTGAAATTACATATCAACGACCGCATGTCATTATACAGCGTTCTTCACAACGCTGTTATATCATTTAACAGCAGTTTTTGAATGCTGTTAAAAGGCTATTTTGTTGTAGTGAATTTATATACACTTTAATAATTTCTGAAAAATTATTTCCTTATATACAAAATATAATCGAGGTAAAATTATTTCATTTACCCAATTTAAAATGATACTATGTCGACTTGCCTCGTTTAAGTGTTTAGAAACCCCTATCGATAATATGGCGTCCCACATACCGACCAGAATTCACAAACAGCTCAACGGATAAGAAAACACAATATAAAACAATTTCATATTCACTAACAAATACGCACTCGTATCTATTATTACATTCACACTCATTCTAGAGTACTACTGACTCTATCTCTAATGAGTAATTCCCAACAGAGCCAAAGTTATCGCTTAACCATATGCTCTGATACCAAATGTAACCAATGCGATTTTTCGACGCTCGAAAATCGACATTAATACGTCCACTGTATCAACTGCCGAGCAATCAAATGTCGGAAAACCGAATTGTTATGGAGAAAAAGAAGAGGTAGAAGGAGACAGAAGAAAAAGAAAGAAGAAACAATAGAAAAACACAGAACAATATCAGAATCTCACATATCGCAGCGGAACAACATATAATAGATAAATGAATAATCTTCAAATCAAAGAACTATATCATTTTATACATTACATCACATCAGAGTTTACAACAACAATAAACAACACTGGACAGTTATATAAACTTGTCCTCATACAGAATACACAGCGGAAAAGATAATATCATATACAAGTGATATGTCTCGCCATCCAGCTTGCCACTGAGCTCCACAGCATCTCCTAAATCTAGAATAACCTAATAACCTGACTCTAGACTGCCAATGTGGAAATTGGTGGGCACCCAGAGTTTAGGAAGGAAACAATAAACTCCAGGTCAGTCATGGTGACTGGTGTGAGAAATAAAACAGTTATTATCTTTAAAACGACAACAACAATAAAGAAAGTAGAAAATATCCGCAATGCTTTTGGAAAATGAAACTACCATAAGACCTCCCGCCACACACATAATGCAAACGCAGAATTAGAGGAGATTTCTTCTTATGATAGTCAAACATGCTTACTACGCAAAACAAATCATTTTGATATTATCATTAGTGCATAGTGTAGAAAACATTTCGAAGATACAATATTAATCTTAGCCAGCATAGACATTCCGAACTATGCCTACTATAGCTACCATCTAAACAGTGGGGCGCCACCATAAGTAAATGGCAGGTTCTACAACTAAAAACCGTACAAGGTTCGTATTGAAAATTGGATTGCCAACAAATGGTCAGGCTAAGGAACTTCCTACTGTTACATGGGATCGCCTCTGGATGGACGTCCCGAGAAACCAACCAAGCTCTCTGCCAACACAAGGCCGGGTTACCTCTGGAAATAGGTAACTACTACACGAATATTCCATTCCCCGGTCCTTTGGGACCTTTATCCGAGGCGCCTCGATCAAACAACCATCACACAGTAAATGAGATTGGAGTATCCACATAGGTTAAATACCAGGGCTCCATACCTGATACCACCCTTTTCCAGAAGGAAATGACATACCCTAAAGGGCACGACCCTCATAACCTTGCCGCATCATTCCTGTTTTGACCATTTCCAGGTTATGAGGTCCGATGAGGTCTCGTCCACAAAGATACGCTTTTTCACAAAGCCACGCTTTGATCACAAATGATCAATAAATGATCGTCACACAACAACACTCAGCATGCCACACTACCAAATTGGGAGTATATCACTGATAAATTTCAACTACATAACCTCTGAGCTCGTACGTCTTAGAGAAGGGTGTTAAGCTAAGAGAATAAATTCTCCGCCACCAACAGAAATGTATTTGAAAGAATTCAGCTTTATATCTCAAAATGTAATGTCAGATATGCAACCATACAAGTCTGTTCCGGGTTCGAACAGAACCGAAGGCACTTCCGAAGAAGCCCTTGCAATCCGGGTATTCACAATCCCGATCGAACATCCCGTCACAAAGGAAATCTCTATACCGTAGCTAATGGTGCAGAGACAATCGATAGGTCATCCTATCGTTTTCAAAAATACCCGGTCTTCACCACCGGTCTTCAATACGATCCATATCGTCGTATCACTAATTCGGAATGGGTTATATGACACAAAGGTCTTTTCCCGGCTAACCCGAATTGTGAGCACAATATTTCAAAACATATGGATATAGAGATTTAAATTAAGTCACAACTTATTACCCAAACCCTTTCATTTAAATGGTTTAAACAAATTACCATTTTTAATCTTTAAACAAAAAGATTTACTTCACAAAAATTTACCCAGTTTCACAAAGATTCATTCACAGATTTCCAAAGCAATTTCCATTTCAATTGGATTAACCAATTAAATCTTTAAACAAGATTTAATTTATAGCTTTCAAAACTATTCACAATTCAAGTCTTTTATAATATAAAAGATACACCATTTGAAATACTCTTTGATTTCAAAACAAAATTAATCATCGTTACAAAGGTTAATTCATAGTTTTTCTCAAACTATTCACAATTTCATTTTAACTTGAAATGTTTCGATACAAATTGGAAATCTTTTCACTTTCTGAAAGCTATTATTATTTGAAAACAGATAGTTTTCGTTTTGGGAAAAACTTGTTACAATTACACAGTTTAATATGAATTCAGAAAGTGGATTAATATGAAGCAACCTACCACCAGGAAGGATTTCAATCGTAAAGCAAGTCGGTACCTAAGGTTGGAGGAAGCACAAGAATTGGAAAGGAAGTCTACTGGCGTGCAACCGGCGAATGTAGGGCGATGTAGCAATGAATAAGAATGCGCACACTTCTTAGAATACTGAAGGAAGCACTGGCAAAGACGAGAATTCAAAGAGAAAAGGCCAAAACTCCAATAAGAAGAATGGTAATGGTAGTAATAAAAAGCTCAAAGGGTTTAGGCCCGAAGGCTACACTCCCCTAAGCGACACACCTGAAAACATTTTTCTCGCAATTCAAGGGAGTGAGGAATGCAAAAAGCCACCCAGAAAGGAGGCAATTGAGTAGTAGAAGCACTCAGGGAAATTCTGTCGCTTCCATGAAACACACAGCCACAATACGGACGAATGTCGCCACCTAAAGTATCTCGTTGAGGAACTGATCCAAAATAACAAACTCCAGCAGTATGTAGTGAATCTATGACTCCTCAACACCCAAAAGAACGAAGGAATCAAGCTGAAACCAGCGAAGAAGGGTCGAAACGAATTGACCAAAGGCTTATTATCAGAACAATATCCGGGGGACCACATCCCGCACAAAGAAGTTGGGGAGAAATGGAGCGATATGCGAGTTCGTTGAAGTATGCTCCGAAGGAGTCATGTTTAGCCGTAGAAGATAAAACTCCAGCTAAGATGCAAAGGGTCTTGAATGACAATATTGTGTTCCGAAATCGAGACATCAAGGGGATCAAAGCTCCAACTCTCGATCCAATGGTGGTGACAGTAGGAATTGGACCTACAGTAGTTCGGCGGGTGTTGGTTGAGAGTGGCTGTTTCGTTAACATACTCTTCAAATGTACTTTCGATCAAATGAAGATTGGCACGAAATGTGTATCTGCGTGCTAGACAAAGATTCAAGGGTTTACCGGTGAACTCATAAAACCTGTGGGAACAATTGGCCTACCTACGGAGCTTGGAGAGGGTGAACGAAGGGTCACACTCATTCAGAATTTTGTGATAGTGGATGAAATGTCAACATACAATGCCTTCTTAGGACGGCCAGCATTAGCCGACTTCATAATAGCATTGGCCCAATGGTGCCTTACAATGAAATTCCCTACAGCGCACGGAGTTGGAATTGTGAAAGGAGACCAAACTGCCGCCCGGGGATGCTACATCGTAGAATTGCGTCAACCAAAAATAAAGGAAAAAGGAAAGGATGTAGGTAAAACCCTGCACATCCATAAACCCTCTGAATAGTAACTATAGAGCCGCCTCTAGCTTGGGGACCATAGCCGATTCGAAAAGGCTTTGGACCCTAGAAAGAAGAGCTCAGGGGAGGAACAGGTAGCAGTGGCAGAAATGATGATGTTTATCCTAGTCTGTATGGATGACCCAAAGCGGGTCCTGAAAATTGGATCACGGCTTGGAAACAGGATGCAGTCGGAACTGACCAAATTCCTCCGTGCCAATTTGGATGTATTTGCTTGGACACACTCCAATATGTGTAGGGTATCACCTAAAATTGCCTGCCATGCGCTTAATATTGACCCCAAATTCACACTGGTAAAGCAATTAAGGCGTAGCTTGGGCCTCGAACGATCCAAGGCATTAAGAGAGGAGGTTAATAAGTTGATGGCTAAAGGCTTCATTCGGGATGCAACTTACCCCGAATGGTTATTGAACCCAGTCTTACTCAAGAAAGTCTAATGGAAAATGGCAAACTTGTATTGACTTCTCGGATCTAAATAAGGCTTGTTCGAAAGATAGCTTCCCACTTCCCTGAATCGATCAGCTTGTGGATGGAACGACGGGGCATGAATTGCTATCATTTATGGATGCATACTCGGGCTACAACTGGATCCTTATGCATGAGCCAAATCAAGAAAACACCAGCTTCATCACCCATTTGGGACTGTACTGCTAAAGAGTAATGCCATTTGGGTTATAGAACGATGGGGCAACATAACAAAGGCTAGTAAATACTATATTCAAATGTCATATCGAAAAGACTATGGAAGTTTATGTGAACGACATGTTGGTCAAATCTCGAGTAGCTTCTAACCATCTAGAAAATCTCGCTGAAGTGTTCTAAATACTCTAGAAGTATGGAATAAAGCTTAACCAACTCAAATGTCATTTCGGAGTAGCCACTGGGAATTCCTTGGGGTTCATAGTAAGTGCCCGAGGCATCGAAGCAATCCAGAACAAATAACAACACTACGAGAAGTCCAAGCACCAAGAAATAAGAAGGAACTTCAAATCTTCAATGGAAAAGTCGTGGCACTAAGCCGATTTATCTCAAAAGCTAGAGACAAGTGCATGCCATTCTTCGATGCATTGAAGAAGATGGAGTGAAGCTTGTCAAAAAGCTTTCGAAGAATTGCTAGGCACATGGAAGCACCCCCAATCTTATCAAAGCCAATGGATGGAGAAGACCTATTTATTTATTTAGCAGTCTCCCCGCATGCGTTGAATCCGACTCTCATGCGGGAAGAAGCAAGAATACAGTGACCTGTGTATTACATTAGCAAACATTTCACCAGAGCTGAAAAGAATTACCTAAAATTAGAAAAGCTAGCATATTACCGCTTGATCTTGTCCCGGAAGTTACGACCGTACTTTCAGGCTCATCCAATTAAAGTGTTGACTGACCAGCCCCTAAAGCAAGTGTTATACCAACCAGAAACTTCTAGACGACTACTTAAGTGGAATATAGAGTTGAGTCAATATAACTTCATATACCACCCATGGAAAGCCATCAATGGGCAAGTGTTGGCCGACTTCATCATCGAATTTACTATACGGGATGACAAGGAGGAAGTTCAGTCAGAAACATACACGTAATGGAAGCTCTTCGTCGATGGCACATCAAACAACTTCTGTTCGAGAGCAAGAGTAGTGCTTAAAACCTCCAAGGGGCAAGCCATTAGCTACGCTTTGCACTTGGAATTCCCAGCCACAAACAATGAAGCAGAATATGAAGCACTGATCGCTGGACTGAAAGTTGTGAAGGAGCTCAAAATAAAAGCTATGCACATATACAGGGACTCACAACTGGTTTTCTGTCAAGTAAGAGGGGAGTATCAGGTGCGTGGTGAGAATCTTGCCCCGTACCTATCCAAAGTACAGGAACTATTGAGCGACGTCAAGCACTACACCATTACTCACATCCCATGGGGGCAAAACACTAAGGCAAATTATTTGGCTAAACTAGCAAGTTCAAGAGAAGCTCAGTCATTGGGACTAGTCCTAGTCGAAACTCTGGCCAACCCAAGCATAGACGAAATGGATGTAGACCGAATTCTCGAAACTATCGTCGAACTAGATACGTGGATGACATAGATAAAGAACTATCTACTTGCAGGAACCCTTCCAACTGACCGAAATCAATGAAAGAAGCTCCTCTGAAAGGGGCCATGGTCCATGATATAGGATGGAATACTCTATCGGAGAGGATTCTCAACCCCACTTCTTAGGCATGTGACTGATGACGAAGCACGACGAATCCTAAAGGAGGCACTTGAAGGCGAATGCGAAGACTGTTTGTACCAAAAATGGGCACAGCACTCTTCGGAAGTTTTTGAAGAGATAAAAGTGAAGAAAATAAACTGAAAATGAAGATTATCTAACAAAAACTCCAATAAACAGAAATGTAAATACGCAGACAAGCAATTCAGAGTGGTTCAGCGTGTTGCCTACGTCCACTATGAAGTTTTTATGATTTTATTGATTCTCTTTCAACGATTACAAACGATTACAGCGAACAACAACGGATTATAGCTTGGAATTCGAATTTAACAGTAAGAGTAAGATGCAAATCTCGATCCGACAGAGTCTGGGCGCTTGAGAATAAAAAGATCCTCCTTCTGTAAGCTCTGGGGGTGCTATTTATAGGCGTAGGAGGCTGAGGTTTCGTTCAAACTTCGGGAGACTTGGTCTGGCACGTGAGGGGGCCCACGTGACCAATCTCAGAAATTTTCGCCTCGATCTGCGATCGATACGAATCCATTTCGTATCGATCAAGATGATGTCCAATCGAGCTGAAATTTGGCAGAGGCATTCCTTAGTGCGTACGCAAGCTCTAGTGAAAATCTCATTGCATTTGGATCAGTGGATTGCGAGAAATAGTCGATATGAAATGGACTCTTTTGGTGGCTGTTTTGTTCGAATCCATGGTCTCGTATCGATTCCTTCGAGTCGATCATCTGCACGTGCTTCTGTAATGATGTGGCGCGCATATCTCAAGTCGATCCACTTTTTCTCCGGTTTGGCCGCGTCGCATCCATATATCTCGCCTTGTTCGTATCAAATTTGACATGTCACCCAGGCTTGTTGACTCGATGGATACGAAGTAGTCATCAGCTATGGATTCAAACAACAGTTATATTGATGGATACGAGCTAACGAAAGTTGATGGTTACGAACATGCTTTTCCTTGATGGATATGAACCACGTAGCTTCTCAATGGATACGAAACCAATCAATGTGAACTGGAGCCTTTTGATGGATGCGAAGTAGGGCTTCCATGATGGATGCGAAGCAGACACTGGCCAATTGCTACGAGGCACAATACCTGTTGATGGATACTAAGTCCATCGATACGAATTCGATGGATTCGTACACTGCCAACCTGATCGATACGAACTGCAATTAACTGATCGATGCGAACATGGTCGATATGAACCGAGCGCACTCTTGGTGGATACGAAATCAACCATATTGATGGATACGAAGGCTGGGCCGTTTCCTCTAGATTGAATTGATCATAACTTGAGCATATGAACTCATATTGACTTGAAACTTGGAACGTTGGCTCTCTTGACTTTGCCTACCGTGTCTTATCAATTATAGCTCAATCTGGACTCGGACGAAATTCGTCGATATCCATAGTGAACCTGCGTATAGCTGATTTTCTATCAGTCCGTTGATATCCTAGTCTTGCCAGAAGGCGGGATAACATTTGCCCCCCAAAGTACGTCTTGTGGAAACATGATGTGCTTTGACAAGCTATGATCTCTCTCTGAACAATTATCGTATTTCTTGTAAAAGTTGTACTTTGTATTGCTATAATTAACTATTGTATGATAATGATTAGCTGACTCTCGTTAACGTTGCACGTTCGCAAGTCGTTGCCAGTTTAGCCTGTTATCGAATTTCATATTGATTCTCTCCTGAACCGATTTGAAATTTGAGTTGAAGCAACGCTTGATGGTTGTTTTTTACTATCCTTTTGTATCGATCCTCTCCTGAATCAATGTAAAAAGTTGAAAAATAGTTTCCCATATCGATACGGTTTTCACTGATGGATACGAAATGGTCGTTCGTATCGATGAGTTTTGATGGATACGAAAATAACGTTCGTATCGATAGACCTGCACTGTTGCGAGTCGATGGCTTCTAAATAGACGCTTCGAATCGATGGAGTTTAATGCCTTTAGTGCAGCCTTCGTTGTGAGTTTTGAATCGATGAAGTCTTGTGATAACTTCGCTTCGATGGAGGCAATGTCCTATGGATACGAAATGAACATTCACATCACTCTGTTGCTTGACTGGTTGCGACCGGTCGAGTTGACTGGGAGACGAATTGACCCAGTTTACCCCTAGGCTCCATATCAATACCTGGGACATAGCCCATTTTTAGCCTTGATGTGATGGGCACAACACTCTTCGGAAGTTTTTTGAAGAGATAAAAGTGAAGAAAGCAAATTGAAAATGAGGATTATCTAACAAAAACTCCAAATAACAGAAATTAAGTTGCACAGAAGACAACAATTTAGAGTGGTTCGGCGTTTCGCCTACGTCCACTATGAAGTTTGATGATTTTATTGCTCGATACTTGATGATCACAATTTCATATAGTGTAGTACAACAGAATTTATAATTTAAGTCTGAATCTAAGGCAGCAATGGTGATCTGGAGTAAATCTGGCAGAGTCTGGGCGCTCTTTATCTCTTAAAATTGTCCGACCCCCTTTCTGAATGACCAGGGGCTCTATTTATAGGTGTAGGAGGCTGATATTTCGCCTAAATTACGGAAGACCACTTCTCGCACGCGAGGGGGCCCACGCGCCCGCCTTTAGAAAATCTGGGCCCACTTTGGGATCGATTCGAAATCCATTCGAATCGATCAAGAAAACGTCCAATCGAGCTGAAATTTGGTGTGGACATTCTTCAACATGTGCGCAAGCTTCTGTGAAAATTTCATAGCATTTGGACTTATGGATCTCGAGATATGGTCGATTCAAGTTGATGATCTTCGCCAGACTGCTTCGTTCGAATCGATTCATTCGAATCGATTGCTTCGAATCGATGGTGTTACGCACTTTCGTGATGACATGGAGCGCAATCTTCATATCGATCCACCTTTTTCGCCGAGTGGATCGAGTCGTTCCGTAGACTTTGCTGCTTTGACTCGATGGATTCGAAGACATCAATAATACCTGGATTCGAACAGGACTTTGCTCGTATCGATCGTGATATGCTTCGATCGATACAAAGTTAATATAGCTGAATGGATTCGAAACAAGGCACCTCGATGGACTCGAACATACCACTTATGCATGGATTCGAAGCAGTGCGTCCTGTTGGGTACGAAGCAGGGCGTCTTTATGGATTCGAACAATTGCCATATTCGATGGATACGAACTAGGGATGACTGAGGGATTCGAACATGGCTCCGGTCGATGGATACAAAATGGGTGTTGTCGATCGATACGAGTCTAACTGCTGATGGACTCGAACAGAGATGTTGCCTATGGATTCGAATAAGGGTATTCTTCTTCTTCATTTTGCCTCGATGATAACTCAAGCATACGAACTCGGATTGTCTTGAAATTTGGAATGCTGGCTTTCCTGGCCTCGCTAGTTATGTCTAAGCAATTGTGGCTCATTTTGGACTCGGATAAAATTCACCGATATCCATGGTGAGCCTGTGTATAATCGATCTCTAAGACGAACCGTTATTGGTCACTAGTCCAGTTCTTGGTGTCACGGTCTTGCCAAAAGGCAGGATAACATTTGCCCCCTAAAGTACGTCTTGTGGAAACATGACATGCTTTGAAATGCTGCATCCTTCATCCTGAAAAAGCTCTATCTAATTCGTTGAGTAGTTGCTATCTTTTTGTCAAAAGATGTAACCTTCGATTGATTTCCAGTAATATGAATGCTGATTTGCTGATTGCCAATGATTATGTAGTGCATTGTTTTGATGGATACGAAATTTTTTGATGGGTACGAAATTCCGGTTCATATCGATGAGTTCTTGTCGCTGTTGGTCAAGCATTGATGGATTCGAATCGATGATTTTGAATCGATGGATTCGAGTGTTTTCAAGACTATCTTTATTTTTCATTTCGTATCGACGAACTCGAGGTATGATGGACGGAGTCGAATCGATTGGTGGTTTCAACCTGGTGGGCGCAAGTGTCTGTTTCGTCTCGGTCAAATGCTCAGGTCGATGGATTCGAATAGGGCACTTCGAATCGACGTAGAACTTTCTCACTCGTTACGGCCGGTCATTTGTACCGGGATGCGAATCGTCACATGAACCACTATAAATACCGAGGTCCTATTCACTTTTTCACTTTTTACTTCTGTTATGTTTCCTTGTGCGTCAAATCGATCCCAGATCTCGAGAACAAAATTGAATAAACTGCTCTCTCCTTCGAATCGAACTAGCATCCAAATCCTTCTTAATTCAACTTTACATTTAGGTAGGCAATTTGACTAAGTATTTGAGGTTCCAAGATTCGAAACCCTCTACCATTCCTGTTCGTGTCGATCTTGATGGAGTCGAAATCGAGAATGAAACCAAGAGAGGTTGTTTGGAGAAGAAGAAGTATAGAAGAGAAAGGCAGGACCTTTCTTTCGTGTCGATCTGGAATGATAGTAGTCGAATCGATTTGGGAGATGAACTTTTGCCATGGCGTTCGCATCGATCTGGATGCATGAAGTGGAGGATTAGGGGTTGGGTCGATCACAAATGGCGAGATGTCGTATCGATCCGTTGAGATCGATACGTGGAGTTGCCCCTTGTGATCGATACGAAACTTTTGCTCCAACGATCGATACGAAGCCTGTGTAACTTTAACAATGTGAAGTTTTATTTCTAGAGATCGATGAGAAACTCAGACTGATGATGGATACGAAACCTAGGGTTCCTGATCGATTCGAAAGTTCCATTGTGATCGATGCGAAATGTATCGATTTGTCTGAGATCGATTCGAAAATAATGCTTCTCTGGTCGATTCGAAATTAAAACCCCGACCTTGATCGATACGAACAAAGCCTCATGGATATGAGCTTTTACATGATCCATAGCATGATTCCGACGAGCTTCATCCTTGCATATTTAGACTGAACTTATTAAACTGCATACTTGACCGCCCTGTGAAGTTCGTCGATGGAACTGTATCTTGACAAAAAAAGCTCCAACTTGACTCGAATTCTATGGGTTTGGATGGTATGGCTGTGACGGTCAGCGATGACGGTCACTCCGACTGGGTTTTCGAATTTCTTGTTGTTTTCATACTTTCTTCAACTATGCTGAATTTCCTAAGTATTATCTGCACTGCACAACACACACTTTACACGGGGAAATGAACGGGTTTTTCATTTGCTTAATGTTACTTTCTGATGAGTTAGTCAGTGATGGAATCCTCGATCTCTCAGCAGCAAGAGATCCAGAGTTCTCCCCCTCCAGTCCTCGAAATTCCAGACATCCCAGCGAAGATTGTAGATCCAGCTCCTGACGAGCTGCAAGATGCTATATTTATTGAGGACCCTATAGACTCCATCCAATCCAATATTTCTGAAAACTTGTTGGGCAGGATATGCACAAGGCACAACATTCCTTCAGACGATGTGATATTGCCGGGATCTAGTGACAGACCTCGCCGTCCGCCCGAAGGGTACACCGCCTTTTATCGCCATGCTTGTGCGGCCTGAACACTCCCTCCATTCAATCAATACATTAGGGAGATGTTATCATTTCTTGGAATTGCTCCCTCTCAATTACACCCCAACGGGCACGCGCTACTGAACAGTGCGTTCATCATATTTATGGACCATCTCTTCCGTCCACCAAGGCCAACGGAAATCAGATACCTATTTAATTTCAAGAGTAGAGGTGATAGTCCATCCTTTACGTTTTTGGAGGCGGTCAGGAACTGCCAGGTTATATCCGGAGCTTGGACCAGACTCAACTACTTCAAGAATGAATGGTTTTATATCCGGTGTCCTCTAGGTTTTGCCAGGCGGTGGCTGTCAAGGCGTAAGTGTCGTAACCCGTCGATGATTTCCTTGACTAATGGCTTTTTGGCACTGGTATTGACATCCTATTTTTCTTACAGCCATTATCTCCAGACCCGACGGCGGGTGTTACAAGGGCATAGTTCGGAGCCTTCAAGAGATCCCGAGCGATTAGAGGCACCTCGACTTGGTGTTGACTGAATATAACTTAAGAGCTCTTGGCATGATTGAAGTAAATCAAAGCATAGTCACCGAAGGGATGCTGAGGCCTGTTCCAAAGAAGAAGAAGAAGAAGAAGAAAAAGAAGAAGAAAATGGCAAAGAAAATGCTCGGAGTTGTGATAACCGAAGTGAGCGACGAAGAACGGACTCACACAGACGTCGAGCCGATGGCTGATTTTTCGGGCAATTTTGAAGAATTGGGAGAGAGACGGAAAAGCAAGGCTGTCGTTTCCAAAAAACTTAAATCTAAGGGATGGAAGTCTGTAGATGTGTCTCCTCCCACTTCCGGAATCATAATTTCTGAGACCGCCCCTTCTCAATCGAGAGATACTTTCAAACGGCTTGGTGATATTCCCATCCCGGATTATATATCAATTCATCACAATCCCGGGTTGGAAGAATTCCGTGATGTTTTAGATATGAGCGAGCCCTTTCCTTTTAGTGCGGTCAACACTTCCGGTTGGTCAGGGGGTTTACACATTTACACACACTTCCACAGCACTACACGATTTCCGCATATTGGGCATTATTTTTATAGGATGCTTAACTGCAGTTTCTTCTTATCGCAGGTGAGATGTCAGGTCGTGGATCCACACTAGATAGGCTCCGCAATGTTCGCCGATCTTCCTCATATTATGAGTCCCGTAGGAGGGAATCAGACAGGGATTACGCATGTGGCTATACCAGCCAGGAGCGTTATGACAGAGATCGAGATTACTGGCGTGGCCTTTCTGGTCAAGAGCGTTCTAATAGAGACAGAGGCCATCAATATATATCACGTTCTCATTCTCCTCCGCCTCCTAGGGCCCCTATAGATCCCCCTGAGTCTTCGCAGCAACAACAGCCTTCTCAATCTTCAAGGTCCGAAACTCAACGGCAAAGAGTTGAACCACAGACAGCCGCCATTGTTGAACAGGCTCCGGCAGAACTGATGAGTGAAGGAGCCATCAAGCTTGCTCAGATGAAAAAGGATTTTCCAGAAATTTGTCTGGATGCATACGTCTTCCCTCGCCATCTCAAGAGGATTCCTCCGGATCCCGAGAATAACGCGCATGACTATATTCGTGACTTTTTTGCTCAATATAAAGAGTGGTATAAGGCAGCCGTGAAAGCTTCGAAAGTAGCCTTTGACCGCGCAAAAATCATTGAGAAACGCGAGGCTGACCTTGCTCAGAAAGATCGCATCATCCAGGTTCTTCAATCAGAGACTGAGTCGTCTCGAGGTTCAGAAACTCAGGTGCTCAAAAAGGCTGACGAGGCCATGGTGAAGATGGCAAGGATGCAGCAGGCACACTGTGCCTTAGTAGAAAAGATGGGCCATCGCTATACCACCGTATAAGCCGAGCGGGATGCCGCCGTTAAGGAGCTGAATGAGCTTAAAGCCAAGTTCACTGAAATGGTGAAGGAAAAGAATGATGAAAACACCGCCGCTCAGGAGGCATGCGATCAAGCTGTATCACTTCGAGCTGAACTCGATGTGGCGGTGGAAAAGGTTAAGTCCGTGGAGGCAGAAGCCGAGGAAAAAATTAAGGCGGAGCAGTGCAGGACGGAGGCTGATTTTGATGATCTCCTGGTCACATATAACGCCAACGTGCTGGAGCACAAAAATTTATCTTGGCTTGGGGATTACTCTATGCTTTTGTACAATGCCTGGACTAGGCTGATGGAGGAAAAGAAAGCAGCGCGTCCGGACGAAGCACTAGATGATTTTGAACTAGAGACGCGCTTGCTCACTGATGAGGAGAGGAAGGTTCTCCACGAGGCGATGATTTCTGTGGAAAAGGAGAGGCTTGGTGTTCGGCGGATGGAGACCGGTGAGGGCTCGGGGGTCGAACATCATGAAACAAGTGTTGAAGTTTTAATTCCGACACTGCCCGAAGCCACTGCCGCGGTTGATCTCCAGCCTGTCCCTGCTTATAATCCGGATCAGCCGCAGTTGTCTCCCATCGCAGCATTTGTCTCTGCACCAGCCCTCACTTCGGGTCATGCTAAGGAAGGTATTTGAACACCCCCCGCATATACTTAGAGTGGTGAATCTGAAGTAATACATTTAGCTAACAATCTTCGCTTTTTCACATTCAGTGACCGAGGCTGTTATCTCTGCGCCTCCTACATCTCAAGTCCTTTATCAAGTGCAGGAGGCCATTGTTACCGAGGCGATTATGACAACTGCCGTGGTCAGCGAAGGGGGAGAAATGAGCATGTTATCTTTCGATGCTCAGATGATTGAGGAACTTCTTAGCCAATCCAGCGACCCCTTCGCAGATCCATCTTTCGCCATGAGCTGGGTTACTCCAGCTATTAGCTCCTTCATGCCAGCCACCAGTACGTCCAGTGCGGCCCAAGCACCTTGTGAGGATGAGATTTTTGCCGAGATCAATGCGGAGATGGCGACTACGACAGCAGGTAGTATTTCTGGGGATGGCATGGCACCGTCTGGCCCAGCTCCATTAATGATGATATCGCCGGGCGGCACTGTGGTTATCGCAAGTGCTCCTGCTCCACTTCCTGTTACAGCTCCCATGCCTTCAATTCCATCCTCCAGAAGGATTTCTGTCGCCTTGAGCTCCGAGGAGGATGTTGACATCATGCCACAACTGGGAGACAAACCGGAGAAGAGCAAAAAATTATGGAGGAAGTCGGGTAGCGGATCCAGTGGGACTACCCCAAAAAAGAAACCGAGGAAGAAAAAAGATTGAGCGCTTCTGTAGTTCGCTCTGTCGTATCTGGGGGTAGCATTTTGTTTTGTCTTTTTGGTTTTCTATAGCCGTGTATAGATGCGGGCTCGGCCCCCATTAGTAGGAATTTTTTGAATTAGCTTGTAATTGGATTCCTTTTGTTGATAATTGAAATGAAAACATATTCTCTTTTGTCTTCAATTCAATATTTGTTTTGGTTCTGCCCCCAGCCTTGGGGATAAGCCGTAATAGGCGTTGTGCGAAATTATCCATGGTTTAGCATTAACATCCATACTTTGGGGATTTAGAGCTGCTTTTTTGGTTAATAACTTAGTTCATGAACATGTGATGCAACTCAGCTGAGGTGCGGTTGAAGTTGTTTGGCGGACGGATCCTCCTTCCTTGAAACCGCATTTGGTTATTTATTCTCCGGTTCGCGCTCTCAGACTCCGGAGTTCGTTAACGCTTATACCCAGCTCGCGCTCTCGGAGTACTCTGGGGTTTGTTTTATGTTTATACTCCGTCTCGCACTCTAGGAGGACGGAGTGGTTTAATGTTTATACTCCGTCTCGTGCTCTGGGAGTACGAAGTTGATGTATGTTTATACTCCATCTCGCGCTCTGGGAGTACGGAGTTGATGTATGTTTATACTCCGTCCTGCGCTCTGGGAGTACGGAGTTGACGTATGTTTATACTCCGTCCCGCGCTCTGGGAGTACGGAGTTGACGTATGTTTATACTCCGTCTCGCACTCTAGGAGTACGAAGTTGATGTATGTTTATACTCTGTCTCGCGCTCTGGGGTTTTGCACTTGCATTTTTGCAATCAGTGACAGCTATCGAAAGCTTCCAAGTATTAGTCCACACTCTGGGGACACAAGTCATCTTGTGAGCGGTCGTTCATGCTCTAGGATCTTAGGGTTGACGTTAATACTCCAACCCATATTTTGGGAAATTGGAGTTAGTATTCACATTCCGACTCGCACTCCGGGAGTTCGAAAAGTGTATCAGGATCATGGATGGTTAGATCATGTCCATCCTGAGTTAACAAGTGAGATCGTTAGACGGACGGGTCCATCTCTCTCAAGCATGGTTAAGTTATGGTCAAAGTCGTTAGGTGTATGGACTCACTCTCTTCGACACTGTATTTTAAAGTTTATACTCCACCTCGCACTCTGGGAGCATGGAGTTGGCCGACAAATGGTCAGTCATGTTTGTTTAGGCACTTGGATTACGTTCGCACTCTGGGAATGGTGGATTAATCAGGATCATGGATGGTTGATTCGCATCCACCCTGAGTCGACAAGCGAGGTCGTTAGATAGACGGGTCCATCCTCCTCGAGCTTGTTTAAGGTACAGTCGAAGTCGTTAGTTGGATAGGTTCACCCTCTTCGGAACTGCATTTAGTCGTAATACGGTCGATGTCGTTAGGCAGACGGATCCGTCCTCCTCGGGACCGCATTTGTTTGATGTATATATTCCAGCTCACACTCTGGGAGTTTGGAATTAGTTATAGGATTGTCGTGTATCAATCCTATTTATCATTGGTGTAATGACTTGCCCTCGAGCTCGGGTTTTGCTTAGCGAGTGGCCGGTCGTATCACAGCCACTCTCTATTTGAATAAATCCCATTGCATGATGGAATTTTGCTCTACGTGCATTATGATGTCGTACATTGTATTCACTGAATCACAGCTCTGGCTCGAAGAGATGGCATTTTATTGCTGATGTAAGAAAATGCGGCAAAGTTAGTTGCCTTATTATAGAATTCAAACTTAAAAAATGCGGAAACAAACTGTAAATGGAAAAATAGAATGAAACAAATAAAGCCTGTCAGGTGTAATAGCGATGGAGACTCTCGCTATTCTAGGCCCTTGGCAAAGTAAGACCGTCAACGGTAGATAACTTGAATGTGCCATCTCCAAGCCTTTGTGTAATCACGTATGGTCCTTCCCAATTTGGTTTCATGTGTAAAGGGACCGGATAGATTCTCTTGAGGACGAGATCGCCGAGTCAAAGGTTCGAGGTCGAACTTTGGCATTGTAAAATCGGGCGACTCGACTTCGATGTGCGGCTGCTCTCAAATCCGCCTCTTCCCGCTTCTCATCCAGTAGATCCAAAGATTCAGCAAGCAATATAGCGTTTGTTTTCGGATCATAGTAAGTCACGCGATGGGAAAACACTTCCAATTCGATTGGAATAACGGCTTCTGAGCCATAAGATAGGGAAAACGGGGTGTGCCCGGTCGCAGTCTTGTGGGTCGTTCGATAGGCCCATAAAGCCATAGGAAGTTCATCAACCCATTTGCCCCCAGCCTTTTCCAGTCGTTTCTTTAGAATGGATTTTATGACTTTATTGACAGCCTCGACCTGACCGTTTGCCTGAGGATGTGCGACTGCCGAGAATTTCTTATGGATATGAAACCGTTGATAGAAATTCTTGAATTCCGCACTGCAGAATTGGGCTCCGTTATCGGTAATGATGGTATTCGGGAGTCCAAATCGACAGATAATGTTGCGAACTACGAAATTGATTACTTTCTTTGTCGTAATGGTTGCAAGGGGTTCCGCTTCAGCCCACTTGGTGAAGTAATCAACTGCAACGATGGCATATCTTGCCCCACCTTTGGCCAGAGGTGGCGTACCGATGATATCGATGCCCCACATCACAAATGGCCAGGGACTGACCATTTGGGTTATCTCGGTAGGTGGGGCTCTTGGAATTCGAGCGTGTTTCTGGCACCTATCGCATTTTCTGGCTAGTTCGCTACATCTCGATTCACAGTTGGCTAGTAGTATCCGTATCGGTGTATCTTCTTAGCGAGAGCTTGCCTACCGATGTGATCGCCACATTCTCCTTCGTGTACGTCATGTAACACTCGTTTGATTTCATCATGCGCGATACATTGGAGGAGAGGAACAGAATACCCTCTTCTATACATGACTCCGTTCTGAATGACGAAACGCGAGGCTTTTCGTAGAATTTGTCTTTTCTCATTCCTACGCTCGGGCAACGTCCCATTCTCGATGTAATTTCGGTATGGAGTCATCCACGATTCTCTACTGGGAGCGGTTTCAAACACAGAGTTCGTCTCTACTTGATCGATGCTTGGGGAGGACAAGGTTTCGACGGGGACAAGTCCCATTTGCTGTGCTTCACCTGTACCTGCCAGCTTTGCTAATGAGTCAGCCTTCTGATTATGTTCTCGGGGTATAGGTAAATAGCATAGTAATCGAATTGACTTAGTGCTTCTTGAACTTGGGCTAGATAGGCAGCTAGTCGCCGATCCTTGGCCTGATATTCGCCCCGAACTTGATATACAACTAACTGGGAATCGTAGTAGATTTCCACAGCAACAATCTTTAGATCACAAGAAAGTTTTAACCCGGAAAGCAAAGCTTCGTATTCGGCTTCATTGTTGGTTGCGCGAAATTCGAACCTCAAAGCGTAGCATATGGATCGGCCTTCGGGAGTTTCAAGTACTATTCCAGCACCCGAACACTGATCGTTCGATGCACCATCGGTGTGCAGCTTCCAAATGCATTTAGGAGGTATAGTGGTTTCAGGCAGATCCTCTGAAATAGTAAATTCGGCTATAAAATCCGCTAGGACTTGTCCTTGAATGGCTTTTCGCGGGGCATAAGTGATATCAAATTGACTCAGTTCAATGTTCCACTTGAGTAGCCTACCAGACGTCTCAGGCCGCATGAGGACCTGTCGTAACGGCTGATCGGTGTACACAGTAAGGGAATGAGCTTGGAAATAAGGGCGAAGCTTCCTTGAGGCAATGACCAGGAAGTACGCTAGTTTCTCTAGTCTTGGGTAATTTCTTTCAGCTCCTGTTAGCCGTTTACTAACATAGTAGACTGGTTTCTGCACTCGGTCTTCTTCCTGAACTAAAGCAGCGCTGATTGCATGCTCTGATACTGCCAGATAAAGGTACAATTGCTCGTGATCAATCGGCTTTGACAAGATCGATGGTGTGGAAAGATGTTGAACCAGCGATCGGAATGCGTCTTCACACTCCATGGTCCATTCAAAATTTCGCTTTCCTTTTCGGATTAGATCGAAGAAAGGAATGCATTTATCGGTGGATTTTGAAATGAACCTGCTTAATGCCGCTACTTTCCCGTTGAGACTCTGGACTTGTTTTATGGTACTTGGAGTTTGTAGGTTCCTTATTGCCCAGATCTTTTCGGGATTTGCTTCTATCCCTCGAGCGTTAACGATGAACCCGAGGAACTTTCCAGAAGCGACACCGAAGT
This sequence comes from Allium fistulosum, assembly GCA_030737815.1. NCBI lineage: Eukaryota > Viridiplantae > Streptophyta > Magnoliopsida > Asparagales > Amaryllidaceae > Allium > Allium fistulosum. The sequence goes on from CM060907.1 coordinate 682,095,389, forward strand.
GACACTTTAATGGATTGAGCTTCATTTCATATTCCCGAAGGATGCAGAACATCGAATCCAAATACCTGACGTGATCTGTGGAGAATCGAGATTTTACTAGCATGTCATCCATATAAACCTCCATGGTCTTCCCGATCTGGTTGGCGAACATCTTGTTGACCAAGCGTTGGTATGTTGCTCCAGTGGGTCGATTGTGGGAGCTTCGACCTTATCAGCGTCTCGGCTTCTAAATATGATATCATCAGACATTGCCTTCTGTTGTTTTGCCGGAGCCCCATCTTCACAATTACTGCAGCATTCGAAGTCTGCATGCCTGATAAAGCTAGCATACGACTCCATTTCCCTCCAGCTTTTGTCTGCTGGGTGGGGACCACCACTTATTGTATTTATAACCAGCCTTCCGCCCGTACGAGCGGGTTCTTCCTGTCTTTCTTGATTTTGCACACGATTTTGATTCGAAGGGCCCGCACCACCAGACTGCGGCGCCCGCACAAACTGATCTAACTTTCTTTCCCTGATCAACTTCTCAATGAGGTCCTGCAAGTGTGGACACTCATTGGTATTGTGGCCGTAACTCTCGTGGAATCTACAAAACTTCCCTGTTTGAACCTGCCTCTCCGACGAGGGTTTCGGAGCAGGCTTCTTATATTGCACAGTGTTGCAAGTTTGTAGGTACACGTTTTCCAACGATGTATTCAACGGCGTGTAATTATCAAACATTGGGGCCCTACGTCGTGGGCCTCGGTTCTGATCTCTTTTCTTATCCTGACCATTATTGCCTCTCGTCTAGGTTTGTTTGTTCTGTATATTCAACTGAACTTTTCCGGAACTCTCACCGGACTGTTTAACTGCTACATTACTTTGTATCCCTTCACTTCTGGGCCTCGCATCGTCCTACTTCCTAGACTGTTTCGCGTCCTCTTGCCGTAAGAACTGAGCGGCTTTGGAGTAGAAACGGTCCAACGATGCGGGTGGTTTCCCAGCTAACTAATTTCCAAACTCAGAATCAGGATTGATCCCTTTGGTTAATGCCATCAAAATCGAGTTATCGTTGGGATTACTAACCTCCACACATGCAGCGTGGAATCTTTCTAAATAACGCCTAAGTGTCTCTCCATGAGCTTGGGTGACACTAGATAGGGTGTTAACGTCTTTAGGTCTAGCGACATGCATACGAAATTGTTCGACAAATTTCTTAGCCAGTTGATCGAACGAAGAGATAGATCTAGGTGGCAACCTTGTAACCACATTGTTGCGATTCCTCCCAAAGAGATGGGGAAACTTCGGCATTTCACTGCATCATCAGCCCTTGCAGCGCTCATTGACTACTCATATTTCAAAATATGTTGATTGGGGTCACTACTTCCTTCGTACATTGTTAGAGTTGGCATTCTGAATCGCCAAGGGGGATCAGCATATAATATCTCGTCTGTGAAAGGGGTATGACTACGGGAGATTCCCCAATCGTCATTGGTAAGCCCTTGACTTTCGCGAATCATCTGACGTATCATGGTTGAAATGTCGGCCATCGTCGCATTCTGTGCATTTTGAGCTAAGGTGTGGTCGGGTTCCACAGTGCGAGTTTGGACCGGACGCTGTCGACGGTCCATGTCTCGCCTCCTTGGCTCGGCATCTTCCGGGACGTATGGTTCAGAAGTACGCCCACGTTGCTGATTATTTGGATCTGACAGGTTTCGGGTATCAACTCTTGTTTCTACCGCGGCGGTTGTAGTGCGATTGTCTGTGGTATACTGTGGAACAGTACCTCTTCATGATGAGGGCCCAGTCTGGAAGCTGGTTGACGGTCCAACTCTAAATCGCCCAACGGTCAAGGCAGGTTGATATCCGGTAGCTTGCGTGTGACTCCCGTCTAATCGGGGATGGGTAGATCTGCCGTGATAGTCAGATGAGGCGGAACTTTCGGTGGACGAGTGGGAAACGTCATCCCTCCTGGTCCTCCTGCGCCTTCGGCGGTTTAATTGGTTGGTCAATTCAACGTTAGCGCGCAACTGTTCAGTTAATTGTTGCCGACTTTGAGTCAGTTCTTGGAACAACACTTGGAACTCTTGTCTGGTGACTGGTCCTGACGGATCTGAGTGAGCAGTGTTGTCTTGATTGGATGGTGGCTGCTATGTAGGATTCTGTCTATCCCGACCTTCTTGATCAGCAACTGTAGAGGCAGTTCTTGTGCTAACCATCTTGAGTGGTGGAGTCCTTTCCTAGACTTTACACAAATCTGAATAGGATGGAAGGATTCCGGATTAGAGATCTGGATCTTCCTCTTGGATTTATGCAATCCGGTGTCGATGATAGATCCAAGGAGCAGGAGAAAAAACTGGTTTTTTCTCGGTGAAAGCACCAAAGTGTTTGTACCAAAAATGGGCACAACACTCTTCGGAAGTTTTTTGAAGAGATAAAAGTGAAGAAAGCAAATTGAAAATGAGGATTATCTAACAAAAACTCAAACAGAAAGTAAATTGCACAGAAGATAACAATTTAGAGTGGTTCGGCGTTTCGCCTACGTCCACTATGAAGTTTGATGATTTTATTGCTCGATACTTGAAGATCACAATTTAATATAGTGCAGTACAACAGATTTTATAATTTAAGTCTGAATCTAAGGCAGCAATGGTGATCTGGAGTAAATCTGGCAGAGTTTGGGCGCTCTTTATCTCTTAAAATTGTCCGACCCCCTTTCTGAATGACCAGGGGCTCTATTTATAGGTGTAGGAGGCTGATATTTCACCTAAATTTTAGGAGACCACTTCTGGCACGTGAGGGGGCCCACGCGCCCGCCTTCAGGAAATCTGGGCCCACTTTGGGATCGATTCGAAATCCGTTCGAATCGATCAAGAAAACGTCCAATCGAGCTGAAATTTGGTGTGGATATTCTTCAACATGTGCGCAAGCTTCTGTGAAAATTTCATAGCATTTGGACTTATGGATCTCGAGATATGATCGATTAAAGATGATGATCTTCGCCAGACTGCTTCGTTCGAATCGATTCATTCGAATCAATTGCTTCGAATCGATGGTGTTACGCGCTTTCGTGATGACGTGGAGCACAATCTTCGTATCGATCCACCTTTTTCGCCGAGTGGATCGAGTCTTTCCGTAGACTTTGCTGCTTTGACTCGATGGATTCGAAGACATCAATAATACCTGGATTCGAACAGGACTTTGCTCGTATCGATCGTGATATGCTTCGATCGATACAAAGTCAATGTAGCTGGATGGATTCGAAACAAGGCACCTCGATGGACTCGAACATACCACTTATGCATGGATTCGAAGTAAGGCATCCTGTTAGGTACGAAGCAGGGCGTCTTTATGGATTCAAACAATTGCCATATTCGATGGATAAGAACTAGGGATGACTAAGGGATTCGAACATGGCTCCGGCTGATGGATACGAAATGGGTGTTGTCGATCGATACGAGTCTAACTGCTGATGGACTCGAACATAGATGTTGCCTATGGATTCGAATAAGGGTATTCTTCTTCTTCATTTTGCCTCAATGATAACTCAAGCATACGAACTCGGATTGTCTTGAAATTTGGAATGCTGGCTTTCCTGGCCTCGCTTGTCATGTCTAAGCAATTGTGGCTCATTATGGACTCGAATAAAATTCACCGATATCCATGGTGAGCCTGTGTATAACCGATCTCTAAGACGAACCGTCATTGGTCACTAGTCCAGTTCTTGGTGTCACGGTCTTGCCAAAAGGCGGGATAACAAAGACCACACTAGGGGGGTAGACTCTTGCGAAGAAAGTCCTTCGATACGGGTAATTCTTGCCAACAATAAAATGCGACGCCGCAGATCACGTTAGAAGATGCGATCTTTGCCAAAGATTCAGTAAAATTAAGAGAACTCCTTCAATGGAGCTAAAACAGATGGTCAGCTCATGACCGTTTGGGATTTGGGGGATCGATTTGATTGGCATCCTGCCCATAGAAAAAGAACGAGCCAAATATGCTATAGTTGCCATAGATTATTTCGGCCAAAGCGGAACCGCTAGCTACCATAACCACAAAGAAAGTTATTAACTTTGTTACTAAAAATATCATTTGCAGATTTGGTGTGCCACAAAAAATCATCACCGACAATGGAACCCAATTCGAAAGCGCTGAGTTCAAAGAAGTCTGTAAGCACTTCCGAATTTAAAAGAGATTTTCTGGAGTGGCTCATCTGCAAGCAAACAGGCAGGTGGAAGCGATAAACAAGATCATCAATTCCACTATCAAAAAGTGACTAGCAAAAGCCAAAGGAAACTGGGTTGTTGAACTTCCACTCGCACTATAAGCTTACAAAACTACCCACAAAGCAGTAACCGGTCACACTCCGTTCGCCCTAGCATATGGTTCAGAAGCAATGATTCCTATTGAAATATAAGTCATCTCGCATCGAAGATAGAATTTCGATTAAAAACAAAACGAGCAACTCCTACTCAAATCGCTAGATATGGTTGATGAAAAAAGAGAAGAAATGGAGCTGAGAACCGCCGCCCACCAAAAAAGGGTCGCATGGTACTTCAACTCTAAAGTTCACAATCAAACCTTCAAAGTGGGAGATCTTGTGCTCAATCGAGTTTGCCCTATCCCGGGGGCCTTCGGACCAGACTGGGAGGGGCCATATGTCATTAACTAAAAGCTAAGAGACGGGACTTTCAAGCTAACAATCATCAACCGAACTCAAGTTCCCAGGGCATTGAATAGCGAATCGCTTCGCCGTTACTTTTTCTGAATTTTACCTTATGTATTTTTTATTCTCCAGCAAATACGCCATCCCGAGATACCAGTGGCATTGCACATAGGCAAAAAATGGCCTACTTTTCTTAATAAAGTTTGCTTCTTGAACCAAAAAGTTTGATATAAGAATTATCTAAACCTTAAGTTTCCGGTCATTTGAAAATTGTTTGAAGTAAACAGCCCTGTGAATTGGGGGCATACACCTATACTCGAACAAAAACACATGAAAACAATAAGTTCACAAGTTCTGTCACCCCAAACAAAAAAAATTTAACAAATTTTTTTTAATAAAGAATTAAAAAAAAGTGCTATTAATCTCCAAGTTCTTTTAATCTCTAGGTTCTGTTAATTTCCAAAGTTCTATTAATTTCTAAGTTAATAAAAAATTCTTAAGTTCTGTCAATTTCCAAAGTTCTATTAATTTCCAAAGTTCTGTTAATTTTAAGTTAACAAAAAATTCTTAAGTTATGTCAATTTCCAAAGTTCTGTTACTTCGAACTAAGGGCTTTGACTGTAATCACGGAACTAGAAAAGTATGAAATAAAGCAAGCATAAGTACATAGAACACGTACGAACATACAGATAAGAGTATAGTCAAAATATCAATACATTGCCTTTAATTTTCTTTACACAGGGTCAAAATGTAGGGGCCGTACCCACACAACAGCGGCCAATAAAAAGAAAATATAGACTCCATAGCAAAATGTTAAGTGCAGACTTTGCACTTTACAAAATGACTCAAAAAGAACCAAATCAAAGTAGTCTTTAGGCATGTGACGCAGCAGCGGAAATAAAAAAATGATGATACGGTGAAAGTAGCGATCGATGGAATAAAAGATACTAAAAGGCCCAAATCCGTTGATCAAACGATACCGGATTCTAGCTATCTCAAACACGTTGATAGCGCACTATACCTTGTTTAAAGATCTACGATTCTTCGGGCGTTGATCTAGCGCACTAGATACCATGAATCGGCTTCAGCAATCGTTGAATCGAGCGCACTCGATTATCCGAGAGTGGAGATAGGAGATTACACTCGACTACCAATTTGGATGGAAGAACAAAGCTAACAAAACGAAATTTTATTTCAAATCAACTAACTTTCAAATGTACAACACACGCCTATTTATAGCATTTACAATCCAGACCCTTAAGTCGTTCACGACTTACGACTCATCATAGGTCGGCAGCGACCTATCAACAGCAGCGACTCAACAGTACACAACAAATATTTACAACACTTAGGTCGTATACGACCTAACTACTCACGACATAAGAAATATACAACATATACAACACAATATCACGACATACAATTCTCACGACTTATACAGAACGATCTAAAAACATACGACTTAACAAAATGTTTAACGACTTAAACCAGCTGCGACATAACATCCTCCGCGACTTAAAGAATCAACGGCATAGAGTAAAACGGCATAAAGAATCTACGGCTTCAAGCTTCAGCGACCTATCCTAGGTCATAACCCGCTTCTAGTACTTAACCTAGGTCGTAACTCGGCAGCGACCTATCGCTTGAACGACCCAAAGAAAATGGCCTGTGTACGTTAGGTCGTTCGCGACTTATAGAAGCATACGAGTTAAGTCGTTCGCACTCTTCTTCCGCGACCTTAGAGTTAGGTCGTTCACGACCTAAGCTTTCTTCACGTTGCACTGCATTTTTAGGTCGTAAATTCCCACTAGATCGTGTCCGACCTAAACTGTCAGCTCGCCAACCCTCTTCGTTAGGTCCACAGTCCTTAGGTCGTATACGACTCATCCTTTCCAAACGACCTAAGATTTCGTTAGGTCGTGGACGACTTATAACTTCCTCCTTAGGTCGTGGACGACTCATAACTTCCTCCTTAGGTCGTGGATGACTTAAGTCTTGAGAATTCAAAGGCTGCGCTGCATCATCCTCCCCAGGTTGAGAAAAATTCATCCTCGAATTTGTAAATTCTTCCTCATCGGATCGTTCATCCCCATAATATGGTACGTGATGCTTAACATTGAACACGTCAGAAGTGTACACATCTTCAGGCAGCTTCAACTTATAAGCATTTTCATTAATCCGTTTCACGACTTCTACAGGACCAATTTTCCTAGCTTTCAACTTGTTATAAGCGCCTACTGGAAAATGATCCTTTGTTAACATAGCATATACCATATCTCCTTTATTAAACTCAACATTTCTTCGCTTCAGATCTGCAGATCGTTTATACTTCTCATTTGTTTTCTCCAATCGTTCCTGAACGATTTTATGACATTCAGTCAATCCATCAACAAAATCTACAGCTCGTTTTACCGTCCCCTTCGGTTGTGGTACTACCGTTAAGTCCAACGGTCCCCTGGGTAAAATAGAATATACAATCTGAAATGGACTGAATCCCGTACTACGATTCAGTGCATGATTATGAGCAAACTCTGCCTGGCATAACTTCATGTCCCAGCTCTTCAGATTATCTTTCACCAGACATCGCAATAAATTCCCCAGCGATCTGTTAACCACCTCCGTTTGTCCATCAGTTTGTGGATGGTAAGCGCTACTAAAATTCAGCTTCGTTCCGACCAACTTCCACAAACTTAGCCAAAAATTACTCAGAAAATGAGTATCCCTATCAGACATAATAGATTCCGGCAATCCATGAAGTCGATATATTTCTTTGAAAAATAACTGAGCAACATGAACAGCATCCGCCGTCTTCTTACAAGCAATAAAATGTGCCATTTTCGAAAATCGGTCAACCACCACATAAATGGAATCGTTTCCCCTTTGAGTTCGCGGTAACCCGAAAACAAAATCCATACTCACATCAACCCAAGGCTTAGTTGGTACAGGTAACGGCATATATAATCCAGCATTGGTCGCAGTTCCTTTCGACACCTGACAGATATGACATCGCTCCACAAACCTTTCCACTTCTTTCCTCATTGAAGGCCAAAAATATGACTGTGAAATCAAATGTAATGTACGGTCTCTTCCCACGTGGCCTTCTTCATGTAGCTCCTTCAGAATCTTCATTCTCAAACTACAATCAGGTATGCACAATCGATTTCCTTTGAACAGAAAAACATCTACCATCAAAAACTCATCCGTCTCTCCCTCCTTGACTTTATCAACAAACTTTGCAAAGTAAGGATCCTCGACAAATAATTCTGGCAACACATCAAACCTCGTTACTTCAACCTTCATTGTTGTTAACAAATGATTCCTTCGGCTCAACGCATCTGCCACACGGTTTGTAACTCCAGATTTATGCTTCACCATAAATGTAAATTGTTGCAAATAGGCAGTCCATGATGCATGTCTTGCTGAAATCTTGTCTTGCCCTTGTAAATGCTTCAACGCCTCATGATCAGTGTATAGCACAAACTGCTTGTGAAATAAGTAATGTCTCCAATGTTTAATGGCTTGCACAACAGCATAAAATTCCACATCATACGTACTATATCTCATTTTCGCTCCTGATAACTTCTCACTGAAATATGCAATAGGACGTCCCTTCTGACTCAACACTCCTCCAATGCCAACCTTGGATGCATCAGTATGTAGTTCAAACAATAACTGAAAATCAGGTAATGCTAAAATTGGCGCTGACGTCAAAAGTTCTTTGATTCGTTCAAAAGCAACCCCTGCTTCCTCCGTCCATGCAAACTATTTACCCTTCATACAATCAGTCACAGGCACCATCACATTACTAAAGTGTGGAATAAACCTTCGATAAAATGAAGCCAACCTATGAAAACTACGAACTTCCGTTATCGTTTTGGGTTGCGGCCAATCTCTGATAGCTTCAACTTTACTTTGGTCAACCTGTATTCCTCCCTCCGATACAACATACCCCAGAAATAAAACACTCCTCGCCATAAAAACACATTTCTTCGTAGCAGCATAGAATTGTTCTTCGCGAAGAATAATTAACACTTTCTTTAAATGTTGAACATGCTCCTCCGTACAAACACTGTAGATCAGAATATCATCAAAGTAAACCACTACAAATTTCCCAATGTACGGCCTGAAAATTTGGTTCATCACCCTCATGAATGTACTCGGTGCATTCGATAGACCAAACGGCATCACCAGCCATTCATACAATCCTTCCCTCGTCTTGAATGCTGTCTTCCATTCGTCCCCTGGTCTAATTCGTATCTGATGATAACCACTTTTAAGATCAATCTTCGAAAAAATCACAGACTCACTGATTTGATCTAACAGATTATCAAGCCTCGGCATCGGAAATCTATATCTGACCGTTATCTTGTTCAATGCTCTACTATCTGTGCACATCCTCCACGTTCCATCCTTCTTGGGTACCAACAAAGCTGGCACTGCACAAGGACTCAAACTCTCCTGAACTCGCCCATGTTCCAGTAATTCCTCCACATGTCTCCTTAACTCTTCGTGTTCCCTTGGACTCATCCGATAGTGTGGTCTATGAGGCAATGCAGCACCTAGCACCAAATCAATCTGATGCTGTAGTCTCTAAGCGGTGGTAACTCCTTTGGTAACTCCTCTGGAAACACATCTTCGAATTCCTCCAAAACTGGTTTCACTTCCTCAGGAACTTCAGCAACTTCACTGCTTTCATGCCCAATCAACATAAAAACTTCAGGACTCTCCTCTATCTCTTCCACGAATTCCTTCAAGGACAACAAGGTTTTCAATTCCTCAATTTCCTCCAGCTTGTTCTCATTCTGCTGTCGCTTTTTCGGAACTAATGTGATCTTCGTGCCTTCGAACAAGAAACTGTAACTATTCGTTCGACCATTATGCTGTACTTCCCGATCGTACTGCCACGGCCTTCCCAACAGCAAATGGCAAACATCCATGTCAACCACGTCACACCAAACCTCATCCTTGTATTTCTTTCCAATAGAAATTGGAACATGAGCTCGCCTCTCTACCTTTACTTCTCCTCCTTTCCTCAACCAAGCAAGTTTATATGGACTAGGATGTTTCTTCGTTTTCAGTTTCAACTTTCTCACAGCTTCCGTTGAAATGATATTATCACAACTCCCAGCATCAATGACAAATTTACAGACCTTTCCCAAAATAGTGCATGTTGACTGAAAGATGTTACTCCTCAACCAACTCGACTCTTCCTCCTGCTTCGGGGTTAAACAAGACCTTCGTAGCATCAGATTACATCCCTCGTCTCCCGACACTTCTTCCTCCTCATCACGCTGTGAATTGAGAACTTCTTCGACATCCTCCACTTCAACAATCATAGTTCTCTTCTTCGGTTTTGGACATTCGCTGCTCTTATGACCCACTTCCTGGCAATTATAACATTTGAAATTGGTATTGACTTTAGGTTTAGCCACTTCATGAACAACTGGCTTATTCAATGCTTTAGGAAGATTAGAACTACTACCCGCTCCTTTGTTCTGCCCCGTAAAACTTGGAAACACACCTCCCCCACGTCTCCCTTGTTTCTCCCAAGCCAACGCCTTTTGATGTGCCTCGGCCACAGATTTGGGGTCGAACATGTTCACCATATCTTGGATCTGTGCTCTAAGTCCACTGACAAACCTCGCGGTCAATTTTTCTTCTCTTTCCATGATATCATTTCGAGCAATTAACTGGTAGAACTCATCTGCATAATCAGCAACCGTCTTCGTTCCTTGCCTCAAGTTCTGTAATCTCTGATACATTAGTGATTGGTAATTATAGGGCAAGAACGTAGCCTTCATCAGTTTCTTCATTTTTTTTCAAGTAACAATTTTTGACTTCCCCATCCGATCTCTAGTAAGTTTGGTTTGCTGCCACCATGCCATAGCTCTCCCCCTCAGTCTAGTAGCAACCAACTTCACTTTACGATCCTCCGGAACCTCCTTGAAGTCAAATATTTCTTCAACATAAGCTAACCAATCAAGAAACTCCTCGGCTTGCATACCTCCTTTGAACTCTGGAATTTCAGTTTTCATTCCAGACTCCCACTTGTGATCATACTCCGACTGATTTCTTCCTTGACCTCGTCCTCGTTCATGAACACTACCACCATCATACTCTTCTTCAAAATCTGATGTATATCGATGTCGATCCTAACCACCAACATCTCTACTACCATCCCGTCTTCCACCAACATCCCTTCTATCTACATTCCTCCGTTCTCGATCATTCACATTCCTATCACGTCTTCGATCATCATTATTTCTATAACAATCTCGACTCGCACTTCTATGATCATTATCAACACTTCTCTCCCGATTGGAATGTGGTGAGACTCTACTTCCCCCATGGTTAGATTCAGGTGATACCCTTCTCCGATTTTGATTCATCTCTAACATCATCTTCTCTAATCGTCCAATCCCTTCATTAAGCTTTTCACAAAAGTTTTCATTAATTTGTTGCTCCATCTCATCAGCTTCTTCTCTTCTATATAAAGCTTCTACATTTTGGTGACGATTAGCTCTTCTCGGTGGCATGGTTGATTCTTCAAAACTTCGCAAACACTTCAATTCTTGGTTTGGACAAATCAAAAGATACCAAATGATGTACACGACTTAACCCGGCCTCGCGACTCAACTTGGCTCGGCTCAATTCAAATTCTCTTGGCGCGCAAAACCACCCTCGCGCAAATCCAAACACCTTTCAACTTTTGATCCAAAAAGAAATGGATCGAAAACTCCCACTTTGTTGCAATTTGCGATGAACATGATGAACAACAACTTCTCGGCCTTGAATGATATTGCTCGGCTCGACTTGATCTCTTCAAACTTCTTCAATAAGAATTGGCTCCAAGACTCGATTTAGCTATGATTGGCTAAAACAAGCTATGATACCAAACTGACGCAGCAGCGGAAATAACAAAATGATGATACGGTGAAAGTAGCGATCGATGGAATAAAAGATACTGAAAGGCCAAAATCCGTTGATCAAACGATACCGGATTCTAGCTATCTCAAACACGTTGATAGCGCACTATACCGTGTTTAAAGATCTACGATTCTTCGGACAATGATCTAGCGCACTAGATACCGTGAATCGGCTTCAGCAATCGTTGAATCGAGCGCACTCGATTATCCGAGAGTGGAGATAGGAGATTACACTCGACTACCAATTTGGATGGAAGCACAAAGCTAACAAAACGAAATTTTATTTCAAATCAACTAACTTTCAAATGTACAACACACGCCTATTTATAGCATTTACAATCCAGACCCTTAAGTCGTTCACGACTTACGACTCATCATAGGTCGGCAGCGACCTATCAACAGCAGCGACTCAACAGTACACAACAAATATTTACAACACTTAGGTCGTATACGACCTAACTACTCACGACTTAAGAAATATACAACATATACAACACAATATCACGACATACAATTCTCACGGCTTATACAGAACGATCTAAAAACATACGACTTAACAAAATGTTTAACGACTTAAACCAGCTGCGACATAACATCCTCTGCGACTTAAAGAATCAACGGCATAGAGTAAAACGACATAAAGAATCTACGGCTTCAAGCTTCAACGACCTATCCTAGGTCGTAACCCGCTTCTACGAATTAACCTAGGTCGTAACTCGGCAGCGACCTATCGCTTGAACGACCCAAAGAAAATGGCCTGTGTACGTTAGGTCGTTCGCGACTTATAGAAGCATACGAGTTAAGTCGTTCGCACTCTTCTTCCGCGACCTTAGAGTTAGGTCGTTCACGACCTAAGCTTTCTTCACGTTGCACTGCATTTTTAGGTCGTAAATTCTCACTAGATCGTGTCCGACCTAAACTGTCAGCTCGCCAACCCTCTTCGTTAGGTCCACAGTCCTTAAGTCGTATACAACTCATCCTTTCCAAACGACCTAAGATTTCGTTAGGTCGTGGACGACTTATAACTTCCTCCTTAGGTCGTGGACGACTCATAACTTCCTGCTTAGGTCGTGGACGACCTAAGTCTTGAGAATTCAAAGGCTGCGCTGCATCAGCATGTTGCTCAGCGCTTCTTTCCTCTGCCTCCCTTTCCACCCTTTGTTGGAAGCTTCTGCATTGCTTCAGGAGTGCTATCTCTGTCGGTGATATCAATGAACACTTCGGTGGCAATGTCCTCTTCTTCCTCTATCGTCTTCTCAAAAGAGCCTCCCTTCCCTTTGTATTTCCGTGATTTCCGAGAGCTATTTGAGGCCTTGATCGCCTCCACCTTTTCCTTCTTGACAGTAACCAGATCATGTTGAATCTTCTGTGGCTGCTCCATCTAAGTTTCCTGCTCCTTGGCCTTTACTGCTGTTATATCGCCTTCCAAAGACACAAAAGCATCTTCCAGGCCATGGAGTGTGGCTATCTTTTCGGCTTTCGGCTCTGATTGCGAGACAAATGCGGACGTAGAAACTTGAACAGGAACAGAAACAACCACGGAGGAAGTGGACATGGCGGCGGGTCCAGGCGTCAAAGAAGCTGGCACGTCAACAGGGAAGGTAGATGGACCTATAAGATCAAAAATGAAAGCATTAAATTCCTATTGCTCTTGTGGCGTAAGTTGGAAACTCCAAAGTTCGGACGAAGCAAGAATATTACCTGCACCAGAGGAATGATCAAGAATGTCGACCTTAAACTCACCACCTTCACCCTTTTTTGATGGCTTCACTACCTGAGGGAGAGTTTCAAGTCTCGAACTTTTTGGTAGGTCGTGACGCTGCTCTAATGGTTCGCCCATGCTAGAAATAAAAGGTTTGGTGAGCGCTTCGGCGATAGTCGTCAAAGCGGCATCGGTGGCCTCCGGCTCTCTTTCAACTCGAAGAATTTCCCAGCCCTCGAGCAATGCTTTCTTTGACTCTTCATTCAGTTAAGCGTCCTCCAACTCCTACTTGGTTTAGACATTGCCACTATCAAAAAAGTGGGACAAGACTTCTTACCATACTAGAGCAACAGTGCATGGGAACTTCGAGCCTAGATAGCTGAGACTTTCATGATGCAACAAGGAGTTAACATAAAAATTCAGGATGGTTGCATCAAGCTTCTTCATCTTTCTTTCAAAGGCATTTTGGAACTCCAAATAACCAGCTCTCATGGCAGCTTTCTCAACTTCAGCGGTAGAATTATCAGCACTGAGCTGTGCGACCTGAGCCTATAACTTGGCAATGATCTTGGCCTGGTCAAAAATAGTTTTGTTGTGCCCTTCGAAGATGAGGTCATGATCAGCAATAGTTTCCCGTTGAGCCTCAATCGTTTCGTTGTAGGTAGTCACTTCTTGCTTTAATTTCTCCTCCTCTACGTGAACCTTTTTTATTTCGTCTTTGTAAACGATTTCTATTCGGGTATGGGCTTCTTTCACCTCTTTTAGCAAGTTAGCATTTCTCTTGCTCTCTTCCAATGCTGCTGCTTTCTCTTCCTCCAACAGCTTAATCTTGGTGTCACGATCGGCCAATGCCCTCTTAAAGTCATCCTTCTCTAATTCGAACGAGAGGATCTCCTAATAATTATTGCAATTCATATCCGCCAATTGTTTATAGAGTTTCACCCATCCTTCGGCTTGTTCTAAGTCACTTTGAATAGCCTGGAGATGTGGCATGTATCAATCTTTACGGACTGGGTGCAAATCACGATCGAACTTAACCCACTTCAGCAACCAACCAGGAAGCGTTGCCTCAAGTTTAGGGGGGCCGAAGGAAGGATGTAGGCAACTCTCTGGTGGAGGCGAGAAGCACTAAGGGCAGCAGTAATAATAGAAGATGACGAAATATGAGTCGAAGGCGGAAGCGGGGCAGAAGTAATAGGAATTTCCTGACCCACATAAGCATGTGCTGGAGCAAGCTCTAAAGAATGAGGGCGATGGTCAAACTTCGACCTTTTCGATGGTTCATCCCTTTCTTCAAAAGATCTCCTCTTCTCATACCCACCTAAAAATGATCGGCTTCGATCTCTTTCTTCCTGGTGATGGGTTTCAGGTTCAAGTTCTTTCCTCCTCTTATATTCCTCATCCATTTCTCGAAATTGATGACAGCCAGAGGTGCGCTTGGAATACCGCTGTTAGTCATTAAACTCCTCGAAGTCATCGTAGAAACTCATCCTCTCATCATTTCTGGCATAAAACATACACAAAAGATTTCAGAAGCATAAAAATAAACACAACAAGAATGAAAGAATGAATGGAAATGAGTGTAATCCTGTTGGAATGTGTAGTACATTTCTAATATAGGCCTAAAACATCATCATGAACCAGGATGGAAGGCCATCATATGTGGAATCGGACTAACTTTGGCTGTTGTGGGTGGAACCGGGCTAACTTCTGGCGCGATATCACTCGAGCGGGGAGTCGCCATATCAAATTTAAAATCTTCTTTCTTGAGCTCATCAAAGTCAACATAAACTTCGCTGAAATCCCCGACCCCACTCCGACATCTTTACTTGGAGAGTATCGATGCCTTTTGGACATTGGAACTTTGCCTTTATTACTTATATCAGGGAGAGGTGGGCTCGGAAGAACGGGGCTCATACCCGGAGTTTCGTCACACGATTCAGAGTCCTCATCATCAGATTGTACGAAGATATCATCACTTGTAATAGGCTCGTCGCCACTACTTTCAAACTCTCCTTCTTCCTTTTTCGAGTCCAATGCAGCCTTGCCTTCTCTTTGTTTGAACTCCTCTTTTGCTTCCTCCAGAATTGGAGGCATTCTAACTGGGCTGCTTAATCCAGTCACAATGGCGTCTCTTCCCTCGTGGGCCTCATCTGTTAATCTTTCGGACGGGCTCTCTCTCCCCTTAGAGGTGCCTTCCTTGGAATCGTGGAAGGAAGAAGTAGATCTCGTACAAACCTTGGATCGAGCAGAAGAGGGAATTTCAACTTGAATGGCAGATCTACTCGAAGCCAGCAATCCATATCAATGCAAGTTTTCATCAGTTAGTAATACTTTAATGCTTCTCTCCTCGGCATCGATAGCCTTTAAAGTCTAACAAACTTCATCGAGAGCCACATCTCTATTCGTCCTTGGAATAACTGCAAGAGACATACGGCTAATTAGTAACTTCATTGCAACGCATCGGAGCTTGATTAAAAAAAAGGAACTTACCCCCTATCGTCCAACGGTGATTGAACCCCTTGAGGCATCTAACAAAGAAATATTGCATCTTGAATTGTGACAAGTTGCTTTGCAAGCACATGATGATTTTCCAGTTTCTTTGGGCTTCGATTATGATCAAGGAATGGCAGTCATCTCTCCTCTTGAATGACAGAAAATACCGTAACTCATCAAAATTGGGAGCGCGGTTAAACGTCCGCATGAATAGAACATGAAGGCAAGTCAGGATGGCGTAGCCATTTAGATGAAGCTGAAATGGGGCAATGCCCATGTTCGAAAGATTCTCACGTAGAAAGTCATTAAAGGGAGGCATAGATCCATTCAAACACATGTATCGGTGGCAAGCGGTGTACCTCGGGGGAGGCATATGAGCGAATCGTTCTTCTTTGGCACACGTACATCCTCTTCTGGAATTCCGTGTTGCGCACAAATGTTATGAAGGACCTTGGCAGAAACCACCGAAGAAGCTCTCTCAAGCGGATTAAGTAGAACTCTAAAGTTAGGAGGCGTTCGATCCACGATTGGCCCAACCGGGACTAACTGGCCATACTGAGCTTGTGAATTGGATGATGACTCAGCTTCTGAGATCACTGGGCTTCCCTTGCTTGACTTACATGCATGGATGGCTACTTCACTCTAAAGTATAGAACTCGCGTCCGAAATGGTCAGGTAAATCTATCCTAAACTAATAGCTTCCCCTACCACACTTGAATTCCTAAGAAAAATTAGCTTGTAATTGACACATCGGATTTCAAATGTGAACTAGGGCATGTGCAGTGTGCTATCTATATGGGATACACTTGGTGCCCGAAACATTGCAAACGCTCTATCCCGTGTAGATAGTTCGCTTGCAGTGGAAGAAGAAAAGAACTTCCCATGTCACTTTGTTTTCTACTTTTGTTTCTACTTCCTATACACTTACCCATTATCGATCAATGATCGATAACGGATCCGTTGTCCGAAGCGACACAGAAAACTCTTCTCACTATATGGACACCAAGCGTGCAACAAGCAAGCAGGATAAGCCCTAATGCTCTGGAAGAATTGGGATCGACTAGTGATATGTCGTGCGGTAACATCTATGAAACTGGGAATAACTCAATTCTAGTCTAACGGGCGAAGATAGTGAAACGCATCAAGCATTAGGCCAAAGCCCGAATGTCATTCTGGGAGAAAACTCAAGATTCGATTGGCCATCTGCACCCGTCAAACCGCAATCAACTCGAACTTCTCGCGACCAACATTGCAAATGGAAACACGTTATCAAATCATTACACAAACACAATAATTAGCAAACCTATTAAGCAAACCCACCTCTGACTTAATTCAAGGACACAAGGGTGATCGAAGACGTAGAATCAACATGACGAAGAGGGATCGCTAGCGGGCTAGGAGATGAATTGAAAACGGTCTAAAGGCGAGCTAGGGTTTTGGATTAGGAGATAGATCGACTAAGATTTTGATGAGCAAGAGGATTGGATCGCTGGTAGCAACGAGAATTGAATCGCACAAGTATTTGGATTGCGTGAAGAGGATGAAGAAGATCGGCTTGAGTAGGTAATCAGGTAGGTACAAGTGAGTGGGAAGGTCGGCCCATAAGAGTATATATTGGAAAATAAGAAAGTAGAGTGAAAATTTTCCTAAGGCACTGGGTCGCTCGCGATCCATCATGGATCGCTGGCGACCCATCTTTGTCAATAGGTCGGGTCGCTAATGACCCATCGTATATGGATCACTAGCGACCCATAACGAGGGAGAAATTTTTTTCTCTACTTCATCCTACGACATTTTTCCATCGTTTCGAAGAATTTCGGGAAACTAAGTGGAGAAATTTGATCTGTTATGGCAAACAATAGCAGTCAAGACCAAAGCCAGATGACCAACAGCATGACCTACCATGTATTCGTAAAACTCTAATGCAACCACTCGAAAATCGACGGACGGATTTAAGGGCGATAACTTCCAAAGCACGCCTTGTTTACAACGAAGATATACTCTGGGGGGAAAGTGTTATCTGGGTTTTCAACCCAACAGTATCCAACACGAGACAGAATAATCTCGTGTTATCATAATGGTTCAGAACTTAACCGGAAAGGCTAAGACAAAAAATTAACGAGAGCCGAGCTATATTACTAAGGCAACTACTGGGATCGACTAAACCAAGTGGCAAGCATTCTTTCAGCCCAATAAGCAGCTGAGCATAAAAAACTAGTAAATTGTCATCGAAACGGAACAATGGCGACACAAGACCATGGTAACATCCCAAACTCCAAACTCTAGAAAATTTCCTAAGTGATTGGATTGTGACCCATAACCTATAGATCGCTAGCGACCCATGCCTATCCTTGAACCTTCAAATAAGCTAGCTAAGTAGGCAATGGAAAAGGAGCCAAGTCACAAGCTCACACACGAGCCAAATCTATGGGTTGCCAGCGACCCATAGACCATGGGTTGCCAGTGACCCATTGTTTTGGCTCGGATCGCGAGCTAGGCCACTTCAAGGTTGTTCCCTACCTACCCGCAAGCAGTTGATGAAGTGGTTGGGCCCAGAAGCTCTCTGATCTCTATAAATACCATCCTACCTGCAACATAAGCGGGATCTTCTCCAGACTGGTTGCTGAAGCTCTGCTAGAATTGTTCTTCACTCTCTACCTCATTCACAATAGTCTCCAAAGGGATTCACTGTGATTCTCCAATGGATTCAAACTCTGGGATTCAATCTACTTGAATACAATCAAAGTCTTGTAATCAAACACTTCATGTAACAACAATCAGTCATAGTAAAATTATAAAATGGACATAGGCTTCATTAACAGCTGAACCACTATAAAAATTCTCTGTCTTTTTTCTTTTACTGCTCTTTTCCTATATCTATGATCTATGATATAGCTCTATCAGAATAGGGCTGGTGCTTTCAAACTTAAACCAGGGTGTTGATCCATTTTTTGGGTTAACAGTTATTAAATGTGTGATTGATGTTAGTTGTAATTATCATGTATGTTTGATGTTTGATGATGATATCACATTTTGATGAGTGTGTGATATTTTACCTTTATTACTACTAGTTGATGGGTAGTTAATAATGGTTAATTGATGATTGATTTATTTCACTATTGTGGGTTTCTTAGCACACATTTGATGGTTTATATTTACATTGGTGATGCGTTACTAAAATTGATGACTAGTATGTTTGTCAATATATTTGTATTTTTATTTTCTTGTTTGACTATTGGGATTATCATTGAATATTTTTTATGATAGAATGCCATATGCTATTATTATTATTATTTTGGCCTCATATGATGTTTTATTGAGATGGATGAGTAGGAATACTATTTATTTGCTTTTACTATTTGTGTTGGTTGAATTGGCTATGATGGTTGCAATGGTTGCATTGATTGCACAATTTGTGATGGTTGCAATGACTGTATGGATGCCATGGTTGCAATGTACTAATAAGTATTTAAATGCAGGAGAATAGCAAAAAATATAACTACGTGAGCTTTCCCCCCAAAGGGGTATGTAGGCAGTCTGTTTTTATGTAATAGGTACCGAATCCCTTAGGTTGGGTTAGGTATATAGGGTTAGACGTAGTCACAACATAGTTAAAACTTTTTCATTATCAAATATGTGAAAGAAAGAAAAAGTAGGAAAAGGAAGTATCTTAGGTTGTATGCTGCATTCGTTGGTTGTCTACCTAAGATTATTTCTTATGTACCATTGTTTTATTGCTTTATAAATAATTAATGTATAAAAAGATTGAGATGATTTATCTATTTAATATACATTGTCTGTCATATAGTGATATGTACATTATTTATTTTATTCCACTGTGAGGTTTTTTATGTTCACCTTTTTAGACTCTTTTTAATTTTATATACCCACGGTTCACTACCTTTAACATTTGAAACTAGTTGTAAGCATATTTTATTGGCATTTATAATTATTTTTAAATGTTAAAAATAGTGGTTCATCGCACTTGGTATCAGAGCATAGGTTTAACGACTCTCTGTGCATTGGGTTGGTTTGACCATTAAGTTAAAATGATTTACACTTTAGGTTAGGTCATAATATAAAATGTTGTGTTTTGATTGCTTATTGTATGCTTTGTGCGTATCAGTTGTTTGTTTAACCACCATTACCTCACCCTCAAATGATGTTTATTTATGAGGACCCTTGTGCGAAAGATAAGTAAAGTTGAAGTGATGTAAGATGAACGATTACAAGAGAGGTTAAATGTTCAGTTATAACCCGAGTAACATCCACACATGATATTAGATTATAATTGAAGCTCACCTTAATAAGATGGAATTTTTTTTAGGTGAATAATATTTGTTTTTAAAATATATGTAAAATACATTTTGCTATTAAAATATTTATTAAAAAGGAAAATGCTTATTTAGACGTAAACGTGATTTGTTGAAATTTTTGATGAAAATAAAGTATTTAATTATGAAAATAAAATATTTTTGTGAAGATATTATTATAAGGAAAAGTGAATATTATACAAATATTTTGTTTGAAAGCAGTTTTAATAAAAATTGTGTTCTGATTAGGTATTGAAAGTTGAATTCTGGCTTTGAAAAAACATTTTTGAATGAGAAACTTTAATTGTTTTGGAAAACATCTTTTGGAATATATAGTAGAATTATGATTTAGAAATGCTTTCTTAAAAGTGGAAAAAAAATCTAAGGAAAGATAAATTATTGTTGATAAATATTTTATTTGAGATCATTTTTAGGAAAGAATGTTTGTTATAAAATATTATATTCCGATAGAAATGTTTTGATAAGAACATCTTAGTTAAAATTATTTTAATTTGAAAACATCCTTTGAAAAGATATAAGTTAAAAGGTATTTTTAACCACATTAAGATTTAAAATGTCTTTTTGCCGAAAGTACTTTATAGGGGAATATCCATGAGAACCCTTATTTTAAAGGAAAGAATATTTTATTAAAACATTATTTATAATAAATATTATATGATTTGAAGAAGATTTACTTTGAAAATACCTTACAGAAGTGTTATTTCCCCAAAAGGAGATTACAATTTGAAAGAACTATTTTCTCAAAAGAAGTATTTTAAAATAATATGGTGGAAATATTTTTATCTGATGAATTATTTTATTCTTGGAAATTTTTGAAAATAGTTTGACAGTAGTATTTTAATCTAAAAATCATGTTTTTAGTTAAAGAATAAGATAAATTATTCATTTGTGAGAAAAGTTTTATCAAAATAGCATACTTCATTTTTGAAAACTTTAGTTTGGAAATTAGTTTTGGTTGGGGAGAATTTCACTTGAAGGGTGCTCTTTGATAAATAATGTTTTAAAAGTAAAAATTTTTAGGTAATGAGTTTCGGGTGAAAAAGAGCTAATTTGAAAATTATTTATTTGTGAATATAGTTAAGAATATATTATTAAAAACGATGTGTTATAAAATATCTAGTTTTAAAATACTTGAGAAAATATTTTACTAAAATGTGGATGATTTTGTTTGGAAGTAAATGGTTGAAAAGGTAAAATATTTAATTGAATAACAAACTTGAAGGTGTTTCTTAAAAAGATATTTGACTAAAAAGATGTTTTATTTGAGAATTCTAATTGAGAACTATAAAACTAGACTTTGTAACATAGGGTGTAAGATGATTGGGTAAGATGAGTTTTGAGATTGCTCGACACCCATAATGACGATGTTACCTTTTTGACCATTGAGCGTGATGTCCCCTAATACACTATAAGGACGTCTTATTCGTTTCCTGAAGAGAGTTGGGATGTGAAGAAGATACCCTCTTTGATGTGTTGGATAGTGAGCTTTTTGTTGTATTGATTTGTTTTGGTTGAATTGTTTGTATTTACTTGTTTTGGTTGAATTGTTTGTAATTAAAATTTCACTGCTTACTTCCCATATCTGCTTATAGAATTATACTACGCTCATTTTGATTAATTCCTTATGTTTGTATTATGTTGTTGACTACTTGTTTTACTATGATTGATTTTAATTATTTGGTTGTTTACTTGCTTGTTTTGCTTATTGTGTGTTCATGTGTCTGCTATGTAAGAAAATATTATGATGGAGTAGTTTTCCAATGTTGACTTTATTTGGGTTTACATTTGGGAAACAAGTAAGAAGTTAAGGGGCATATTTGATTTAGACATGGTGGAATGACATAGTTTCCTAAGATGAGGATGACTAGATATTCATATTGACTAAGAGATGTGAATAGTTTAGTAAAGATAAGTAGTAGTGATTAGAGGATTTTAGTGACTAAAGGCTTAATGGATACCATCGAGGAATAAAGGATAGATAGGAAGGTGGGTTCATTATATGGGATTTTAAAACACATATTTCAAAACTTATCACATTTTAAAAATAAAGAGTTTCTATTTCAAAGAACAATTTGGTTTCAACATAAAACGATATTTTCTCAAAATTTAATTTTGAGTTAGATCAAATTGATGGAAAATATTTTGAAAAACTATTTTATAAATTGATGGTGTATTTTTGGAAAGGAAAAGATTTTTGTTTTGAAAGGGAGATGGAAAATTTGATTTGAAAATAAAAATGTTTTGGTAAATTTTTGGATAATTGGAACTCTCCTCGCTAGTAGGCCCTTTTTTGGTACTTTGGGTGGATCCCGTTCACTAGATGGAGAAATCATTATAAAAGGATTGGAACGCCATGACTCTATGATTCAATGATGTTGGAATCTTGATGATGATCCATGAGGACAAGTTCTAGGATGCGAGTTTGGAAAGTGGAGCTAGGATGTGCTCTATTATGGAAAATGGAATAAGGACAAGTTCTAGGATGCAAACTTGTGAAGTGGAGCTAGGACGCGCTCTACCATGAAAATAGAACTAGGACGAGTTCTACTATGGAAAACAAAGGAAACAAATGGAGAGAAATAGGGGTTAGAGACGTGTATAAAGGGATCGTTGATATTCAGAGTGTTTCGAAGTGTGCTCCTAAGCAGGGGTATGTAAGGAAACTCACTGGGTATTAGGATATGTATGCCAGATCTAAAACGTGATCCGTATACCCTGACAGCTAGGACATTAAGTTTAGTTTCCAAGCATATGAGTAGCTTGGGTTCAAGCACCTAGAAACCATGACTTTTCCATCAGTCTCTAGCATAGGACAGTCATATGAGTTATCATATATCCAATGCATACAAATGATGTGAGGATTGATGCAGTTGCAGTGTGAGTGGAAGACCATATTGTCTTAAGAATGAGACTATTAGGAAGCTCATCGACAATTTTGAGGATATGCATACTACGACGGATATAAAGTCAGCATATAAATTAACACAAACATTTTACTAGATGATAGGTTAGTGTGGTGATAGTACGATATTATTTAGAATTTGTGCTTTGTTTTGAGTTATGATAACTATTAATTTATATTCATTTAACTGCACATGCATGTTTGGATCAATTTATGCTTTGTTGTGTACGTTAATTGTAGTCAATTATGGTTGAATTATAAAAGTGCATGAGTTGAATAATCTATGACTGATATTGTTTCACCTTTATTAATGAAGTTGTGACACTCCATATTTTGATGGGAAAATAATATGGGAAATTAAATTAAATTAATAATACAAATACCTTATTGATTAAATTATTAAAGTTATTTAATTGTAAGAGTTTCCTAATCAAAATTTAATTAAGTATGGGACATTTTAGATAGTTAACTGGATGGACCAAAGGCAATTACAACAATTTGGTTTTCCTTGATTAATGAAAGAAAACAAATAAAATTTAATGGAAAGGATTGGTTAAAAGGGAATAAGTTAGTATGTCCCAAATCCACTAACCAATATTCCTAACCCCTCTTTCCGTCTCACTTCCTTCCATCTTTAATTCACAAAACAAAATGAAAATAAACTCTTTAAGAACCAAAGCAAGACCGACCATAACTCAAAGAGGAAGCAATAGACTTCATGCTAGAAGATCAAAGCACTTAATTTTAAGGAGAATGGAAGATTAAAACAAGTTTTCTTAAGCTAGATGAATAAATACTTTCTCTAATACCTATCCTAACATATTAGGTTTGGATTTGACTTTCATATGAATGTTTTGATGAGGTTAAACATGTTTGGATGTTGAATATTATCTTAAATATGGACAAAAATTTAATAATGTGATTTAGTTCATGTTTTAGGGCAAAACAAGGTCTAATTTGATGCAAATAGCATGAAATTTTGATATGATATGATTAATGATGAAATAGAGATAGATTTTTAATTTTATAATTTTTGGGGTTAATGTGAATATTTTATGAATTTCCCAAGTTGGGAAAAGAGGATAATTTTAATTAATTATTAAAAATAATGAAATTTACTATTTTGGCCTAAATTTTGTATATAAGGTTGTATATGATAAAAGAGATTTTTGGTGAAATTTTGAGATTTTTCCCATCAATTTTCTAGTTTATATGAATTATTTAGTGAAGTAAAGTACTAATTAATTTGGGGAAATTAATTAATTTGGGTAGTTTACATTTTCTAAAAATAAACCATGGTGATAAGCAAATTAACCAATAAAATATTGACAATAAAATGAATTTCATAAAAAAAAATTCTTAAGGGGTGTAGTAAATCAATTTTTGGATTTAATCACAAAACTACCATTGAAACATTTTTGACCAAGTAAAATATAATAACCAAGGCTAAAATTTACATTAGGTTAAGAAAAATATGCACAAAAGTAAGAATAGAAAAGTGAACACCACACAGGGATTCCATATTTTAAGAAAGAATATTCGCAACAGCTCATTATAGCCCGCGATGGCCTTAAATATGTATCGCGAAGTTTTAGTAAACATGCAAGTGATGACGTTTTTCATGCTAGGTTGGATAGCACACACCACTACAAATAATTATAGGCAGCGACTTACATTCATCACAAATCTAGCTAAATAAATATAACGCGATGACTCATATATAGTTAGACACGGCTCATGTATATACATACATACATACATACATACATACATACATACATAACGCGAAGGCATGCTTCGGCTTATTATATGCAACAACACCTAAATGTTAACAACTCAAGGTGACAACTCACATTCATTACAAAGTGATCCAATACGATGACATGCCTATATTCAAAGCGACAACTCAAGGCGACAACTCACTTTACAACTAAAAGCACGTGATGACAAATCTTCGCGACAACTTTTTAAAGGTACTAAAATGTAAGAAATGACTTGGCATGGAAATACATACATACATACATAAATACATATATATATATATGTATGTATATATATTTATATATATATTTAACGACGGCATATTTCATGACATCAAATAAACTAGCAGTGATGACTAAGCAAGGCTTGAAGTATGCAAATGAATATTATAAGCGAAGGCTATTAACTTATTAACGCATGCGAAGGCTCTAGTAAACTATGTGCGATAGCTCTATTGAATTTGAACGCGATGACAAGGTAGAAAATAAACATGACGGTGGTATGTGTTAACTTGGGATTACATGTGATCATTAATAATGTTTTAATTAAATGTGACAGCTGCAGAAAGTGCGTGATAACTTGATAGAAATAGCACGAATGGATATATGGAAGATTCTCCGCGAGCACTTGGAGTATAATACGATAAAACTTAGGAAGCTATTAACTGAGGTTAATCGTATAGTTATACTATAAGATGGCCTAAGATTAATCAACTCGTAATGACTATTGATAGTCATTCCATGATAGCTAGGATTAAAAGTTCGAAGGTTATGGGAAAGCTAATAGACAACAAGTAAAATGTAACCTGTAATAACTTGGGAAGCTATAATTCTAAGTAAAATAATAAATACTTAGAGCACTTTGAAAGACAGTTTGCATATGTTATTGAACTATTTCATAGTGATGAATAAAAAGAAATATTTTATAAGAAAAACTTATAGAAATTAATAAATGAATTAAATAAAGGATAAAAATGTTTTATCTAAAGAATACGTAGTGTACACAATTAATTAAATATAAGATAAAGGGTTGAACCATAATCGTAAACATATATCAACTCATGAGTTATTGGATGGCAGTGCACCTTGACTAATACTCTAAAGTCTAATATAATATGGTAGCGAGCCACAGCGAGGAGCTTAAGAAAATTATAAAATTTACATAGGAGTTAAGGAAGAGTGCCATGGCAGAGTGCCAAAACATCCGGGGAGGATGTTATAAATAAATCAGCAATGTGAATGATAGTGGTTTAGGGATTAAGAGGGAGCAATTTACACCTAGTAGGGATGCTTACTAGAATGTATTCAGAGTGCTTACATTCAACTTCTTAGGAGAGTCTTGGGGACTTTAGCCAGTATGGCTCCCATAGGGAAATGAGTCAATGTTTTCACCCGGTAATATTGTTATTAAATTAATGATAGGCAAGCCTAGGAAGGTGATCACTAAAATAAGTTAATGACACATAATGAAGAAAGCATAAAACAAGAGATTAGATGATGGATGACGATTGGTTATATGATTTGGTTTATATTTCGGTGATAGGTGTAACAGCCTTAATTTTTATTGATATTATTCAGGAGATTTAATTAGAATATATTAGATAGAATAATGTAGATAAGAAGATTGAGGTTGATTAACAAATTAAATGTTTGTGCTTATTTAAATCAAATGAACTTATAAAATAGTTAAGTGTTAGTTAAAATAAATATAAGGGCATTAGGGTAATTGCCACCTATATTCTCCACCCTTATATCATTTTCTTTAGACCATACACATTCATTTTTATCACAAGTAAAATTTTCACCGGAAGAAAGAAGAGAGCCGGCCATTAAGAAGATAGAAAAGAAGAGAAAATCAATCTAAAGCTTAGGATCAAGCTAGAAGAAATCAATATCAATCAATCATCAATTTCCTTATCCAATCTAAGGTGAATAATAATCACTACATCTCTATTTTTGGTTTTATAATCATATGGTTTTGGATTTAAGGGATAAATTCATTTTTATGATTTATTTAATGATGATATGCTTGATTTATGATTTAAATGGTTTAAACAAGGTTGTTTAAAGGAGATATGAACGATTTTAGGGTAAAACAGAAGTAAAATGATTTGTAAATGCTAGGAAAAAATTATATGTTATGGAAAACATGATTTTGGAGTTGGGTTTCAATTTTTATAATTTTCCAAGCCGTGGAGAATTTATTATGAATTTTCAAAGGAAAATATTGTTATTTGGGTTTGTAAACCCATTTTGGAAAATATATTAAGAATTTGGGCCTAAAATTTTGATACGTTAGATAAGATGTTTAAAGTGAATTTCTGGAATTTCTAGGGATTTTTACTAAGTGATTTAGTATGGAAATTAAATTATTTTAAAAGGAGGACTTAAATGATTCAATTGTTTTGTTAATAGGAAGGGCTTATGTGTTAAATGTTGTTTAGTTTTAGATATGAGAAAATGCGGCAAATTTTAGTAAAATATCTTGAAAGTTTAATGTAACCAATCATGTGTTTAAAAGTGGGCAAGTTAGTTACAAAAAGTCTACTTTATTTGGTAAAAACAACCTTTTGTTCAGAAAAAAGGGTTTCGCCTTCGTTAGAAGGACCCTTCGACTCAGACCTTCCGCCCCCAACCTAGTCAAAACCTCCTAGATCGAACCAGTAAACCAATACACATGGTATCATCCATATGGTATGTAGTGGATTGGAGAAAGGAGGAAGGTAGTGGGTTGAAAGATAGCTTTTCAAGGGGTTGGTTCCTTTGTTTTATTTGGTTTTGAAAGAAAAACGCTTGTCTGTTTATAAAAGGGGTTTCGGCCTAGTCGAAACCTTTGGTTGCGAAAGGTATTTCAAAGAAGCTTTCGAAAGAGAGCTGTTGCCTTTGTTTTAAAAGAAGTAGCTTCCAAAGGAGTTGCTTAGATTTTGTTTAAAGCTTTCAAAAAGGGGTAGTTTCGACCAAGTCGTAACCCTTCTGTGAAACGGTGTCCTTGCGAAGGCATTGTAGGCATCAATGTTGTCGAAAGGTTCAGTTGGTTTATAAATACAAGCCACTTCCTAATGCTTTCGAAAGGTGTTAGGGGTTTCGAAGGTAATGGTTTCGAAGGTAATGGTTTCGTAAGGGGTTTCGAAGCTAACCTTCAATTAATTTACCCAGATGTTTTAATGCTTTCGAAAGGATGGTTTCGACACCATCAACCTTCCTCAATACTTTTTAAATTAAATAATGGTTTCGAAAGAGATGCTTTCTCTTATGTTCACTTTGACCCAAAGATGATGTTTTAAGTATAAACCCAATGCTTTCGAAATGGGGGCTTTCAATGGTTTCGAAGGGTAACCTTCAATGGTTTTCGAAAGCGCACTTTCAAATGGTTTTGAAGCTATGCTTCTATACTTATATGATAATACTTTAACATAGTCGAAAGGATTTGAAAGTGATGTTTTAAAGGATTCGAAAGGATTTGAAAGTGATGTTTTAAAGGATTCGAAAGGCAGGAGCCTTATGTTTTAAAGATGGATCTTTAGGCTTTCGAAGGAGATCGTCTTATGAGATCGAAAGCAAAGGTTTCGAAGGTGTCGAAGGGTTTTAAAACCAAAACACAAATTTTAAAGGAAAAACCCATGGCTCATATAAAGGAGTTTTGAAAGGACTTTACGCAAGTAAATTTGAAAAAGTATTGCCTTGAAAAAAATATAAGTTAAAGGGATTAACTCTGTTTTATATGAAATGTATTTCAAGGACCTTAAACCCACAGGAGTGGTATTGTTAAATTGTTATGATTGCTTCTTTAAATATGAATATATTCACATGCCAACCCATAATTGTATTTTGGGGATAAAAAGGGGTAGAAGAACCAGCTAGGTTAACCCAGTAGTGAATATAAATTGATCAAACTCCTGAATGAGTAGAATTGCATCCAGGGAGTCAGGGAGACCAAAATATAGGATGCCTAAACCTTGAAGTTATCCAGGAGATAGGTTCATAGTAAACCTATGAAAACTATGATTATGTAGTTATTGGAGGTAACCAATAGGTTCATAGTAAACCCATGAAAACTATGTATTGGGTAGGTTGTTAGGGGCAAATTGGCTTGTAGTGAACCCATGAAAACTATATTCGAATTAAGAATTGACATCAGTCAATAGGTTCCTAGTCAACCCATGAACTAGGATAAGAAAGAAGTTAAGGAAAGCATTAGTAGGTTCCTAGTCAACCCATGAAAACTAGGATGAGAAGTGAGTTACTGGATAAATCCATAGGTTCCTAGTCAACCCATGAAAACTTGGATAAGGGGATTAGTTATTCGAATGACAAATAGGTTCAGGGGGACCCATGAATTAATTAAGTTAATTGGAAGGAGCCTATAGGTTCTTAGCAATCCCATGAAAACTATGGATTAGGACAGGATGTTCATGTGTAATGGAGAAGGTTATTAGTAAACACATGAAAACTAATAGGTTAATAGTGACTCTAAATATGATTTATGACAAGGGGTCAACTTAAACTAGGGATGGGAAATCCTAAATGTTTTTATATATGTATATCATCATAATAATTTGAAATGTATGTTTGTAACCATTGTGGATGTAGAAGCACAGTATATGGTTTATAAAGGTTTTAGGTAATAGTGAGGGGAAAACCTATTGCGCTATGCGGCGTGGTCTCACTAGATATCTAAAAGGATTGAGATGTTAGATTATTATTCATACCAGGCTTTATGTATGACTCGAAGTGTTTGTTTTCCCCTTAAACTCTCGGGTACTCAATTGATTTTGAGTAGTTTGAGATTTAAGGTTTTTAGGTTCTCTTCTTAGACAAATAAAGCTTCCAGAGGCATGTAGGTGGCAGTTATTTAGAGTTATCTTTTTCCGCTATGTATTTGGGTGTAAAGGAAAATTTATTAGCCTTACTATATACTTTGACCAACCAAGGAGGCATCTTCATATGTCGCTCTTGGCATATATGTAATAATTATATTTTTCTGAACGTGGTTAACGTTTTTGGATTATGTAATGAACATGAAATGTTTTGGATGGAATGTGGAATATCTTTTGGAATAATTAAATTTTTTTCCATATTCTTATGATCTATGTATCAATGAATCTAGCATCGCTGTATTTGGTCGCCGAGGATTAATAACTATGGATGACTATAGCATCTGTAGCCGTTAGTTTTAGGCCTCCAAGTAGAGGGGACTTTACAATAAGTATAGGAATACTTACCTTGAATTGATAGATATGTTTGACATGATTAGATGACAACTGTAGGGAACACTTATTGACTGGATTTATGCACATGGTTGTTTTCTATGATATATATATATATATGTTTTTTATTGTTGATATATATATATATATATATTGATGCATATTATGTTGTAATGATGAAGTAAGGGGAAACCCATTCCACGTTAGTGGCGTGTTCAAACTATGGATGCTTAGGAAAAAGGTTTTACTCATACTAGACTTATCGTCTAACCCGTGTTTTTATTATTTTCCATAAACTGACAGGTACTCATTCGAGTAGGAAGAGTGTACAGATTAGATTGTTATCTCCTTTGAAGATGAATAAAGATTTCAAAGATGAAGTAGCATGATTGCTATTTAAAAAAGTATTTTGAAATTTTCAATGTGTAAGCATCTTCATATATCGAACACACACTAATCTAATTTTCTTATTATATAATTATGGGACAATTTGGGTTTAATGATGTAATGAATCTTGTAATTCAGATTGATGTAATGAAAAAGATATTTAGTTGCTTTGTTTACTTATTTGTGAAAAAATATATTGAACTCACTATGTCGCTAGAAAATTAGTTCAGTGATGACTATAGCATTATTGTCATCTATTTTTGAGTCTGGAGTAGGAGATGTAAAACTTCGTATTAGAGCTTAGGTTAATGAAACACTTAAGTAAAACAGAGCCAAGTATATGTTAAATAACTAGGAAATGAACACCTTGGAGAAGGGTATAATGAAAACCTTGGGAAGGGTATACGCTATATATAACATATTTGTATATTTATATAGATATATAGGAGAATATATCTACCCCTCTATGATTGTCTCTCTCTCTTTACTTCCATTTCTTATGAACCCTCACTTATCCAGAAGGCAAGAATCTACATAGCCGATGTTTGACCATAGGAAGTGCTAGAGTGAATTCTAGTAGAGGATATGATAATACCTAAATTAATAGCCAGGGAAGGGAAGAGCAGATCTACTGTTTAACAACACTAAATTGAAATAGCATAGCAGTTGAAGAGTGCTATGTGCTATAGCGAGGATTTTACGAGGCATTAACTACACTTGTATAGAGTTCCTTGACTTGAAGCAAGGAGAGATGACTTCGGCAGAGTATATCCAGTGTTTTAATGCTTTGTCGAAGTATGGAAGGAGCATATCAATACTCCGCTGAAGGAGAATGAATAGTTTATTGAATTTCTGAGGAAGGGGTTGAACCACAAGGTAATGGATCATTTGTTGGCTCCTGAAACGATCTCCTTTCTTACACCTAAAGACGACACTTAATACATCCACGGTATTCGTGTGCCGATCATTTAAGTGTCCGAAAGATAGGTCATTGGGGGTGAAAGAAAGAAAAAGAAATAACAGAATCTCACAATACGTGGTGAGTAATATATAATACAAATAAGTCTTTATAAAAAGAAATTATCTTTATTATACACATCCTCGGAGTAAATTAGCCTATTATCAGTCTGGACAGTTATAACAGTCTATCCTTACAATTGCTTATAGATGTAACAACCCAAAATTTAACCCATAATAATTAATTCGTTAATTAATTAAATAATAAAATAACTTTGTGAAATTATCAGAATTGAACACGGGAGTTGCACCATTGTGTTCATGGTAATTTTCATATATAGAACGTCAGAATCTGAGCTAATATGAGCAAGTTACAAATTAAACAAGAATCAAAGGAACAATATATATATATATATAGGAAGGTTGACCAGGTGGTTAACCAACCCTTTAACTAGGTCGACCGGCCGGTCGACCTAGCTAGAAGGGCGGTCGACCCCTAGGTCGACCCGCCTCTTGTTTTGAACGAAGAATTAACGGGTGCGATTTTAACAGCTCATTTGCATTTTTTTGCTCCATCTAGTCCTTCCGTGCTTCCATCTGATAGCTCTTATTCAGCCTAAGACGTGGTTGCATCCTATTCAATCTCCAAATCAAACGGCCTAAGATCCACTTCTACCCCTATAAATAAGACCCTAGGCCAAGCACTTCGTCTCATTTTAAATTTTCTCCAATTCGGTTCACCTTTTCAGGAAGGACCCTAAACGGAATAATTTTTCAAGTAGAAAATCATTTTAAATTAAAATATTTAACAACCCCAAGTGGATCCGGGAAGACCAAAGGAAGAGCTAAGAACCACAAGTGAGTGATTGTAATTATTTTAGATTTTTAAGTAATTTAAAATAATAGAGTTTCCAATAGCTGTAGTTTTTCTATAATTTTGGAATAACTTTTTTTTTACCAGTTTACTTTTAGTTTAGATTTATTTTTTAGTCTATTTCTTTTTAGCTATTCTTTTTAGTTATTTGTAGTTAATTACTGTTAATTATAGCTATACGATTTATTTAAGTTATGTACAATATTTTTAATTATTTACTGTTCTTTATGTTTTATTTACATCCTTTTCTATGTTTGGGATTTTCTTCTGTAATCTTCAGTTTCTTTCTATTTTTCCTTCTTATGCGAGTGAAATAGAATAGATTAAACGCGAATATGGATTAAATAAATAAGGTTACTAAAATTACGGAAATTAAGATGTAAAATATAAAGACTGTAATAAAATGGAATTGGACTAAAATTGAAATATTTGCACGACTAATTATGATGTAAAATTAGGACTAAAAAGATTAAAAGAAGAAGTAGCTTATTTTTTTACTTAGACCTTGGGTTAAGTTAATAAGCACAATTATAACGTAGATTATAATTAGAAACAGAACAAAAGGAGGCTTATTTTGAGGCTTAGAATAAATTAATAAGCAATAATAGCAAGAATGACAGTAGAGGCTTATTTAAACAATTTATACTAAGTTATTAAGTAAAGATGAAAGTAGGACCCGTACCAATAGCATTATGGTATTTCTATGGACACGGTGTCTCACATTAGCCTGAAGTGACATGAGGGCACGCTTATGTTGTAGAAAGGTAAATAAATGGTCAAATAATAGAAGTTCAAATCATGGGGATTTGGACAAGGGGTGCAACTAGATATTGTTTGGATGACGGGCCTGTACCAACAGCATTCCCTATTATTTCGATGGACATGGTGTCTCACATTAGCCTGAAGTGAGATGAGGGCACGCTTATGCTGGAGTAGTGGTAAATAAATGGTCCAATAGGTGGAGCAACAGGTAACATGAGCATAGTGGTGGTCACGCGTGCGGCTTTCAGTTGGTGCTCAATAACCGTTATGAGTTCCATGCACTTAGTAGGTGCCTTTCGTAGGCACTGGTGTCTAAACTTTAGTAGACACATAGTAGAAGGCCGGTCGAAAGAGTAGAATTAGAACTTCAGCCTAATTAAAGTAGGATTGGGAATTCAGCCTAATCAAGCAGCTATCAAGGACAAGTGCAAACAATCAAAGTTATCCAATCATATTAATTTAGCAATAGTTAAATCGTATTTATTTCCAACTCTACCTTTCTTTCTATTTCCTTTATTTCATTTTATAACTAGAACTGTTGCAAAGTCTATTATTTTTACTTTGCTTAAATATGCTAGTAATTACTATCATTCACTAGACTTTTAGTTTGACCCACTCTTCTATTTTTCCCTTTTCCCTCCATAGGCAATCAGGGGCATGGGCGGTAGACTGCAGATCCTTGGAGACTCCTTTGGCACAGATTCTAGCATGTATTCCTTTTCTTAATTTCCAGTTCTTAGTTCTTTTGTTGTACTGGCACTATTTGAGGGATGTTTTGTACTCTTATTTTATTGAGACTATGGTTTTTAATTTCGCAAGACATGTATGGGTATTTTGACATATGATTTATTTAGTATTTGGTGACTTATTTGGTTTTTAAAGTAATTATGAAGTTTTGTTCTAAATAAGTTAATATTTTAACTGTTTTCGCTATTTTTATCTATTTTTGTCTTGTGAATCTTAGTCTCTGCTAGCTTTAGTTATACCTACAACACACCACCCCTTTTATTGTTTCCTTTTGGGTATACTAAGGGATGTGGGGTGTTTCATTTGGTATTAGAGCCTAAGGTTACAGGATTTCTAAAAATTTGTTTTAAAAATAAAGTATTTTCCAAAATAACTTGTTTTAAAAGGTATTTTTAGAAAAGAAATCTTAGAAATAGTTTTCAAGTATAAAAGAGTTTTTATAAAAATCCCCTCAAAGTCCAGTTCAACCTTCTTTCGATTCTTTCAAGCCTAAGTTTCCTTTTCTTTGCATAGTATGGCTGACTGATTCCATAGAGCTATGGTACCAAAGGTGCAAGGGCAAGTGCCCAATACAACACCGGTAGGTGGAAATCCCTTTAATCCACCTACACCAGCCAATTTTTCTAAGCTATGCAAGGACTTCGCTAGCATAGGGGGTGTAACCTTTTTCTGGCATGGAGGATTTCGAGGAAACACAAGCTAGGTTGGAGGATATGGAGCGAACGTTTAGGCGGTTAGGTTTGGAGTACATACAACGAATTCAACCTATATATTGGAAGCTGAAGGGAGAACATAAGGAGGTTCTTATAGGTTCTAAGAAGCAGTCGTGGAAGGACAAGAAAGATTAGGACAAGAGGAAAGAGGAAGGCCCTCAGAAGCAAATCAAGAAGGGAAGGAAGTGCCATAGTTGTGGAATTATTTGTCATTATGCAAGAAAATGCAAGAAAGAAAAGATGAAGGGAAAGTGTTATACTTGCGGACAACTCGGTCACCTGAGTAGGAATTATCCCTGGAGGACAGGACGGGGAGCGAGTGCACCAGCGACACAGGTTCAGGCGTTAGACGCAATACCTTCCAGCAGCATTACAGATAGAGGTAGGAAAGTCACTGTTGAAGGTTTGATTTTTATTTCTGATTTTCCCTATCGGACTCTTTGTTGATTCTGGAGCACCACACTCTTTTATCTCTAATTCTCTAGTAGATTGTTTGCACTTGGACATCTCTTTAGTAGTAGACCCCATTGTTGTTTCAAACCCCAAGGTGGATCAGCACAATTGTCTATGGTTTGTAGGGGTTTGAAAATTTTTATCCTAGGCGTAGAGTTTGACTATGACACCTATGTATTGAGATTTTTGGGGTATGGGATGATTTTGGGAATGGATTGGGTATCCACTTATGGAGCTATATTAGACTGCGAAAGGAGAGTCATTAGACTAGAAACATGCAGCGGTAGGATTCTCAAGGTTTCTTACGACTCGCAAGGGTCAGTCATGTTGAGCTTCCTTTATTCCCTCGATTCATCATCAGCAGGGTTAGATTCGATTCCTTTCGTCAAGGATTTTTCGGACGTCTTCGAGGAGGATAGGGGACTACCCCCTAAGAGAAAGATTGACTTCAGGATTTATTAGACTAATAATGCTAAGCCATTAGCATTACCGGTGATGCACATGACACCTAGGGAGAGGAAGGTGTTGAGCAAGCAGATTCATGAGCTATTGGAGAAAGGCTTCATTAGAAGGAGCATATCAGAGCGGGGTGTGCCAGTCGTCTTTGCTACTAAGACGGATGGTTCCCTTTGACTTTGCGTAGACTATAGAAAAATAAATAGGCTCACAAAGAAGAACCGTTATTCACTGATCTTTTCGACCAGTTAGTTGGCTCTTTGGTATTCTCTTAGCTTGATTTTTCCACTGGATTTCATCAACTTAGGGTCGCTGATGACACCATTGATAAGACCGCATTTAGGACACTCGACTGATTCTTTGAGTGGTTGGTTATGCCTTTTGGGCTAACCAGTGCCCCAGCCTATTTTGTAGATTTGATGAGCCATGTTTTTAGAGATGTCCTAAATAAGTTCATGATGGTATTCGTGGATGACATTTTGGTGTTTTCCAAGAGTATAGAGGAGCATGTTGATCATCTAAAGGAGGTTCTTCATCGGTTGAAAGCAAAATTCTTGAAGTATTACTGTGGTGTAAGGAGGTGAGTTTCTTGGGGCATAGAGAAGGTCTACACATGGTAGGAGTTTGAGAAATGGTTTTGCACACACAGGTTCGGGTTATGAAAATCCAAAGAGTGGTAGGCAATGATTGGAATTGTATAATAGATGCAGTTGATAAGAAAAGAAGAAAACCCAGGTGCAGATAATTATAGATATTATAATTGTTTCATATAAATGGATTTATCGGTAATGCCTCAGAATAAATATAAGCATATAAGAGGAATAGGAATAAAAGACTTTAGTTTAGGTAGGGTACTCCTAAGGTAGTAAGAAGGAAAACCCACTTTATGTCTATCCCAATAAATGGGAATGGTTGAAATTAGAAAGATGATAATATAATTAATAGAATTGAAAATTTTCATTGTCTTTTAGAAAATGAATATGGGGTTTTTGAAAAATGGTATGAAATTTAAAATGGTTTTTATATGATATAAATTTTGTTAAAAATGAGATTCTTTTTGAAGAATTATAACTTTCTAGTTTGTTTGTAGGAAAACAAAGATTTTAAAATATAAAGACCTAGAGTTTATTAAGTATTGAAAACATAGGTTACAACATTTATTGTTGTAATAGATGTTTTCGTGAAAAGTAAAGGGAGTATAGACTATAGCACTATTGTTATTGTAAGTGACTCCCAAGAGAAATGTTTTTACATAGTATATGAGATTTATTAGTATTTATTTAAATCCATACAATAGTATTTTTGGGTTGTAGTAATAGTGTTTTAAGCAACATCCGTTTTAACCCAAATAAATAAAGATAATTTCTAAGAATAGAAATATAGTAATTTGTGAATACGCTTATTATTTAAATAAGTATAAGAAAATGTTTTCTAGTTATGGATATATATTAAACAGTTTTGAAGATGAGTTTTTCTGGGAAAAAATGTGTGTAAGTTAGATATTACAAAATGTCTACCATGGGAGAATATAAGTTAAACACACTTTAATATATTGGGATGAAAAGAATAATGGTATAATTTTCTATGAAACCAATATAATGATTTGTGCAAGTTATAAGGAATACGTGAAGAGATATACAAGGTATGGAAAGCACTATATTTTGTATAACCTATTTCGAAAAAAAAAATTAAGTTCCTTGTAATTTCACATAAACATGAAATCCTCTTTTAAAGGATTCATAGAAGGTTTTAACGTTAATAATTTATCATAAGAGAAAGTAGTTCCAATACATTAAGGTATGAGACAGTTAGGTGTAATAAGAAAATGTTTTGAAAACACATTTTTTAAAGATATTTTAAAAAAATGGTTTGGTTAAAAAGTAAATAAGTTTTTGAAAATGAAAAACTTAATAAAAGTAAAATTTAAAGATCCCAATTTTTATAGAAAGATGCAAAAGTTTTTAAAAGAAAAGAGAAAAAAGTTTTAGACTTAGAATTTGGAGGTTTTCTCCTCTAGGGATGGTAAATAAGGTAAATTCAAAAGGCTGTAAGGATGCAAGTCTAGAAAGATAAAATGTTAAGCAACCAAGTATTTTTGAATTTAATAGAAACTTAAAAATAACACTTATAAAGACAAAGATTTTGGGATTTGATATTTTAAAATTTTAGAAACCTTAGTTTTTTAATTGATAAATACCAAACCAAACTTATAAGTGTGGAGTAGATAGGAGCCATTTCCTAGATATGATGGAAAAATGTGTAAGGCTATAAAGGAGACAGCGGTGATTACTTTTAGAAGTAATAATGGAGGTCCCCGTAAAGTGTATAGGACACTAATGAGAACCTAGGAGTGTTGATTCATGTGTGCAGACTAAAGAAGAACAGTAAAGTGATATTAGTAAGATTATAAGGCACACATGGTTGAGGATGTGTATTTTTGGTTTTGGAGAAACTTGGGAGAAGCATCTTCCTTTAGTGGGATTCTCATATGATAATAGTTTCCATGCTAGCCTTAGAAGTGGCACCTTTCGAAGCTCTTTGTGGAAGACCATGCACGTCGCCTTCGTGTCGGATAGAGTCTACAGAGGGATTGCCTTGGTTCCAATGTAGTTAAGGAGACTTCAGAGAAGATTAGTTTGGTTAGGAGAAAATTCATATCTTATATCCACATCTCTTTGATAGTAAATTTCGAATTTCCTATTTCGATATTTAATTCTGAATAGGTTCTTTCCTTTATTATCCTTTGGGAGGGTAGACCTTAGGATTTAACCTATGGATGGTAGGATTTGATGTAAACATGTTATGTATGATGTATGCTAGTGATTGCAAGTGTTTCCTAGTGGATGCTAATGAACGCATATACTTACACTAGGCACTATTATCCTTTAGGGATCGGCCTAACTACGACACTAGCGCATATGCATATGGATGTGTGCGCGTTTGCATTTTTATTTTATTTTGTGGTTGCTATAAATGGATGATTATCACATGATTGTTGCATTTGGATGATGATTGTAGCACGCATATAGAATATCAGTTATCATTAGGAATTTTTGCATTCATTTGGATACATGGCACAAACATGATTGCATAAAAGGAGGTCAACTGAATCAGTGGACCGTCTAATCTTTTGCATTAGTTAAGGCATTGACACTACGCTAATTGCATAAGTATCATAAATTGCATTAGAAAAACTTAAGGACAACGGATAAATGGGTGATGGTTGAGTAGTTAGTTGTAGAACTTGGATGAAAATACTTAGTTCATTCATTTATCCTTAGAGATTTTAGGGATGAAATCCCTTAAGGAGGGGAGAATGTAACAACCCAAAATTAACCCATAATAATTAATTCATTAATTAATCAAATAATAAAATAACTTTGTAAAATTATCAGAATTGAGCTATGGGAGTTGCACCATTGTGTCCGTGGTAATTTTCTGGTCAATTTCCATATATAGAACGTCAGAATCCGAGCTAATATGAACATGTTACAAATTAAACAAGAATCAAAGGAAAATAATAATAATAATATATATAGGGAGGTCAACGAACCCCATGCCTAAGTCGACCGGCCGGTCGACCTAGCTAGAAGGGTAGTTGACACCTAGGTCGACCCGCCTCTTGTTTTGAATGAAGAATTAATTCTTCGTGGCAGGTGCGATTTTAACAGCTCATTTGCATTCTTTTGCTCCATCTGGTCCTTCCGTGCTTCCATCCGATGGCTCTTATTCAGCCTATGATGTGGTTGCATCCTATTCAATCTCCGAATCCAACGGTCTGAGATCCACTTCTACCCCTATAAATAAGACCCTAGGCCTAGCACTTCTTGTCATTCTAGATTTTCTCCAATTGGGTTCACTTTTTCAGGAAGGACCCTAAACGGAATAATTTTCCAAGGAGAAAATCATTTCAAATTAAAATATTTAACAACCCCAAGTGGATCTGGGAAGACCAAAGGAAGAGCTAAGGACCACAGATGAGTGATTATAATTATTTTAGATTTTTAATTAATTAAAAATAATAGGGTTTCCAATAGTTGTAGTTTTTCTACGATTTTGGAATAACTTTTTTTTACTAGTTTATTTTCAGTTTAGATTTTTTCCAGTCTATTTCTTTTTAGCTATTCTTTTCAATTATTTGTAGTTAATTACTGTTAATTATAGCTATTCCATTTATTCATAGTTATTTATAGTATTTTTAATTATTTACTATTCTTTATGTTTTATTTACATCTTTTTCTACGTTTGGGATTTTCTTCTATAATCTTTAGTTTCTTTCTATTTTTCCTTTTTATGCCAATGTAATAGAATAGATTAAACGTGAATATGGATTAAATAGATAAGAAAATTGAAATTACGAAAATTAAGATGTAAAATATAAAGGCTGTAATAAAATGGAATTGGACTAAAATTAAAATATTTGCATGCCTAATTATGATGTAAAATTAGGACTAAAAAGAGTAAAAGAAGAAGTAGCTTATTTTTTTTACTTAGACCTTGGGTTAAGTTAATAAGCACAATTATAACGTATATTATAATTAGAAACAGAACAGAACAGAAAGAGGCTTATTTTGAGACTTAGAATAAATTAATAAGCAATGATAGCAAGAATGACAGTAGAGGCTTATTTAAACAATTTATACTAAGTTAATAAGCAAAGATGAAAGTAGGACCCATACCAATAGAATTCTATGGTATACTATGGACACAGTGTCTCATATTAGCCTTAAGTGAGATGACGGCACGCTTATGCTGGAGTAGTGGTAAATAAATGGTCCAATAGGTAGAGCAATAGGTAACATGAGCAAAGTGGTGGTCACACGTGCTGCTTCCAGTTGGTGCTCAGTAATCATTATGAGTTCCATGTGCTTAGTAGGTGCCTTTCATAGGCACTGGTGTCTAAACTTCAGTAGACACATAGTAGAAGGCCGATCGAAAGGGTAGAATTAGGACTTCAGTCTAATTAAAGTAGGATTGGGAATTCAGCCTAATCAAGCAGCTATCAAGGACAAGTACAAACAATCAAAGTTATCCAATCGTATTAATTTAGCAATAGTTAAATCATATTTATTTCCATCTCTATCTTTCTTTCTAGTTCCTTTATTTCCTTTTATAACTAGAACTGTTGCAAAGTCTATTATCTTTACTTTGCTTAAATATGCTAGTAATTACTATCATTCACCAGACTTTTAGTCTGACCTACTCCTCTATTTTCCCCTTTTCCCCTATAGGCAATCAGAGGCAAGGGCGGTAGACTACAAATTCTTGGAGACTCCTTTGGCAGAGATTCTAGCATGTATTCCTTTACTTCATTTCCAGTTTTTAGTTCTTTTGTTCTACTAGCACTATTTAAGGGATGTTTTGTACACTGATTTTATTGAGACTATGGTTTTTAATTTCGCAAGACATGTATGGTTATTTTGACATATGATTTATTTAGTATTTGGTGACTTATTTGGTTTTTAAAGTAATTATGAAGTTTTGTTCTAAATAAGTTATTATTTTAATTATTTCCCCTGTTTTTATCTGTTTTTGTCTTGTGAATCTTAGTCTCTGCTAGCTTTAGTTATACCTACAATGCACCACACCTTTTAGTGTGTCCTTTTGGGTATACTAAGGGGTGTGTGATGTTTCAATAGATACAGTCGAAAACAAAACAAAAGAAAACAACAGAAGAATATAAGGTACTTGAATACGTCATGGAGAATCCAGCTCGTCACTTGAAAGTTCCAAAGGATCCAGCTAAATCGGGAAAATATGCTCGGGCTGACCCGCGCATTATAAGAAAAATAATGCCTGAGTCAATCTGGTAAAACCAGCGTGACTAACTCAAATCACAAGCAATTAATTTATTATAACTTGTAAAATCTTTTAAAATCAAAGGTATCTCGTAAGACCGCGCCGCACATAAACACGAACGGGTTTTTACCTTACGATAACCAAAATATTTTTATACAAAATCCAATGGTATTATGATAATGTCTAGAA
The DNA here is from genome assembly GCA_030737815.1 of Allium fistulosum. Taxonomy (NCBI): domain Eukaryota; kingdom Viridiplantae; phylum Streptophyta; class Magnoliopsida; order Asparagales; family Amaryllidaceae; genus Allium; species Allium fistulosum. The sequence continues at coordinate 682,136,698 of CM060907.1, forward strand.
TACAAATACACATTAATCATCGCTGAAATTGTTGCATTATTAAATTCTAGCATAATAGGTATGCAATCAACTCCGAAGGCACTTATTGGAGAATGGATTCCAACTATGAAAGGGTAAGGATCTACCCACCGAATTCGTACAACTCTAGATAAAATATACCGGAGGCTACAACACGTTGCACCTCTGCTACTCAGGACCGACCCTACCCCTTACTGGATAGCGCCAAATATGATCACCCCTTGGTTGCAATCAAACAATCATAATGGGCCCCCAAGCATACATTGAGATATCGACACTAGATCATGGGATGATCATACCCTAATGGGAGCGACCCACATAGCAATGCCACATGACCCTACTTCAGTCATTTTCTCGGTTGATGAGGCTTGAGGCTACGATTACCGTTTTATACAGCAACCATCTTAGAATGCTAATACTACCCTCCAGGTAAAAATGCAATGCTAACATTCATCCGTACAAGTTCATTCTAGGTCTAAACAAAATCGAAGGCACTACCTGTACTACATCCATTTTGGAATCACCCTCAGGATTAGTAGTAAGTAGCCCTTGCACTTCATAAGCCCCATCTTCAATTCGAAATGTTTGAGTTGGATCGAAGTGGTTTTTGGATAAAGCAAATCCGATCCCTTCAAAACAACATTCGATAGTTCCGGTAAACTCAACCCCGGTTCTTTTGGAAATAATCAGACAATAGATAGGAGCAGGGATCACCCCCTAACCGTTTAAGTGGACGGATCTTCCTATTATTTGTCCTAGGTGAACGAAATGAGATTTATACGCACAGTACAACATCATAGAAGATGACTTTGCCATATAACTCACGTGTTTCTCCTAGATATTTCCAGAGTTATATTTTGGTCCATATTTGATAGTCGGTTATTTAACTATCAAATAAACAAGCAACAACAAATTTAAAGATTTAATTACCCATAGTAACCACTAAGCCTCAAACTAAATCTTTCATTTACTAAAACTCTTTTCAAAAGTGTTTATAAAAAACATTGATATACTTATCTCACTAACATAAGTATATTCACAAAACATCTTTGAAAGATTTCTCATTTCCAAACCAAATAAAAGGATAAAAAAATGTTATTTAAAGTATAGATATAAATAACCTCAAATAATATCTCTTCGGTGTTAAGTGTGGAACGAATGTTCATACCACCAGAATTAAGAAGGTCAGTTAAAGGAAATTCAAAATCAAATCCTTTTATAAATTTCCTTCTATAAATCCTCTTAATAAATCTCTTTTATTTATGAATCCTCTTTACTTAAATTCCAAACCCATTTACAAAACTCATTATAAATCACCAAGTCAAATTTAAAAAACTCTTTTATTAATATCAAAACCATTTATATATCTCTTTATAAATCTCCAAAATTATTTATAAAATTTCCTTTATAAAAATCTAAAATCATCTATAAAACTTTCTTATAAATATTCCTTATTTAAAACAAAACTCCTTTAATAAACTCATTTAATAAAGTCCTTTTGATAAACAAAACAATTATTTAAAACATCCTTTATTAAAATCATTACTCAACTTAAAACCATTAGTAAAAGTATGATTGACTTCAAAAATGAGAAAGAAGCTTAGTGTCTGCAACGGTTCTCTTTTAATTAAGTTTACTTGTCAAGTTATAGCATGGGTATTTACATAACAAGCAGATATGTATAAGGAAATCAGCTAACAACAAACAAATCAACATATAGGTAAGATGTCTATGTTACTATAGTAGCAGACGAGCTTTGTTCTGCTAAACACATGCTCAAGCTAATATAATAGCAGATTGGGTTTTTATTCTGCTTAAGTAGATGTCGAAATAATCTACTTGGTGAACTATGGTAGAACGATAATTTATTATACCAAACAAATATCCAATATAACTTAATTAGCAGAACGGTGTTTTATTCTGTTAAACAGATGTTATTGGATTTCATGTTCAATTGCGGTTACTTAAGGACAGTCGACAAAGAAACCCATTGGATTTAAAACATTCTTTAAAAGAAAGTTGCTTTTTGAAACAAAACCGATCGTTAGAATTAAAGTGGTTTAAAACTTTAAAACTTTTATTTAATAATTAAATAACATTTAAACTTTTTATTTAATAATAAATAAACCTTTAATTAATAATTAAATAATAATTAACTATTAAATAATAATTATCCTTTAAAAATAAATAAATAAACCATAATTAATCTTTAATTAATTATTAAATAATAATTTAAACCCTTAATTAATAATTAAATATTAAGTAATCTCAATTAATTAATTAAATATTCCTTAGTTAACACTTAAATAATAATTTAAACTTTCATTTAAAATAATTAAATCATAATTAAGTTTTAATTAAACATTAACCTAAATTAAACGTGATTAGTTATTGATTCATAATTAATCCCTTTTATAAATAAATAATCAGTTAATAATTATTCTTAAATAAATGATTAAATAATAATTAATCCCTAACTATTAATTAAATAATAATGAACTTAAATTAATTAACTAATTATAATTAACTTAACTGATAGACACTTAAGTATTAATAACCTTTATAAACTAATGATTAAGTACTAATTATCTTAATTAATTAATTAAATGATCATTAAAATATAATACATAAATAATTAAATAATTACTATTTAAATACTTAACTAAATTTTTGAAAACACTTTGTAAAAAGAATACTTAAGTAAAGTTTTTTATTAGATTTTCCAAAACTAGTTCGTTTTATGAACTGCACTTATAGAGACTATCGCTATATGACCCAAAATTTAAAAACTTGATTTTTATATTAAATAGTTTCAAAATTCTTAACTTTTATACTTTAACCACTTTATAAACCTAGTGAAAGATTTTGGAAAACAAAATAAAGTTTGAAAACTTATAAAGCATTTCAAGAAAGTGAAGTGAGAAGACAAGTTTTTTAACAATCCAAAGGATCTTGATGTCGCAAACTAACCATTTCAACATACTAACTTTTCTTTAACATACATCAACATATGCATGCATACAACATATATATATATATATGTATATATATATATACACACACAACCCATCACAACATTCAATTTGTAAAGCTCTTAACTTCCATTCCTTACCAACTTTTACTTCACTTGCTAAGCTAAGAATCAACATTACGTATACACATACATAAGCCATATACACATTATTTATTTCATCCAACATCCAACCAAATAACAACCAAGATAATATTATGCTAATTTTTAAAAACTTTATTAAAAGATGTGAGCTTTAACTCACCAAATGCTACCAAAGGCTTACTAGCTCGACCCGATCTTCTACTAGCACTTGAATTCAACCTAGATCTTAGCTCCTACTTTGCAAAATGCAAGTTTTGAACTAAGAGAGGCAATTTTTGTTCGGCCAAGAGGGGTACATGGCTCGTCCATGGTTGTGGGAGGTACTTTCGAGCTTGTTTTGAAAAGAAAAGATGTGGGAAAAGAAGGAAGAGGTTTCTAAACAAAGTTTTATGGATTTTTAAAATGAAAAAGGGTTAGATTTTGAATTTAGATTTTGGAGGAGGCCATGGAAATGCATACATGAAGACTTGGAGAAAAATTTGCAAGGTGAGAATGAAATGAAAAATGGAAAAATGTTAGGAAATTGGTTTATATACTAAGTGCAAAAATTAAATTACTAAATTACCTTATGTACTTTAACCTCCACAACTTCATGCCACCTCACCATGCTTGTCCACCTCCTTACCAACATGTTCAAACATGTATTTAATACAATATGTACTTATGTTTAATAAGATATGACACTTACTTTTTAAATTTTATTTTATATTTCATAAAATGTCACATCATACTTTATATAAACTTAAGTAAATGTATATATATCTAAACATATCCTAACTTATTTTGTAAATGAATATCTATATCATAGAGTTTAAAATGTTACCAATAACTTGTAGCCGACAAAAAGTCAAAAAGTCGGAAAATGTATTCTAATCACATTTTCTATTTTTCTTCAAGCTATATATTTTTGTAAACAAATTTTAAAAACTATTTTACCATTATTATCTATTATTAAAAATAGTTTAATTTTAATTATAAAATCTATTATTTGAATATTAAAATTAATTAAATATTCGCAAAATCAAAGCAGTGAAATTCCGGGTCGTTACAGCTCCGTTTGATATGGTGGTGGAAATGGCAAGGAGGGATGGCTAATTATATCAAGGAGAAAAAAGGCTGGTATTAACCCAAGGGTGGGCTGAAGAGAAGATACAATTCATATCAAAAAGGCGAAAGGAATCGGAAGGGTGGAAAGAACCAGAAAAAGGGAATGACTTCTAGAGGAGGATATCGAAAATTGAATATAGTTGACGTCACTTGTTTCAGCTGCGGCCAAAAGGGGCACTGCTCCACTAAGTGTACCCAGCTCGAGGACATGGCCAATTGCTTTATCTGTAATAGGCCAAGCAACAAGAATAGGGATTGGTCGAAAGCTAAGGAAGCAAAGTTTTATGCTTCGGAAAGACCATCATCTGGACCAACCATGGAGGAGAAAGAGAAGGGTATGCTTGGTTGTATTATTTTGATTTCCGGTATATTAGTTAGAGTTTCGTTTGATAATAGTGCTACACACTCTTTCATTTCGAAAGATTTGGTTAATGGACTAGAACTTGACGCTAGCTATTTGTGTACATCCTTGCGTATGGTTAATCCAATCGGTGGGTATGAAATTCTCTAGATAACATGAACTGGCCTTGAATTTGACTTATTTAGAGATTTGTTTTTTGCAACCCATATATGTTTGACTTCGTAGGGTATGGGTGTAACACCCCTAATTTTGATTAACATTATTCAGGAGATTTAATTTGATAAATTAAATAGAATAATGTGATGTGTAGTAAGAAAAGGAGGATGAGATTTGATAAATAACAAGGTTGAGCGTTAACTAACTAATTGTTAAGAGTGTTTTAGAACTTAACACATAAAATAATGTATGAGAGGGGCAAAGTAAGAATAGATCTATCTTTCAACCCTTAAATCCTCCTTCTCTCATATCATTATCACTTTTACTTACACAAAAACAATCAAGGGAAAATGCATGGAGGTTGGCCATTAATCAAACTTAGAAGTGGAAAACTAAGGGCAAATCAAAGGGAAAAAGCTAAGGAAACTATTCTCCATCAAATCTCAACTCCATCATCCAATCTAAGGTGAAAAATAATAGACAATCTCATTTTTATACTTGTTGATTTAATATTGATGGATTTTGATTCATGATGATGTTATGATATGCCATGTTTGATTTTATTATTGTTTGGATAAAATAATGATTTATTGGAATTTTTATGAACTTATTTTAATAGGTTTTGAGGATAAAACTAAGTTTTTGATCTCTAAACGATTTGAATTTTTGATATGATGTGTAAAACATAATTTTGGAGATGGGTTTTTAATTTCATGATTTTCCAAATTAATAGAAATATTTTATTAATTTCCTAAGAGAGAAAAAGCATTTTTTTTGAGTTTTAATTATTAAAAATAATTAAATAATGATTTTAGCTCCGAAATTTTTATATGTTAAAGAATATGTTAGTTCTAATTTTTGATGAATTTTGGGGATTTTTCTCAAAAGGTTATGATTTTATGTGAATTTATTAAGCTAGAAAAGCTTATAAATAAGTATTAAATAATTATTATTATTTAAAGGGTGCAAAACTTGTTTTGTGAAAAGAAAATGGAGTTGCAGAAGATTTATGAAAATAATTTGGAAAAATATGTTTTCAACCAACAGAAAATTAACAAATAATAAGAGTTGGTGAAAATAGATTTCTTTATAGAGAAATAAAACAATTTTTATGGTAGTTACGGTATTGCCACACCGCATATATCAATGCCAACGCCCTGATAATGCCTCGGCTATGAATGGGACATCGGCATGGAGGGAAGCATATGACTACTACTCAAGTAATTATGGAATGATTTTGTCCATGTTGAAGTGATCAATGTTCGCATCCAATCAATGTCAGTTGGTAATCTTGTTGTATACCTGGGCAATGCTATCAGCCCTTATTTCCATGTTTTGATAATATACGGCATTGATGCCGCAACTAAGTAATGCTGCAACCCACTGTTTCCGTTATTAAACTATTTATGGTGCTATCGATGCCGCCTATCGTCAATTTTAATTACTGTGATTTTAAGGCGATGATAGCGCCAACCTTACTTTCGATATTGATTGTTTTATGACGATCATCACTATATCATGGATTTAATAACCTTGGTTACGGCATAATAGCCGTTATTTTTATAGAATCTAATATCAATGTTTTATGATATCGATGCCACATGTTATCAATGCCGGCTTCAAAATATTTCATATGTAGAAGGCTATATCTTATAGGTTCGATAACCTATAAGGAATGAGGAGATGCTTGCAAATTTTAGAAAAGAAAAGTTAGTGGAGACTCAAGGCTTTCAAAGTAAGAAGAGAAAGTTCTTCAAGAAGAAGGGGGCTTAGAAGGGTGAAGCTACCAAGAAAGGAAAAGATAATTTTTTTTGCTTTTAGTGTGATAATAGCGGACATTTTGCTCATGAGCGTCGAACCGGTAAGGTAAAGAAGGTTACAGAAAAGAAACGTATGAACTGTTTCAACTGTGATCAGTTGGAGTACTATAAGAATCAATGTCCAGAGCCGGCTAGAGCGGATAAAGGAAAGGTCTTTGCTTTGGAACCATAATCTTCTAGACGGACTGCTACTGAGAAAAGAAAGTTTGTGATGGAAAGTACACTTTTGATTCATAGCATACTTGTTAGAGTATTGTTTGATATGGTGCATTACATTCTTTTATCTCTCATTGCTTGGTAGTTAAGTTAGATCTAAAACCATCATACCTTATTGCTTCCTTAAGGGTAGCTAATCCGATAGAAGGGTATGCCACTCTAGGATAAGATGTGACCAACTATAATTTGAGTTGCTAGGATATACTTTTGACTGCAGTTTGTTTTTGCTTGATTTTGTAGGTTTCGGAATTATTTTAGGTATGGATTGGTTGAGCAGATATGATGCTAGGATATTTTGCCAAGACAGAAAATATCATTTAGACACCCTGATAATAATAACTGAATTATATACTCAGTTGAGAATTTGAGTCCAAAAGTTTATGCTTTATTAGGTGCCATACAAGTGGAAGATGAGATAAATCAAGTTTATGTTGTAAAAGAATTACAGATGTTTTTGAGCTTGTTCTAGATTTACCACCGAAACGAGCTATTGTGTTTCAAATAGATCTTGTACCTAGAATTGACCCCATCAGTAGACCAACTAGTAGGATGATACCTACCGAACTAAAGAAATTAAAGGTGCAGCTAGTGGACTTAGAATGAAAGAATTTTACTAGACCAAGCAGTTCGCCTTAGGGAGTGGCCACGGTATTCATGAAGAAACTGGATGGGTCATTGAGATTATGCGTCGATTGTCGTAAGCTGAATGAGAAGGCGATAAAGAATAAATATCATTTGCTAAGAATTGGTGATTTATTTGATCAGTTGTGTGGAGCCAAAATATTTTCCCTGTTGGAATTGATGAATTGGATTTTCTAAGAGCACTTGGATAGGTTCTATAACATACCTAATTCTTGATAACATTATTCAAGAAATTTAATTAGTTAAATTAAATGGAATAATGATGATAAGGGAATTGAGATTTGGATAAAACATATAGGACTGTGCCTAATAATAATATAAATGGGCTTAATTTGGTTTTTAAGCTAATTAATTTACACATGGGCATATTAGTAAATAACTGCACCCCTTCATACTTACGGCTAAACACTTTTGTAATTGCCCATTCATGTTTCACTTCTCATTTTTCACAAACGCAAATCAAAAACCTAAATTAGAGCCGGCCATTAACAAGGAGGAAAAGAGGAAAAATTCAATCTAGAGGTAAGGATCAAGGCTAGGTAGGATTAATCAACAAGTCTCAAATTCCTTATCATATCTAAGGTGGATAATAATTCATTCCATCTCTATTTTGTTTTCATAATCATATGTTTTCGGATTTGAGATTAACATTCGTTTTATGATGTTTTGGATGATGATATGCTTGGGTTATTATATGTTCGATTTAAACTAGTTCATTTACATTTGAAATTGCATGGTTTTAGGGCAAAACCGATTGTTATTGGATTTAAAATGTCATGGAAAATTTATAAGTTAGGTAAAACATGATTTTAGAGATGAGTTTAATTTTTCATAATTTTCCAAGTTATGGAGAATTTATTGTGAATTTCTAAAGGAAAATAAGCTATAATTGGGTTTGAAATTTATTTTAATTATTTCAGGAAGAAATTGGGTCTGAAATTTTAATATGTTAGATTAGATAATGAAATCGAATTTTTGTGATTTTTGGGGACTTTTCCCAATTGATTTACTAAGGAAAATAAATTATTTTAAAAGAGAGACTTATTTGCAATATTGATTTTGCTAAATGGAAGGGCTTAAACGTTAATTTTACTTTGATTTAGATTTGATAAATGCAGCAGTTATTTTGTAAAGTATCTGAAAAGTTTGAAGGCAATTAATTAAAACATTACACATAGGGAGGTTAGTTAAAGCATTTACTAAAAATGTGCATGATTTAAACCTTTAATCAGAAAAGTGTGTTCCGCCTCCTTTAGTAATACCTTTCGACTCCATTTCTTCCGCTCCAACCCAGCCAAAACCCACCTAGTCAAAACCAATACACAAGGTATCACTTAGTTGGTATATAGTGGATTGGAGGAAAGGCGGAAGCTATGGTGTCGAAAGGAATGCTTCTGATGGGGTCGAAAGCCTGTTTGGTTTTCAAAAGTTAAGTGTTTACTTTGTTTTGCTTAGAGCTTTCAACCCAGTCGAAACAAATGTTTTCGAAAGGAGTTTATAAATAGCTTTCAAAGAAGGTTGCCGTTTTATGTTTAAAGTATTAGCCTTCGAAAGGGGTTCCTTTTTGTCTATATGCTTTCAAAAATAATGGTTTCGACTAAGTCGAAACCCAGCCATTATTTCCATTCCAAGTGTATTGAAGCCATCAATGCTTTTGAAGGGTTATCTTAGTTTTAACTTAAGCTAAGCCACTTCTTAAATGCTTTCGAAAGGGGCTGAGGGTTTCGAAGGCAATGGGGTCGAAAAGGGGTTTCGACGCTACCCTTTGAAGTTTTAACTTAAAGGTTTTGAGCTTACGAATAAGTGGTTTTGACACCTTCTAATTTTCCTGAAACAATTCTATAAAGGGTTTCGAAAGAGATACTTTCGTTTATAACTAAGGATATTTTTAAAAGAGTAAAACCTAATGTTTTCGAAAGGGGTACTTTCATTAGTTTTGAAGCTATTTTCCTAAAGATTATTAATAAGATTATGATGCATTTGAGAGGTATATACTTAGAGTTTTGGAACGAGGTTTTCTATGCTTTCGAAGGAGGTCATCCAGAGGTTTCGAAAGTGATGTTTTGTGGTTTCAAAACAAATAACCCATTCTCATTTTAAAAAAGGAAATACCATGGCATAAGTAAAGATTATTGAAAGTATTACTCCTTCGTATGTTTCTTCACATTATAATTAACCCATATTGGTAATTTGGGGAAGGGTAAAATAACCAGCTAGGTTGACCCAGTAGTGAATATAACTTATGAAATGATAAAATCTTAATTTAAGATATTGGCAGGGACCAATAGGTTCATAGTAAACCCATGAAAACTGTGTAAAGGGAAAGATATTGGCAGGAGCCAATAGGTTCATAGTCAGCCCATGAAAACTATGGTTTGATATTGGCAGGGGCCAATAGGTTTATAGTCAGAATATGAAAAATATATTCAGATTAAGATATTAACAGATAGTCAATATGTTCCTAGTTAGCCCATGAAAACTAGGATAACAGAAAAGATATTGAAGGTACCAATAGGTTCTTATTGATCCCATGAAAACTATGAAATTGGAAAGGTAGTCCAAAAACATTTAACAGGTTAATAGTAACCCTAGAAACTGTAATTGAGATAGATAGTTAGAATGAATGGGGATGGGTAATCCAGAATTAATTTACTTGTTTGCATATCATCATATTATCTTGAATTGTTTTATCCAGTATGGATGCAGGAGCACAGTATATGGTTTTATAAAGGTTTTAAGATATTAGTGAGGGGAAAACTCGTTCTGCTAAGCGGCGTGCTCTCACTAGATATCAAAATGATTTGAGATGGTAGCTGTGCAGTTAATGCCCCGCTATTACCCCACTATAACCCCGCTATATCTCATAGCGGATTTCTACCGCTACGATTTTTCCATATAGCCCCAAAATATAGCCTTTCCGCTTTAAGCCCCGCTATTTCCGCTATATCCCGTTATTCCCGCTATATTCCTCTATTCCCGCTATATCTTCTTTAATAAAATGAATTGAAAAATTACATTTATACATTATAAAAATTATGAAACTAGTTTATTTGATTCAATTTTTAATATATTTTTAGAAATGAAAATACTCTAATATTCTACTAAATTCAATTATGTTATATAACAGTTTTATGTTTATTTAAAGTATATTCACACATGTTTTTATTTAAAATTATTTATGTATTAATTATAATTCAATTGAATGATATTTTTTCATTTAATTACCATTTATATATTTGAAAAAACATTAAGTACGAGTTTTATATGCTATTGTAGAGTCATCTGCTATATCCCGCTATATCCTCGCTGTATCCCCGCTATGACTTTTTGCACCTCCACCGCTTTGAATCCGCCGAGCGCTTTAACTGCACAGGATGGTAGATTATTATTCATACTAGGCTTTATGTTTGACTCAAAATTTTTGTTTCCCCTTAAACTCTCGGGTACTCAATTAGTTTTGAGTAGTTTGAGGTTTGGAGTTTTCAAGTGTTCTTTTAGACGAATAACGCTTCCAGTGATGTGCATGAGGCGTGTTAGCTACTTAGATTTCTTTTATTTTTGATGTGTTTGGTTGTAAAGGCAAACTTGTTTTATTGCCATATTATATACTCTGATCATCCAAGAGGGCATCTTTATATGTCGCTCATGGCATATTTTGTAATATGTTTATTTTGTCTGAATGTGATTTCCGCTCTGGGATTATGTAATGAATTTGAAATATTTTGAAATGTAATGTGGACTTTGTTTGTTGTTTGAAATTTTTTCTATACTCATGTGTTTCTGTGTATCAATGTATCTAACATCGCCGTATTCTGTTGCCGAGGATTAATAACTATGGATGATTTCAACATCCATAGCTGTTAGTTTTGGACCTCCAAGTAGGGGGATGTTACAAGTGGTATCAGGGCATAGGTTTATGAAACCTTAAAAGAAACTTAAACCTAAAATATTTTTCAAACATAATCCAATGAGTTAGATAATAAGATCAGGGTTTCGGTTAACGCTATAGTAATGTACTTGTATTTGATATATAGTTATATATATAAGTACGTATTCCCCGCTCTCTTAGACCATTCTTTTTTATCTTACTAAGGCTCGTATGCATATTTATGAGAAAGAAGATATGGAAGCAGGAAATGGAAGAGGAAATCTTGGTGGAGGAAGCACCACAACTAATGGAAATGCTCGATTCACTACTAGGAGGAACCCGGGTCAATCGGAAAATACTAATAATCAAAATGCTAATGCCAATGTGGGTGCTGGAAATACACCAGTAGATATGAGGGCGATGTATCAGTTCTTCGTCAATATGATGCAAGCAAGAGTTGCTAGAAATGTTGGAGGAGCTAATCCCGTGGCTCCAGTTTGTAATAACTATGCTAAGCTGAATAGAGACTACATCAATCTTGGTGGGAAGCCATTCTTAGGGACGGAGTGTGCCATAAAGGTTGAGAATTGGTTGTTGCATTCTGAGCGTATATTTGCTAATTTGGGTTTGAATGATGGGAAAAAGAGATGGTTGGCCTCTAGACAGTTGTAGGGGTCAGCAATATACTGGTGGAATAGTGTTACCGCCGAAGTTCCGGAAGAGCAGTTGACTTGGATTATTTTAAAAGGAGATTTGAGCAGAAGTGTGTGTTTGAGTTTGCTAAGTAAGAGCTGACGAGGAAGTTTATGGATCTAGTTCAAGGAGAGATGTCAGTAGTTGAGTATGCTACTAAGTTTGAAGAGCTATCTCGATATGGTTATGCTACTATAGATATAGACATCAGAAGAAATGAGAGGTTCATTCAGGGATTGAGGTCCGAGCTTGCTAGAGAAACCATGACACATGTCAGTGATCTTTGTAATATGGCGGTGGAGATGGCCATTCACCATGAAGAGTTACTTTTTGATTATGCTAAAGTGAAGTTAGTGGAAACTCAGGGTTCCCAGGGGAAGAAGAGAAATTTCTTTAAGAAGAAAGGACCCCGGAAGGAAGATATCGCTAAAAAGTCAAAGGTTGAGATAGTTTGCTATAAGTCTGGCAAGAAGGATCACTTTGCAAATGAGTGCCGGTCAGGAAATGGAAAGAGAGCAGCAAGTAAGAAGAGTGTGAAGTGCTTTAGCTGTGATCAAGTTGGGCATTACAAGAATCAGTGTCCGAAGCCCGTTAAGGAGGCAAAGGAAAAGTTTTCATTGTTGGATCAGCTAGGCCTACTGCAGCTGATAAAGGAAAGACTATGATGGAAGGTACGTTTTTGATTCAGGGTATACCAGTTAGGATACTATTTAATACCGGTGCATCACATTCATTTATATCTCGGTGTTTAGTTGATAGATTATGCTTAAAACCCACCTACCTTGTTACTTCCTTAATGGTTGCAAATCCAATAGGGGGGTATGCAACTCTAAGGTTGAGATGTGACCAGTTAGAACTTGATTTGTTAGGTCACAAATTTGTCGGCAATTTGTATGTTATTGATTTTGTAGATTTCGGAATCATCTTGGGTATGGATTGGTTGGATAGGTATGAGGCTAAAATATTTTGCAAGGATAGGGAGATATCACCGAGACATCCTGATAGCCATAACCGAGTAATACTCTCGGTGTAGAATTCTGACCGAAGTGTCGGTACTTTGCTTGATGCTATGGAGATAGGAGATGAGTTAAGTCAGGTTTGGGTAGTAGGAGAGTTTGCAGATGTCTTTGAGCCAGTCACTAGACTACCACCGAAATGAGTAGTTGAGTTTCGCATAGATTTTGTGCCCGGAGCTGAACCTGTTAGTAGACCACCTAGCAGGATGACACCTATAGAGATGAAGGAATTGAAGGTGCAGCTAGTGGATCTTGAAGGAAGAAATTTTATCAGGCCAAGTAGTTCGCCTTGGAGAGCGGCCGTGGTGTTTGTGAAGAAACCAGATGGGTCATTGAGAATGTGTATCGACTATCGTAAGTTGAATGAAGGATGATTAAGAATAAGTATCCTTTGCTAAGAATAGACAATCTGTTCGATTAGTTGAATGGAGCCAGAGTGTTCTCCCAGTTATATTTGGAGATAGGTTTCCATCAGTTAAGAGTGGTAGAGGATAGTATTCCTTTGACAGCCTTCCGAACTAGGTATGGTCCTTATGAGTGGTTGGTGATGCCATTTGGATTAACAAATCCACCTGCTTTCTTCATGGATTTGATGAACCGAGTATTCCAAGAGTACTTGGATAGGTTTGTTCTGGTGTTTATAGATGACATTTTAGTGTACTCTAAGGATGAAAAGGAGCACGAAGCTCATCTTAGAGTGGTGCTCGAGACGTTGAGACAGAGTCAGCTGAAGGCGAAGTTTTACAAGTGTAATTTTTGGAAGAAAGAAGTTACGTTCCTTGGTCACATGGTTTTAGAGAAAGGGATGTCAGTCGATCCAAATAATATCGAAGTTGTGAATAATTGGAAGAGACCAGAAATGGTGACTGAGATCAGGAGTTTTCTTGGACTTGTTGGCTACTACCGGATATTCATTAAGGACTTCTCAAGGATAGCAGCACCTTTGACTAAGTTGACCAGGAAGGAGGTGACGTTTGTCTGGTCTGACAAATGTGAGGAAGCATTCCTTAAGTTAAAGCATCCGTTAACTAATGCACTAGTTTTAGTAGTCCCAAACAGAAACCAAGGGCTGGTGGTATATAATGATGCATGCGGAACTAGATTAGGAGCAATGTTGATGCAAAATGGTAAAGTTATTGCGTACGCTTTACAACAGCTTAGACCACATGAAGTTAGATACCCTACTCTTGATTTGGAGTTGGCAGCAGTAATCTTTGCATTGAATATTTGGAGATGTTATCTCTTAAGGGGGAGGTTTGTGCTTTATACCAACCATATGCCTTTACGATATTTATTCTTTGAGAAGGAGTTGAATATGAGACATCAAAGGTGGTTGGAGTTTGTAGCTGCTTATGATTTTGGTATAGGGTATACACCGGGGAAAGGTAATAAGGTAGTTGATGCTCTTAGCAGAAAATATCAGAATGTGGTGTTAGCTATGTTGGCAGAGTGGAAGGATTTAGAAGCTTTGGCCAGTTATGGAGTATAGTTAAGATCGACTACTAGTTCTAGTCAGAATACCGCCATGTTGTCCTGTTTAGAAGTTCTACCAGTGTTGATCGAAAGGATTGCTTCTAAGCAAAAAGAGGATCTAGCGTTAGCCGATAGGATTAAAAGGCTCGAGATTGGAGATGAGATCGATGATCTAAAGGACTTTGGCCTTGATCAAAGGGGATGGTTAAGAAAGAAGGGAAGGTTGTGTGTTCCGAATGCGGAGGACTTGAGGAATGAAGTTCTTGGAGAATGTCATCAGTCCAAGTTCATAATTCATCTTGGAGGGACCAAGATGTATCAAGATATGAAGAGGAGCTTCTATTAGGAAGGTATGAATAGGGATGTTAGCTTGTGGGTTAGGTAGTGTGCAAACTGTCAACAAGTGAAAGCTGAACATCAATAGCCGAGTGGGTTGCTTCAACCTTTAGAGATCCCAGTCTAGAAATGGGATACGATATCTATGGATTTTATAGACGGTTTGTTAAGGTCAAATAGAGGTAATGAAAGTATATGGGTTATTGTGGACAGGTTGACTAAGAGTGCCCAATTCATTCCAGTAAAGTCAACCAGGATGACATTTGTTTTAGCTAAGTTGTTCATGAAGAATATAGTTAGACTACTTGGGGCTCCTAGTAGTATAATCAGTGACAGATATGCTTTATTTACTAGTGAATTCTAGAAGAGTCTATAGGAAGTATTGGGTACCAAGCTTAATATGCATACTGCCTATCACCATTAGACAGACGGGCAGACAGAGAGAGTCGACAAGATACTCGAGGATCTATTGAGAGCGACTTTGGTGGATCTTGGGAGGATCACCTACATTTGGTTGAGTTTTCCTATAATAATAGTTATCGGACTAATATAGGAATGGTGCCATTCGAAGCTTTGTATGGAAGACCATGCAAATCACCATCATGTTGGCTGGAGACTTGAGACAGATTGGTCTTAGGTCCAGATTTGGTTAGGGAGGCATCAAAGAAGATTGAGTTAGTCCGAGAAAGGATAAAGGAAGCTCAATCCAGGTAGAAAATTTATGCAGATAAGAGGCGTAAAGACCTAGAGTTCTCAGTTGGAGATAAGGTTTTTATTAAGGTGTCACCAATGAAGGGTGTGGTACGATTTGGAAAATCAGAGAAGTTAGTCCCAAGATATGTAGGTCCATTCCAGATTATAGAAAGGATTGGAAAGCTTGCATACAGAGTAGAGTTGCCGGGCAGTATGGAAGGTGTCCATAATGTATTTCAGGTGTCTCATCTTCGCAAGTATGTGCATGATCTAGAAACTACTATTCCTCCAACAGGGTTGGAAGACTTGGCGGTAGAGCCTAATTTGACTTTTGTTAGACAACCAATTCGGGTTGTAGCGAGGGATGAGAAAAGATTGAGGAACAAGATAGTCAAGTTGGTGAAAGTTCAGTGGAGCGACAACAAGAAGGACTATACTTGGGAGACAAAGGATAGGACTAGAGAAGCTTATCCTGAACTGCTTTGATGGTATGTCTATATTAGATCTATATAGATAGTTGCTAGTCAGATAGGCTAGTATGGCTGTTAGAAGTTGTTACAGATGATTGCTATGTTTAATATTTAGTCCTTACTGAATTTCGAGGACAAAATTCTTAAAGGCGGAAGCCTATAACATCCCTAATTTTTTATCAAATTATTCAGGAAATTTAATTAGATAAATTAAATAGAATAATGATGATAAGGGGATTGGGATTTGGATAAAACATATAGGGTCGTGCCTAATAATAATATAAATGGACTTAATTTGGTTCTTAAGCTAAATAATTTACACATGGGCATATTAGTAAATAGCTGCACCCCCTCATACTTACGGCTATACACATTTGGAATTGCCCATTCACATTTCACTTCTCATTTTTCACAAACGCAAATCAAAAACCTAAATTAGAGCTGGCCATTAACAAGGAGGAAAAGAGGAAAAATTCAATTTAGAGGTACGGATCAAAGCTAGGAAGGATTAATCAACAACAAGTCTCAAATTCCTTATCATATCTAAGGTGAATAATAATTCATTCCATCTCTATTTTGTTTTCATAATCATATCTTTTCGGATTTGAGATTAAAATTCGTTTTATGATGTCTTGGATGATGATATGCTTGGGTTATTATATGTTTGATTTAAACCAATTCATTTACATATGAAATTGCACGGTTTTAGGGCAAAACCGATTGTTAATAGATTTAGAATGCCATGAAAAATTATATGTTAGGTAAAACATGGTTTTAGAGATGGGTTTAATTTTTCTTAATTTTCCAAATTATGGAGAATTTATTGTGAATTTCTAAAGGAAAATAAGCTATAATTGGGTTTGAAATTTAGTTTAATTATTTCTAGAAGAAATTTGGTCTGAAATTTAAATATGTTAGATTAGATAATGAAATCGAATTTCTGTGATTTTTGGAGATTTTTCCCAATTGATTTACTAAGGAAAATAAATTATTTAAAAGAGGGACTTATTTCCAATATTGGTTTTGCTTAATGGAAAGGCTTAAACGTTAATTTTACTTTGATTTAGATCTGATAAATGCGTAGTTATTTTGTAATGTATTTGAAAAGTTTTAAGGCAACTAATTAAAACATTACACATAGGCAGGTTACTTAAAGCATTTACTAAAAATGTGCATGATTTAAGCCTTTAATCAGAAAAGTGTGTTCCGCCTACTTTAGTAATACCTTCGACTTTGTTGCTTCCGCTCCAACCTTGTCAAAACCCACCTAGTCGAAACCAATACATAGGGTATCACTCAGTTGGTACATAGTGGATTGGAGGAAAGGCGGAAGCTATGGTGTTGAAAGGAATGCTTCCGATTGGGTCGAAACCCTGTTTGGTTTTCAAAAGTTAAGTATTTACTTTGTTTTGCTTAGAGCTTTCAACCTAGTTGAAAAGAATGTTTTCGAAAGGATTTTATAAATAGCTTTCGAAGAAGGTTGCCGTTTTATGTTTAAAGTATTAGCTTTCGAAAGGGGTTCCTTTTTGTTTATGTGCTTTCAAAAGTAATGGTTTCGACCAAGTCGAAACACAACCATTATTTTCCTTCCAAGTGTATTGAAGCCATCGATGCTTTTGAAGGGTTATCTCAGTTTTGACTTAAGCTAAGCCACTTCTTAAATATTTTCGAAAGGGGCCGAGGGTTCCGAAGGCAATGGGGTCGAAAAGGAGTTTCGACGCCACCCTTCGAAGTTTTAACTTAAAGGTTTTAAGCTTACGAATAAGTAGTTTCGACATCTTCTACTTTTCCTCAAATAATTCTATATAGGGTTTCTGAAGAGATACTTTCGTTTATAACCACTTTGACCCAAAGGATGTTTTTTTAAAGAGTAAAACCTAATGTTTTCGAAAGGAGTACTTTCATTAGTTTTGAAGCTATTTTCCAAAATATTATTAATAAGTTTATGATGCATTCGAAAGGTATATACTTAGAGTTTTGAAACGAGATTTTCTTTGCTTTTGAAGGAGGTCATCCAGAGGTTTCGAAAGTGATGTTTTATGGTTTCAAAAAAAATAACCCACTTCATTTTTTAAAAGGAAATACTATGGCATAAATAAAGATTTTTGGAAGTATTACTTCTTCATATGTTTATTCACATTACAATTAACCCATAATGGTAATTTGGGGAAGGGTAGAATAACCGGCTAGGTTGACATAGTAGTGAATATAACTTATGAAATGATAAAATCTTAATTTAAGATATTGGAAAGGGCCAATAGGTTCACAGTAAGCCCATGAAAACTATAGTTTGATATTGGCAGAGGCCAATAGGTTTATAATTAGCATGTGAAAACTATATCCAGATTAAGATATTGACAGATAATCAGAAACCACACATGTCTAACTCAAAACAATCAGAAACACAGATAATCAATGGGGTTTTATTAAGAAAAATAAGAAAAGAGGAAAACAACACAGTATCTCGCAGTGGAATGACAAAATATAATAATCAAATCAATAGTTCATGAAGTTGTTTATATTATACATTTGATTAAAATTTTACAACATCTATCAGAGTCATATATACAACAGAACAATAGAATAATGCAGCGGAACAAACAATGCGGTGGAATAATACTAGTAATGATAATATACCAATCTTCGTCTTCATCCTCCAGAATAATAATCTTCAATGCACTGAAAAACTCAGGGCTGACCCGAGCATAAAGTAAAACAATACACTCGAGTCAGAACTAAAATATTCTGATGTGAGTCAAATCAATATCACATATAATAGGAGTGTAATAGCGTTAGAGATGTTTATGGGGCTTTACGTCTCCTATCCAGTGTACAATGTGCATGTAATAATTTAAGAGATGTTACGGGATTTTCCATCTCATAAGGATCCATAAAAATAACTATATATAGTGGAATACGCTATATATGTAATGTCTATTCAATAATATAAATATTTTTCCTAGCGTTAAGGCTTTACATTAATCCCCCTTAACGCATTTTTAAGCATTGTCGTACAGTTTGCATATAACACAACCAGTAGGATGTCAATAGATAGGGATGCACCATGATACAACAAAACTAAACCAAACTCATAGTGGTCTAGTATAAGCATATAAGTATGACAAGGCACGTGAGGCAATGCCCAAGGTAGTATGCTACCAGTTCGAGTCGCCAGGCTGGTGGTAACGCATCGCCGCAATGACCGCCTACCGCATCCACCCATCCCATATCGAGTCAAAGGGAGGTTATCCCAAATCAAGGTGCACCAATCGAAACTAACAACAAAGGTAATAGTGTTGATCGAGTCCATAATAAAAAATCGAAGAACAGGTGTTCGTTAGGAGTAGCTAGCCCACTTGGCCCAGTTCAAGCCATCATGTTTTAATCATTTCAAATTGACACAAGTGTCGGTGTTATCCATAATCGTTCTCTTTATTTAAATCTAGCAAACGTACATCAAATCCAACCACTTTATTTTGGAGTCTCCTCCACGTACACAGTTGTTAAAGTGGTTTCAACATTAACAGAGAGTATGTTAATAATCGGCCCCGATCTCTTTAACAACCAAACGTTATTTTAAACACTGGTTGGTTCTTTTACATTCCTAAAACGATTCATAATTGATATCAAAATATCATATTCACTTCAAAATCATATTCACTTCAATATGTCATATTCACTTCAAAATTATTTCATTTAAATTTCCATTTCGAATTCAACTTAGGTTATAATTTCATTTTAACCACATTCGTATTTAAGTCAACGATTTAAATGTAAAACATGAACAGTTTGAATTCTTTTGAAAATAGTTAAAATAGTTATATATTAAAATAGTTTTATATAATATAGTTTGAATAGTTAAAATAGTTTAGAATTAAAATAGGTTATATATTGATTGATTTGAAACTTTAAATAATTTGAAAATTTAAGAAGACGAATTTTAAAACAGTTTATAGTAAAATAGTCTATAGTTAAAATAGTTTCAAATTTAAACTGTTTCTTTCCATCTCCAATAAATCTGGGCTCAGGTCCAAATTTCAATCAAACCGATTCATGTTCAAATTTTCCAATTCAAATCATCTTTAATCTCAAATCAATTCAAATCAACTCAATTTTGATTTAAATTCAAATTAACTTCAATTTCGATTTCAATTCGAATTAACTTAAATTTCAAAACGTTTCATTTTAACTTCAAATTCAATTCAATGATTTGATTCAATGGTTTAAATTTCAATTCAATTATTATTTTAAACCATTTCAATTTATATAAATTTTAATTCCAATTCTGAAGTACCGATTTAAATCACTTAAATCAAATTAAACTTCAATGTTCAATTTAAGTTTCAAAACTTTAAATTAATTAAATTCTGAGCTCAAATTTGAAATATCCATTTATATTACTTTTACTTAGATAAATTTTCAAAGTTCGAATAAAGTTCAAACCTTTAAAACAATTCAATTTCCATAATTCAAGTCATATATCGATTATAACTTCACATTTCAAATTTAATTCATTAAAACAATTTCTTTTAACCAATTTTGATGTCAACATTTCAAAACTCGAATTATAAAATAATTCAATCTTTATAAATTCAGTTTTTTTATTTCTTTAAAAAAAATCATTTAAATAAATTCAAATTCAGGAATTTAAAACCATTTAATTTAGCTAATCCAATGTCCGTATATAATTTTCTATCCAATAGCCAAGTGATCAGTTATTTCGATTTTAATTTCAGGGATGGATATATATCATTTCAATTCAAATCAAAGTGTTATGGGTATACATCATTTCAACCTATTTTTTAATTTATTCAAATATAATTTAAATAACATTTTATATGCTGTCAAATAATATACAAGGTGATAACAGGATATATATAAAATAAATAAACATCCAATCATCCAATAGCATCCAATCTCAATCAACATCCAAATCAGCCAATAAATCACAACAGTTAACTAGTTATCAACATCAGGAGTATAACTAGCTGTTTAATTCCATTTTCAATTTAACTATTAATTCAAAATTTCTGACATATCAATTTCTATGTTGATTTCCATGTTAGCTAAATTACCAAACAACAATCAATAAAATTAAATCACTTCATGATTTCAATTTAATGAAAATAAAAAATGTTTAGTATTCGTGAGCGGTTTAATCACCCACCTTTATTTGAAACTGAAAATTTTTCAGCTTCAAATAAATTCCAATTCAACTCAATACCGTAGACGACGATGATACAATTCCAACGCGACTTATTTCGCTCGAATCCGACCTCGCATGAAAAAGATATTCAATAATTAACATAACGATTTATAAATAAACATAATTAACTTAATTAAATATTAATAACCATATAATTTACCGCTATAGCTTCTTCCATTTTCACGCTAAAACCTGCCTCCGAAACCCATTTCACGCGACCAATTCCTCGATGCATGTGCCACCCTTGGGGATCGAAGTCCATCCGACATTGTCACAATGTGCGCCTGCCTCCAAGCCACCACCGCCCCAAGTACGGGTCCCACCAGCGCCACCATCGTCGCGAAAAATGAAGTGAAAATCGGACAATTGTTCCATGCTTCACACCGAAGGAATAGTGTTTGGGGTTATCCTTATCTCTAATTTAAATAACATTTGTTTGTTCCTTTATTATTCTTTTGAAATAAGAAATCTTTCACAAATGTTTGTGAATACACTTATGTCAGTGAGGTAAGTATATGAATGTTGATAAACATTTTGAAAAGAGATTTAATAAATGAAAATTTGTTCTTGAGGCTTACTGGTTGCTATGGGTAATTAAATCTCTAGATTTTTGCTTGTTTGTTTGTGTTTTTGATAGTTAAATAACCGACAAACAAATCTTGGCTAGTTTTGATTTAGGAAGTATGATTGTAGGTGTGAGTTTCCTAGTGAGGACTTGAATACTTGTTGTATACTTCCAAAAGAAACACGAATGAGTCAATCAGAAACTATCGGTTGTTGGTTCGGAGAGACCGGGATCAGATATGTTATTCGAATACCACTTCGAACCATCATAAGCTTTTGAATTGAAGATACCCTGAAGATGGACAAAGACGGAGCTTTGAAGTGCAAAGGCTTCTTACTACTAATCTTGAGGGTGATTCCAAAATGGATGAGTAGAAGTACTGCCTTCGGTTTCGTTCAGTACCATAACGAACTTGTATAGATGAATGTTGACATTACATTGTGTCTAGAGGGCAGTGTAGCTTTCCAAGCAGATTGCTATTTTAAAGGTAAAACATAACCTCAAGCCTCACACCCAATAATGGCTAAAACAGGATAGATGCAACATGGCTATGTGGGTCGCTCCCATTAGGGGTATGATTATCGCCTTATCTAGAATCAATATCTAAATGTACTCTTCGGGGCCATCAACCAGGGCATAATCATATTCAATACTATCTAGTATGGGATAGGCCAGTTACGTTTAGCAGGGGTGCAAGATGTTCTTATCAACGAAGGTACATTTTATCTCGAGGTGTACTATTCGAAAGGTAGTCTCTTACCTTGTCATTATATGGAATCATTCCCCAATAAGCACCCTACGAACTATTTTGGTTATCGTAAGGCTAAAATTCTTCCATTTTTATGTGCGGCGTATCTTACGAGATACCTTTGATTTTAAAGGATTTTATAAGTTATAATAAAATTCCTCGTGGTTTGAGTTCTCACGCTGGTTTTACCAGACTGACTCGGGCGTTGATTTCTTATAATGCTTTGGTTAGACCGAGCATATTTCCAAATTAGCTTTGGATGCTTTGGAGCTCAGAAGACGAGCTAGATGCCCAAGACATACTTCTGTATTTTCTTTAATTTACCTCTGTGTTATTGTTGTAAATATCAGCACTTGTAAGGGTAGGTTGTTATAACTGTCCAAGCTGATAATATGTTAGTGTACTCTGATATTGTATGTATAATAAAATTCCTTTCATTTTGGAAAGACTTATTTTAAATTATATATTACTCGTCACGTTTTGTAAGATTCTGTTCTACCTTTTCTTTTCTTCTTCCACCCCTAATAACCTGCCTTTTGGACGACTGAATGACCAGCACATGACTACTGAGAATGTATTAATTATCATCTTTCGTAGCAAAAAAGGCAGATCATTACAGAAAATGGAACTGAGATTGATGATCTAAATGATTTTAGTCTTGATCAGAAGGGATGGTTATGGAAGAAGGGACAACTATGTGTTCCGACTGTTAGAGACCAAAGGAACGAAGTTCTTAGGGAGTGTCATCATTGAAATTTACTATACATCTTGGAGGAATTAAGATGTATGGTTAAGGAAGAAGTTTCTTTTGGGAAGGTAAGAAAAAGGATGTAGGCTTACGAGTGAAGCAATATGCGAATTGCTAGTAAGTAAAAGCCAAACATCAGAAGCTAAGTGATTCCTTTAGCCTTTAGACATACCAGTTTGAAGTGGAATTCGAGATCCATGGATTTTATTGATGGGGTGCCAAGGTCGAATAGGGGAAATGAAAGTATTTGGGTCATAGTGGATAGATTGACCAAGAGTGCACATTTCATTCCCGTTAACCAAGACGGGCATCTGTATTGGCTATGTTGTTTATGAATAATATTGTTAGACTACATGAGATTCCTAGTAGCATAGTCAGTGACTGAGATTCTTTGTTCTCTTGTGAATTCTGGAAAAGTTTACACGAAGTGTAAGGTACCAAGTGTAAGATGTACCGCTTATCATCCATAAATGGATGGGCAGATAGAGAGAGTCAATAAGGTACTAGAAGATTTGTTGAGAGCTTATGTACTAGATTTTGGTGGGTCATGGGAAGACCATTTGCACTTAGTTGAGTTTTCCTATAATAATAGTTATTAGACTAGTATAGAAATTGCTCCTTTCGAAGCTTTGTATGGAAGGCCATACAAATCACCAGCATGTTGGTTGGAGATCGAAGACGGATTGGTCTTTGGTCCAAATATGGTGAGAAAAGCCACAGAGAAGATTGAGTTAATCCGTGTTAGGATGAGGGAAGCTTAGTCTAGGCATAAAAGTTACACAGATAAAAGGCATAAGGATTTAGAGTTCTTAATTGGCGATCATGTTTTCATTAAAGTATCGTCGATGAAGGATGTGATACGATTTAGGGAGTTAGGAACTAGCACTGAGATATGTTGGACTGTTACCTATTATAGAGAGGATAGGGAAACTTGTGCACCGAGTAGAGTTACCGAGTAGTTTGGCAGGAGTACATAATGTGTTTCATGTTTCTTATCTTAAAAAGTACGTGTGCGATCCAGAGACTACTATTGCTCCAACCATATTGGAAGATTTAGTAGTGGAACTGGATATGATTTTTGTTAGACAACCAGTTCATGTTGTAGTGAGGGATGAGAAAAAGCTAAGGAACAAGACAGTCATATTAGTAAAGTCCAATGGAGTGACAATGAAAAAGACACTACTTGGGAGATAGAGGACATGATTAGGGATGCTCATCCTGAGCTGTTATGATGGTAGTTCTATATTTTTGTACATAGACTTTGTAGCTAGTAGAATATACTAGCATTGTTTGCATGTTGGATATGCTTGTTATGTAGTCCTTACTGAATGTCAAGGACAAAATTCTTCAAGGAGGGGAGCCTGTAACTCCCTTAATTTTGGTTAACATTATTCAGGAGATTTATTTAGATAAATTAAATAGAATAATATGATGTGTAGTAATATAATGAGGATGAGATTTGATAAATAATAAGGTCGAGCCTTAACTAATTGACTATTAAGAGTGTTTTAGAACTTAACACATAAAAAAATGTATGAGAGGGGCAAAGTAGGAACAGATCTTTCTTTCTTCCCTTACAGTCTCCCTCTCTCATATCATTCTCACTTTTACTCACGCAAAAACAATCAAGGGAAAATGCAAGGAGGTTGGCCATTAATCAAACTTAGAAGTGGAAAACTAAGGGCAGATCAAAGAGGAAAAGATAAGGAAGCCATTCTCTATCAAATCTCAACTCCACTATCTAATCTAAGGTGAATAATAATAGACCATTTCATTTTTATATTTGTTGATTTCGAATCTTGATGGATTTTGATTTGTGATGATGCTATGATGTGCCGTGTTTGATTTTATCATTGTTTAGATAGAATAATGATTTATTGGAATTTTTATGAAATTATTTTAATAGGTTTTGAGGGTAAAACCTAAATTTTTGATATCCAAACGATTTGAAGTTTTGATATGATGTGTAAAACATAATTTGGAGATGCATTTTTAAATTCATAATTTTCCAAATTAATAGGAATATTTTATGAATTTCCAAAGAGTGAAAGGGCATTTATTTTGGATTTTAATTATTAAAAATAATTAAATAATGTTTTTAGCCCTGAAATTTTTATATGTTAAAGAATATATTTGATTTTTAGTGAATTTTGGGGATTTTCCTCAAAATATTGTGATTTTATGTTTATTGAGCTAGAAAAGCTAATAAATAAGCATTAAATAACTAATTTTATTTAAAGGGTGCAAAAAAAATTTTAGAAAATAAAATGAAGTGGCAGAAGATTTTTGAAAAGAATTTGAGAAAGTATGTTTTCAACCAATAAAAAATTAACAAATAATAAGAGTCGGTGAAAAGTGGTTTCTTTATATAGAAATAAAATAGCTTTTACAGTAATAACGGTATTGCCACACCACATATATCAACGCCGACGCCCTAATAATGCCGTAGTTGTAAATGGCGACATCGGCACGGAAGGAAGCATATGATAACTACGCAAGTAATTATGGAATGATTACGTCCATGTTGAAGTGATCAATGTCGGTTAGTAATCTCGTAATATGCCTAGGCAATGATGACCGCCCTTATTTCCGTATTTTGTTAATATACGATGTTGATTCCACAATTAAGTATTGCACAACCCACTATTTCCGTTATTAAACTATTTATGGTGCTATTGATGCTGCATATCATTTATTTTAATAAATATGGTTTTAAGGCGGTGATGCCGCCAACCTTACTTTCGATATTGATTGTTTTACGGCAATGTCATCACTATATCATCGATTCAATAACCCTGGTTACGGCATAGCAGCCGCTGTTTTTATAGCGCCCAATATCAATGTTTTTTGATATTGATGCAACATGTTATCAATGTCGGCTTTAAAGTATTTTCATATATAGAAGGCTATATTTTATAGGTCTGATAACTTATAAGTTTCTATGTTTCTACAACATTTACTTCGGCATTCTAGCCTTATGTTTTTGTAAAAATATTTTTTTAAAGGCTTTGATATGGAGGGATGTTACATCCCATGTTGGCTATATCAATGCCACTAGTTTTTAAAAATGAACATATTCTAATTTATAGCATTAAGCCCTATTATGAAGAGGTGTGACATCCGCATATATTGCCAAACATATACATGACAGTATTAAATTTTTTATAAAGTGGCATGAGAAATTGGTAAAGTAAGGGGCTATATTTTCCTTATTTTAAATATGAATTAAAGCGATTGATCATATAGGATTATAAGTGTTTACAAGGAATAAATTATTGTTTAGCCTAAGTTTTATATTGTAACGACCCGTAAAATTTCAACTGTTTTAATAACGTAATTAGTTGAAATTTGTGAAATTTTAAATGATAAAATTTTGAAATATAAATTTGATATTTGGAATGCGTTTAGTTAAACATAGCAACTGGTAAATTTTCGTCCGAAAATATGAAAATTTATATCGCGCGTAAATTTACTTCAATTTAATCAGTTAAAAAGCGATGAAAATAAAATGTTTTCGGAACCTAAATATTTTTACATAGAAAAATTCTAAACCATCTTCTGAGCAAGATGTCAGTTTGTCATTTTTCCAAATTCGGACATCTTTAGCTCCGTCGATCTTATTTTCTTACGTTTTATCGCATTTTCCGCTGGTAGAAAATTCGAATTTTTATAATTCAATCATACCACTGATATCTATTTACCGTTTTGATTGTTCTCGTCATGTTGATCTCCGCAATATTTTCATTGTGGGTTTTGACGTCCAATACACTGCGAAATCGAAAAAATTACGGCAACCGTATCAGTTCCGTACTGGTGACCATTTGGTTTCCTTTTGCCCATTCGTATCTACCAGTTGAAACTCAATCGTCAATGCCATTATTATTCTGTGAATCCAACTTATGACTTTTAACATTTCTCCTATTTCCAACATAATGTATTTCATATTCTTTGTTTCGGTTCATAAAAAAAATAAATTTTGGTTCTGTCCATCTTATTTCTGAGTCACATCCTTCCTCCTATTCATCTTCTCTATCCCAAACAGCATGTCGTTCCTCTCGAGCATTCCTTTCACTAGGCTTCTCTTCCTCCGCCAAATGCAACACTTTTCTCGCCTGAAACCCGCGTGCAACCAGGCCGGCCTCACCCTCCTCTATTTCTCTGGCTTCCATTCGCCAACCCTTGAAACCCGAAACCCATCGCCTCCCCTCTCGAACCCTCCTATGACCGAAGCATCATCTCGCCACAGCCGAGCTCTGCCCTAGGCCCCACCCTCCGACCAAAGCAGCCTGGCCATCTCCTCTCGAGCACACAGCGGCCTCCACCATCCTTGCCGCCTTCTTCCATGACCACTCGGCTGTCGCGCTTGCACTCCATTTCTCGTCTACCTTCATGCGTTCGAGCACCCACCACAACACACGCAAGAAAGTTGGCGCTCAAATATTGTTCTTCTTGTCATGCTAGTGAGTTTCTTCGTGTTCGCATGTTTCCCAAACTTATATTCTTGCATAACTGTCCAAGCTTGCATATATACGGTTTGGCATTTTTAATGATAATAATAATAATAATAATAATAATAATAAATTCTTATACGTAGTATATACCAACATATATTCGTCTGTTGATGTTTTGCCGAGAGTAATATTTAAATTATATAAGAAACTTGTATTTTATAAGTGTATATAAATAGGTATCGATATAAATATTATACGTTATATATAGGTATGGATTTCTGTATAGTAAGTTTACTTGATTTTAGCAATTGCTTGTTTGCTCATATGTGGTTTACAGCTTGCAGTAGATTTGTTTTAAGTATAGTTTGAAGTTTTTGTACAAGTTATATTTACATATCAGTTTTAAATATATATGTTATGTATTAGTATATATATGTGTATACAAAATTTTCAACGTGTGTCAGTATATATATCAGTATTGATTTTGTAAGGATAAGTTTATATAAGTGATGTATTTATTTAGAGTTTGGTCTGCTATATTCACATATATATTTCATTTTAAAATATGTGTTTTGATTTAAACATTCATTTTTGAAAGAAAGTAATAAAATAATAATATAATTTCAATTATATAAAGCTAATTTGATCCGTTCTCATCCATTTCTATTATCAGCTTTGTCCGACCAGTTCGTACCAGTTCTGTTTTGCTTTGGAATTCGTGCTTGGATCCATAACTCATTTCATTGTCTATTCTCTCTTGCCTCGAAAGGTGAGCAATCACTCATGATTAACGTTCTTTTATTTATTAAATATGATTTCAATTGAAACGACAATTGAAATATGCTACTGTTTGATGTTTACACTGTTATTACCTGTATCAGTTCACCTGCGACATTTGACACCATTATCTGTTAATTATTTATGCGATGATAATACAGTTTGGTTGATAATTGATTGATTGATTGATGTTTATATTGGATGTAAATTTTAATGTATGAAGTGATAAATATTATGCAACTGAATTTGACAAAGAATAGTTAAAAATTTGAATCGACATATGTGTAGAATTTGGTTAGTTAAATTTGTTAAATCTGACCCCTTAAATGTTTAATCATTTGACATGTAGAGAAATAGTGTTAACTACACCTTGAACCATCAATTGTATGTTGTTTAAACTGATGATGTATGAAATTGTAAATAGATGACAAGTGAAGAACCGAAATGTAATAATCTTTAATCTGCATGAAATGATAGTGTAGATTCTAGAAATAATTATATTAATTCGTACAAATAACAATGCGAATTAATACGGTTGTTTCGGGATTATTTGAATTGATTATTGGATTGTTATTGTTTGTTGTTATTGATTGTTTATTTACTTTGACACCATCCCAGTTATCACACTGCAAGTTCCCTTTGTTATGCTTTGATTTTGAATTGAATTGGAATCGGGTTGAAATGATAAATACCCAAATTGAACTTTGACCTAGGATAGAAAATTAAATAAAACCTGATTGGTCAATAATTTGATTTAAAAATAAAACGAAGATTTTATTTGAATAAATAATACGGTTTTGAAATGAAGTTGAAATTTGAATTTTAATGAAAGGAAAATGTTAATATTTAATAATCTGAAACAAAATATTAACAATGTAATTGATGAAAGAATGTTATTTAATTTGATAAATGATTGAATTAAGTTGAAATGATTTAATAATTAAGTTTGAAATTACAATTAAGTTTGAAATTATTAAACTTTGAAATTATTTAATAATTAAGTTTTGAATTATTTAATAATTAAATAAGGTTAAATTATTTAATGATTAAATTGAATTGAATTCTTTAATAAGTGAAATTGAACTTTTAATAAGTAAATTTTTACTTCGTAAATAATTGAAATTGAGTTACTTTATTTATTAAGTTTTGGAAAAATTATTTAAGTAAGTAAATAAGTGAAATTTAATTTCTTTAACAAGAAATAAAATGCGATTTATTGAAATTAATGTAAGACTTGAAATTTAAAGAAATTGAGTTGATGAATTTAATTTAATTTAATTCAATTTGTAAGCTTTGATATAAGGAAGTTTAAATTAAATAATGGATTTAATGAATTGGAAATTTAATAGAAATTGTTTTGAATGGCAAATTTACTTAATGAATATTGAATGAAATCGATAAATGAATTTAAATTGATTTAAATGTTAAATTAAATTAATTTAAATGTTTTCGAAATGAAACTTATATACAAACTTGAATCAATATTTGAATTGTTTAAATAAAAATGGAAATTGAATTATAAGATTTTGAAAATATGAATTTGGAAGTTTTGAAACGTAAATTATGGAAATTGATTTCGAAAGAGAAATGAAATGTTGGTTTACAAATTCTAATTGAAATTGAATTTGATTTGGTTTTGAAATATATAAACGACCAATCGGTGAAATAATTACGGAAGTTATTAAAGAGACCGGAATCGGTTATGGATATACTCTCTATCTAAACCGAAAACCACTTTAATAACTATAACGCGGAGTGATGATCCAGAATGAAGTGGTTGGAATGATGAACGTGATGACTGAAGAAAGAGAACGATGATGGATAGCCTTGACACTTGTGTCAAATTGGAAATGACTAAAACAGGAGCCGTGCCGGGCCAAATGGAGGTCAGCTACCTCAAGCGAACACACTTCTTCGAACTACTCATTACTTGTTGTCGATTGGTGCACCCTTGATTTTGGGAGTGTTGTTTCACGGTGTTGCGGTCGCTGCGGCGATGCGTTCTCACCAGTCCGGATCAGGGGAACGGTAGTTTCACTACCTTGGGTATTGCCTCATGTTCCTTGTCATACTTGTATCCCTATACGCGACCACTACGATTTGTTTGGTACTTTTAGTATATGGATTTCCCTCTGGTGACTTCCGGTTTTGGGGAAACTACGGTATTGTATATGCTCTTGGGAATAAAAATGTGTTAAGGGTGGAATGGGCCATGACTTAACACTATTTTGATATTTTATATTATTGATAGGCATTATCTACTTATCGTACACTACTACATAGTAGATAGTTTAACGGATCCTTAAAGGATGGTTATTCCAAACATCCTTTGAGTTATTTGTATTTCAGTTGCTATTTCACTTGAGTTGGATTTATTGATATAAGAATATTAATCCTGACTCGAGTGTCTTGTGTTTTGCTTTACGCTCGGGTCAGACCGAGTGTACCAGTATTCGAGACTCACCTTTGGAGTTGGAGCTTTGCTTGAAGATCCAGCCATCTATTCTGCTTCCAGTATTCGATGATTCCAGTGATGTATTCTGATTTGTATCTGATGTATCATATTACTCTTCCGTTGTATCTGGTTTAACTCTGATGTAACATACATTTATATAGTAGCTTCATGAACTACTATCTCTTTTATTTCCGCTACAATTATTACTCTGTGTCTGTGATCTGTGATTATTTTATTTACTGTATATGTTCAGTTTTGCCAAATTTAAATTAACAACGCGGTATTTTGAGCAATTCAACTCCGGCATGAGTGTCTACCTATACACTTATAATGGATGCGAATGGTCCAAAATACTGGGTCGTTTCATATATGAAATTACCAAAGAGAGGTATTACTTGAGGTTAAGTAATTATAAGATGCAAGTTGAATGAACATATCTGAATGATGGATGGTACATGTTCTCATTTTATTTGATCAATTATTTTACATGATTATTATTGTCATAATAACATTTTCATTACCCATAACTACATTTTGGGATATATAAGGGCAGAATAACCAGTTAGGTTGACCCATTAGTGAGTATAATCTGATTTAACATCCTAATTGAGTAGAATTGCGTCTAAAAAATTGGAGAGATCAGAAGAGGTAGGATGTCCATAACTGATTAGAAGATTATGATATTAGATAATGGTACTAGAAGGGTCCAATAGGTTCATAGTGATCACATAAAAACTATGTCTTCAGTAGTGTTATTGGAAGACATCCAATAGGTTCCTAATCCCATGAAAACTATGATTTGAATACAGGGTATTGGAAGAATCCAATAGGTTCATAGTCATCCCATGACAACTATTCGAGAGATGTTATTGGAGAGTTCCAATAGGTTCATAGTGATCCCATGAAAACTATGATTGGAAATTTTTATTCATAGAATCCAATTGGTTCTTGGTGATCCCATGAAAACTATGATTGGAAACTGTTATTGCTAGAAACCAATAGGTTCTTAGTGATTCTATGAAAACTATGATTCCTAACAGGTAGTCCTTAAGAGCTTTGATAGGTCATTAATCAATCCATGAAAACTAATAGGTTCATAGTGACCCTAGGAAAACTATGAAGTAAGATAGATAGTCAGTTTTGTAAAAGGGTGAAATTAGGATAGATATAACCTATGTTGACAGAAAAGAGTCTTACCCAATTGCATACTTGCATATAATTTTGTTATTATGTTTTAACCATTATGGATGCAGGAGCACGGTATATGGTTGATATGTTAGTTAAGGTACTAGTAAGGGGAAAATCCATTCCGCTCAGCTATGTGGTCTCACTAGATATATATTTTTGGTTCGAGATGGTAGGTAATTATTCACACTAGGCTTTTCATTATACCCGAAGTTTTTTTCCTCTTAAACTCTAAGGTACTCATTTGAGTAGCTTGAAAGTAAGGGTTTCCAGGTTTTCAGTAAGACAAATAAGCTTTCAGAGACATGCAGGAGGCAATCTAGCTATTTAGGAGTTCTTATCTAATCCACTATATTGTTTAATATTGTATGTATTGATCTAATGGCAAGTTATATAATTGCCAAGTGTTGGACTCTGATCAACCAAGGGAGCATCTTCATATGTGCTCTTGGAGAATTTTGTAATAATTATATTTTATCTAAATGTGGAATTGCAATTGGGATTATGTAATTAATATGAAATGTTATTTATGGAATGATATGTAAAAGTTCGCTATTAAATTATGTTTAAAAAATTTCATCTCCATGTGCTTCTGATTATTGATATGATTAAAATAGCAGCATTTTGTCATCGAAAATTAATACTATAGATGACTGCAGCATCCATAGCACCTTGTTTCGGGCCTCAAATAGGGGGATGTTACAACGGGGTAATTCTTGGTATGGAATAGTTGGTGCGAAATGATGCTAGGATCTGTTGTGTGGACATGATTATTGCCTTACGGAATCCTAAAAGTGGTGAGAGAATTATGATAGCCTTAGACTTAGTGAGGGAGAAGTTGGACTTGATGTTATGTGCTATGGATGATTAAGGGGTTGGGATCAATATAGTGCAAGCAGTTTGAGAATTTGCATTTTTCAAACCTGCAATGGGATTACCGTCGAGAAGAGCAATCGAATTCTAGATAGATATAATGTCGGAGTGCAACCTATTAGTACACCACCTAATAGAATGTTCACCCCATGAAATGGGAGAATTGAAAAAGCAATTAGTGAAACTTGAGCATACTAGTTTCATCAGACCAACTAATATGCCATGGGGTGCATCCGTGGTATTCATAAGGAAGTCGGATGGAAATTTATAGATGTGTATTGATTATCAAAAACTGATAAGTTAACGATGAAGAATTGTTATTACTTGCCCAAGAAAGATGACTTATTTGATCAGTTGAATAGAGCTAGAGTATTCTCGTAGCTTGATTCGACAACGGGATTCCTTCAACTGAGGGTAGCGGAAGATAGTATTCCACTAACAGCATTTCGAATAGTGTATGGTTCATATGAATAGTTAGTAATGCTGTGTGGACTTGCAAATGCCCCAGCGTTCTTCATTGATCTTTTGAACTGGATCTTTCATGATCAATTGAATAGATTTGTGTTAATTTTTATTAGTGGTGTTCGAGTATACTATAAGGATGAGAGAGATCATCAAGTCCATCTAATATTGGTGTTGGAGATGTTTAGACAACACATGTTGAAGAAGAAATTTTCAAAATGTCACATTTGGAAACAAGAAGTGAAGTTTCTTGGGTATGTTTTTCGGAGAATGCATTAGCAGTGGATACATCAAAGATAGAAACTATTAATGGTTGGAAGAGGCTGGAGACTATTACAGAGATGGTCTTGGGATTAGCTGGCTATTAATGCAGATTCATCAAAAATTTCTCGCGTATAGCAGCATCCTTGACAAAGTTGACTAGAAAGAACAACAAGTTCGTATGAAGTGATAAGTGTGAAGGATCATTTCAGGAGTTGAAGAACTTATTGACTAATGCTCTTGTCATGATCGTGCCTGAAGGGAACAAGGATCTAGTAGTATATACTGATGCTTGTGGAATGGACTAGGGAGTAGTGTTGATGCAAAGAGGGGAAGTGTAGCTCATGCTTTAAGGCAGTTGAGATCACATGCGGTTAGATATCCGACTCATGATTTAGAGTTTGCAAGGATTGTGTTTGGATTGAAAATTTGGAGATATTAATTGTTGGGAGAATGGTTCAAGTTGTATACGGACCACAAATCCCTTAAGTATATATTCACTTATAAAGAATTGAATATGACGCAATAGAGATGGCTGGAGTCCTTGGCGACATATGATTTAGGATAGAAATATGCAAGGAAAAGGAAACAAAGTTGTAGATTCCTTGAGTAGGAAGCATCAGATAGTCGTATTGGCTATGACTGATGAATGGAAGATGTTGGAGATATTAGCCTCTTGAGTAGTGCATTATAGGCATAATACTAGATTGAGTAGAGATTTAGGCGTATTAGCGAGCTTGGAGGTATGTCCAACACTTGTGGAAAGAATAGTGTTGACCGTGTTTTTAACCAAACAGAAGTTAATGGAAGTTAGAACGTCAAGACAAAGACGAAATGACAAGTAAACTTGGAAGCACACTTAGATGAAGTGAAGAAACAACTTGGAAAAGATTCACTCGAAATAGAACTAAGGAAACAACTCGACATCAAGTCAATTTTCTTCCTCGTTTCTCCTCCTAAACTTCATGCAACTCATTCTCTACTCTATCACCTCATGATTAAGTTTTACTTGAGTTTGGACGACCGATTCCAAGGGTTGAAGGAAAGAAAGTCAAGAAAGTAGGATAACTCAAGTATAGATGGAAGATTACTGGAACAAACTTAAATTCAAAGGAAAAGAGCATGGAACACATGACTTTAACATAGAAGAGCAGTACAAAAGAGATGAACAAATTTCCACTTAAGGAAATAACTCGGCATAGAGTCAAATGACTCGGTACCGAGTTATTATTTTAGCTCGATTGCCTCCAAGTTCTCTCATGTGATATTGGGCTGACGTCTAGACTCTATTGCGAGCAGGCTTTCAACTCAACACACATGTTTCCCTATAAATACAAACCGATGAGCAAACAAAAAAGGTTCTTCTCCCAGCTCTTTCTTCTTCACTTTGGATCTAGGGTTCCAATGCTCTTCACCATCTTCCTCCCTCACAATAGTCACTAAGGTAGCTACTCTTGGCAGTTCTAGTCCTAAGAACTTGTCAACTTCTTGTAATCGTGACTCTAATTCTCTATAATCTTATACAAACTCTTTCAGATCAATAATTAATAAAATTATAAAGTGGACATTGTCCGTAGATTGTCGACCCACTATAAAAATCTTGTGTCTCCATGTTATTTTTCTTTGATTTCTAGGGTTATCTACTAGATATAGGTCTCATAGGTTCCCTACAACTCATTCCAAGGTGTTAATCCAATTTTGGCGTCGACATTTTGGTGCTTTCACTAAGAGAACTGAATCTAGGCTTAGATCTTGCTTGCTAGTGTGATTTAGAGAGATATAGTGGTTAGATCTAGAAAACTAGCTCTAAGAAGTTTGAGAACTTGCTGTTGAAGATCAATAGTACCAAAGAAAGGAGGATCTGCTTTCGAAAGATCACATGAGCGGTGGCTAATGGTGATGAAGAAAACGCTCACCAAATGGAAGTTAATAATTGAAATGCAGTACTAGAATCCTCTACTCAACATGAAGTTGTTACTTGAGGAAAGCTGAATAAGATGATTCATGAACTTAACCATAAGATGGCAAATAGCCAGAAAGCTCCAATGGATAAGATGGATGTGTTGCTAACGTTGCAGCCATTAGTGACAAGAAGAGTTAGAAGAGAAACCTCTCCTGCAATATACAAGAGAACTCTTCGGTTTCTGGCCTGAACAGGAGAGATGTGAACCAAAAAAGAAGGAAGTAACTACAGGAGTCATCGTAGGAAGAAGCAGGAGTGCCCCCTCATAAGAAGACCAACCAGCACCGATAGGAATGCCCGTGTGGAGGATGGTCAGTAAGGTGATGCGATGGATATATCTGATGAAGAAGTGGACTTGCTGCTTGACAATGATGATTTGGAGTTGGACACTGGTGTTGACGGACAAAAAACTGGAGGTAAAGTCCAAACTACTATGACAAAACCAACTATACGTCCGCCAAACACCAAAGGAGTGGTACTCCCAAAGATAGAAGCACCTAGACGTCAACCGGCAAACCGAGACCATTTACGAAGTCAAACACTCAGTGTAGCCTCTAATAGTCGACCTTTGGATTACCGTGCCGACGAGGAGTAATCGCTGACATGGTAAAACGATTGGTGGAAGAAAGCAGGGGTAGGAACAATAAAGATTGGGGTTTCGCACCAAGTCGAACCCCATTCACTGAAAATATCTTTAGAGAAGAATACCCTAGAAAGTTCACAATGCTAATAATGCCACCCTATAACGGAACCACTGATCCCAGACAACGCTTGCTTAAATACAAATGGCACATGGATGGAACTAGGGCTACAAATGCTATTCATTGTAGGTGCTTCCCTGTCTTCTTAGAAGGAGTTGCTTCTATGTGGTTCACTAGGCTTGTGCCTTAATCGATGTCGACGTTTGGTGAGTTGGCTAAGAAGTTTCTGGAGCAGTTTAGGCTCCATACTGCATAACCAAAAGACGTTATGTCATTGACTGGATTGTCACAAAGGACCCAAGGAGTCACTAAAAGCTTTCTTGAACCGATTTAGCATCACTGTTATGAAAGTTAGCAATCCAAAGGAAGATCTTGTGTTCATGGTACTTGTTCAGCCATTAACCTGGACATAGATTTTAGTAGGTGGATAAAAATGAAGCAACCCACTACCATGGAGGAATTCAATCGAAAGGCAAATCTATTTCTTGGCTAGAAGAAGCAAATAAGGTTAAAGGCAAGCCTGGTGATGAGCAATCAAAAGAAATGATTCAGATAACGTTGCGGTTAAACAGGACAGAAATAGTTTCGGAACTGCTATAGAAAATGCGGGAAAATCTATAAATCAAAAGAAGAGGAATCAGAATGCCGGTAGGCATGATGGGGACAGGAAGTGTCCAAGGAATCCGAGTCCTTAGGACTATATGTCGTTGAATGACAGTTTGGTGAACATCTATCTTGCTACTTAGGGAACTGAGCGGTATAAAAAATCATCCAAAAGGGAAGTATTGCAATTTCCACGAAACTCATAGGAATAACACAAATGAATGTCGGCATCTAAAGGATTTAACTGAAGAATTGATAAGAAACAATAGGCTCCAGTAGTGTGTGAAGAAACCGCAAAACGCCGAACAACCTATCGGAACCCAAGTGCCAAATGCTCAAGGAAATCAGCTTAGACCTAGCGAAGAAGGGCCCAAGCAAACAGATGGAAGACTGGTCATAAACACCATTACTAGAGGACCTCACCCAGCGTAGAAGAGTTAGGGCAAGATGGAACGATATGCTAGTTCTTTCAAGCATGCACCATAAGAGAGTTCCAACGCCATCAAAGACGGAGTTCCTATCAAGCAACAAAGGAGGATTACAAATGACATTGTGTTCAGGAATTGGGACACTGAAGGTATAGAAGCATCAACTCTCGATCCAATGGAGATAACGGTCAGCATCGAACCGATTGTTGTACATCGAGTGTTGGTTGATAATGGAAGCTCGGTTAATATCCTATTCCGAAAAACGTTCGACCAAATAAAGATTAGCATGAAGGATGTGACCACTTGCAAAACAAAGATTTAGTAATTCACAGGTGAACGTAAACAATCGATTAGGATGATCGACCTACCTATGGAACTCGGAGAGGGAGAACTGAGGGTGGTCCTTATCTAGACCATTGTGATTGTTGAAGAGTATACTGCTTATAATGCTTTCTTTGGCCGACCGACCCTTGCCAACTTTAGAATTGCTTTGGCTCCATGGTGTCTTATGATGAAATTCCTAATAGAGAATGGAGTAGGAGTAGTAAAATGAGACTGAAATGTTGTAAGGGAATGCTATGTTGTTGAATTACGTGAAGCTAAACGCTGTGAAAAGGGAACAATATTGGGAAGATTCTCCACATTCAGGAACCACAAGCATAGCAATTACAAAACCGCCCCCAGTTTGGGGACCATAGTCGCTTCGACAAGGCTATGGATCTTAGGAAGAATTGTGTAACACCCCTTAGTTTTAACGATCTAATATTTAAATAATTAATTTGAATATTTAATAGTTAAGCGATGGATCTATTATACTCGATTTTTACAAACGAGCGAGACTCGATACACCCGTAGTTGAGTTTGCTTTTTCGGCATGAGTAAAATGAGTATAAACTTAACCATGTTTGAAGTCAATGAATTTTGGAGATGAATAGTGCTAGATGAAGAGAATTGGGCTAATCCCACAAGCTTGCCTCTAACTTAGCTTATATTTAGCAAAGCTCTTTATTCATTTTTCATTCCACGTTCATTTCGTTCTCCATCTTCTAATCTCTTCCCTAATCACTCCTTAGTCCCTCTTTAATCGCCAAGCCCTAACCCCTTCAAATTAAATTGCTAAAATCAAACAAATATCACTACACTTTCTCTCTACTGATCCTCTACAAAACCCACAAACGAATTTGTTTGAATCAGGATATGGATGTTGATTTTGAAATTTAAAGTAAGCAGAAGATTGGGTTTTGGTGATTTGGGGAAGAAGTGGTGAGTGGGATGATTCTCCTATTTAATTTAAGTGTTTTACTTCATTAATTTGTTTATGAATGATAATGAAGTAATATAGAATGATTTGGAGATTTCTATGATATGGATTAGGCTTATGTTCATGTAGTAACCATGACTATATTTGCTAATTAATTGTTGAACCCTTAATCACCATTTTGGAAAAGTTAACAACCTTAGAAGTTGATTTTGGGTTAATTGAAAGATTATATGTGTTGTTATGATGAATTAAAGACTACTCAAATGACATATTTAAGTGCATGCTATTAGTTAGTAAGAATAAAACTAATTTAAGTGGTTTTATAAAATGTTTGTAAGCCAATTAAGAATGTTTTGGGCTCTAAACTTATGTATGAAGCGATTAAAGTCCCAATGAGCCTTAATTTTTATTTATGAAATTAGTTTATGATTTTATAAATGAAGTGTATATTATATAAAATAAATATGAGATTTTATAAAATAGAAATATGACGAATACTTGATTTTTAATGAAGTAATTAAGTATCTTAAAGGCTAGAAAGTGATTT
This sequence comes from Allium fistulosum, assembly GCA_030737815.1. Taxonomy (NCBI): domain Eukaryota; kingdom Viridiplantae; phylum Streptophyta; class Magnoliopsida; order Asparagales; family Amaryllidaceae; genus Allium; species Allium fistulosum. Next base: position 682,175,916 of record CM060907.1, read on the forward strand.
ATAAGTTAGTACGATATTTTATAAAATGGTATGTGATTTCCTAAAATGGTTTAAAGTGATATTTTACTTTTATTGAAAAGATTAATAAGTAAAAGTAATAATTGATCTAGTAATAGTTGAATGGCTTGTGTAAATATACGCGTGTATTTACGTGCACTAGCGGGTATATGTTTAGGTGTATTTGAAGTTATACAACAATTAAAACAATGTTTGTATTGTAGTTAGGATTATTATGTGATTGTCTATTTATATAGATATGCAGTTGTTTGATTATATAAACATACTATTGATTATAAGTTTGTTGCAGGCATTTCACATAGCCATAGCGACTATCGCGTATGCTAAGTTGTGTGAGAGTATACCGGGCCTAGGAGTCATCTCGGCGAAGTTTGAAATATGTTTTGTGCTTGGTTATACATTGCATGAGTGGGTGTGACTAAGCATGCACGAATGAGTGTATCAACACACGTATAGACTATGCACAAGGCAAGAAGGTTGGGTATGTCGTTTTGGCGTGTTAGAGGAAGTCGGGTTGCTATAATTACCCATTGAACTCTACTCGTGCAAAGAGTGGATTTTGTATTGAAACCAATTATCATATATTTAAGAAGCCACTTCCAAAACGTCAACAAATGAACCCCGGTAGATGTCCTATGGAATGGAGGCAGGCTCTAGTAGCAAGGCAACTCATCGACCGAAGCGTCGGAGGAAACAACGTGCGAATTGGTGATCGTCCGGGGAATCTACTCCCTGCCAAGGCTCATTGCCTGGAACTTGTTATTTTAGTTAATTGACTTGGTCCATTCGGTTGATTGGTCGATAGAAAAAAGTCCATCTCGGCCCAAGTTCAGTCTAAATGACCCTTCAACCGCCTGACCTATTGCGTGTTGTACAACTTCAAAACACGATAACTTTTGCATTCGAAGTCAGATTAAGATGGTTTGGACCATTGTTCATCATTCTTCGAGGGCTGCAAATTTTGAAATTTTGGTTGGTTTTGGAGTAATTTGATTTGGGGCCCACATAGGACCCACTTCGGTACGTATTCTAAAACCGTAGATTTTGATGTAGACCGGGAGAGTATACTAGAAGAGTATTATGACATTACGGCCATGTGTTCCATTTGGAACGTTATTTTTGGTTAGAATGATGTTTCGATAGAATTGTCCAGTGGGTTTTTAGGCCGTAGCGACTGGAGCCATGCATAGAGATTCCATACGTTATGGATTGAGTCCATACTCTAAGATTTCGACATTAAAATAATATACGATTTTTGACTTATTATGACAACTAAGGGTATGGACTTATGTGACCTAACCAAATATGGTCTTATGTGACCTACCCAGGTATCGACCTTGTTGTGGTGTACCTAAAGTGTTGTTGATGGTTACGATACACTCAACATGGTCTTTTAAGACCGTAAATAGCTTTATCTTGTTATGATCTCTTAGATGATTTTGGTCCCACGTTCGTAATATTACAAACGATTGGTCTTACCAGTAGTGACCATATGCGTTGTGACGTACCTATTCGGTCTTAACAGTACTAACCATACACGTTGTGGCGTACCTATTTGGTCTTATCAGTAGTGACCATATGCATTGTGGCATACCAATTCGATCTTAGCAGTAGTGACCATGCATGCTGTGGCGTACATATTATGTCTTAGCAGTAGTAACCATACACGTTAGGGCGTATCTTTTCGATTATAGCAGTATTGATCGTTGTTTTGTGATCACGGTTTGATCATGGTATATTTGTACTATATTATTAGTAGTTTTGGGCAGTGTAGTGCAATGAAAGACATTGTGCTAACTTTATATTACAGGAGAAGAGCGGGTTATGGTATGATTCCCTACTTTTGAGATGGGTTTACTATACTTATTTATATTCAGTCTGAATTACCCCTAAGCCACGTTTATGGAGAGGGTCGGTTGTAATTTAGTAGTTTCTATTTATTTGTATATAGTTTTAATATACAGTATTTTGAGATAGTTCCCCTTACACTAGAATTTATGTTTGACTCGCATTTTGTCTTTATCTTCATATGTCATGACAACTCTAAAGCACTCGATTGAGTACTTCAGGGGTTGGGTGCTTTTGGGGATACGTTAGAAGAATGCGCAGCTGGAGCATTTTTGGAGGCATGGCATCGATGTTTAAAGATATATACTTGTTATTTTATTTTGTACATGACCGACCTGTTATTTGTTTATGAGACTATTGTATCAGATATTCATTCACAACTCCATGTTTTTGGGAGTTGATGTATTCTAATTTTCAATACTGATATTTATTTGTCAGTTGCTTCTACTAGTGTGGTCTCTTATATATTGTTATTCTATTCTGTTTATGTATATTTAGTATACTATATATTATCATTCCATAGTAGGAACTTATCTATGCCTTGGTTTAGTATTTTGTTCTAATTTCTCCACAATGATTTATCTATTGTGGTATTCGAAAGTAGTGCGATGATGTAAGACATCGATTTTGGTTATTATGAGGGGGGTTGTTATAAAGAGTTCAGGGGAAATGCGGGCAGTACCGGTGGAGATTATGGTGGCTATCCTTGTTGACTTTGACGACCCAACTTGAGTCTTGGAAATAGGTTCTTAGATTGGAATCAAGATGCAAAAGGAATTGATAAACTTTCTTCATGCCAATCTGGACTTGTTCGCTGTAACGACCCGCATTTTCGACCGTTCAAGTCGACAAAACATACACACATGCCGACTCAAGCAATCCAAAATATAGATAATTATTGGGGTTAAATAAGAAAAGAAAAGAGAGAACAGAAACAAACTCAGAATCTTGCAGCGGAAGGAACAAGATATAATAATAAAATAACAGTTCATGAAGCTGTTAAATAAATAAATTTGATTATTATTATACATCATAAATCAGAGTTACATACATATCAGAGATAATACAACAATGCAGCGGAAAAATAATACAGTGGTAGAATACAAATGATGTAATACCAAACTCCGTCTTCGTCCTCCAGAATATACCTTCAACCTAATCTGAAATGCTCAGGCTGACCCGAGCGTAATGAAAAGACAAAACACTCGAGCCAGGACTAAAATATCTCATGTAGGTTAAATCGAATAAGTAAATATGAGTGCGACGGCGTCGGAGATGTTTACGGGTTTTAGACGCCTCCTATCCAGTGTTTAACGTGCGTGCATTAACTTAAGAGATGTTCGAGATTTCCATCTCCTAAGGATCCGTTAAACTATCTACTATATAATAGAATACGCTATATACAATAATGTCTATCATAAAGTAAAATATCAAACTAGCATTAAGCATGGCCCATTCCACCCTTAACACATTTTTATTCCCAAAAGCATATACAAGACCGTAGTTTCCCCAAAACCGGAAGTCACCGGAGGGAAATCCATATACTAAAGGTACAAACCAATATCGTAGTGGTCGCGAATAGGATAATCAATATGACAAGGTACATGAGGCAATACCAACTAGGATACTAGTAGTTGCGTGATCCGGACTGATGTTGGGCATAGCAGCTACTACCCCAACACCGCGAAACAACACTCTCATAATCAAGGGGTGCACCCAAATTGAATCACAAAAGTAATAGATATGGTAATGAAGAAGTGTGTCCGCTAGAGGTGGCGAACCTCAATGGCCCGGCGCGGCTCCTGTTTTAGTCATGTTAGGGGTCATCCAATATCGTTCTCTTTCTTCAGTCAACGCGTTCATCAAACCATCCACTTCATTCTGGATCAACACTCCGCGTATATTAGTTATTAAAGTGGTTTTCGGTATCGACAGAGAGTATGTCCATATCCGATCCCGGTCTCTTTAATAACTACGTATTATTACACCGATGGCACTTTTACATTTTCAAAATCAATTCATAATTGATTATCAAAAATATCATATTCGCTTCCAAAATCAAATCCATTTCAAAGTCATCATATCTACTCAAAATATACAATTTCATTTCAAAAATCATTTTCGCCTCAATATCTCATTTCAATTTCAAAATCGTATCAATACGATATTACTTTCACTTCAAATAAATCCATTTCCAAAATCATCATATCTACTCAAAATATACAATTTCATTTCAAAAATCATTTTCGCCTCAATATCCCATTTCAATTTCAAAATCGTATCAATACGGTATTACTTTCACTTCAAATAAATCGATTTTGAAAATCATCATATCTACTCAAAATATACAATTTCATTTCAAAAATCATTTTCGCCTCAATATCTCATTTCATTTTCAAAATCGTATCAATACAATATTACTTTCACTTCAAATAAATCCATTTCGAAAATCATCATATCTACTCAAAATATACAATTTCATTTCAAAAATCATTTTCGCCTCAATATCCCATTTCAATTTCAAAATCGTATCAATACGATATTACTTTCACTTCAAATAAATCCATTTCGAAAATCATCATATCTACTCAAAATATACAATTTCATTTCAAAAATCATTTTCGCCTCAATATCTCATTTCAAATTTATTTTTCAATTCCAAACTCAAACTTGAAATATCATTTCATATAAATTTTCTTAGAAATATTCAGAGTTCGATTAAAAGTCCAATCTTTTAAAACAAATCAACTTTCAAAAATTTACGCCATATTTCAAATTTTCCTTAAAAATCTAAACTTCGAATAATTAAACAATTTCATTTACCAAGTTTAAATTCCAACATCTCGAGCTTCAATTCAAGAAAATTCAATTTCCATAAATTGGATTTTATTCTTAAAATCAATTCATTTAAATAATTTCAAAACAACTTTTAAAATCATTTAATTTGACCAACCCGGTGTCCGTATATAATTTTCTAACCTATGGCCAAGTGGATAATTATTTCAATTTTAATTTCAAGGATGGATATATATCATTTCAATCCAAAAAGAAGTCATAGCTATATCATTTCAAACTATACCTTAATTTATTCGAAATGATTCAGTTTACAGTTTTATATGCAATAAACAATATACATGATGATAGCATGATATATCAAAATAAATAAACAACCAATATCGACCAATAGCATCCATCACAAACAATCAACCATAAAGCCAATAACATTCACAACAATTTTTATAATTATCAATATCGAGTAATATACTGCCAATTTAAATTTAAATTTATTTTAACGGTCAATTTAAATTCTATCAATTAATTCATATATCAATATAAATGATAATTAAACCTACCAAACAACAGCCAATAAATTTCATATCACTTCAGAATAGAAATTTAACTAACAAAAATTTATTTTAGTCAATTGTGAGCGTATAAACACTCACCTTAGATTTATCAACGATTTAAAATCCAAATAAAGGCCCAAATTTGAACAGTCTCGGAATTCAACCAAACCAGCTCTATGTTGTCCGGAATTTCGATACGAACGCAACGGAGAAAACTGCGCATGAATCCGAGCTCGTATGCAAAAGTTATATACGTTAGAACGATTGAACATTTAAAATTTTAAATGATTAATTTATAAAAAAAAAGAACGTATACCCTTCTTCCATTCACGTACAGCACACCCGAGACCCACTTCACGCAGTTCATCCTCATCCACGCGCGAGGCAAACGACGACCGGACGTTGATCAGGGGATGCCATCGCGTGCGCCTCTCCTTGCTCCACCTACGCACCAAGTTTCGCCACCCCATTCGCCACCGTTTGCATGCAAACCAAGAAAATACGCACGACATTCAAAGCCAGATCTGGACCAATCCGTGACGAATTTGCACGAATCAACCGTATGGATTTGAAGAGCTCGTCGAGATCTACAACTTTTCTTTTGGAATTTTTCGATTTCGTTGAACTGATTAAGAGATAAAGAGGAAAGAAGTTCGGCTATTTTTGGCCATAGAATAGGTGGCGGCCATGGTTTGGAATTAGGGTTTCTGAAATGAAATAATGATAAAACTGTCTCGGTTTGCAAGCGTATTTATAAAGGTAGGTCCAAAATCGTCCGAATTCCAATCGAGACGTGCCGCCAGGCGTTTATAAGGTTTTACCCATATTCCAAACGCAATGGAACTAGTCCCAAGGCCTAATTCAATCGTATGTGGAAGATAGCTTTTGAAGTCGATTATTTTAATTAAATTCGACGTTAAATTTCTACGCGTTTCAAGCTCGCACGGCCAAACGGCAAGTCCGATTGCTACGAAAATCGAAACCTTACAATAATTCACTGTTACGGATCCGATGAAACTAGTTTCGTCGAAATCCGAGACAGTTGTAAAAATGGCTATTTCTACTGTTTAATTTCAGTATAAAATTCCCAATTTTAAACTATTAACTTTTAAATCAAATTTCAATTGTTCACAAATTTCATTTTTTATTTCACAGTATTTAACAATCTTTTACAATGCAGTTTTCCATTATAAATCCAGTATAAAAGATTACATTAGATTCAGCGTTCAATTATATTGTAATTCAAATTCAAGTTATTTAATTCCAATTGAATTCTTTTATTTCGATTTACACTTTCATTACATTTACTTATACATTATTATCAATAGTTTATAATTCATTTACTTTCATTTTCTTCAGCTATCATCTTATTTAAATTCACAGTAATATTAAATTACATTCATTTATGTTGATTTCAATATTATAACTTCAATATTAAATGTAACATTTTATTTATTTCGTTGTTTACAATCAAATTCAATTCGTTTCAATTACTTGTTACACTCAAATTCAATTCATTATTTACATTCAATACAAGTTAACATCCATATTTAATTTACAAATAAGTTATTTCAGAATCCAGTTTTGTATTTTAACTTGTAATTTACATTTAACAACACAAAATTTTATTTCCTTCGGATTTTTATCCATTTTTATTTTAATTCGTATTTTTAAAGTGTTAAAAATACGGGTCGTTACATTCTCCCCCACTTAAAACTTTTCGTCCTCGAAAACGAACGGAGAAGGGGAAACCATCACTTAGATATAATTCATTCAAAATATTCGACTTATTTGTAAAATTTAGTTATAGGATTTTTTTAGAATCTCAAAATTTTCTAACTCCCGGATTTTTGAAAAATTTCGGCAGCACCTCCTTTGCGCGGCTAGGACCGAAAAATTTCACAGTGGTAATAATTGCATGATATACATCTCATTACAAGAATGAGGCATCCCAAAACATGGGGAACACAATAATATACCACAACATAAACCGTAATCCGAGAACGTACCTTTTATTAAGCATTTATTAGCATTTTAACTTACATTTTGCATTTAGCGCAGAAGCGAGCTCCACAAGCGAAGCGCAACCCCTTTGCTACCTACTAAAATGCTCAATAACCAAGTTAGAAACATGCATATAAAGATAGATCGATATACTTAGCATAAACAACATACATATAACATGTTTTAGCTTCAAAACTGAAATTCCAATTTCAGGACAACGAACAAATCCCAGTTTTTGGTCACCTAACGATAAAATTTTAAAATGGAATCTAAATAAAAGTTGTTGCATTCGTTTCAGGCTTTCTGGAATGTCCAAAATCATCAAATTCGGACCATCCGTTCAAAAGTTACGGTCGTTTTACTAAATGGATACGCCTCAGCCTGGGCAATGAATTGCGCAGGTCAGCGACGTTCACTCCCCTTTTCAACCATCTAAATGACAGCAAAACACAAAACACTTAAAGTAAAAGTTTTAACTTAAGTTCTTAGCTTTCCAGAAAGTGCAAGATCGTCAAAATCCGATACACCAGTAAAAAGTTATGGCGAGAATACTAAGGTGCTTCAGATTTCTACTCCGCACAGGCTATCGACTAATATTGGTGTTTTAAGCCTAGTGGATGAAGGTATTTATCAAAACGTTCTAAACAAAAGATGTAGCACAGTTTCTAGGCTTTCCAAAAAGCTCAAGATCGTCGAATTCCGTTAAACCATTTAAAAGTTATGGTTGTTTTCGTTTCAGTATATATTGGACAATTTTGGATTTTTCCAAAAATTTGCTTTTATTATTTCAAAGTACAAATCATCAAACTTCAAATTTTCTAAAGAAACAATCATAAACACAAAGTCGTTTATTTTCTTATTTATCCATGAAATAAGTTTACATTTGATTTGTTTCCAATTTTTTTCAAGTTTGTTTCATTCATAATTTAAATTCAAGTCAATTTGCATCAATTTAATTTGAATTCAATTATTTTTAATTTCACTTTGCTTCAGATTTGAATTTAATTATTTAAAATTTTTATTCCGTTTATTCAATTCTACTTACACTAATGAATTTTATTTAATCAATTACCATCCAACTAACAACCAATGCATATCAACATTAACATCCATCCAAAATCTACACTAAATCAATTATACATTTCCAAGTCAAAATTTTAATTTCATACACTTCCAAGTTTATTGACATTTAGTTTCATCCAAATTTAATTAGTTTCCATTTACTAATTTTATATTTAATTAATTTTAAATTTAATTCATTTTACAACTTAAATTTCCTTTATATTTACAACTATCAATAGATCTTCACATTTTATTATTCGCAATCACACTTGTATATTATTCATTTACTTATCCTTATTAGCATTTTAAACTTTTTAAGTATTTGGTAAGTTATAGCTATGCAAATAGAATGTAGTTAAACAATATACAACTTCTTTTCATTCAATTTACGTGTTATACCTATTAAATAAATTTCCAAATTAAGGGTTACTACTATAATTTTAATTTTTTTTTTACACTTAAATTCAATTTCACCTTTTCAATTCATAAGTTTCTAACAATTCAAGATTTACTTTAGTTTAATAATTAAAATCATTCCTTATTAGAGAACTTAAGAATTTCAACACCGGATTCGATTTAAACCATTTTTTTTAAATATACATATAAATATATATATATATATATACTAATATCTTTATATCTCAAATCATACTTTTTAGAAGAATTTTAATCAGCATTGAAATATATATATATATATTTATTTTCATTACATACTTTAGAAAATTTCAATTCAATTTCTATTTAATCCAAAAGAGTACAGTTTCTAGTTTATTTCAAATTTATGCTCCTTTATTCTAAGGGTTTCCTACTTCAATCTATTTTCACTTAACACTTAGGTTCATCCCTTATTTTTCAATTCAGAAGTTCCTTAATTATTCAAGTATTTGTTTATTTCAATAGTTTAAAGTCATTAAATTTTAAAGAACTTAAGAATTTCAACTCCGGTTTCATTTCAAATCAAGTTTGAAATAATATATACTTATATTACTATATATCAAGTCATACTATAGAGAATACAAAATAAAATTCAATTTTAATCAAAACAGGGTTTAGAAAAAACTATTAAGTGATCTCCCCCACTTAGACTCTCGAAAATAAACGTCGATGATGCGTGCACTCATCACCGAAATCATTCTCTAGTGTCAAGAGGGGAGTATAACACTTACTTCATTTGAAAATCCTTTGAAAACAATTTCTAATCGAATATACTATCATATAATACTTATATTATACATTTCAAATTTTTGTTAATAAATTTTCAAAACAGCGGAATTTAAATTCTCCATCTTAATTTAAATTCATTTTTATTTTATTTTATTTACCATTTATATTCATTGTCAATCATATTTACAAGTTTCATTTTTTAAAATCATCCAATAGTCAATAGTTAGAAATATTAACTAATCAACAATAAACGATGATAATCTAATATTATCATCTCCTAACAACCAATACAATCAAAATTTATAAATTTTCAAGATAATTCTTTTATATATAAAATATAATCCAAAACAATATTATGTCAATCTATCCTATTCGAGTGTTTAGAAATTCCTATCGATGCCTTGGCGTCCCAAGTACCAACCAGAATTCATAAATACTCAACGGAACAAATTAACACAATATAAAATTATTTTTATATCAAAATTACAAATACACTCTCTCATATACACTCAAACTCATTCATAAGGTTTTACCCTATTTCAATGATTTATTCCCCACTAGAGCCAAGGTAATCTAAACCAAAGCTCTGATACCAACTGTAACGACCCACATTTTCGACCGTTCAAGTCGATAAAACATACACACATGCCGACTCAAGCAATCCAAAATACAGATAGTTATTGGGGTTAAATAAGAAAAGAAAAGAGAGAACAGAAACAAACTCAGAATCTCACAGCGGAAGGAACAAGATATAATAATAAAATAACAGTTCATGAAGCTGTTAAATAAATAAATTTGATTATTATTATACATCATAAATCAGAGTTACATACATATCGGAGATAATACAACAATGCAACGGAAAAATAATACAGTGGTAGAATACAAGTGATGTAATACCAAACTCCATCTTTGTCCTCCAGAATATACCTTCAACCTAATCTGAAATGCTCAGGCTGACCCGAGCGTAATGAAAAGACAAAACACTCGAGTCAGGACTAAAATATCTCATGTAGGTTAAATCGAATAAGTAAATATGAGTGCGACGGCGTCGGAGATGTTTACGGGTTTTAGACGCCTCCTATCCAGTGTTTAACATGCGTGCATTAACTTAAGAGATGTTCGGGATTTCCATCTCCTAAGGATCCGTTAAACTATCTACCATATAATAGAATACGCTATATACAATAATGTCTATCATAAAGTAAAATATCAAACTAGCGTTAAGCCATGGCCCATTCCACCCTTAACACATTTTTATTCCCAAAAGCATATACATGACCGTAGTTTCCCCAAAACCGGAAGTCACCGGAGGGAAATCCATATACTAAAGGTACAAACCAAAATCGTAGTGGTCACGAATAGGATAATCAGTATGAAAAGGTACATGAGGCAATACCAACTAGGATACTAGTAGTTGCATGATCCGGACTGATGTTGAGCATAGCAGCTACTACCCCAACACCGCGAAACAACACTCCCATAATCGAGGGGTGCACCCAAATCGAATCACAAAAGTAATAGACATGGAAACGAAGAAGTGTGTCCGCTAGAGGTGGCGAACCTCAATGGCCCGGCGCGGCTCCTGTTTTAGTCATGTCAGGGGTCATCCAATATCGTTCTCTTTCTTCAGTCAACGCGTTCATCAAACCATCCACTTCATTCTGGATCAACACTCCGTGTATATTAGTTATTAAAGTGGTTTTCGGTATCGACAAAGAGTATGTCCATATCCGATCCCGGTCTCTTTAATAACTACGTATTATTACACCGATGGCTCTTTTACATTTTCAAAATCAATTCATAATTGATTATCAAAAATATCATATTCGCTTCAAAAATCAAATCCATTTCAAAGTCATCATATCTACTCAAAATATACAATTTCATTTCAAAAATCATTTTCGCCTCAATATCTCATTTCAATTTCAAAATCGTATCAATACGATATTACTTTCACTTCAAATAAATCCATTTCCAAAATCATCATATCTACTCAAAATATACAATTTCATTTCAAAAATCATTTTCGCCTCAATATCCCATTTCAATTTCAAAATCGTATCAATACGATATTACTTTCACTTTAAATAAATCCATTTCGAAAATCATCATATCTACTCAAAATATACAATTTCATTTCAAAAATCATTTTCGCCTCAATATCTCATTTCATTTTCAAAATCGTATCAATACAATATTACTTTAACTTCAAATAAATCCATTTCGAAAATCATCATATCTACTCAAAATATACAATTTCATTTCAAAAATCATTTTCGCCTCAATATCCCATTTCAATTTCAAAATCGTATCAATACGATATTACTTTCACTTCAAATAAATCCATTTCGAAAATCATCATATCTACTCAAAATATACAATTTCATTTCAAAAATCATTTTCGCCTCAATATCTCATTTCAAATTTATTTTTCAATTCCAAACTCAAACTTGAAATATCATTTCATATAAATTTTCTTAGAAATATTCAGAGTTCGATTAAAAGTCCAATCTTTTAAAACAAATCAACTTTCGAAAATTTGCGCCATATTTCAAATTTTTCTTAAAAATCTAAACTTCGAATAATTAAACAATTTCATTTACCAAGTTTAAATTCCAACATCTCGAGCTTCAATTCAAGAAAATTCAATTTCCATAAATTGGATTTTATTCTTAAAATCAATTCATTTAAATCATTTCAAAACAACTTTTAAAATCATTTAATTTAACCAACCCGGTGTCCGTATATAATTTTCTAACCTATTGCCAAGTGGATAATTATTTCAATTTTAATTTCAAGGATGGATATATATCATTTCAATCCAAAAAGATGTCATAGGTATATCATTTCAACCTATTCCTTAATTTATTCGAAATGATTCAGTTTACAGTTTTATATGCAATAAACAATATACATGATGATAACATGATATATCAAAATAAATAAACAACCAATATCGACCAATAGCATCCATCACAACCAATCAACCATAAAGCCAATAACATTCACAACAATTTTTATAATTATCAATATCGAGTAATATACTGCCAATTTAAATTTAAATTTATTTTTACGGTCAATTTAAATTCTATCAATTAATTCATATATCAATATAAATGATAATTAAACCTACCAAACAGCAGCCAATAAATTTCATATCACTTCAGAATATAAATTTAACTAACAAACATTTATTTTAGTCAATTGTGAGCGTATAAACACTCACCTTAGATTTATCAACGATTTAAAATCCAAATAAAGGCCCAAATTTGAACAGTCTCGGAATCCAACCAAACCAGATCCATGTTGTCCGGAATTTCGACACGAACGCAACGGAGAAAACCGCGCATGAATCTGAGCTCGTATGCAAAAGTTAAATACGTTAGAACGATTGAACATTTAAAATTTTAAATGATTAATTTATATAAAAAAAAGAACGTATACCCTTCTTCCATTCACGTACAGCACACCCGAGACCCACTTCATGTCGTTCATCCTCATCCACGCGCGAGGCAAATGACGACCGGACGTTGATCAGGGGATGACATCGCGTGCGCCTCTCCTTGCTCCACCTACGCGCCAAGTTTCGCCACCCCATTCACCACCGTTTGCACGCAAACCAAGAAAATACGCACGACATTCAAAGCCAGATCTGGATTAATCCGTGACGAATTTGCACGAATCAACCGTATGGATTTGAAGAGCTCGTCGAGATCTACAACTTTTCTTTTGGAATTTTTCGATTTCGTTGAACAGATTGAGAGATAAAGAGGAAAGAAGTTCGGCTATTTCTGGCCATAGAATAGGTGGCGGCCATGGTTTGGAATTAGGGTTTCTGAAATGAAATAATGATAAAACTGTCTCGGTTTGCAAGCATATTTATAAAGGTAGGTCCAAAATCGTCTGAACTCCAATCGAGACGTGCCGCCAGGCGTTTATAAGGTTTTACCCATATTCCAAACGCAATGGAACTAGTCCCAAGGCCTAATTCAATCGTATGTGGAAGATATCTTTTGAAGTTGATTATTTTAATTAAATTCGACGTTAAATTTCTACGCGTTTCAAGCTCGCACGGCCAAACGGCAAGTCCGATTGCTACGAAAATCGAAACCTTACAATAATTCACTGTTACGGATCCGATGAAACTAGTTTCGTCGAAATCCGAGACAGTTGTAAAAATGGCTATTTCTACTATTTAATTTCAGTATAAAATTCCCAATTTTAAACTATTAACTTTTAAATCAAATTTCAATTGTTCACAAATTTCATTTTTTATTTCACAGTAATTAACAATCTTTTACAATGCAGTTTTCCATTATAAATCTAGTATAAAAGATTACATTAGATTCAGCGTTCAATTATATTGTAATTCAAATTCAAGTTATTTAATTCCAATTGAATTCTTTTATTTTGATTTACACTTTCATTACATTTACTTATACATTATTATCAATAGTTTATAATTCATTTACTTTCATTTTCTTCAGCTATCATCTTATTTAAATTCACAGATTTATTAAATTACATTCATTTACGTTGATTTCAATATTATAACTTCAATATTAAATGTAACATTTTATTTATTTCGTTGTTTATAATCAAATTCAATTCATTTCAATTACTTGTTACACTCAAATTCAATTCATTATTTACATTCAATACAAGTTAACATCCATATTTAATTTACAAATTAGTTATTTCAGAATTCAGTTTTGTATTTTAACTTGTAATTCACATTTAACAACACAAAATTTTATTTCCTTCGGATTTTTATCCATTTTTATTTTAATTCGTATTTTTAAAGTGTTAAAAATACGGGTCGTTACATTCGCTTAGATGCATTCCAATATGTGCGGGATATTGCTGGAGATAGCATGCCATGCACTTAACATCGGTCCTAAGTTTATGACAGTGAGGTAGAAGAGACGTAGCCTGGGTCTGGAGCGATATGCTGCATTGAAGAAAGAAATGGATAAGTTATTGGCCAACAACTTCATCTGGGATGCAACACATCCCGAGTGGGTATAAAACCCCGTGTTGGTTCAAAATTCGAACGGGAAGTGGCAAACTTGTATTGACTACTCAGATTTAAACAAAGCCTACTCGAAAGATAGCTTTCCATCGCCCAGGAATGACCAGCTTGTTGAAGGAACCGCGAGGTATGAAATGCTCTCATTTATGGATGCCTACTAAGGGTACAATCAAATTATGATGCATGAACCAGATCAGGAGAACATCAACTTCATCATGGAATTGGGACTATATAGCTATTGCATGATGATGTTGGGTCAGAAGAACACCGGAGTTACTTACCAGAGACTGGTGAATACAATGTTCAAGGACTATATCATATGAACGATGGAAGTTTACATAGGTGATATGCTAATGTAGTCGCGAGTGTCTAGAAACCATTTAGATGATCTCTTAGAGTTGTTTAAGATCCTTTGAAAGTACAGAATGAAATTGAACCTATTCAAATGTTTGTTTGGAATTGCTTTTGGGAAATTCCTAGGTTTTATTGTGAATGCAAAGGGCATTGAGGACAATTTGAAGTAGATTGATGCCTTACGAAATGTTAGAGCCCCGACAATGATGAAAGTGTTATAAAGACTGAATGGAAAGATTGCTGCATTAAGCTGATTCATCTTCAAAGCGATGGATAAGTGTAAACCATTCTTTGATGCATTAAAGAAGTGTAAGAAGAACTTTGAATGGAATCAGGACTGCCAGACTTCTTTCATAGAATTACTACGACATATGGAGACACCATCGATGGATGGCGAGGACTTATTTGTTTACCCGGTGGTGTCTGCCCATGCATTAAGCATGACCCATCTATTACATTAGCAGGCGATTCACCGATGCTGAACGAAACTACCTGAAATTAGAAAAGATGGCATACTGCTTGCTAATAGCATCTAAGAAACTGCAACCTTACTTCCAGGTCACCCAATCAAGGTGGTGATGGATCAAGCCTTGAAACGGGTACTATATCGACCCGAGACTTTGGGACGACTTCTAAAGTGAAATATCGAGTTGAGCCAATACAATGTGACATAACATCTCCAAAAAGAGATTAACGGACATGTGATGGCTAACTTCATCACCGAGTTCACTACTCGGGATGATGAGGAGGACGTAACAGTCACAGTATTCCACTAGAAATTGTTGATCGATGGTGCGTCAATTGAACTCTGCTTAGAAGCGAGAGTTGTGATTGAAACTCCTGAAGAACGATCAATTTGCTATGCTCTAAAGCTAGAATTTCTTGCTACCAACAACGAGGCGGAGTATGAGGCACTGGTAGAGGGACTGAAGATTGTGAAGAGCTGGGAAAAAAACATTGATATCTACAACGACCCCCAACTTGTCTTCTGCTAGGTTAGAAGGGATTATCAAGTTAAGGGAGCGAAACTTGCCCCTTACTTGTTGAAAACTTGGGAGTTTCTTAATGAAATTGAGCACTACATGATATCTCACATTCCTAGAGAAGAGAATTTGAAGGTCGATTCCTTGGCTAAGCTAGCCAACTCCTAAGAAGCGTAGCTGATGGGATTGGTTATGGTAGAAGTATTGACTGCTCCTAGCATATATTAAATGGACGTTGATTGGGTTCTAGAAACTATAAAGGAGAAAGAGACATGGATGACGCCAATAAAGGATTATTTTCTCTGGGGAATACGCCCCAACGACTGGAATGAACAAAAGTAGCTCCTTTAAAAGGCATCACGATTTGCAATACAGGACGGAGTGCTATACAGGAGAAGACACTTCGCTTTGGATATTTCTGGCTAATAATAAACCAAGAGATTCACAAAGATTCCGAGAGCTTTATCTTCAGAATAGACGTAGATGGTCAGTCCCTAGCCATTTGTGATCTGGGGAATCGATATAACCGGTGTACTATCGATAGCAAAACGAGGAGCCAAGTATGTTGTCGTTGCAGTTGGTTACTTTACGAAATGGGCTAAAGCTGAACTAGTTTCCATGATCATTACTAAAAAGGTAATTAATTTTGTAATGAAAAATATTATCTACAGGTTTGGAGTACTACAGAAAATTATCACGAACAATGAGACTCAGCTTAGGAGCGCTGATTTCAAGGACCTTTGGAAGCACTACTTGATTGAAAAGAGCTTTTTCGTGTTTTCTCACTCACAAGCAAACGGGAAAGTGGAAGTAGTAAACAAAATCATCAAATCCACCATAAAGAAGCAGCTGACTAGAGCTAAAGGGAATTGGGTTGATGAGCTTCCACTAACACAATGGGCTTATAGGACAACACACAAATCTGTGATTGTGCACTCATCATTCGATTTAACATATGGTCCAGAAGCTATAATGCTAGTGGAATTGGAAGTCCCCTCTCACCACAGAAGACACTTCAATCAAAAAAAGAACAAACAACTACTGCTCGAGCCCCTCAACCTAATCGATGAGAAGTGAGAAGAAACTGAATTGAGGGTCACTGCTCAAAAAAATATGGCACTCTACTTTAACGCCAAGACTTGCAACCATACTTTTGAAGTAGGAGATCTCATCCCAAAGAAAATCTTCTTAGGTACAGGAGCACTTGGCCCAAACTATGAAGGACCTTATGTGATTGACCAGAAGCTTGGAGACGGAAAATTCAAGCTGGTTACAGTAGATGGAGTACCCACCCCGCATGCTTGGAATAATGACTCATCGTGCACTACTATATCTAGTTTTCCTTTTTTCGCAAAAAAGCCATCCAGGGGCACTGGTGGCAATGTAAGTAGGTAGGATTTTCCATCTCTTCTATTTATCAATAAAGTTCACTTCTTGAACCAATAAAACCGTGTTCACATAAGCAAAACCGTCGGATCAATGGAGAAAATCAATCCCTGTCTTCTGTGAACCAACATTACTCCAGAAATGTCAGAAAGGCCTAAAATCACCGAGTCGATGGAGAAAATCAACTTAAACTACCAGATCGATGGGGAAAATTGATCCCTGCCTTATGAGAATCGGTTTTACTCCAGCAACGCCGAGAAGGACCCAAAACCGCCAAGCCAACGGGGAAAATCAACTCAAACCATTTGGTTGATGGTGAAAATCGACCTCAACCTTCTAAGAACCGGCATTGCTCCAGCAACATTGGAAGGGCCCAAAACCACCAAGTCAATGGGGAAGATCAACTCAAACCACCAGGCCAACGGTGAAAATCGACCCCAACCTTCCGAGAACCGACGTTGCTACAGCAACGTCGAGAAGGTCAAAACCGTCAGTTCGACAAAGAAAATTGTCCCAAACTACCAGATCGATGGGGAAAATCGATCCATGCCTTGTTGGCGCCAACACTACCCTAGTAATGTCGGGAAGGCCTAAAACCGCCTAGTCAACGGTCGAATCGACTCCTATATCCTGAGAATAAGTGTAGCCACGACAACGTCAGGAAGTTCTGAACTAGCGAGTCAAAAGAAAAATCGACTCATACCTCTCGGAACTTGACATTGCCTAGAGATAGGGGATAACTAAAGGAATTACCCAGAGCCCAGAGATAGACAACATCAAGGAAAAATCCATGAAGTTGAGCATTTTTTATACAAGTTTCTAGAGATAGAAACTGGAGTACGACCGGGATTTCAACTCTGAACATGGAAGAATTTGTTTTGATGAACGATGACGATGACACATCTTTTCTGTAACGATCACGGACATTTCCGGCAGCAGCGACCGGTAGGCTTTGCAACCATCCCAGCCCCACCGTGGCTTACACTGGCACCTCGCAGATGCTTTTACGGCCAGCCTCTCGACTGTCACAACCAACCCATCCCACTCAGGGACATGTAGGGGTAAGAGTCTCCCGTTCGCCACCAAACTGCGAAGCGAGAACCCCCTATCATGCTGTAATATAGCAAATGTAGGGGTAAGAGTCAGGAGGAAGGAGGAGACTTGGACTCGAAGGGGGACTCGGGGAATTCGTGGGTTGGCTCGGGTTCCCACTCGGGTAAATTTGTGTGTTTTAAGGGGAGGAAGTAGCACTAGTAATAATATCAAAAGAATTTCTTTTACGTAGTAAGCATGTTTGACTATCATAAGGAGAAATCTCCTCCAAGTCTGCGATTGCATTGTGTGTGTGGCGGGAGGCCTTATGGTAGTTTCATTTTCGAAAAGCATTGCGGATTTCAATGTTTAAAAGCCTTTGTTGCTTGTTTTAAAGATAAACTGTTTTTGTTGCTCACACCAGTCCCATGACTGATCCGGAGTTTATTGTCCCCTTCCTAAACTCTGGGTGCCCACCATTTTCCACACGGGCAGTCTAGAGTTGGGTTTTTCAGATATTCAGGTTGAGTAGATTATCTGGAGCTAGTCAGTCCTTGGACGACTGACGTTGCTTATCTTGGAGCATTCTATTAGAGACATTCTATCCGCTGCTGATGTTATCGTTTTCTTTCCGCTGCTATTTCTTGTATCATATCTCTGATGTATATTGATATTCATTGTATCACTTTGTTGTAACAGATATTGTATATCAATGTATTATTCTTTTTCTTCCGCTGTGTTGTTTACTTAATTGTGTTATAAGCTCCGGCGACTCGGATTTGAACGATCGAATCTGCGGCATTCGAGTACGATGTAAAGTATGGATGTCGATTTTCGAGCGTGCAAAATCCGTATCGTTACATTTGGTATCAGAGCTAAGGTTGAACTTTAGCTCAAGAGTATAACACGTTAAGTAGCTCATTAGAGATAGAGTGAAGTAAACTCTAGAATGAGTATATCCCTAAGATATCCGTTTGAATGCCTCAGTAAATTCTCTTGCTATCTACTGATAGTGAGTATGAGTGCGAGAAGAGGACGAGATAGGGGACAGGGGAATATGACTATAATCGGTCAATACTCTGTAACAATAGCGGAAACAATCTTTTCTCTATCAATCTATTTTGTTCGTCATCTCTTCTCAATTCTTCGATGGTTTCTGGTAGATCCAGAAAGAAGATTCGATATATATTAATATGGGACGTAAACTCCGAATTGACCAAAACTGTTTGTTTGGATGAATTGATTGCTTTGTTTGCTATGGTTGATAGGTATAATTTGGTTTCTAAACTGAAAGCTTTGAAATTTTATCCATATATCTATCTATTTCTTTGGGTCCCGATATGTTCTACGAATGGTTAGTTATCCCTTTGAACTAACCGATGTCATTGTATATTTCGTAGATCTAGATAACCCGCGTATCTTGTGAAGTGTTAAACAGATTCGTTCTTGTGTCTGTTATTGATATTCTGAATTGGTAAGCCAAATGCAGAATAAATATTCAGTTGATTCGATGAAATATTCTTCATCTGTCTTTGTGTCTCCCTGGCAAATTTCGAGGACAAAATTCTTTTAAGGGGGGAAGTCTGTAACGATCCCGAATTTTATATAAATTCAAATTGATAATTTATTGAATTTTTGAATAAAATTTGTGAAATAAATCGATTTGAGTGATGCGAGTTTCCCCAATCTTCGAATAAATTTTGGAAAAATCATTTAAATTTTAAATATTGTATATATGTATTTATGTGAATATATAGGTATATGTGCGTATATGAGTAGATTTGAATTTATATTTATACATATTGAATTTGAGTTTAAAATCTCAAGTAAATGGTTTAATAATAATTTGAGTTTATAAAAATATATAGCTTTGTAAAATAGGAAGTATACATATACAAACAGCAAAACAACAATTAATACAAGTAGGTAAACATAATGTCTTCAGCCAAGATAAAAATGCAAACAAAATACAAGACAAATACCATATTAGCCAAACAAAGTAAGTCAACAAAACAAAATAAAATATCTACAAACAAACCAAAACTGGACATACATATCAAATAGTAAGTATGCAAACCATCCCTATATCTATCGGCCGAAATGAAGACATAAAATATATTTTGGTACAACTTTTAATTAATGAAGCCATCACAATTTACTTCAGCCACCAAAACCTGAGGTCTGCAGCCACCAAAGTAGAAAAGATAAATCTCTTTGGCTTGCAAATGAAGATAAGTTGTACGTGGTAATTAATGCTAGCCTCCAATTGAAACAAATATCTCTGGTTAACAAATAAACAAAATATTTTTGTACATCTCTTATACCAGTATTAACGCAACCCTGTACAACAAAATGTTATATCCAGTAAACTCATTTTCTTATATCAACTCTCTCCCTTCAGCTCATTCCATCAAAACTAAGCAAAGAAACAAAAGAAATTCAAACTTCAAGATCTGTAAAACAAAGGTCTGAAGCAATTCAACAATCCAGATCAAAGAAAAAAATCTGAGACAACTAAAACAGTGCAAGAGGAACCAAAACCTGTTTCAAATACTTGAGTCCTTTGTTCTTTCTTTTCAAGGTGAGCAACTCTCCTCCTTAAATTATTAAACTTGATGCATCTGAATAATCCTTGAAGCATGACCTGAAATGGGCTTAAATGATTATGTATTCTTGCATGTCTGTGTATATTATACAAATGTATGTGTGCACATCTAGATGAAGATGTATTCTGTTCTTGTTAAAACAGGTTTCCAAACCTTTAAAAAAATAAAATAAAACAAAGATCTCATCTTCAAATTCCTTCTAGACTTTACTAATCAAACAAACATTATTTCCTCTGTTCCTGTTACAGAATTTTCAAGTTTTAAAACCAAAGATTCATCTTCTTCTTCACTGATTTCCTATAGGTTTGGTTTTCAAACATAGTAGGTTTGTTTAAACTTAAATTAAGGCCTAGAATTTAAAATAAACAAGTTGTTTATACTTGATTTAGGATCTGAAAATGGTCTCCAGTAGAAATTAGTGTTTTATAGCATCTGAAAATTTATATTCTTACAGGGAAACTTAACTACATGATAAATCTGAATGTCATGGGACATTAATTAAATTTTATAACTTGAATCGTCATTCGAAAATAAGATTTTTAAAACTAAAATGGAAATTTTCCATTGAGTATACAAAGAGCAGTTGCAGTTGATCTGAAAATAGGTTTCGAGGCAATTACTGATGATCTCTGGGAGATGAGGCCTCGGGAATTCGTCAGGAGGTGGAGGAACGAATGGGGAGTCTACGAAAAATGATCGGTGGTGCTTACGATCACCGTGGAGGCAACGGCAGACGTTATTCGTTCGAAAACCTAGTTTTTTCATAGGTTTCTATTTTGTCTCGTTCATCATGGGTGGGCGATCGAGTTCGTCGTGGTTCAAGGGGATGGAAGCTCGAGACTGCGGCGAGGCTTGGGTCGGAGTCGCGTGGGTTCCGGCGAACTGTGGCGGCAAGTCGAGGGGATTTTGACGAACTACTTGGTTCCAGCTTTTAAATCGAGTTACTCAATTTCGATCGGCGACGAGTTTGAGTGATCTGGGTGTTTAGGTTGGTCAAGGGGGATATCGTCGACTTGGTGGTGGGTGGCGATTCGATCGAAGTTCGCCAGCGTTCGTGTGCACGTACACGTGCAAGTCGCGTATCTGTTGCGTTCGAGATTTTGGGGAAGAAGAAGTTTCGCGTGTGATTGCTCGTGATGGTGTGGGAGTGACTCGAAGCGAAGGTCGGGACTTTTGGGATTAACTCGAGTTCGTACTTGAGTATTTTGATAGTGATACGTTTCAGTTTTTAAACTGTAATTAATCTAAGTTTTAAAACAGAGGAGGAAGTAAGGAAAACTCGGGGATAGTCCCGAGTGGTATTCGGGTAGGACCCGAAGTGGGAAAGAAAGCCCAGTTTTTATTAAATGTTTTAAAAATAAGGCTTTTGGAATTTAAAACAAATCTTGTTAAAACTTTCCTTTATAACGTTACTTTTTAAATATCAATGGTTTCTTAACATTTGTTAAAGAGCTTTAAAATTTATTTAACCTAAATTTTATTTTAAGTTAAAGGAGATTTATTATCTTTGAATTAATTAAGTTAGGTAGGAAATTAAGTATAATTAATTAATTAATGATAAAGGTTAATTAAGTGATTTATGTAAGAATAATTAAGTAATTTAATTAATTAATGGTTATAAGTGATTAACTAATAAATTAGAGATTAATGAATTGGGAATTTATTAATTAATAATTAAAGGTTGATAAATTATAATTAAAGGTTAATTAATTATTGAGGGTTAATTTATAAATGATTAAAGAATAATTAATCAAAATAATTTGTAATTTATCGATGTTGATTAACCAGGATTAGTAATTCATAAGAAATTAATCTGATTTGAATAAATCAAACAATTAACTGACCTTACTTATGAATGTTTTGAATTCTATTGAATGTGAATTGTTTGATATCCTTGATATATGATCATTTGTGATATACCCAGATTTATGTTGTGCTGAGCTGTGATTTCTGTTTCTGTGATATATTACTATGTGAATATGAAACCCTTGGCCGTAAAACGGCACTTGAATTTCGATGCGACAGGGAGTCGGATTCCAGTTGGTTATCCGAAACCCACATCGAATTGTAATGATGAATCCTTGTGACTGATAAATTTACTTTATCTATGAATTTGTGAATAAAGATAAGCGTTATAGTTCATACCGCTTATCGATATTGATATATCTGTGATGATTGATGTTGTGCACTATTGTGTGAAATCCCTGGACTACACTATACACACACAAATATGGATTTCACGTGGAAATCGGTTAAGTCACAGATGATTTAAATTTGATGTTTTTGAAATTGAAATTTTAAATTTCAATTGATTTTGAAATTGGAAATTTGGGGTTTAATATGAAAAGCTTTTGAAATGGAATTTCAAAGATAAAAGTTATTTCGAATAACTTAATCGAGTTTTGAAAATTTAAATAATTTGATTTAAATTTGAATTCAAGTTTGAAATTGAATTCTTTGATTTGAAACTAGGGATTAAAGATGATGTACAAGTTATATATGGGTTAAACCATTTTTAAAGTTATTGATTTGGGAATTTGAATGTAATTTAAGGGTTTTAACTCGTGTAAATATAACTGGATTTTTCTGAAACGAAACTATTTGTTTTCAAATAATAAAAGCTTTCACATAAGAAAGGATTTCCAATTTGTGTTGAACGGTTTCAAGTTTGAAATAGAATTGAAATGTTTTGAAAACTATGAAATGAGTCTTTAATTCAAAGACCGGACGAGTTAATCCAACTTGAATTGGAATTGTTTTGGAAGACTATGAATGAATCTTTGGAAACGAGTTTTGAAAGCTATAAGTTAAATTTTGATTTAAAGATTTAACGAGTTAATCCAAGTGAAATGGAAATTGTTTTGAAATCCATGAATGAATCTTTGTGAACGGGGTGAACTTTGTGAATTGAATCTTTTTGTTTAAAAGATTAAAAGTGTGGAAATTGTTTAAACCATTGAAGGTTTTTGAAATAAATCTTTTATTTAAAAGATTGGAAATGGTAATTTGTTTTACCATTCGAATGAAAAGTTTTGGGCTTTTAAGCTGTGATTTAACTGAGACCCCAGTATCCATATGATTTTTAATTGCGCTCGTTATTCGGTTTAGCCGGGAGAGGACCTTTGTGTCATATAACCCATTCCGAATAGTGATACGACGATATGGATCGCATTTGAAGACCGGTGGTGAAGACCGGGTATTTGCGAGAGCGATAGGATGACCTATCGATTTTCTCTTCATCATGGCTCCGGTATAGAGATTCCCTAAGTGATGGGAAGTCCGATCGAGATTGTGAATACCCGGATTTGCAAGGGCTTCTTCGGAAGTGCCTTCGGTTCTGTTCGAACCCGGAACAGACTTGTATGGATGTGTGTCTGACATTACACTTTGAGATGTAAAGCTGGTTTCTATCAAATACATTTCTGTTGGTGGCGGAGAATTTATTCTCTTAGCTTAACACCCTTCTCTGAGACGTATGAGCTCAGAGGTTATGTAGTTGATGGTTACTAGTGATACATTCCCAATTTGGTAATGTGGCATACGAAGTGCTGATGATCATTTGTTGGTCAAAGCGTGCTTTGTGAAAAAGCGTTGCTTTGTGAAAAAGCGTGGCTTTGTGAAAAAGCGTGGCTTTGTGAAAAAGCGTAGCTTTGTGGACGAGACTTCGTCGAGCCTCACAACCCGGTAATGGTCGAAACAGGAATGTTGCGGCAAAGGTTTATAGGGGTAGCGCCCCTAGGGTATGTCATTTCCTTCTGGATAAAAGGTGATATCATGGTATGGAGCCCAGATATTTTACCTATGTTGATTATACTTTGTGGCTGTTGCTTTATGATTGAGGATCCTCGGATAAAGGTCGGTAACGACCGGGGGATGACATAGCTCGTGTGTTAGTTACCTAGTTACAGCTGTACAACGTGAGGTAGCATCAGTGTGTTAGTTACCTAGTTACAGCTGTACAGCGTGAGGTAGCGTCGGCCTTTTGTTTGCAGAGATCCGGTTAGGATCTGGGGCGTCTTTCCAGAGGCGTTTCTATTTCGGTAAGGAAGTTCCTTAGCCTGATCATTTGTTGGAAATCCAAAGAAACAATACGAACCCTGTACGGTTTTAGTTGTATTACCTGTTATGGAATGTGGCGGTAACCTGCTATTGAACGTAGTAGCTATAGTAGGCATACAATAATGGTTGTATGCTGGCTAAGATTGATATTGTATTTTCGAAATGTTTTCACACTATGCACTAGTAATAATATCAAAAGAATTTCTTTTACGTAGTAAGCATGTTTGACTATCATAAGGAGAAATCTCCTCCAAGTCTGCGATTGCATTGTGTGTGTGGCGGGAGGCCTTATGGTAGTTTCATTTTCGAAAAGCATTGCGGATTTCAATGTTTAAAAGCCTTTGTTGCTAGTTTTAAAGATAAACTGTTTTTATTGCTCACACCAGTCCCATGACTGATCCGGAGTTTATTGTCCCCTTCCTAAACTCTGGGTGCCCACCATTTTCCACACGGGCAGTCTAGAGTTGGGTTTTTCAGATATTCAGGTTGAGTAGATTATCTGGAGCTAGTCAGTCCTTGGACGACTGACGTTGCTTATCTTGGAGCATTCTATTAGAGACATTCTATCCGCTGCTGATGTTATCGTTTTCTTTCCGCTGCTATTTCTTGTATCATATCTCTGATGTATATTGATATTCATTGTATCACTCTGTTGTAACAGATATTGTATATCAATGTATTATTCTTTTTCTTCCGCTGTGTTGTTTACTTAATTGTGTTATAAGCTCCGGCGACTCGGATTTGAACGGTCGAATCTGCGGCATTCGAGTACGATGTAAAGTATGGATGTCGATTTTCGAGCGCGCAAAATCCGTATCGTTACATTTTCGATACATACATCCAGAATGACATTGGCTGATGATTTCAACTTGGAGAAATGTAGCTAAGGAATCAGCGGCATCAAAGACAGAATGCATGGAATCATATAGCAAAAGTCTTTAGTTCCTGGATATAGGAACCACCATGCACACTGGACTGTGGGCAATCGAACGAATTGTTCAGGTTAGCTAGTCTTTGTTGACACCTAAATTTTAACATTCAGCCCTGTGGAGTAGGCATATCCACCGATACTTGGTCAAAAAGAACTCGACCGAGCCCAAACAGAAATATCCGCAGAGTTGGCTAAAATTGAAAGATCTATTGTGCTAAAAAGAGTATTCTGGTAGTCAAAAATAGAGCTGAGCATCAGAATATACTAAAGCAATTGCAGGAATATTATCTACATGCATAAATTTGCGGTAATAAGCATATTGCATAGAAATAAAAGTATTTAATACAGGAAATTATAGTGTATGCAATCATATTATATACACAGATAGTCAAACATAAAAGGGCACAGTATATAAAATGCCGAATAGTACACAGAAGAAAGATTACAAAAGAAAAGCCGATCCTTTATTATGGATAATCGTTTTATGTACAGATGAAAAGAAGGGGCCGTACCTGCACAATCTTGGTCTGTTTAAAGTAAAAAAGACAAAAGGTACATACTCGACTATTATAACCACAAAAAACAAAATGCTCAGCTAACATGCACACTACTGAGTTTCTCTTCTTTCCACTCTGATTGCCTTAATCAATATTACCTAGACAGGTCTGATGTGCACGTAAATGTGTATATTTTTACCACCATATTTAATTTATTTAAATTAAATAAATGATCATATCGGGTATTTTAACTTGTCTAAACCAAAATTCATATTATTTTCAAATCGTCACATATTCAACTTCATCCAAGGGCAAAATGGTCATTTTTGTGTATATATTAATTTGAGAAAAATTAATTAGAAATTTCTATATTTTTTATAGGAATTTGGCTTCATATACAAGTGGTTACATGATGATATATGCATGCACAAGAGTGAAGAGAACAAATGAAGATGGAAATAATTCAAAGTGAAGATAATGGAGGACCCCACCTACCCACCTACCTTAATGTAAAACTTAGAGGCTAATGCACATGCTTATGGAATTAATGGCTTCATGTACATTTAAGTGAGGGATTATTGAAGCTAATGATAACTTGGCCACCACACTTCCTACAAGGGCATTTTGGGCATTCCCCAAAAATATGAATTAGGGTTTAACACTTGTATAAATACCCCATATCTTCATGTAACCCTCCCCTCTTAGTCTCTATTTAGCTTAGTTTAGGCTCAAAATAAAAGAAAGCTTCTCTTTTCTTTTTCCATGGCTACTTAGCCATTTTGTTTCATGTAATTTTTTTTATGCAACTTTAATATATTTCTCTTTTCTTCTCTTGTTTATTTTCCTTTCATGTTGTAGTGTAGATCTAGTTTACTTATGCAAGTAGAATAATTTTTCCTTTCATTTTTGCTCTCTTTTTCTCTTCTTGTTTCATGTTGCTTTCTACATTTGTTCATATGATAACAAATATGAGAGCTTAATCCCTTCAATTTAGGGGTAATGAAGCTCTCTAGTATGTAGATCCAACATTTTGTTGTTTATGCTCTCTTTTGTGCTTAATGAGAATGATTGAAGTAGTTTAATGATGTTGTTTAGCTTTGAATTTGATAGTCTATGTTGTTCATAACAAATAGGCTATGCTTAAACAAACAAAACAAAAATTGCCTCTTCATCTACATATGATTATGGCAAAGAAGTGAATGTTGAAATTAAAATTTGATGGCTTATATTTCTAATTAATAGTTAATAGACCATGCTTAAAATAGATTTTGCTTTCAACTTTGTTGTCAAATTTTATGAGATTTAAAAGTGTATTAGTGGTTGTGTTATAGTTCGATGGTTTATATTGGGCTAATTAATAGCACAAATATACCATACTTATGATAAACACATCAACTAATTCATTAATGACAAGAAAAGAGAGATCATAACTTCATTTTGTTGATTTATGTGATCTAGAGAGTGGAAACTGCCTCTAAATTGTCTTAACACTCTCATATTTTTATCAATTTTCTTTTGTTAGTTTTCTACATTTTTAGCTTAACTTTCCCTCGACTTTGGTATAATTTGATTGAATAGAATTTTAAAATCATCAATTCTCTGCGGATCGACCCGTATTCGCCACGTGCTACATTCGTACACCGTGCGCTTGCGGTAAATTTTATTTCAAAATTCGTTCGACGGTTTTCTAAACCGATAGAATTTCCGTCGACGAACAAGTTTTTGGCGCCATTGCCGGGGAGTTGTTTTGATTTTGATTTTCTATTTTTCGAATTATTTTTTCGTTTGATTTTTGTGTGTTTGTTTGTGTTTGCATTTAAAAAAAATATTTGTGTGTATGTTTGTTGTGTGATTTTATTTGTGTGCTTGTTTTTTTTATTTACATTACTTTTGCATATTTTCTATTCAAAAAAATAACCATTGCATTTCATTTCAATTTCAATTTTGCTCATTACAATTACATTTCATTTCACAATTGCTTTGGCTTTTACATTTTACATAACAAATTCAAAACTGTGCAACAGTTACTGTTTTAAATTGCCTTTTATCACAGACTACTGTTTCAAAACTGTGCAATAACATTTCATTTCATTTACTGTTTCAAAACAGTGCACATCTCACCAGCCACACATATTGCATTCAATCACATTTTTAAACTGTTTCAAATTGTCAGTACACTCTGTTTTTGCTTCAACCATCCTCCTCAATTCCAGTCACCATACAACCATAACTCTGAAACCCCTCTGTTAGCCATACAAGACTGTAGTCATACATATCACTTCTGTGCACATCAAACTGTGCCATCCCCTTCAAACTGTGCACTAAACTCAACAGTGCATACTTGCAACCACCCACACCTTGCCAATTCCTCCACTGTCAACTCAGTTCTCCAACACGCAACTTCCAAACAACCTCCCATTGACATACATCCCACACTACACCATCTACTTGCTGCACAAACCAAACGTGCACATTCATTCAACTACAACAACCCACAGTTCTTCTTCACAAATCAACCACCACCTTACATTTCCACTGCACACATAACCAACGCAACCACTACGCCAAACACAGTCGCGTCACCTGACCTACTCCACCAGCACACAAACATCCATCCTCTTTAACATTCCCAGCCTCAATCTCCCAAACAAAAAAAAAACAAAAAAATACTTACTGCTCAATCTACTTCATCATTCACCTTACTTTATACTGCATACAACAATCAATCTGCTCGTTTCTCCGACCACCTTACATACATAGTTCACCCCTCCACCAACGTGTTACCATCAGCCAGAGCAACTAACCACCATCATTTCACAACAGCCTTTGTACTTACACTACCCAATCACCGAACTCCATCGCCTGAACCCCCTTTGCCGAACCAAGTACATTTTCTACAGCCAACAACTCATCTTCCACACTTCAACAAACTACCTCATCACGCAATTTGAGCAATCGATCGCCTCAACTCTTCCAACCTCACCCAATTCAATAATCGAACCCAGAAAATCACACCATTGCCTCCCTCCAAATCGCCTGCACAATCTCTACATTACAATCGTAAAACCATCCCCTGCAGCCACTTACGACCTCTCTGCCATACAAACAAACTTCTAAAGATCACTTGCTCTACATCTGTCAACCTGCAGCACTTCAATTTGCAAATTTCTAACGACATCACTTCAACCCACACTTCAACAAAAGAAAAAAAATTGCGTGTTTTCTCAGAACTGTGCCTACCTCTGTTGCCTGAACTTGCCATCAAACATACCCACATACAAATTTCTCCACTGTTGTAGTTCACTGCAATTCAATCGCGACCCCAAAATCGAACTCTGCAACCGCCTCACCCCATCACAATCGACATCTTCCTTCCAGCAACTACCTTGACCACCGCAGTTTCAAACTCCGCTACATCAAAACCTCAATTCGCCAAATCAAACATCGCTCCGCCTCGACTTGAAAACAGACTACCACAATCGAACCAATTCACCCGAATTCACGAACCACTCGCAAACCATCTACCTGAACCACCAAAATCACCGCAGCTACTTCACAGACCTCATCCCTTGTTGTCAAGCATCCCCCTGCAGCTGATCGTGACATTTTCCTCAAACCCGAATCAGCCATTCTTTATTGTATTTTGGGCGGATTGCATTGAAGAGAGGAAATTATAGGTTCCGAAGTTTAATTGAGGAATTCGATTCAGTGATTTTGATTGAGGAAATTGAGCAAGTTGCGTTTGGATTTTGATTTTGTTTGGGTGCAAAAGATTTTCTCAAAGCTGATTGTTTAGTGGGCTGGGTCCATGAGAAGTAAAGTGTGATAAAAAAAAATTGTTTGTTTTATTAATTTTTTAAAAGTAAAACAGTACTTTTAAGTTTCCTTTCCAAAAAAATATAAAAAAAAAATTTCAAAAAAAAAAGAGTCTTCCAAAAAAAAACGAGGGTTGTTTTGAATTTGTTTTGTTTTTCATTTATTTTAGTTCCTTCTTCGATATAAAAAAACTGTATATATATCTTGTTTTTATTTTCAGGTTGCAAAAGCAGAAAAGGAAAGGAGCTGCTTGCTAAAAATAATTGCTTCGCTTTGCTTGCCAAAAAAAAAAACTACTTGCTTGATATATCTATTGTTTTTATTTGCCTTGCATTGTATATATCTCTTGTTTTTATTTTAGTTGCATTATTGATTGCTTGCATTTGCATATATATATTTTAGAAGAAAAAAAATTTCAAAAATTAAAAAACAAATAAAAAATCCATTCGTAGTTGCATTGTTAATACACGTTTAATTTCTGCTTTGCATTTCATCCTAGAATTTTGATTAGTAATAATGGTTAGACATCGATAACTTTTAATTGTGTATTGACAAGTTGTCTTCTTTGAACAATTTAATTTCTTGGTGTCTAGGCTACGGCAGAGTAATAACCATTTATAAATATTACGGTGATTCGTAAATATTATAGTGGTTGTTCCGTTCCTCTGAAGGTACTTAAACCTTCGGCTGCATTGCTACGGTGATTCGTGGTGCACCGATAACTCCTGCCCGTTACCTGGCTGAGAACTATCTTGTTTATCTAAGACAATGTGTGATTATACAATTTTTGGTTAACTTAGGATAAATCGTTTGTAATTAACCTTGCATTCATTTAGTTGCATTAGTTCATGCATTTATAACGAAAAAAAATTTCAAAATCCAAAACTAAAAAAAATTGTATATATTCCTTTTTCTTCGAATTTTTTTTCCTTTTCCTTTGAAATTTCAAAAATCCAAAAAAAATTTAGAAAAAAAAATCCAAAAAGAAAAAAATATAAAATCTTTTCAAAAAAACAAAAAAAAATTTCAATTTTCCATTTTGAAAAATAAATTCTTTTTGTAAATATTTTTCCTTATAAAAAAACAAAAACATTCTTGAAAATGTTCGAGTTTCCCCACTTATTTGAATTTTACAATAGTTGTGAAAATCAATATAATCCATATGATTTTACTCCAAATTTGTATGGATATTTTAACAACAACTATTGTTTAAATGATTCAAATTTTGAACCACAAAATTTTCAAAACGATGACCAACCCTCAAATCTTGAAAAGAGCATTTCGTCTTTACTTGAAATCTCTACACAACAAAATCAAATGATAAATGATTTGTGTAATTCATATTTGGGAAACGATTCAAATCAAAGTTTTCAAAATAATCAAAATTTGAATTCAATTCAAAATTCAAACGATTTTGATTATAACCCATGCCAATTCAATTTCGAACTCCAAAATGAATTTCAAACTCAAAATGAAAATGGAAACAATTTTTCAAATGAATTTGGCAATGGGAATAATCTTAACCATGTTTCAATTGAAAATTGTTGTTCTCAACAAATCCAAATCGAAAATTCTCAAGTTAATAACTATAAATTGGATTTTGTTGAACAAATGAACGAAATTTACGATAGTCACACGGATTCGTTGTTTGAAACATATATGAAACAACACGAAAAAAA
This sequence comes from Allium fistulosum, assembly GCA_030737815.1. Classification (NCBI taxonomy): domain Eukaryota; kingdom Viridiplantae; phylum Streptophyta; class Magnoliopsida; order Asparagales; family Amaryllidaceae; genus Allium; species Allium fistulosum. Next base: position 682,207,737 of record CM060907.1, read on the forward strand.
AAATCAAATCCCAATGTGTGACGAGTCAAGTAATAATCCATCTTTTACCACAATTGACGATTTTCAAATAACAACTTTTGAAATTGAAAATAACAATCTTAATGAAGTTGTTGAAAACATGGTAATTGAGTTGGATTTCAATTCTTTTAAGGGTGAGAAACTCGATTTAAATTTCGATCTTCCTTTTTCTGAAAATTTGAATACAACAACTTTGGATTTTGAAATGGATATATGCGATGAAGTTGTTGATAATCCAGCGAAGGAAGATGAATTTAACGAACACGAGTTTTATGGACTTTTCGATGACGAGTTGTTAAATTCCGATGGGGAAGATTTAAATCATCACTTTGATTTTGAAATCAATAATTCTGAAGAATTTTTTAATGAAGAGCTTGAATTTCAATTTGGTGAAAATAAACTTGAACTTCAACCAATTGTTTTATTGACCCCAAAAATCATCGAAAATAAAACAACTCGTAAGATTTTTAATAAAACGACATTCATTTTTCCAAATCAACATTCAATTTTGAAATCTTTTACGGTTTGGTTTTCCAAGCTTAAGCTGTGTCTCGTATACTTGACGAGACAAATGAATCGGTCATTGGAAGACCGTTTCATTTACTTTTTGACGATATACTTTCTGATTTCGTGTAAATACCGTTAATTTTCATTTAAATAAAGGTCATGTTTTTATTTTTATTTTTCTCCTTCCACTTGGGTTGACTGTGGGGATACAGTCAAAATCAAGTGTGGGGGAGACTTATCTTCATTTTTAATTTTTCGTGATTTATTTTTTCTTTTTCTTTTAAAAACTCAAAAAAAATCCTAGAAACAATTTTTTTTAAGCATTTTGATTTATTTTTAAAAAAACACTATAGGATAAATATATGGTTTTGGTTTATTAAATTGAAATTTTTGAAAATTTATTCGTCTTAACAAAAATAAAAATGAAGTTTGATTACAAATAATAATGGTTCAACTAGTATATAGGGAGATTCATACGTGATAATTATGAAATATATCCTAATTGAAAATCTTTGTTTTAAAAAGTGGTTGATTTAAAGTAAAGGATATAACATTTTTTTTGTCTTCTAAGTTAAATAGTGCTAAGATAATTTTGCGAAACTCTCTCTTTCAAAAAAAAACAACACAAAAACAAAAAAATATTTCTTGTATATATGTATATGTTTTTTAATAAACACCTAGAGTCATGTGTTCACACTCGTGTGTTCACTCGCCATGCTCTGTACCCTTCTCACGTAAGCCCGAAAGGTAGTGCACGATCGGTATATCTCGCCTCAGTTTATCTGAGTTAGGTGTATACATATAAAAATTCTTTTTAATAACGCCTACAGTCAATAGGTGTTCACACTTGTGTGTTCACTTTCCATGCTCTGTACCCTTCTCATGTAATCCCAAAAGGTAGTGCACGATCGGTATATCTGGCCTCAGTTTATCTAAGTTAGGTGTATATATATAAAAATTCTTTTTAATAACGCCTACAGTCAATAGGTGTTCACACTTGTGTGTTCACTCGCCACGCTCTGTATTCCCCTCACATCAGTCCGCAAGGCAGTGCATGGGTAATATATCTGGCCTCAGTTTATCTGAGTTAGGCATATGTAAATATTGTAAATATCAATAAAATTTTCAAAAAATGGAGAGAGTAAGCAAATGAAATCCAAGCACTATTTTAACTTATTTGATTTGATTTGTTATTGAAATGAAATGAAATACCACTTTAATAAACTTTGATAATCAACTAAGGACCTATTTCATGGTTACACTTTGTTATCAACTGAAACAACGAGTTAAACTATTGTCTATTTGTTATGATAACTTAATTTTTGTTGGAAATTTTGATGAATAAATGACTTAAATTTCAAGATAATGTCCAAAACCTATATTTAACTTATTTGTGTCGATTTAAAAGTAAATCCTTCGTTCGTAAATATTTTCAAAAACTTGCATTCACATCTTTGTAAATAAATCTTGCATTTTGTAAATATTTTCTTCTGCATTTGGATTTTGTGGGTAGTATCCGCTGAAAACCCTCACGAGACAACACTCGTCCTACTGGGGACACCGAGAGGTTTAACGGCTTGTTGCATACGCTCAATGCAATCGTACTCCCTACGAAAATGGATTTATCTTAGTTTTTTTTCTTTATTCGAGGATGAATAAAAAGATAAGTGTGGGGGTATTTGATGTGCACGTAAATGTGTATATTTTTACCACCATATTTAATCTATTTAAATTAAATAAATGATCATATCGGGTATTTTAACTTGTCTAAACCAAAATTCATATTATTTTCAAATCGTCACATATTCATCTTGATCCAAGGGCAAAATGGTCATTTTTGTGCATATATTAATTTGAGAAAATTTAATTAGAAATTTCTATATTTTTTATAGGAATTTGGCTTCATATACAAGTGGTTACATGATGATATATGCATGCACAAGAGTGAAGAGAACAAATGAAGATGGAAATAATTCAAAGTGAAGATAATGGAGGACCCCACCTACCCACCTACCTTAATGTAAAAATTAGAGGCTAATGCACATGCTTATGGAATTAATGGCTTCATGTACATTTAAGTGAGGGATTATTGAAGCTAATGATAACTTGGCCACCACACTTCCTACAAGGGCATTTTGGGCATTCCCCAAAAATATGAATTAGGGTTTAACACTTGTATTTTAACTTACATCACCCCTTTCACATTATCAAAAACTTCTTTGATTGCTTTGTCTTTTAGTTTCCTTAAGTCCCCATATCTTCATGTAACCCTCCCCTCTTAGTCTCTATTTAGCTTAGTTTAGGCTCAAAATAAAAGAAAGCTTCTCTTTTCTTTTTCCATGGCTACTTAGCCATTTTGTTTCATGTAATTTTTTTTGTGCAACTTTAATATATTTCTCTTTTCTTCTCTTGTTTATTTTCCTTTCATGTTGTAGTGTAGATCTAGTTTACTTATGCAAGTAGAATAATTTTTCCTTTCATTTTTGCTTTCCTTTTCTCTTCTTGTTTCATGTTGCTTTCTACATTTGTTCATATGATAACAAATATGAGAGCTTAATCCCTTCAATTTAGGGGTAATGAAGCTCTCTAGTATGTAGATCCAACATTTTGTTGTTTATGCTCTCTTTTGTGCTTAATGAGAATGATTGAAGTGGTTTAATGATGTTGTTTAGCTTTGAATTTGATAGTCTATGTTGTTCATAACAAATAGGATATGCTTAAACAAACAAAACACAAATTGCCTCTTCATCTACATATGATTGTGGCAAAGAAGTGAATGTTGAAATTAAAATTTGATGGCTTATATTTCTAATTAATAGTTAATAGACCATGCTTAAAATAGATTTTGCTTTCAACTTTGTTGTCAAATTTTATGAGATTTAAAAGTGTATTAGTGGTTGTGTTATAGTTTGATGGTTTATATTGGGCTAATTAATAGCACAAATATACCATACTTATTATAAACACATCAACTAATTCACTAATGACAAGAAAAGAGAGATCATAACTTCATTTTGTTGATTTATGTGATCTAGAGAGTGGAAATTGCCTCTAAATTGTCTTAACACTCTCATATTTTTATCAATTTTCTTTTGTTAGTTTTCTACATTTTTAGCTTAACTTTCACTCGACTTTGGTATAATTTGATTGAATAGAATTTTAAAATCATCAATTCCTTGCGGATCGACCCGTATTCGCCACGTGCTACATTCGTACACCGTGCGCTTGCGGTAAATTTTATTTCAAAATTCGTTCGACGGTTTTCTAAACCGATAGAATTTCCATCGACGAACAAGGTCTTGAGCTTCTCCGTCTTTTCTTTCCCTACTAGGAAGGGTTTTACCTTCCATGCGAGTAGATTCTCCATTGGTAGCAGTATGCAGCTCTGTGGACTTCTGAAGTCTCAGTGGGCTTAGTCTTTGGTGTTTTGATCTTTAGCGTTGGAACTTTCTATAAAGGACTTGTTAGTTTTGAAGATGCAGGCTTGGTGGTTGCAGGCTCTTTCTTTATAGTCTTGAGCTTTATAGCTTCAGCCTTGAGTCTCTCCGCCATGGTAACTTGGTCTAGGGTCCGAAACACCAATAAGTTGAACATCTTCTTTCTGGGATGCAGACATTACCTCTAGCCCTTCCAAAGCACCAATCTTTTGAGGTTCAGAGCCAGACTCAGAACTGTAAGGTAAGACCAGAGCAGTAAGTCCCGTGGAAAGGGAAGTGGATGTGGTGAAGATAACAACAGTCCCTGACCCTTGCATACCTGGAGGCGGAGGAGGACACTGAGATTGACCTACAAATTGGGAAAAATAATGATAAAGTTTAATGATAGATTCTCGTGAGAACCGAACCTTCTCGAAGGCTGGAGAAACAAGAGATATACCTGTAGCAGGAACCCGTTAGGGTACGACGAACTTGACTTCTTCGGTCCTAAGCTCCCCAGGCTGGAACACACAACGAGAGGAACGTATGGTTCATGGAGAGAACCCGTTAATGAAGCTAGAAGAACGAGAGTAGCTGTGGAACTAACTCCAAAAGACGCAGGAATAATTGCTACTGGCTCTTGAGATTTCGAAGTAGATGTTTCACCCTCACCCGAAGAGCTCGGGCTAATAAGAGATTTTGCTGCATCAGCATCAGCGTCATCTTTAACTAGGATAGCCTTTCCAATGGAAAGAGATTTGATATCTTCTACTTCAAGATAAGTGGCTATCGGTTCTTCTTCGGAGCGATTATTTCTAGCTTGCACAATTCGACATAGCACTTCCTCCTAAGCACTAGCGACTGCTTCGGGATAGTCATTTCCCAGCCATATCAGATTCTTAAACATGACTATGTTGGTGTAGAAATATATCATGTTGGCATTAAGCTTGGCTAGGATCTTTGCCTTCTCCTCTTAAAGCTCTTTAAGCTCATTCTCAAAAATTGCAAGTCCAAGACCGATGGCATCTTTAACGGTGGACAACTTCTCTTTCTCTTTGGCGACTTCTTAAACTTCCTCGCGGAGTCTAGCAAGTTCGACAGCTTGTTCTAAAATAGTCTGGTCATGAGGCCGGATAATCTCATCTTCTTGACTAAGTTCCTATGCCTTCTTCTTGACTAAGTTCCCACTGCCATGAAGATGTATTGTTATGAGTCTTCTTTTGGGAAGGGATGAAGAGAGATATAAGTGAGTGCATGAAGAGATGTTTCACCTGTTAGCAAGTGAAAGCTGAGCACCAGAAGTCGAGCGGTTTACTTCAACATTTGGAAGTACCGACTTGGAATTGAGATTCTATATCTATGGATTTTATTGTTGGACTTCCTAGGTTAAGAATGAGGAATGATAGCATTTGGGTGATAGTCAATAGACTGACTAAGAGTCCCCACTTTATCCCGGTGAAGTTGAAAAGGATAACATCTAGCTTAGCGAAGCTATATATGAAGAATGTAGTGAGATTGCATGGGATATCAAGTAGTATCGTTAGTGATAGAGACCCATTGTTCACTAGTGAGTTCTAGAAAAATTTGCAGAGTATATTGGATACAGAGTTGAACTTGAGCATGGCTTATCACGTACAAGCAGATATTTAGACGAAAAGGGTGAACCGTATATTGGAAGGTTTGCTGAGAGCAAGTGTCGTGGATTTTGGAGGATCTTGGGAAGATCATTTGCATCTATTAGAGTTTACTTATAAAAATAGTTACTAATTGATTATCGGGATAGCACTATTTGAGGCGCTGTATGGTAGATCGTATAAGTCGTCAGTTTTTTGGTTGGACATGGGAATAGACTCGTGTTAGGACCTGATTTGGCAAGAGATGCTACGAAGAAGGTAGAGTTGATTAACGCCAGAATGAAGGCAGAACAATCAAGGCATTAGAGTTATGTTGATAAGTGAAGAAAAGAGCTTGAGTTTGCAATAGGTGATCATGTATTCATGAAGGTTTCTTCTATGGGAGGAGCGATGCGCTATGGGAAGGCAGGGAAGTTGACACCTAGATATGTAGGACCATTTCCAATGAACGTGAGGATTAGTAAACTTGCATATAAAGTCGAGTTGCGAGTAGATTAGTGGATGTGCATAATGTTTTTCACATATCGCATTTCAGGAAATGTAGCATGACCCAGGTTCGGTAGTGGAGCCGAGGGTGATGAACGATTTATCTATACAACCATATTTGATGTATGTGAGACGACCGAAAGGAATAGTAGGTCATGATATGAAGAAATTGAGGAACAAGGTTATCATACTTGTTCGCATCTAATGGAGTGATGTTAAAGATGATTGTACCTGGCATGTAGAGAATCCGATTAGGAATATCTATCCCGAGTTATGTTAGACATTCATGTAGATATTTGAGTGCTTTGTTTGTCTATTGCATGGACTAGTAGGGCACTATTATATACATATGTGATATGATTGTGTGTTAGTAGTTGCACTAGTACATTTATGTTTAAGGATTGATGGTTTACATTAGTAGAGTACTAGTGTAATCTTTTGCGCTTGTGTGTACTTATATGATGATGCCTATACACTTCAGGAAGTTAATGTAATTTTAGTTTTCCTTATCGAAATTTCAAGGATGAAACTTTTATAAGGATGGGAGAATATAACACCCTATATTTTGAAGGGACCATAATATAAGAAATCAATTTAATTTAAATTATATTAGTAATATAGAGACATTATTAATTAAATTATTAAAGTGATTTACTTGCAAGAATTGCCTAAGGAAAATTTGATTAATTAACTGTGGGACAATTTGGAAAGTCAATTGGATGGACTGAAACAAATTAGAGCAATTTGGATGGACTTGATTAATGAAAGAAACAATTTAAATCTAATTGAATGGATTGGTTAAAGTGGAATAAGTTAGCATGGCCCAAACCCACTAACCCATAGTCCTAGATCCTCTTTCCAATTCACTTCATTCCATCTTCACTTCACAAAAAATAAAATAAAAATAAACCCCTTAAGAATCGAAGTAAGGCCGACCATAAACTCAAAGAGGAAGGAAGAGATTTCAAGCTAGAAGATCAAATTTCTTCATTTTAAGGAAAAAGGAAGATTAAAATAATTGTTCTTTAGATAGGTGAGTAAAATATTTCTTTAAAACCTGTCCTAATTTATTCGGTTTGGATTTGACTTCATAGTAATGTTTTGATGAGGTTAAACATGATTGGATGTTTGAATCTTATTTTAACTATGGTTTAAAATTTAATTAAAGTGATTTAGTTTAGATTTTAGGGCAAAACATGGTCTAGTTACATCCAAATGCCACAAAAATTTGATATGATATGTTTAATGATGAAATAGAGATGATTTTTTAATTTAACAATTTAATGTGAATATTTTATGAATTTACTAAATTAGAAAAAACTAATAATTTTGGACTAATTAATTATAAAAAAATAATAGAATTTATTATTTTGGCCTTAAATTTTTACATAAGGTAGAATATGATAAAAAAATTCAGTGAAATTGTGGAATTTCCCCTATCAATTTTCTATTTTATATAAATTATTTAGTGAAAGAAAGCACTAACTAATTAAATGGAAAATAGTTAATTATTTAATTTGGATGGTTAACATTTGCTGGAAAGAAACTCCAATAGTGAGGAAATTAACTAATAAGAAATTGACAACTAATTGGGTTTGGTAACATGAAGTTTGTTTAGGGGGTAGTAAATCAATTTTTGATTTAATTATAAAACTGCTATTGAAACATTTTTTATGAAATAAAATATAATAACCAAGGCTAAACTTCACACTGGGTCAAAAAAATATGCACAAAAAATAGAAGAGAAAAGAGGACACCATACAAGGACCAGGTATTTTAAGCAAGACTATTTGTGATAGCTCAGTATAGCCCACGATGGTCTTTAAATATATATCATAAAGGTTAAGTAAACGTGCACATGATAACCTATTTCTGCCAGGTTAGATAGGATACCATTATAAATAATTAACGGCGATGGATCGCATTCATCACAAAGCTAGCTAAATAAATATAATGCGATGACTCATATATAGCTAGACATAGCTCATCTATATAACGTGAAGGCATGCTTCGGCTTATTGTATGCAACGGCACCGAAATGTAAATAACTCGAAGCAATAGCTCACATTCATTACAAAGTGAAGCAATATGATGACATTCTTATATTCAAAGCAACAACTCAAGGCGACAACTCACTTTACAAATAAAAGCACACGACGACAACTCTTCGCGATAACTTTTTATAGGCATTAAGATGAAACAGATGATTTGGCATGGAAAAGAATAGTATATATATCACGACGACGTATTTCATGACAGCAAATGAACTATCAGTGATGACTAAGCAAGGCTCGATGTATACAGACGGAATATTATACACGAAGGATACTAACTTACTAAAGCATGCGAAGGCTCTAGTAAACTACATGTGATGGCTCTATTGAATTTGAATGCGGTGACTAGGTAGAAAATTATGACAATGGTGGAACGTGTTAACTTAGGATTGCTTATGACCGTTAATAACGTTTTAATTAAAAGTTATGGCTATAGAAAGATGACGCAATGACTATATAGAGAAAGCACGCGATGGCTATATGGAAGATTCTCCACAACCACTCTTAGTATGGTGTAACTTGCGAAGCTATTAACCCACAATAACTACATAGTTATACTATAAGATGACCTAAGATAAATCAACTTGCGATGATTATGGGATAAACATTCAATGGTAGCTAGGCTTAAATGTTCAAAGGCTACGAGATAGCTAATACATAACAAGTAAAATGCAAATTATAATAGCTTGGGAAGCTAAATTTTCTAAGTAAAATAACAGATACTTAATGCACTTCGGAAGATAGTTTCCAAGTGTTATCAAACTATTTTATAGGGATGATATAAAAGGAAATATTTTATAAGGAAAGCTTGGAGAAGCTAATAATTGATGAGGTATCATTTAAATAAAGGATACAAATGTTTTATCTAAAGAATGTGTAGTGTACACAATTAATAAATATAGGAAAAAGGTTTAACCATGATCGTAAACGTATACTAACTCATGGGGTTATTGGATGGAAGAGCGCTTTGACTAATAGTCTAAGTCCAATAGTATATAGCAGTAAGCCATGATAGGGTACAACCTAAGAATTTTATGAAATTCTAGAGATGAGTTAAGGAAGAGTGCCATGTCAGAGTGTAAAAACATCTACGAAGGATGTTATAAATAAACTGGCAACATGAACCATAGAAGTTTAGGGACTAAGAGAGGCCATAGATGCCTAGTAGGGATGCTTACTAGAATGTATTAAGAGTGCTTACATTCAACCTCTTAGGAGAGTCAAGGACTCTAGTCAGTGTGGCTCCCATAAGGAAACGAGTCGACGTTTTCACCTAGTGACGTTGTTCGAATAAAAGATTAAATTAGTGATATGAACGCCTAAGGAAAGCTTAGAGATTAGGTGATTGATGATCAGTAAAATAAATTAACAATAACTTAATGAATGGAACCTAAAATAAGAGATTAGGTAATGGATGAACGAATGATGATTGATTATATGAATTGATTCATATTTGGGTGATAAGTATAGAGTGTACTTAACTTGAATTGATAGATATGCTTGACATAATTGGATGACAAGTGTCGGGAACACTTATTGACCGAATATATGCGCATGGTTTCTTTTAGTGATATATATTGTTTTTGTTATATATATTGATGTATATTATGCTGTGATGATGAAATGAAGGAAAAATCTGTTCCGTGTTAGTGGCGTGGTCCCATCATGGATGCTTACGGAAAAGGTTTTACTCATACCGAAGTTATTGTCTGACCCATGGTTTTATTATTTCCTATAAACTCATGGGTACTCTTTCGAGTAAACTGAGTTTTTGGATTAAATAGGTATCTCCTTTGAAGACGTATAAATATTTCAAAGACGAAGCAGGAGGCTTGCTATTTAAATAAAACTATTTTTAAATTTTCACTGTGTAAAACTAGGATTTATAAATGGTTAAGTGTAGTTTTGGCATCTTCATATGTCGGAAACACACTACTTTGATTTTCTTATTATATATTTACACCTACGTGGGAATAATTTGGGTTTAACAAAATAATGGTTCTATAATTCAAATTGATGTAATAAAAAAGATATTTAGCTATCATGTTTACTTATGTTGTGAAAAAAAATGTACTAAACTTGCTTTATCGTTGGAATATGATTTCAGTGATAACTACATCATCATCGACATCTATTTTCGAGTCTTGAAGTGGAGGATTTTACAAAAGTGTTATTTTACATACTATGGTTTGGATTGTGTGGTAGAGAAAATGTATGTGTTATTATAGTTTGTGTAGGTGGAAATTTAAATTCAGTTCATGGATGAATCAGACTGTAGATAGTTAATGTGATTAGACCACTAATTTATTAATTTTAATTGAAAGTTGTATTTGGGGTATAGTGTGGGGGGCATAATTCTTTTAGGGGAAGACAAACATAATGACTGCCAAATTTTATGCTTTTAATATTAAAGTAAGTAAAAATAATTTTTTAATAAAATAATGAATCAAATGTTATATTTATAACCATTGCAAAGATCTTTCCGAGCTGATCAATTTTTAATATATAATATTGATATATTTGGAGTTACGGTTTGCAAAATAGAGACGTTACAGTGTTTAAACAAGGTACATAGCTGTTTCGAGTCAAATTAGAAACACAGCCCATAACCCAACTGTTATCCCGCCTTTTGGCAAGGCCAAGATACGAAGAGACTGATTGAAAACCGAGTATTGTTTCGCCATGGACGTCGATGAATTTTTTCCGAGCCCGGGTATGGCTACAATTGATAGGACATGACAAGCAAAGCCATGAAGGCCAGCATTCCAAATTTCAAGTCGATCCGAGTTCGTATGCTTAAGTTATGGCCAATGCAATTTGAAGGGAAAAGCTTCGTCTTCGTATCCATCATCGAACTCTGGTTCGAATCGATCACGTTCGTATCGATCGGAGGTCCAGCGACTTTGTATCCATCAGCGTCTCCTTATTCAAACCCATTGGCATCACCCTACTTTGTATCCATCGGCAGATAGTCTACTTCGCATCCATCAACTGAGGCAACAGTCACTGCTTCATATCCATCATGGAAGCCTCTCTTTGAATCCATCTGGACAGAGCATTTCGTAACCATCGATCATTATTGGTTCGTATCCATCGATGATGCTGCTGTTCGAATCCATAAGTGAGGTCTTATTCGAATCCATCAAGTCAACAAGCCTGGGTGACGTGTCATCCCTCGATACGCACAAGGCGAGATTCATGGAGTCGATACGGTCAACTCGGAGTAAGGACCGGATCGAGGCGAAGGGTGCGTGCCATGTCATCAGAGAACCACGTGGGAAGATCGATTCGAATGTATCGATTCGAAGTGATGGGTTCGAACCAAACAGCCATCGAGAAAAGCCTATTTCGTATCGACTATTTCTCGCAATCCACTGATCCAAATTCAATGAAATTTTCACAGGAGCTTGCATACACACTAAGGAATGTCTCTGCCAAATCTCAACTCGATTGGACATCGTCTTGATCGATACGAAATGGATTCGTATCGATCGCAGATCGAGGCGAAACTTTCTGAGATTGGTCGCATGGGCCCCCTCACGTGCCAGACCGAGTCTCCCGAAGTTTGAACGAAATCTCAGCCTCCTATGCCTATAAATAGAGCCCCAGAGCCTACAGAAGAAGAATCTTTTGATTCTCTAGCGCCCAAACTCTGCCGGATCAAGACTTGCATCATACCCTTGCTGTTGATTTCGATTTTCAAGTTGTTTTTTGCTGTTGTTTGCTGTAATCGCGTGTAATCATTAAAAGAGAATTAATAAAGCTACAAAAACTTCATAGTGGACGTAGGCAACTTGCCGAACCACTATAAATTGCTTGTCTTTGCATTTATATTCTTGTTATTTGGAGTTTTTGTTAGATAATCTTCATTTTCAATTTATTTTCTTCATTATTATCTCTTCAAAAACTTCCGAAGAGTGTTGTGCCCAATTTTGGTACAAACACTATGGTGCTTTCATTGAGAGAACCAGTTTTTTCTCCTGCTCCTTGGATCTACTATCGACACCGGATTTCATAAATCCAAGAGGAAGATCCAGATCTCTAATCCGAAATCCTTCCATCCTATTCAGATTTGCGTAAAGTCTAGGAAAGGACTCCACCACTCAAGATGGTTAGCATAAGAACTGCCTCTACAGCTGCTGATCAAGAAGGTCGGGATAGACAGAATCCTATACAGCAGCCACCATCCAATCAAGACAACACTGTTCACTCAGATCCGTCGGGACCAGTCACTAGACAAGAGTTCCAAGTGTTGCTCCAAGAACTTACTCAAAGTCGGCAACAATTGACTGAACAGTTGCGCGCCAACGCTGAATTGACCAACCAACTAAACCGTCAAAGGCGCAGGAGGACCAGGAGGGATGATGTTTCCCACTTTTCTACTGAAAGTTCCGCCTCATCTGACTATCACCACAGATCTACCCGTCCCCGATTAGACGGGAGTCACACGTAAGCTACCGAACATCAACCTGCCTTGACCGTAGGACAATTGAGGGTTGGGCTGTCAACCAGCTTCCAGACCGGGCCCTCATCACGAGGAGGTGCTATTCCACAGTATACCACGGACAATCGCACTACAACCGCCGCGGTAGAAACAAGGGCTGATACCCAAAATCTGTCAAATCCGAACAACCAGCAACGTGGGCGTACTCCTGAACCATACGTCCCAGAAGATGCCGAGCCAAGGAGGCGAAACATGGACCGTCGACAGCGCCCGGTCCAAACTCGCACTGTGGAACCCGACCACACCTTAGCTCAGCATGCCCAGAATGTGCCGATGCTGGATATTTCAACCATGATACGTCAGATGATTCGCGAAAGTCAGGGGCTTACCAATGACGATTGGGGAATCTCCCGTAGTCATACCTCTTTTACAGACGAGATATTATACGCTGACCCCCCTCGGCGATTCAAAATGCCAACTCTCCCAATGTACGAAGGAAGTTCCGACCCCAATCAACATATTTTTATATACGAGTGGTCAATGAGCGCTGCAAGAGCTGATGATGCAGTGAAGTGCCAAAGTTTCCCCATCTCTCTGGGGGGAATCACAACAATGTGGTTTACAAGGTTGCCACCTAGATCTATTTCTTCGTTCGATCAACTGGCTAAAAATTTGTAGAACAGTTTCGTATGCATGTTGCTAGACCTAAAGATGTTAACACCCTGTCTAGTGTCACTCAAGCTCATGGAGAGACACTCAGGCGTTATTTAGAGAGATTCCACGCAGCATGTGCGGAGATTAGTAATCCTAACGATAACTCGATCTTGATGGCCTTAACTAAAGGGATCAATCCTGATTCTGAGTTTGGAAATTGGTTAGCTGGGAAACCACCCGCATCATTGGACCGTTTCTACTCCAAAGCCGCTCAATTCTTATGGCGAGAGGACGCGAAACAGTCTAGGAAGCAGGACGATGTGGGGCCTAGTAGTGAGGGAATACAAAGTAACGTAGCAGTTAAGCAGTCCGGTGAGAGTTCCGGAAAAGTTCAGTTGAATATACAGAACAAACAAACCCAACCGAGAGGCAACAATGGTCAGGATAAGAAAAGAGATCAGAACCGAGGCCCACGACGTATGGCTCCAATGTTTGATAATTACACGCCGTTGAATACGTCATTGGAGAACGTGTACCTACAAAATTGCAACACTATGCAATATAAGAAGCCTGCTCCGAAGCCATCGTCGGAGAGGCAGATTCAAACAGGGAAGTTTTGTAGATTCCACGAGAGTTATGGCCACAATACCAATGAGTGTCGACATTTGCAGGACCTCATCGAGAAGTTGATCAGGGAGATAAAGTTAGATCAGTTCGTGTGGGCGCCGCAGTCTTGTGGTGCGGGCCCTTCAAATCAAAATCGTGTACAAAATCAAGAAAGACAGGAAGAACCCGCTCGTACGGGCGGAAGGCTAGTTATAAACACGATAAGTGGTGGTCCCCACCCAGCAGACAGAAGCTGGAGGGAAATGGAGTCGTATGCTAGCTCTATCAGGCATGCGGACTTCGAGTGCTGCAGCAATTGTGAAGATGGGGCTCCGTCCAAACAACAAAAGACGATGTCTGATGATATCGTATTTAGAAACGGAGACACTGATAAGGTCGAAGCCCCTACAATCGACCCACTGGTCATATCTGCCCAGGTAGGTCCTGCTTGGATGAAGAGGATCCTGGTTGATAGTGAGGGCTCCGTAAATATCTTACTTAAACGGGCTTATGACTTAATGAAAATTGAAGCGAAGGACTTAAAACCCTGCCAATCTCGAGTCCACGGCTTCAACGGAAGTGCTACAATACCCACTGGAGTGACGGAACTACCAGTGGAGTTGGGAGTTGGAGAACGCCGGAGAGTCCGGATGTTGCAGTTTGTCGTTTTGGATATTGATTCACCTTATAATGCATTTTTGGGCCGACCAGCCCTTGCTGAGTTCAGGGCGGCCATTTCCCCATGGTGTTTGACTCTGAAGTTCCCCACTGATCGGGGGATTGGAGTCGTCCAAGAAGATCAGGCAGCGGGGAGGGCCTGGTATGTTGCTGAACTACGCGAGGCGCAGCGAAAGGAGAAGGGAAAGGACGTAGAGGAATCTCTCTGTGTCCGTTTTGGTGATAATTGACAATTGATGATTGGGCCTCGGCCCGGGCACCACAACCAATTCCAGAAAGACCTTGACCCTAGAGACAATGAAGATAGAGACGAGTCTAAAGAGAATCAAGCTTCCCTAGCCGAACTGACTATGGATGTTCCAATCAGTGAGGATGATGATTCGAGGATGCTAAAAATTGGGTCTCAATTGGGCCAACAGACACAACAGGAATTGGTTGAATTTCTCCGGGAAAATCTCGACGTTTTCGCCTGGACACATTCGGATATGTGCGGGATCTCGCCGGACATCGCAAGTCACTCCCTGAATATTGATCCGTGATATGTCCCGGTAAAGCAGAAAAGGCGTGGTATGGATCCAGAGAGATCTGCCGCCCTTAAAGAGGAGGTTGATAAGTTACAATCAAATGGGTTTATCCGAGATGCTTTGTATCCAGAATGGGTGTCCAATCTCGTACTGGTTTGAAAGCCGAATGGGAAATGGAGAACTTGCGTTGACTACTCTGACTTAAACAAGGCTTGTCCGAAGGATAGTTTTCCGCTTCCTCGAATTGACCAGCTCGTAGATTCAACAGCTGGGCATGAATTATTATCTTTTATGGATGCTTATTCTGGCTACAATCAAATACCCATGCATTTGCCTGATCAAGAAGATACCAGCTTCGTGACCGATCTGGGACTCTACTGCTACAGAGTCATGCCCTTTGGTCTAAAAACGCCGGAGCAACATACCAACGCTTGGTCAATAGGATGTTCGCCAACCAGATCGAGAAGACCATGGAGGTTTATGTGGATGACATGCTAGTAAAATCTCGATTCTCCACAGATCACGTCAGAGATTTAGATTCAATGTTTTGCATCCTTCGGGAATATGGGATGAAACTTAACCCATTAAAGTGTCACTTCGGTGTCGCATCTAGAAAGTTCCTCGGGTTCATCGTTAACGCTCGAGGGATAGAAGCAAATCCCGAAAAAATCTGGGCAATAAGAAACCTACAAACCCCAAGAACCATAAAGCAAGTCCAGAGTCTCAATGGGAAAGTAGCAGCAATGAGCAGGTTCATTTCAAAGTCCACCGATAAATGCATTCCTTTCTTTGATCTGATCCGGAAAGGAAAGTGAAACTTTGAATGGACCATGGAGTGTGAAGATGCATTACGATCGCTGGTTCAACATCTTACCACACCACCAATCTTGTCAAAACCAGTTGACCGCGAGCAATTGTACCTTTATCTGGCAGTATCAGAGCATGCAATCAGTGCTGCTTTAGTTCGGGAAGAAGACCGAGTGTAGAAACCGGTCTACTATGTTAGTAAACGGCTAACAAGAGCTGAAAGAAATTACCCAAGACTAGAGAAACTAGCTTATTGCCTGGTCATTACCTCCAGAAAACTTCGCCCTTATTTCCAAGCTCATCCCCTTGCTGTGTACACCGATCAGCCGTTACGACAGGTCCTCACGCGGCCTGAGACGTCTGGTAGGCTACTCAAGTGGAACATTGAACTGAGTCAATTTGATATCACTTATGCTCCGCGAAGAGCCATTCAAGGACAAGTCCTAGCGGATTTTAGCTGAATTTACTGTTTCAGAGGATCTGCCTGAAACCACTATACCTCCTAAATGCATTTGGAAGCTGCACACCGATGGTGCATCGAACAATCAGTGTTCAGGTGCCGGAATAGTACTTGAGACTCTCGAAGGCCGATCCATATGTTACGCTCTAAGGTTCGAATTTCGCGCAACCAACATTGAAGCCGGATATGAAGCTTTGCTTGCTGGGTTAAAACTTGCTTGTGATCTGAGGATTGTTGCTATGGAAATTTATTACGATTCCCAGTTGGTTGTATATCAAGTTCGGGGCGAATATCAGGCCAAGGATCGACGACTAGCTGCCTATCTAGCCCGAGTTCAAGAAGCACTAAGTCAATTTGATTACTATGCTATTTACCACATACCCCGAGAGCATAATCAGAAGGCTGACTCATTAGCAAAGCTGGCAAGTACAGGTGAAGTGCAGCAGATGGGACTTGTCCCCGTCGAAACTTTGTCCTCCCCAAGCATTGATCAAGTAGAGACGAATTTTGTGTTTGAAACTACTCCCAGTAGAGAATCGTGGATGACCCCATACCGAAATTACATCAAGAATGGGACGTTACCTAAGCATAGAAATGAGAAAAGACAATTTCTACGAAAAGCTTCACGGTTCGTCATTCAGAACGTAGTCATGTATAGAAGAGGGTATTCTGTTCCTCTCCTCCGATGTATCACGCACGATGAAATCAAACAAGTGTTACATGACGTACACAAAGGAGAATGTGGCGATCACATCGGTGGGCAAGCTCTCGCTAAGAAGATACTCCGATACGGATACTACTGGCCGACTGTGAACCGAGATGCAGCGAACTATGCCAGAAAATGCGATAGGTGCCAGAAACACGCCCGAATTTCAAGAGCCCCACCTACCGAGATAACCCAAATGGTCAGTCCCTGGCCATTTGCAATGTGGGGCATCGATATCATCAGCACGCTACCTTTGGCCAAAGGTGGGGCAAGGTATTCCATCGTTGCAGTTGATTACTTCACCAAGTGGGCTGAAGCTGAACCCCTCGCAACCATTACGACAAAGAAGTAATCAATTTCATAGTTCGCAACATTATCTGCCGATTTGGACTCCCGCATACCATCATCACCGATAACGGAGCCCAATTCAGTAGTGCAGAATTCAAGAATTTCTGCCAACGGTTTCATATCCATAAAAAATTCTCGACAGTTGCACATCCTCAAGCAAATGGTCAGGTCGAAGCTGTCCATAAAGTCATAAAATCCATTCTAAAGAAACGACTGGAAAAGGCCGGGGGTAAATGGGTTGATGAACTTCCTATGGCCTTATGGGCCTATCGAACGACCCACAAGACCGCGACCAAACACACCCCGTTTTCCCTATCTTATGGCTCAGAAGCCGTCATTCCAGTCGAGATGGAAGTGTTTTCCCATCGCGTGACTTACTATGATCCGAAAACAAACACTATATTGCTTGCTGAATCTTTGGATCTACTGGATGAGAAGCGGGAAGAGGCTGATTTGAGAGCAGCCGCACATCGAAGTCGAGTCTCCCGATTGTACAATGCCAAAGTTCGACCTCGAACCTTTGAACTCGGCGATCTCGTCCTCAAGAGAATCTATCCGGTCCCTTCACACATGAAACCAAATTGGGAAGGACCTTACGTGATTACACAAAGACTTGGAGATCGCACATTCAAGTTATCGACCGTTGACGGTCTTGCTTTGCCAAGGGCCTGGAACAGCGAGAGTCTCCGTCGCTATTACACTTGACAGGCTTTATTTGTTTCATTCTATTTTTCCATTTACAGTTTGTTTCCGCATTTTTAAATTTGAATTCTGTAATAAGGCAACTAACTTTGCCGCATTTTCTTACTTCAGCAATAAAATGCCATCTCTTCGAGCCAGAGCTGTGATTCATTGAATACGATGTACGACATCACGATGCACGGAGAGCTAAATTCCACCATGCAGTGGAATTTATTCAAATAGAGAGTGGCTGTGATACGACCGGCCACTCGCTACGTGAAACCCGAGCTCGGGGGCAAGTCATTACACCAATGATAAATAGGGTTGATACACGACAATCCTATAACTAATTCCAAACTCCCAAAGTGTGAGCTGGAATATAGACATCAAACAAATGCGACCTCGAGGAGGGCAGATCCGTCCACCTAACGACCCCGACCATATTACGACTAAATGCAGTTCCGAAGAGGGTGGACCTATCCACCTAACGACTTCGGCTGTACCTTAAACAAGCTCGAGGAGGATGGACCCGTCTATCTAACGACCTCGCTTGTCGACTCAGGGTGGATGCAAATCAACCATCCACGATCCTAATTAATCCACTATTCCCAGAGTGCGAACGTAATCCAAGTGCCCAAACAAACGTGACTGACCGTTTGACGGCCAACTCCATGCTCCCAGAGTGCGAGGTGGAGTATAAACTTTAAAATACAGTGTCGAAGAGAGTGAATCCGTTCACCTAACGAATTCGACCATAACTTAACCAAGCTCGAGAGGGATGGACCCGTCCGTCCAACGATCTCACTTGTTAACTCAGGATGGATATGATCTAATCATCCATGATCCTGATACGCCTTTTGAACTCCCAGAGTGCGAGTCGTAATGTGAACGCTAACTCCAATTTCTCAGGATATGGGTTGGAGTATTAACGTCAACCCTAAGTTCAAAGAGTGTGAACGACCGCTCACAAGATGACTTGTGTCCCCAGAGTGTGGACTAATACTTAAAAGCTTTCAATAGCTGTGACTGACTGCAAGAATGCAAGTGCAAACCCCCAGGGTGCGGATGTAACGATTTATAAAGAAACAAGTGTAGTTCGACTGCTCAATCCCCACTTGTTGTGATCGCAAGCTGATCTTTACAACTTAACCCCGGAACTGGGGGCAGATGCAAGTATTAATCATTACCCGAAACGAGTTAAAATAATGCAAGTACATAGAACTAAAGTTCAAATACTGCAAAATTTAAGCATAAAAGGGATGAAAGTTGAAACAAGAGAACAAAACTTTATTTCAACTAATCAAGAGCGATGGCTCATATACCAGCCCTTCCAAAAAATTCCTACTAGCGGGGGCCGAACTCGCATCTATACATGGCCTATGAAAGAAAAAAGATGACAAAAATCCTAACTGCAAAAGGAAACATGTGCCTAAAAAGTCTATCTACTCTTTCTTTTTCCTTGGTTTCTTCTTCAACGAGGAGCTACTGAAAACACTAGTGATCTTCCGTTTTGAGCCCTTTTCTTTAGGCAGACTATCCTCAGACGGAGGCATGATGTCGACATCCTCCTCCGAACTAGAGTCTAAGGGAATGCTTCCCGCGGGAGGAGTCGGAGGAATGGGATCTATAGCCGGAAGAGGGGCTGACGCACTAGTATCGACAAGCATGCCCTTAGGAGATACCATCATAAGTGGTATAGGGCCATGCGCTACTGCTCCGCCCTCTGAGCTACCACCATGCGCCGCTGCCTCCATCTCGGCATCAATTTCAGCCAGTATGTTTGCTTCTCGATGGGCTCGGGCTTCACTGTGTGCCGAGGTGGTCTGTGTCGAATTATCAGAAGTAGATGAAAATCCACCCGGACCGAATGGTAAGTCCGCGAAGGGGTCTCTTTGTCGACCAAGAAGCTCGTTTATCATCTGTTCGTCAAAAGAGATTGAGCTCCCTTGCGTTACTTCGACAGGTGCAACCATCACAACAGAGGTCGCCTCAGAGATGATGGCCTCCTGCGCTTGGCATGAATCCTGGATTGTAGGAAGCGTTGTCAGTACAACTTCGGTCACTGATCAGAGAAAAGAATCATTTGTTATTATACACTTCTATACAAGTTCTTCAGTCCGAATGTACAAGAGATTAGTGCAGAGTACCTTCCTCAGTTTGGCTCAAAGTCGGCTGAACGACTTCAGAAGGGTGCTCCCTTATAAGAGATAGATGTGGCTGTTTCGGGTCATAAGCTGGTATAGGCTGAGAGTCGATCATCGAAGTCGGCTCAGACTGTGGTGGCATAATAGTCTCGGAACTCGTAGTATGATGCTCAACACCAGAGCCTTCTTCGACTTCCCGGGGCTGAGTACCGAGCCTCTCCTTTTCATGAGAAATCATAGGGTCATGAAGAACCTTCTTTTCGTCATCGTTAAGTATACGGTTCTCCAGCTCAAATTCGACAAAGGCTTCATCAGGATGTCCCGATTTCTCCTCCTCGATTAGCAGATTCCAGGCATTATAAAGATGTGTTGGGTAATCATCGAGCCAAGTCAGGTCTCTATGCCTTAACACGTGGGCGTTGTAAGTGGCAAGAAGCTCCTCTACCTCAGCCTCGACGCTGCCTTCCGCCAGTCGGACCTTCTCATCAACCCCGGCTTCGACCTCGCGGACTTTTTCCATAGCCGCATCCCTCTCCTTCTGAAGCACCACCGCTTGGTCACAGGCTTCTTGCGCGGAAACGTTGGCCGCATCCTTCTCCCTCGCAAGTTTGGAGAACTTAGATTTAAGCTCATTGAGCTCTTTGAGGGCTGCGTCTCTCTCAGCAGTGATGGTGGTGTTCCTATGACCCATGTCTTCCATCGAAGTGTAATGCTCTTGTTTCATTCTACCCATGGCCGAGTTTGCATCATCGGCCTTTTTGAGAGCTTCTATTTCAGATTTACGGGAAGCCTCGACCTCGGCATTGAGCGCTTGAATAATTCGGTCTTTTTGACACAACTCCTTTTCCAGGTTTGCAATAGTGGCGGCCCAATCAAATGACACTTTTGATGCTTTTCTCGCGGCCCTCGCCCACTCCTTATACTGAAAGAATATGTCTGCAACATAATCGTGAATAGTATTTTCGGCCGTTGGCGGAATTCTCTTCAGGTGTGGGGGGAAGACGTAACCGTCAAAGCAAATGTCGGGGAATTCCTTCCTCATTTGTGCGAGTTTGGCTGCTCCTTCCCCGGTTGAATCAGTCACGACTAATGTAGTAGTCAAGGAGGCAGCTATTTTAGTTCCGCATTGAGGGTCGGATCTAGGAACATGAGAGGGCGGCTTGTGCCGTGAAGTTTCAAGAGGACGTGTAACTAGAACTGGGGGTGGTACAGAGATCCTAGGAGGAGGAGAGCGAGATCGAGACCGACGTACATGTCCCCTATCTCTGTCAGACCATTCCTAACTGGAATACCCCGGTTCATAATCACTATCTCCCTCTCTCCTGCGTGGTTCATAGTGTGATGAAGCTCGGCGCTTGCTGCGCAAACTACCAAGCACTGAGCCTCGACCAGACATCGTACCTGCAAAGTAAAACAAGGAGGATTAGTAACCATTTATGGTATGCGGTTTGCGGTCAAAGATTGTGTAGTGCCGTGAAGAGTGTATGGATGTGTAACCCCCCAGACCAACCAGAAGTGTCGACCACACTGGTAGAAAGAGACTCGCTAACGTCAAAAGTATGTTGCAGTTCATCCAATTCAACATCATGCTGTGTGGACGCGAGGTCCGGAATTGGGAGGTCAGCGAGCCCTTCGAAAGGATTTCCCGCCTGCAGGGGGGATGCCTCCGAGATTCTAACTCCAGAAAGGGGTCGGTTTATGATCACAGACTTCCGCCTCTCATATTTAGATTGTTTAAAAGCAACTGCCTTGCCTTTTCTCTTTTCCTCAGACTCCAGAGTCACATCAGTAGGCCCGACCAAAGGTTCATCGTCGGTATGAGTTCTTTCGGAGTCAGCCTCCTCGATCATAACGACTCTGGGCTTCTTCCGTTTGACTTTTTATCTTGAGACAGTTCTTAATGCGCCATCAAGCATTATACTTTGTCTCCGCCCGATCAACCCAAGAATTCTTAGATTCCGGTCCGTCAATAGTAGTTCGATATTCCTCTCTTCACTTGGAATTTCGTGGAGAACCTGGACTATCTCTTTATAATAACCACCTTTGGGTCGCTGGATTATTGCTAATAAAGAAAAAGAAATGTGAGTTCGATTTCGTTCATAATTGCCTTATCAACTACTTGGGAAATTGATAACACTCACGTCTGAATAGCCATCGCCTGGCAAATCCTGGAGGACATCGAATGTAGAACCACTCCGTCTTGAAGTAGCTTAGTCTAGTCCAAGACCCCGTGACCACTTGGCAATTTCTTACAGACTCCAGGAATGTGAAAGATGGACTGTCAGTTCGACTTTTGAAGTTAACAAATATTTTATATCGGTCATGCGAGGAGGTCGATAGAGGTACTCCATAAATGCAATGAACAAGCTATTGAGCGAAGCATATCCATTCGGGTGTAGCTGAGATGGGGCGATCCCCAGATAAACCAACACTTCCCTTATATATTCATTGAACGGAGGAAGTGTCCCGGCTGCGCACGCATGGCGATTAAATGCGGTATATCCCTCCGGGGGATTATGCGGTCTGTCATTTGGTCCCGGCAATAATACGTCGTCCATCGACAAACCGTGCCTTAAGCATAGTCTCCCTAGCATATCTTCAGAAATGTTGGATGGAACAGAGTCCGATGGACTATTGATGAAGGATGCATCAGGCAATTCGTCCGGGGCCGGACCGATGACTTCGGCCTCGATCTCTGTTATTTCAAGTCTGGGAGGAATTACACTTTGAGTTTCCTGTGGCTGCGAGCTTGGAGCTTCCATAGCTGGCTAACTCACGAGAAATCATCATTAGATGCTAAAAAGCCCGTGTGATTCCCTCGTGTAAAGTGTGTGTTGTGCAGTGCAGTGCTGTGCATTACTTGAAAGAATTCTGCAGAGTTAAAGAAAATTTGCAAACGACAAAGACAATCGGAATCCAGTCGGAATGACTGTCATCGCTGACCGTCATCCTCAAACCATCCCGATGTTGGCGATCGATTCAACTTAAAGTTCATTATGACAGTGTTAGGTTACAGTTCCATCGACGAGCTTCGATAGGCAGTCAGATATGCAGCTAACAGTCCAGTTCAGATATGCAAGAATGAAGCTCGTTGGAGTTATGTTGTTAAGAGTTCACAATTTTGTGTCCATCAAGAGAAGAGTTCGAATCGATCATGGGAGGCTTGTTCGAATCCATCAGGATACGAGTTCGTATCGACCCCGGGGGCATGCTTCGAATCGATAGCCAAGGTGCAAGTTCGTATCGATCAGAAAAGGTAACTTCGAATCGTTCCTTGGTTGTCAAGTTCGTATCGGTCAGGAAGTTCTCAGCTTCACATCGATCACGTTCAAGTCAGTGATTTTCGTGTCGAACATAAGAATACACTTCGCATCGATCTGAAGCTGAGAACTTCGAAATGACCGTTTGTTTAATATTTGTATCGATCATTTCATATCGATACGATCCACCACCATTGCAATCAGTACGAACTGTGTCAAATCTAAAGAAAGCATGCTATGGCCTGCATCGACTCGAACGCAAGCCTCCAGATCGATCCATTTTTTGTTTTTCCACTCTTTCTTCTCCAATCCACAAGAGCATCGCCATGATCATTTACAACCGAGCTTTGGTCCAGATCTGATTTTACCAATTGCCAGAATCGATGATTGGTAAAGATGGAGTGGATCTGAGATAACTTTGTTGTTTGGATTCGTGGTTAATAACCTAAATTGAAGGTGGGATTCGAAGGACCGGAAGGACGGATCTAGTCGATTCGAAAACAGGTTGCAATTCTTCTTCTTTCTTAAAATTTCTGGATCGATGCGAGAAGTAGAAGGCGGCAGTAAAAAGTAGAAAGTAAAAAAGTGAAAAATTGCGAAGTCCCAGGTATTTATATAGAGCCTAGGGTAAAACCGGGTCGATTTGCCTCCCAGTCCACGTGACCGGTCGCAACCGGTCGACCCACGAGTCGAGTCGAACCCCTTGTTTGTATCCATCTGACCAAAGTTCCCATCGATTCGAAACGGACAGTGAGCACATCGACTCGAAGCCCCTGTTCGCATCAACAAATTCATAACTCCATCCACTGCATGTCGATACGAACGACGATTTCGTATCCATCATATCTTAAACATTAGCATCGATACGGATGGCACAACAAAGACCTATTGGAGTTACTAACTATCGATATGAACGAGCATTTCGCTGGTTCCAAATCCTCCATTTATCGATGCGAAGTCAGCCTTTCAACCTTCTATATCGATTCAGGAGAGAATCGACACGAAGGAACTTCTTAGAACAACCGTCGGTCGTTGTTTCAACTCGAATTTCAAATTGGTTCAGGAGAGGATCGATACGAAATTCGATAACAAGCTAAACTAGCAATGACTCGCGAACGTGCAACGTTAACGAGAGTCAGCCAATCATTATCACACAACAGTCAATTACAGCAATACAGAGTACAACTTTCAACGAGAAATACGATAATAGTTTAAATAGAAACCACAGCTTTTTCAAAGCACGTCATGTTTCCACAAGACGTACTTTGGGGGGAAAATGTTATCCCGCCTTTTGGCAAGGCCAGGATACGAAGAGACTGATTGAAAACCGAGTATTGTTTCGCCATGGAAGTCGATGAATTTTGTCTGAGCCCGGGTAAGGCTACAATTGATAGGACATGACAAGCAAAGCCATGAAGGCTAGCATTCCAAATTTCAAGTCGATCCGAGTTCGTATGCTCAAGTTATGGCCAATGCAATTTGAAGGGAAAAGCTCCGTCTTCGTATCCATCATCGAACTCTGGTTCGAATCGATCACGTTCGTATCGATCGGAGGTCCAGCGACTTTGTATCCATCAGCGTCTCCTTATTCAAACCCATTGGCATCACCCTACTTCGTATCCATCGGCAGATAGTCTACTTCGCTTTCATCAACTGAGGCAACAGTCACTGCTTCGTATCCATCATGGAAGTCTCTCTTTGAATCCATCTGGACAGAGCATTCGGTAACCATCGATCATTATTGGTTCGTATCCATCGATGATGCTGCTGTTCGAATCCATAAGTGAGGTCTTATTCAAATCCATCAAGTCAACAAGCCTGGGTGACGTGTCATCCCTCGATACGCACAAGGCGAGATTCATGGAGTCGATACGGTCAACTCGGAGTAAGGACCGGATCGAGGCGAAGGGTGCGTGCCACGTCATCAGAGAACCACGTGGGAAGATCGATTCGAAGTGATGGGTTCAAACCAAACAGCCATCGAGAAAAGCTTATTTCGTATCGACTATTTCTCGCAATCCACTGATCCAAATTCAATGAAATTTTCACAGGAGCTTGCATACACACTAAGGAATGTCTCTGCCAAATTTCAACTCGATTGGACATCATCTTGATCGATACGAAATGGATTCGTATCGATCCCAGATCGAGGTGAAACTTTCTGAGATTAGTCGCGTGGGCCCCCTGACGTGCCAAACCGAGTCTCCCGAAGTTTGAACGAAATCTCAGCCTCCTATGCCTATAAATAGAGCCCTAGAGCCTACATAAGAAGAATCTTTTGATTCTCTAGCGCCCAGACTCTGCCGGATCAAGACTTGCATCATACCCTTGCTGTTGATTTCGATTTTCAAGTTGTTTTTTGCTGTTGTTTGCTGCGTGTAATCATTAAAAGAGAATCAATAAAGCTACAAAAAATTCACAGTGGACGTAGGCAACTTGCCGAACCACTATAAATTGCTTGTCTTTGCATTTATATTCTTGTTATTTGGAGTTTTTGTTAGATAATCTTCATTTTCAATTTATTTTCTTCATTATTATCTCTTCAAAAACTTCCGAAGAGTGTTGTGCCCAATTTTGGTACAAACACCAACCTAAGGACTATATAGGTGAGGTTAGAGAGCCCTAGTCATCACCACTGTCATTTGTTTTCTTCCTTAATCCTGAAATTAACTTAATTGCTCGCTAATGGTGATTAGCAAATTGATTAAAAATGATTAAAATTCAAAGTTCCTAAGCCCTATTGAGTTATATATGGATTCAAAGCTCTCGCAAGGTGAATGGGCATCTGAAATTCATTTTTCTATCCAACGCTCCAGTTAATCGAAAATTGGATTTATCCTCAATCGTTCGTTTTAGGATTTTCTATTCAATAGTGAGATGACGACCATATGACGATCAGAGGGTACCGGTGTGTAGGGGAAGCTTAGTAGAGAGGATCTATCGGCATGGATTGTCCCAATAGAGTTGTGATTCATCGGAATTTGGAAATTAGGGCGACGGTTGGAGTATCTAACGGAGGCAAAGGGCGTGGCCGGAGGTGGCAGTAAGCTTCGCGATGGAATAAGAGGCGCTGGTCGTTCTGTAGGTGGTGTTGGATCAGGGTATCGTGGCGTGAGGTGGTGGCATTTTCAAGGTCAAGGCGGCTGATTTTGGGTCTGGACTCAATGTGGAAGACGAGTTAAGGAGTGTACGCATATAGTATGGTATAATATTTTACTTTTTAATTATTATATTAAATAAAATACTATATCTTCTAATCTTGATATCTTCCACATATGAACTCCAATTCACGTGTAGTTTCTTCCGTTAGGCTCATGGTGAAATTCCGAACGTTTTGGAGCTGGTTTTACTCAGTTTGGGGAGACTATTGAAAAATGCACGTTGGTATGATTTATTTAATTTTTTTAATTGAATTATTAATTATAAAATTAATATTTATTGATGGAAAATTATAATTATTGATATGTGTTGTGATACGCTTATAATTGTTTCAAATTGTGTCTATTTTGGATATGTTATGCCATGTTAACTATTATTGTTGATTATTGTGTTATTGGGTGTTTAACTACAATAAATTGTTTATTTAAGTTTTGGATGTAATTGATTAATATAAAATATATGAAATTAGTTAGATTAGACAAATAAATGGTAAATAATATAATTTATGGATTTTGTATAGTGTTTGTAAATAATGATGGTTGAATGAAATTAACTGGAGAAACTAAATAGGTTATTATTTATGAATTTCTAGAGAAATTATTTAAATAATAACAGGAATTACTTTTAGATTAAGACTTGGGAAGTTATTATTATTAAATAAATAAAATGAGATTTTAAATAATACTACTACAAATTTCAATAAAATGGTATTGTTTTAAGTAAATGACAAAATGATTAATATCGCATTATTTGTGGTATGAAGTATTATTATTATTATCCGAGTAATAAAAAAGAAATGTTATCTAAATAATAATAACATAGAAATAAAGGAATATTTTCCAAAAAATGTTCTCTATTTTGAGGTAAATAAAAATAAAAAAAAGTTGTGGTGATTTAAACTACAATATTATTATCTTTGCTTTAAAATATGGTGTTTTAGGTGTATTTGTAAAATGGAGTAAAATAAAGGGATTTAAAGTATATTACTGTTTTGGAAGAATTACTATTGTTTCTGAAGATAAATAAATGTAGGTAGATTTACAATAAATAATAATAAAATGAGTTAAGTGAACAATGGATGTAAATATATTACTTGGATGGTTATTAAATATGTGATTGATTGTAAGTTGTAATTATCACATATGTTTGATGTTTGATGATGGTATCATATTTTGATAAGTGTGTGATATTTTACCGTTATTACTACTAGTTGATGGGTAGTTAATAATGGTTATTTGAAGATTGATTTGTGCCACTATTGTGGGCTGATTAGCACACATTTGATAGTTTATATACTTACATTAGTGATGCGTTACTAAAATGGATGAATAACATGTATTTAAGTATATATATGTTGTTATCTTCCTGTTTGATGATTGAGATTGGCATTGAATGTTGTTGATGATTGATTGCCGTGTGCTACTGTTATTATTATTTTTACCCCATATGATGATTTATTGAGATAGATGAGTAGGAATGCTATATTTTGCTTTTACTATCTACATTGGTTAAATTAGCTGCAATGGTTACAATGGTTGCATTGATCTCATAGTTTTTGATGGCTCTAATGCTTTCTTTCACTTAAGCTTTCTTTCACTTAAGTTCTATGCTGCATCAGCAGGTTATTTACCTAAGATTATTCTTATATATCACTGTTGTAATGCTTTTTTAAATGCTTAATGTATAGAAAGATTCGAATGTTTTATTTATTTAATAAACATTGTATGTCCTATAGTGATATGTAAATTAATTATTTTATTCCACCATGAGGTTTTTTAATATGTTCATTGTTGTAGACTCTTTTTAATTTTATATAATTATATATACCCATGGTTCACTATCTTTAACGTTTGAAACTAGTTGTAAGCGTATTTTGTTGGCATTTATAATTATTTTTAGGTGTTAAAAATAGTGGGTCATAATGTGCTTGCCAGGAATCTAACTTCTAACCTCTCCTTTGGAAGTTGATGCACAACCCCAGAAGCTATACATGTTTTTATTCCATAACTACTTCATTTAAGTTAGAATTGAATGAAACTTGGATCAATAGCTTCATATCATCGAGAAGGACACTCTGATGCCTTTAGATATTCATTTTTCTTGAGGTAGAGAGTATATATCCAAGGTGGGTCCCTAGTTCGTTTAGGTGGTGGATAGATTTTAAGATGAGCATATCTTCCAGTTTGTAGCTCGAATTGAGATGTGGTTTCAGCCTACTTGCATGTCCTGATCTTAGGAACATTTTACAAGTACTTTGAGTCTGTTTTGAGGCAATGCCAAATTTTCCCCTACCACTTCGCCTTGCCCTTGTGATTACATGATGGAACCTTTATTACATACCTCCTAGCCATTTCTATATTCCTCAACGTCCTTTAATATTCACCATGTTGTGGGCGAAAATGCCCATAACAATTTTCATTAAAAGTAATTACTTTTTACCAAATCATATTATATGCTAAATTCACATTGGAAGCATGAATCATTACAGTTATCTTTATAGTAAAACCAAATATATAATTATTTAGATATATTACCATTTGTAATTAATATTTTCCATTATTAAATAATATATCAATTCGAAAATGGATGGGAAAAATCCTTAAAAATTTGATTCTCTATCCTTAAGCACATAAAAAAATTTAAGGTCAAAATAATTATTTTTCATATATTAAATAATTAAAACCCAAAATTAAGCATTTCCCAAGTTAGAAAATTCATATAAAATCGAAATAATGAAATTAGAAACCTATCTCCATATTTATGGTTTAAACATCATATTAAAATTTCAAATAATTTGAGGAAGGTTTGATACGCTTACCCTAAGACATTCCAAAATCATTTCCATTTAATTCCTTAACATGAGTGAATTTATTCTGTTATTCCTAAAAGGGCGAGTCATTGTTCTAAACATCAAAATTGCATACAATCCAAACCTAAATAGGTTTGGATGGGATAAGAGAAAGTATTACTCACCTAAACTTTGAAACTTAACTAATCCTTCTTCTTCCTTCTTAGAAATGAATCCCTTTCGAATTGTGATTTGATTTTCTCTTCCTCTTCTTTAAAATGGTAGCTGGCTAACTCTTTATTTTTTTTGATTAAGTGGAAGAAAATGAACGAGGAGATGAAATCGATATAGGTTAATAATTTGAGCTTAGTCTAAAATCTCTTTCTAGCTTAGTCTTTTTAATCCCTTAAACTCTTCATCTTAACATTCACTTCTTATTCTATAATGAACTTGCCAACTTAATTTTTATTTAGTAACGTATTTTGATAGAGCAATTCCCCATATTATGTCACTTCAAAATATGAGCTGTTATAGGCGTTGTTGATTCGAAGTTTCAAGTAATGTAACACTACACATATTTCTTTTGGCAAGGGAGGTTATAATAAACTAGGCAAGTAAGTTGTTATCTCATGGTGTACGATTTAAGTGATAGTTATAAAGTAGTAGTAATTAAGTTGGCATTGCAACTACAAGTATGTTGCTTTGGATTGGATTAAGTTAAGGTATAGTCAAACGAAATAGAGAATGTTTTACTACTTGGATGTTACATGAGTTTGACACTATGTTCACTATGCTAGAACATCACCCATTCCTAGTGTTCCTAGATGTGTTTTGGTGCATAATTCTACTTAGTTGTCAAATTTTATGTTTGTTAGATTGATATGGTGAGACGCCACCTTATATTGAGTTGTCTCGTCCATATTACTAGAGAGAAAGATGATGAGAAGTTATCTTTGAAAAAAAGACATTAGAAAGTTTGTATAAATTAAATGATTGAAATTAGATTTTTATTTGTACCAAAAGTGGTACAAACACCTAGAAAATTAATATAGAGAAATAAGTGATGAAAGTAAATGAAAATGATAAATAACAAATACACAAGCTTTGTAGTGGTTGGTTAATCATTGCCAACATTGACTTAACTTTATTGATGATCTAATTGCTATTTACAAGAGGCATTCTTATGGATCAGTACCGATCCCATACTTGTTCATGGAATTGGCTTTTGTGTTGTAGTTTGCTGCTATAAAGTGTTTTTGCCTTCACTTGCAAGTTGATTACTAAGCTTTGGGATTGTCTCATAAGTCGCACTTGGTGTTTGAGTTTGGTAGTTATCACTCTAGGATCTCTGCCTCAATAATCTTCAAGTTCAACTAGTCAGATTTGTCCAAATACGGTCTGGTTAAAAGGCTAGATAACACTTGCCTCTCAAAGTACATCACGTTTTCAAATTATGTGCTTTAAATCCAGAAAAATCGATATTTCTATAGCAGATTTCAATCCACACTTCAAATGGTTGTCATTCTTTCTTTGGACTACTTCGGTGAAGTGTAGCGTCTTTGACCATTCGTTGCAACGCTTTGTTTGTCTCATGCCTGTTGACATCTAGCATTATAAAACCAGAGTGTGCTCTTGTTTTTCGTTACTCCAAATCTAGAAGCTATTTATAGACTTTCCTCTTGGATTCCATAGGTTTGACTCATTGCCCTATGATTCTTGTTGTCAAGTGTTGTGTATGCATGCGCGCACATATGTAGGTTCTCCACTATGCTTCAGGCACATGTTCGTCGATGAAATTTCTATCGATTTAGAAAACCGTCGAACGAATTTAGAAATAAAAATAACCGCAAGCGCACGGTGTACGAATGTAGCACCTGGCGAATACGGGTCGATCCACAGGGAATTGATGATTTTAAAATTCTATTCAATCAAATTATATCAAAGTCGAGTGAAAGTTAAGCTAAAAATGTAGAAAACTAACAAAAGAAAATTGATAAAAATATGAGAGTGTTAAGACAATTTAGAGTCAATTTCCACTCTCTAGATCACATAAATCAACAAAATGAAGTTATGATCTCTCTTTTCTTATCATTAGTGAATTAGTTGATGTGTTTATCATAAGTATGGTATATTTGTGCTATTAATTAGCCCAATATAAACCATCAAACTATAACACAACCACTAATACACTTTTAAATCTCATAAAATTTGACAACAAAGTTGAAAGCAAAATCTATTTTAAGCATGGCCTATTAACTATTAATTAGAAATATAAGCCATCAAATTTTAATTTCAACATTCACTTCTTTGCCATAATCATATGTAGATGAAGAGGAAATTTGTGTTTTGTTTGTTTAAGCATAGCCTATTTGTTATGAACAACATAGACTATCAAATTCAAAGCTAAACAACATCATTAAACCACTTCAATCATTCTCATTAAGCACAAAAGAGAGCATAAACATCAAAATGTTGGATCTACATACTAGAGAGCTTCATTACCCCTAAATTGAAGGGATTAAGCTCTCATATTTGTTATCATATGAACAAATGTAGAAAGCAACATGAAACAAGAAGAGAAAAAGAGAGCAAAAATGAAAGGAAAAATTATTCTACTTGCATAAGTAAACTAGATCTACACTACAACATGAAAGGAAAATAAACAAGAGAAGAAAAGAGAAATATATTAAAGTTGCATAAAAAAAATTACATGAAACAAAATGGCTAAGTAGCCATGGAAAAATAAAAGAGAAGCTTTCTTTTATTTTGAGCCTAAACTAAGCTAAAGAGAGACTAAGGGGAAGAGGGTTACATGAAACATAAGGGGATTTTATACATGTGTTAAACCCTAATTCATATTTTTGGGGAATGCCCAAAATACCCTCTTAGGAAGTGTGGAGGCCAAGTAATCATTAGCTTCAAATAATCCCATTTAAGTGTACATGAAGCCATTAATTCCATAAGCATGTGCATTAGCCTCTAATTTGTACATTAAGGTAGGTGGGTAGGTGGGGTCCTCCATTATCTTCACTTTGAATTATTTCCATCTTCATTTGTTCTCTTCACCTAGTGCATGCATATATCATCATGTAACCACTTGTAAAATTCACCAAATTTCCTACAAAACAACATAGAAAATTCCAAGTAAAATTTCACAATTTAATAAATGCATAAAAATGACCATTTTGCCCCTATATGAAGATGAATATGTGACAATTTCAAATAATTTGAATTTTGGTTTAAACAAGTTAAAATACCCAATATGATCATTTATTTAATTTAAATAGATTAAATATGGTGTTAAAAATATGCACATTTACGTGCACATCAGCACATATGCACATATCCATATACATTCATATACATGCACACAAATTCATATACTTATAGATACATCCTTTTTTCTTACTTTTTTAAGGGGTCGATACCGATCCTTGTTTGGGGATCGGTACCGATCCCCGGCTTTGAAATATTAGGCTACCTTGTAGCCTATCTTTCTGGGTTCGGGGACCTATATACCAACCTGATCCTTCTTCTTCTCACTATCCATCCGTTCTTGCTTTTGAGATCTCGAGTTCAAGGTTGCCATTAAAACAAATTTTGCCGCAAACCGAAGCTTTCAACTCTAATGCCTACCCCCAAGCACCGCTGCCCCTAAGTGTGAGTTCAAGCCTCCAACACCGTTTAACATACCATGACCGACTTGAGTCTCCACTCAGATCTTTCCATGACCCTAAACTTCTATTTTCCTAGGTAGATAGCAACTTAAAGGGGCGAATTTACTGGAGATTCGTGCCGCTGACCACACACAGGATGAGAAGGAAGGCGGAGTTGGCCAATTTCCAAGGGCAGGGTTAGGATTGGTGTCGGTCCTGACCTTGGAAAATTTTGATCACACAATCTTGGGTGATTTTGAGTGAACACTCAAAGTTTCATATGCGAAACCTATCGAGTTTTTGCTACGAAGTTACCAATGTATGGTCAATGACGCGAAGCCTATTGGAATGGTTAGCGATGGCAGTCACTTCAGATAGAGAGTTTGTTTTCAAATGAATTGCCTGGCACCTCATTGAGCTTCACTCAGGTACGAGGGACACTGCCTTTAATATTTCTAATATTACTTGTATGTTGAGTTTTAATAGCTATGTATCGTAGACGTTCGGAGCATCCCTCCACAGCGGTTGTTGGCCCTTCAACCTTTAGGTATGCCGAATTCGACACTAAATCTAGCTCAACTATAGTTCCTACCGTGAGACACACTCCAACTCCACCCAGATCTCAGCCTACTAGTCATCAAGCAGAACAACCTCTCCTAGAGATTCCTCTTGAGCTGGTAGAAGGTCCAAAAGTGGAGGCTACTCCGAATAGTCTCGATGATGTGGTTATATTAGATGACATTCTGGATTCTACTACCTCGAAAATCAATAAAGGGTCCTTAGAAGAATATATGAAAAACATGGCATCATGTTTGAGGATCTGTTGGTTCCCCCATGCCATCAATGGGATCACCATCCCCCATCAGGGTACATAACATGCAATCGATACATGTGCTTAGCGGGATGAGTCTCTCCATTTAACCAATTCATTCACCGAGTTTTGCAATTCATGAAGCTAAACGTGGTCCAAATGCACCCTAAAAGCTACGCCTTCCTGCATAACGCATATATCATCTTTGCTCGACACCTAAATTGCATCACAAGTGATGAAGAGATCCGATACTTGTATAGCTTCAAACATCAAAAAAGAAGCCCTTCTCTTACCTAATTGGGACCTTCCACGAGTTGTAGGATAGTGATGGGCACTTGGAATAAATTTAGCTATTTCAATGATGAGTTCTTCTTTGTCATTGCCAGCCCAGATTCGTGTAAAGGTGACTATCTAGATGTAAATATCATTTTCATTCCTTTTCATTCGAGCACGTCTCATGATTTTATTGGCTCAAAAATTTCTTTGCTCAGATGTACCGAGAAGAACTAGCGATGCGGCCTTAGTGGACACCCTTGGGGCTCTCCTTCAAGTTCTAATCAGAGAAAGAGAGGTGAGATCGCTTCTCATCGATGAAAATCTGTTGACTTACAACATACTAAAGGAGGGCCGCAGTGTCAATTACATATCGGTAGCTAGCAATAGTGATGAGGATGACTCCTCGTTCGTAAATGAGGGTGAGAATTCGAAAGTGCCCTAAAGTCCAAAGTCCTGTGGCTAGAATTGAAGAAGTGCACAAGCATGCCAAGGATGGTAAAGGTGGTAGAGTGGATCATAGTGAAGGTTATATGGGTTGTGAGTCCTCCAATGACGATGGAGATTATGACCTGGGTTTGTATTTGAGGTAGGGCCCTAAGATAAAGATCCTTCCAACTCAGACCCCGACACTACCTTCATCAGCCACTGCAATAGAGGATACTCCCATTCTTCCTTCCGACGACATCTACCGGGATCTTGGTCCAATTTCGATTGAGTTTGGTTCCTTTGGTTTGGGCAACATGAGCCTTAGGGATATCGACTCCTCTATATGTTTACAAGGAAACTGGCCAACTACACGCGGGAGGAGGGGGAAGATAACCCATGTTGGTAAAATCCAAACCCATGGTCCGTTGGGCGGGACATTAGGACACATACATATATGCGCATCGCACCTAGCTTACTTTGCATCGTTCTTTATCCTGCCAGGATTAACTTGTCTCTATTTCACTTGTAGGTTCAATGGAGTAAAGGTTCATATTTTATTCCCTCCAGGATCGGATGGGTAAGCAGAAGAAGCGAAGCTCGCACACATACCTTCATGGTATTGGCCATGATTCAGACACCAGTAAGCGATCAAGCCGAGATCGAGATAGCCAAGACAGGGGGTATTTGTTTCATGATTCATCCTCAAGGCATAAATCTAGGTCTCCTCTTCCCAAAAGCTTAAACAAGTTCTCCAACTGGCCCGTTGACATTCCACCAATGGGTGTTTCCCGTGCCTCTTCTTTGGCTTCCCAATCTACAAAGCAAACGGTGCTGTCTCATTCCCACCAGCAATTTGAGTAGTCATCCCAACTTGTTGCCTCTGACTCCTCTCGCCATAAGGCTGATAAGGGACACACCCAACCTCTCGTTGCTAAAATAGAGAATGAAATGCTTCAAACCCTTGTATGGATGCTCTAGAGCGTCAATTTCCAAAGACTTGTTTTGATGCAGTCAAGTTTGTCCCTGACTTAAAGGATATCCCTCGGTATGTCCAAGGTCAAACCATGACTTATGGAAACGATGCTTATAAATAGTACTTTAAATGAAAGAGTTTGGCTGAGTTGTTTTCCAAGTTTGCAGAAAGCAAAAAAGTTAAGGTCGTAGGGCAAAGGCTCGAGGTAGAGTAGGATGAGGAAACTATAACTCATCTCGGTGAGGCGGTTGGAGGGCTGAAAAGGTCATTGAAAGAAACTGAGAAGAGAGTCGCATACCTGACTGAGTCGGCCAAGTAGGAGAGAAAGAGTCACAAAAAGCAAACCGAGACCGCCCATCATAGGAATCGCACTCTATCGTAGGAGATCGAGCGTTTAACCAAAGTATTAGATGAGCTGAAGAAACAGCTGAATAAGTAGAAGAAAGGAAAAGACGATGCTCTCATGGAGGCTCATAACTACTTTAAAGAGTTGGTGGATGCTCACCAAGTGAGAGACAAGGCAAAATCTTGGGTCAGAGACGTAGAGAAACAAATTGAAGCCACGAAGAAGCGGATTAAAGAGTAATTCGAACCAATAATCATCGATTACAATACTAACGTAATTAAATTCTGAAACCTGGAATGGGTGGACAATGAATATCCCAAGGCTCTGGCCTTGGCATGGGAGCAGATTATGGAGGAAGAATAGGAGTCCATAGAGGGAGAGGAGGTAAATTTGGAGGAGTTATAGCATGAGATTTTGAACGCAAATGAGATTGGAGCACCTAGAACTAGGTAGCTCATCCTGCACCCAGATCTTACTATCGGAGTCCATAAGGACCAAGATGAAAGCTCCGGGTCTACTCCTCAGGATATCACCATAAGTCTTACTTCTAGGGTTTCGGCTGTCTCCATCTCTCCATCTGATCCACAATACAATCTAGATGAAACCGACATGCAAAAGACAACCATTCAGTCCTCTATCCTGGAGAGAAATTCAAACGGAACACTAGTTCACACCGAGTCTAAATCCGGTGGAGGTATCTCGCTAACTTCACCCATATTTGAGAAGGCTCCAAAGGCATTGGTTGATGTTGCTAATTTCTCCTTTTATGTTTCTCAAATTTCAAGTCAGCCTCTTGTCAACCCTTTTCCTGAGGAATGTCCGTAGCTAGGACAACAAGCTTCGATGACCGAGTCTTTGATTGTATATACCTCTTAGACTGTTCTAAATGTTCCAACTAGTGTGGCCCCAGGACCGGTGCACAAATGATTTATGCCTTGGAGGAGGAGTAGACGGGTGATCTCCTGGGAACTTAAGCTAAGGAGGATGTTCTCATAACTAAGTCTTCTGAGCCTTCTTCATGGCCCACCATGCAGGAGATGATTCAGACTCAAGTCCTATTGGCTAAAGAGATTTAGAAATCGCCAGTTGAATTCATTCCTCCTCCTTTGTCTATAGCTTTTCCTGACCCGACTATCTTTGCTCCGTTTACTTTTTCCACTCCTAAAAGCACTCAAAGTGTTCTCGCTAGATCATCACAAACCACTCCTCCAAAGGGCCATGGAAGTGGAGAGAGGAGCAAAAAGAAGCCAGAGGTGCATGGTACACACTCCTCCGAAGAGGGAGCCAAGGAGAAGAAGAGGAGAAAGCCTAAGCATTAGATGTGATTGTTCATTCGCTTCTATTGTATTGTCGAAGGATTTTCTTTTGTTTAGGTCTTCTTTGTGTAGATTCGACCCTCTCTTTTTGTTTTCAATGTTGTGTTAACACAACTTGGTTTCTTTCATGGTCCCATTAACTTGTTTGAGTTATGAGAAATGCACTTAGCATTCTT
Source organism: Allium fistulosum (assembly GCA_030737815.1). Taxonomy (NCBI): domain Eukaryota; kingdom Viridiplantae; phylum Streptophyta; class Magnoliopsida; order Asparagales; family Amaryllidaceae; genus Allium; species Allium fistulosum. The sequence goes on from CM060907.1 coordinate 682,245,091, forward strand.
GTTTATATACTCACAAGCCATTTCTCTGTTGTCACTTGACCAAAATATTAGCCAATCTTGTTTGACTTTAACCAAGCTTTGTCTAAATTGCAATAGTTGTTTGCATTATGCTAAATCAATCGTTAGGAACTCAATGGATCAAGTTCCCATCTCTGGGTGCCTTCCTTTGATCGGGTCCGATTCTAGGTCCGATCGAATTTTATCACCAAAAACAGTGGTTTGAACATCACTCTTTAGAATGTTTACCACCGATCGCTTATTTTTGGGTACCGATCAGAGTTGGTCACCTAGAATGGCAATTCAGATATCCCTCATTAGGATATTTGTTCCCAACTATGCTAGACTCTGGGCTCCGATTGGAGTTGACCACAGGATGTTGGTCTAGTCATCCCTCTTCAGGATGTTGGTCTTTGACCACACCTGACCCTGGACGTCGATCGAGGTTTGATTGAGATCTCGCCTAACTCTGGGTGATGATTTTGGCCTCTTTGCCTTCGAGCAAGGTATTAGTGTTTCTGTGCAAGGTCGTGCTTGACACCAAGAATTGGCCTTTTCATGTTGCCATCCTCTAGGTAAGGTGTTAGGGCTACCCATACTCTGGGCATGATCTTTTGGGGCGAACAGTCTCGTTCCACCCTCAAATGTTTATACTCCTGCTCCCACGTCAAGGGTTAAAGGAATTAGTAGGCATCTATCTCCAGATGCCAAGGATGGTTTTACTTCAAGGATTCGATCATGAACCGCAGGGTTGGCACCTATCTCTGGGTACTTGCGTACCTACATTATACTTATGCATATCCATTCACGTTTACCATAATTCACAATTATTGGTTAGATGGAGACAGAGTTAGAGATTCAGGATGTCATTTTGTTTTATATTAATAGGAAATGACAAATTCTCTCTTGTTACATTATACTTGAATAAATATTTATAAAGTCTAATCTCAAGTGAAATAGCATCACTAGTGTTCGCCATTCCACGCCCATGGGAGTGAGATCCTATCTACGATTGCCAATTTAAATGTTCCACTTCCAAGCTTATGTTCGACTACATATCGACCATCCCGACTTAGGCTCATATTCATAGGGCCTGGGAAGATTTGATTGAGAATGAGATCACCAATTTCAAAGGTCCGGCTCCTAACCTTGGTGTTGTTGTATCTAGTGACTCATTTCTGGTGTGCGATGGCTCTTAGGTCAGCTTCATCATGCTTTTCATTGACTATGTTGAGAGACTCCAGTAAGAGTTCCTTATTTGTTTGGAGGTTGTAATGAGTTACTCGATGAGAAGGTACTTTGAGTTTGACAAGAATTATATCCTCCGATTCGTGGACTAAGGTAAATGGAGAGTGGGAAATCGTGGACTTATAGGTCGTTCTATAGGCCTAAAGTGCCAATGGTGGTTCATGACCCAGTTCCCCTTGGCTTTCTCCAGTCATTTCTTTAGAATGGATTTGATTATCAAGTTTTTTCCTATCCATTCACTTGTGGGTGTGCTACCGCTACAAACCTCTTCTCAATGTGATGCCAGTAGCAAAAGTCTTTGAACTCGATGCTATCGAATTGGGTTCCATTATTAGAGATGATCGTTTGTGGGACCCCAAAGTAATAGATGATGTTCCTGATTACGAAGTTGATCACCTTCTTAGTAGTGATTATGGCTAGCAACTCTGCTTTAGCCTACATCGTAAAATAGTCGACAACAACGATGGCATACTTCATGCCTCCCTTTGACATTAGTACCACACCAATGATATCAATTCTCCAAATTCCATATGGCCAAGGACTGACCATCCGTGTAATCTCTATCAGCCGGGCTTTTGGAATTTTGGCGAACCTTTGCGATTTTTCTTACTCCTATTGTAATCAGCTACATCTCGGTTAACATTCGGCCAAAATTTATCCATAGCGAAGAATCTTCTTTGGCAAGATCTGCCCCTCAATGTGATCACCACAGGCACCCTCATGCACTTCTATCAGGACCCGCTTGGCTTCATCATTGGAAACACGCTAAAGTAAGGGGATCGAGAATCCTTTCCTATATAGAACTTCTTCCTACATGACAAATCTTGAGGCTTTATGAAGGAGTTCTCACCCCTTGTTCTTCCTATCATGAAGGATTCCTCTCTATAAATAATTCTTAATTAGGGTCATCCATAACTCCTTCTCACATTCAGCCTCCAAGATCCAATCGACATCCATCTGGTTGATGCTCGAGGCTGATAGTACTTCCACCAGGACTAGTCCCATGAGTTACACATCTCCTAAGTGAGCCAGCTTGGCCAGTAAATCAATCTTCGCATTCTCCTCTTTGGGAATATGAGCGTGTAATACTCGATATTGTTAAGAAAATCAAGGACTCTGTTTAGATAAGAAGCTAGCCTCCATCCTTTCACCTGAAACTCTTTTCTTATCTGGCACACCACTAGTTAGGAGTCGCAGAAGATGTTTAAAGTTTTGACACCCAACTCTTTCGCAATTTTAAGTTATGTGATTAAAGCTTCATACTCTACCTCATTGTTTGTCACGAGGAAATCAAGTTTCATCGCATACTAGATCAAACGTTCCTAGGGGTCATCAACCCAACACCTAACCTAGAACAATGCTCTTTGGATGCTCCATCTGTATACATCTTCCAACCAGCATTATGCTCTTCACTACTCTCAGAAGCATCATCTCGAGCAGTGTACTCGACTATGAAATTTACCAATGCTTGGCCTTAGATTGCTCTTCTAGGATGATATGTGATATGGTATTGGGTTAACTCAATGCTCCATTTCAACAGCCTTCCAAAAGTCTCAAGTCATTGCAAGACCTATCTCAAAGGCTACTCAGTCAATACTTTGATCAAATGAGCCTGAAAATATAGGCGGAGCTTCCTTGAAGTGATCAACAGGATATACGCTAGGCTTTCCAGCTTTAGGTAGTTCCTCTTTACTCCAATTAATCATTTGCTAATGTAGTACACTGGCCTATGGATCTGGGATTCCTCACGCACAAGTACAGTGCTCAAAGCGTGTATCTATACTGCCAGTTACATAAACATGTCCTTGTCTTTTAGTTGCTTTGATAGGATGGAAGTTCTCTCTAAGTGATATATCAAAGCCTAAAAAGCATCTTTGCACAACTTCATCCAAGTGAAGTTCCTTTCCCTTTCTTGAGGATGTCGAAGAAAGAGTGCATTTGTCTTTGGCTCTTGAAATAAAATGGCTAAGGGCAGCAACCTTCCATTCAGCTTCTGAACTTCTTTTATAGACTTTGGGGCTTCGATGTTCCTCTACCACGTGATCTTCTTAGGATCAGCTTCTAATCCTCTCGACTTCATTATGAAACCCAAGAACTTCCTTGACGCAAATCCAAATGAGTATTTCAAAGCATTGAGCTTCATTCCTTATTTCCGAAGTACACTGAACATTTCCGCCAAATCCTCAACATGATTAGTCAACCATCGTGACTTTACCAGCATACCATCAATGTACACTTGCATTGAATGTCTAAATTTCTCCCTGAATGTTGAATTGACTAGCCTTTGGTATGTTGTTCCTGCATTCTTCAAACCAAAAGGTATGATAAGATAATAATACAGTTTAAGATCAGTTATGAAGCTAGTTTGCTCTTAGTCTAGGACATGCATTGGGATTTGGTTGTAGCCAGAGTAGGCATCCATGAATGATTGTAGTTCGTTCCCAGCGGTTGAATATACCAGTTGATCGACCTTCGGGAGTGGGATGTTATCCTTTATGCACGCTTCATTAGGTTCATAATAGTCGATGCACATTCTCCACTTCCCATTGAATTATTTCATCAAGATTGGATTGGATCTCCACTTTGGGTATAGAGAATCACGGATAAAGCTATTGTCTTCTAGCTTATCCACCTCCTCTTTCAGTGTAATGGATTGCTCCAGACCTAGGTTGCAGTGTTTCTATTTCATAGAACACATTTAAGGTTCACATTCAATGTGTGGTATGCTATTTCCAACGTCATTCCCCACATGTCGGAATGCATCCAAGCGAACACATCTAGATTTTCTCAAAGAAAACCTGTCAACTCTTTCATCATTCTTGTGTTGTGCCAAGATCCGATCTTCAGGACCCATGCAGGATCATCCTGACCAATCAGGAGGTTGATCGTCAACTCGGCTGGGACTGCACTCGCATCCTCTGGCTCCTTCCTCAGGTACATATCATTATGGAACCAACTATGCTGCCTGAGCTAGGACTTATAAAGTGGTTGTTATGCATCCAATGACTTGATGCAGAGAGTCTTCTCTGCCCTTTTCCCCTCTTACGCTGCCTTGGCTCTTTAAGCTCCACGACGTAGCATTCACGTCCAATCCCCTGTTCTTAATAGACAGCTCCTACCCCATTATTTGTAGGGAACTTAATGATCAAGCACAAAGGGCAATGGCTGCTTGAAAACTGGCTAGGGCCAATCGGCCCAAAAAAGCATTATAAGTGGAAAATATATCCAACACGACAAAGGTCAGGACCCGCATTCTCTTGCGATCACCTTCTCCTAACACCACTGGAATGTATATATGTCCAAGTGGTTCCATTAATGTCCTGTTAAATCCTTGGATATGAGGTTTGCATGGTTTCAGATCTTTGTCATCCAAAAGCATTAAATCATAAGCCTTCTTAAACAGAATATTGACTGAATTGCCATAATTAACTAGCACTTTCCTCATAATCACCGGCCTAATCATGGCCGATATCATCGAAGGATCCAATATCAGGGCATTAAACCCATCAACATCCCAATTCCAAAAAGCAATATCATCGGCCATGGTTCTGAGCTTCTTTTCTGGAGCTCCATCTTCGACGGCGAAGCAACTCTCATCCATAGCATGCTTCAAAGCGCTTGCATATCTTTCCATTTCATTCCAGCTCTTCTCAGGTGGATGTGGTCCTTTAGAAATTGTATTAATAATCAATCTTTTTTCAAGCCGCCTTGGCTCATCTTTACTAGGCCTGGCTTGCCCTCGTTGGAAAGATGGTCCTTGGGAGTTAGAACTTCCTTGCCCGCTATCTTGCAGGACTTTAAAAAACTTTTGTAACTTCTTTTTCCTTATTAGATCTTCGATCACATCACGTAAGTGTCTGCACTCATTTGTTTTATGACCATAGGTTTCATGAAATCTGCAATACTTCCTAGACTTCCTCTCCTTCTCAATCAACTCCCTCGGAGTCGACTTCTTATACTGTTTTGTATTGGGTGATAAGGTAAATGTTTTCAATTAAATTGCTCAACTGGGTATAATTATCATACTTCAGGAGCCTAAGATATCTCCTTGAATCAGGCTTTCTATCTCTAGCCTCGTGATTGTTCCTTCTCCAACCACTATTCTTGTTCTCGATATTCATATCGATATTCTTGAAATTCTCTCTAGACTGCTTCACTGCAATGCTGCTCTGAATTACCTCGTTCGACTGCCTGGTACTAACTTTCCTAGTGGTAGAACTTGCCTCTTCAAGCACAAGAACTAATTCACTTTTCTATAAAATGCATCCATCGTTGGTAGTGGTTTCATTTTCAGCCATCTCCCGAAATCAATAATAAGATGAATCCCCCTTATTAAAGCTAGCAGAACGATATCTTCTTGTGCATTACTCACTTCAGTCATAGCCGTGTGGAATCTAATCAAGAAATGTTTCAACACCTCTCCCACTTCTTGGAAGAGGTTTGACAGCAACATTACGTCCTTAGCATGAGTGGTGTGTAAATGAGACTGCTCAATAAACTTTAGTGATAACTAACCAAAAGATGATATGGATCTTGGCGGAAGCTTGGCGAACCACATCATCACAACACCTTCAAGGAAAATCGGGAAACAATGACATCTAATAGGATCAGTTGCTCTGGCCGAATCTATATGCCATTCATATTTTATCAAATGCTGCCTCAGATCCACACTTCCATTATACGGTAGCATCGTGGGCATTACAAACCTTCTAGGGTATTCTTCACACAATATCTACTGGGTAAATGGGTTCTGACTAGGGAAGGAACCCCATTCATCATTACTTCAATGCTGACTTTCGCTTGCTAGCCTCCTCACCATTTCAGCCAAGTACTCCGTCTCTGTAGGATCTACTGAAAGGCGGTAATTGTGGTTCGCCCAGAGTGTTTGGCCCGGTAAACACTCTTAGTAAGATTCACGATACCTATGTCCCCCTGACTCCGGCAGAACTGTTCATCCAATGGTTTTACTAGTTCGATTTCTACACGGCGGATCGATGGCGGCCACCTTATCTCTAGCATTTTGGCCATCAACAGCATGACCGGACATACCTCCAAGATCATCGTTCGAAACAACAACCTGCTGACTCACCAACCCAGGAAAGGGTAGTCCGATACTGATCCCTGCATGGGGCTTGGTACTGATCCCTGCAATTTGTCCACAACCGCTTTCCAGCCTCTGCCTTGAAGTGCCTATCTCCTTCCTGACCATCTTTTGCTTCATTTCCCTCTATCTGTGGCCTGATGATAAGGAACTATCATACTTCAAATTTGAAGGCATCGACTACTTCCTACTTTTTCTATGGCCATGGGCTAATTCGTTTACTAAATCGATGCTCTCATGCATCTATTGCGTCATTGTGGCTCTCCTGCAAATTGTCCTCCATCTAGTTCATCATATGGTCCATTTGAACCCTTGTTATCACCTCTAGCGGGTTTTAAACTTCAGCGTTAGTGGGTTGAGCAACCTCTTCCACATGCTAAGAGTCAACATTCTCAACACCATCAGCAACTATGGAAGCAGTGGATCGGTTTCTTCATAGGGCCATAGCTTAAGTTGGCTTGGACTAATCCTATGATGGATTATGATAGAATCTGTGTAGTCACGGATTGCAACAATAAGACTAACGAACCTAACTTGTGGATTTTAGCTATCCAAAAGTAGAAAATAGATCCTAACATACTGAGATCAACGTTCCTAGTGAAAGCACCAAAATGTTTATATGGAAAAGTGGAACAACACCCAGAGAATTAATGTAAAGAAATAAGTAAAGAAAGTAAATGAAAATGAGAAATAATAAGACATACAAACTTTATATTGGTTCGGCTAATCGTTGCCTATGTCCATTTAACTTTGCTGCTGATTAGATTGTTGTTTACAAGAGGTGTCCTTAAGGATTGGTAATGATCCTCAAAATTACAAGAGATGTATGTAAATTCATGAACAGCTAAAAAAGATCCTTGAAAACATCACCCCATCCATCTATTTATAGCTAAGGGTCGCCCGAAATTATCTCCACCAAATTCACACCCACGTTCACCACCTCTAGGAAGAGATGCTCAGAAGGTCTTGACTACATCAACAATTATCAATGATCGATACTGTTAACAAGAAAACTTGTCAACATCCCCAAAGCAATGTGAATGTTAAATATGATATTTGAAGGAAAATTGAAAGAGATTACTCCCTTCGAAACCTCTCTTTCGACCAAGTTGACTTAGTCAAATAACTTTCTAAGGATAATTGATATATTGCTAGTGAATCATTGATCAAATTAATCTCATCAAGATGAAGGTAAAGAAGGAAGCTTCTAATTTGAAACCCCTCTTTCGAATGAGTCGAAAGTAGCTATTCATATTTAATATTCGTCCCTTCGACCATGTCGAAAGGTCCACTCAAACCCTTTCGATCATGTCGAAAGGTCTGCTTTGCCTTTTAAGAGATGGAACTACTTTCGACATCATTGGTTTTGTTCCTTATGGAAGATTCCTTCGTAAAGGTTGAAGATGTAGGCACATGTATGTTCCTTTCAAAGGAATCCACCCTTCAATAATAACTTGTCATTCATGAACTAGATGTCTTTGGTAACATCCCTTTCGACTAGGTCGAAGGGATTTCATTCTTCCAAAACAAATCTAATTCATAATGGAGCAAGCTTCATTTGGTGTATTCGATAGAAGATTATCTTGGATATATGTAAGTTCTATAAACTTATCAATGTCGAAACATCATCATCATCTTTATTTGTCATCATATTATGCTTATCGCGATGATAATGTGTTTCGCATGCATTCTATCTAAGTTGATCCCATAGCTTTGCGAAAGACAGAAAGAAGTTAAGAAAATAAGGTAGCATCATGTGCAATTGATCATTAGTCTAGCTAATGATCGTAATGATCTTCCTCATAATCGAAATCCTCAATGAATCCACGCATTTCTCCCTTTTCATTAATCCAAAATGAGTTACAAGTTTGAGAGCTTTTCCCCCAAATCAATTTAGGGTTACAAAGATTTTGTTGTTGAATAGAAGTAGAAGTAAAAGAAATGAGCTTTGGATTCCAAAATCCGGCCCCCAAAATCGGACTCTATAGGTCTTACTTATAGAAGCAGGTTGACCCCCTTTCGCGCCAATGCTTTCGACCCAATCAAAAGGTCAGTTTATCTTCGCATCATTCCTTTCGACATGGTCGAAAGGCCTCGCCTGCTTTTAATGCTGTTGAAAGGCTTTCCTTTTGAGGTCTCTAGCTCATCCTTATGCTTCTCATCTTCTTATTCCAGACCTTTCGACCTTGTCGAAATGGTCCCTTGTCCACCTTTCTTTGTTGTTAAGTTTTAAGTGTTCCTTCTCTTTGCTTTTTCCTGAATTGATTTCGACGTCGTCGAAAGGGCCACAAATGCGCTTTTCTCTTCCTGTTGCTTTGTAGTCCTAAGAAGTGAAGATCAGAACTTCTGACTCTATCGATACTCGATAGGTTGTTTATTAGGGTTTCGAAGGTGCTGAAGTATTGATGATTCTGATGCGGTGGGTAGATTCCGAATACATGCTTGTGAATTCATGTAAAATCTTCTCCTGATGTTGTAGGCTTCAACCGGTTCGAAAGGCTCGACCATGCTTTCGAAAGGGTTGTTTTGAGTAATTTGAATGAAGGTGAAACCTTTGGTTTCGAAAGGTTTGGGGTGCATATGAAAGGTTATTATTCATTACCTTCGAAAGGTGTTCTGAGCCCGCCTTTGCTTTTCTCTATATTTGTGAATCCATCTGCATCGAAAGGTTAGAATGAAGCGAAAGGGTAGCCCCACTTTCTTTTTCATCTTTTTCGAAAGCTTTTTGCACTGTTTGTCACTTCCGAGGGCGCCTAGTGCGTACGACTTCTTCGAAAGCTCTCTTAATGCCTTCAAAACATTCTTTCATGATCCTTGTCGACACCCACGCCTGTAATTTCAGTAGAGTCTGGCATTTTTATTAATCTTCTTTTATACCTTTGTTCTTAAGGGGGTTTTGTGGTTAACATTTTGCCCCTTGTATGAAAGAAGCCTTTATTCTTTAGGACAAAAATTTCATAAATTCTTTGCTTTTAATAACCTTGTTTTCCTGCAAAGTTCAAAGCAAATGACATTTCCCATTGCTAACTCGTTATCTTATAAATATGCTTCATGATAAGTCAGCATATCAGTGCTTCTAAATTTAAATGGTTAGATAATCATAATCCTGATTTAATAAAGGCTATAAGGTCTGTATTTAATAGTTATCCATGCATATAATAATTAAAGTCTAAGAACTTCCTATCGGAGACAGTCAATGTCTGGAAATAGGGGGTCATAAGCTATCATCTAGAAATAAGCCTTTGTAATCCGTAAATCTTAATGTGTATTTAGAAACTCCTTTTGGAGATAAGAATGATCCCGAAGTCCAAATTCAGATGTTGCCGATCGTCGTTTAGAGTTGCAAACTAATAACCCTAATTTGGGTATTAAGAAGACCAGCTCGAAGTTTTTGGTAGAAGATTTAGATGTCTATTGTAGTTTCAATACTACTGCTTTAAAACCTAGATTTGGGAGTTGATAGACGGAATCCAAAATTGATGAGAAAAGACCTGAAATTTAAATTCACGCATTGGAAAGTTATAAAGTCTAAACCCAGATTAGGGCATCAACCAGCGAAGTTTATAAGTTAATAGTAAGATGTCCAGAACCTAGATTCGGGTTTTAATAAGTAAGATTTAGAGATAGTCTTCAAAACAGAATTCCCAAACCTAGATTTGGGTATTAGCGGTGGACAATCAAAAATCCATAATAATCATCTTCATGACAAAAATCTCGAGCCCAGATTAGGGCATATGTTGGATAATCAGAAATCCATAATAATTATCTTCATAATAGAAATCCCAGGCCCAAATTGGGGCATATACTAGATATCCATAATAACTATCTTTATAACAGAAATCTCAAGACCAGATTTGGGCATTAATAAGTGAAGTCGGATAATAGTCTCAAAACCTAGATTCGGGTATGAGGAAGACCATAAATGATTAGGTGAAGACCCGAAACCCATATTCGGATATTAAAATATAAAGTCTGAAAGTGAGAGGCCCAAAACCCAGATTCGGGTATTAATAAGTGGAGTTTTGTTCTATTTCTTAGATTTTGTCTTCTTCGACATGTGTAAACCCTTTAGGCCTTATATGTAGTTGTAGTTTGATTGGCTATTTCTTGAGCTTGGACGTCTTAGTCCATCATTTGATATGCCACTTCTTAGGCTTGGACATCTTAGTCCTTCGTAGATATGCCGCTTCTTAGGCTTGGATGTCTTAGTCCATTGTTTGATGAGCCACTGCTTGGGCTTAGATGTCTTAGTCCATTGTTTGAGGAGCCGCTTCTTGGGCTTGGACGTCTTAGTCCATAGTTGTCTGCTGCTCTTGGTTAGCTCATTCTTAGGCTGGAACTAAGGACTTATCCAACCTCCCTCCAGGAGGCGCCTTGATCTAACCAGAGGCATGACCAACGGCTTGTCGATGCTTTAACTTAGCTATAGTGTGGCGTGGATAAAGGCTTATACTCCTCCCTTTAGGAGGTGCCCTGCCCTGGCCATAGCGCGGCGCAGACAGAGGCTTGTCGATGCTTTAAACTGGCCATAGCATGGCACGGATAAAAGCTTACACTCCTGTAACATCCACCTACTTGGAGGCCCAAAACTAATGGCTACGGATGCTGCAGTCATCTATAGTCATTAATCCTCGATGACCAAATACGGCGGTGTTTGACTCATTGATACAAAGAAACATACAAATATGGAAAAAATTTAAACTTCAAACAAAATCACATTCCATTTCAAAATATTTCCAATTCATTACATAATCCTATATCCGCAAACCATGTTCAGAGAAAATATATTTATTACAACATACGTCAAGAGCGACATATGAAGATGCCCCTTGGATGATCAGAGTATAAACAGGTAATATAACAACTTTGTCATTACAAATAACACAGCGGAATCAAAAGAAAAGAGAATTCTAAATAGCTATCATGTCTCCTGCACGTCTCTGGAAGCTTCTTCAACTTAAGAGGTACATGAAAACCTCTACTCTCAAACTACTCAAAATCAATTGAGTACCCGAGAGTTTAAGGGGAAAACATAAATTTCGAGTCAGACATAAAGCCTGGTATGAATAATAATCAACCATCTAAAATCATTTATATATCTAGTAAGACAAGTCGCTTAGCGGAACGAGTTTTCCCCTCATTAGTATCTTAAAACCTTTATAAAACCATATATTGTGTTCCTGCATCCATAATGGTTAAAACAATCCAAAATAGTATAATATGATGATATGCAAAACAAATGAATCAATTCTGGATTACACATCCCCATTCATTCTGACTATCTATCTCAATTATAGTTTATAGGATTACTATTAACCTATTAGTTTTCAAGGGCTGACTAGTTATCGGTAAAACATTTAAGGACTCCCTATCCAATTACATAGTTTTCATGGGATTACTAAGAACCTATTGGTAACTCCAATATCTTTACTCTTATCTTAGTCTTCATGGGTTGACTGGGAACCTTTTTGTGACCCCAATATCCTTCCTTCTTACCCTAGTTTTCATGGGCTCACTAGGAACCTATTGACATCTATCAATATCTTAATCCGAATATAGTTTTCATGGGCTAACTACAAACCTAATGGCCCCTGCCAGTATCAAATCATAGTTTTCATGGGCTTACTATGAACCTATCTTTCTGACATCTCCCTTTATACATAGTTTTGATGAGCTAAATATGAACCTATTGTCCCCTGCCAATATCTTTTCCTTTACACAATTTTTATGGGGTCACTGATAACCTATCGTCCCCTGCCAATATCTTTCTTTTATGTTTTAGCATCCTATATTTTGGTCTTCCTGATATCCTGGATGCAATTCTACTCATTCAGGAGATTAATCAATTATATTCACTACTAGGTTAGCCTAGCTGGTTCTTCTACCCTTTATCCCCAAAATGCAGTTATGGGTCTATTATAAAGTGAATATATTTATATATTTGAAGAAGAAAACATAACAACATAGCAATACCTCACTTGTGGGTTTAATATAAAACATGGTTAATACCTTTAACGTATTATTTTATCAAAGAAAGCTTCTTCTCAAAACCATTACAAAAACTCCTTTAATTTAGCCATAGGTTTTCCTTTTAAAAATAGAGTTTGGGTTTTACAACCTTTCAAAACCTTCGAAACCTATCTTTCGACTTCATAGGACGACCTCCTTCGAAAGCATTAACTTCTATCTCCAAAAAATTAGGCTCCTGCCTTTTAATACTTAAAATCTTCCTTTCGAAACCTTTCGATTATGTTAAAGTATTTGCATTTAACTTTAGAAGCATAGCTTCGACACCAGTTGAAAGTATCCCTTTCGACACCATTGAAAGTAATCCTTCCAAAATCATTAAAAGTCCACCTTTCGAATGAATTGGGTTTAAACTTAAAATATTAGTTTGGTCAAAGTGAATATAGGCAAAAGCATCTCTTTCGAAACCATCCATTATTATATTAAAATATTGAGGAAACATGATGGCTTCGGCACCACCCTTTCGAAAGCATAAAAACATCTGGGTAAAATATTAAAAGGTTGATGTCGAAACCCCTTTCGAAACCATTGCCTTCGAAACCCCTAACCCCTTTCGAAAGCTATAGGAAGTGGCTTAAATTTATAAAATAAAGTACCTTTCAACAGCATTGATATCTTCAATACCATCGAAAGGCTAAAGAACGACAGCAGGATTTCGACAAGATCGGAACCCATTCTTTCAAAACATTCTTTCATAAGTAAAGGAACCCAGTCGAAAGCAAACTTAATTTAATTGCAACTCTTTCAAAACCTTTTAAAAACTCTTTAGAAACTATATGCTTTGACTCCTTCAAAGGCTAAAGCAAAACAAAGGCAGACGCTTTTCTTTTAAAAACAAACCAAGTTTTCGACTCCTTCGAAAGCCATGCTTTAGACACCTTACCTTTCGCCTGTCTCCAATCCACTGCGTACCATCATTGTGATATCTTGTGTATTGGTTTTAGCTTAGTGGGTTTTGACTAGGTTGGAGGCAAAATCTTCTATGTCGAAGGGTACTTTCCAAAGTAGGCAGAAAACACTTTCCTGAGTAAACACGGTTTAATTCTACTTTAAGCAAACTTTTCTCCAACTAACCTTCCATGTGTCAACTCCAGATTGGTTGCCTTAACCTTTTCAAATTATTTACCAAAATAATTGCTGCTAATTTCAGATCTAAACCACAATTAAGTTAATCAATTAAGCCCTTCCATTAAGCAAAACCAATTTCACAAAGAAGTCCCTCTTCTAAAATAATTTAATTTGCATAGCAAATCACTTTGGAAAAATCCCCAAATATTCTAGAAATTCGCTTTAATCAAGTTATCTAATATATCAAAATTCCAGACCCAAATTCTTAATATATTTTCCAAAATAAATTTATAAACCAAAATAACCATATTTTCCTTTGAAGATTCATAATAATCTTTCCCTAGCTTGTAAAATTATCAAAATTGAAACCCAACTCCAAAATCATGTTGCTCATAACATAAAATTTTTCCATGGAATTTAAACATCATTAAATCTCAGTTATGCCCTAAAACCTTGCATAACCTCTTTCAAACAATCTTCTTTAAACCATATAAATTATAAATCAAGCATATCATCATCCAATATATGATAAAAATGAATTAACCCTAAATCCAAAAATATATGATTCCAAACAAAATAGAGATGGAATTATTATTCACCTTGATTTAGATAAGGAGATTGGATTGAGATTTATTTCCCCTAAGCTTGATTCTCCAGCTTTTAATTTGTATTCTTCTTGTTAATGGCCGGCCTCCCTCTTGCGTTTAGTTTTCAGAATGATGTAAATGAGAAGTAAAATGGTAGGAACAAAAATATATAAGGTTAAGGGTTATGGGCGGCCAATTTCCTAATATACCCTTATGTAATTTAACTACCCAAAAACCATTCTTCAGCCCCCATTACTTAGTTTATTAGTCACAGCCTTAATTAAATTAATTCAAGTCTCAATCCCCTTATCACTTAACATTTACATTATTCTATTTAATTTATCTAATTAAATTTCCTGAATAATATTATTAAAATTAGGAGCATTACAACTCCTCCCTCCAGGAGGTGCCTTGACCTGACCGGTGGCGCGGCCAAGGGCTTGTTAATGCTTTAACCTGGCTATAGCGTGGTACGGATAAAGGCTTACACTCCTTCCTACAGGAGGTGCTCTGCTCTGGCCAACTTGGCACAGACAGAGGGCTTTGACCGTTAAAGGTAGTGTCCAGATGCAAGGAGAATTCTATTCCTAACCATGTAGATTTTTCTTTTTAAGAAAGAGATGCTTTATTCATTCATCGCAGGAAAATATGGTTTCAAATGTTCTGTGTTCCATGTTCTAGGAACCATATTGTCGTATAGTCGGCACAACTTGTAAGCTCCTGGGGGATTACTTTGCAAATGATGAAGGTCCTTTCTAATTTGGCCCCAGCGATCCATCTATGGGATTTCTTGTGTTTGCCATTACTCTTCGGAGTACCAAATCTCCTTCTTGGAATGATCGTTTTCTTACTTTTGAGTTGTAATACTTTGAAATCCTTTTTTTATATTCTACTGTTCTGATTGCTACTTCGTCTCTTAACTTATGTATTAAATCTAGTGGTTCTCTTTTTAGTTCTTGGTTTAAATCGAATGCATATACGATTCTTCGATGTGAGGGTATTTCAATCTCAATTGGCAACATCACTCACACCTATATGTCAATGAATAGGGAGTATGACCCATTACCATTTTGGTAGATGTTCGTTAAGCCCATAATACAAATGGCAGCTCTTCTACCCAGTTTCCTTTAGCTTTGTTCAGTTGCTTTTTCAAAATTGTCTTTATAGTCTTATTTGCAGCCTTAACTGCCCCATTTTCCTTCGAATGCGCAATGGAGAAAAAGCTCTTAATAATTCAATTCTTATGGAAAAACCGAGAGAATTCTTCACTCTCAAATTGTGTTCCGTTGTTGGAGATAATCTTATAGGGGATTCCAAATCTGGTTATAATATTTTTGATGATAAATCTGAGTACTTTTCCAGAGGTGATCTTGGGGAGTGGTTCTGCTTCAACCCATTTAGTGAAGTAGTCTATGGCAACTACAACGTATTTTGTCCCCCTTTAAAAATTGGCAATGGCTGATTAAATCAATTCCCCATATGTCAAAGGGCCATGGACTCGAAATTGGGGTTCGCTAATTTGTGGTAATCGGGGGACTTTTGAACACCTTTGGCATTTCTCGCATCTTCACACATATTCAATATCTTGGATTACCATTCGAGGCCAATAAAAACCCTTTCCCGTTATCTTATTTGCCAATTTTGTCCTGTTAGAGTGGTCCCCGCAGAATCCATCATCTGCTTCTGCTAACAATTTTACCCCATCTTTCTGGCTTATGCATCTTAGGTAAGGTAGCGCATATACCTTCTTGTAAAGGATTACATCCACTATTGTGAAGGTTGGAGCTTGTCGCCTGATTTTCTTGCCTCATCGTTGTCAGACGGCAATGTTCCTTTAGAAAGATATTTGTTTGCACAAAAAATGGACAAACACCTCAAAGTCGTATGATTTAATTGATTTTATATTGTTCTCAATAATTTGGGTGGATTATGCAAATATATGAAAAGCAGGGACTAAACTGTAAAAGACACGCAGATTTATATTGGTTCAGCCAGAATGTGCCTACGTCCACTTTATATATTATTTCTCCTTTCTAGTTCAGATTACAAGTACAAAGCTTCAATACCAGTAAAAGAAAGTTGTTTGAAAGTTCTCTCCGTGCTTGAGCTCTCAAACTTGTCCCCATTGTTGTACCCCTGCCCCTCTATTTATAGAGTGGGGCTGGGGGTAGGGGTCTTGGATGTATACAGCTGCTGATGGGCCTGGGCTGACGCGATCTGGCCTGGTAGTGTTGGTTCGGAACGTCTTGGTCCGGTGGTAGTTGGTTCGGTGGTAGCTTGGAGAAGGTTGGTTCGGTGGCAGCTTGGAGATGGTTGGTTCGGTGGCATCTTGGAGAAGGTTGGTTCGGCAGGCACTTGGAGAAGGTTGGTTCGGCAGGCACTTGGAGAAGGTTGGTTCAGCAGGCACTTTGGAGATGGTTGGTTCGGCAGGCACTTGGAGAAGGTTGGTTCGGCAGGCACTTTGGAGATGGTTGGTTCGGCAGGCACTTGGACAAGGTTGGTTCGGCATCCACTTGGAGATGGTTGGTTCGGCAGAAACTTTGAGAAGGTTGGTTCGATAGGCACTTGGAGAAGGTTGGTTCGGTAGGCACTTTGGGGAAGGTTGGTTCGGCAGAAACTTGGAGATGGTTGGTTCGGCAGAAACTCACCCAACACTTGCCCCCCAAAGTAGGGCATGTGCATGCATTGTTTTTAGGTTATCCAGTTTCGACGCTTCCATCTGATTTCTTGTACCGAACCGGTTGGTCCGGTGGTTTACCTTCGCCTATAAGTAAGGGCCTAGTGCTTCCGTTATTTCCCACCGAATGAAATAGCCGAATCAGAACCTCCGGCCGAATCAGTCATATTTCCCGAATCGATCGTACCGCCATATCAGGTGATTGCCGAATGACTTCTTGGATTTACTTCGTTTTACCGAATGAACCTAAAAATTTGATACCGAATGGACCTTATGCCGAATGAACCACGGCGTGTCTAATTTCCGAATGAGATTTTCTTTGTTTTGCCGAGTGAGCATAAAAAAAAAATTTAGTACCGAATGAACTTTATGCCGAGTGGACTTAGCACCGGATGAGTATGAAAACTTTCCGTTTTATATCCCTGCATCCTTTGTTCTAACAACGTGCTCTTTTGTGTTCGCAGATAAATGTCTCACAAAGTGGCAACCCGATCGGAGAAGAAGAGATCTCAGGACAGAGAAGAGCCTTCCTCAGTGCCCCCAGCTCAGCCAGGATCTGCCCGTCATGGGCCCACCCCGAGATCATTTGTAGATGGATATGGTCCTCAGGAACTTCTGAACTTGCCTCCTAATTGCTTCCCTAGCTCACTCAAGGGCGAGAAACTTGATGTTATATCTCGCTCTTTCGGGATCGACCGAGCGCACATGTTATTGTCGGATGCGGGAGTGATGCCGTATGATCCTCCCGAAGGATACTTTGCCTACAGCAGATACCATTACATGTGTGGTGCCATCCCGCCTCTCAAAGCCTGGGTAGTCAGCTTTCTCACATATCTAAAGGTAGCTCCATTCCAGCTTCAGCCCAACTCCTATGCCATTCTGGTGAGTCTCTTCGTCATCTTCCAGAGGAGATATGGACGTCCTCCTTCCAACCGGGAAATCCGGTATTTGTACAACTTGAGAGGCTATAAGAAGGGGTCTCCCTACATCAGCTTGGAATCAGCTGTATCCTTTAAGCCGGTCCTGGATTTATACTCCAAGTACAGCATGTTCAAGAAGGAATGGTTTTTTGTCAGGGATGATTCTGTTTCTATTCGGCGCTTCACCTCCGGATGTAAGTCAAAGCTTTATTTTTAATTCCCGTTCTGGTTGCAACACTCTTTCTTATGTGTTTTTATTTTTTGCTAGCTACAGGTGGTTTTGCGGTCGTGGAGAATGATCGCCTGGTTCAGACAGCAGCAGAAATAGAAGCTATTACTGGGAGAGATAGGTCGGCTGCCTACCTGATCAGGAACGCTACACTCTTGGAGTACAACTTGATCCTTCCACAGCAGTCCGTGGTCAAGCAGAGGGACACGGCTGAAGAGAAGGCTGCCCAAGCTAAAGAAGGGGCCGAGTCGAAGAGCAGTAAAAGGAGGCCCTTTCCGAAACACCCGGTTGCCGGGGGGAAGAAGCTCAGAAAGTCTGACGGTCCCTCTCCCAGCACATGTCCAGATATCCCAGAGGAGGGAGAGGTGGAGGAGGAGCAAGGCGAAGATGGAGGAGAAGGCGCTGGCGGTGGCGACGGTGTCGGGGCTTTGTCTTCTGGGCAAGTAGGCGAGATGCAAGAGTGGACGGATGACGCTTTCCGCCAAGCCTTTGAAGGTTTGGAGGGGACGGAGAAGTCCAAGAGAGCCAATAAAGTTGGGACCGGTGTTGATTTATCTTCCGAGAGCGCCTCTACTGAAGCAACTTCGGCGGTTCAAGGTGAACTTCTCTTTACTCTTTTAATTCTTGAATGATGACTTAATACATATTGGTGACACTTGGTTTTCATATCAAGAGCGGGTAAAACGGCCAAGACCTCA
This sequence comes from Allium fistulosum, assembly GCA_030737815.1. NCBI lineage: Eukaryota > Viridiplantae > Streptophyta > Magnoliopsida > Asparagales > Amaryllidaceae > Allium > Allium fistulosum. The sequence continues at coordinate 682,263,643 of CM060907.1, forward strand.
GATCTTGGGCAAAGGCTTGAACAATACAAGCTCTCCAAAGTTTCCGCCAAGCCGAAGCCTTCTACTAACCGCCCGGGAGACATAGTCGGCTATCGTCCTCTTCTCGGAGTTATCGAAGAAGATATACAGAAGAGGAAGAGGAGTCGATCTTCGTCTGAATCTCTTCTCAAACCCCCGGCCCCACTCCAGCCTATCTACGACATTACAAAGGAGGATACCATGCTTATGCCCTCTCCCCATCCGTCTGAGAACCCAACCGTCATCCCGATAGATCATCCTGGCTTAGCACGCAATCCGTTTGCGGGTCATCCGGACCTGGACCCGACATCTCATGACATCTCTTTTGATGAGGTTACTGGCGAGCACCTTCTTCCTCGTAATCCTATGGTAAGGGTGCTTGATGAGGCCAAGTCCCTGGACCTTGATTTGCTTACTACTCGGGTTGTCGCTATGGGGAACGAAGCTAAAGCAAATATCGACCGGGTTGCTGTGGAGACCAGGAAGTTGATGGGGCATCATGCCCGACTGGTCAAGGCCGGGGAGGAAATTGGGAGTGCCAACATAAGACTGTGGTTAGTGGTTTCCGACCAGGCCAAGCAACTTGCTGATCAGGCCATCCAGATCTCTCAGCACGAGGCCGCCTCCGGATGTCTAAAGAAAACTATGGAAGAGGCCAGCCGGGCCGAACTGCGGAAAATGGAGGCTACTTGCAAGGAACGGATCGATATGGCCATTGCCACGGTGGACGAGGTTCGGAAAGCGGATGTTGAGCAGATAGAGGAGTTATCTGGGAAGCTTGAGGCTGCGGAGCTTGCTCAAGCCAAGTTGAGGGAGGAGATGGAGGCGATGCGGAAATCCCTTCAGGCTGACTGCTCGAGATACCAATTGGAGAGAGATGCTGCCGTCGTAAGGTTGTCGGATTCCGAGGCCCAGGCGAGGGAGTTTGAAGAGAACGAGGGGCTGATGGAGGGGATGCTCCAGGATATGTACTTCTGTACTTGGAGGCAGGGTAACTTGTCATGGATGGATGATTACCCCGGGTTATGGCTAGGATCTATCTCAAGGCTCTAGAGGAGGCCCAGGCTGAGGCGGATAAGGAAGGTGGTGTGTCCTTTAGGATGAATGTTGTTACTGCCCAGTTTACCAAGGACGAGAAGGTGGCGGTGAAGGAGGGCATGCGGTTGCTTGCAGCTGAGGAGGCAGGTGTGCAAGTGGAGGATGATGATCAAGTTGATCAAGGAGCAGATGCTGGTAAGTCTTCCTTTCTAGTCTTTCCGTTAACTTGGTTGCTTATCACTAATGAATTCTTTCTTCGACCGGACAGGTGGGCAATAGGACAAGGATAAGACTCCGACGCAGCCGGCTCCTTGATTCGACCTGGAAAGTTTTTTTTGTCTGGACTTGACATGGTTGTATATGTTAGTCTTAAAACAGTAAAGTAACTCTTAGGTTGTAATTTTTGCTACTTGTAATAAATAGCTCTATTCTTGACGTGTAATTCTTTAACTTAAGCTGATTCTGTTGTCTTTTGAATGTTTTGGCTATTTTGACATGTTGTATGAGAAATATAGCTATGCATATTCTTGTAATTAAATTGTGTTTGATGTCAGGTTCTTGTTTAAAACATAATTTCATGACTTGCAATGTTAGCGTGAGGTGTGAATAAATTACAGTCATGTGTTTACACATGAAAGAAGGAAATACCGCCCTTTATATTTTGCTTGTGGACGGCAGCTTTGAATATCCTGTGTGACCGAGTAAGGGGTGCGGTCCAGTATCTTGTTGTGAGTATCCGCTTCTATTAGTGAATTTCTCCTATTCTGTGTCCTGTACTTCAGGGATTGTTACAGAGGATAGGAGAAAAATTTCTTAAGTAAAATTGAAATATGTGAAAAAGTAAAAACTTCCAATCACAGAAGGCCTTCGATGTGCTTAAGTTCGTGGCAAACGGGCTTTGTAGTCACTCTCCCTAGCTGTGGGTCTTGGAGACATTTGTCACCCATCTTACACCTCCGCTGGGAGTTAATTCTTTTTTACCATAGCCGCACTTAAGACACATCGGAGCAGAGATCACGCACAGTAACTACCCGGGCCATTATGGCCCGTAATCGTGGGTATCATTCGATTTACTGTGGCCGGCTAGCGTGGGTGCCGATCGTCAACCGTGAACTGCCACTGGCTGGCCATACCTTATGTTGGGGCTTATAGTCGGTTCACAGTTGCCGGCGAGCCGAACGCCGTAATGAGCTGCCTCGGCTATAGTCGGCCTTCTCGGTGGCTTATAATCGGCTCATTACAGTTGGCTTTAAGGGCCGTCGCGAGCAATGAGTTAACCTGCAGCAGAGGGATGCCGGAGCAAAAGTGTCTCATTGGCGAGGGCATAGATTCGCATAGTACCTGTTAGGTCTTGTCCAGGTGAAGTTGCGGCTTGGAGTGCTTTGAGTGGAAATGCTATACGCATAGGATTTTGTTCAACAGAAAAGGATAAAGTTAACAAGTAGCCAAGATATAAAGGAACAAGTTAAAAAAGAGACAAGGTTTTTTAAAGTGGTTCGGCACGAAAAGGCCTACGTCCATTGATTCTCTTTGTTAATTCACTTCATATGGGCAGTACAAGTTAAGAAAAGTATCGACGGAGGTGTTGGATGTTCCATGCCCTCTGGAACACCTCTCCGTCCACTGTTGACAAAACATAAGCTCCATTGTGGAGATCTTTATGAATTACATATGGTCCATCCCAGATTGGATCTAGTGCTCCGGGGCGAGGGAAGATTCGCTTGAGGACAAGATCCCCTTCTTGTAAGGTACGATGCTTGACTTTGGAGTTGTATTGTGCTGCCACTTTTTGCTTGTGGGCCGCTGCTTTAAGGACTGCATCATTTCTTCTCTCCTCAACTAGATCCAAAGACATGTGAAGGAGTTCTTCGTTCTCTTCTGGGTTATAGTGGATCCTACGGTGGGAAGGCACAATGGTTTCAACCGAGAGCATAGCCTCCGATCCGTATGCCAAAGAGAAAGGAGTATGCCCCGTTGATGTTCTGAAGGATGTGCGATAGGCCCATAGTGTCGTAGGGAGTTCATCCACCCAAGCGCCCTTCGACTTTTCGAGTTTCTTTTTTATTAGAGTTTTCAGAATTTTGTTGACGGCTTCGACTTGTCCGTTTGCCTGGGGATACGCTACGGATGAGAAGCTTTTGTGAATTCCGTGCTCTCGGCACCAGTTGGTGAATTCCTCGCTGTCAAACTGAAGTCCATTGTCTGATATGATTTTGAGTGGGACTCCATACCTGCACAGAACATTTTTGATCAAGAAGTTAATAACTTTTGCTGAAGATACTTTATTCAGAGGTTCCGCTTCCACCCATTTGGTGAAATAGTCGACTGCCACTATAGCATATTTGGCCCCGCCTCGGCCCATTGGTAGCTCGCCGATTAAGTCAATTCCCCATATTGCGAAGGGCCAAGGGCTGGTCATTTGAGTAATCTCAGTTGTTGGTAGCCGCAGAATCTTAGCAAACTTCTGGCATCTGTCACATTTTTTGACGAAATCTAAGGCATCCTTTCTTAAGGTGGGCCAGAAATATCCATATCGGAGTATCTTTTTTGCTAAAGTTTGCCCTCCGGTGTGATCTCCGCAGCTTCCTTGATGAATGTTGGATAAGATTTCCTTGGCTTCCCTCCCAGCGACACACCTTAATAACGGGTTAGAGAATCCGCGCCGATAGAGGATGTCTTCTTGTATTGTGTAGCGGGAAGCTTTCCTTAAGATTTTCTTGACTTCGTTACGCCCGTTGGGTAGTGTGCCGCTTTGTAAGTAGTCTCGGATGGGAGTCATCCAAGTTGCTTCTTCGGTTGCAGCTATCAGATTCACTTGCTCAAAACTTGGGGTCAGTTGCTTTGAGATGGTTACTGCTCCGAAGATGGCGCTGTCTCTCACACTTGCTTGCTTTGCCAATTCGTCCGCCTCTTGGTTCTCTTCCCGAGGGATGTGTTTGACTAAGTAGTGGTCCAATCGGCTGAGAAGCAACTTGGTCTTCTTTAAATATGCTATGAGTCGTTATTCTCGAGCTTGGAATTCTCCTAGTATTTGATTAACAATAAGTTGAGAATCGCTATGAAGACATAAAGAATTGGCTCCGATTTCTAAGGCAAGTTCTAATCCAGTTATCACTGCTTCATATTCTACATCGTTGTTGGTGGCAGCGAACTCCAACCTTATAGCATAGTGCAGCTTATTTCCCCTGGGAGTGGTTATTACCACACCTGCCCTCGAGCCTTGTTCGTTTGATGCACCATCCACAAAGAGATTCCACTTGATGTCTTCTGCTATTTCCAATTGCTCCTTATCTTCGTTGGTAGTGAATTCTGCAATGAAATCAGCCATGGCTTGTCCCTTGATGGCGGTGCGAGGGTGATAGGTGATATCATACTGACTTAGTTCAATGCAACATTTAAGTAGTCGCCCAGAAGTGTCGGGACGATGGAGTACCTGCCTCAGTGGTTGATCGGTCAGAACTTTGATGGAATGGGACTGGAAGTAGTGACGCAGTTTCCGTAATGTGATTAGTAAACAATATGCTAGCTTCTCGAGTTTAGGATATCTGGCTTCTGCCCCCGTAAACCTCTTACTTACGAAGTAAACTGGCCGCTGCATGCGGTCGTCTTCCCTTACCAAGGCAGTGCTTAGGGCGTGAGATGACACAGCAAGGTATAGGTATAACTCTTCGCCTTCGTTTGGAGTCGAGAGTACCGGTGGCCTCTGGAGGTGTTCGATTAAGTTAAGGAAAGCGGTTAAGCATTCGTCAGTCCATTCAAACTTTCCTTTGTCTTTCTTTAGAGCTTCGAAAAAGGGGACGCACTTGTCCGTTGCTTTGGAGATGAATCGGCTTAGGGCGGCCACTTTTCCATTCAGGCTTAGCATTTCCTTTCGAGTGGAAGGTATCTTGATATCCCTTAGCGCTCGGACTTGTTCATGGTTTGCTTCAATCCCTCTGGCATGGACGATGAATCCCAAGAATTTTCCTGATGATACTCCGAAGGAGCATTTTAGAGGATTCAACTTCATTCCATACTGGCGAAGTACTTGAAACATCTCGCTTAGTTGGCTTACGTGATCGTCGGCTTTCCTTGACTTTACCAGCATGTCATCCATATATACTTCCATAGTTTGTCCTGTTAGCCCTGCAAACATCTTGTTGACGAGGCGCTGGTAGGTGGCTCCTGCATTTTTAAGTCCGAAAGGCATTACCTTATAGCAGTATAAACCCCGATCAGTGATGAAACTAGTGTGGTCTTGATCGGGAGTATGCATAGGGATTTGGTTATATCCTGAGTATGCGTCCATAAAAGATAAGAGCTCGTGCCCGGCTGTGTTGTCTACAAGTTGGTCGATTCGGGGAAGTGGGAAGCAATCCTTTGGGCAGGCGTCGTTTAGGTTGGAGAAGTCAATGCATGTTCGCCACTTCCCATTAGCCTTCTTTACCAGTACCGGGTTAGCGATCCATTCCGGGTAGATGGCTTCTCGTATGAAGTCAATGGCAAGTAGATTCTTTACTTCTTCATCGAGGGCTGCTGATCGCTCTGCCCCCATACTTCTCTTTCTTTGTTTTACGGGCGCCTTGGTAGGATCGATGTTTAGTAAGTGGCATGCTACGTCGGGGGAGATTCCGGTCATGTCAGCGTGTCACCATGCGAATACATCCAAGTTGTGGCGGAGAAAGTCGATGAGTTGCTCCTTCAACTCTGCTTTTAGTTGGGACCCAATTTTCAATAGTCTACTCGAGTCATGTTTGTCTACAGATACAAATTCCATAGCCTCTACAGGCTCGGCGGTGGCCTCCTCCTCTTTGTCCCTGGGGTCTAATTCATTGAAGGGATCGCTGGTATATCGAAGAGGAGGGGCTTTCTTTAGTTGTTATGCTTCCAAACTTTTTGTGCAGAGGGCAACCTCTACACCCTTCCCTTTATCCTTCCTGAGATTGTTGCGAAGTTCTGTTACATAGCAGTCTCGAGCAACGTCCTGGTCTCCTTCTACTTCCCCTACTCCATTGTCCGTTGGAAATTTCATCTTTAGGCACCATGGGGCTAGGACAATTTGGAAGTCAGACAAGGCTGGCCTTCCTAAGAAGGCGTTGTAGGCCGAGTGGTTTTCTATTAGCACAAATGTCTGTTTCCGCACAACGGAGCGGGGATGACTTCCAATTTCAACAAAGAGGTCCAGTTGCCCGAGGGGCATCTTTGCATCTCCAGTGAAACCGTGCAGTGGTTTATTGCAGGGAGATACATCCTTCATTGATAGTTTCATTTTGTCGAATGCATGTTTGAACAGGATATTTAGTGAGCTTCCAGTGTCTACTAGAATTCGGTAAACTTCGGCGGGACCGAGCCGGGCAGAGATAACCATGGGATCCATGTGAGGGTATTGCCTTCCTTCTAGGTCACGCTTACTGAATGTGATGTCATCACTTTCTTTCCGCTTCGGGTGGCGCTCTTCTATAACCGAATTCACCCAGTCTTTATTGTCTCTAAGCGACTTTCCATATCTTTCCATCTCTTTCCAGCTTCTGTCTGCGATGTGCGGTCCTCCCGAGATGGTATGGACCACTATCTTCTCCTGACTAGAGCTGCTAGTGTTGCAGTTTCCTCTGCCGATCTCCGGTGAGGGTAGCCTTGGGTTCTCATTGGCAGGAGCTGGAGTCCTGTCCTGGCCTTTTACATAGCGTTCCAGTTTCTTCCTTCTGATGTGTTCTTCAATCAAGTTCCGAAGATGATGGCACTCATTGGTATCATGCCCATGAGATTCGTGGAAGCGGCAGAACTTTCCGGACTTCTGCGCGTTATCTGATTCCTTCTTGTATGGTGGGCGTTTGTATCTAACTTCGCCTTGGGTGGCAAGGAAGATGTTTTCGACGGTTTCGTTCAAAGGAGTGTAAGTGTCGAATCTCGGTCCTGGCCGATATAGGCGCTTTTCTCCTTTCTTGCCCGCAGCATTGTCTCTGGAATCATTTCTTCGAACATCCCTTGCCACAGCAGGCGCATTGCTGTGAGTTGCCTTATTTTGCTGTCCTGACTGCCCCTCAACGGCAGCATTCTCAAGCCTCATATATTTCCCGGCTTCATGGAAGAAATCGGGTAAAGTAGCTGGTTTTTCTTTTGTCAACCTTCTAGCAAATTTAGTGTCCGGATGCACACCACTACAGAGGGCCATTAGGATAAGCTTCTCATCGGCATCTTGAACTGCGGCCGCTGCAGCATTGAATCAGGTTAGGTATTGTTGCAGTTTCTCTCCAGGTTTCTATTTGACGCTGGATAAGGAATAAGCGTCCTTAGGTTGTTCCACATGAATGCGGAACTGACTGATAAACTTTTCTTTCAACATTTCCCACGAGCTGATGGATCCCTGGGGTAGATGACAGAACCAGGAGGTAGCGAGATCTGCTAAGAATAGTGGAAAGCATTTGCACAGTACTCCCTATGTCGTTCCACTCATGAGCATATGTTGTGTGTATCTCTGTAAGTGTACAACGGGGTCGGAGGTTCCTTTGTAAGGTTCCATTGTTGGCATCTTCCATTCTCGGGGGGTGATAGCAACTTCGATATTGCGGGCGAATGGGCTGGTTACACTAGCGCCTATCCCTCAATCTCTTTGCTCCCGTTGGATGCACTCTCTGAATAAGCGTGCCATCCTTTCATCAGAATTTGGAGCAGATAGAAACGAGTTTGGTTCTGTTCTGTGGGATTGATTCCGTCCAGATGACCTGTAGGGATGGTATCGTCTATCATTCCTCATATTTTCCAGTGGCTGCCTTTGGTCTTCTGGGAGCATGCTAGGGTCAGCTACAGTTGGCCCTTGCCTTGATCTTCCCCTGCTGGGTTCTGATCTAAGCACTTCCTCGGGTCCAACTTCGGGCTGGACTCTAGCTCGTCCCCGTTCACTGGCGTTTCCGTGGTTAGGCAGTATGACAGGCTCAGCTACAGTTGACCTTCGCTCGGTACCTCCCCTGTTGGGTTCGGTTCCAAATGTTTCCTCAGGCCTAACTTCGGGCTGTGCTCGATCTCGGCTCCTACCATGGCTGCTTCTGCCGTTAGCTCCTTCGAAGAAGGAAGATCTTTGTTGTCTCTGAGATCCTCCAGACTGGGACTCGCCCCATGATTCAGTGTTGCGGTTGGACTCTTCAGCATCCCTTAAGCGTGACATGAGATGGTCCACCAAGGCTTCCTGCTGGGACGTGAAGCGGTTAGTTACTTCAACCACAACCCTGTCTAAATCTGCCCTAGTAATTGCTGCGGGCTGTTCTGCGGCAGGAGTGGTCGGATTAGCCTGTCCTTCATTTGGTACTGCTGCTAGAGGAGGACGATTTACTTGATCCGTGACCGCTGGATCTGGAAGACTGTTGGATGCGATGTTTTTTCCTTTGTTAACATCTTTTTTCTGCTTGGGAGGCATGTTTTCCAAACGATGAATGATGCTGTTAGGAAAAAGGTTAAGTGGAAGAAGCTGAAGCTTCGAGCTTCTAGCTCTCAGTGAAAGCACCAAAAATGTTTGCACAAAAAATGGACAAACACCTCAAAGTCGTATGATTTAATTGATTTTATATTGTTCTCAATGATTTGGGTGGATTATGCAAATATATGAAAAGCAGGGACTAAACTGTAAAAGACACGCAGATTTATAGTGGTTCAGCCAGAATGTGCCTACGTCCACTTTATATATTATTTCTCCTTTCTAGTTCAGATTACAAGTACAAAGCTTCGATACCAGTAAAAGAAAGTTGTTTGAAAGTTCTCTCCGTGCTTGAGCTCTCAAACTTGTCCCCATTGTTGTACCCCTGCCCCTCTATTTATAGAGTGGGGCTGGGGATAGGGGTCTTAGATGTATACAGCTGCTGATGGGCCTGGGCTGACGCGATCTGGCCTGGTAGTGTTGGTTCGGAACGTCTTGGTCCCGTGGACCAGTTGGTTCGGTGGTAGCTTGGAGAAGGTTGGTTCGGTGGCAGCTTGGAGATGGTTGGTTCGGCGGCAGCTTGGAGAAGGTTGGTTCGGCAGCCACTTGAAGATGGTTGGTTCGGCAGAAACTTTGAGAAGGTTGGTTCGGCAGGCACTTGGAGAAGGTTGGTTCGGCAGGCACTTTGGAGAAGGTTGGTTCGGCAGAAACTTGGAGATGGTTGGTTCGGCAGAAACTCACCCAACAATATTTGATGATGGGCGACATCCAAGTGTTATCATACGGGTCATTTGTTCTTGAATAATTAGCTCTCTCATTTGATATTTATCTATTAATTTCTCTTCCTTCTTTCTCATGTAGCATAGCTCAGGACCTTGTAAGAAATAATAGTTCCTTTTCTTGATCGGATGTTTCCTCTTTAATACTCAGATTTTCTTGGTATCCTACTGGAACAATCTGTGTTTATGGGGCTCCCCTTGAGCTAGCTAATTTCTCTAATGAATCTACCTGTGAGTTTTCCGCTCTTGGAACTTGATGTATGGAAAGTCTTCAAACAAAGCAAGCATTTTCAGTATCTTCTTTACATATAGTGATAGCTTGGAGTCTTTTGTCTGTCATATCTATTTCGCTTGATTTACCATTAGTTGGGAGTCACTAAAGATCCGAATTCATGGGATTTTGAGCTCTGATGCTAAAGTTAACCCTGCCACCATCGATTCATATTCGGCCACATTGTTTGTTGCAGGAAACCCTAAATTCATGGCATAATGTAAGCAGTGTCTGTCTGGTCTTATTATCAGATATCCTGCACCAGCTCCTTGTTTATTTGATGCACTATTAACAAATAACTACCACACGGGTTTCTGATCCTTTTCTTTTTTTGATTGATCGTTAATGGAGTTAGTACATTCGTTAATAAAATCCATCAATGCTTGACCTTTGACGGCGGCTCGCGGCTGAAATTCAGTATCATACTGACTAAGCCCGATTCCCCACTTTACCAGCCTACCTGAAGTATCTGGCTTATTGAAAACTTGTTTGAAGGGGAAATTGTTCAATACTCGGATTGGATGTGCTTGAAATTATGCTCTAAGTTTTCGTGCTATGAGGATTAAGCGATAGGCTAGCTTTTCTATCATCGGGTATCGAACTTCGCATTTTTTAATCGCCTGCTTACATAATAAACTGGAAGTTGAGCTCCGCCTCCTTCTCTAATCAACACTGAACTGACTGCATGTTCTAAAACTACCATGTATAGGTCCAAGATATCTCCATTCTCGGGACTAGAAAGTATCGATGGCTTTTACAAATGACTTTTTAAATCCTGAAAAGCTTTTCTACAATCTTCCCCCTATTCAAAGTTTTTCTTTTTCTTGATTACGTCGAAAAAAGGGATACATTTATCAGTCGCTTTGGAGATTAATCTGCTTAAAGCGGCTATCTTCCCATTCAAACTCATTACCTCTTTACTGGTTTTGGGTTCGGCCATATCATTAATAGCTTGAATTTGGTCAGGACTAGCTTCAATCCCTTGGGCACTCACAAGGTAGCTAAAAACTTCCCCGAATGGACTCTAAAGGAGCATTTTCATGGGTTCAATTTCATTTGATATTTCTGTAGTATTATGAACATCTCTTCTAGATCCTCAAGGCATGTCATCCACATAAACCTCCATATTTCAGCCACTTTGTTCTTTAAACATTCTGTTGACTAGCCTTTGTTAAGTATCCCCTACATTCTTTAGCCCGAAAGGCATTACTTTGTAGCAGTAGATTCCCCATTCAGTAATGAAGCTAATGTGTTCCTCATCCGGCTTGAACATGGGTATTTGATTGTATCCTGAATATGCATCCATGAGAGATAATAATTTGTGCCCACTAGTTGCATCAACTAACTGATCAATTCACGATGGTGGGAAACAGTCTTTCGGACAAGCTTTGTTCAAGTTAGTATAATCAATGCAAGTCCTTCACTTTCCATTCGATTTCTTCACCAACACTGGGTTTGCTAGCCATTTTAGGTAGTAGATTTCTTGAATAAACCCATTTTCGAGGAGTCTCTTAACTTCTTCTTTCAATGCATCAGACCATACTCTATCTAATTATCTCTTTTTCTACCTAATGGAGGTTGTTTTTGGATTGATGTTTAGCACATGACACATGACCGACAGATCAATTCCCACCATATCTAAATGAGACCAGGCAAATGCGTCCTTATTGATCTTAAGAAATTGGATTAAATCTTTCTTCAAGTTGCTATTCAATTTTTTTCCCACTTTGACTACCTTAGTGGTATCATTTGAATCTATGCATGCTCCTCAAGGTCTTTTATGGGTTTTATTCTTTCTGTTTCTCCTCGACAATCAAATTCAGTGACGATTGGGCTTTCTTCAGTGGAATTAGTACCGACTCTCTTCCTTTTGCCTCCAAGAGGAATGTACATTTCATACATGCGCTTGTTAGACCTATTAATTTTAATTTTTTCTTCGAATGTTGGATGTAAAAATTCATCATCCAAAGGCTGAAAAACAGTGGAAGAATCAAAATAAGTAGAAGACTCCCTTTTATATTGATCGATTATAGTGAAATAAATTTCTCGAGAGCTGAACTGCTCCTCTCAGACTGTGCCCTAGCCTTTCTTTGTCAAGAATTTCACCATCAAGTATTTCAGTGAGACAAATGCATCTATTTCATGGAGGGTAGGTCTTCGAAAGAAAGAAATATTATAACATCTCGTATTTGGAGGCCAAAAGCTAAGCGCTACAGATGCTACAGTCATCTATAGTATTAACTTCTAGTGACAAAATACGGTAATGATAATGGTATCTATAATATCAGAAGCACTTGAATATGAATAAAATCATGGGTTCAAAAAATAACATGTTACTGATTGCATTTCAAAACAAATTCATATCCAAATTACATAATCTCGTATCGTTTCCCAGGTAAAGATTAATTATAATCATTACAAAAATACGCCAAGAGCGACATATGATGATTCCCCCTTAGTTGATCAAAGTAATATAGTCATATCTGACATAGTCTACATAGCGGAATCAAACAAAATGAAATTGCAAATTCTAATTAGCTATCCATCAGCCACCTGCTCATCTCCGGAAGCTTTATTCGCCAAAAGTCTAAAACCTGAAAACCTCAACCCTCAGCCTACTCAAATCAATTTTGAGTACCCGAGAGTTTAAGAGGAAATAAAAACTTCGAGTTAGACATAAAGCCTGGTGTGAATAATTCTTTTACATCTCGATTTACTAATATTAAGTGAGACCAAGCCGCTTAGCGAAACAGGTTCCCCTCACTAATATCCTTTTCAAAACATATGCATTTTGCAAATCCTTTCCTACAACCAAATTGGTTAATCAAACTGATTATATCAAAATAGCAATATCCTTTATGCTAACAAATAGACTATCTGTCTGTAAAACAAGTAATATGTGAGCTATCTACCCAAAATATAACAGCAAGGTCCATTATGCTACAAATGGACTATCTGTCCATACAACTGGGCTGACTACCCGCAAACTAGACTAACTATCTGAAATCTAGGCCGACTGCCTACAAAATGGACCAACTGTCCGAATTATTTTCTTAGGATTAACTACCCTTTAAATTTTCCCTTAAAACCTTTTCAAAATGATTAGTCCTTCAAATCATACATATATACAAGGAAAATGTCTTTAGCTTTACTTTAAGCCATTTTTGTCATGTTATATACACTTTACTCAAAATAATGGTGATGAATTTTAATAAGGATCAGCTATCCTTCCAAAACAAGTTAAAACCCTTTTTAACTTGAAAATACTTAGGATATATTGCCTATTCAATACATTCGAAATTTAAACAACCCTTTTGAAACCCTTAAAGGTAACCCTTAGAAACCATTGAAAGACCCTTTCAAAACCATTAAATATAGCCTTTTGAAAACATTGGAAAACCTTTCCTTTTCTTTCTCCTAAAGCTTCAAAATATCATACATCCTCCTTTAAAACCTTTTAAATATTGCCTTTTGAAAACATAGGAAAAACCATTCTTTCAATCCTTTCGAAACCCTGGGGAAGCAACCCTTTCGAAACCATTCATTAAAACCTTTCGAAATGGTAAAAACTCAATACTTTCGGAGTACTTTGGGTTCAATTTAAAACATGTGAAAACCTTTTGAAACCATTCAAAATTTACCCCTTCGAAACCTTTGAAAAACGTCTCAGTCGAAACCATTTGGATTCTGCCTTCAAGTAGAGCAAAAGGATCAGAATCCCATTAAAGTCGAAAGCATCTATTTCGAAACCATTTAAAACTATCTCTTTCGAAATCAATTTGGGTTTTTCTTTACTTATAGAAAAAGGGTTTTAAAACATTTAAGTCGAAATCAACTACTTCGAAACCATTTCCTAAGTAATGAAGTGTTGGTGTCGAAACCATCCCTTCAAAAGCGTTGGAGAGGTGGCCAAGTTTTTAGAAAACAAAACAACCCTTTCGAAACCATCTACGTCGAAAGGTAAAAAGGTGGTAGCAAAAAGGTTTCGACTTAGTCGAAAGCAATTATTTAAAAACAGAGGTGCAACCCAAACGAAACCATTTCCTTTAAATCATTGAACTTAGTCGAAAGCCACTTTGTCGAAAGCCATTTAGTCAAAAGTAAGCAGGCGTATTTTTTTAATTTAAAACAATGGATTGTCTCAACCCCTTCGGGACCCCTGGTTTCGACTCCTTACCTTCCGCCTACATCCAATTCACTACGTACCAGTAAACGGAGACCATGTGCATTGGTTTTGACTGTGTCGGAAGCGAAGATGAGGAGGCAGAACCTTGTGCCGACGGTGTCACAACAGTGAAAAACATGTAGCAAATAGTTCTTTTCACCTAACCTTCCTTACGTGTCTAATTGTGATTGGTTGCCTCTTTCTTTACAAATAAAAAGAATTGCACTTTACAAAAGTGCTACCGACATTCCAGATTTTATATTTAAATCATTTAAAAAGGCGCCTTCTCCTCTTTTAATTATATAAAACATTTAAGTCTCATCCTTAAATAATTTGATATAACCATTAAAACACTTAGGAAAAATCTACAAAAATTCCAGAAAACCTATTTTAATATGTTTTCCAACATATAAAAATTTTAGATCCCAATCTTTTATTATTTAACCGAAAATAATTATTAAACCAAATTAACATTTTCTTTACTAGAAAATTCATATTAATTTAGAAAAACATAAAAATTGAAATCCATCTCCAAAATAATATGTATGAGCTTCATAAAAATTCGCAAGGCATTTGGACGTCATTTTATAAGGTTTTCATCTTAAAACATATCATAAAATCAATATGAATATACATAAATCATCAACATGTATATATAATCATTCCATCGTTCAAAATCATGGCAAATCTATGTAAAAGTTTCAACAATCATCTTAAAACCGAAAATACAATAAAAAATGAGATGTAAACATTATTCACCTTAACTTTTGAGATTAAAGAGATTGAGATGTGAATAGATTTGATTTGAATTAGCTCCTTCCTAACTTTTCTTCCTCTTTTCCTTGTTAATGGTGGTCGACCCCTTGTTTTAAAATTTTCAAAATGAAATGAACGTGTAAAATTTTACATGGCCAAGGTTTGGAGGATACAAGAATGGCCTCTTTCCTATTTTACCCCTCCTCTATTTCAATTTAAACTCTTCTTTAGTTTATTGTTAAATTGCACGGCTACCTTTAATTAAAAATCAAATCTCAATCCCCTAATCAACACATTATTTTATTTAATTTAGCTAACTGAATATTATAAATAATGTTATCAAAAATCTGGGGTGTTACAATTATAGTAGAATGGCTGGTTGATGATCACAAAAAGAGTCTTGAAAGTTTTGGAAAACGGTGGCACCCCCATTTGCACTAGTAGTTTTACTTGGCCCAACGGAGTTGACCCTTTTTTGTTGAATCCGATGTTTAGTTCCATATTGGACTCTAGCTTATCCTCAGGGATGTTCATCTGATCGAAAGCATGCTTAAAGATAACATTGACCGCACTGCCTGTATCTACAAGAATTTTGGATTCGATGGATAGTCAAATTTGAGCTGTGATCATCAAGGGATCATTGTGTGGATGATGAATTCCCTTCTTCATCTCTTGAGGGGTGATGACAAGATTTGACAATGGGATATTGAGTCATGGGTTCTTCAATAGGGGCTCATCCTGGACTGAGAACACACCCTCTCTAGCCTCTTTAATATATCTATTTCTTGCCCCTTTGTTGGTCCCCGTCAGATGTGGCCCACCATGAATTACATCAATCCTGTTCAGCGATGGGCTTAAGCTCAAAGGGTCTTCTTCTTCCATAAAATTAATAGTATTATTAGGGATCTTTTGTTGACCATCTCCTGTTCATGGGGCTTTCTGCTTGTCCTGAATAAATCTTTTAAATGACCCACATGAATCAGCTTTTGGATGATTCCAGCTAAGACTCTGAGTTCGTCAGTCTTGTGACCATTTGCTTTGTGGTATGTACAGTAGTCGTCTCCTTTTCTTTGCTTTGGGTGGTTCTTAGCCTTGAAGGAAGTTGGTAAATTAACTCTTTCCTTTGCTATAGCATCGACGTAAGACAATGGCTTGTTCAAAGCGATTGAATTAGCAATAGGTTCTTCCTATCTTGCTCTTTTATTCCCTCGATCCAGTCCAAATCTTCCTTCTTCCTTTTTGGGCATTACTTTTATTTTTGCATGATACAACTCATCCATCTGAATGAGCTTGTCAGGTTGCAAGTGGAAGTTTTGCAGATCTTTGCAACCTTTAACAAAAGGTTGCTTCTAGAATGGAGTATTTTCTATCAACCCAGAGTGTACTGCTATGAGCTTATCACAGTCATTCAAGTCCTTGGCTTTTAATGCTTTAGTATTGAATCTTTTAAGATAATCTCCCAAAAATTCCCCTTGCCTCTGTTTTATATTAGCTAGAACTATGTAGTCAATGGTTGGGTCTTTGCATATGCAAAACTGAGCAGAGAATTCGTAAGAAAATTGCTTCCACAAGTAGATGGTTTTTTCTCAGTATTGTCTATACCATTTAGCTGCAGCCCCTTGGGGTGTGACGAGAAATAATCTACATCGAACAGCTCCTGATGCATTATATAGATCTATCTGGCTATCGAAAGCCATTAAGTGGTCATCTGGATCTGTGATTCCATGATATTTTCTAGTCGAAATCTTCACATAAGATGGAATAGTTGTTTCCATAATTTCATCTGTGAAGGATGGCACTCGCTCATTGTCATTCACTTTTTCGTCCAAGGTCCGCTTCCCCTTTGTGTTCAACACATCTTTAATTGCTTTCTCCACCGCATCCTTTAGATAGGCTTCGACATCATGATAACTTTTTTGGTTTGGATAGTATTCCTTCGATGTTGAGCTACCGAATTGTTCAAGTGATTTATCCAGCATCCTTCCTTGATGATCAGCTTTAATTTGAGGACACTCCTTCTTTTTTGAAAATGTGAGATCGATTTTTCTCTTGTTTTAGTTTGAATGGGTCTTCAAATTCGTTCATGGTGAGACCACCTTGTCTCCATTTGTTGGCCCCGCTGTTTTTGAGGATTTCTGAGATAACGCCATCTTGAGAAGTTCTTGCATTTCTTACAGTTGTTGTTCTAAGTGCTTGATTTTGGCGGTTTTATCCACTTGCTGAACTAATGCTGAAGGTTGTCCTAGAACAATCCCCTCCAAATTGAAGGTTGGAGTTATGTTTTCTTCGATGGTTGTAGTGTGGATGGCTTCTTCGTCCATTCTGCCGAGTCTCTTGGATTTCATTTTCCTATGCCAAGTCAAACGATCAATAATTAGTCTATAAGATAGTAACAAGTTCAAAGGTTCAAGCTCTCCTTCTAGCGCCAAAAATATTAACAAGAAAACTTGTCAGCATCCCCAAAACTATGTGAATGGTAAATATGATATTTGAAGGAAAATTGAAAGAGATTACTCGCTTCAAAACCTCTCTTCCGACTAAGTTGACTTGGTCAAATCACTTTCGGAGGATAATTGATATACTGCTAGTGAATCATTGATCAAATTGATCCCATCAAGATGAAGGTAAAGGAGGAATCATTTGATTCGAAACCCCACTTTCGAATGAGTCGAAATTAGCTATTCATATTTAATATTCATCCCTTTCGACCATGTTGAAAGGTCCACCCAAACCCTTTCGATCATGTTAGAAGGTCTGCTTTGCCTTTTAAGAGATGGGGCTACTTTCGACATCATTGGTTTCGTTCCTTATGGAAGAACTCCTTTCAAAGGGTTGAAGATGTAGTCACATGTATGTTCCTTTTGAAGGAATCCATCCTTAAATGATAACTTGTCATTCATGAACTAGATGTCTTTCGTAACATCCCTTTCATCTAGGTTAAAAGGGATTTCATCCTTCCGAAACAAATCTAATTCATAATGGAGCAAGCTTCATTTGGTGTATTCGGTGGAAGATCATCTTGGATATATGTAAGTTCTATAAACTTATCAATGTAAAAACATCATCATCATCTTTATTTTTCATCATATTATGCTTATCGCAATGATAATGTGTTTCGCATGCATTCTATCCAAGTTGATCCCACAGCTTCGCAAAAGACAGAAAGAAGTTAAGAAAATAAGATAGCATCATGTGAAATTGATCATTAGTCTAGCTAATAATCATAATGATCTTCCTCATAATCGAAATCCTTAATGAATCCGTGCATTTCTCTCTTTTCATAATCCAAAATGAGTTACAAGTTTGAGTGCTATTACCCCAAATCAATTTAGGGTTACAAAGATTTTGTTGTTGAAAAGAAGTAGAAGTAAAAGAAATGAGCTTAGGATTTCAAAATCCCGTCGCCAAAATTGGACCCTTTGGGTCTTATTTATAGATCCAGATCAGCCCCCTTTCACGCCAATGCTTTCGACCCAGTCGAAAGGTCACTTTATCTTCTGCATCATTCCTTTCGACACGGTCGAAAAGCCTCACCTGCTTTTAGTGCGGTCGAAAGGGTCCCTTGTTCACCTTTTGTTGTTGTTAAGTTTTAAGTGTTCCTTCTCTCTGTTTTTTCCCGAATTATTTTCGACATTGTCGAAATGGCCATAGATGTGCTTTTCTCTTCGTGTTGCTTTGTAGTCCTAAGAAGTAAAGATAAGAACTTCCAACTCTGTCGATAGGTTATTTATTAGGGTTTCGAAGGTGTTGAAGTATTGATGATTCTGATATGGTAGGTAGCTTCTGAATGCATACTTGTGAATTGATGCGTAACCTTCTCCTGATGTCATAGGCTTCGACCAGTTCGAAAGGCTCGATTATGCTTTTGAAAGGGTTGTTTTGAGTAATTTGAATGAAGGCGAAACCTTTGGTTTCGAAAGGTTTGGCGCATATATAAAAGGTTATTATCCATTGCCTTCGAAAGGGGTTCAGAGCCCGCCCTTGCTTTTCTCTACATTAGTGAATCCATCTGCATCAAAAGGTTTGAATGAAGCGGAATGGTAGCCCTCTTAATGCCTTCAAAACATTCTTTCATGATCCTTGTCGACACTCATGCCTGTAATTTTAGTAGAGTCTGCCATTTTTATTAATCTTCTTTCATACATTTGTTCTTAAGGGGGTTTTATGGTTAACAGGTATCATTCCATAGTTAGGGATTAATATCGATCCATATGATTGCCTTATGGAACTTCCTCATGCCTTGTGTAGGTGCGAATTGCTTGTGCCTTCATGTTTTCCACCTTGATTGCTTTGCTAAAAGCTTGTTTCTAGGTGAAATACTTGGTTCGATGGTTGAGTGGTAGTGAATTGCTTTGTGTACACTTAGTGCTTGAAGGTAATTGCATGTGATTAATCCAAGGAGGCTTGGAATGAGTTGTAACTATCATGGCTTGGAGATGCCCTAAGGGATAGTGGTTCTGGCAATGATTTGGCAATCAGTACTGATCCCTAATAGAGATCGGTATCGATCCCATACGTGTTCATGGGATTGGCTGTTGTGTTGTGGCTTGTAGTTGTAGAGTGTTTTGTCCTTTATTTGCAAGTTGATTACAAAGCTTTGGGATCATCTCATCGGTCGCACATGGTGTCTGAGTTTGGTAGTTATCATACTCAGCTCCCCGCCACGATAACCTTCAAGATCAACCAGTCAAATTCATCCAAATATAACCTGGTCAAAAGGTTGGATAACAGTAGGTATTGCTGATGTTTTTGAATGAAGTATTTCTAGTTGTATGGATTGTGATGACCATCCTACAACACTGGTTTCTCAAATACTAGTATGATTTGCTGATATTGTACCCGACAGATGCAGAGCGGTAGTTAAGGATAAAGTAACCAATATAAATCAGAATTTGTTATATACCTCAGAGCATAGAGGATAAAATATATAACCAACATAGATATAAAATAGGTGAGAAGATAGGTAAAACCAGAAATGAACAAAAAATAGAATATCAGAGTGCATCAAGTTCATAGCAATTATACAAAACAAATGGGATAAAAATATATACATCATCAAAATAAACTTAGAGGAACTATGTATCTAATAATAGTTAAGCATTGATAAAAGCACCATATTGCTGCATGGCAGAATAATGGTAAACTCAAACTAAAAGTATAGATAAGTGCTAGCCTCCTATTCATCCTTTAAATAGCTACATACGATAACCTCAGACCCGATATCTAGTTAACTCATTTATGAATACCCAAGATAATAAGAAGCAAAACATAAAACATCAAGTCTGACATCATCCTGGATAGAGCGAAAAATATATCAATGAAAGTCAATATATATTATACCATCATCACAGGGAGTACTATAACTCAAAGTACAATATGGGGTGTTTAGGTCAATAACATCGATCCCTACATTATGTGACATCCATAACAAACATAACAACAATCATGCCATCTCACGTCACTATTGTGCCATTGAATATATGATAACTTGTATAACCATGTCATATGGTCAGGGAACAATCAACATATCGGTTACCCTTGTGCTCAAATCTATGCCACTTCGTAAGTCCAGGATGCTAGACTTACATTGTACAAGTCCAGGGCAGATCACTATCGTAAGATCTAGAGTCACGTCGTATGGCTTAAATGAGCGTCCTTATGAAACCCTTTCTTTACGAGCATAAATCAAACCATGAGTTATTAGTGATCCCTTAGCACATGTCCTGTAAAATAGGTCGTACGTCCTACTCCATGAGCTCCCATCGTCGAACTTGTATTCTTAGGTCATCATCACAACTCACATCGAACGAGCTATTATCCTTCGAAACTTCACTAGAATACCATTGAAACCGACTGAATCCCATCATATCAATCCAAAGTAATATCTCTACATCCTCGTGTCATTTTCAAAGTAGATCTAGAGTTTCTCCATATAAAACTCACTTCGATTTCCTCATTACTAGACCGATCGTCATTAGCCATATGCATCGAGATAGGCATCCAGAGCATCAAGCGAGCGCCATCGCACAATCTTCGAAAAGCATCCAAAAAATCCCAATAGCAATCGTGATCAATGTTAATCACATTAGAGTGATCAACACCAATAAATTTGGCTAACCACTTACCACTTAGACCTAAATCCAAAGAATCTATCCCTAAAGCCAAAGATATGTGCCTCAAAACCGTTCGTCTTAGCTCAAAAAAATGTGTTGGTCAAACTCCTTTGCATTTTCCAAGTCTTTACCCGAAGCCCTTGCTCTCTTTCCCTAAAGTAGACCCTATCGCTCCCCAACCATGCACTTGTGCACACTTATGCATTTTTAAAACTTCAAAACCATTCTCACTAAATAGTCGTGACCATTCAGTGCCGAATGTTGGGCTGTAGCCAGAATTGGGCAAGTTTCCTTCAATATAACTCTGCACCCCATTTCCATTTTCCTTTAGCCTCGTTTTATGAAAAAAACTTCTAGATTTGCTACCATTCGTCATTACAACTCCATCATTTTGTGCATCCAATATCAATGATCAAACATCTTGATCCTCGTAATATAATAGATTCATCAAAGATGATCCCCAGACCCTAGTTCACCTTCTATCAACATTTTCACTCAATTCTAGCAAAGAACCAAGTTATACAAGCAATCAACATACATTTTCATATATACAACCATCAAATAAGTAGTATAACATTCATCAAGTTCAAAATTAAAGAAAATAAACATCAAATATCACTCAATCTTGAAACCAATGAACGGTAAAGGAAGACCAATGATAGGTACGAGAAAATGATCGAAAATGATAAAATCCATTTTATATCATTTATTTATGTTTTAAAAGCATAATTAGGTTTAGATTTATCATAAACATGTTTTAACCTTTATAAACAATTTAAAATCATCATATATAAATAAATCAATAGTTATAGTAAAGTGAGGGGTATAAATCACTCATCTAGATAAAGAATTAACTCAAAAATTTGATTGACTTGATTTAAACAACAATTTCACACTACCCAATGCAGCAATCTTGAGATCTAATAGATTCTCTTTGCTAGTCTCACCTTAGTCACTCAATTAGGTTAACTAAAGTGAAGGAAATGATGCAATTTTGGTAGATCGAGATTCTATTTAGAGAAGAGAAAAATGAGACTAATGTCTACAATTTACCCTCATCCTGAAATCATTAGCATACCTAACTATGTGCTTAGGTTAATTACCCAATAATTTTCCTAGAGACAATCCAAACATCAAACAGCCATATCTCCTAAATCGTAAGTCCAAAAATCTATTATGACCCCTCTATAAAAAGAGAAACCATCATTCGGAAGTGGTTTCAAGATCTAATTTGGCCACTATCAAAAGTTATAGACTTTACAAGATTTTCAGGGTCAAAATCGCCCAATAAAAAGTTCTAAGGGTGAGAAATGTTACTACTCAACATTATCCAAAGTTACATCCTCGTACGGCCCAACTTGGATTTTAAAATTAATATTTTATAATCTTTCGATACATTAAATATAGGTTGTTGGACTCTCCTCGCCTTTAGGAATTTCACCCTTGATATTCCATCAAACAAGATAACGTCCAACAATATAGTTATCCTGCATGCCTAACAAACATCAGCAAGCATAACATCCATCAAACATGCACATATAAGCAAGTAAATATAACATGTGCCTACGTTAGCATGCAAGGTACTAGACTACTCTATGTGATATTGAAAGTGTAATTATATGGGATAAAAAAATTCTTACCATGTAAAGAGCTTCGGATAAGTGGTCCTCATGCTCTTTGGTCTCCCAAGTGTTATCACTCTCCCTTTCAGTCCATTGAACCTTTACCCACTTCACCATCTTCCTCCTAAATTGCTTTGTATCATGTCCAACAATACAAATAGGCCTATGAGATCTCGAAGCTTCTAGTTCAGCCTCAATGTCATCCAGTTGATCAGGTGCCACTATTATGCTTGAGTCATTCATAAACTTCCGCAAATGAGAAATGTAAAACATGTTGTGCATGACCTCTATCTTTTGAGGTAAGTCAGCCATATAAGCTTGATTCCCAACCCTCTTGAGTATCGTAAAATGACCAACAAATATTGGTGCCAACTTCCCCTTTCTGCTGAATTGAACTGTATTCTTTAATGGATAGATATTGACCGATACATAATTGCCAAACAAGAGCTCCAACTCTCATCTTCTATTATCAGCGTAGATCTTTTGACTACCTTGGGCAACTTCTATTTGTTGTTGAATGCTCTTAGTCTTCTGTGTCGTCTCTTGAATCACATCTGATCCTAGCATTAGTTTCTCACCCTCTTCCCGCCAACATTACAGGGCGTTGCATGATCGAATGTATAATGCCTCGAATGTGCCATACTGCCAATGTTAGACTTATAACTATTGTTGTATGCAAACTCTACCAAATGCAAATAATCAACCCATGAGCTGCTAAAATCAAGAATGCAAGCCAGAGATCATTTAAAATACGATTCACCCACTCGGTTTGCCCATCAGTCTAAGGATGGTAAGTTGTACTCAAATGAAGCTCCATCTCCAACGCCTCTTATAAGCTCTTCCAAAGCCTATGCATAAATAATCGATCTCTATCACTTATAATGCTCTTTGACACACTATGGAATTGTACTACCCACTTTGCTTACAATTCGGTCTTTCTATTAAACTTCATGGGTGTAAATCTAGTACTCTTTGTCAATCTATCGACTATCACCCAAATGTTATCATACCCTTATCTAGTCCTTGACATTCCATTTATAAAACCATTGATACTTGTTCCCACTTCCATTAGGGAATTTGAGTGGTTGCAGCAAACGTTAGACTTCTTTTGCTTAGTTTTTACCAACTGGAAATTCCCTAATGGAAGTTAACCCATTCCTTCATAATAAGGGATGGTGAAATTCCCTAATGGAAGTTAACTCATTCCTTCACCATCCCTTCATAATAATTTTGTTCTTCATATCCCTATACATTTTATTGCATTTGGTATTTATAGTCAATCTTGAATGACGACATTCTCGTAGAACCTCATCCTTAACCCATTCTTGTTAACCACAAACAATCTATCATCTTTATAGAGCCAACTATCTTGATCGAGTCCGTACTGCCTCATCTCCTCATATCTATCCCTCTTTGATCTGAGCAACAATCTTTTCTATTTTAGCATCTCATCTCCAACTAGCTCTGATCTGCTCTATCAAAGTTGATATAATTGTTGAGCTCGCCAACATCTTAGGCTCTAGCTCGCATTTTGGTCAGAAATCAGAACCAACAATATACTCAAGCTTCTTCCACTCTAAGAACTTACTCCTAAGCTGGCATGTCTTCTACTCAAATCATCTACGGCTGCATTTCCCTTAGCAAACGTATAGGAAGTGTCAAATTCATAAAAGGGCAGGAACTCAAACCATTGCTGCTGGTGAAGGTTAAGATCCTTCTACGAGAATAGGTACCTCAATGATTTATGGTCGATGAACAACCCAAACCACTCTCCTAATAAATAATGCCTCTAAATATTCAGTGCAAACACGATTGCTGCCAACTCCAAATCGAGAGTAGCATATTTCCTCTCATTTGACATCAGTTTTTTATTTACGTAAGTGATAAACTTTCCATTCTGCATCAATGTTGTGCCCAATCATGTACCATAAACATCTATGTACACTTTCATCTCCTCATCCCATCCAAAATGGTTAACATTGGTGCACTCATCAACCTCTCATTTAGACTCATGAATGCATGTCTACAACTCATGTCCCGAGTAAAAGCCTAATTCTTTTCATCAAATTGGCCTACGGTGTTGTTACCTTAGATAAGTTCCTGGTAAATCATATATAGTATCCTACTAGTCTAAGAAAACTCCTTACATCTATATCATTCTGAGGTTGCTCCCAACCCTAAACCGCTGCAACTTTCGCAAGATCTATGAAAATGTCCTATTAGAAACAACATGGCCTAAAAACCATACTTCCCTCCTTCAGAAGTGACACTTTGAAAACTTGTCTATTAATTGGTGTCTTCTCAACACCTCCAACCCATAAAGTATGTAGGCACATTGGTCAAACTGAATAACATAACCAACATAAAATCCCGATGGAGTATGAAATGTAGTAATTGGCACATTATCCTTTGCTACCCTCGATTAAAAACCCCCATTAAAGGGTATAACTCGATTAGTTCTCATCAAACGAATAAAGGGATAGGATAGGGATTCCATAATTAGCCCTAAGTGCAAGTTGGAGATTAATAAAGTTAGAGTACGCCCTAAGGGAAATTATGTTATTGTTACATATATCTAACTCGATAACCACTCTTGTTCAAAATAAAAAGGTTTTCTTTTTATTATATACTTAACATAATATGTTATATTAATTAATTATTTTAATTAAAAGTATACGTTGAACCCAAAAAATGGCACAATGCCTCAAAATGAACTGAAACAGAGAGATCTAGTAATATAAAGTAGAAAACACAAGAAATTTTTATAGTAGTTCGACAAATCTTAGGCATATGTCCGCTGTAATATTATTTCTTATAGATTTTGGTCTTAAGTACTAGGATTTTACTGATCATATAGCCTAGAACACCAAAATGTAACTTTCTTTATGACTAGGGTCGTGTACAAAAAGAGAGTGAAGAAGATGAAGTACCAAAAGTCCTTTTCCAAATGCTCTAAGCCTTAAATTTATAAAGAAATTGCCTCTAACGAAGTCGTAGATCTATGAAATATCAGTTCTAACATCAGATCTGATACAGTAGAAGGCGAGATGTGGTCCCCTTAAAAATAAATCATTTCGGTTCCAATCAAAAGTGATCGATACCGACTTAATTTTGTGATGGCTGGTGATGTCATCTCGCTCCATTTAGTCTTCTACCATCGATCCATCAAGTTTCAAGCACTTTCTTCTTAGAAATCCATTCGTTGCCGAGAGGTTCTGGGAACTTCAATACTTGTTCTTTCCTTTAAAGCTTTCATAGAGTTGTTTACATACTCCTTCAAAAATAGGCCCCAAGGTGACCACTCTAACCAACCCACCATAAAGTAGCCCAAAGCTCTTTACATTGCATAAAAATGGTTGGTACTGACCAAAAAAGAGGTCGGTACTGAGTTATTTCCTTGGCCCTTGTTGCCCTCTTAACTCTTTAAGCCCATTTCATTATCCTTCCAAACATACTTCCAAGTCCCTAAACCATTACGTCTTCATCCTGACATCCAGATTTGATTAGAAGCTGCTTGGTCCTAAAGCCAGATAACACTTACCCCTAAGAGTATGCTTTTGTTAAAAACAAAGCATGCTCTGGAATAAGAAAAACATGCGCCATCGTCCATACAAGTATATTGGTTATCCAAGAGTTTCTTTAAAGCATCGTCTCTATTCCATAGATATATGTTCGATTGCTCCAAATAGTAAAAGTTCCATTCACTGTGCAAAGGATAAGATGTATGCTTTAGAGATCGTTCTATGCCTTAACTTGGTACATACAACTTTCCTTCTATTCTAATTTTCAATTTTGGCCAAAACTTCATCCCGGTACCAATTAATTAGGTCGGTATCGAGCATTTTTGCAGAGTCATTTGTTCCTTTTATAACCCTATACTTAGAATATTCTCTAAGCATATCTCCATTTTAGCCTTCCTGCTCTTTCAAAGATCCAAGTGCTGACCATACGTGACCTAACTTCCTCGCCTTAAATCGGTCACCATCCATTGCCAAGAGCCACCGCCACTTCCTTATCACCATCGCCACCACCTGCTACTTAGTTTGACCATTACCGCCCTCTCAAAAGAATTCGACCTCGAGTTCTTTCCATCTTCAAATCCAAATCATCATAAGGTGGGTAATTTTTGTCTCATGGCAGTGAAGTTCGTCGCTGGTGATGGCTTGTGGTCATGACTATCGATGGATGGCTAGAAATATCAAGTCATGATTGAACCATACCTTTACCTTAGCTACTGCAAAGATGAAAATCCTCTTGGGGTAACTTTAGGTTCAGCCCAAAGCTAACAATGCATTCCTCTGGCTCATGTTGATTCTTAGTACCCCAGGCATTAACTCTAAGTGTTCCTTGACCTTGCGTCAGGCCACCTTCCATAATACATATGGTCTTCCCTTTTGCAATGGCTTCATGCACCAATCCAATTAAGATGTATAAATAAACTTTAACAGGACTTGGTCTACTACAAGTTACATCTTTAAATTCTTATGAGATGGTTTTTTCTCAAAGAATGGTTATGTTAGATGCATTCTAATATTCGGACAATTCAATCGCATAACATCTCCAGTCACTACACTTCCTATGTTCCTATAAAATAATGCTCTACGTCGCTTTGAACAACGATTCCATTATAGATTATTTGATGATAACTGGTAAGATCCGATGAACAGTTCCAATTTGCGACGTGGCTCGTTTTCTAGTATGAGCGGGCTATTATCCAGAATTGTCCATTCATTGTGTATGGAACACATGACTCGCACTTTATAGATTGACACTTTTAATTTCCCTAGTTTACGTTCAGCATCTGATTGGCCAACACAGTTGACATCCATTGGATTCTAGGAACAAGTCAGTCAGGTTCACATTTAAAATATAATTTCAAAATAAGACATAGCCGGCCATGTTCAACATCGGGTTTTCATATCTAGAATGACAAGCCATTCTAGTCGATTCAATGTGCTAGGCCATCAACTCCTTCTGAAGTTGGGTCTACTATAACTCAGGCTTCGACCTCTAACCTACCTGAGCTAGGTGTTTGATAACTACTGAATTACAAAGGCTGACTGTACTACCAGATCCAATCCAAGACCAGCCTCGTCCTTTAAATGAACAAATCAACTTAAGTTTTTTGGATTATCCACTCGAATAGATGTCGACAATTCTATTTGCCAAATCACTCCAGAGCATATGTCGACAATGTGGGATAACTAAAGGTGATGTTATGCTCCCAATGCAGAACCAACGGATGCATAATCCTCTAATGGGCTATATAACTTACAAAAAAAACATCTGCTTATGCGGCACTGTACCACCCTTCAATCTACACTACGCCATAGATTGCATACTGCAACACCAAAGAAGTGATGCAGGATGTGCCAAAAAATGTTGATGTAGGCTAAAAAAGGGCAAAGGAAACACTTTCTCGGTGATGCATTTTGCCGCGTTGCCGCAGACCTCAAAGGCAACATTTTGACTATCTAAGGCAACATAAGAAATATTGTTGCAATAGAACCCTATTTGGGTCTATAGCAACATCCATAGGTGTCTGTACCAACATTCCAAAATGTTGCTATAGATATTAACTTTCTGAATTTGTGGGGCCCACAATGTAGAGCATATTTGATTTTTTAATAGAAATAAATATTTATTTAATAAAATGCTATTGCACAGAATTTGATATTCAAACAGTAATTTATTTAAATAAATATTTTATTTCAACATTTAAAATAGTACAAATTGCTGACTCCACTATTTTACAATTCAATGATAAATAACACTGATATTCACATATACAGATATTCCTCACTACATTACTCAGTTCACTCATTACATATGTAGTTTCAATTTATACAGACACCGACACTGACAAATATATGACGAGCCGAGCCGAAGGCGAGCCGAGTGCCGAGCCGAAGGCGAGCCGAGAAGCGGGTCCGGGCGCAGCGCCGGCGGGGGTCCGGGGCACCGCCCGATTCATCCGATTTCGGAAGATCGAGCCTTCTTTGAAATGACGTAAAATGATGCACAAATGAAGACTGAGCTTAATTCCTATCCTCCATCTCCTCGCCTAAATCTGCTTGAATCCCCTACGGCCAAACACCAAAACTCTACTGCAAACTCTTTTCAATTTCCAATCACCACATTAGCTTCTCTCCGTAACCAATACACAACAGCACTCTACCATTGTCAAACTCCAAACTCCGTCTACATCTCTCTGCCAACATTCAGGCATCACACTGCCAACTGAAACTCCTCTGCATCACCAACTTCCACCATCACTTCCATAACTTACCAAACCAACCAACCAACCTTCAACCAATACAACTACATCCAGATTCAATGGTGAACCAACCAACCTTAATGCTTGGATAAGATCTCCTCGCCTATATCTGAAACATTAACAAGTTCCAAAGGACCATTTGCACAAACATATGGGGGGCGTACTATCTTATTGAAATTACTAATACCAAGTGAAGCAACCGCAATCATAGGGGAAAGTACGAAGAGATCAGCCTGGGATCTGCTCTGAACTTGCGATGGAAAGTACGAAGTGAACCAAAATCTCGAGGGCAGCAGTTCGGGTTTTGAGAGAAATTAAGGCGCTAGAAGGGTTTTCAGGTGAAGTAGTCTAAAGGAGAAAGGTAGAGGGGTTGGTGGCGAGCAAGTCTTCTGTTGGAGGTGAGAGCTGATGGCGACGACAGCGGTGGCAAAAGGGGTTTGAACGGAAAACTTTGTTTGGCTTCGGGTTTTGGTGTCGTGACGGGGCTCTGGTTGGAGCTTGATGGTCGCGATGGGTCAGGGGGTAGCTGGGGGTGAGGGTGACAATTTGGTGGCGGAGGCGAATGAGGAAGCAGAAGAAGAGGAGGATGATAATTTGGTGGTGGAGGCGAATAGGAGGAGACGAATGGGAGGAGGCGAATTGGAATGAAAACCAAAAGGGGATCTACTCTGAACTAGGCGGGAAAACGAAATTTTGGGGCAAATTGCAGTGGTGATCCATTTTAACAACCAGATTAAATGTAGACCGTTGGATCGTATTCACGCGGATTGCTAATTTTATTAATTTTTTAATTTGAATACATCTATAGCTACTGCAACATCTTGTTGATACCTATGCTAACACCTTGAAGCGAGTGTTGTAATAGACAAAAATCAGCATACCTATCGTTACATTATAGCTAGCAACACCATGTAATTTCGTTGCAGTAGGCCATCTATGGCGTAGTGCTAGTCCTTCGTACGTTCCTTTAGAAGCGCAAGCTTGCTACTACTCAAGTCCATCCCAACGATTACGCCCTGTCGAGCTCCTTGCACATCTTGGTCATGAATCAATTTCAGCGACCTCCAAATTTTAAGGAACTCACTCATGCCCTAAGCTTCAAATAACGGAGCGAATAGCCATCTTATATGATCATCGAAGCTTGGTGCCTGTGTAACACAATCGAAATGCTCCATAAGAAACGTTCATACTTCAAGAATGAAAGTTTCTTCATTTGATGTCTATATGGCTTCAATCGGCCCTGGTTGTTGGAAAGTAAGACATTTCCCTTTTTATTCTTCTCCATTTTTGGATCCTTACTATTCAGTGTTTAACTTGTTATCTCCTTTCTTCATAGATATCCCTCCTCGAGACACAAGCGCAAAGCACTTCGAAACTTTTAAGGCTCTCAAGAGGGTCAACATTCGATTTTGCACCACTAACTACTTGTTGATGAATGAGAATCATCGTTGATGCAACCTTCTACATCCTGAATGCTTCACCGTGCCTACAGAAACTCCACCAAGTAGTTCCAAGATGTCAACCAGGACTTCTGCCCCCATCCCCAGCTCAAGTGAAGATATCCAAGGAGGTATCAGAGGCCCATCTGGCATGATGAACATTGGTGAAACCATCGATAGAGTAACAAGAGCATGCATTGTGGGTGAAGTGCAAGCAAAAGTAGAAGAAAGAGTCAAAATGAAAATGATCCATGAAAAGGGAGGAGGAAGAGAAGAAGAAACAGAAGAAAAAGAAGAAGGTGATGGAATAAACGACGATGATGAGGACTTCAGTCAAGGAGGAGATGAGTCGTAAAGAGAGACATCTCCTAAAGGCTCTAAACTTCTAGTCTTGCCACATCTAGAACATATAATCATCAAAACTTCTTAGAAACTACATAATCGAGCAGGACGCCAACAGCCGAGGCGGCTCCTCCAACTGGTTCTTTAGAAGACATCCTTGGCTTGCTGAGTGACTTCGACGTTCTAATTAACAATCTTCTTAAAAAATGTTCTCTGGACTTCAGCTTCACATCTAAGGGCATCCGAGCTGAAAGAGGTGACACTCCATCCTTACTAACTTTCAAACATGGTCCATAAAGTAGTTAGGGGACACCAACACTCCATACACTTCTAGGATCATGAAAACACATTCCTTACATTCACTCATGTTATAATGTTCCAGAACTAATACAATCCTTTCTTTAATTTTAGGTACAATGGGCAGAGATCTATTCAGCTATCTTTATCTTGGTGTTTCTAAGGAAAGGAAACCTGCTTCTAAGCTATATCCGCCTTACTCTAAATCTTATAGGGAATGAGTGATAGAAAAAGAGTGGGCTTAAAGAAAAGAAAGAGATGTAAGGCGAAAAGTGACTAGCAACCGAAGTGGGATAGAAAGAAAAGGAAAGCTGAGGGGAGAGAGTCTTACGACCATAGGAAAAGGCACGTGGATTTGTGTAACCACCATGATTCTTCTTTTGGTCTTCCCTTGCCTCGATCTCAACCACATTTCCCTCCACATTAGAAAAATCTAGCATCACTCTCCCCGACTTCGACAATTCCTCTACTCGCATAAGCCAAAGGGGTTTCTATTCGTCCAGTTCCTCCTTCGCCCCCGCCAAGTAGAACGCAAGCTGCATTTCCAAATCTTTGTTTAATCATAGTTAAATTCGATTTGGAACTGAAATACATTCCAAAAGACGAAACTAATCGTCGGTATGGAGGCATTAAGGAGCTGGTAGACCAGGAATATGAGTGGAAGAAACTTTGCTTCGCCCTCTCTAACATCAATCGAATTCATCAAACGGACTTCCAATCGTTTGAGTCGAAGAAGAGAAGTTATGACAGGATTATAGAGGAATGCAAGAAGTATCTTACCTAGGTCATTGAAAAAAGAGATGTGGCTAAGGCATCAGAGACAAAGGCCAAAGACTTGGTCAAAGAGATGAAGCATGCTTACAATCAGGCTAAGATCGTTATGATAAACATTATAAAAACTTTTCATGAAAAGAATGCCACTCTCAAAACACAACTAGCATCCAAGGACCTTAACCTCATATAGAAAGACAAGGCTCTGAACAATAAGGAAGTCAGGATCCAGGAATTTCAAACCGAAAAGGAGAAGCTTAATTCTGCCATGCTTCTAGCGAAAACAAAGACATTGAGGCTCTAGTCGATCATGCTGCAACCATGAATGTGTAGATTGGGCTAAAGGAGATAAGGGCCAAGGAAAAAAGAAGAAATAAACTCCACCCTTCAATGGTTCTTTGCCAATGTTATCCAATATAAGAACATGAGGTGGCTCGGAAGTACTTATGTCATTACTCTTGCTGATGCCTGGGAAGAGCTACTATATCATGTGGAAGCGATCGATAAAGGCCTCACTGAAGATAAATTAAAATCCAAATATCTTGATGTCGATGACATCTTGAAACTAGAGGAAGGAAACGTTATCCTAGCTGCAAAGGAACAATGCTACTACTAAAGCTGTCGCTGAAGCTCTTGCTGGTCCTTGTGCATCGAGCCATGCAAAATCATCATCAACTATGATCCAAAAGCTTATGGTGAAGATTCCATCATCTATGGGGGCCAACTAAAAGCCCATCTAATTTATTACAACTTCTGCAACAACTACTACTGTTGAACTTTCAATTCCTTCTTCGTCGACCAACCGATGCAGCCTGCGCTCAAAGAGGGTGAAATTACCGAATCTCCCTCTCAATAATCGAGTCCAAGTGTAGGCATATCTCTTATCTTCCCGGTAGTCAAGAAATTTCAATTCTCGCCTGAGTCCATTACTAAACTTTACCACTTTTTTTGTAAACTTATAGGTCATCCTTCTCTTCCACGTCCACTACCGATTACATAGGGCTTAGGTCTTATTGTAATTACTACCGAGTCAACTTACATAACTACGGGACTAGTTGCTATAGGCCTTTCCTCAATCTCCATTCCTAGTCCTAATTCAGAGAGAATCGCAGCTCTAGAGGGATTGGACGACATCTCCAGTCCTTGGAGGAAGACATTGCTATTACAAGCGCCTCGAGCTCGACTAGTTCCATTTTTATGGCAGAGAGGATGAAGATTAATATTTCGAAAGTCAAAATTTAGACTAAGCTTGGACTTGAAAGGTCTGCTAGTTCTAAAGAACCGAAGCCTTCTCTAAGGATTATTCCTATCACTATTAAGCCACCGAAGGGCAGCAGCACCGGAGGTACTACATAGACCATTGAGCCCCTATTGACCATACCAAAGATCTTGCCGTCAGTATTACTGAAGGACACACCACTCCCTTTGAAGGTATCACACCAAAGGGTGAAAAAAGAAAGAAGAGACCTCGCGATGGTTCGAGCGGCCAGGGTGGTAAGGGCGAGAAGAAGAAGAAGGTGCATAAGAAGTAGTGTTATCCAGCCTTCTGGCCAGAACGTATTTGGACGAACTTAATGAGTTGACTTGAAAGTTATCGAGACAGGAGGCCCAAAGAGATAGCCAACAAGCCGAAGAACATAGTACAACCATGGTTACAAGGCAAGAGCAAAGCATTCACTTAAGTTCAACACTTCAAGCGATCGAAGTGATGAATTGATACTGATCCATACCAACGGATTGGTAACGATCCATAAAGTCTCACCCATAACGCCTCGAATTCCATTTACTTCCAAGTGTCATTGATAGTAACTTATTCCAAGCTTCATAAGATTGTTCACGTGCATTTTTCTATCTAGTGTCACGAGCACTTGGAGTTAGAAACTCCATTCCATCACTGATCCAACATAGTGACCCAAAAACAAGTTTCTAGTAGAGCAATCAAGGTGGAGAACATGAAGCTAACAACAATCTCGTCTACACAAGGCAATGGAAGAGATCCATAAGTAAATCTAATGGATTAGTACCGATCCATCCTATGGTTCGATACTGATCCACAGTAAATGCTGACATGGCCACAATTTTTATGTGCTTAATTGCTAGGAGTGTGGGGAACATGGCTTAGAACGTGGTAGCGGAAATCCCGACGACCCTCAGCTATAAATAGAGGTGGAGGGGGTCATTTCGAAGGATCTTTTTCGGTAGTTTACTAATTTTCTGTAATTCTCCTGTAATCATGAGGATCCAAACCGATCCATAAGAACAAAAGTTATAAAAATTAGTATAATCGATTGAAAAGCTAAGTGGATGTAGGCATCAGTTAGCCGAACCACTACAATCTCTACGTGTAACGTCTTTACCTCATTTTCATTTACTATTCTCCACATTTCTTCTCTATCATAATCTCTAGGGTGTTTGTGCCACATTTTGGTGCTTTCATTGAGAGCTTTACTCTCAGGAAATTTGGATCGATCATCTACCATTGGATTGCTTAAATCCAAGAGATAGATCCAGTATTTCTATTTTTTGCATTTTGAATACCTCATATTTCGTCAAATTCTACAAAAATTCCAGTTTAAGCTATGGCCCTACAAAGATCCCGTTTTGCCTTTTCCAGACCTGTTGATGATATTAAGAATGCTATTTTTCAACATGTTGATGAGGTTGCACAACCAACCATTCCTGAAGCTCAAAACCTATTGTATTTGATAATTAGGGTTAAGATGGATCACAAGATGAAGTAGATGAATGATAAGCTATAAAAGAGCCATGATGAATGAATTGACGGTTATTGGGGAGCTTGAGTTTGCTGAATGAATTAACCCATCGATGAAGAAGGAGCGGGTAGGAGTTAACGCCTTTCGATTCGATAGTCTAATAGTTCTTCGTCATTGGGCTAGAGATATGGAGAAAGAAAGCAAAAGACGGTCTAGAAAGAAGATGACACTTTGAAGCAGAGGCCGAAAGTAAGTGAGGGCATGATTTGACGATCGATACCAATCCACGCATATGGATCAGTACCAAACCAATGGCATGTAGTTTGATGGATCCACAAGTTGATGATGGTGTTGGGCTTACCTCTGGTCATGCCGTAGAAGAACGAAATGTTGGAAATTAGGCTGTTGCTGATGAATCTCCGCGTAGAAACTAAACTAACAAAAATGCTAGATGAAAGATTCTCCTGGAGTTAGGAGAATCCATTCATCATGAGCCTAACCGAGAGCGTTTTTTGAACCAAACATAAGGGATAGACCACAATTACTGTTATTCAATCGATCCTGCAGAGCCAGAGAATTTGGCCGAGATGGTGAAAATATTAGTAAGTGAGAATCAGCATCAGAGTGATGATAAATGAGGTTCTTCCCCTTGCCGAAACCCGTTCATCGAAGAGATATAGCGCGAAGAATATCCTAGGCAATTTTTGATGCCGACGATGTCATTGTACAATGGAAAGACAGATCCAAGGCAGCACATAATGAAGTATGTCCGGCATATGGATTCTGCCAGAGCAACCTATGCTGTTAGATGTCGTGGTTTCCCAATTTTCCTCAAAGGCGTTGCAACAACGTGGTTCACCCAGCTTCCACCGAGATTCATATCGTCTTTTGATCATCTAGCATGGAAATTCATTGAGTAGTTTCATCTGCACACTACCCGTCCTAAAGACTTGATGTCATTGCCAAACCTCTTCCAAGGGATAAGAGAATCATTGAAGGATATCTTGAAAATGTTCCACACGACTATGAAGGAAGGTAGTAATGCTTAGGAAGATATTTTATTGATGGCATTAATAAGGGGAATCATCCCGATACTGATTTTGGCAGATGGTTGAAAATGAAACTCTCACCAATGATGGATGTGTTTTATAGAAAAGCAAATCATTTCTTGCATTTGGAAGAGACAAGTACTACCTCCAGGAAGGTCACGAACACCTAGAGTAATGTTGTTGTGAAGTAGTCCGGAGGGATTTCTTGAAAGCTTGAAGCTAACGTTGAGAATAAAAGTGGTGGCCAGAGAAATAATGATAACGGGGCAAGAGATCAAAAGTCTAATTCCTAGAGATGCCCTAGACTTTCAAAGTATGACAATTACACCTAGTTGAACAATTCAATTGAGAGCATATACCTTTTGACTCAAGGTACGGAACAATATAAGAAGCCGGCTCTAAGGAGTCGACTGAGAAGGAGAAGAAATCTAAAAAGTATTATAGGTTTCATGAAACCCACGGCCACAACACAAACAAATGCAGAGACTTATGTGATGTGATCGAAGAATTGATAAGAAAGAAGAAATTGCAAAAGTTTGTAAAAGCCCCACAGGATGGTGGGCAAGGAAGTTCTAACTCCTAAGAACTGTCATCTTAATGGGGATAAGTCGGGCCTGGTAATGATGAACTCGAGTGGCTTGAGAAAAGATTAATTACCAATACTATTCATGAAGGACCACATCTAGTGGAGAAGAGCTGGAATGAAATGGAGAGATATGCTAATACTTTAAAGCATGCTGATAGAGAGTTGTTTTGCCATCGAAGATGGAGCTCTGACGAAATAACATAGGAGTATGACTAGCGACATTGTGTTTTGGAATAGGGATGATGATGGAGTTGAAGCCCTAACATTGGATCCCTTAGTGATATCAGTTATGATTGGTCCAACGAACGTAAGAAAGGTGTTAGACTGTGGCAGTTCAGTCAGCAATCTATTTAAGAAGGCTTATGACCATATGTTGTTGGATGGTAAGGATCTGAAACTATGTAGATCTTGTATCCAGGGATTTAATGGCACAAAAATAGAACCATTGGATGTATAGAATTACAGGTGGTATTAGGAGATGGCAACCACAAGAGAGTGTGGGTTATTACCTTCGTTGTGTTGGATATTTTTTCTATTTATAATGCATTTTTAGGCTGACCAACCCTGGATAATTTTTGGGTTGTCATTGCCTTATGGTGCTTGATGATGAAATTCCTGACAAAGAATGGAATGGGAGTTATGTAGGGAGATCAAGGGCTTGGACATGGGTGCTACATCGGGGAGTTGAAGGAGGCAGAGCGACGTGAGAATGGATAGGATAGGGAGAAGACTCTCTGCATCAAATCTTTGGATGCATACCAACCACCACCTGAGCCTTAGCATGGGCAATTTAGCCGGTTCCATAAGGATATGGATCTAAGGAAAGATCCGAAGGATGGAAGGGCGACTCCTGCAAAGTTGATGATCAATGTCCCGGTTAGTCAGGATGATCCTACACAGGTCCTAAAGATCGGATCTCAACTCAGCACAAGGATCATGAAAGAATTGACTAGTTTTCTTCAAGCAAACCTAGATGTGTTCGCTGGACACATTTTGACATATGTGGAATATTGTCGGAGAGAGCATTCCACGCATTGAATGTGAATCCCATATGCATTCCTCTGAAACAGAAATGCCATACTTGGGTCGAAGAGATCTGATGCACTGAAAGAAGAGGTGGATAAGCCAAGGAACAATAGCTACATCCACGATGCTCTGTACCCGAAATGGCTATCCAATCTAGTCCTAGTGTAGAAGTTCAATAGGAAGTGGAGAACATACATTGACTATTCCGATCTGAATAAGGCCTATCCGAAAGACAATTTCCCGCTCTTGAAAATCGATCAGCTAGTAGATTCGACCGCTGGACACGAACTGTTATTCATGGACGCCTACTCTATCTTCAACCAGATTCCAACACATTCCAGATAAAGAACATACCAGCTTTATAATTGATCTATGACTTTATTGTTATCTTATCATGCCATTCGGTTTGAAAAATGCCATAGCAACTTACCAGAGGCTAGTAAATTCGATGTTTAAGGAACAAATTGGGCATTCAATGGAAGTCTACATAAACAAAGTGCCTGTGAGGTGATGATGATTGATGAGCCATGTTGATGATTTGGGAAAAATGTTCACCGTGCTCTGCAAGTATGGTATGAAGCTCAATCCACTAAAGTGTTCGTTTGAGATTACATCCGGGAATTCTTAGGTTTCAAAATGAACTCGAGAGGAATAGAAGCCAATTCAGAGAAGATTCATGAGGAACGTAGAAGCCCCAAAGTCGATCAAGGAAGTTCAGAGTTTGAGTGGGAAGGTCGTTGTGTTGAGTCGCTTCATCTCCAGAGCCATTGACATGTGTATCCCTTTCTTTGACACCATCAAGAAAGGGAAGATGAACTTTACTTCGACACAAAAGTGTATAGATGCTTTCCAGGCTTTAGTAGACCACTTAGAGAAGCTCTCATCCTATCAAAGCTGCTGGAAAACGAGGACTTATTTATCTACCTGGTAGTGTTTATGCATGCCTTGAGCACTGCACTCGTGCGTAAGGAGTCCCAAATTGAGGTGCCAATGTATTACATTAGCAAGTGGTTAATGGGGGGAGAGAGAAATTACCAAAATCTGGAAAAGCTAGCCTACTGTCAGTTGATCGCTTTGAGAAAACTATGCCCATACTTCCAGGCTCATCCGATCATGGTTCTTATGGACCAGCCTTTGAGACAGGTCTTACAACGACCTGGGACTTTTGGAAGGCTGCTGAAGTAGAACATTGAATTGAGCCAATATGGTATAACATATCATCCCCGGAGGGCAATCTAGGGCCAGGAGTTGGTAGATTTTATAGCAGAGTACACTGCATGAGATGGTACTCCGGAGAGTAGTGGAGAGCAGGATGCTAGATGGAAGATGTACACCAATGGTGCATCCAACGAACATTCTTTTGGGGCAGATGTTATGTTGGTAACCCCCGAAGAACATTCAATCTGTTACACTTTGAAACTCGATTTTCGTAGGACAAACAATAAGGCAGAGTATGAAGCTTTTATTACGGGACTTAAAATTGCAAAGGAATTAGGAGTCAAAATTTTACACAACTTTTGCAACTCCCAACCGATGGTGTGCTAGGTGAGAAAAGAGTTTCAAGCGAAAGGAGCAAGACTAGATCCTTATCTGAACAGGGCCCTCGAATTGCTTAATGATATCGAGTGTTACACTATAACACATATTCGTAGAAAGGAGAATGCGAAAGCCGATTTTCTGGCCAAATTGGC
Organism: Allium fistulosum; assembly: GCA_030737815.1. Classification (NCBI taxonomy): domain Eukaryota; kingdom Viridiplantae; phylum Streptophyta; class Magnoliopsida; order Asparagales; family Amaryllidaceae; genus Allium; species Allium fistulosum. The sequence goes on from CM060907.1 coordinate 682,301,984, forward strand.
TAGCTCACGAGACGTGCAACTTATAGGCCTGGTCCCGGTGGAAATATTATCGGTTCCAAGCATCAACCAGATAGATGTCGATTGGATCTTGGAGGTCGAGTCTAAAAAGGAGTCATGGCTAACTCTGATTAAGAATTACTTGTATAAGGGAATCTTTCACGATAGGAATAACGAGCAACGACAGCTCCTTCGCAAAGCTTCAAGATAAGAAAGGGTGCTATATAGGAAGATATTCTCAGTCCCCTTGCTTTGGCGTGTCACCAATTATAAAGCCAAGCGAGTCCTTAGGGAAGTACATGAGCAGGCTTACGGTGATCACACCGAGGGAAAACCTTAACAAAAAATTCTTCATTACGGATACTTCTGGCCAATTGTCAATCGAGATGCAACTGACTACATCAGAAAGTGTGACAAATGCCAAAGGTTTGCAAAGATTCCTTGAGCCCCACCAATGGAGATTATGTAGATGGTCAATCTTTAGTTGTTTGCTGTTTAGGTTATTGATATTATTGGTGTTCTACCAATGTCTAAAGGTGGCCCAAAGTACGCCACTGTTGCCTCTGAATATTTTATGAAGTGGGCTGAAGTAGAGCCACTGGCCATGATTATTACTAAGAAGGTGATCAACTTCATTGTCAGAAATATCATTTGTCACTTTATGGTCCCATAAATGATTATCTCTGATAATGGGCCCAACTCGATAATGCTAAATTCAAAGATTTTTTGCCACAAGCATCAGATCAAGAAGATATTTGCAATAGTAGCACACCACAAGCAGCTGGAGAAGTAGAAGCTATGAAAAAAAATCATTAAGTACTTCCTCAAGAAGTGATTGGAGAAGGCCAAAGGCAAGTGGTCAATGAATTATCATTAGCGCTTTGGGGTTACAGAACAACCTACAAGTCTGCGACCGACCACTCTTCATTTTCCTTAGCCTATGGATCATAGGCTATGATTCTAGTTGAACTCGAAGTGCCTTCTCATCGAGTGACTCATTATAACCCAAAATGAATAAGGAACTCCTGATAGACTCTCTCGACGTGATCGATGAGAAGCGTGATGAAGCTGACCTGAGAGCAGTTGCACATCGGAAATGAGTCACTTGATATTACAACACCTAGGTCAAAAGTCGGACCTTTGAAATAGGCAATCTCATTCTCAAACGAATCTTCCCATGCCCTATGAACATGGGCCTAAGTTAGGAAGGTCCATATGCAATTTAAAATAAGCTTAGAGATGGAATGTTCAAGCTAGCGACCGTAGACGGGGTTTTACTTCCTCGAGCGTAGAATAGCGAACACTTGCGATGCTATTTCACTTGAGATCCGACTTTGTGAATATCCAGTCAATTTTGATGTAACTAGACATAATATTTCATTCTATGTGTATATAAAATGAAATGACTTCTTGAATTTGTGACTGGTTCTGTCTAACAATAAAAGTGTGAGCTATAGTACATGTGAATGGATCTATATATGCATAATCCAGGTATTCTGGTAGCCAAAGTTAGGCTCCAACCAAATTTCTACGGTTCATGATCTGGCCCTTGAAGTAAACCATCCTTGGCGCCCAGAGGTAGATGCCAACCAACTCTTTCGACCCCTGACTTGGGGCCAAGAGTATAAAAATTCAAGGGCAGAATGAGACAGTTTGCCTCTACAACTTCGAACATCCCCCACTTGGAGGCCCAAACTAATGGCTACCGTTATCCCGCCTTTTGGCAAGGCCGTAACACCAAGGAATTGACTAATAACCAATGACGGCCCATCCTAGAGATCAGTTATACACGAGCTCACAACGAATATCGATGAATTTTGTCCAAGTTCGGATCGAGCCAAAATTGGTAGGACATGACAAGCTAAGCCATGAGAGCTAACGTTCCAAATCTCAAGTCAATCTGAGTCCGTATGCTCAAGTTATGAAGGATACAAAATTGGACGAAAAACAATCACCGTTCGACTTGCTCCTTTGACTCGCTCCCTTCGACTCGCTCCATATCCCTCAGATGTCAACTTCGACTCGTTCTTGTTCGACTCGCTTCACAGCCATCTGAAGTACCTGCTTCGACTCGCTTCGCTCAGAGGCCTTCTTCGACTCGCTCCCCTCGAACCATTGAGCGACTCCATCAACATCGACTCCACTGCTCAAACCTCCCAGAACTGCTCTCTTCGACTCGCTCCGGTTTGGAACCATCTAAAGTGCACGCTTCGACTCGATCAATCATGGCTCACTTCGACTCGCTTAATCAATGCGCGCTTCGACTCGCTCAAAATAGCGTCAAAGGCAGAGCGATCCAGAAAGTGCCACGTCACCGAGTCGAAGCAGAAGCGAGTCGAAACGGAAGCGAGTCGAAGGAAACAGCCTACCGAAAACTCCATTTCGTATCGATCATATCTCCAAATCTACAAGTCCAAATGCTATGAAATTTTCATAGAAGACTACGTGCATGCTAGAGAATGTCCGCGCCAAATTTCGACTCCATTGGATGAGATCTTGATCAAGTTGAAATCTGTTCGTATCGATCACGGATCGGACCGAAACTTCACGGGCTTGGGCGTACGGGCCTGGTCACATGCCAGAGAGGGTCTCTCGAGATCTGAGCGAAATATCAGCCTCCTACACCTATAAATAAACCCCCAAAGCCAACAAAAAAGGAATTCTTCTTCCTCTTTGAGATCTCCAACGCCCGGACTCCGCCAGATCCAGATCTGAACTCAATTGCTGCTGCTACCAACAAGAATCACTGCTGCAAATCATAATTTCCTGCTGTAAATCGTTGAATTCATTTGTAAACACAAAAGAAAGATCAATAAAGCAAACTACTTCATAGTGGACGTAGGCTATACGCCGAACCACTCTAAATTCGTGTGTCTCCTTGCACTTTAATTATTCTCATTTCTGAAATTTGGAGTTTTTGTTAGATAATTCCTCTTTTTCCATTACTTTCTTCACTTTATCTCTTCAAAGACTTCCGAAGAGTGTTGTGCCCAATTTTGGTACAAACACTTTGGTGCTTCCACTGAGAAAAACCCAATTTTTCTCCTGCTCTTTGGATCTCCTATCTATATTGGATTGCAAAAATATAAGAAGAAGATCCAGATCTAGAACTTTGAAGCCCTTCCATTCTATTCAGATTTGCAATCAGATCTAGGAAAGGACTTCATCAATTCATTATGGTGAGCACACGTACCACCTCTACAGCCGCTGATCAAGGAGCACGGGATCGACAAAATCCCGTGCAATCACCTCCATCCAACCAAAATGCTACGGGACCTCCAGATCCATCAGGTCCAATCACTAGACAAGAATTCCAGACATTGCTTCAAGAATTGACCCAAAGTCGACAGCAGCTAGCGGAACAACTATGCACCAACACGGAGTTGACTAACCATCTAAATCGCCAAAGGCGAAGAAGATCCAGAAGAGACCAAGGTTCTCACTCTTCCACAGAAATTTCAGCCTCCTCCGATGGCCAAACTAGATCCACACGTCCACGACTAGGTGTAAGCTACACCCAAGCCACGGGACTCCAACCTACTTCGAACCTTGGGCAACCTAGAGCTGGACCATCCGCTAGTCTCCGCACAGAACCTTCAACTCGAGGAGGAGCTGCTCCTTATCATGTTTCCGGCAACATTGCTACTACCACCACTGCCGGACGGGGAGGTGACGCTAGAAACCAAGTTGATCCTCAACGTAGCCAACGAGAGCAGACTCCTGAGCCTTATGTCCCTGAGGATGTTGAACCAAGGAGGCGAAGCACAGACCGTCGACCGCGTCCGGTCTAGACTCGCACTGTGGAACCCGACCACACCTTAGCACAACATGCTCCAAGTGTCCGAACACTAGATATACCGGCAATGATCCGCCAAATGATCTGTGAAAGTCAGGGTCTCTCTAATGACGACTGGGGAATCTCCCGAAGTCATACCCCTTTCACCGATGATGTTTTGTATGCTGAACCACCTTGGCATTTCAGGATGCCAGCTTTGCCAGTTTATGAAGGAAGTTCTGATCCTAATCAACATGTCCTGAAATACGAATGGCTGATGAATGCTGCTAGAGCCGATGACGCAGTAAAGTGCCGTAGTTTCCCCATTTCCTTAGGGGGCATCGCTACCATGTGGTTCACTCGTTTGCCACCGCGATCCATCTCTAACTTTGACCAGATGGACTCCAAGTTTGTCAAACAATTCCGTATGCATGTGGTGAGGCCAAAGGACGTTAACACTCTGTCTAGTGTTACGCAAGCTCCCGGAGAAACGCTTAGGCGTTACTTGGAGCGTTTCCATGCTGTGTGTGCAGAAATAAGCAATCCCAACGATAACTCTATCCTGATGGCTCTGACCAAGGGGATTGATGCTGATTCCGCATTCGGAAGTTGGTTAGCTGGGAAACCACCTTGCGTCATTGGACCATTTCTATTCCAAGGCAGCCCAATCCCTGAGAAGGGAGGATGCAAAACAGTCTAGGAAGCAGGATGAAGCAGGGCCCAACATCGAGGGTATCCAGAGTAATGTCGCTGTTAAACAGTCCGGGGATAGCTCTGGAAAAATTCAGTTAAACGTCCAAAATAAACAAATCAGCAGAGGGACAATAGAAACCAGAACAAAAAACGCGATCAGGATCGTGGACCACGGCGTAGAGCTTCCATGTATGATAATTACACTCCATTAAACACGTCATTGGAAAATGTGTATTTGCAAACCTGCAATACCATGCAGTATAAGAAGCCTGCCCCGAAACCACCAACTGAAAGACAAATCCAAACAGGAAAGTTCTGTAGATTCCATGAGAGTTATGGCCATAACACCAATGAGTGTCGTCACTTAGAAGACCTCATTGAAAAACTAATACGTGAGCGGAAGTTGGATCAGTATGTACGGGCACCGCAATCCGGTGGTGCGGGCCCATCAAATCAGAATCGTGCACCGAACCAGGAAAGACAGGAAGAACCCGCTCGTGCGGACGGGAGGTTGGTCATCAATACCATAAGTGGTGGTCCTCACCCAACAGATCGAAGCTGAAAGGAAATGGAGTCGTATGCCAGTTCTATTAGGCATGCGGACTTCGAGTGTTGCAGTAGTTTTGATGAGGGGGCTCCGGCCAAGCAACAAAAAACGATGATGGATGACATCGTGTTCAGGAGCAGAGACGCAGAGAAAGTCGAAGCTTCCACTATTGATCCACTGGTCATCTCAGCACAAGTATGTCCCGCTTGGATAAAAAGGATCTTAGTTGAAAATGGAAGCTCAGTGAATATTTTGTTCAAGCGAGCTTATGATCAAATGAAGATGGAAGCCGCATACTTGAAGCCTTGTCAATATCGAGTCCATGGTTTCAACGGAAGTGCCACAATTCCCACTGGGATGGTGGAACTGCAAGTAGAGTTTGGAGTTGGAGAACGTCGGAGAGTACGGATGTTGCAGTTCATCGTTTTGGACATAGACTCCCGTTACAATGCTTTCTTGGGCCGACCGGCCCTCGCTGAATTCAGAATAGCCATTGCTCCATGGTGTTTGACCTTGAAATTTCCCACTGATCATGGAATAGGAATCGTTCAGGGAGATCAGGCTACTACCAGAGCCTGTTATGTTGCTGAGCTGCGGGAGACGCATCGAAAGGAGAAGGGAAAGGGCGTAGAGGAATCTCTCTGCGTCTGTTTCGCCGATAATTGACAATTAACGCCCGGGCCCAGGCCCGGGCACCCCAGCCAATTCCTCAAGGATCTTGACCCGAGAGAAACTAAAGACGAAGGAGAATCTAAAGAAAGTCAAGCATCACCGGCTGAACTGACGATTGACGTCCCAATTGACAATAACGATGATTCGAAAATAATAAAGATTGGATCTCAGCTAAGCCAGCAAACTCAAGAGGAATTGGTTGAATTTCTACGGGCAAATCTTGACGTATTTGCCTGGACACACTCTGATATGTGTGGGATCTCGCTGGACATCGCGAGCCACACTCTGAATATTGACCCGTGGCATGTCCCGGTCAAACAAAAAAGACGCGGTATGGATCCAGAGAGATCTGCCGCCCTTAAAGAGGAAGTAGAAAAGCTTGAAGCGAACGGATTCATTCGAGATGCGCTATATCCTGAATGGGTGTCGAATCTCGTACTCATCCGAAAGCCGAATGGAAAGTGGAGAACATGTGTCGATTATTCCGATCTGAATAAAGCATGTCCCAAAGACAGTTTCCCACTTCCCAGAATTGATCAGCTAGTAGATTCGACGGCTGGACATGAACTCTTATCCTTCATGGATGCATATTCAGGCTACAATCAGATACCAATGCATTTACCCGATCAAGAACATACCAGCTTCGTAACCAATCTGGGACTTTACTTTTACAAGGTTATGGCGTTCGGACTCAAGAACGCCGGGGCTACTTACCAACGATTGGTCAATCGGATATTTGCTAATCAAATCAGGAAAACAATGGAAGTATATGTGGACGACATGCTTGTGAAGTCACGACTCTCCACCGACCATGTAAAAGACCTGGAAACTATGTTCAACATACTTCGAGAGTACAAGATGAAGCTCAACCCCCTGAAATGTCACTTCGGAGTTGCATCCGGAAAGTTCCTTGGGTTCATCGTTAACGCCCGGGGAATCGAAGCTAATCCTGAAAAGATTTGGGCAATCAGAAATCTTGAAACTCCCAAGACTATAAAGCAAGCCCAAAGTCTCAATGGAAAGATAGCAGCATTGAGCAGGTTCATTTCAAAGTAAACTGACAAATGCATTCCCTTCTTTGATCTGATTCAAAAAGGGAAACGAAACTTTGAATGGACCACAGAATGCGAGGACGCTTTCCAAGCACTAGTCCAACATCTGTCTACACCACCGATACTGTCAAAGCCTATTGATCATGAGAAGTTGTATGCGTACTTGGCGATATCAGAAAACGCTATCAGCACTGCCTTGGTTCGAGAAGAAGACGAGGTACAGAAGCCAGTGTACTACGTCAGCAAACGATTAACTGGGGCCGAAAGGAACTATCCAAAGTTGGAGAAGTTGGCTTACTACCTTGTAATCGCATCAAGAAAACTACGACCGTATTTTCAAGCACATCCCGTCGTCGTCTACACCGACCAGTCATTACGACAGGTCCTTTCGCGGCCTGAGACATCGGGTAGGCTACTTAAGTGGAACATCGAACTGAGTCAGTTTGATATTACTTACAATCCAAGACGAGCCATACAAGGACAAGTCCTCGCTGATTTCATAGCTAAGGTCACCGTTCCAGAGGACTTGCCCGAAACTAGTAAATCTCTTGAATATGTCTGGAAGCTGTATACCGATGGTGCATCAAACGACCAGTGTTCGGGCGCTGGGGTGGTGCTCGAAACCCCCGAAGGTCGATCTATATGCTACGCTTTGAAGTTTGACTTTTGTGCAACCAATAATGAAGCTGAATACGAAGCCCTCTTAGCTGGCTTGAAACTCGCCAGAGATCTGAAAATTATCGCTGTGGAAATTTATTGTGATTCACAATTGGTTGTGTGTCAAGTACGGGGAGAGTATCAGGCAAGAGATCGAAGGTTGGCTGCTTACTTAGCTCGAGTTCAAGAAATACTGAATCAGTTCGATTACTACGCCATCTATTGTATACCTCGGGAGCGCAACCAAAAGGCTGATTCATTGGCAAAGCTAACCAGCACATGTGAAGCTCAACAAATGGGACTCGTTTCCGTAGAAACGCTATCTTCCCCAAGTATCGACCGGACAGAAATAAATCGAGTATGCGAAACCGTTCCCGAAAAGGATTCATGGATGACACCACTCAGAAATTACATTGAGCACGGAACCCTACCAGAGCGTAGGAGTGAAAAGAGACAAGTCCTTCGAAAGGCCTCACGATTTACCATCTAGGATGGACTCATGTACAGAAGAGGATACTCAGTTCCCCTACTCCGATGTATCGCTCACGATGAAGTTAAACAAGTATTGCGCGATGTGCACGAAGGAGAATGTGGCGATCACACCGGAGGGCAAGCACTTGCCAAGAAAATACTTCGCTACGGATACTACTGGCCTACCGTGAATCATGATGCGTTGGACTATGCAAAGAAATGTGATAGGTGCCATAAATATGCCCGAATACCTAAAGCTCCTCCTACTGAGATAACGCAAATGATCAGCCCATGGCCGTTTGCAATGTGGGGCATCGACATCATCGGTGCTCTACCTCTGGCAAAAGGTGGTGCGAAGTACGCCATCGTCGCAGTTGATTACTTTACAAAGTGGGCTGAAGCCAAAGCTCTCGCTACCATTACAACGAAGAAAGTAATTAACTTTGTGGTTCGCAACATCATCTGCCGATTCGGTCTCCTACACACCATTATTACTGACAACGGAACCCAATTCGATAGTGCTGAATTCAAAGATTTCTGCAAAATATTTCACATCCAAAAGAAATTCTCCGCAGTTGCACACCCTCAAGCAAACGGGCAGGTCGAAGCAGTTAATAAAGTTATAAAGTCCATCCTGAAGAAACGACTGGAAAAGGTCGGGGGCAAGTGGGTCGATGAACTTCCTATGGCTCTATGGGCTTACCGAACAACCCACAAGACCGCGACCGGCCACACTCCGTTCTCTCTCTCTTACGGTTCAGAGGCTGTTATTCCAGTCGAGCTAGAAGTACCTTCTCATCGTGTGACATACTATGATCCAAAGACAAATGCTATATTACTTGCTGAATCTCTTGATCTACTGGATGAGAAGCGTGAAGAGGCTGATTTGAGGGCAGCTGCGCATCGAAGTCGAGTCGCCCGATTGTACAACACCAAGGTCCATCCGCGAACCTTCGAACTAGGCGATCTCGTCTTAAAAAGAATCTATCTGGTTCCTTCACATATGAAGCCGACATGGGAAGGACCGTATGTTATTGAACGAAGGCTCGGAGATGGCACGTTCAAGTTATCGACCGTCGACGGTCTTACCCTGCCAAGAGCTTGGAATAGCGAGAGCCTTCGCCGCTATTACACCTGATAGGCTATCATTATCCATTTAGTTTACTTTCCTTTTCTGCAATTTGTTTATGCATTTCAGAATTAGAACTTGTAATAAGGCAATTGACTTTGCCATACTTTCTTATTTCAGCAATAAAATGCAACCTCTTCGAGCCAGAGCTGTGATTTACTTGAAATACTTCATATGACCATCACTATGCATGGAGAGATAAGTCTCATCATATGGTGGGATTTATTCAAATAGAGAGTGGCTGCGATGCAACCAATCACTCCCTAAGTGAAACCCGAGCTCGGGGGCAAGCCATCACATCAAAGTCAAAAAAGGGATTGATACACGACAATCCTTCATCAACTCCGAACTCCCAGAGCGCGAGTCGGAGTATAAACATCCAACTCCGTATTCCCAGAGTGCAAAGCGGAGTATAAACATTCAACTCCATATACCCAGAGTGCGAAGCGGAGTATAAACATTCAACTCCGTATACTTAGAGTGCGAAGCGGAGTATAAACATTTAACTCCGTATACCCAGAGTGCGAAGCGGAGTATAAACATTCAACTCCGAACTCCTAGAGCGCGAGTCGGAGTATAAACATTCAACTCCGAACTCCCAGAGCGCGAGTCGGAGTATAAACATTCAACTCCGAACTCCCAGAGCGCGAGTCGGAGTATAAGCATCCAACTCCGTATTCCCAGAGTGCGAAGCGGAGTATAAACATTCAACTCCGAACTCCCAGATCGCGAGTCAGAGTATAAACATTCAACTCCGTATACCCAGAGTGCGAAGCGGAGTATAAACATTCAACTCCGTATACCCAAAGTGCGAAGCGGAGTATAAACATTCAACTCCGAACTCCCAGAGCGCGAGTCGGAGTATAAACATTCAACTCTGTATTCCCAGAGTGCGAAGCGGAGTATAAACATTTAACTCCGTATACCCAGAGTGCGAAGCGGAGTATAAACATTCAACTCCGAACTCCCAGAGCGCGAGTCGGAGTATAAACGTCCAACTCCGTATTCCCAGAGCACGAAGTGGAGTATAAACATCGACTCCGAACTCCCGGAGCACGAGCCGGAGTATGAACATCAACTCCGAACTCCCGAAGCGTGAGTCGGAGTATAAGCATCGACTCCGGATTCCCAGAGTGCGAAGTGGAGCGTAAACACCAACTTTAAGTTCCCGAGACATGAATCGAAGAATGATTATCAACTCCAAACTCTCGGAACGCGAGTCGGAGTACAAATGCCAACTCCAAGTCTCCAGATAGAGAACATATGATTAAAACTCAAGCCGGCGTGACAAACTGCCAGTAAACGAATGAGGATCCCCGGAGCGCGGATATGATCATCGACAATCAGACAAGCGTGAATAAACCGCTCAATCCCCATTTGTCTCGAGCATCCATTCAGCGGTACTAGACTCCGTATACTATAAGAAAAGGACAATCGTTGACTTATGTTATACAACATACCGCCAAGACTAGAGGGCACGGCTTAAGCATCGACCATCGACTAAAGCAATGCAACGTCAAAATTCGACTCGTTTCCCGGTCGCAAACCATGTCCACAATACCCGAACTTGGCGAACAGAAACAAACTTCATTCAGAAACTGAAACTTCACAAGTGTATTTCAAACACTGAAACACTTAGACAAATACACAATGACAAAAAAAAAGAAGTAAAAAAAAAGCTTCATTTCTATTGATTATAGAAGAAGTTCGTGTACAAGTTTCCAAAAAATTCCTACTAGCAGGGGCCCCGCATCTATACACGGCTAACAAAATGCAAATCAAAATACACCGGAAGAGCATGCCTAATCTTTCTTTTTCCTTGGCTTCCTCCTCGGTGGGGACCCGCTGGAGCCCTCGCCAATCTTCCTCTTCGAGCCTTTGCTTTTCGGCGGTTGGTCTTCAGGCGAAGGCATTATGTCGACTTCTTCCTCCGAATTTGTGTGAATAAGAATGCTCCCTACGGGCGGAGTCGGAGGAATAGGGTCAAATGTGGATGATGTCATGGCCACGCTAGTGTCTGAAAATGTACCGCCAGGCGATATCGTTCAAAGCGGAGCTGAACCAAGTGCCGCTGTCCCACCTCCAACACTGCCACCAAGCACTGCAGCGTCCATTTCAGCGGCAATTTGTGCCAAGATTTCCTCTTTAGTACCCGAACGAGCCTCGCTGGGAGCGTCAGTGGTCGGCATCGAAGAACTTGTGGCAGGAACTCCTCCGCCCATGACTAATTATAAGTCAGCTAAAGGATCGCCATGACGACGAAAGAGTTCCTCCATTAACTGCTCATCAAACACAATCGCACTCCCCTGCATGTCGTCAAGCTGGGCGGTTGTAGTCGTGGTGATTGCTTCAGTAACGATAGCCTCCTGTGTCTGATGTAATTCTTGGGTAGCAGGAGGCCCGACATGTGCAACGTCGATCACTGGACAAAGAATAAAAGAATTGTTAGAACTTAAACTCGATCGAAGACTTCGACTCATGAAAGACATGTGGAATGTTCGGAGTACCTTCCTCAGTTTGGCTTGTGAGCAACGGGGTGGCTTAAGTCGCTTGCGCTGTAGTCGGAGACATCTGCGGCTGATCCGGGTTATAGGCAGGAACAGCTTGAGGATCAACTGCAGGCAAAGATTTAGGCTGGGTTGACATCGGAAGATCAAGACTTGCATCATGATGTCCAACCCCAGAGCCTTCTCCTACTTCCAGGCGCTGGGTGCCAAGCCTCTCCTTCTCATAAGAGATCATTGAATCATGGAGAATCTTCTTTTCATCATCAGTTAACAAACGATTCTCAAGCTCGAATTCATCCACAGACTCACCCTGGCGCGCCTCTTTCCCTTCCTCAACCAGTCGGCCCCAAGCACTGTGGAGATGCGTCGAATAATCATCGAGCCAGGCCATACCCTTGTGCCTCAGCACGTTAGCGTTATAGACAACGAGGAGGTCTTCAATGTCGGCCTCTAGCCTGGACTCGGCCAACTTCACCCTCTCCTCGACCTCAGTCTCCACCTTTTGGACTTTAGCCACCGCTGCATCCCGTTCACCCCTAAGTAGAACAGCCTGTTCGCACGCCTCCTGGGCTGCGTTGTTCGCGTCGTCTTTTTCCTTGGCCATATCGGCGAATTTGGCCTTAAGTTCGTTCAGTTCCTTGACTTCCGCATCCCGCTCGGCGGTAACCGTAGTATTCCGGTGGCCCATCTCCTCCACCAAGGCGACATGCGTCTGCCTCAACCTCGCCATGGCCACATTTGCTTCATCAGCCTTCATAATAGCCTCGATCTCAGATTTCCGAGAAGACTCGGACTCAGCAGAGAGTACCTGAATAATCCGATCCCTTTTTGCGAGCTCGGTCTCAATCTTCTCGATCACTTTAGCCCGCTCGAAGGCCACTTTGGAAGCTTTTTCAGCAGCTTTTGCCCACTCCCGGTATTGGGTGTAGATGTCATGGACATAATCATGCATCGTGCCTTCTACCCCTGATGGAATTCTCTTCAAGTGGGGAGGGAAGACGTAACCGTCGAAGCAGATATTTGGAAAATCCTTCTTCATTTGAGCCTACTTAAGGGCCCCTTCTCCAGTGTGATCAGCGGGGACCTGCTCTGTAACCATGGAAGATGTAGTCTCGACTCTCTGAAGATGAGTCTCAGATCCGAAAGTGTGAGAAGACGGCCTGTGACGAGGAGGGTCTGGTGGATTTGAAGTTTGAACAGGAGGAGGAGATGGAAGTCTAGGAGGAGGAGAGCGCGACCTAGACCGATGTCTATACTCCCTATCCCTATCACGCCCGTACCTATCCTGGTGGGAGTACTCGCAGTCGCGATCTCTATCCGAGTCCCTCCGGCGGGAGTCATAATAAGAAGAAGATTTTCGGGTCGAACGGAGACTGCCGAGCATTGATCCTCTTCCAGACATTGCACCTGAAAATGATAAACGAAGAAAGAGTTAGTAACTTCCTAAGTTGGACGAAGTACAGTTGTGAATCATGTAGTGTAGTGAAGTGTATGCATGTGCAATCCCTCTACCAACCGGAAATGTTGGCTGCACTCGTAGCAAGCGACCCGCTCGGTTCAAAAGCACTATCAAGCCCCTCCGTCCCGGCGTCGTGTGGAGACGACACAAAATCCAGGATCAGAATATCAGCAAGCCCTGCAAAAGGACTCTCCGCTTGCGAAGGAGGAGCCTCTGAAATTCTAATCCCCTAGAAAGGTAAAGACACGACCACGGATTTAAATCTCTTAGATTTAGGGCGTTTGTGAGCAGCGGCTGTTATCCCACTTTTTGGCAAAGCTGAGATACCCAAAAAATTAACTGAAATCAATATTAACCGACCATGAATATTAAATATGCATTGCAGGATGATCATGGGTATCGATGAATTTTGTCCGAGCTCGAATTGGGCTGTAATTGACAAGACATGACTTGCCAAGCCGTGAGAGCCAGCGTTTCAGATTTCAGGTTAATCGGAGTTCGTATGAATGAGATATGATCGATTCAAGTTAGGTACAAGGTGGTGTTCGGATCCATCAGAAAACCAAGGTGACGACCTGTTCGAATCGATCAGATTCGTATCCATCAGAGAGGCATCGTCAAGTTCGAATCCATTGGAGCTTGGCAACTTCGAATCGATCATCTTCGAATCGATCAGGTACGGGTCAGACCGCGGTCATGGAGTTCGAATCCATCCGTTCGTATCCCTCACCACACCTTGGTTCGTACCCATAGGCTTCGTATCGATCAGAATGGTCCAGGCCTTCGTATCCATGAACTTCGTATCGATCGACTGATGATTAGTTCGAATCGATTACCGAGCCTTGGTTCGTATCCATGTGATTCGTGGTTATTCGAATCGATAGCGCCTAAGTCCTTCTTCGTATCCATGCGAACGAGGACCACATCGAATCGATAACTGTTAAGACAGAAGCACGTGGATGCGAATAAAGAGTTGGTATGGGCGAAGTTTCGGCGCTATATGCGAATGACTCGTTCGACGCGGCAAAAAAGGTGGAGAGATCCAAGAGTTCCGCACCACGTCACTGCGCGTTCACGTGCCCAGGTCGACTCGGAGCGATGGATACGAATCCATGGATTCGAACAGAGCAGCACACACGAAAATACGATCTTGTATCGATCATATCTCACAAATCCCTGATCCAAATGCAACGAAATTTTCAGAGTAGCTTCCATGCAAGGTAAAGAGCAATCCTGCCAAGTTTCAGCTCGATTGGAGCATTTCCTGATCGATACGAAATTGATTCGAATCGATCACAGATTGAGTTGAAACTTGGTGGGACCGGTCGCGTGGGCCCCCTCACGTGCCAGAAAAAGTCTCCTGAAGTTTGGGCGAGATCTGAGCCTCCTACGCCTATAAATAGAGCCCCAGAATCAACAGAAAAGGGGATCTTTTTCGCCATTCAACGTCCAGACTCTGCCGGATTCAACTCTACTTCTTTCCATTGCTGTTATCTTCAGATTCATTCATTGTATTTGCTGTAATCATCTGTAATCAGCGAAAAACATCAATAAAAGATAAAAATCCTTGAAGTGGACGTAGGCCGGAGATAGCCGAACCACTATAAATTGCGTGTCACTGTTCATTATTTCTGGATTGTTGTTTGTGCTTGCTTAGATCTGATATTTGTGTTTGAATATTGCTGATTTGTATTCATACACTGGTGCTTTCACAACACTTGGGGTTTGTGACCATTTTTGGTGCAAACACTTTGGTGCTTTCATTGAGAGGGAACCAGCACCCGCTACACCAGATTCGAAGTTCAGATTTGAAGACTCGAAGATTTGAAGACAATGACTCGACAAACAAGTAGAAGACAAAGAGCTGAGAGAAGCCATCAAGGAGGAAGTCAAGAGGCATCCTCTGGTGCTGGAGAAGAGCCGGCTTCGATCTACATCACTAGAGACGAAATGGAGACCATGACCAATCTGATGCACGAAAGAATGATGAAAAGTCAACAAGAGATGCTGCAGAATTTCTTTGAACAGATGAGAGCTGCAGGGACGCAGAGCCTAGGACCAGCTACAGCGGCTATGAATGTGGAACAGGGAGCTAGGACTGCGGAACTTGATGAGGGACAGAATGCAGATCCAGTGGACAATCGACAAGGACTCGGGGGCAGACCCACGGGATCCGATACTGGAAGGCCGACAGACGGAGCTCAACAAGCTAGGGCCAATGCTGAAGCTAACGGGCCACACGAAGAGTACATACCAGAATACCCTTCAAGACCAAGAGGGCAACCCCAAGATGGAGATGAAAAGATGGCTGGATTAGTGCGACGACTCATGAGAGGAGGATTGTCTATCGGAGGATTGGAGGAAGTCAGTCGGAGTCCGTTCACTCCAAATATCAGAAATGCAAGGAACCCTCCAAAGTTCAAACTACCGACGCTGAACCCGTATGACGGAAAGTCAGACCCGACCATGCACGTTACCAGATACATCAGGCATATGGAAGTGCTGGGGGCATCCGAGGAAGTAATGGCACGATGCTTCCCTTTATTTCTATCAGATTTGGCTGCGCTTTGGTTCAGACAACTAGAGACTGGATCAATCAGGACATGGGGTGAGCTAGTGGAATGCTTCATGAGACAGTTTAGGGTCCATGTGACGCGACCCAAGAGTGTGATGACTTTAGCCTCGATAAAGCAAAGGACCGGAGAGTCCATAAAAGATTTTCTATTGCGATTCAATGCAACGGTGGCTTCTGTAGATCGCCCGGATCCATCAATGATTTTGATGGCGGCAGTAGCAGGAATTGCAGAAGGCACCGAGTTCAAAGATTCTCTGACCAGAGATCCACCGCAAGATCTAGGAGAGTTCTATCATGAAGCTGAAAAATTCATTCGACTAGAGGAATCACGAGCCGAGAGGCAGGAAATAAACACTACACGAAGCGAAGGAACCGCAGGAGGACAATCTGGAGTAGACAAAGGCAAGAGAAAGCAGGACGATGCACAGGACGGTCCTGATAAACGGAAGAAATTCCGGGAACCCAGATTCAGGCAATTCACAGATTTGACGGCAAGCCTGGAAAGGATTTACACTGAAACTCGGGGGCAGCTCCCCTATCGAAAACCACCCAGGAGAGATCCCACGGAGCGGGAACGCAGGACTGGAAAATACTGCCTATTCCATGAGCTGGATGGACACACTACCGATGAATGCCGCCACCTAAGGGATGAGGTGGAAGAACATGCCAGGAGTGGTAAACTGCCACAATATGTCAGAGAACGGGCAGCAGCGGTAGGGCCTGAACAACTACCGCCTCCACCTAACAGGAGCGATCCTGGATCGGGATCACGGCTCATCATCAACTGATTAAGATGGCAAGGGCCAAGTTCGAGATCTGGACTTCGGCCAAATAATTTCATTAGATTTGCTTTCAAAATAAAACGGCTATTCCACTCACTCATGTACGGGAACCAGAGAGACCCCTAGGCATGCTCTGAGATGGTATAGACCGTTCAGCCCGGAGAGGCGTTGTTTACTTTTTCCCTGATGTTTGAGATTGAACATCTAGGGTCTGAATTTAATAAATAAACTTGAATTTCCTGAACAAGCCTTTGACCGGAGAGTTAAAGGACGAATATTACGTACTAATACAAAATTATGATCGCTTTATGACCCTACCCGGAGAGACGGAGTCCGGAGTGCAAGAAGTGAGTTGCTTCGCCGGAGAGCGACAGGATCGACTCACTTAAGCGCTGTTTCCCCTTCACCGAAGTGTGACAGGATGGGATCCAGCAAGAGCCCGGAGAGGCTATGATCGGCCGACGATTTAGGCCAAAATATCGCTTAATGTTCAGATACACTGAACCGGAGTGCAAGAAGTGGATCGCTTCGCCGGAGAGCGACAGGATCGACCCACTTAACGTTGTTTCCCCTTCACCGGAAAGTGACAGGATGGGATCCAGCAGGAGCCCGGAGAGGCTATGATCGGCCCGGAACGGCCAAGACATCGCGTCACGCCCTAACTGGGGCCAGAGTGCAAGGGATAGAAAGCAACGCCGGAGTGCAATAGGATCTTTCTATTCGACCGCTAAGTCTGGAATGGGCTTCGCAAGGGTCCGGAGCGATCGACAACAGTCCGGAGAGACTGTAGAATTTCATTCTTAGCTTCCACTGGCAGAAATTGATAATGCTTCGGCTCCGAACAGCCATGAACTCGGTTGAAAATATCATAAGATTCGAATGAAACCCGAACTTACTACATTCGAATTGAGACTAATCAAAACACACCTTTTACCAAAAGGCATGTTTTGGGGGGCAAAGTGTTATCCCACTTTTTGGCAAAGCTGAGATACCCAAAAAATTAACTGAAATCAATATTAACCGACCATGAATATTAAATATGCATTGCAGGATGATCATGGGTATCGATGAATTTTGTCCGAGCTCGAATTGGGCTGTAATTGACAAGACATGACTTGCCAAGCCGTGAGAGCCAGCGTTTCAGATTTCAGGTTAATCGGAGTTCGTATGAATGAGATATGATCGATTCAAGTTAGGTACAAGGTGGTGTTCGGATCCATCAGAAAACCAAGGTGACGACCTGTTCGAATCGATCAGATTCGTATCCATCAGAGAGGCATCGTCAAGTTCGAATCCATTGGAGCTTGGCAACTTCGAATCGATCATCTTCGAATCGATCAGGTACGGGTCAGACCGCGGTCATGGAGTTCGAATCCATCCGTTCGTATCCCTCACCACACCTTGGTTCGTACCCATAGGCTTCGTATCGATCAGAATGGTCCAGGCCTTCGTATCCATGAACTTCGTATCGATCGACTGATGATTAGTTCGAATCGATTACCGAGCCTTGGTTCGTATCCATGTGATTCGTGGTTATTCGAATCGATAGCGCCTAAGTCCTTCTTCGTATCCATGCGAACGAGGACCACATCGAATCGATAACTGTTAAGACAGAAGCACGTGGATGCGAATAAAGAGTTGGTATGGGCGAAGTTTCGGCGCTATATGCGAATGACTCGTTCGACGCGGCAAAAAAGGTGGAGAGATCCAAGAGTTCCGCACCACGTCACTGCGCGTTCACGTGCCCAGGTCGACTCGGAGCGATGGATACGAATCCATGGATTCGAACAGAGCAGCACACACGAAAATACGATCTTGTATCGATCATATCTCACAAATCCCTGATCCAAATGCAACGAAATTTTCAGAGTAGCTTCCATGCAAGGTAAAGAGCAATCCTGCCAAGTTTCAGCTCGATTGGAGCATTTCCTGATCGATACGAAATTGATTCGAATCGATCACAGATTGAGTTGAAACTTGGTGGGACCGGTCGCGTGGGCCCCCTCACGTGCCAGAAAAAGTCTCCTGAAGTTTGGGCGAGATCTGAGCCTCCTACGCCTATAAATAGAGCCCCAGAATCAACAGAAAAGGGGATCTTTTTCGCCATTCAACGTCCAGACTCTGCCGGATTCAACTCTACTTCTTTCCATTGCTGTTATCTTCAGATTCATTCATTGTATTTGCTGTAATCATCTGTAATCAGCGAAAAACATCAATAAAAGATAAAAATCCTTGAAGTGGACGTAGGCCGGAGATAGCCGAACCACTATAAATTGCGTGTCACTGTTCATTATTTCTGGATTGTTGTTTGTGCTTGCTTAGATCTGATATTTGTGTTTGAATATTGCTGATTTGTATTCATACACTGGTGCTTTCACAACACTTGGGGTTTGTGACCATTTTTGGTGCAAACAGCGGCCTTGCCTTTTCTTCTTCCACCCGAGTCCAGGACATCGGCAGAAGGCCCAGCTGGGAGCTCGGTATCGGTGGGCGTTCTTTCTGGATCAACTTCTTCGGTGATCACGACTGCGGGCGCTTTGCGCTTCACGCGTTCCTTCAGAGCCACTCTAAGTATCACTTCCAGATGTATGCTCTGTATCCGTTCTATCAGCCCGACAGCCCTCAAATTCCTGTTGGTCAGGACTAAGTCTATATGCCTCTCTTCGCCCGGAAACGCTTGAAGAATCCAAACAAGCTCTCTAAAGTATGCGCCATCGGGGCGAGAGATTTCAGTTGTAAGAAAGGAAAAGTGTGTCAGTTTTGAAGTCAGTTACTAGTGTCTCCCAGATTCAAGAGAGAAATGACAACACTTACGTCTAACCAACCACCGACCAGCAAACCCAGGGGGGCACCGAACATAGAACCATTCGGTTTTATAATAACTTAACCTTCCCCAGGAGCCCTGTACAATGTGGCAGCTCCTGACCGCTTCCAAGAAGGTGAAAGAAGGGCTATCTCCACAGCTCTTGACATTGAATAGATATCGGATCTCGATCGGCTTCGGCGGTCGAAAGAGGATCTCCATAAAGAGAACAAAGATGCTGTTTAATAAGGCATACCCGTTGGGGTGTAGCTGAGATGGAGCTATGCCAAGAAACGATAACATCTCCCTTATATATTCATTGAAGGGAGGAAGTGTCCCCGCTGTACAAGCGTGGCGGTTGAAAGCAGTAATCCCCTCCGGGGGATTATGTGGCCTGTCAGCTGGCCCAGGAAGTAGCACGTCATCAAGCGACAAACCATTCCTTAAGCAAATCCGTCCTAACATATCTTCGGAGATACCCGACAGCACGGAATCTGTTGGATTGAGAATAAACCGAGCACCCGGACGCTCATCCGGAGCTGGCTCTATGACTTCGGCTTCGATAACCGGTATCTCTATAGTTGAAGGAATAGAACTTGGGAATTCCGGCTGCTGAGAACTTGAAGGATCCATAACTAGCTAGCTTATAAAAAAATCATTGTTAAACTGACAAATAACACTCGTGCATCCCCCAATGTAAAGTGTGTGAGCGTGTCGTGCAATGCAGTACTGTATATTATTTGGAAAGATTAACCAGATTGAGGAAAACGTGTAAACGACAAGGCTTCGGAATTTAGTCGGAAGGACCGTCATTGCTGACCATCACAACCATGCCATCCAGTTATTAGCTATCAGACCAAGTTAAAATGTGTTATTATTTTAAGTTCCAGTTTCATCGACGAACTTCAATAGGTAATCAGGTGGGCGGTGAAACAATTAAGTCCAGTTAAGCAACTTTGAAGCTCGTCGGAGCTAAGTGGTCAAAGGCACTAGAATTTTCGGTATGGTCAAAGTTAAACCAATGGTCAAACGTCAAAAGTTCGAGTTCAAGGCAATTATTCAAGTTCAAATTCGAATCATTCACTAAGGCTTGAGTTCGAATCGATCGTTCGGGAGTGTGCAGTTCGACTCGCTCCAAGACCATATCCTTCGACTCGGTCTGAAGCCACCTGCTTCGACTCGCTTCGAAGCCTCTACTTCGACTCGATCCCAAACCGCGCGCTTTGACTCGATCCAAAGCTAGTTCGACTCAATCTCCAGGCACTCCGCTTCGAACCGTTCCTAGGCCTCTATTTCGACTCGATCAAAAGATATACTTTTCGACTCGATTCGAGGCCATCATTTTGAGTCCATCAGGCACAACCCCTTCGTATCGATCCATGAATTCAGAGCGCTCGATTCAAAGCGAAGCTCCACCATCGATCGATACGAAGACCTTCGCCTCATCATCTCGAAATCCATACTCCATCGACACGAAGCAGAGGCCAGAGAGCGTTCAATCGGCCATGACTTTGATTGATTTGATAAGAAAACCTGAGCTTCATCGTTTACGCGTGGATTCGTTTATTGATTACCTAGATCTGAAAGTTAAGTTCAAATGGTTGAAGGTAGGAATCGATTCGAAGCAAAAAGTTTTTTTTTGTCTTGAAATGCTCTGGAACGATACGAAGGCAAGGCAGAAAAAGATGAAAGGTAAAAAGTGAAAAAATGGCTAAGTACGAAGTATTTATATGGACTCGAAAGCAAGGGGAACAAACGATTCGAATTCCAGTGGAGTCTAACACGTGCTTCGACTCCCTCTTCAGTGCATGGATGCGGAGCTCCCTTTCGTATCGTTTTCCCTCGACTCCCTCTCCGGTGCGGAAAAACAAGCAGTTCGAATCCATCATGGAAGCGCATTTCGACTCGCTCCATTTCGACTCGCTCAGTTTACGGCCATCAAGGAAGCCCATTCGACTCGCTCGACCAGTGCTTGCTTCGACTCGCTCGACCAGTGCTTTGCCTCGACTCGCTCGACCAAATGCTTACTTTGACTCGCTCAATATGGGCACACTTCGACTCGCTCAGTTCACGTCCACCTTCGAGTCGAACAAGCGCTTCGTATCCATCGATTTCCAACTCCATCAACTCGACATACTTACTTCGCATCCATGAATCTAATGGAAATTATCTTCGATGTTTCAATCCTCCCCATCGATTCAAGAGAGGACCGTTACGAAGAAACATTCAAAAGTAAT
This sequence comes from Allium fistulosum, assembly GCA_030737815.1. Classification (NCBI taxonomy): domain Eukaryota; kingdom Viridiplantae; phylum Streptophyta; class Magnoliopsida; order Asparagales; family Amaryllidaceae; genus Allium; species Allium fistulosum. The sequence continues at coordinate 682,323,340 of CM060907.1, forward strand.
CGTCAAGCGTTGTTGCAACGAATTTCACATCGGTTCAGGAGAGGATCAATACGGAATTCAAAAACAATAAATTGACAACGACTCGAGAACGTACAGGCATTAACGAGAGTCAGGTTAACATATATGCATGAATGTCAAACTAGTATTAAATATTCCGGATTTTCAGGAATCAGAAACACACCCAATAACGATTACAACAACGAATGGAAAACCGCTGGCATACATCAATCAGTTGCAAGGATACATGGTACAGCAGTCGGCAGTCAACAGTTTACATTATCAAGAAGAACGGTCAAAGGTCACCGCTTCCATCGAAAAGACAATAACTATTCAGAGTAGGGATAGCAGTATTTCAAAGCACGTCATGTTCCCACAAGACGTACTTTGGGGGGAAAATGTTATCATGCCTTTTGGCAAGGCCGTAACACCAAGGAATTGACTAATAACCAATGACGGCACATCCTAGAGATCAGTTATACACTGGCTCACTACGGATATCAATGAATTTTGTCCGAGCTCGGATCGAGCCAAAATTGGTAGGATATGACAAGTTAAGCCATGAGAGCTAACTTTCCAAATATCAAGTCAATCCGAGTCCGTATGCTCAAGTTATGAAGGATACAAAATTGGACGAAAAACAATCACCGTTCGACTCGCTCCATATCCCTCAGATGTCAACTTCAACTCATTCCTATTCGACTTGCTTCACAGCCATCTGAAGTACCTGCTTCGACTCGCTTCGCTCAGAGGCCTTCTTCGACTCGCTCCCCTCGAACCACTGAGCGACTCCATCAACATCGACTCCACTGCTCAAACCTCCCAGAACTACTCTCTTCGACTCGCTCCAGTTTGGAACCATCTAAAGTGCACGCTTCGACTCGATCAATCATGGCTCACTTCGACTTGCTTAATCAATGCGCGTTTTGACTCTCTCAAAACAGCGTCAAAGGCAGAGCGATCCAGAAAGCGCCACGTCACCGAGTCGAAGCAGAAGCGAGTCGAAACAGAAGCGAGTCGAAGGAAATAGCCTACCGAAAACTCCATTTCGTATCGATCATATCTCCCAATATACAAGTCCAAATGCTATGAAATTTTCACAGCATACTACGTGCATGCTAGAGAATGTCCACGTCAAATTTCGACTCCATTGGATGAGATCTTAATTGAGTCGAAATCTGTTCATATCGATCACGGATCGGACTGAAACTTCACGGGCTTGGGCGTACGGGCCTGGTCACATGCCAGAGAGGGTCTCCCGAGATCTCTGCGAAATATCAGCCTCTTACACCTATAAATAGACCCCCAAAGCCAACAGAAAAGGGGTTCTTCTTCCTCTTTGAGATCTCCAACGCCCGGACTCCTCCAGATCCAGATCTGAACTCAATTGCTGCTACTACCAATAAGATTCACTGCTGCAAATCATAATTTCTTGTTGTAAATCATTGAATTCATTTGTAAACACAAAAGAAAGATCAATAAAGCAAACTACTTCATAGTGGACGTAGGCTATACGCCGAACCACTCTAAATTCGTGTGTCTCCTTGCACTTTAATTATTCTCATTTCTGAAATTTGGAGTTTTTGTTAGATAATTCCTCTTTTTCCATTTACTTTCTTCACTTTATCTCTTCAAAGACTTCCGAAGAGTGTTGTGCCCAATTTTGGTACAAACAGCTAAGGATGCTGCAGTTATCCATAGTTATTAATCCTCAGCGACCAAATACGGTAATGTTAGATACATTATATTACAGAAACACATGGATATGGAAAAGTTTTAAAATCCTTAAACAAATTTCTCATTCCATTTCAAATTCACTACATAATCCTAAATTCGAGAACCATGTTTAGAGAAAATATAATTATTACAACATACGTCAATAGCGACATATGAAGATGTCCCTTGCATGATCAGAGTATGTATATATATAGGCAATTAAACAACTTTACCTTTACATTAAAACACAACGGAATCAAAAAGAAAAGAACTCCTTATTAGCTAACTTGCCTCCTGCAAGTCTTCGGAAGCTTATTCGTCTAAGGAGAACTTGAAAATCCTCAACTCTCAAACTACTCAAAATCAATTGAGCGCCCGAGAGTTTAAGGGGAAAACATAAACTTTGAGTCAGACATAAAGCCTAGTATGAATAATAACCGACCATCTCGAACCATTTAGATATCTAGTGAGACCATGTCGCTTAGCAGAATAGGTTTCCCCTCACTAGTATCTTATCCAAAAATTTATAATAACCATATACTGTGCTCCTGCATCCACAATGGTTAAAATATAGCGATTTAAAATATTATGATGATATGCAAACATGAAAATTATTCTGGATTTCCCATCCCCATTCATTTGACTATCTGTCTCAGTTATAGTTTCTAGGGTCACTATTAGCTTATTAGTTTTCTAGGCTGACTAATAACCTATTTAAAGATTATGAACTATCTGTCCGATCTTATAATTTTCATTGGATCACTAAGAACCTATTGGCCCCTGCCAATAACTTCATTCAATTATATCATGGGTTCTCCCTGAACCTATTAGTATCTCCAATAACTCTCTTTATGTCATAGTTTTCATGGGTTGACTATGAACCTATTGACTACTGTCAATAACTTAATCCGGGCAGATTTTTCATGGATTCACTACAAACGTGTTTGCCCCTAGCGATAACTTTCTTTAAACATAGTTTCATGGATTTACCATGAACCTGTCTAAACTGACAACTTCTTGATTAGTCTTTGGGCATCCTATATTCTAGTCTACCTGACCTCCTGGATGCAACTCTATTCAGTCAGGAGTTTATTTAATTTATATTAACTACTGGGTCAACCTACCTAGTTATTCTGCCCTTACTCCCCAAAATACAGTTATGGGTCCATTACATAGTGAATATATTTATAGAAGAAGCATATACAAAAACACTACCAACATTTATGGTTGAATATCCTTGAAATCATTTCCACCTGAAAATTTGGTCAATACCTTTAACCTATTATTTTTATTGAGGCAAGCTTCTTTAAAAACTACAATCTAAAAGCCATTTTAAAGCTCTTTTATAGTGCCTTGGGTTTTTCCTTTAAAAATGAGATTGGGTTCTTTGTTTTGAAAACTAACGCTTTTGAAACCTTAAACCTTTACTTTTGAAACCATTGGAAAACCTCTTTCGAAAGCATTCAAATCTTCTTTTCAGTACACTAAGCATGTGCCTTTCGAAACACTTTAAAACACCTCTTTCAAAAGTATTAAAGTAACTCATAGAAGCATAGCATAGAAACCATTGTGCTTATCCTTAAAATAATTTTTAGGTCAAAGTGAGTATAAAATGAAAGTACCCCTTTCGAAACCATTAACCTTCACATAAAAGAGTTTGGGGAAAACTGATGGCTTCGAAACCATCCTTTCGAAAACATTAGCCTTTTAAGTTAACAATTGGAAGGATAGCTTCGAAACACCTTTCGAAGCCATTGCCTTCGAAACCTTTAGTATAAATGGCTACTGGAGCCCTTTCGAAAACATTCGAAAGTGGCTTATTACATTTATAAAACAAAAGCTACCTTTCAAACTCATTGATAAATTCAATTCATTCGAAAGGTATAAAGGCGGCAGCATAGTTTCGACTGGGTTCAAACTACCCTTTCGAAAGCATTGATTTAAAAACAAAGCACTCATTCGAAAGCTGCCCTTTAAACTAAATAAAGCGGCAACTTCTTTGAAAGCTATATTAAACCCCTTTGAAAGCATTCTTTTAAAAACAAGGCAAGTGGCATTTCTTTGGATAGTAAAACAAAGGCCTCAACACTTCAAAAGCTTGGTTTTGACTCCATACTTGTAGCCATACTCCAATCCACTATGTACCAATGCATTGATACCTTGTGTATTGGTTTTGACTTGGTTGGTGCAGAAGTATAGGGTCGAAAAGTAGCTATTGGAAGTGGCGAAACAATAAACTTATGCAAAACTATTTTCAATGCCTTTTAAGTAATACTTTTCAATGCCTACTTGTAAAAATATGATTGGTTGCCATAAACTTTACCAAAATCTTTTCTAAAAGACTGCCGAATTTATTCAGAAATTAATTAAAGATAATTAACAAAGAAGCTTTTCCCTTTAACAAAACAATTGACACTTTTAAGTCCTCTATCTTAAATAAATTAATTTACCTAGTAAATTACCTAGAAAAAATCCCCAAAAATCATCAATATTCACTTTTATTATGTTATCCAACACATATAAATTTCGGACCCAAATTCCTTTATATAATTACCGAAATTAATTCCTAAACCCAATTATTCATACTTCCTTAAAAAATTCATAATAAATTATCCATAACTTGGATAATTATGAAAAATTAAATCCATCTCCAAAATAATTTTTACATAACATATCATATCCTCAAGGCATTCGAAACCTAATATAAACGATATTAGCCTTAAAACCAAATAAAACATTTATCAAACAAACTTGTTTGAATATAACATATCATGTAATCCAAGCATATCATCATCAAAAATCATCATAATGGATTTAAACTTAAACCCGACATCTAATGCTCTATAAAACTAAAAATGCGATGGTTTTGATTATTATTCACCTTGATTTGGATAAGGACTTGAGATTTGATCATGTTTAATACTCCTTGCTTGATTCCTTAGCTTTTAATTGAATTTCCTCTTCTTTTTCCCTAGGTAATGGCCAGCTTGCTCTTTGGTTTACATTTTAGAATTTTTAATTATGAACATGTAGAGTGGAAATGGGAACAAGGGTTTGTGGTTATAGCATTTTATTACCCATAATGCCCTTGCTTTATTTCTTTATTAGTTAATTTATGAAAACATTTCCATAACCAATTCTTTTTATTTAATTAAGCATGGCCCATATTAAATTTCAAATCTCAATCCCCTTATCACTCTAATATTTAAATTATTCTATTTAATTTATCCAATTAAATCTCTTGAATAATGTTATTAAAATTAGTGGTGTTACATAATTCATGCCTGGAGTTTGGCAGAGCATCTACACCTTGCCCGAAGAACGACAAAACGAAAGATCAAGGCTTAGAGATAGGTAGGATCTTATGCAACTTTCGATCAATGCCCGAAGATAAGCACAACCAAGAGTGAACATCCTGGATAGGGACGTTTAAATCATTATCTCGGGCGGTTAATTCCAATCAACTCCTAGAGTTCGGTGTGGTCAGAACATGCATCTCGAAGAAGGATGCCTAAATTGCCATCTAAAATGAATCGCTTTGATTGAAGCCCAGAGTTAAGTGTAATCACACTCAGAATGTCCTTGAAAAGGGTGTTAAAGCTACCTTTCTGGGTGATTGGGATTCGACCAAGTTCCAGAATCGAATATGGTCCTATACATGCATCCGAAGATAGGCACCCTAATGATCCCTCTTCACTCACTGAATGACGATGATGTCGATTCTCATCTCTAGTCGGGTAGGGTTAGACCGATAAATGACAAAACAGACTAATGACTTAATCTGATAATGATGATGAGAAATGGTTTGCACATGCATGAAAGAGATGACAAGCGATCTTCTCAGAGCTTAAGAAAATTCACACAAGAATTGAACGGAACAAAAAGTCTTTATTATTCACATCGAACAAAGCTTAAGGGATGATAGAAGTTTTATTAACACTGAACCAGAAGACAAAATAGCAAGGGCCGAACCCGCATAAAGCCGGCCTAAAACAAAACATGACTTATGGCTTTACAACTAAAAAGCAGAAAGCAAACGGATAATTATTTATTATGCTTCTTCTTCTTTTTTCTTCCCTAGAAGAATTTGCAATGGACCCCTTTGGTTTTTTTCCTGCTCCTACCCCACTTCCTCGGCCCTTAGTGTAGGGTCGTTTTCACCCTAGGAGGGGAGAGGGTGAATAAGGTTTACTACTAAAAATTAATGCGGAAATAAAAACAAAAACAGAAAGTAATGCGGTAAAGATCACACATAGTTTTACCCAGCTTCGGTAAAAACTTGCCTACGTGCTGCCCCCATGATTTCTATTAGAAATTAAGTAATCAGACGCTTACAAATACACGTAATCATGCGATACCCGCTAACTTGATTAACCTAACTCTAAGCTCAAAACCCTGCCACAACTCAGCCACTGAGTTGCGAATTCTCGAACTACAAAACCATAGTTCGTAAACCAGTTATTCTAGAGTTTTTGACTTAAACAAAAGACAAACTAAAATACTAAATAAAAAATAAAAACACTAATTACAAAATATACGACCCAATTAAAAAATAAACAGTGCGGCCCCTATTAAACAAAGATAACCGATGTTCCCCTTTTTATTTTGCGACCACCTTTTTTCTTTTGCAATCTGGAATTAGGGCTTCATTTAAAATTAGGGCTTTATAATCGAAATTCCCCGCAAGAGATTCAAACTTCGAATTTTTCTCCTCCTTCACAGTTGCTCGTGAATTTCGATTTGCGGTGCTTGATTTGTGCGATTTCCTTCGAGAGTCGAGTTGGATGTTGCTTTGAATTGGTACGTGATTTTTTCTAAGTAAGCTCTCTGAATTTTTGTCTCGAACTCAAATAATTTGCTGCTGATGATAATGGGTTAATTTATAGGGATCAAAACCCTATTATTCCGTTTGTATATTTTGGTTTGAATTTGTCAACTGCTGTCCTTGGCCATTCGATTCTCGATTGAATGATTGTGATGAATTCTAACTTGTTCATGTATACATGTTACTCCATATATTTCTGATAAATTCGAATTTTCTCCATTTTTTCTTGAACACTTCAACAGTGTTTTTCATTTTGTCATTTCCTTTTGAACCAACTCCTTGACTTTGTTTGAACTTCTACTGATAGTTACCCACGCTGCTTCACCGTTTTTGATGTGTATATGTGACTTCCGCATACTCATGTTGCCTTGATGTCTCCTCTGTTGCATATGTATATATATGTCACTGCTTGTATACATGTCAATGTTTGTTGGGTTGGTTTGGTTGAACTCGAACTTCATGCTTTCCTTGTACCTTTGTTATTCATGTTGAAACTGAACATTGCTTTCCTTGTGCCTTTGTTACTTTAGTCTGGTTCAATTTGTTGTACATGTTGAAACTGAATGCTTGCATATCCATTTTGCTTGAACATTTTGCTTTGTACTTGGCCCTGTATTCTGAATGCCTGAATGCATATCCATATCCATATGTACTGATCTGGTCTGGTTGCAGCCCTTGTGTTCATGTTTGAATCATGTTGAGTTACTGTCATGTTGTTATTTGTTTTTTTACATTCTGGTTGCATTTAGTGGTCTGTGGTTTGCCTGGGTTATGATGACTGGTCTAGTTTCATGTTTTCATGTTGGTTGAACCTGAGCATGTTTGAAATGTTGTATGTTGTTTCTTTGCACCTGACCATGCCATTGAACTTGTATTCTTTGAAGTCTGGTTGCATGAACATACTGCTGTCCTTGTGCACTTGTATTTTCTGGAGTCGTTTGGAGTTTGGTTGCATGTTGTTTTTGTGGTCTTGTTCATCTTAAAGTCTCAGCATGTCTGGTTACATTAATGACTGTTCTTTCCTTTGTTATTGAGTCTGGTTTGTGTTGCATTGTGATTTGCTTCAAGTTATACTGCCCCTATGCATGTGCAGACTTCCTGTTTACCACTGAACTCCTGTGCACTGTTGTGTTTGTCTGCATTTGCTCATTCATGTTATTGTAGTCATGCCTGAATGTAGCTTGACGCATTGCTCCATTTCCATTATTGTGTTGTTTGTTTTTGCATTTGCACCTGATTTGAATCCAATCTTGGCTTGGGTTTGACCTTGTGCTCACCTGTCCCTGCAATTTTAACAAGCAAGTGTATATCGATGTGCACGACCTTGTGGCATGTACAGTGATACACTATGCATGTCACAAGTTGTTCGCGTATTTAAAATAGAAAGACGAATTAAAAGAATGATGACGAACAACCCAAATAACTGAGGAAAACAATATTTTCAAACACACATTCATTGTGCATTGCAAAATATTTCTTTTTCCATTTTACTGCATCAATGTTTATTTTGCAGATAGTTCAGATGCTGGATATAGGCTGGAACAGAGTTGAAGACCAAATACGAGTGATGAGTGAATTATGAAGTGAGGTGAAACATGTATATAAAATTGTAAAGTGAAAATTGTGTTGTAATTGAAACTTGTATTTGGAATATAGTGAGAGCTTAAATTTGTACTATTTGAATTTGTAATAAAATATTTGTTTGAATAAAATATTTGTTTAAATAAGGATTCCGAGTTATTTATTTTATTTAACAAATATTTATTTAATTATGTGGAAAAATAAAATAGTACAATAACAAATACATTTAAACGAATATATATGTTTATTATCATCAAACAAAAATCATACACTAGTATAGTCTACACTTAGATGGGGTGTTCTGCGATAATCCAGTAGACACGCTTTGGGTGCTCCCAAGGGGAGGAAGTGTGACCAGGGTAAAGATAATTTGGTCAGGTAAAACTATCAACAGAGGAGGGGAAGTGAATTCAACTGGCTCTTTCTTAATCTCCTTGGCCAATAAAATTTGAGTCTGGAGAAACTCTTGCATATTGGGCCCTAAAGAAGGATCAGGCGTCCGTGTTATAATGACATCATGCTCAGCTTGGGCTCTTAGGAGATCACTAGCCATCTCCTTTTCCAAGGAAATAATTATTTGCATGCCCGAACTTAAAGTATCACTAATTGGAATGCTTGGGATCACCCTAGAAATAGTTACAACTGTTGATTCAGTCATCGTTGCTTGATGTCCCAGTCGTGAGCCTTTCTTGGGGGCCCAGCGATTACGGGTTAACCTAAGATTTGCAATAGATGAAAGGAGAGATTAGCGACATCGACTAGTGTCATGCAGACCTTCTTAAAAATAGGTGAGGTTAGTGAGATACCTTTGCCAAACTAAAGATCTGTAAGGGAAGTAATGCCATCATAATTCCCTTCCAGAATAGGGGACATAATAGTTGTCTTTGACATTCCAGGAGCATCTGGATTGTACGAGAGATCAGATGGAGTGATAGAGGCAACTGGGAGCTCAGGAGTGACACTTGTAGTAGGAACTTGTGGTGTAGTCCCGGAGTCCTTACCTCGGTCTTTCTGGACTGTGTTAGCTAACTCCGGATGCAAAATAAGCTCAGCGGCTCTGAATGCTTCATCTCATTTGGACTCAGAATCTCGCACTCTAGCTTCGCAAAATTCACCTCACCTCCCTCTAGTGCCCGCTATTCTTCTCGCACGATATGATCCTACGCTAAAGGTAGAGCTCTGGGATAATCCTTTCCAAGCTTCTTATAGTCTCTGAACTTAATTATGTTGGCATTATAGTTAATGATGAGTGGATTAATTCTATCCTTGATCCGGTTCTTTGTAGTCGCGACCGATTCATTCACATTTCTAGTACGGGCGAACTCATCACCCATCTCCTTGTGAGCATCCACCAACTCCTCACAATAATTGTTAACTTGCATAAGAGCATCGTCTTTCTCCTTCTTCTTTTTCACCAACTGCTCTTTCATGCTTTCATGTTGTGCTTTCAACTCTACTTCTTCCTTTGTTAAATTCTCTTTCTCTTCTGATAAAAGATGATTTCAATGGTGAGTGGATTCGATCTGGCTAAATGGTCTTTCCTCTCTCGTTCGATCATTTCAGCCAAGTCTTTGACTTTCTGCTCAACCTCAGCCCGCGCTTTCCTTAAGTTGGCAAATTCTGTGTTAAGTTGAGCGATAGTTCTTTGTTTTGGTTAGCCACAAGCTGTAACCCCTGAGCCTTGATCTTCACACTCTCGGCATATTTAAAAATCTGCTCGGCCAATCTCTTCGGAAATACCAGTCGTACTTGTCACCAATATAGGCCACAGTCTGGCCTTTGACCTTTAGTGGGATCTCCTTCGGATTGGAAGCAAACTTGGTGTTGTCAAAAAAAATCTTTGGAAAGCAATGCTTCAGTTCAGCCATCAAAGGGTTGGATGTGACATGCTGCTCTGTTGTAACGGCTGCAGACTCAATGGCTCTTTTATCAACCTTATAGCGCAAGAGGAGTCAGAGGCAACAAGCTTAGATGATTGATTAGATTACCGATGAGCATAAGTAGGCACCATTTTCTTTGTGAAGTAGGAAGCCAATGTAAAGATACGAGAAACATCCACAAGTAGAATGTCATCAGGCCGTTCAGAATACTTTTCCATGCTTCTGGGAAGAGGTGACCTAAATCTGCGCCTTGAGGATGAATCGTGAGAATGATTACCCCTATCTCGGCCCCTTCGATCCTGGATTGAATGTATGCTAGTGTTTGAATCATACCCAATGTCATGGGAAGGGGCGACCTAAATTGCGTCTCTTGTGATGAACCATCTGATACTTACGGTAATCAAACAAGTTGCGGTGCTCTATTGAACATGCAAGTGAAAAAAGGCACATTAGCCTTGACAAGATAAACATGATGCGAAATAAGCAAATTGTTATGCGTGTGTGTGTCCTAGTGTCCCACGGACGAACCATGGACTTGAACATTGCTGGTAGGAGTGCTCTCTTCCACGCGAGTGGTTGGCAAGTCACTCTATAAATGAATAGGAGAGTCGAAACCCCTGAGGCTCATGTCATCTAGACTGAAAGAATCGATATCATCCAGAATCAGTTCAAAATTTGCATAAGGGTGCTCCAAAGACTGGATGGGTATCTCTTCCTCCACTGTGCTGGTATTAGTCGTGATATATACCACATATGAAGGATCCTTATCTTAGGGCGCTACTTCAAAAGGAAACCTCGATCGTCACCCCCGTTATTATTAGGGGACTCGTGACCCATGTCAACATCACAATGGCCAACTCTACCACCCTCACCTTCTTTAATATGCTCCTGCACTTCTTCGGCTCTAGTTGTAGGATTTGGGATTGGGGCCATGACTGGATCCTTGTTACCACCTCCAGATGGGGAGTCGTCTTAATCACTATTTAAGGCCGCCGGGATTTGACCAACGCTACGGCCCACTTCTAACAAGTTATAAGCCTAGAGGTTCTCATTGGTGAGCAATGTCTTCGCCTCCCTGTCCACGTCCAAGACTTCATGAAGTAGCCTGACAGTTTCTACTAGCGCCACACTGGCCTGTTCGGCACATTTGATAGAACAAAGGAAGACAATCTGAACAAATGAAACGGTGAAGCAATCTCAAGTAGGAAGAATAAAAGAAAAACATACGCCTGGATAGCCACCACTGTGCAAATCCGAGCAGACAATATACAAAGAAAAAACCATCTTTGAAGTAACTTAACTTATTCCAGGTTCCAGTCACTATTCTACACCCCTTGTACGGCTCTAAAAATGTAAGAGAAGGATTTCCTTTATGGTGTTTGAAGCTATACGTGTATCGAATTTTCTCGTTGCTTGGAACATGATCTAAATGGCGAGCGAAAATAATGAACACACTATATATAGAAATGCATAGTGGTTTGGGTGTAGCTTAACTAGAGCCAGACTAATGAAATGTAGAATCCATCGGATGAATTGATTGAATGGTGGGATGCACCCGACCAAATATATATCGGTTGGATACAGTATACCCAACTAGAGGGTGATGTTCCCGTTGGTGGCATGTGGGAACCAACAAGTCTTCGAATAGGATGCCATGTTGTTCACAAATCCTTCTAAGTGATCCCTCTTTGATTTTTGAAGCAACTGAGTCTATGGGATAATCTAATATTTCAACATCGTCGAGGGTATCCAAAGCAGCCTCAACTTTAGGACCTTCTGTGGGCTCAAGAGGTACCTCTGGGAGAGGCTGTTCGCCTTGTTGATTTGTAAACTAGGGTACAGGTGGCACTGGAGTATGTCATGCAGTAGTAACCATGATCGAGCTTGATTCGGTGTCAGGTTATGCATATTTAGGAGATGATGGGTCCATAGCTAGAGTGGAATGACGCTCAGAATGTCAATGACCCATAACTATTAAAATTCAACACACAAGTGATATCAGAACAATTAAAAGCCGTGCCTCCATGCTAAAGTGAAAGCCTAGTATGATGTGATGTGATGCAAACTACAGTGTTGTGCAAGGTCGTGCAGTCTCAGTATCTGATGTTATGCAACAGTTCATCTGAAATTCAGGATATTATCCGAAGTGACTGTCATCATTAACCATCCCAATGGATTTCACGTCATTAACTATACATTGAAAACTCATTGGAACTCGGAGGATTTCATTTAGGAGAAATTGGGCTTGGATTACTATCACAAAAACCTTGAGCAATTTCAAGGCCCAAAATTCACCAAGGGTTGGATATGCACCGATCCATATCTTTGAAGTGAATTTTTGACTTCTACACCTTCTCCCTAGGTCCAAGCATGGCCAACAATGTACCACCCAAGTCAGTGACCAGCATCGCCACCTACTTACTGATAGTCAGAATCAAGATTGGTGCAAGGATTCAAATGATGGTTCTTGCCTAGGAGATGGATAAGGTATGAACGAGCAAGCAAGCGGTGGCTGGAGATTGGAGGTTGAAGAGACCAACGACAACAATGGCAAGATCTTTGATTCAAGGGACTTTAATGGTGGAGTGGAAGCTCGGTTTCGTGAGGCGAATAAAGTGAATAGATTAAAGGGATGGATCAGGTTATATAATCCCCGAACTGACAAAGTAAGCTATTACCTTACCTATTTTTAAGTGTTGGACCAATACCAATCCATAGCTATGGATCGGTACCAACCATTAGAAAAAGAGAAAAGAGAGATGTGCATATGCATGACATGTGCATGTGTACATGCATGGGATTTTAAGAGGACATCCATGCATGTGGAATTGAAATAGGATAGGTAATCAAAGTGCGTGTGCATGTGTACACTCAATATTTAACAACTAGAATTGCAAGATAGCGAATTCAACCTATGGAATCCAGAAAAGGAATCTGCTTAGAGTTATTGAATTTGGAATGATTGATTATAAGAGCATGGTCCAATTTTATAGTGCTAAAATCTCAGCAAAGCAGTACAATGAACAGCCAAATACGCTACACTTCATTGAACAGTCCGAAGGAAGGATGATAACCATTCGAAGCATGGATTGGAGTCTGATACAGCAATCCCAACTTGTCTCGATTCAAAGCACATTGGGTTGGAAACAAGATGTACTTTGGGGGAAAGTGTTATCCAACCTTCTGGCTAGGACGTATTTGGACGAACTTGATGAGTAGAACTTGAAAGTTATCGAGGTAGGAAGTCCAGAGAGATGGAAAACAGGTCCAAGAATCGAGTACAACAAGGTCACAAGAGAAGTGCAAAGCCATCATTTAAGTTCAACACTTCAATCCATTGAATTGATGGATTGCTACCATGTGTAGTTAAAGCGCTTTGCAATTTTATAGCGGTGGAGGTACAAAAAGTTATAGCAGCGCTAAAGCGAGGATATAGCGGAAAATAGCTAAGTTGGAAAAGGCTTCATTGGATATAAAACCAAATATTTGAAGTTAATTTATTCCCATCATTACCATTTCTGTAGGAAAAAAGAATATTTAATCTTATATAAAAAACTAAAAAGTATCTTGATTTATGTAGACTAGATTTGGTGACTACAATAGATTGCTAACCTATATTAAGCAATTATGCCTTAAAATTAGGTCTTTACCCTAACTTTTTGATATGGTTTAAAAGAGAACTAGTCAAATCAACCTTTACATATTAATGTTACTAAAGGCGGGTGCTAAAAACCATTGATTTAGCAGGTGTAGCGGAACAAGGCTCAAAGCAGATCTACTGTTTAATAGCGCTAAAGTGAAATAGCGTAGTGGTCGAAGAGTGCTACATGCTATAGTGGGGATTTTTAGTCGGGCTTAAACTCATAGTCGGTACCGATCCATCCATATGGATCGGTATCGATCCATAAAGCCTTACCCAAAACACCTCGAATTCCCTCTACTTCTTATTATCGTTGATAACAACCAATTTCAAGCTTCATAGAATCATTCGCATGCACTTTGCTATCAAGTATCTCGAGCACTTGGAATCAAGAACTTCATTCCATCACTGATTACTGACCTTGAAACAAGTTTCTAGCAAAGCAAATAAGGTAAAGAACATGAAGCTAACAACAAGTCGCGTCTACACATGGCAATGAAAGATATCCATATGTCAATCTTATGGATCGGTATCGATCCATGCCTATGGTTTGGTACTGATCCATATTAAATGCTGATAAGGCCATGATCATTTTGTGCTTAAATGAAACTCGATGTGGGGAACATGGCTTAGAATATGGTGAAGGGATTTCTAATGACCTTTAGCCATAAATAGAGGTAGAGGGGGTCATTTCAAATGATCTTTTTCGGTTGTTTACTAATTTCCTGTAATTCCCTTGTAATCCCGAGGATTCAAACTGATCCATGAGAAAAAAGTTGTAAATAACCGTATAATCAGTTGAAAAGCTAATTGGACATAGGCATCAGTTGTGAACCACTATAAACTCTACGTGTACCATTTTTACCTCAATTTCACTTACAATTCTTCATTTTTTTCTCTATTATAATATCATGGGTGTTTGTGCCACATTTTGGTATAAACAAGTAGGCTACCTATTTAGCCTCTAATGATGATAAGACAGTTTCCTTTTGTCTCTTTTTGGGTTATACCTTTTGTTTTCCTTCTATACATAGGCCAAGCTGGTGCGGGACCACACCCCACATTCAATATATATAAAGTTCGAATGTAATGAAAGTTTGTTTTTCTCTTTCAATCTTTGTTCCGTTTATACTTCTGCACTTTATATTTTATTCCTACTTGTATTCAACTGCCTACATATATTACATAACTACTTGAACTATAATTTTCCCATGTTATACATGATTGTGTCCATGCAATGCCTTTACTTACTATAACTCCATACATATAAGTAAAATTCCTACACTTGCTTTAGCTATATTCCATTACTCAGTTTTATTCTATGATTGCTAAAATGTTTCTGTTTGGCTAAACAAAACTATTATTTAACCAATTTTGTGGTTATTCATATTTATTCTAAGTCGATTTTCCTTTGACCAATAACCAGTTATAAATAAATCGAGTTTCATGTTATTCCTCATTCCTAGGGAACAATGGTTTGGCTGCTCGTATCCTGACACTTTTGATCTCGCCAATAACCGAGCGTGACTGATATTATCCATTTATTTCCACCATTTAACTTCGGCCAACTGGGTCCCGCTAGGCCATGAGTGAGGCAATACCTTTTATGCATTTTCACCACTTATAGAGTCCTATTTCTAGGACTTAGCGTTATAGATGCTAGAATCTGAGCATCATTCCTTGACCTGGGCTAACTTCGAGCATCGATCAAAGGTCAATAACGTGGGGTAAATTATCTAATTGCCCCCAGTCCAATTATACTTTCTCGATCCTAATCCTGAACCAGAAGAATTTAATAGTACCTATTTTAGGGTTCTGGCTTTCAATCTCACCTATCACAGGGAATCGATTGAAAGAATTCACCGACCATCCTCACTTACCCTTAGCCAAGCATGTCCAGTTAGGCCAAAAGCGTAGTTGTGAAAATTCTAGCTATATGCTAATTCTTATTTCTTGGAATCGGTGGTTTAGATGCTTACGTTTGGGAACTTTCAATTTCACTTGTCTCTAGTTAACGACCGAGAGTATCCTTTGACCGTCCTTGCTTATCCTTGGCCTAGCACATCCTGCCAGGCTGTAAGCATGGTCATTAAATTTCCATCCACACTCCAGGTTCTATCTATGGAAACTGGCGCTCTTAAGTACTTGACTCCAGACATTCCTTACTTACCTTATCTATTTCTGGGCAAAAGTTAATACTAGAAGGATATGGTTAAACTATCTGATCAACCCTTGTGATTATACTCCTTTGTCCTGATCCTAGACTAAGGGAGTTGGTACCTATCTCTTGGTACCAGATTGCACTACTAGTTATGCAGCATAGAGTTTTGCTTGCGAAAACACGATTCCATTGGTTCAAGAAGTTGATCTTATTTATAAACTGAAAACGTAGCATGTCCGGCTTTATTATATTACCCCCAAAATCCTATGGTGGCTTATTTGTAGAAAATAAACTGAATAAAACTTAAGTAAAATAGCATCATAATAAGTCGTTATTCCATGCTCGTTGAATCGGGATTCCATCAACAGTTACAATTAAGCGCAGCGGACCGCTCCAAAGATAGACTGCACCTTCTCCCTTTCTCCCATTGCTTCACCTCCCCAAACTCAGCAACATAGCATTCTTGACTAGCATATTAGTTAATGCTGATTGATCTGACCCCATTCTCCATGGGGAACTTCATCATCAAACACAAGGTGCTAGTGTTATCCTGAAATTTATAATGGTGAGTCGGTCCAAAAAGGCATTGTACACCAAATATTCATTCACTTTAACAAATTTCTAGATCCACACAACCATGTTGTTTCCTTCGCCCAATTCCACGGACAAATTAATAGTCCCGATGCACTCCTTCACCTTTCAGGTAAATCCTTAAATCCTGGATTTACAAGGCTTTACATTCTTTGGGATGATCTTCATCTGGCCAAACACTCGTTTGAACAGGACATTCATCAAGCTTCCACAATCCACTAGAACCCGATGTACAACAGTTGGCCCAATCATGGCTATTATCACAAGTGGATAGAATGTTGGTGCCTTTATCCCATTAGACTCCAAATTCCTAGAAACAATATTATCCGTTATCAAACACCACTGCTTTACTAAAGCTCCATCCTCAATGGCAAAGTAGCTTTCCTATGGTATGTGCTTCAAAGAACTTGCATCTTCTTCCACTTTGTTCCAACTTTCCTTCGCTGGATGTGGTCCTTCCATTATCGTGTTTATAATTGTTCTTCCATCTGACCGTCTGGGCCCTTCCCTATTAGGTCTAGGTTGGTTCCCTTTGTAGGATCGTTTTCACCCTAGAGGAGGAGCAGTGAATAGGGTGATACTAATAATAATAAAAATTAATGTAGAAATAAAAATAAAAACATAAAGTAATGCAGTAGAGATCACACACAAATTTACCCAGCTACGGCAATAACCTGCCTACGTGATGTCCCCAAGGTTTCTACTAGAAATTAAGTAGTCAGACGCTTACACACGTAAACTTGCGACACCCGCTAACTTGACTAACCTAACTCTAAGCTCAAAACCCTACCACAACTCAACCACTGAGTTGCGAATTCTCGTACTACAAAACTGTAGTTCGTACCATGTTACACAACTAGAGTTTGACTCGAGTTTTAAAAAGAAATTACAAATAAAATAAACTAAAAAAAAATAAAACCCTATTTTAAAAATTGTAACTCAATACAAAAATAAAAGGTCGGCCTAACAAATATTATTAGTGCGGTAAAAATAAGTTGATCCCGTTTTCACTGTAATCTTCTTCAGTCAGTATCCTCTTTTACTTTTGCTCTTAAAATACTTAAGGTTTGGAATCGAAGCCGCCGCTTTGGGTTTGAGGTTAAAATTGATTACTGATATGGTTTCATTCTTCAATTTGCTTCGAATGCTTCTTCAATCTGTGTTAATTGACTTGCTTGTGGTTGCTTCAGTGACGAGTTCGAATGCTACTTTGATTTAGTAAGTGATTTGCCTCTTTCCAATATTTATTTATGCTTGACTTGATTGTTTTCGAACTCGTGATTTTATGTCGATGATGTAATTGGGTTAAATAGGGATAAAAACCTTATATTTTCATTCGTATTTTTTATTTGAATTCTTCAAATGATTTTGGTGCTTGTGTTGATTTCTAACCGAATGGTTGTTGTTATTTGCTGACTTGTTCCATCCCTGATATGCACGAATTTGGTTGAAGTGTTTGAATCAATACCGTTATTTTTGCTCCTGCAATCATGGCATTTGAATTTATTGAGATAATATGTTGGGTTAATTTTGATTGACTGGTTCATCATTGACTTGCTGGCAATTTTCAAACTGCTACTGACATATTCGATTTTCTTCCTTTATATGCTTTATGCTTTTCTTGTGTGTCACTTCATGCATATACTTATGATCTGTTGTATGCATGTACACTGGTTCCTCTTAGTTATGTTGAATGCTTGCATATCCATAGTGATCTGCATTATGATTCTACTTGGAGTCTTCATGTGTACTTCATGGTGTCTGATTTGGTTCACCTTCATGTTAAAAACTAAATGCTTGCATCCCATTTTACTTGAACATTTTGCTTTGTACTATTGTGTTATGGTTTGTAGTCATGCTGACCCATTTGAACTAAGCATGTTTGGAAACTAAGCATGTTTGGTTTGGGTTGTATGTTGTTTTCATGTGCAATCATTTGACTTGGGTCGATCTGCACTTCTTTGACCACTGTTGTTTTGCCTCTGTCCTTGTTAGACTTGAAGTCTAGTGTGTTCATGTACATGGCATCTCCATGTATATACATACATACATGTATGTATATATGTGTGTGCTTCATTTTGCCTTTGTATATTACATTCAAGTTGACTGGTCTAAATGCATGTCTTGAGTCATTTGTACATTTAAGCATGTTGTTTTCATTTGCACCTGACCATGCCATGTCGAGTTATTTGAACATTTTGTTTTGATCTTCACATGTACATTATGTTGAGGCCTTTTTGGTTGTGTTTGTTATCATGTGTTCATTGAGTCTGGTCTGTGGGGTGTTGTTCCACTGGCTTGAGTTCATTGATCTACTTCGAGTTAAACAGCTTTATCCGTCCTTGTGCACATTTTGTGGTCTATTTGTTGTTACATGTTTATATCTGGTTGTAGTGTTATTGTGTTAATGAGCATGTTTGCTTTGTGCCTCGGGTTGCATATCAACGTCAAGTGCTTTCCATGTACTCTTGTTTGGTGGTCCTTTTTGTATTCATTCTGGTTATCTCTGACCATTGCACCCGAGTTGAATCCAGTTTGGGTTCGACCTTGTGCTCACCTGTCCCTGCAATTATAACAAGCAAGTGTATATCGGTGTGCACGACCTTCTGGCATGTACAGTGATACACTGTGCATGTCACAAGTTGTTCGTGCAAAATGAATTAGAAGAAATGATGATGAATAACCCAAAACTGAGGCAAATAATATTTTCAAACACACACTTCATTATACATAGCAAAAAAATTTCTTTGCCAATTTTACTACGTCAGTGTTTGTTTTTGCAGATAATTCAGATGCTGGATACAGGCTGGAGCAAAGTTGAAGATCAAAACGAGTGTTGAGTGAATAGGTAGTGAGGTGTAATATGTATGAAAAATTGTAAAGTGAAAATGTGTTGTAATCGAAGTTGTATTGCAATTGAAAATTTATAAATGCAGCGAGAGCTCAAATTTGTACTATTTGAATTTGTAATAAAATATTTGTTTGAATAATATATGAATTCTGAGTTATTCATTTTATTCAACAAATATTTATTTAATTATATGGACAAATAAAATAGTACAGTAAAAAATACATTTAAACAAATATATATATATATATGTTTATTATCATCAAATGAAAATCATAGGCTATTGTATTCTACAATCTCCCCCTTTTGATGATAACAAATATATATTAAGATTTTGACTCTTTTAAATGTATTTGGTCTTGATGAATTCCATGAGCTCCCCCTATTTGAATACTCCCCTACAAAAATGCTCCCCCTTTACATATGCATGAAAATAAATTAAAAAACAATAAAAAATGTAATGAAGCTATATGAGAATATGCAAATAAAAAATTTGAACTTATTTTCCAAAATCTTAACTTCTCTCTCCCCCTTTTGTTATCAGCAAAAGAGTAATAGTGTTAGAAAATAGAGATAAAGTGATAGACATTAATACAACATTAATATCTAATCGAGTATAAATATTAAATTTCAATAAAAAATCAAACAAAAATCATAAATACCCTGTTAGGCGCATATTCCCCTTTAGAGTGATAGTGGTGATGTCGACATAGAAAACCATATAGTCGTGTCCATTTATGGTATATTTGTGACAGGAATTTGAATACTTACTAACCATGCATAACCGTTAGGACTTTTAAATGAGATTAGTAGTATTCCCAATTTTTATTAAAAAATTATTTTCAAGCATCTTCTAACCACGCATAACCGTGAGGACTTTTAAATGGGGTTAGAATCAACTTGCCTAACTAATAATCAATTTTGATATGTGTTCCATATATGCATAACCGTTAGGACTTTTAAATGAACATGAAAGCACATAATCAAAGATTCCAAGCACTTCACCCATGCATAACCGTGAGGACTTTTAAATGAGAGTGGGTACTTTTGGATAATTTTATTGCTAGTTAATTAAAAAAGGAATAATTTTCTGTTTAGATACCACATTTTGATATACTCTATTGATTTTTGATGAGTGATGGTCGTTAGAAATATGATAGAAAAAGAGATGGTCATGGAATTTTTACCAACAAAAGTTATTACAAATTTTGTTTAAATTTTTAAAGAAATTTACTAAATATACCATCTCAAGTCATAATGTATGATTAATATCAACACTCATCAAATTTTTTAGTCACTATTTTCCTTTTTGATAATCTATATGGAGTCAGATTAGTTAACATAGACATTTAAGATCAAATCCAAAAATATAAAATCAAATTTCTAAAATGTCTAAATTGAGATGCAGTAGACAAAAACTATTTTCTGGAAGGGGTTTTGTAAAAATGTCTGCCAATTGAAAATCGGTTGAAATGAAATTTATGCAGATATTTTCTTTGTGAAAGTGATGCAACTAATGAATGTCCCTACATAAAACACATTCCAATAGTAACTATTTATCCACTAGACTACCAGCATAATCTGCATCTGAATACCCCTTCGAATCAAAGTTTTCATAAGTTGGATACCATAGACAAAATCGTGGTGTATGCAACAGATACCTTATACTCCTTTTACAGCTTTTAAAATGAGATTCTTTTGGATTTGATTGAAACCGCGTACACAAGCAAGCAAAGAACATAATGTCTAGAAGTAGTAAGATGAAGAAGTGATCAATCATACCTTGATATTTTTTTTGATCAACTACCAGACCTTTTTCATCCTTGTCAAATTTAATTGTGGTGCTAAAATTTTCTCAGTTGATCACTGGCTGATTGAAATCTGATTATGGTGCAGATTTTCAACATATAATAAATTGTTTGTTGTCCATTTTGACTCCGCCACCTTTGTATTTCTCTAGACTAAGGAACTTTGATTTGTCGTCTGTCATGTGTCTGGAACAGCAAGAATCCAGTACCACTCTTGTTGTTTCTTAGCCTGCCAACACAACTACACGAGGAAAGATTTTGTGA
This sequence comes from Allium fistulosum, assembly GCA_030737815.1. NCBI lineage: Eukaryota > Viridiplantae > Streptophyta > Magnoliopsida > Asparagales > Amaryllidaceae > Allium > Allium fistulosum. The sequence goes on from CM060907.1 coordinate 682,344,651, forward strand.
CCTATTTGTTTTCATAGGTCCATGATTGTTAGTGACAAACGATTTTGAAAAACAAGTTTGCGTAGAACCAAAACAGATTATGTTTGTTCCTTTTGGCACCCAGATTTGTTTGACTTTAAGGGATTTTACATTCATGCCTTTAGGAACCCAAATTGATATGGTTTTCGCATGTTTGGGTCTATACCAGCAATTGTTTTGATTGTGTCCAATTCTTCCACAAATCGTGCACTTGGAGTTGACATGATTAGTTTCACTTCTACCCCTTTTAGATTGAGTATACCCAAGTCCTTTTCTAATAGTATTAACAGTTTGTTTCCCTAATAGCATATTTAGTGATCTTTCTCCTTTGGAGAATTTTCCTAAGGTTGTAGATAATTGTTGGACTTGTGACTTGAGAGATTCATTTTCATTTAATAAAAGAGTGCACCTTTTAATAGAATTTTCTCTCCTAGTGTTTTCACTTTCTTTCAAAATAAGAACTTTATTTTCAAGCGATTTGATTTTAGTTTATGATTTTTTTTATTTCCTCTTCAAATAATGGACACGTATCACACTTAGGCCACTTATTTCTATAGTTTTGAACCATTTGATTAAGCTGCACATTTAGTTCTATCAAATTATCCTTTTGTGATTCTATTTTAGCGAACTTCTCCCTAAGTTTTTCAAAACAGCCATTTACTTCATAAAAGTATATAAGTAATTGCGAATGAGTAAGTTTTGATACCTCGCTTGGCTCGTCATCCTCGTTGTCACTTGTTTCGCATCGAAGGCACAGATTTGTTCTTTCACTCTCACTGCTAGTGCTTTTATCATCTTCATCACTTTTATCCCAAGTTGCTACAAAACTTCTCCTTTTTGGTTTCTTTCCTTTGCTGATTGATTTTGAGGACAAGTTGGCTTGATATGACTAGATTTATTACACTTGTGACAAATGATCTCCTGCTCTTCTGAGCTGTCTAGAACTTTGATGATTCTTCTCTTCAGTTGTTGATTTAGGGTAGGATTTCCATATTTGTGGTTCCACTTTTTTAATCTCTTTATTATCAGTGCCAATTCAGCTGCTCCTTCATCATCACCTTCATCATCGTCACTTTCAGTTGTTCCTTTAAGAGCTATAGATTTCTTTCGCATATCTCCTCCTTCGTGTTCTTCCTTGAATTTGATTTACAAGCTCATAAGTGGTAAGATTTCCGATGAGTTCTTCAAATTTAACCTGTTTCAGATCCTTTGATTCTTGAATGGCAGTCACTTTTCCTTTAAAATTTCGTGGAAGAATTCTGAGGATTTTTGGACTATTTCCAGTTCTGTGTATGGTCTTCATAGAGATTTTGATTTGTATACGAGATTAGAAAGTCATCCATACATTTCTTTGACACTTTCATCCTTTGCCATTGTGAAGTTCTCGTACTCGCTACTAAGCATGGCAAGGCGTGATTCTTTAACCTGGGAGGTTCCTTCATGAGTCACTTCAAGCGTGTGCCAAATTTCCTGCGCAATTAGACAATGTGAGACACGACTAAATTCAATTTGATCTAATGAACAAATAATAGAATTCATAGCTTTAGCATTAGCATTTTGCAATTTATTTTCAAGGTCTGTCCATTGATCCATAGGTTTTTCAACTTTTTGATTATCTACCATTATTATTGGTGTCCTATATCACGTTTCAACAATATTACATGCATCTATGGTTTTCGGAAAAAAATTCATTTATTTTTCCAATAAGCATATTCACCATTAAACATGGGTGGTCTAACTATGGACTGACCTTCAGCAAAAGCATTATTAAAGGAAGCCATTTAAAAAGTCAAATTTTTAAAACAAAAATTAGTTTTTGTTCCTACCTCTGGTACCGCTTGTAGGATCGTTTTCACCCTAGAGGGGGGGTGAATAAGGTGATACTAATAATAATAAAAATTAATGTGGAAATAAAAATAAACATAGAAAGTAATGCAGTAGAGATCACACATAAATTTACCCAGCTTCGGTTATAACCTGCCTACGTGCTGCCCCAAGGTTTCCACTAGAAACTAAGTGATTAGATGCTTACACACGTAAACTTGCGACACCCGCTAATTTGACTAACCTAACTCTAAGCTCAAAAACCTGCCATAACTCAACCACTGAGTTGCGAATTCTCAAACTACAAAACCGTAGTTCGTACCTAGTTACACAACTAGAGTTTGACTCGAATTTTAAAAAGAAATTACAAATAAAATAAAATAAACAAAAATAAAACCCTATTTTAAAAATTGTAACCCAATACAAAAATAAAAGGCCGGCCCAATAAATACTATTAGTGTAGTAAAAATAAGTTGATTGTCTTTTCACTGTAATCTTCTTCAGCTGATATCCTCTTTTACTTTTGCTCTTCAAACACTTAAGGTTTGGAATCAAAGCCGCCACTTTGAGTTTGAGGTTAAAATTGATTGGTGATGTTTGTACCAAAATTGGGCACAACACTCATCGGAAGTTTTTGAAGAGATAAAGTGAAGAAATTAAATGTAAAAAGAGGATTATCTAACAAAAACTCCAAATTTCAGAAATGAGAATAATTTAAATGCACAAAGACACAAGGATTTAGAGTGGTTCGGCGTATCGCCTATGTCCACTATGAAGTTGATAGCTTTATTGATCTTTCTTTTATGTTTACAATTGATTTCAGCAAATTACAGCAAATAACAATGATTTGCAGCAGTGAAATTCGTTGGTAGCAGCAGCAATGGAGTTCAGATCTGGATCTGGCGGAGTCCGAGCGTTGGAGATCTCAAAGAGGAAGAAGAACCCTTTTTCTGTTGGCTTTGGGGGTCTATATATAGGTGTAGGAGGCTGATATTTCGCTCAGATCTCGGGAGACCCTCTCTGGCACGTGACCATGCCTGCATGCCCAAGCCCGTAAAATTTCGGTCCGATCCGTGATCGATACGACTAGATTTCGTATCGATCAAGATTTCATCCAATGGAGTCGAAATTTGGCGTGGACATTCTTTAGCATGCACGTAGTCTTCTGTGAAAATTTCATAGCATTTGGACTTGTAGATTAGGAGATATGATCGATACGAAATGCGATTCTCGGTGGCTGTTTGGTTCGACTCGCTTCTGTTTCTACTCGCTCTGTTCGACTCGCTTCCATTCGACTCGGTGACGTGGCGCTTCAATCTCACTCTTCCCTTGACGTTGTTTTGATCGAGTCGAATTTGTGCATTGATTGTGCGAGTCGAAGAAAGCCTTTCTGATGGTTGCAAAGCGAGTCGAAGGAGGCATATCTGGGGGTTGCGAAGCGAGTCGAAGGAGGCCTATCTGAGGGGTTCGAATGAAGGCTCCATGATGGACACGAAGTGAAGCGAGTCGAAGCGTGGCTCGAGGTGAAGCGAGTCGAAGCAGGCTCCTTTGAGGGATGCGAGCGAGTCGAACTAATCACTTCCGAGGGATGCGAAGCAAGTCGAAGGAAGCGAGTCGACCGGTGATTGGTTTTCATCCAATTTTGTATCGTTCATAACTTGAGCATACGAACTCGGATTGACTTGAGATTTGGAACATTGACTCTCATGGCTTAGCTTGTCATGTCCTACCAATTTTGGCTCAATCCAAACTCGGACAAAATTCGTTGATATCCATAGTGAGCCTGTGTATAACTGATCTCTAGGGCGGGCTGTCGTTGGTTATTAGTCAAATCCTTGGTTTCACGGCCTTGCCAAAAGGCGGGATAACAGCTGATATGGTTTTGTTCTTCAATTTGTTTCGAATGCTTCTTCAATATATGTTAATTGATTTGCTCTCGGTTTCTTCAATGACGAGTTCGAATGCTACTTTGATTTAGTAAGTGATTTGCCACTTTTCAATATATTTTTATGCTTGACTTGATTGTTTTCTAACTCGTGATTTTCTATCGATGAGGTAATTGGGTTAAATAATAATAAAAATCCTATATTTTCGTTCGTATTTTTTGTTTGAATTCTTCAAGTGATTTTGGTTCCTGTGTTGATTTCTAATCGATTGGCTGTTGTTATTTGCTGACTTATTCCATATCCGATATGCTCGAATTTGGTTGAAGTGTTTGAATCAGTCCCGTTGTTTTTGCTCCTACGAGCATGGCATTTGAATTTATTGAGATAATATGTTGGGTTAATTTTGATGGACTGGTTCATCATTGACTTGCTGGCAATTTTCGAACTTCTACTGACATATTCGATTTTCTTCCTTTAAATGCTTTGTGCTTTTCTTGTGTGTCACTTCATGTATATACTTATGATATGTTGTATGCATGTACATGGTTCCTCTTGGTTATGTTGAATGCTTGCATATCCATAATGGTTTGCATTATGATTCTGCTTAGAGTCTTCATGTGTACTTCATGGTGTCTGATTTGGTTCACCTTCATGTTAAAACTCAATGCATCCATCCCATTTTACTTGAACATTTTGCTTTGTACTGTTGTGTTATGGTTTGTAGTCATGTTGGCCTATTTGAACTAAGCATGTTTGGAAACTAAGCATGTTTGGTTTGGGTTGTATGTTGTTTTCATGTGCATTCATTTGACCTGGGTTGATCTGCACTGCTCTGACCACTCCTGTGTTGTCTCTGTCCTTGTTAGACTTGAAGTCTAGTGTGTTCATGTATGTTCATGTACATGGCATCTCCATGTATATACATACATATATGTATGTATATATGTGTATGCTTCATTTTGCCTTTGTATTTTACATTCAAGTTGACTGGTCTGAATGCATGTCTTGAGTCATTTGTACATTTGACCATGTTGTTTTCATTGCACCTAACCATGCCATGTTGAGTTGCTTGAACATTTTGTTTTGATCATCACATGTACATTATGTTGAGGCCTTTTTGGTTGAGTTTGTTATCATGTGTTCATTGAGTCTGGTTTGTGGGGTGTTGTTCCACTGGCTTGTGTTCATTGATCTACTTCGAGTTAAATAGCTTTATCCTTTCTTGTGCACATTTTATGGTCTATTTGCTGTTACTTGTTTATATCTGGTTGTAGTGTTATTGTATTCATGAGCATTTTTGCTTTGTGCCTCTGGTTGCATATCAACGTCAAGTGCTTTCCATGTACTCTTGTCTGGTGGTCCTTTTTGTATTCATTCTGGTTATCTCCGGCCATTGCACCTGAGTTGAATCTAGTTGGGTTTGATCTTGTGCTCACCTGTCCCTGCAATTTTAACAAGCAATTGTATATCAGTGTGCACAACCTTGTGGCATGTACAGTGATACACTGTGCATGTCACAAGTTGTTTGTTTAAGATGAATTAAAAGAAATGATGACGAACAACCCAAAACTGAGGCAAATAATATTTTCAAACACACACTTCACTGTACACTGTAAAAATATTTCTTTTTCAATTTTACTGCGTTAGTGTTTGTTTTTGCAGATAATTCAGATTCTGGATACAGGCTGGAACAAAGTTGAGATCAAATACGAGCGTTGAGTGAATATGTAGTGAGGTGTAATATGTATGAAAAACCGTAAAGTGAAATTGTGTTGTAATCGAAGTTGTATTGCAATTGAAAATGTATAAATGTAGCGAGAGCTCAAATTTGTACTATTTGAATTTGTAATAAAATATTTGTTTGAATAATATATGAATTCTGAGTTATTCATTTTATTCAACAAATATTTATTTAATTATATGGAAAAATAAAACAGTACAAAAACAAATACATTAAACAAATATATATATATATATGTGTGTGTGTGTGTGTGTGTTTATTATCATCAAACAAAAATCATCGGCTACTGTATTCTACACCCTTGAGCATTTGGCCTTGGGATCAAGCATTTTGTCCATCATCTTGTGGCTCTCTTACATACTACTGTAATTTCTTCTTTCTTATCAACTCCAGAATAAAATCCCTTAGATGCATGCACTCGCTTGTGTTATGCTTATGACTTTCATGGAACCGACATAACTTTCCAAAGCACCTCTCGTCCTCAATCGCTTCAATCCTAGGTAGCTTTTTATACCATTCAGTGGCTTATGTGGCAAGAAATATGTTCTCGAGCATAACATTTCAAGGTGTATATTCATCCAGGCTCATATTCCTTGGGCATTTTTTGGCATCATTCTGCTTGCCTTCTATGCCCTGATTCCTCTTCCTTTGGTTTCCAGAATTACCAACATTCAAAGCCATGTTAGTAGAGCTCTCGCCGGTCTATTTAATTGCTATATTACTTTGAAGCACTTACTTTGACAATCCACTACCATTCTTCCTAGCAAAGTGACTCGCTTCTTCCAAACGCAAGAATTGGTTAGGTTTCTAGTGGAACTCCTCCATAGTCATCGGTTGCTTCATCCTCAGCCATTTTCCAAATTGCATGTCTGGTGTATACCTCGGACCAATGTCATCTACCTCATACCCTCATTCAGATTGTGAACTTCAGTAACTGCAATGTCAAACTTATTCAGGAACCCCTCCAATGACTCCCGAGGCACCTAAGAAAGGCCCAACAAGGACATTACATCCTTAGCCCGAGCGGTGTGGAGCCTGAATTGCTCTAGAAACTTCTTCGCTAGCTTATCAAAAGTCGATATGGATTTTGGAATAAGCCGAGTAAACCACATCAACGCAACTCCATCTTGGAAGAATAGGGAAACACGAGCATCAAGCTACATCTACTGCTTTGGCACCATCCATATGCCATTCATACTTAAACAAATGCCGCCTAGGATCGGTAGTCCCGTTATACAATGACATTGTCAGCATCATAAACTTCTTGGGATACTCCTCCCTTAAGATATTCTCCGTGAATGGAGTTCTACTAGGTGTACAACACTAGTCTTCATTCTTTCTCCATTTATTTTCCTCCAACAACCGCTTAATTATATCCTCTATATGCTCCTCACTAGCCTGGTTCTTCGAAGGATGACTATCAAGAGCTAGGCCAAGTGTTTGACTCCGCAAAAGGTCTTGGTTTGCTTGTTAACGTCTAGTTTCTCCTGTCCCTAGGAGAATCACTCCTTCGATTCTTCTTCGACATCTGATTGGCTCCATAACGGCCGTCTTAACAACTACATCCCTGGTTTCAACTTCCAATCCATCACATTACCATCATGTTGTAAATCTTCCTCGAACTTAGATAGGTTGACGGCTGCAACTTCCTACCTCTCTAATGGCCTCAAATTCAGGTCGGTATTGACCTTATTCTGATTGGCACCAATCTGAATTCCATTAGCAAGGGCTCTTCTAGTCCCTCCAACATTCATCCTTGCAGCTCTAGTAGTCTTTTCCTTTTGCTTTTGTTTTCCATCCCTTCTATTCTGACCAGAAGTTGATGAATTCTCCTCTTTGGATCCAACAAGTGATGCCTCTCTCATGCTCCTCCTGATCCTTTGTGACTACTGGGTCAGAAAGGCCATGCTTGCATCCATATTGTCCATTAGAGCCTTCTAACTATCTGCCATCTTTTTGTTTAACTCCGCCATCATCTTATCAAATTCTCTATTCTGACCACCTCATGAGAGGCAGATGGTCCTGCCAATGCTATTATCGGTTGGTTAGTAACTTCAATATGGTGGAAAGCTCTTTCATCTGCACAAGCTGCTGCTCCATATCTGCCAGAATTCCTCAATGGTGCCATTGATTCCAATATGAAACTCCTTTAAACTTTTGATAGAAAACCTTCTAGATCTAACCCCTGGACACTCTAGTCCTCAAAAAATAGCTATATCTATGCCAAAGAATCGCCTTTTTAAGGGAAAGCACCAAAGATGTTTAACCAAAAAATGGCACAACACCTCAAAACGAACTGAAATAGAGATATCTGGCAAAATAATGTAGAAAACACATGGATTTTTTATGGTGGTTTGGTAAACCTTAGACCTACCTCCATTGTAATCTTATTGCTTATATAATTTGGTCACAAGTATAAGGATTTTACTAATCTAACAACCTAAAACAACAAAATATAACTTCCATTTTGACTAGGGTTGTGTAGAGAAAGAGAGTGAAGAAGATGAAGTGTCAAAAGTCCTTTTCAAACGCTCTAAGCCTCATATTTAAAGAGAATTACCCCTAACGAAGTCGTAGATCTATGAAATACTAGTTCTAACATCATATTCGAGAAAATAGGAAGGGAGACGAGGTTCTTTGACCAATAAAATCATCTTGGAACTGATCATAAGCAATCGGTACCGACCTAATTTTGTGATGGTTGGTAATGCCATCTCGCTTCATTTGGTCTTCTATCTTTGATCCACCAAGTTTCGAGCACTTTCTCCTTAGAAATTCATTTGTTGCCAAGAGGTTTTGACAACTTTAGTACTTGTCCTTTCCTTCAGAGCTTTCTTGGAGTTGTTCACCTATTCCTTTAGAAAAGGTCCCGAGGTCGACCATTCTAACCTACTCACCATAGATCGTAGCCCTAGAGCTCTTCGTATTGCATAAAAAATGATCGATACCAATCTAAAACGAGGTTATTACCAAGATATTTCCTTGGCTCCTAGTGCTCTCTCAACTCTTGAAGTCCATTTCATTGTCCTTCCAAGCATACCTCCAAGTCCTCAAAACAATCCGTCTTTATCCCAACATCTAGATTCAATTATAGCTGCTTGGTCCAAAAGTCGGATAATAGTATATTTAATTGAAAATCCATAAATGTTATGTTTTATGATAGTAGTTACAATCTACTGTAACCATGAGTCATTTATCACAATAAAATAAACATATCGTTTTAAATATTTCTAGTCAAGTTGTATCGAGACTGGATATCAATACATCCATTAAGACTAGAGTACGTAACACTCTCTAAATGTTGGGTAGTGTATTACTCATGACTACGGGGGCACCAAGAGGATACATACTGATAGTTATAAGATAACTATAGAATGACTCACTCGATGATTTTCTATTAGTTAATATAACTATGGTCGATAGAAAATATCAATGTAACAAAATTACATAGTTCACTTGACTTAAGAATACTGTTGATCTTCAATGAGGAAGCTCCATTTGATTATAGATAAATCTTGGCAGGACAACCATCAAACGACTATAGTTGGGTCAGTGGAAGTATTGGAAGTGAAACACTATTCAACAAAGGATTAGTCTCCTTAGTTATATGATGTTAGTATCACGATCAACTAAAGTCAACTCGAAGTCAAAGTCTTTGGCCAAAGCAATACGGTTCGTAATAATTATTGTTGTTGAACTAATGACTTTGTATTTGGACTATAGAGTTGAATATGGATGATATTGGAATTTTGACCATTACCAAAGTCCATAAGTCCAAAGTGATACGGTTTTGACAAAGAGAATTGGTATAAATAATTATAGTTGGCCGATAATGCTTAGTATACTAAAATTTTATTTTACTGATGCCAAGTAAGTAATGAACTTGGCAATAATGTCACACTACTTGCGAAGTAAAGTGTGAATACTAATATTCGAATTGTTTGATATTAATCGCTGATCAAATTTACACCTTAAAGTCACACAGCCGAAAAATTGAATACTCCCATTACCACCCGATTTAATTAATTTGTAATTGTTATAAATTAATTAAATTAATTACTATTTATGAAATATTAATTATAAAATTCTATTTGATGCATGTTGAATAATATTAAATAGTGTATATATAATAGTTATAAATATATTAATTGATATACGATATCGATATGCATTTATATTGGATTTAAATGCAAGAAATGTTATTCGAGCTTGAAATAGTTTTGAAGCTTAATTGGGGCTTGGTTTGGGCAACTATAGGGCAGCAATAGGGGCTGGCCATATGATGATTTAGGAGGAGGAATTTTGAATTCAAAAGGAAAGAATTGGTTAGAGAAAAACAAGATTCTTGGTCCTTATTTCACTTTCTCATCTCTCCTTTATTTATTTCCTCTAACATTCAGTTCTCTTTAGACTTTTTTTGCCTCTCTTCTTACTTCTATTCTAGGCCAGCCACACCTCCTTCGAAGACCCAAAAATCCCAACTCAAAATATCAAAATTAAAAATCAACTCGATCCGTGGTGCTAAAGATGTTCGGAAGCCAACAACTTCTGGACTTGGAATTGGATTTAAGGATTTCTGTTCTTTGTTTCTACATGTACGTACTAGGCTTTGGTGAAAGGTATATCTCTGATTTACTAAAGCTAAATTTATTTATTATATCATATATATGTATACTCGTGCGTGTGTGTGTGTGTGACTTGTTAGTCAGAAACTATAAAGAATCCGTATATCGATATGTTGCCAGATTTAGATGGTTAGATATACATATGTATATATATATAAAGTTATATGCTATGTATCATATATCTCATGCCTAATAATAAAAATATCTATTTTTATAATTAAATTATATGCAAACAAATAGTTTCTATTTTAATTAAAAACTTATACGTAAAATATAATACATATTCGATATTTACAATTAAAAAAAATTTGTCAACATACAAACGCACTCGGATTTTTTATATATTTAACCATACACAATTTTATAAATATTTTTAATATAAATTTAGTTTATGAAATTAATAGTATGTATATATATTAATAAATAATATAAAATACAAGTATAAAGCTTTACATAAAGTATATTATTATTTTTCTTTCGAAAATACTATTAATTGATTTTAAATATTTTTGTGTGGAAAATTTGAAAGATAAATAAATTATTTAATAGTCTAAAATCGACAAAAATATATTATTTTCTAACTTCAGGGCCGAGAGCAATATATATAAATAGTAACTATTATTATATATTATAATGTTTCATAAGTATTTATTTATATATATTTACACGTATTATATATATATAATTTTAATTTAAACCAAAATTTTATTTTACGACTTTTGAATATGTATAAAATAATTAAGGTTATCGATGGATATCCAAAATTCCCAAACGTATCTGCATCCGTATCCGAAAAGCAAATAAATATTTGATATTTGGAAAAACGGATGTGACTGCGGGTATGAAGACATCCGCATTCGAAAATTATCCATTCGGTTTTTCTCAAGATTATAGTTTAAATTATGTGCATTTTAGTACAATGAAATAGTTTACTTATTGTTTTATTATGTTAGAAGTTTATATTATATGCACTATATGCATTTTAACTGTTCAAAATTATTTATTGTCATCGTACTTGTTTATTTTAACACTTTAATAATCAATGAAATTGAAAAAAGTTTATGTTAAACTAAAATTTTCCATTTAAGTTTCTTGATTTATTGTTTGTTAGCAATTAGAACAATTATTTGATATCCGTCCATATCCACGAATGTGGATATTTTATATCCAAAAGTGATTTGGGATGCGGTTATAGATACGACATTATCCACCTGCAAAAGTACCTATTGATAGGCCCAAAAATAATTTTATATATTTATATAAAATTATTTTGTGTTTTAATATTGAAAACATTTTAAAATATAATTTTATTTTGTTATACACACACACACACATACACACAGAGTACATTATTAAATATTATTTTAATTACTATTTTATTATATATATATATATAAATGTACGCATTTTTTATTTATATTATATTATTCATATATACAGATGTACATTTAGATAATATGTTTGTATACGAGAGAGGCTAACATGTCCATTACGGTGTAAATTTTAGCACCTATACATAGGCATCTCAAACCATGTACACATTACTATATTGCATGTGTAAGTACACAAATATGTGTATATTATACTCATATATACTATAATATATATATATATATGCATATATATATATATATATATATATTAATTTCATTTAAAAGAAAATTTAGAAAAGTTCTAAATAAATTTTGACCACATAGGCCTAATAAAGATCCATAAAGGTCAAATAATTTGAAATTTATCCATTTACTCCGCTACGGGCTGGCTATAACGACTTGTATTTTATGTATTGAAGGATTAAAGAATATTAATATTATTTTCATATGAGGTCATATGATTCTAGAATTTTGGTAAATGACTCTTAGGGATAGTTCCCACATCTATGATTTTTGTCGAATTTCTATGTGACCATTTTGATCGTAAGAATCTTGTATGGCTATAACTTTTAATTGGAGCTGAATTGAGGGTTTGAAACCACTTCCATTAGATCAGGATGATAGTTTCTCTTTCGGTAGAGTGGTCATAATAGGAAAACAAACTTACCATTAGGGAGATATGGCTGTTTGAAGTTACACTCGATTTTAGACAGGTTAATGGGCAATTACTAAGTTAATGGGTTAGCCCAAAGCCCATTTCAGGATTAGCATGGGGTTAGGGCTAGTGGGACTCTCTTCCATCATTTCACACTTACCAAAAATAGAGAGAATCCCCTATTAACAATCTTCTTAGCCTAAAAGTTACCCAAACCCTTAATTTAATTAGCCACAAAGTGTCATAAGGAAGAAATTAGCGAGGTTAGTATCTTAGAGCTACTGTTCATATTTTGGTTCGTGGAGCTTGGAGCTTGGACTGGAATGCTTAGGAGCTAGGTGAGTAGTTTTAACTTCTACTCACTAATTAGCCCTTACTGGACTTTAATGATGTTTTTAAATGATTTTCTAACTCTAAAACACTTTTTAAACCGTTTTAAATAACATATGTAAATTTCAAGTAATTTGGATAAGTTTTGTAAATTCGTGTTCTTAGGGATATTATATGATCTTATGGATACTACCATTAATTTAGGACTCATATTGATGTACTTGATATAACGATTGTTAGTATAGGTTATTTTTGACGATTGGTTGATTTTGTGATGCTTGAATGATTGTAAATGCAGAACGAATGGCGACTTAGTTTTAGAAACAATTCAGGGACCGGTACCTGTTAACTAGTTTTTTACCCGAGCAGAGATCAAGAGGAGTTAGAACATCAACATAATGGCGAAACGACTTGGAACTTCGCAAGCATGCTTAGAAGAGAGAAAGAAGAGGCCCAAGAAAAATTCACTCCAAAATAGCCAAAGGAAACAACTCGGCACTGAGTCATTTTACTCAGTGCCGAGTCATTTTGTTGTCCCATATTGGCTCCTCAAATTCATGCCATCTATTCTTGCTGATAACAGCGGATTTCCTATCAATTAGAAAACCACCATTAAAAATATAATCATTAAAATAACCGCAAGCGCATGACATACAATTGTAGTACGTATGCGAGTACAAGTCGATACGCATGGAAATGAATTAATTTTAAATCCTACTCAATCAAATTATACAAAGATTAAGATTGTTTTAACTAAAAAGAATTTAAAAACTAACTAAAAAAAAGTGAATAAAAATATGATATTAGAAGGCAATTTAGAGGCAAATCCCTTCTCATGATCACACAAATCAACAAAATGAAATTATGATCTCTCTTTTTAGTCATTTGTGAATTTAGTTGATGTGTTTATCCTAAGTATGGTCTATTTATGCTATTAATTAGCCCAACATAAACCATCAAACTTTAACACACCATCCAAACCACTTGCCAACTCTCATGAAAATGTTAATGAAATTAAAAATAAGATCTATTCTGAGCATGATCAATTTACTATTGATTAGTAACATAGACCATTAAAAATTGATTCTAAATCCACTTCATTACCAAAATCATATGTATATGAAGAGGTAATTTGTGTTTATGTTTGTTTAAGCATAACCTATTTGGTGTCAACAACATAGGCTATCAAATTCAATATTAAACAACAAAATTTTACCACATCAAAAATTTCCATTAAGCATAAAACGAGATCAAATGAAATCACTATGTGAACTTTATGTGATGCATGAGAGCTTCATCACCCCTAAATTGAAAGGGCTTAGCTTCTCATATATTTTTTTGCAAGGCAAGCGGGGTTAACCGGTCCCCTACCAGTTTATTGAGAATAAAAAAAGAGAAAATGATTATGAACATGCTCATAACCACCAGAAAAAGAAAAGAAAAAACAGAAAATACACACAAAGACAAGCTACTAAGAAATCCACACAAATGAAACAAGACAAGAAATAGGAGAAAGAGGAACATAAGCACATTCAAAAGCTAAATCCAAACTTCAGTCATATGACTACTGAAGTCATATAGGCTTTCCTTCATACCAATGATGATAACATTCTTAAGGGCTTCCCATAGCTGATCCATACTCCTCTTATTTTCAAAACATCTTAAATTTCTTTCCTCCCAAACCAATTTCAAGTACTTCTTAAAGAAGAAGAAATAAACAGTTCTGTCATGCTTCCTCCATTTAGTTGATTTGCTTATTAAATCCCACTCTACTGAAGACAAACCATGCATATGATCTATATTTATTCTTCTCACCAATCTTCCCCAATGTCCCATTAAGTCAGTGCACTCAAAGCATATGTGAGCCACGGTTTTAGTCTGCAGCTTACAGAAAACACATAGTGGATCAACTAACATACCATAATACATCAATTTACTCTTGGTCAACAAGGCATTCATGATGACCTTCCACATCATCAAGTTGTCCCTGGCAGAAGAGTTTCTTGACCATAAAACCTTATGCCAAACTATTTCAGGGCTTCCAGTCACATTAGTAAGGAGATCATATGTAGCAGGGATTGAGTGAGGCTTTCCATTCCAAAGCATTTTGTCATTGTTAGCTATATGGTAGATTTGACCCTGATATTTGTTCCAAACAGCCCTAATTTCCTGATTACTGGCGTATGGCAGCATAAGCTTGCCATTATTCAAGTGGTCTATAGCATGAGCATCCCTACTTATTCCAGTTTGAGCAATCTGGTGTGGGGTAAAGATTTTCCCAAGCAATAAGCCTTCAGCCATCCACGGTTCATTCCAGAAATTGATAGAACTGGATTGAGAGAGCTCAAATTTTATAAATGGTGAGTAAGTAGTTCTTAAGTCCAGCATCTTCCTCCAAGTCCAGCTACAATTCTGGGGCACAGACATAGTCCAGAAGTTCCTTCTACCCAGATTATATTTTTTGGTCCATTCAACCCATAAGGAATCAACACCACTTAGCAAGGCATTAAAATGAGCACTAAAGGCTGCTTTATTCCATGTTTGCAAATTAAAAATTCCAAGTCCACCTTTCTTTTTAGGCAACTCCATTTTGGCAAAGGAGCACGGAATGATTTTCTTAGAAAGAATTGAGCCAGTCCAGAAAAATCTCAACATTGCATTTCTAACCATTTTCACCAGCTTAATGGGAAGAATAAACACCCTAGACCAATACACCATCATAGATGAAATAACAGACTTGATGAGCACAAGTCTTCCAGCTTGTGAGAGAAATCTATTAGCCCAACAGGACATTGAGCCACATATTTTTGAATACAGAGGCAGGCAGTTAACTGTAGTAATTCTTGAAGAGCAAAGTCGAAGGCCCAAGTAATTCATGTTATTATTCATAGATTGCAATCCAGTTATGGCAATTAATCGATTAGCTTCATCAGTAGAAATACCAGAAGTGAGAATATGAGATTTATTTGCATTCAGTTTCAAGCCAGTCATATGGTAGAATTTGTGAAGCATAGTTATAATATTCTCCAAGGATCTCTGATCAGGCTTTGTGAATATCATGATATCATCAACAAATAGGAGGGATGAAATTTGTAGGGACTTACATTTAGAATGAAACAAAATATCATTTTGCACATAACTCTTTGACAACATAGTAGTTAAAACTTCCATAACAAGAATAAATATATAAGATGAGATAGGATCACCTTGCCTGATCCCCTGCTTACTTTTGAAAAATCCAGATGTGAAGCCATTATATTTTATTGAGAAGGTGGGAGTTGAGAGACAGGCGTATATCCAAGCCACATAAACTTTTGGAAATCTCATCAGAGCCATTATTCTCACAATAGATGTCTAGTGTATGCTACCATATGCCTTCATTAAGTCCAATTTTAACATGACATTATGGGTAGCTTGAGCACGACCATACCCTTTTAATAATTCATGAGAAATCAAGATGTTGTCAAGGATATTCCTCTTGGGAAGAAAAGCAGACTGATTCCTGGAAATTAATCTGCTAAGTACCATAACAAGTCTAGAAGCTAAGATTTTTGATATACACTTATACATTACATTACAACAAGAAATGGGCCTAAAGGATGCAACAGAAGAGGGAGGGTGGACTTTAGGAAAAAGTACCAGATTTGTAGCATTCACTTCCTTTAGCAGTTTGAATTTGGTGAAAAAATTATGAACTGATTTTAGAAATTCTTTCTTGATTATATCCCAACTGTGAATGAAGAATTGAACATTGAACCCATCTGGACCTCCACTTGATTGTCTATTCATGGAAAAAAAGAGTTTCTTTTATTTCCTTATCTGTTACCTTAATGACAAGATTGTCAGCTTCCTCGGGCTGCACTTCTGGTAACTGCAATTGGTTTAGTTCTTCAATTTGGGGATTGAAATCATCATTGTTTCCTAACATATTCTTAAAATAGTTAAGAAGAGCTTTGTCAACTTCTGATGGTTTAGAGTGGAGGACCCCAAACTCATCATAAATAGTTGAGATATGCTCCTTTGCCTGTTTAACCTTAATTGCTGCATGAAAATATGCTGTATTGTTATCCCCTTCAGCTGCCCATTTTTGCCTCAGTTGCTGCCTCTTCATATTCCCCTCAGTTCTCAAAGCTTCATTTAACTCATCAAAGTATTTTCTCTCAGATTCATCAGCTGCTGAATTAGCTGGATTGTTCATCATTATTTCTTGAGCTTCCAAGAGCTTCTTCCTTAGCATAGTTGATTTCAAAGTCCCATCACCAAACTTGTTCCTGGCCCAATCTCTTAAAGCATATTTTGTAGCTCTTAATTTCCTGCAAAAAATAAACATTGGATTTCCATAAAAAATTTCAGACCATGCTTTATTTATTATACTAGTATACTCAGGTTCAAGGACCCAAGTATTATAAAATTTGAAGCTTTTTTTTTCTTTTAACAACTTCTGACCCGAGGAGAATATTATAGGAGAGTGGTCAGACAAGACTGGTTGGGGGATAAAGGAAGACATAGTTGGCCAAAAGGATAAGGCTTGGAGGTTAGCAAAAGAGTGATCAATGTTGGTAAATGTTCTGACTCCAGTTCGACTCCTGTTATTCCAAGTGAACTCAGCACCAGAAGTGGGAATAGGAAGCAAACTAGAATCCTCAATAGCTTTATTGAGAGGATAAATGTCTTTTGGGAGAAGGGGGTGCCTCCTAGTTTATCATGTAAGGAAAAACAGCAGTTGAAATCCCCAAAGACAAGCCAGGGATGGGAATTTTGCCTAAAGGCTGGAAGTAGATCAAGAAGAGCTTGCCTTGAGCTCATAGAATTGCGAGCATAAATTAAAGAAAGGTAGAAGGAAGAAGAAGACTCATTCAGTTTGGCTTGGAAGTGCATTACTTGATCAGTACATAGCACAGAGGATAGGGTCAAAACAGATTGGTCATGAATAACCATGATTCGACCACAAGAAGCTTGATTCAGATTATGGTTGAGAGTCCATATAGGGTTAATGTGCCTAGCAGCTTTATTAGTTAGGGTTTCATTCAGCTTTGTTTCCAGAATAGCAAATAGTGATATTTTGTGATGGTTGATGAGATACTTTACTTGATCTATCTTAGTTAGGGAATGTGCTCCTCTTATATTCCATATTGCATAGGACTGCATCATTTGGTATACTTCAATGATTGATGAACTACATTTTTCATGCTCCTTGTTGAAGGAGAACCCCTATGAGCAGAGATATGATCAACATTGTCATCTCCTTTAAGGTTTAGACCTTTATCACTTTTCTTTTCTGCCATAGGATAGGGAGGAGTGTTTCTTGGTGATGTTGGTAGGGAAATCCAACTAGGCAAGGTGCCATTATATGAGTAAAAACTTGCAGTGGGAAAGGTGTTTCCTTTTTGCACAGTCATGCACAAGTTAAATATTTCATTTTCTAGGGTTTCTCTGAACTGAGTTTCTGTTTGATGTGAATTTGTTATTGTGCTTCCATTTTTATCATTCTTATCCTGAGTATCACTTGTTGGTTGAGAATTTCCTCCACTGGTACTGGCATTTTCATGTATAATTTTGTCAGTGTGCACATGTATATCTTCCCTAATCTTACTTTGGGACTTACTTCGAGTCATATTGTACTCTACTTGTGGTCCACTTGGTGTTTCTGGTGATTCTCTCATGTTTTCATTATTTTCCTGATCCTCTATTTTCAGAGTGCACAAGTAAGTTTGTAGGCACTTAATCAACATTTTCCATTAAATCAGTCTGCATTTTACTTATGATTTCTCCCTCCTCTTCCTGCTCTTCATTATCACCGATTACATAGCATGGTTCATTATCACAGATTACATAGCATGGCTCAGTCTCATTTTCTTCCATCAAAACATTAAATCTATTGCTATCTCTATTGATTTCTTTATTTATTTTTGATGGATTACCTTTTTCCACTGAGCAAGAAAGTGCTTCAGGTAACTTTTTACTCTTGGCATCATCTACTGAATTTCCTGCTCTATTTTTATGGTTTTCATTTTGCATATTTCTTTCCTTATCTCTTTTCATTTTAGTTCCTCTATTTTCAACCTTTCTCCACTCCTGCTTTTTTTTATTGACCCTTATTAGTTTTTCATTCTCAACTTCATTCACCCTGCATTCCTTACTTATTTCTTCTTTTGTTCTTGCCTTCTCTTCATAATTCAATTTCAATTTCATACACTTGTCAGTCATATGGCCAAACTCATTGCAACTTTTGCATATTTCTGGTCTCTACAGGTAGTCAACTTTAACAATCTGCTCTGATCCATCAAGTAACCTCACTGCAAATTCATCCAACAACTCCACTGATGGTGAAATTTCTACCATACATTTTGCATATCCAATTCTTTCCAACCTTTCAGTTTGCTCATCCATACACATGAAAGTTCCAACCCTTGAAGCAAGCCAGTTAATACCCAGGTGTGACCAAGCATATAATGGTAAATTTGAGAGCTTAATCCACACAGGAACAGATCTAATCGTACTACATCTGTTACCAACATTTGGATCCCATTGCTTAACTATGAATATTTTGTTCCTCATGATAATTGGATCTGAAGCAATTATTTTCCTTCTATCTTCCTCACAAGACAGATTGAATAGGAACAGAAATCCATCAGATTTGACTTTAATTGAACCCTTTAGTTTCCAAACCCTTTTAAGATGAGCTATAACCGTTAGATACGAAAGAGGTTTATCAAGAAAAAATCCTACCAAGTAGGCACCCCAAACTTCATTGCCTGCCTTTATAACATTCTCTGGAGGAACCAACACCTCTCCATCATAGACTAGTGGCACTTTTATAGGGGAGTGCTGCCCAGCATTTCGAGGTTTATTTTTGAAAAGAGAATTCCATTGGACAGAGGGAACTGACGGCGAAGAAGGGAAGATCTGAGAAAGGACGATTGATGAAGGACCATGGGGAGGAGGAAGTGGTGATAGGGTCGCAGTAGGCAGAGGAGGGGATGGGTCAGGCGGGATAGGGTCAGGAGGTACTTGAGGGGACAGGGGATGAATAGTTGGAGGGAAGTTTGAAAGTACGATAGGAGGAATGGAGGGAACAAAGGCCATTAAAAAAAGAAAAAAGCTTAAATTTAAATTCTCAAAACTATTGCTTCTCATATTCGAATTCATTATAACATAAAGTGATTTCTACATGAAAGAAGAGATCTAATTAAAATAAACTAAAAAGCTAATCTACTTGCATAAAATAAATCTAAACTAATTGCATTAATGAAAGAGATCTAAACTACTAACAAAAAAGAAACATAAAAGAAAGGAACATGAATTAAAGGTTCATAAATTAAAATTTCATATAAATATATTGCATAATGAAAAGGCTAAGAAGCCAATAAAGTGAAAGAGAGTTCATGTCTACGTTTTGTGGCTACCACTAAACTAACTAAAGAGGAGGTAAGTGATCTCTACATGAAACATAAGTGGGTATTTATACATGCCTAAAACCCTAATCCTTATTTTAGGGAGCTACCCAAAATACCCTTTAAGAAGTGTAACCTCCAAGTATCAATAACTTCTACCTAATCCACCATTAACAGGTGCATGTGCATTTTAATCTCCATTAGCTTTTAATTGTGGTCCATGGGTTAGTGGGTAGGTGGGCTCCACCATATTACATGAATTCTTTTATTTCTTCATTCCTTTGTCTTCCTTCACTTGTGCATGCATACATACATGAAACCACTTCCAATAATTACTCAAATTCCTACAACAGAACATTAAAATGTGCAAGTAAATTTTATCAAAAATTAACACATACAAAAATAACCATTTTGCCCATATATGAAGATGAATGAATGATGATTTGGAAACACTTTAGATTTTGGCAAAAACATGTAAAAACACCCTAATATGACATTTATTTTATTGAAATAAGATTAAACGTATGAATTAAAATATACACTTTTATGTGCACATCAAATACCTCCATACTTATCTTTTTATTCATCCTCGAATAAAGAAAAACTAAGCTAATTCCACTTTCGTAGGAAGCACAATTGCATTGAGCATATGCAACAAGCCGTTAAACCTCTAGGTGTCTCTAGTAGGACGAGTGTTGTCTCGTGAGGGTTTTCAGCGGATACTACCCACAAAATCCAAATCCAAATGCAATATATAAAGTTCCTAAATGCAACTACATGATGCAAGTTTTGAAAATATTTACAAATGAAGAATTTTCTTTTAAATCGACACGAGTTCGTTATACACAAGTTTCGATCATTATCTTGAAAATTTCAGTCCTTTACTAATAAAAACGTCCAATAAGAGCTAAGTTATCATTACATTCAACTCTACTTTGGCTAGTTGTTTGGGATGAAACATAGTGCAATTATGAAATAAATTCTATAATTGATTGTCACCGTTTGGAAAGTGGCATCTTTATTTCTTTTCGTATAACAAATCAAATCGGTAATGTCAAGATAGTGCTTGAGTTTCATTTGCTTGCTCTCTCTTATTACTTGAAAAAGTTATTGATACTAAGATTATTTACATATACCTAACTCAGAAAACTAAGACCAGATATACCACCCTTACACTTCCTTACAGGCTTACTTGAGGTTAGTATAGAGTGTGGCGAGTGAACACACAAGTGTGTACACCTGACTCTAGGCATTTACTTTATTATTATTATTTTATTTACACACTAACTCAGATGCTACTCAATAAATTCGCCTTTCGCTTAAGCTAGAGAATCTTAAACAAAAGATGGTAGAGAAAGAATTCAGATCAGACCTTCCAAAGAGATCGAAGGGATGCGGCTAGCAAAATGAGATGGCTCAAGGTCTTCTAAGAAGATAGAGGGTATTATCCTACAATGTCTAAGAAGCACTTACCCTCCGAAGGAGGCAAACAAGCGGAAACAAGGGTATACGACCCTACGACAACCTTTCTGAAAGCACAATAAGCCTTTCGGGCCGGATAATACGCCCACAGGATACCTTTTGATGGTGTCGAAAAGTTTAGGTAAAAGCAACATCTATGAGTCAACAAAAGACAACCTTCCACCATCATTTAGGAAAAATGCAACCCTCGGCAGTAATCAAGTAGGAAAAGCAACCTTCCGACAAAGCCAAAGG